>CM057338.1:977727974-978977974 GCA_030015575.1 Agapanthus africanus | reverse complement strand
TATGCGAGCTTCCCTTGGAGAGACCGCAACTGCTTGAGGGTTCTTGGCGGAGGCATTTCCATGATCGCCTTAATCTTTGACGGATCTATTTCAATACCTCGGTGTCGAACGATGAATCCCAGAAATTTGCCCGAGGAGACTCCAAACGCGCATTTGAGGGGATTCATTTTCAAATTATATTGCCGAAGGCGTTGAAATACAGTCTCCAGATGCTTTAAATTCTCCTCGTATGACATGCTCTTTATTACGAGGTCATCGATATAGCACTCGACGATGTCATGTATGAGGTCATCGAAGATTTTTGTCATGGCCCTTTGATAGGTAGCGCCAGCGTTCTTTAGACCAAAGGGCATAACCTTGTAGCAGAATATACCCAAAGGGGTCCGGAAAGCGGTGTGCTTCTGGTCTTCGGGATGCATTTTTATCTGATTGTATCCTGATGAACCGTCCATAAAGGAGAAAACCTCGTGAGTGGACGTGTTATCTATCATTAGCTCGGTTACCGGCACCGGGAAATCATCCTTTGGACAGGCTTTATTGAGATCCCTGAAATCCATGCATATGCGTACCGTCCCATTCTTCTTCATTACCGGGACGATATTGGCGATCCAGTCGGGGTATTGGACTTCTTGGATAAATCCAGAATCGATCAACTTCTTGACTTCGGCGTTGATGCTCATTTCAAGCTCGAGTCGCATCCTCCTTGGCGCCTGCTTGACTGGCTTGATATCTGGGGATATTGCTAATCTATGCACAGCAATCTCCGGATCCAATCCTGGCATCTCGGAGTAGTTCCACGCGAAGCAATCTTTATGCCGTAGAAGCACGTTCTTTAACGCAGCCACCTTTTCTTCGGATAACAGCTCGCTGACAAATGTCGGTCGCGGGTCGTCTGCCGATCCTAACTCAATCTTATTGAGGTTATCTGCAGTAGTATGTATACCATCTTCCAGTTCTTTCGGAGCGGGCGGAAATTCCGAGATCACCTCATCATCGCTGTTCTCAAAGCACCGGGAAAGGTCATCTACGTTCTCGGGCTCTTCTCCTAATATCGTAATCGTATAACAAGTGCGAACCCGCTCCCTGGACTGAGGTGGACCCGGTTCTGCTCTTGCGGCCTTGGGCTCATGCTTTTGCGGTGGCGTCATATTCCAGCCGTCAGATAAAGCGAATCTGCCTCGTCGGTACTGGTCCTCGACCCAGTTCTTGAAGGTGAAGCAGTCTTCGGTAGGATGTCCTATGGCTCGGTGATAAGAGCAATAACTCGGATGAGAAGCCTTGCTAGCTTGCTCAGGATGTCTAGACTCTGGAAGCGTGATCATTTGATGTTTTATGGCGAGGTTAAGTAACCTCCCCGTTTTGTCTCGGGGGAAGGAGTACGCTCGACTCATCTTCTTCATGAGGGACAAACCCGAGCCGCTTCTTGATTTATTTCCGTCTCTGCGTCGGGCCTTTCGTACAACGGATTGACGAGGATAAGCGTCTTTTTCTTTTGCAGCACGTTGAGATGGACGTTGCGTCCTGGCCCTCTCGTAGATGGCCATTTCGCGGTTGTGGTCTTCCCGAGCTTCCTGACCCATTTTCCTGATAGGCATGCCCATTCGTTCTTCAAACGACGGACTCGGCGCTTTAATCGCGGGGTCTAGTTTTGATGGGGGGTTGGCATCTCCTGACAGGGCGTCCTCCTCTTCATCAAAGGTATATATAGCGTAGCTGCTGTGAGCCCTTTCCCGTTTTCCGGCTCTTGCGTATCCAAGCCCGAGTGTTTCCATCTTCCCGTTGGGCAATTTGCGTTGAGTCCCGGGGACATCCCAAATCCTGTTGTAGAACCGCGCCTGCCGAACGGTCTGTTCTAAAGGTACTCCTTGGCGCTTCAATAGCTTCTTTAATCCATTTGTATAGTATCTGGGCAGACGGATGGGTTGGAGCCTGTCAAGTGTAGCATCCGTGCCATGCCAGATCTCTTTCTCTATTTTCGACTCTGAGGATCGGTAGAATAGGATCACCTTCTCGCCCCTTCGCCTGGGAGGGACGTAAAATGTTTGCAGGTCCTGTACATTGTGAGCCTGAAGCGCGTCGAGATCCTTGTAGTGTTCTCGCGGTACCATGGTGATTTGCAAACTATGGTCATCGCCAGAGGGTGCTTGTATTGACAACCGATTGGAGAACACAGCATTAACTTCATCTTCTGAATCACTTCCGAAGACCAACACGGGGGCGGGCGTCCCCAGGTTGTTGCGTTGAGATGGCCCTGCATAAACTATCTCTTCCTTTTCTTCGGTATCGCTCCCGAAAATCGGGATGGTGGCAGCGGTTTTGTTCCCCAGATTGCGACTCCTTTCTGTATCCTCGAAATCTGGCAAAAAGTACTTCGCATCTTCGTATTTGCGGACTTCGTTCACGGAAAATGGGTTTAACTCACCTGTTACGGTATACTCGAAACCATCCTTAAAGTACTTCATACACTGATGTTGTGTAGAAGGGATGATATTGCACTCGTGTAGCCAAGGACGGCCGAGTAAGGCGTTGTAGCAGGTCTTGGCGTCAATGACATGGAATTTGATGTCTGTGATGAGAAGTCCAAAGCGTAATGTTAATATCACAGATCCGAGAGTCCGTGACGATTGTGAATCGAAACCGGAGATAGTGATTTTGTCACGAGCGAGGTGTTGCACGCTCATGCAGATTTCCTTCAACACCCGAACATTAAGGAGGTTGACGGAGGATCCATTATCCACCAGGATCTTGCCTATCTTGATATCATGGCAGTATCCGGAGACGTATAGGGGACGGTTGTGGTCGCACGTCCCGAGAAGGAGGTCTTCATCACCGAAAGTGATGTCGGCTGTATGCACTTCCTCCAGTTCATCCTTCATCTTTTCAGTGGCGAGGAAGGCTTGGAATTGCTCAGGTTCTTGTAACGCTTTAATTAGTGAGTCTCGCGCTTCTTTTGATAATAGGAGGGCATCGAGAATGCTAAGCTGAGAAGGTAGCTTCCTTAGGTGCGCGAGGATGTTATAGTCCACTTTACTCTTCCTAGGAGGGTCTTTGGAAGCCAGCTCCCTCATGACTTGGTCATCTAAAGCGATATCTTCAGTGACCTTTTCCTTTCCCTTATCCCTTCTATTCCCGGGCCCGAGATTCTTTTCTGGGAGTGTGCGATTGCGCAGCTGAATGTTCTCGCAGGCCTCCGATTCTTCTTCTTTCCCCAAAACAGATTCTTTAAAGAGAGGGCCCAGAGCCATTTCTTCATCAGAGTCGCTCCCAAAGGTGAGAACTTGTGACCCCCTGGCGTTAACCATGTAACAGTTGCCAGTCGTTCTTTTGTGCCCATCGACGGTACTTCTTTGCTCCCGACGGATCTTGCGTTTCATGCGCTTAACATGTTGCCGACGAGCGACATATCCTTGCCATCATATCTTAAAGGTGTCGCACTCCTCCGTGGGGTGTGAGATTTTTCGGTGATATGCGCAATAATCAGGGTGCCTCTCCACCCCATCGTGTGTGTTTCCTTCCGAGGGCGGTAGCTTCATCCCCAGTGACATGGCTTTGGCAAACCTTTTTCTCGTCTTGAATATCTTCCTGTTTACTTCGGATGCCTTTCGCTCTGGTAGTTCAACTCTTTCGTTCAGCTGCCCGCATTTGGCTCCTTCAGATGTGGCCATCTCACGCTCCTGGTCCGCTTTACATTTTAGACGAATCTCGTCTAGAAAAGCGTCGATCATTTCATCTGTTGGCCATGCACGCTCTGGTACAGGCTCTGTCTCCATCTTTTCAATGCCAGGAGTTTTCCCATCATCGGTAAACGAGTGGGAGATTACGTTACAACTCGCCACATATCCTTCGGATTCATCTGACGAGTTCTCTCCATCATCTTCCTCTTGAAAGATGTGGTTGAGGAACTCTTGCAGTGTGACAGGAGTTCGCGCCTTTTGATTGTATTCTTCCAGCGCGTCGATTTGCTTCTGCAAGTTCGTGTGCTCGTTTCCAAGCTTCACGGGCTTCTTGGATTTCTTCTTCTTTTTCTTCGAAGATTTTGACGATTGGGCGTGAGTATTTGGGCTCTTATTGCGAGTCTTTGAAGTTGGGCGGGGCTTCAACATCCCTTTGATAATTTGAGGTTCAAGAGGGTCCTTCCATTCGATCGCAGGGCACGCATGAAGGTCTCTCAGCATTCTTTTGGTTTTAGTTGATAGCACGACCTCCTATGGAGCTTCTTCAATAAAAGAACATGTTGCCCCCGATGTATCCGCTTTCCTAGGAGCATGCGGCTGTGGGGGGTTCACCTTCCACTTTTCGGACAGTACAAACTTCCCCTGGAGGTACTGGTCTTCAATCCATCCTTTGAAGACGAAGCAATCTTCAATCGGATGGCCTACCGTTTGATGGTAAGGGCAATAGTTAGGGTTATTCACTTCGGTGGGTTGCGGCGGTCGCCTTGGATTTGGTAGGTTTATAAGTCTGTTGCGTATTGCCAGCTCGAATAACCATTTCGTCTTGTCCCGTGGGAACGAGTAGGGACGCTTCATCTTCTCATTATAATACCGACGCCTTTCCTCGAGTTGATCTGCCGGTTTAGGTTGCTGCTGGGCATTCGCAACAAAGGTTGCCCTCCCTTTACCCTTGTCATTCCGAGGTTCCGACTTCGGGGGAGGCGGTCTATGACCCATCTGGTCCATCTGAGCCAACTTGTCGATTAAAGCCTGGAATGTGGTTTGCTTAAAGAACATCATAAACTGGGAGATAGTTGCGTGAGGGTCTAGAGTTCCCACGAACATGCCCACCGCAGGTGCTTCCTCAATGCGTTGCTCACATCTCGACCACAAGTTCCGCCAGCGTATAGCGTACTGGACCCAGGTTTCGCCCGGTTTTACCCTGGCGTTAATCAGTGCAGTTATTGGAGTGCGTTCGCTGGCACTTGCGAATCGCTGAGTGAACAACAGCTCCATTTCAGCGAACGTTTTGATAGAATCGTTCGGGAGTTCCGAATACCATTCGAACGCAGTTTCTGATAAGCTGCCCACGAACTGGCGGAGCAACAGTTTATCATCACCGCCGGTATTACCGCAGAGGGCCCGGAACTGGGCGACATGCTGATGGGGATTGCCGGTCCCCTTATACACGTGGAATTTTGGTATCGTATAGCCTTGCGGGTATTTGATTTGGTCGTACCAGCTCGGATACGGCCGCCCCGTTTTCACGACTTGACCAGCTGCCTCAGTCGCGTGATGAACCCGGATTTGCTGGGCTATGTAGTCAGCCAAGTCAGCCTTAGAGATTGCCTCCTCCTTGGCCGTTGAGAGGGCTGGTGGTGGATTTGACGTTTCTCCTCGGTCGTCTTCAAGAACGATTGGGGGATCCTCGGCGGGTAAGTCCTGCTGGATCATCATTCCTATCACATCTTGGAAGAGAAGGCCCATCCGTTGTATGTTGGCCGCTTGTTCAGCAGCCTCTTTGTCCCTTTTCTCCAGTGTCCGGCGAAGGAATTCAGCATCGGTTTCTTCCTCCCGGCGTGCGTCTGAGGACGTTTCTGGGTTTTCTTTTGGCCCGGTGAGCGCGGCCATAGCATTCATCATTTCTTGAAGCTTTTGTTGCTGCTCTTGAGCCTTCTTCACGGATCGGGTTAGCGGTCGGTGGCCCGTAGAAGTGCGGCTTTCCTCTTTTCTAGAGGCCATGTAAACAGTGTGCACCACCATGCCCCCAGACCTAAGGCGTCTGGGCTCAGTGCTTTTAGCCGTCGTTGCATGCTGTGGGGTTTTCTCTGGCCTCCTCCTTTTATGAGCCATGGAGGTTGAGGGGGCCGTTGAGGTGGGCGTCCAGACAACCTTTTGGGGTTTAGCCTGGTGACCAGCTTCCGGTTGGATTTTCAGCTTCTTGTGCTGGCGGGAGAAGTTTGGATCGATGATCGAGTCTCGGGCCTGCCGCCAAACCTTATAGATTTTGGAAGACAGCCGTTGAGGAGATCGGGGCTGTTCTGGTTTTATTTCCACGACCTTTTTTAACGGGGGAGGAGACCTCTTCAGCACTGCAGTAGGAGAATTCCTTCGCACCTTATTTAGCATTTCGAAGCTGTTCCCAGTTGGAACAGCAGCATTAACCTCTGCCACCGGGGCCGATGGAGTCAACCCGGAGGGGGAGTTGCCCCCAGCCTTCCTTACTCGGCGCCAATGGCGACGTCGAGCGTGTCGAGCGGACGGTGTAGGGTCAGCGGTAAGAATGGTTTCGTCTTGCCCCCTGTCTGGGTGGGGGGTCGCAGTTGGTATTAGCCTGTCAAAGACCGATGTCCTTTGGGCAGTAGGAGCGGGAGCTGAAGCCGTTAATCTTGTAAAGACCGACCTTTTGGCCGGAGAAGCTGCCTTGACGACTTCGGGGGCAGGAGCAGGCACCTTCTTAGAAGCAGCCTTCTCTGAGATTGTAGGTCCCATGATGGGTTCGCAGGATTTCTGGCCCAATCTAGAGAAGACCGAGGCGTTGACGTTAGGCGACTCGTTGAGAGGAGCCGTGGCAGGGGTAAGACGATCAAAGACCGACTTCTTGAGAGCTTCCGTTGTCAGCGCTGGAGCGGTGAAGTTTGTCGGTGGGAGCATGGTCGCAAAGAACAATCCTGTGGTGGCGCGAGTGACCTGTTCCACGGGCATTGTGAATAGCGAAGCAGCTTGGGGTCCGTAGGCTATACCTCCTGGCGAGGTAGAGCGTTGGTTGCAATTGCAGTCTGAGCAGTTGGAGAATTTCATGGAAGTAGAAGCCATCGATCCTTTGCTTTCTGCAATAAGCAAGACGCCAATTCTTAGTATCTTGAAACCCAAGGGCAACCATTGGCGAACCGCGATTGGTTCGCGAGTCACGACACACGAAGTGTGGAGTGGAAAGAGAAAAATGTCCCACCGGACGTGCCAGAATCTGTTCCCCTCCGAAAGACGGCGCACAAGACTGCGGTGTCTTGGCACTGAGATTCGGGGCAGATGCTAATTGGTGCTATCCGTTCACCTCTCCGAAGATGCCAAGTTGATTTATGGCACCATGTATCGAAGGTTTAAACGGATGCGTCCGATGTAGCAGACTTCGTCAGATTCCCCCTCGCTTGAGGGGTTTTTTGATTGTGGGGACGCTCTTCCCTGCAGGCGCAAGCCCCTGCAGTTAATTACGCTACCGCATTGCGGTAACAACTTTCTCCTTCTCCAGCTGGTCACTTCGTGTCGTGGGTATTTGTTTTGTGTTTTGTTGCCCGTGGATTGTTTACGGAGACTGAGTTATGTCGTCGCCCGTAGGGCGTGGACTAGTCCAAATCCGTATTATCTTAGATTTGGGTTTAGGGGTTTAGTTTGAGGATACGTCAGCCATACTTGAGGCTAAGATCAACTCAAACGTTTGTTAAGGATACGTTAGTCTAACTTTGTGACTAAGATCAACTTAACGGGATCATTTAGATCCGATAAAGGAGTGTTTGGACTTCATTGTTCCAGTTTAGGGACCTAGAGGTCCAACGTATGTATGGCCGTCAGGACCCATCACCTCTCTGACGACGTTGAAGAATTACAACGACGGATGTCAGAGGAGTTCAGAGATGTACCCTTGAGCCAGAGTTAATTGGGGGGATTTATAGTCCACTCTGTTTGAAGGTTTAAGGATACGTTAGCCATCTTTGAGGCTAAGATCAACTTAAACGGGACCGTATAGATCCGACAAAAGAGCATGCGGGGCTCTATTGTTCTAGTTTAAGGACATTGCGGTCCATGGGTAGTTTAAGGACATTGCGGTCCACTGTTAGTTTTAAGACATCTCGGTCAAGGTTAAGGACGTCGTAGTCCATGGGTTTAAGGACCCCACAGTCCGTTGTTAGTTTTAAGACATCTCGGTCAAGGTTAAGGACGTCGTAGTCCATGGGTTTAAGGACCCCACAGTCCATTATGTGCTCTGGATGCTTCACGCGGGTTCACTGCCGTGCTCTGCGAGGACCAGGCTCCGCTCTGGACGTTTTCCAAGGGGTCAAAGAGTGACATTATCCGCGATCCACGTAACCAGGAATTTGCATTAAACAAGGGTTTAAGGACCCCGCAGTCCGTATCAATGTGTGGTCGTCGGGACCCGTCACCTCTTTGAAGACATTGAGGGATTACAATGCCAAGTATCAAAGGAGTGAAGAGATGTACCCTAGAACCGGAGTGGATTAAATAGTCCTTGGCCCAATTTGGGGTCAAGACGAATTAATTGTGTTATGAGTCCATTGGTCCAGTTAATCACAAATTGAGGACTTATGGCCATCTTGGGCTAAGTCCAATCAGGAGAGGCTTTGCCTCCATCCATTTAGTCAATTGGGCCGAAGCCTAGTGTTAAACACTACAGAGCAATCAGTGTTGAACACTGGGAATGAGGTTGACAAGTTAGTGTTTAACACTAAGAGATAATTGGTGTTAAACACCAGCAACAAGGCTTTTCAAATTAGTGTTAAACACTAAACAGATCAGCGTTGAACACTGCAAATAAAGCTTTTTAATTAGTGTTGAACACTAAGGCCCAACAGTGTTTTAACACTGGGTTCGAGAGTTTCAATTTAGTGTTAAACACTAAGACAAGAGGGGTCACGTGGCAGCACGTGAGAGTGCCCTCCCTTCATTTATTCTGCTGAGATTATCGCATCTTTCAGAGCATCACGTGCCATCACGTGATGGGCATTCAAATGCCTATGTATTAGAGCTTCTGCCAAGGGTCACGTGGATCACGTGGGGTGCTGCCTCAAAGGGACTTTCTGTAGATCTCTTGGGGGGTCACGTGATGACACGTGACCCTGCCTCTATGTATTTTGTTTAGAGGCTTTGTTAATCTTTTTTCAGGAATTAAATTCCTCAAGCTTTAAATTTCAGAGGAATTAAATTCCTACTTCCTTTTGAAGGTTTATATTCTGAATAGAGTTGAACTCTAAATCTTCCGTAGGAATTAAATTCCTCATATATGTGAAGAACTGAATAGGGTTAAACCCTAATAAAAGCTTTTAAGGAATTGAATTCCCATTCCCTGTTAAATGATGATTAAGGGAATTAAATTCCCGTTGTTTCGACAGAACTAAGTTCTTAATTAGGGTTAAGCCCTGTTTCTTTTGTTCTGAAGGAATTAAATTCCCATGATACAGGGTCAAGCCCTAATTCTATTTTAAAGGAATTAAATTCCTATAGTTCTGTGAGAATTAAATTCTCATGCTTGCATTCCCTCTCTATGTTTTGGATCTGCATGGCAGGATCTCGACCCATTGAGAATTAAATTCTCAACCTTAAGGGGAGATGTGCACTTTGCAGATCCTCTATCAAAAAGATAAGAAATATATTCTTCTGTTTTTATGTATCAGAGTTAAACTCTGTTGAGAATTAAATTCTCTTCTTCTTTCAAGGAGCTTTTCCCTTTCTTACCTAGGGTTTTTTTGCAGAAGATCCAAGTTTCTCCAAGTATCGAAGCTCTCTTCTTTTTCTTTTTCTCTCCCTGTCTCTGTATCTCTCTATCTCCTTTTTGTGTCTCTTGGCTCCTATTTATAAGAGAGGCAGCCGAGTCAATTAGTTTTTGACGAATCTTCATTGAGAGATTTGATTTGCATCCATCATTCGTTTTGGACCTTTGGATTATTAGGTGAATTTTATTCACCATTGGATTTCAAGTCCCGGGATTATCCTTTGTTGTTTCGGTTAGATTTAAAGGGGAAATCTTTCCAAACTCGAGATTTTTCCATAGATAGATGATATTTCATCACCTCTGAATCTTTAATTCGATTGGTTCCAGATAATCGCTTTCCTTTGGAAAGATTTGATTCTCCTTCAGAATTTAATTCTGTTAACAAAATGGGCTTTGAAAGCCGGTCACGTGTGACAACGTGACTCATGGTCACGTGACCCCTTTTGGAATGAGCCTTTTCCTTTCTTTTTGCGCTCTGTCTTCTGATTGCTGCTTAACCGTCACGTGCCACCACGTGACCCCTGGTCACGTGTGAGCACGTGACCCTTGTCTGAACTCTTTTTCTTGATTTAACTGGAGAACAATTCTGATGTTTTGATCATCACGTGCCAACACGTGACCCTGGTCACGTGGGAGCACGTGACCTCTTCTGAAGCTTTTTCCTTGATTTTGATCAGGAAGCGTTTGGTCTTCGCTGCTGCTTTTAAATGTCACGTGTCGACACGTGACCCAGGTCACGTGGGAGCACGTGACCCTTACTGAAGCCCCTCTCTTTGATGTAGTTGGGAAACTGAACTTGCTCTGCCGGTACTTTTGGGTGTCACGTGCCAACACGTGACTGCTGGTCACGTGTAAGCACGTGACCCTCTTCTGAAGCTTTTTCCATAAGCTTTCCTGATTTTAAATCAGGAAACAAATGCCCCCACAGCGTTGTTCTCACGTGTCAGCACGTGAGTGCAACGCTGTCACCTCTTACGACCGTTGGATTCCTTTAGGGATCTGGGGAGATGAAACGTTTCCATTGCCTTCTATAAATACCTCTGTCTCTTCATAGGAGCCTTCACTTTGCTCATCTTCTTCTTCTGAGAACTTTTCCCTTGAGAATTTAATTCTCTTCTTCCAGAGCTTAGTTTTATGTTGTGTCTGTGCAGTGCCACCTTATTTTCCAATCAAAGGCCAGTGCTCACGTGTTGCGCATGCAGGGATCTGCTTGATGAGGACGTTTCATTTCCCTAACCTAATTCCAATGCGTCGTTGGATTTCATTTCCAACGCTCTCCCCTTCTTTCCGGGATTTGAGAATAGTCCCACCATGCATATCATTTTTTGTGCATAGCATTAAATGCTCCCCTTTATAACCTGAACCCCCATACCTTACTTCTTTTCTTCACAGAGAAACCCATTCATACCTTAAGGTGATCATCTTTGATAACCCGATCAATCGCTATGGCTTGCAATCGTCCCCATGCTCGTCGGCAACCATGGGAGGTTCCCCTTGAGGAGAAAGTCCCTCGCTTCGCTGCGCGGCTGGCGGATCCCCTTCTCACCGACGCTCAATGTGACACGGTGATGTACGAGCTACTGACTCGTCGGGGCTCTCCTCTTCCCATGGGCTCCATTTGGCTCCGGATGATCCTCCTGTCCGTGCTTGCCGATATTCCCCCTCATCCGGCGGAGATGACTTCGGCGATCCTTGACGTGGCGGAGGACAAGCTTGAGTGCTTTCACGAGGCTTGTCTAATCACTCAGGCTCTGAAGGATTACTCAGTTCATATACTGAGTCAGATAAGAGCCCGTAGGGCCGTCATGTCTGCTTTCGCTGATGAGCACGGCTCCAACCGATGGGAAGCGACTCCTCGCGAAAACCGTCGTTTTGACGTGCTGGAGAAAGCAGAGAGGGAGCTGGAGAATTTTGTGTTTTGCTTTGTTAACCCTTGTATTTTTGATCCCTTGTTTGGTGATCTTTTCCCAGTAGTGTAGTATGTTTGAATCAATGTACTCCTTTTGTCATTGGCGGTTTGTATGCTTTCTGTTGAATTTTCATGCTTGTCAGATAGTCGCACGTGTGTCTTGCTTGCGTAAATGAGCCGTTTGTTTTTCTTTAATTACGAGCACCATCGTTACGTTGCATGCACATCAGTGCCTCAGGCAACATTTCCTTTTAAACATTCGTACAGTTGCAAATGCGTGCCTGATAGGATACAGATCAGAAACTTGCCACGTTATCTCCCGTATCGGGTGGTTTGCGCTGGCTTTAGATCGAGTATTGTTTGTTGAAGGGAGGTTTATAAATGAAGACATATTCTTCTCTTCAATGGTGTGTCCCCTTTTTATTGAATGTACTCTGCGGATATTCTATTTCGATCTCCTTGCAGGACAGCGATGGCTTAGGATTCAGGGCTAAGATCTGCTTCCTAAGACTTTTGCATTTTATGAGCCACAAGGGTCTCATAAAGAGTTTTTCTCCCTACAGGTCGAGAGGATCCCATAGGTGTAAGTTCTTCTTAGAGATCGTGAGGATCCTTAAGCGAGTTTTCCCTTGAGAGTCGTAAGGATCTCACAAGAGAGTTTTTCTTCCTTACAGGTCGTGAGGGCCTGCAAGTGCCGGATGTGATCATCCATATCCGTGTTTCACGGAGTCAGGGGTCTATCAAGGTATCGTAGTTTAAAGACGTCACGGTCAAGGTTAAGGACCTCATAGTCCGTGGATTTAAGGACTCCACAGTCCGCTGTTAGTTTTAAGACATCACGGTCAAGGTTAAGGACCTCATAGTCCGTGGATTTAGGGACTCCACAGTCCGGTGTTTGGTTACAGGGACCCATCACCTCTTTGAAGACGTTGAGGAATTACAACGCTGGGCATCAAAGGAGTGAAGAGATGTACCCTTAAACCAAGGCAAAGTCTGTAGGGAATCGGGGTGGTTGATCGTTAGTTTTAAGACATCACGGTCGAGGTTAAGGACGTCATAGTCCGTGGATTTTAAGGACTCCACAGTCCGGTATTTACTCTGGATGCTTCACACGGGCTCACTGCCGCGCTTGGCGAGGACCAGGCTCCGCTCTGGACATTTTCCACGGGGTCAAAGAGTGACATTATCCGCGTTCCACGTAACCAGGAATTTTGCACTAGGTGCCTCATACGGGTTCACTGCCGCGTTAGGCGAGGACTAGGCTCCGCTCTGGATGCTTCGCACGGGTTCACTGCCATGCTCTGCGAGGACCAGGATCCGCTCTGGACGTTTTCCACGAGGTCAAAGAGTGACATTATCCGCGTTCCACGTGACCAGGAATTTTGCACTAGATGCTTCACACGGGTTCACTGCCGCGTTAGGCGAGGACTAGGCTCCGCTCTGGATGCTTCGCACGGGTTCACTGCCATGCTCTGCGAGGACCAGGATCCGCTCTGGACGTTTTCCACGGGGTCAAAGAGTGACATTATCCGCGTTCCACGTGACCAGGAATTTTGCACTAGATGCTTCACACGGGTTCACTGCCGCGTTAGGCGAGGACTAGGCTCCGCTCTGGATGCTTCGCACGGGTTCACTGCCATGCTCTGCGAGGACCAGGATCCGCTCTGGACATTTTCCACGGGGTCAAAGAGTGACATTATTTGCGTTCCACGTAACCAGGAATTTTGCACTAGATGCTTCACACGGGTTCACTGCCGCGTTAGGCGAGGACTAGGCACCTCTCTGGATGCTTCGCACGGGTTCACTGCCATGCTCTGCGAGGACCAGGATCCGCTCTGGACGTTTTCCACGGGGTCAAAGAGTGACATTATCCGCGTTCCACGTGACCAGGAATTTTGCGCTAGATGCTTCACACGGGTTCACTGCCGCGTTAGGCGAGGACTAGGCTCCGCTCTGGATGCTTCGCACGGGTTCACTGCCATGCTCTGCGAGGACCAGGATCCGCTCTGGACGTTTTCCACGGGGTCAAAGAGTGACATTATCCGCGTTCCACGTAACCAGGAATTTTGCACTAGATGCTTCACACGGGTTCACTGCCGCGTTAGGCGAGGACTAGGCTCCGCTCTGGATGCTTCGCACGGGTTCACTGCCATGCTCTGCGAGGACCAGGATCCGCTCTGGACGTTTTCCACGGGGTCAAAGAGTGACATTGTCCGCGTTCCACGTGACCAGGAATTTTGCACTAGATGCTTCACACGGGTTCACTGCCGCGTTAGGCGAGGACTAGGCTCCGCTCTGGATGCTTTGCATGGGTTCACTGCCATACTCTGCGAGGACCAGGATCCGCTCTGGACGTTTTTCACGGGGTCAAAGAGTGACGTTATCCGCGTTCCACGTAACCAGGAATTTTGCTGAATATATCCGCATTTCACGGAATGGAGGTTTGACTGTTGGCGATATGTATACCACCGAGCCATGGAACTGGGAGTTGTCGCTGTTCCGCTTCGCTTGATATTGTGTCTGCTGTTACGAAACGAGTGTTGGGATGATCTCTAGGTCGCTTGTGGCCCGTCGAGATTTAGCTTCGTTCTTTGGTGAAACCTGGGGGAGGGAGGTACGTTCCCTTCTTTGTTTGCGCCCCTGGATTGTATACAGGGATAGATGTAACATTACCTGTAGGGCGAAGATTTCATTCTTTCATCATTTTTTTTATTCTTTCCGCGATGCTCTATCATTTCAGCTTTTTATATCGCGAAAATCGCGATTGCCCAATCATTTCGGCTGTTTTTTTTTTTTTACTCGCTGCTTTTTATTGCGAGCTGCCCAATCATTTCGGCTGTTTTTTATGTCTTCATTCTCACTTGCTGCTTTTTATTGCAAGTTGCCCCATCATTTCGGCTATTTTTTATGCCTTCATTCTCACTTGCTGCTTTTTATTGCAAGTTGCCCCATCATTTCGGCTATTTTGTAGGCATGTGTGGCTTGCTAGGTTTTTCGCCGCAAGCTCGGATTTTGGACACCGATTTCGGCGTCAGCACCGCTGCAATTGGTATGTTGCCAGGAGCGAATCATCATTTGCCTCTGTCGATGTTGAACAAAGGTGGCTTAGCGAACAGGGTTAGGATCCTGTCGGCTAAGGCTTTTGACTTCATGAGCCGTAAGGGTCTCACAAAGGTATTTCTCCCTACAAGTCGTGAGGATCTTGCAGGTATATTTTCTCCTTAGGGATCGTGAGGATTCCTAAGTGTATGTCCCTCTGTAAGTCGTAAGGATCCTACAAGAGGGTTTTCTCCTTATGGGTCGAGAGGACCTACAAGGGTTGGACTTTGCTGGGGAAATGTTTATTCGCGCCCGTGGATTGTATACAAGGGTCAGTATTGAGCTTCTTGTAGGGCAATATCGAAGGTTGTGGAGGATTTGCTTAAGAACAGGTTTAGGTTTCTGTAACTTAAGACTTTCAAATCTCATGAGCCGTGAGGGTCCCATAAGAGAATTCTCCTTACGAGTCGTGAGGATCTCGTAAGTGTATTTTCTCCTTAGGAATCGTGAGGATCCCTAAGTGTGTTGCTCCTTTGTGAGTCGTAAGGATCTCACGCAGGTGGTTTCTCCTTACAAGGTCGAGAGGACCCTACAAGTGTCTTTTAACGAGGTTGCGCCCTTTCGGGTTTTCACAAACACTCGCCGGTAGTCCTGCTGTTTTTACTCACGGAGCCCTTTCGGGT
Source organism: Agapanthus africanus (assembly GCA_030015575.1). Classification (NCBI taxonomy): domain Eukaryota; kingdom Viridiplantae; phylum Streptophyta; class Magnoliopsida; order Asparagales; family Amaryllidaceae; genus Agapanthus; species Agapanthus africanus. The sequence continues at coordinate 978,962,905 of CM057338.1, read as the reverse complement.
TTTCATCCGTGCCCATTTTGCTTACGGACATACCCCTTTTTTTTCTTTTCACTTTTTTTTACAAGGTCGCGCCCTTTCGGGTTTTCACGAACGCTTGCCGGCAGCCCTGCTGTTTTTACTCACGGAGCCCTTTCGGGTTTTCATCCGTGCCCATTTTGTTTATGGACGTACCGTTTTTTTTTATTCTTTTTCATATATATTTTTTTTATTTTTTTCTTTCTCTCTCTTTTTTTTTATCTCGTCAGCCTAAAGATGCTGCGGTAGTAGTTTTAGGGACGTTTCGGTCCGTCGTTAGTTTAAGGACGTTTCGGTCCGTTATTAGTTTAAGGACATTTCGGTCCGCCGTTAGTTTAAGGACGTTTCGGTCCGTCGTTAGTTTAAGGACGTTTCGGTCCGTCTAAGGACGTTTCGGTCCGTCGTTAGTTTAAGGACGTTTCGGTCCGTCGTTATGGGAAGGCCGGCTGCTGCTTGTAAAGTCTGAGCCTAGGAAGACAGTGAGCGGACATAGTCGTCGTCATCTATCATTGACCCCGGCTGTGGCTCATTAAGCATAGTACTTCTTTAAGAAGCGGCCGTTTATTGGCCTGAAAGGCCTTTCACCGTGCATGTCCATGAGTAGATAGGCTCCACCCTGGTAGACCTTGTCTATGATGTACGGGCCTTCATAGTTTGGCTCAAATTTTCCTCGCTTGGCGCGATTAGGGATCATAGGTCTTTTGACCACTAGTACGAGTTCGCCTTGGCGGAATGTCCTCGAACTGGTCAATCTTTCGTATGAGTGCGTCATCTTTGCTTTGTAGGCCTCTAGATGTTGTTGCGCTATGAGCCGGGTTTCATCGAGGGCATCAAGCTCCTCAAGCCGAAGGTGAGCATTTTCTTCGTTCGTCAGCTCGTGGTGGACTGCTACTCGTAGAGAGGGTAACTCTATCTCGAGGGGGAGCACTGCTTCCGTCCCAAATACCAACGCGTACGGCGTTGTGTTCGTGGCCGTCTTGAATGTAGTTCGATAAGCCCAAAGGGCTTCCTGCAGCCTTTCGTGCCAGTCTCTCTTATTCCTGGAAACGGTCTTTTTTATGATCTTCGTCAAGGTCTTATTGAAGGTCTCGGCCAGACCGTTAGCTCGTGGATTGTAAACCGAAGAATATCTCCAGTCTATATTGTGCTGCTGTGCGAAGCGGCTAATCTTATGGCTTAGGTAGGCCGGCCCGTTATCGGAGATAATCCGCCGTGGAGTTCCGAACCGATAGATGACGTGCGTCTTGAAGAAATGGAGGATATTCTCCGTCTTCACTTCCCTCAGTGGTACTGCTTCTGCCCATTTGGAGAAGTAATCAGTTGTCGCCAGAATAAAACGGTGTCCCCGGGATGATGCTGGCTCAATGGGGCCGACTATGTCAGTCCTCCACATTTCGAATGGCCAACTAGCCAGCGTCGGGTGCAGTGGATTCAGATGTTGGTGGATGAAGTCTCCATGAATCTGGCATGAGTGGCATTGCTTCGCATACTCGAGGCAGTCCTGGATCATCGTGGGCCAGTAGTAACCCATCCGTTTAATTTTTAACTTCATCTTTGGGCCTGCTTGGTGAGAACCGCAAAGTCCATCATGAACTTCCTGAATGATTCTTTCTGCTTCGTCAGGTCCTAAGCATCTCAGCCATAGAGAATCAAACGATCTCTTGTATAGAATATCGTTGACAAAAGCGAAAGATAAAGCTCGTTTCATGAGCTGATGTCTTGAGGACGCTTCTTCGGGCATTCGGTGGGACTTAAAGTAGTCTATGAAGACTTCCCTCCAGTCTTCGGCCTTCTCATGGTCTTTTATTTGTAGGGTCGTCTGCTCAGTCGTTTCTTTTTCTTCGCATGATTCCGGAGATATTTCTGCCGGGTCGAGCACTCGACGGCTTTGTACCACGATTCTGACGTCATCGAGGTTCTCGTCAGCCAGTTCCTTAGCAAGTTTAGCCAACGCGTCTGCTTTGCTGTTTTCCGCGCGCGGTATGTTCTCCAAAGTATAGGAGGGAATTTGTGTCAATAGTTGTTGCACCCTTTCACCGTACTTCACCAACTCCGGCTTGCACGTTTGGTAGTCACCATTTACTTGACTAACGACCAGCTGAGAATCCCCGTATATGAGGAGGTCTTCAATTCCCATGTCGATGGCGATCTCGAGGCCTGCTATCAGAGCTTCGTATTCGTCTTCGTTGTTTGTCCTCGGTTCTGTTAAGGAGAAGGCGAAGCGCATTATCCCTCCTTGTGGAGTTGCAAAGATGAGACCTATCCCTGATTTGATCATTGGGACACCTTGTTTCTGTTTCTTTATGGAGGATGCTCCATCGAAATAGAGTTCCCATCGGGCGCTTCCGCCGCTAATCGCATCAAATGCATGCTCGTCCGGCAAATCACAGTTCAGAGGAGAATCGGCCGGTATCGGGTGCTCGGCGAGGAAGTCATTATCTCATGGGTTTTCTAAAGGTATAGCGAGGTATAAAGGTTATAATGTCGAAATGAGTAGTTTGTGTTATTTTTATGAAAAAATGCGATAAATGTCATAAAAATGAATATTTTGATGTGAAACTTGTTTTATTCAGTTTGTTAATATTTATTAATCAACATATGAGAATATGGTTTTATCTTGTTAAAGAAAAGTGTAGTTTTTAAGAAAACCGAATCGGAAGTCGGACTAACTCCACTTCCGTCGGGTTTTGGAAATGAAACTTTTTAAAGATAAAGATGAGAGAGAGAATTGGGTCTTACTGGTTACAAATATATAGGGGAGAAAGAGGAAGAGTAGGGAAGCGCCGGTGCGTCGTTTCGTCGCCTGAAACTTCTTGTATTGTCGCCGGAACTTCGTCGAAGCTTCGTGCTTCGCTAACTCCACTTGTACAATATAAAAACTTGGGCATTCTTGAGAGTTTTGGCAGGGATTTGTGAGTGAGGAGGGGTGATATGAGGGGTGGTATTTATAGGAAAATCTAAGGTTTAGTGTAATGAATGGGTGTATTAAAATTTGTAATAAAAATAGGTTTAAATGTGAATTTTATTGTGCACTGTAAATGTGCAGAGAAAACAAATAATACTAGAGTTAAGGGGGGAGTCCAAGGGTCTAGGGTTTTAAAAAAAATTGGGTTTGGGCTAGGTTGGACCGGCGTCGCCGGCCCATAGGGAAACTTCGCCGGTCGGATCATGGAGGTGGGGGCTCGGATTGGGGCCACGTGTCGGGGTCGGTTGATATACTGCAGTGCACTCGTTTGTTTTATGTGTGACTCTTCATTTTACGTGTTGTGCTCGTGTAGACTCTTGGGCTTCTAAAAGATTAAAAAAAAATTAAAATAAGAAGATATTGTGGCTGATGGGATTTGAACTCTGGTGCTTTGTCTCGGCAGTGCAAAGCTTTACTAGTGAGCAACAAGCTCTGTCTTACTGTTCAAAAGCAAAACAAACTTATAACTCGTGTTTAGGCTTAGCTGTCCCTTTCTGTATTTTGAAAAAAAAATCGTACAGAAAGTTAGGATTGTTACAAGACTGGTAAAAAAACTAGCTGCAAGAAACATGCTTCAGACCTTAAAGAAAACTATACCTAGACTCTAATTTGTTAGAAAGTCAGAATGATCGCTCTTTAGCATAAATTGTTCTCGATGCGAGCGGATTTTTCCTCGATGCGAGCGGATTTTTCTTTTGAGGCTTTATGATGAGCATATCCTGCATAAATTGTTCCAAAAAATAAGTTGCTTATATTAATTTTTGCAATCAAAGACAGAAATCAATTTGCATTGTTATGTTTTCTTAGCAATCACGTTTTAACCTAATCAATTTTTTTCCACAACTACGCCACAGTATCTAAATCATTTTTCTCGAAGAAATTTGGATGCAAAGATATCAGTGATGGATTGGAATGCTGGAAGGGATATTTTCAGTCGCTTCATTTACAAGCATGTACCACTAATCGAATTTGCAGCAGAGATCCTAAACATCCGTGACTTTAATCGATACTTGACTGAGAAGCAACGCATTGGAGTATAATAACTCAAATTTCAATGCATTTGTTTCCCCTGTTTGAAATATGTTTCAATGGTATTTTTTGGAAATATTAACGTTAGAAGTGCGGTATGTAAAGTGAAAGAATGGAGTGATCATTACATCTAATTGGATAAAAGAAATCAAGAATAATCAAAAGCCTAAATATAAATAAGAAAATCAAGAAATAATAGTGGAAAGAAAAATCATGCTTTAAATAGCGGTTAAATAAATGGAATGATTATTTAACCGTTGTTTCAAGAAGCAGTTAAATAGTCAGAAATCTCAAAATATTACTAGGCCAAAATATAACCACTAGTTTAAATAGCTGTTAAATAATCTTTTTTTTGTTGTTGTAGTTTGCTCAAAATCTAATCGCTTATTAAAGTAGCGGTTATATTTTGGCCTAATAATATTTTGAGGTCTCTGACTATTTAACAGCTGCTTTAAATAGAGCTTAAATAATCTGCTCTCTGTTGTTGTAGTTTGCTCAAAATCTAACCGCTTGTTAAAGTAACGGTTATATTTTGGTCTGACTATTTAAACGCTGCTTTAAATAGCAGTTAAATAATCTGCACTATGTTGCTATAGTTTACTCAAAATCTAACAGCTTGTTAAAGTAGCGGTTAAATTTTAAGTAGAACCAAAAAAATATACTTGAGAAATCATACATCGGAGTTCATATATACATAAATGTACATCATTTACAAACAAATGTAGATAATTACAGCCAAATGTACATTTTCTCAAAAATTTACATCATTTATTGCAAACAAATAGCAGAGTTCAAATACAAATATCAACACACAGCATATATGAAAACTTCAGCAAATATCAACAAGACATCAACACACATTATATATAGTTGGAGAATAAAAACAAAATCTAAAATTTATTAAATCATTTAGGCAGTTTCTGATTAGCTACCTTATAAGTATATTTAAAATTAGCTACAGTGTTTGTGTCTCATTTTTCATCTTCCAGTTGAAATCCCCGTGACAAACAATCCATGTATTTCATTAAAAATACACCGCAATCGAGTGAACCGGTTTCTTGTCTTGGATAGCCCTCATTCTCACCCTATTTCCAAGACTTTCCTAAAAGAATTTTGCTGGAATTGGGTACATCTGTCACGCCCCGCTTCCCAAAATACGGAAAACAAGGGATGACTAGGCCAGCCATGCTCCTACGGTCAGGGAATAATCCCGCCGTAGTCACACTTCGGCTTCTAGCTTTACATGGTAATCAGTAAACAAAGTACAGTAGTAAAGGAATTACATCACTAAATTATTACATTAGAGTCCATTGTTCACAATTTACAAATAAACAAGAAGAGCTACTAACCAAGTTCAAATACACAATCTCTTTAGGGAAAGCAGAAAGAAGAAAAGGTACTCCAGACTAGATTTTCGTCAGCTCGAAAGGTCGATCCGACTCCTGCGCTGGTTCTTCCTCGAGGTCTGAGCATGCACACTCAGGTCGTCAGAGCGACGTAATAGCAATTTTTATAATAATGATATGAAACAGGTAAATAAAGTAATAACAATGAAAGTATAATGCGGTTAATCACTATGTCACTAAATGATGCAAAGTATGATCTGTGTCCCTATCGGTCTCTAAGTCATGTTTGAAATCGTATAGTGGAAAGGAGGATCATGTTTAACAGGAGTCTCGTACATACCCGAGACAACGGCCCACATGCCCGGGACATAACCCTGTCAGCCGGATCGCTAGATCCTACCTAATATATATATATCACTGCTCGAATGATCATCCTCTAAAACACGGTCCCGCTAAATACGATACTCTTTCCACTTCGATTTCCCCTTTTACCCAAGGTTTACACTATTTATGATTATGATTTAGTTGTGTACAAGTATGGCAATAGCACGATTTTGTCACTGTTCACTGTATTAATCACTGTCACGAATCATTCACTTTTTCTTTTCCATTGGCGTACTTGACACTCCTAAACCAATATCATTCACGCACGATAATGCAATGTCCACTGAAATATGACGCGCACTAATACTAGGTATATGTCAATTGGGTAAGGTATGTGTACAAATGCAGTAACAAGTCATGTATGATATGAACCAATATGCACGTCATAACCTTACAAAATTGCAGTAATTCATATGTTCAGAATTCAACGAAATGATACAATTACGATAACAAGTACACTCAGTCAACAGTTCATCAAAATTTGTTTCAGTTCAATCGGGTTTTTGGTATTCAAGTTACAGCCGTTTCATTTTAGTGCTCGCTTCAGGAAATTCAGTTTCTGAACTGAACGTCCGTTTCGCGACACAAATTTCAACCAGTTGAGATCAGAGTTTAGCGAAGCTACAGTTGAATAAAATCTAGGTTTTTCAATAAGGTTTTCAACCCAACATACGGATTCTCAATCGCGACTGTATGTCAAAAGTTATGCACTGTTCAACCCTAGTATGTCAATTCTGATTCTGTTTTGGACTGTTATACGTCCTGTTCTTTTAAATTGCATTTTAAATAACAAACGACGATAAAACGGGGTGAAATCACTTGAGTTATTTATCCCACAGATTCACCTTCAATAAACTGCAGAGTTCCGCAACATACAAGTTCAGTAAACAAGGTAGTACACATTACGGGACAGAAACAGTAACCAGAGTTGCGTTGGACTGCAGTCCAGAGCCGCTCTCCGAACCAATTATCGTCACAATTTCAGTACAGAAACCATTAGAAACTTGCATAGAGTTACAGGTCGTCGAGTCGGATTCGATTTGAGCTCTCGAACGCCTCATTTCAATATGTACACAAATTATGGTGATTTTAACAATTTTCAGATGCGGGAAATTCCCAGTTCTACGGATGTATTTGGGGGTGTTCGTTTTAGTCATTAACAGTCATATTTTCCAGTGAAATTTATACACATGGCTCACTGCCATACGGGCCAGACTATGCAAATGAGTTCCATCAAATCAAATGAAGATTTTCATTGGGATCTTGCATCGAACAGGTATGTCATATGATTTATCGGGTATTGTAAATATGGAATTTATACGATTTTCGTTTATAACAAGAATAAATTAGCATGTAGCAAGTAGGGTATTTGCCTGGAAACGTTTTGGCGATGCACGGCGGCGGCAACGTCATGAACGCGCGACGAACGGCACAGTTTGGATTTCGTGACCTCGGCTCGCGCTTTAGATTCGTCGTCGGAGTTGTCTGGGGAACGTCTCGCAGCCACTGGAAGCGGAGGGGTGTTCTGTGGTTCTCTGTGAGTGCGCTGGGGTCGATGACGGTCGGCGGAGTCGCTCCGGCGATGTGCACAACGGGGCTCGCAGTGAGGGGGAAGTTATGGCTTTGGAGAGAAAGGGGCAGTGTGAGCTCGGTTGGCGATAACGACGATGATGTTGAGGACGAAGGGGAGTCGACGAGGGGTTTCATGTGCAGTGGGGGCTCGCCGACGTCGTGGGTGCCGGCGGTGGTCGAGCTCGGTGGCGAGTGGGTTGGGTGTGCAGGGGAGCTTGGCAGGGGGTGCTCGGTTGGAGGAAGAGGCTACAGTGGTAGTGGTGTTGGTAGGGGAGAAACGAGGGAGGAGAACGAGGTGGTGTAGTCGGCGGCGGCGTCGTCTGTATAGGGATGGAGGCAGTGGGTTCGGTGTCAGAGAGAGAGAAGGGGTTTGAGAGTTGGAGAGGGATAAAGGAGTTGGAGAGGCGAGGGTTTGAGGTAGAGGGACTCGGGGGAGTTGTGGACGAGGTCGCGGGTCGTGGGGCAACGGCACGGTGACGTGGCCGCGAGAGTCGGCGCAAAAGTTGTGAGCGGGAAAGTGTACGTTGGGGAGAAGAAGAAGGAGTCGTAGCGGGTCAGGTTGTGTCTAGCGGGCTTGGTGAGAGGAACGGGCTGGGCTTGGGCCATGGGGTTATTTTGTGTTTTAATTAATCTTAAAAATTCCCTTTGGGCTGAGGAAGGATGTTGGGTTGTGCGATGAAAAGAAGTGGGCTTTAGAAAATATTTCGTGGGGGCTTGGAGTTGTGAGAAGGACTGGGAAAAATTTAGGATTTTAATTTGATAAATTGATTGGGTTTTAGAAAGACAAATACTACAACTTACGCATTAATCTTCACACAAAATAGCAATACAGGAAAAATGAGGATGCCGTTTGGGAACTTAAGAACTGCAGGAAAAATTTTATTGAAGGAAACGGGGATTTACATCATACCCCACTTACAGAAAATTTCGTCCTCGAAATTTAACAAGGATACAGAGAAACAAAAGTACCAAACAAAGAGATGTGGAAAACGTGCACGGATATCCTCCTCCCGCTCCCAGGTAGATTCTCCTGGGGAACGACCGCCCCAAGACACTCGGACTAACGGAATGACCTTGTTCTTCAGCACTTTCTCTCTGCGGTCGAGGATGGTAGTGGGTTGCTCCTCGTATGATAGATCGGTACCCAAAACTAGCCCCGAATAGTCCAGAACATGGTTCTCATCCCGAACATAACGTCGCAACTGTGACACGTGGAAGGTATTGTGCACACCAGCTAGCGATGGAGGCAAGGCGAGTCGGTAGGCCACCTCTCCTACTCGCTCTAGCACCTCAAAAGGTTCGATGAAACGGGGACTGAGCTTTCCCCGACCTCCGAACCTGATAACTCCACGGGTAGGGGAAATCTTCAGGAACACGTGGTCTCCGACTTCAAACTCTAGTGCTCTCCTGCTGGTATCTGCCCAACTCTTCTATCGATCCTGAGCCGTCTTAATTCGCTGCCTGATCATTTGGACCTTGTCGACTGTCTGAACAATGAGCTTGGGACCCAATAATCTTCGCTCTCCCACATCATCCCAACACACTGTGGATCGACACTTCCACCCGTAAAGTGCTTCGAAAGGAGCCATCTGAATGCTAGCCTGATAACTATTGTTATAAGAAAACTCGACTAGATGCAGATGGTCCTCCCAGGAACCCTGAAAGTCCAACATGCAGGCTCTCAACATATGCTCGAGCGTCTGAATCGTACGCTCGGACTGTCCATCCGTCCGCGGGTGATAAGCTGTGCTAAAATTGAGGCAGGTACCCAAACTCTCCTGTAAGCTCCTCCACAAGTGCGACACGAATCTGGTGTCTCGATCCGACACAATGCTGACTGGAACACCGTGAAGTCGCACTATCTCCTGCATGTATCTCTCTGCCAGTAACTCTGTCGACTGTCCCACTCGGAAAGGTAAGAAGTGCGCAGCTTTCGTGAGGCGATCGACGATAACCCAAATGGCGTTGTTTCCCCTAGGGCTCCGTGGTAAGGCCGTCACGAAGTCCATGGTAATGTGCTCCCACTTCCATTCAGGTATCGGAAGCGATTGCAACAATCCCGCTGTCCTCTGATGTTCCGCCTTCACCTGCTGGCATACCAAGCACCTGGATACGAACCTCGCAATTTCCCGCTTCATCCCGTTCCACCAAAAATGCTACTTTAGATCCTGATACATCTTTGTACCTCCCGGATGCACAGAATAAGCTGAACTGTGCGCTTCAGCCAGTACCTCTTCTCGAACAGCTCCCTTGGGTACGCAGAGTCTGCTATCGAATCTCAGAGAACCGTCTTCATGTATGATTAAGTCCGTTCTCAGTTCGGCTTCTACTTGCGCTCTGAACTTTTGCAATCGAGGATCATCCGCTTGTGCAGTCTTGATGCGATCCACAAGGGAAGACTGCACCTGTAGTTGCCAAAACTGACTGAGTGCGCTCGGTGTAACGACTTCAAGCTCGAGTCTCTGAAAGTCCTCAATAAGGCTCCTCTGACTGGTCAACATCATGGCCGCTGGCTTGCGACTGAGCGCATGGTACAACATTCACTTTCCCCGGGTGATACTGAAGGTCCAAGCCATAATCTGCCATCAGCTCTAGCTATCGGCGCTGCCTCATGTTTAGTTTCTTCTGAGTGAAGATGTACTTCAGATTTTTATGATCCGTGTACACCTCCACTTTCTCGTCCAATAGATAGTGCCTCTAAATCTTCAACGCAAAGACTACTGCAGCTAACTCTAAGTCATGCGTAGGATAGTTCTTCTCGTGATTCCTCAGTTGTCGAGAGGCGTAAGCAACCACTCGGCCGTGCTGCATCAGAACACAGCCTAATCCCTTCCCTGAGGCATCACTGTGTATCACCAAACCACCGGAATCATCTGGTACTGTAAGAATGGGCGCCGTGGTTAACTTCTGCTTCAGCGTGTCAAATGCCTGAGTACACTCCTCCGTCCATGCAAAAGGTACATTCTTCCATGTCAGCATTTTCAACGGTTCAGCGATTCTTGAGAAGTCTTGGACAAACCTCCGATAATATCCTGCCAATCCCAGAAAGCTTCTGATCTCGGCCACTGACTTCGGCGTTGGCCAATCTCTGACAGATTCTATCTTTGCCGGGTCCACTGAGATGCCTTCGCCCGAAACGATATGTCCCAAGAACTGAACCTTGTCGAGCCAGACTTCACACTTGCTTAATTTCGCATACAGCTTCTCTTCCCGAAGAATTTGTAGAACCGTGCGCAAATGCTTAACATGCTCCTCCCGGGTCTTCGAGTAGACAAGTATGTCGTCGATAAATACAACGACAAATGTTTCCAAGTACTTTGCAAACACCCTGTTCATCAAGTCCATGAATATCGCTGGAGCATTGGTAACACCGAACGGCATCACAAGGAACTCATAATGTTCGTATCGGGTCCTGAAAGCCGTCTTGCATACATCCTCGGCTGCTACTCTGATTTGATGATATCCAGAACGGAGATCCAACTTCGAGAATATCTTGGCCCCACTTAACTGATCGAATAAGTCGTCGATGCACGGGATTGGGTACTTGTTCTTTATAGTGACTTTGTTCAACTCCCGATAATCTATACACATTCGCAGCGATCCATCCTTCTTCTTCACAAACAGAACTGGCGCACGCCACGGTGAAACGCTCGGCCGTATAAATCCTTTCCCCAATAGTTCTTCAACTGGCTTCTTCAACTCCGCCAACTCAACCGGTATCATTCTGTACGGGGCCTTGGATACTGGTGCCGTACCTGGAGCCAAATCGATCGAGAACTCCAAGATGCGAGGAGGTGGTAGACCTGGTAAGTCTTCAGGAAACACGTCCAGAAAGTCCCGAACAATCTCTGGGCTGCGCTCTCATCAATCTCCATAGCTGTCAGCTCCTTTGGCTTGGCTCTATACTTGGCTGGTTCCAAAGATTCGCTTCCGCCCTCGAAAATAAACTCCGGGTGATTGGGAATGCGGAAGATCACGTTCCTTGCTCGGCAATCAATAACTGCATGGAAAGTACTCATCCAATCCATCCCGAGAATTGCGTCATAACTGCCTGTCCTGATCAAAAGGAAATTCGCATAGAATTCCCTGCCACACACTACAACCGGACATGATCTACATTCTCGACTAGATATTATAATGCCATTACCCGTATGTATCTCCCAGCCCTTGGTTAGTGGTTCATGTGGTATGGAGTGTGTATCAATGAAATGCTCAGATATGAAGCAGTGTGATACCCCAGAATCAAATAGTACTCTAGCTGGCAAGAAATGTACGAGTAGAGTACCTGTAACAACGTCTCCTGACGCCTCTGCCTGCTCGGCGGTCAAGGTGAAAGCCCGTCCATGACCGCGACCCGTAAAGGGTTGCCTCTGCTCCTGTGGCCTCTGCTGCGGCGGTCCAGAATCTCCCTGTATCTCTGCTCGCTCGGGGCAACCGCTAATCCTGTGCTGACTGGATCCGCAAATCAAGCATTGTCCCTTGGCGCGGCGACAGTCCTTCTGGGTATGTCCATCTCTGTTGCAGTAGCCGCAAGCTACGTTCCGTCTCTGGGGGCGATGCTGTGGCACGAACGGATGCTTCATTTGTGCCGTTCCAGGCCTGTGAACCGGTATGGCTCCTCGAGAAGGTGCAGGGTACATGCTGGAATGACTGGGGGCTTCCTGAACTTGTTGATCAATTGCTCCTGAATTCTCTCCGCGTTGAGTACCTGTGCAAAAGTCTGCGACTCCAGTGATGCGATCAACTGCTGCAGCTCGAAATCAAGTCCTTGCAAGAAGCGTCTGGCCCTGGTGGCTTCTGAGGCGACCATGTATGGAGCAAAATGACTCAGACGGTTGAACTCTGCCACATATACGTCCACTGGACGTCCATTCTGCTTCAATAGAATAAAAATTTCCTCCATCTCTGCCTTGGCGGTGGAAGGGAAATAATGGTCTAGGAAGCACTCCTTGAATTTGCCCTATTCAATCGGCCTGTCTAGCCTGCTTTCTTCCACTGACCACCATGTACGGGCTTCATCTTCCAATTGGATCTTTATCACGTTCACCCTATCTTCATCTGGTATCCTGGCGGCCGTCAGTAAGTTCTCCATGTTCACTATCCATTGCTCGGCCTCGAGGGGTTCAGCTAGCCCTGTGAGTGCAGATGGATACAACCTCCGGAAGTCTGATACGGTACCAGCCCTAGCAGGGTAAACTGGTGGAGTAGTGCCCTCGGGGGCGGTAATGAGTCCGGAGGGTCCTCCTGCAGCGGTAATAGCACTGAGTCCCTCAGCGAGTAAGTCTGCCTTCCTCTCCTGAGCTTTTGCGAGAGAGGTCAGTGCACTAAGTATTCATTCCGTACGGTCCTGAGAATTGGAGTCCGAGGAGGGGTCGTTCGGGGACGTCATATCGCTGGAAGATTCAAAAGGATAAGATTAGATTCAAGGATGAAAATCAGGAGTAGTGAAACGAAAATAATGTAATACAGTATAGTTGATGTTATCCCTTGTTACTAAACCTGGCTCTGATACCAACAAAACCATGTCACGCCCCGCTTCCCAAAATACGGAAAACGAGGGATGACTAGGCCAGCCATGCTCCTACGGTCAGGGAATAATCCCGCCGTAGTCACACTTCGGCTTCTAGCTTTACATGGTAATCAGTAAACAAAGTACAGCAGTAAAGGAATTACATCACTAAATTATTACATTAGAGTCCATTGTTCACAATTTACAAATAAACAAGAAGAGCTACTAACCAAGTTCAAATACACAATCTCTTTAGGGAAAGCAGAAAGAAGAAAAGGTACTCCAGACTAGATTTTCGTCAGCTCGAAAGGTCGATCCGACTCCTGCGCTGGTTCTTCCTCGAGGTCTGAGCATGCACTCTCAGGTCGTCAGAGCGACGTAATAGCAATTTTTATAATAATGATATGAAACAGGTAAATAAAGTAATAACAATGAAAGTACAATGCGGTTAATCACTATGTCAATAAATGATGCAAAGTATGATCTGTGTCCCTATCGGTCTCTAAGTCATGTTTGAAATCGTATAGTGGAAAGGAGGATCGTGTTTAACAGGAGTCTCGTACATACCCGAGACAACGGCCCACATGCCCGGGACATAACCCTATCAGCCGGATCGCTAGATCCTACCCAATATATATATCACTGCTCGAATGATCATCCTCTAAAACACGGTCCCGCTAAATACGATACTCTTTCCACTTCGATTTCCCCTTTTACCCAAGGTTTACACTATTTATAATTATGATTTAGTCGTGTACAAGTATGCCAATAGCACGGTTTTGTCACTGTTCGCTGTATTAATCACTGTCACGAATCATTCACTTTTTCTTTTCCATTGGCGTACTTGACACTCCTAAACCAATATCATTCACGCACGATAATGCAATGTCCACTGAAATATGACGCGCACTAATACTAGGTATATGTCAATTGGGTAAGGTATGTGTACAAATGCAGTAACAAGTCATGTATGATATGAACCAATATGCACGTCATAACCTTATAAAATTGCAGTAATTCATATGTTCAGAATTCAACGAAATGATACAATTACGATAATAAGTACACTCAGTCAACAGTTCATCAAAATTTGTTTCAGTTCAATCGGGTTTCCGGTATTCAAGTTACAGTCGTTTCATTTTAGTGCTTGCTGCAGGAAATTCAGTTTCTGAACTGAACGTCCGTTTCGCGACACGAATTTCAACCAGTTGGGATCAGAGTTTAGCAACGATATAGTTGAATAAAATCTAGGGTTTTCAATAAGGTTTTCAACGCAACAGACGGATTCTCAATCGCGACTGTATGTCAAAAGTTATGCACTGTTCAACCCTAGTATGTCAATTCTGATTCTGTTTTGGACTGTTATACGTCCTGTTCTTTTAAATTGCATTTTAAATAACAAACGACGATATAACGGGGTGAAATCACTTGCGTTATTTATCTAACAGATTCACCTTCAATAAACTGCAGAGTTCCGCAACATAAGAGTTCAGGAAATAAGGTAGTACACATTACGGGACAGAAACAGTAACCAGAGTTGCGCTGGACTGCAGTCCAGAGCCGCTCTCCGAACCAATTATCGTCACAATTTCAGTACATAAACCATTAGAAACTTGCATATAGTTATAGTTCGTCGAGTCGGCTTCGATTTGAGACCTCGAACGGCTCATTTCAATATGTACACAAATTATGGTGATTTTAACAATTTTCAGATGCGGGAAATTCCCAGTTCCACGGATGTATTTAGGGGTGTTCGTTTTAGTCATTAACAGTCATATTTTCCAGTGAAATTTATACAAAAGGTTCCATGCCATACGGTCCAGACTATGCAAATGAGTTCCGTCAAATCAAATGAAGATTTTCATTGGGATCTTGCATCGAACAGGTATGTCATATAATTTATCGGGTATTGTAAATATGGAATTTATACGATTTTAGTTTGTAACACGAATAAATTAGCATGTAGCAAGTAAGGTACTTGCCTGGAAACGTTTTGGCGATGCACGGCGGCGGCAACGTCATGAACGCGCGACGAACGGCACGGTTTGGATTTCGCGACCTCGGCTCGCGCTTCGGATTCGCCGTCGAAGTTGTCCGGGGAACGTCTCGCGGTCACTGGAAGCGGAGGGGTGTTCTGTGGTTCTCTGTGAGTGCGCTGGGGTCGATGACGGTCGGCGGCGTCACTCCGGCGATGTGCACAATGGGGCTCGCAGTGAGGGGGAGGTTATGGCTTTGGAGAGAGAGGGGCAATGGAGCTCGGTTGGCGATAACGACGATGATGTTGAGGACGAAGGGGAGTCGACGAGGGGTTTCATGTGCAGTGGGGGCTCGCCGACGTCGTGGGTGCCGGCGGTGGTCGAGCTCGGTGGCGAGTGGGTTGGGTGTGCAGGGGAGCTTGGCAGGGGGTGCTCGGTTGGAGGAAGAGGCTACAGTGGTAGTGGTGTTGGTAGGGGAGAAACGAGGGAGGAGGACAACATGGTGTAGTCGGCGGCGGCGTCGTCTGTGTAGGGATGGAGGTAGTGGGTTCGGCGTTAGAGAGAGAGAAGGGGTTTGAGAGTTGGAGAGGGAGAAAGGAGTTGGAGAGGCGAGGGTTTGAGGTAGAGGGACTCGGGGGAGTTGTGGACGAGGTCGCGGGTCGTGGGGCAACGGCACGGCGACGTGGCCGCGAGAGTCGGCGCAAAAGTTGTGAGCGGGAAAGTGTACGTTGGGGAGAAGAAGAAGGAATCGTAGCGGGTCGGGTTGTGTCTAGCGGGCTCGGTGAGGGGAACGGGCTGGGCTTGGGCCATGGGGTTATTTTGTGTTTTAATTAATCTTAAAAATTCCCTTTGGGCTGAGGAAGGATGTTGGGCTGTGCGATGAAAAGAAGTGGGCTTTGGAAAATATTTCGTAAGGGCTTGGAGTTGTGAGAAGGACTGGGAAAAATTTAGGATTTTAATTTGATAAATTGATTGGGTTTTAGAAAGACAAATACTACAACTTACGCATTAATCTTCACACAAAATAGCAATATGGGAAAAATGAGGATACCGTTTGGGAACTCGAGAACTGCAGGAAAAATTTTATTGGAGGAAACGGGGATTTACAACATCCTTCAGCATATGCTTAACAAAATGATTTTGCTGCAAAAAATTTATTGAGTTAAACAAATTATTACAACTTATAAGCAAATGAAAATGGTAATCGTTTTAAAATTGGACTAACCAGTGCATCACATTGAAGCTTATACAAGACACTAACATTGATGAATATTAGATCATATAGAACAAATTGTCCCTTTGTAATATACCGGACACACAAAATCCAATGATCTTCGTGATGCATGGGAATATAAACTTGCGATTAAAATTTTATTTCATCATTATAAATCGTATCTTTTTCAAATAAAACAAAAATGAGAAAAATAAAATATAGACTTACTGTGTCACACTCTAGTATAAACTTCTGGAAAGGATTTTTCCATTTGACCCATTCCAGTAAGCTATATATGCACTTGTGTTTTCTCTTTACTTTCTCCGCTTAGTATCCTCGATAACAGTCACGGAGTATCATCTAGAAAATAAAAAGTATAATGAAAAACACGATATTGAATATTATTTAGTTGATGTACAAAACATATTGGATAATAATGACGTACACAAAAATTCAGGATAAAAGTAGAATCAATTGGCGGAAGATTCGTGTATGTGTAACAAATCGATATAAGTCGATATCATTTCTTCTCTAATGCGCTCCCCAATTCCCAGCGAGAGAAAGTCGGAATAATATATAATTGCTCCTTCTTTTGTATGAAAGAATTCAACTTCTCCGGAGGTTATCAAAACATGAAAATTTTGGTATTAACGTTTAAATAAGAAATTATAATTAATTTATTAGAAGTAAACAAACCTTAATTTCCCTTTCTCGTCTAAGTGTTCGATCCAAAGTTTCGCCTGCACGTACTGTTTTTTCGATTCCAATATATGATATTTCATAAGTTGTATGGGTTTCTTTTCTTTCTATTTCTTCTTTTTCTCTGGATTTGTGTACGGCGAGATCAAGAAAGAACTTGGGTTCTTTTTTCTCTTCGCATCTTTCATTTCTTCTTTTAAAATTTCTTGCCCCATGAATCGGTTGGATCTACACCCATTTCACGGAGACGTTAAAATAAATCATCATCTTCCGCTACTTCTATGGCGTCTGTCCGATAGCCCTGAGACGTCAAATCCTTCGCAATAAATTGTTGAATCGGTAATTCCTAAGATATTACCTCTGTCGTTTCATTTTATTCAATGGGTTTTTTCTAAATCAACTTCGGGCCGGGTTAATATCTTCCAAACCCATGTATAAGTTTGCATCGACGGCAACACTTAAAACAACCTCAAAACATGGATCAATAATGGCCTCCACCTCCGCCGTTTCTCAAACCGTCTCATCAACAGTTTCAACATGGGGAATTTCAGCCCGAGATTTTCATCACCCACATTTGGCTCCTCCCCCACATTTGGCTCAACGAGCTCCACAACTACATTTTCAACCTAGGATTCTTTAGTCTCGTCATTTTCATCCTTTTTTTGGGGCTTCGTCCCCCCTTCTCATCAATCTTACTTTTTAAATCTCTTTTGGTCTCTTTTTGTAATCTCTTGAGATTGTTGTCATCCAACAAAGATTTATTACGTTCAATCGATTTCACCTACAAATAATAAGTAATAAATATCAATAATTGGATCTAACATGTTAAAGATGATATAAAACAAAACATAAACAATAGTTACATAATCAAGAAGTAACTGACGGCTAATCTCGATATTAGGCTCATAGATCGTAGTTAGTTGAATGTGGGGAGTGTATTACTTTCCTGGTAATAGCAGTGTACCAAGCGACGTAATCATCAGCCACATTCTCACCTTTCCCTGTACTAGCATTAAATTTAATACCTTTTGTTTCGATATCAATTTGGGCTTCGCCCCACAAATTGATATACTCTGAAACCTTATCATATATGTTGGATATAGTGCCCTCAGAGTCAATTATTGGATCACAGGCACGTGATTGCAATGATTGAGGGAGGACCTATGCCGGTAGAACAGTCTTACTCAAGATGATAGTATGCTATCTGGTTTATCTTTATCATCGTGTACTGCTTTAGGTGACCTTACAGGTCACTATTGCGCGTTGATAGAGCCTTTAGGATTCTTGCTTGACAACCAGCAGTATGATGGCGATCATATACGTGAGAGCTGGGGTCTATAAGCACATCCTTAAAAGGTGCCTAGTCGTGGGAGTTTTCGAGACAGGGAATCGATACTCCAGAGTAGACTAGTGTATACAGTCGAGACCTCGACGAGGGGCGGTGGCCGGTCTCACAACCTACTGGTGTCAGTTGGTTCACCTAAGATGTATACAGGTGCTCATTGGGTTATGAGTACACCTGACAGGACTCGCCGGGAACATGATAGTTGGTCTTATACCTGACGTTAGATAGCAGTTCCCTGGAGACATGTGTATAGGTTAGTTCATCGACCTGAGATCGTCATTTGTCTCGTGTGAGTTCCCACTGTACTTTGATTACTACCCTACCACGGCTCAAAGGAGTCGTGCAAACAGGTTTTAGTTGGGTACAGTCCCGAGCCACATGGAGGCAGTGAGCGGATCTACAGGGGTTCGTCTCTCCCGGTATTGGGGGTGAGGTCGCGCTGTGTCTAGAAGAGCCATTACACGAAGTCCTTGGCCAAGGCAGGAGATTTACTGGTAGGTATTCCAGTAGTATCTCAGGGTGTTCTAGGCTACACTCCGACACGACTTGTACCGCTTTTGGGGGTCTGACTTTTACCAACCCCCTAGGCCCGCCATGCGATGCTCATAGACGAACGGACCGGACTGTACGGATATTGTCACTGACAGGCTCAGTAGGGTGTCAGGATGAGTTCGCTCATCGATGTCCCTTTTGGTCAATACCTGGTAGCCCGTTAGGTATGGCTAATACCTCTGACGTGCTAGTGGTTAAATCCACAGCCAAAGTATTGACGAGTCTTTAGAGTCCCCCACAGACAGTTTCTCAATTTTCGGGCGAAACGCTGTAAAGGCCGTATGGAGATATGGCAGGGTTCGATCATATACGTGCGGTATTGCATGGATAATGATCTGACGGATAATACTAGCGGGCTTTGGTTTAAGCCGGATCCTAGTATTGTACAGTGTAAATTTTGTCTCATTGCATTTGTATTCGGTCGCAATACAAATGCGGGTATGTATATACAGTCTCGGGGTTTTCCTGTAATTTATTACGGGATCGATTTTTTGGAGTTGCCAGTTTGCTTTCCGTTTCGGCCATTTTCCTTTGTTTCTTTTTTGGCTGAAAATTGGTGGAGGGGGTTATTTGCAATTGTGCATTTTATTATGGAGAAGACTTTTTGTGATAGCTTCATGATGGTTCAACCATCATTTGATTCTTTGTTCATCATGGCTTGACTTTTGAGATATGATGAGTGGTGGGCTTTTTGACTTAGTTGTGATCATTGTTTATCATCATTACCCATTTCTTTTCTTATGGTCACCTTGTATTAGCTTATGCTCACCCCCTTGTATATTTCTCTCTTCCATTTTGTTTGGCCGGCCATAGAGAAGGGGTGTGGGAAATGATTCATTTAGGTGAGGGAAAATTATTCATCTCATTTTTTTTTGGCTAGCTACAAAAATCCCTCACCTCTCTCCAAAGTTCATTCTTCACCTCCATAAAAATGGCAACTTCTAGTAACCCCATGAGACCCAGTGTTCTACACTTAGCCTACAGCATTCTTGGACACGTCGGCTCGCCAACTTCATACCCGAGTTGCCCCGGTCCAGAGGTGGGAGCCCGTAAAAGAACCCGGCGATGTGGTGCCCTTTCCGACGAGGAAATGAAGACCGGAGAATCCGCGAGGAGATCGGGATGGAGGCCGAAGACCGAAGGACACGGATCGCTCGGTTTAGCTCTCTACCCCATTCTCTAGTTTGCTAGGAGTAGCTTAATGGCCCGATCCGGGTTTAAAGTCCGCGGTAGCGCCAGTTTCTTGTTTAAAGAAAAGTTTTGTTTCCGCATTTTGGCCTCGTTCAGACGGCCGGGGCGCTGCCGTGCACTTACACTGGTATCAGAGCCACGCCATTAACCTAGTCTAGCTAGCTCTAACGTGTTTACAAGTTCGATTGAACGGATTTTCCAAAAACCGCGTTTCCATGCATCAGTTTCTGTCGAATTTTTGCAGTGGTCAATAAATTATTTAGTGCATTGCAAAAATACCAGCAGGGTTTTACAAGAATTCTGTGAAAATTTGGTCGGCTGATATTACTGTAGCGCGGCGGATCAGCGGCCAAAACCACGTTTTGGCCGCGGATCCGCCGCCGTTTTGTGGCCAAACTGTACCAAATTTCTACAGTGGTTTTCTGACATGGAAATAGGGTTTCTGGTATATTCTTATTGGGCCCAGATTTATTTTGAGTGCTACAGTAGTGCTTGGGGCCCACTTCGGGAAATTTAGTCGATCGAAAATTTTAAACATATTAGTTCACAGTATTTACATTATATCTGCGACCGTGAATGTCATTTGATCGGTAAATCCTGTCTAACTGCTATAGCCCTTTTATATGGATTTGGGAACGTGACATTCACGTTGATGTTCTGTGTTGTGCTGTGATGTTGCAGATTTGTCGTGGTGGATAGCCTGGATGCAATGTTAGTACAGTTTGGTTGTATATGTACATTTGATATTGCGGGGCGAGCGTCCGACATGTGGACTGCCGTCACTGCCTGTTTGTATATTATTCTTTTGGGGCACGACCGGGATGAGGTCGATGTACCCGTTGTATATTTTACTTTCTGTACTAGGATTACCTCACAGAGGGATGCATGGATAGCCGGGTTCTAGAGGGCAACGGGCCCGCATCTCATGGCTTTGAGACGGAGGGGGCTTCACTCTAGAATTGGCGGGCTATTCGCCGCACTCGTAGGGGGTACAGGTTGACCCAAGGAGGGGTGCCCAAGTTGCCGGATTCCGTGAAGTGCTGGGTGGTCCATTCACGTTGCTGAAGGGGGCTGCCTCACTTCAGGTTTTGGCAGGTAACTTGCCGCGCCCGTAGAGGTCTAGGATTTCATTGCACAGGCTATCCACACGACCAGGGGAACGTCGGGTTTCAGTAGCGGCTCTATGAAACCCGAGGATCCCAGATATCTGTATTGTTCTGTGATACTTATTATATTTCTGTGATGTTGCATTTTATCACGCCTTGAGCGATTATTATATATTGATATATATACTAGTAGATGTTGTATATGTTTTGCATCTGCGCTAGTCCAGTCCCCGCTCTGTCGTTAGTTAAGTAACCTAACGGGTGATGACGGGACCCAGTGGCGAATGCGGATGGCATATACGTACATCATTATTTTCGTTCTTTATTGGTGTGATCAATTGATGGGACTGCATTGATTCGGATCAATGCAAGCTAAACAAACATATTCTGATGTTGTTGGAACATTTTTCAAAAAGCTGTTATTGCAAGGACGTTCTCTTTTGTTTTGCACAGTGATATTCGGTTATGAATATCCAGCACCTCAGTCGACAAGGCAAGGGCCGAGATCCCTTCACCGGGAGTGACCCCTTGGACAGAATTTTGCGTCAGGGTAATAACTTCACTATAGACGATTGCCTTTTGCTTTGCATCGTGGTATTCAGTTGGAATATCCTGCACCTCATTCTACGGGGAAAGAGCCGAGATCCCTTCACCGGGAGTGACCTCTTTAGCAAAGGTTTTCGTCACTATATTTTTATAAAACGCTATCTGGTTCCTTCAACAATATCAAGTTCATTACGTTAAAGGTTTTTCACCAAAAACCATTCGTAGCCCTCCGTCATTTCAGACGGGTAGCACGTAGTATTCATGCTATATTTGTTGACCTTCGTCAAGGCATAGTGAATGGTAGTTGCTTGTTACCTTTCTGCTGCATAGATAGATGCGTTGGTTTGGGACAGTCGTATAACCTTATTGACCTTCGTCAAGGTCTTGTACGGGTGGGTTCAAATTAACCTGGACAATGACGGGTAGAACTTGACATGTGACTTATGATTTGTTGACCTTCGTCAAGATCATAAAAGCATGGGGTAAAAATCACATCGGGAGTTTGTAAAGAAACTGAAACTTGTCAGATATGCGCATACCTTCTGGAGTATGATGACGTGATTGGATTCCATCACATTATCATGCGATGATAGTTGGATCCCGATTCCCACTGATGAGTTGGTTTACTCCTCGGGTGATCCCGACTAATTCTTCTTTCAGGTTTGGAGGAGAATTTGAGGATACAGTGGGAGGTTTCCTGATTAGATAAAGTGATAACCATTCTGATCTAGGTTAGAGTGCACGCTGAGTGTTTCTTTTCTCTCTCTCTCTCTGGCAGCGACCATGGCCCGACCCTTGACTATGACTCAGTGACCAAGTTGACCGAACCTTCTTAAAATACTGGCTTTTGGATTGTCAGAGTTGCATACCTCATTGCCACTCCTTCTTTTACCCTTTTCTCCAGGACACCCCGTATTACTACGAACGTCCACTTTCATTGGATAAAACCATCGTATGGTTATATACGAACTCGAAGGAATTTATTCGATGATGGTTTCCGGT
Source organism: Agapanthus africanus (assembly GCA_030015575.1). Classification (NCBI taxonomy): domain Eukaryota; kingdom Viridiplantae; phylum Streptophyta; class Magnoliopsida; order Asparagales; family Amaryllidaceae; genus Agapanthus; species Agapanthus africanus. The sequence goes on along the minus strand of CM057338.1, from coordinate 978,940,455 downwards.
TCTGGAGAAAACGAATAGGACTATTCAGCTGTCTTTTCCTTTTACCTTCTCTCAGGTTGTGAGTGCCCCTTAGATTAGGGGATAGTACACATATTACGCAAATTGAATAGTCTTCTTCCAAACCATAGGCAGGTGCCGACCGGTAGGGAATGAAGAAAACCAATTAGCCTAACGATGGTGTACAGAAGGTATTATGTAAAGACAAATAAAAGGGATTAGAAGGAGGGCAAAGTAAATTGCGACTGCTATTCATGACCAAACCAAGTATTTCATTACCACTCCCACTTCACCTTTGTATTTCTCCAGGACACTTCGTATCACTACGAAGATCCACAGTTTATTGGATACTCCATCGTATGGTTATATACGAACTCGAAAGGAACTTATTCCAGTTCGGGGATGGATTCTGGTTCAGGAGAAATAGGAATAAGGTTTATTCAGTTGTCTTTTATCTTCACCTTCTCTCGCATTGCGAGTGCTCCTAGGATTAGGACAGTACACCCATTATGCTTATTGGATAGTCTTCTTCCAAACCATAGGCTGGTGCCGAAAGGTAGGGAAGGAAGAAAACCATTTAGCCTAAGAGGGTGTACAGAAGGTAAACGACTAAAGACATATGAAGGGATTTGGAGAGATGGCAAAGAAATATACGGTTTCAGTTGTGAATCTGGATAATGGAACAGGCATTACTAGGAATACCAGGATACCCCTACGAAACATTTCAATGTTTCAGTTTCACCGTGTACTATTAAAAGAAAACTGATTTCCCAATTAGCTCTTGCTCCAGGGTATGTATTTACCAGGTATGATTCTCACATCTGTATGGTTTTACAGATGATGAGTGGGAGTAAGTCATTGGGAATTGGGTGATCATCCTCATTATATCGGGATTCATAGTAATTGGTGATATTTGAGGAAATCACCTGGGTTGTTTGCCGGACGGCGGATATTTGGTTTTGAATATTCGTTGTTATGCACTAATTCTAAATTGATACATTTGTACGTCTATTTTTATAGAGTGAGATATACCATTTTGAAATTATGTCCATGACATTTACCTATATCAGTGGATGGTTAGGTAAGGAGCATTAAACAGCGGTGTAATTCTTCTTAACCATAAGTACAGTTTTCAACCTACGACACACAGCGAATGAGTTATTAGACTCAAGGGACTTATACAGAGTATTGTATGTTGTCCGGTGTCTATTAGGACAGAGGGGTTGGTACTCGTACTATATTCTGTTTACTTATGACTTCTCTAGTTCTTAGACAAGTGTTTCATAGAAACACAAGGTCCAAGTTTTGAGAAGTTATAGGTATATGAATAAAGTAGAGAACCAGGTGTTGCAAGTATCAGGATTCTTCAAGGTGATCGAAGATGTAGATATTTGTGCATGATATTCAGTTGATAGTAATGATTAAGAGAACTTACTTCTCTTTCAGGTTACTCATAATTGGAAGCATTCCTAAGTTGAGCAACGCCGATCGGCCTCCTTCCATTTAGTTGACATGCACTGGAGACAGCTGCATGATTTGAATCTGGTTCCAATTAAATCAGTGCCTCTGTTTCTATATTGGATATAGAACGGTTCATATCTTAACGATGTTAAGGTAAGGGGAGTTGTCCGGCTTATGCTTAAAACCAGACTCTGGATAACTCAAGGCACGTTTCCGTAATGGCTGTTTGTGGGTTGACCCGGGCTATGACGTGGGTTGACTTTCTACCATCTGGAAGATCAATAGTGATATTGTTCTAGACTCACCACAGTTTTAAGTAAAATGGATTTTTCAGAAAACAGAAGTGGGAGTATGGTAGAACTGGAAGTGATTCCAGAACCGCAAATGATTACTGAAAATTTGATAAGAACCTAAAGATTCAATCTGGTTTGACATTCCATTGGCCACTCCGCAGATATGGTGGGTAACCTCAGGCACCCGAGAGGTACTCCGGTAGTCTCAAGGACGGTGACAGGGAGGTTCTTGTTTACCCAGACTTGCCATTGCTGTTGTTCCAGACTGTGAGGCCCGACAGGAGGATGAGTATAGCGTCGTTCTAAACTAGCTTTAGAAGTTCACGTGTATATGACTCTGCCAGAGGGTTGTCGTAGTCAGTGGGAGCAGCGGAAGTATAGTGGACAAGTGGCTTATGTCTATTTATAGACTAAAGCAGATATAGCAGAGATACATCATCTATTTCTGATGTGACAGTCATAGGTTTGACCTCATTAGAATAGGGGATGGATCTGTTAAAGAAGGTAGTAGGATGTGATGTCCTGGTATTTGGATGACATACACAGAGTAGGAAGTGATATTCCTATACTACGATCGGTTATACTTTGGTTGTCACACAGTGGTTTCTCCACAAAGGATATAGATATTATATCAGGCATTCTGGTTACTAGATCTATAGTTTTAGATCTAGATTTGGGTAGTATCCCAATCTGGATACTTAGACAGCATTCTAATAGTGCTTTAAAATGGACGACTCCAGACACGGTAGTGTACCTGCATGTGATGGAGTCACCCTCTCTGAAGGTGTCTTACAGACTAAAGGGGAGAAGGGTGTACAAGATTGGCAGATCACTTGCTTAGGCAATTGAGTCAATCATGAGATGTCAAGTACCACACCAGATGTTGTTTTTGCAGTAGATGCAATAAGATGATATTGATCCTATCCCGGAGAAACATTCGGAAGCAGTTTTAGAACACAAGTGGATGTTCTAGGGATATGATAACGACAGCCTCATTCAGGAGACAGTTATCATTCCAGGCTTCCAAGGTGACCTGGATGACAGAGTGGTTGTCAGAGTTATAGTTTTCCCTCTGACGAGGGGCAGTATTTTGGACAGCTGGTCCAAGCGGATACTGAGGGAGGCAAGGCGCAGGATACTAATTAAGTTCAGTTGACGATACAGTCTAAGAAATTTGGATTTGGAGTTCATTTATGAACTAGGTCCCATCAGATATCCAGATATATTCTAAGACAAGTATTGCTCATTTCGGAAGATGGCTTTCTCCGCGAACTTGAGATAAAGAGAGACATAGAAAGAAACATTAGGGCGGATCCACTCACTGAGGCTATTCCTCGAACGCAATAGTTTCGCAAACGGGTTTTGTGAGACTGATTAGTAGAGGAGTTGGGTGTTCGGTATCACACGGGCTGTGAATATGCGACATCGCAATAATTAGCCTTGAGTGCAAGTGGGAGATTGTTGGATATAGTACCCTCAGAGTCAATTATTGGATCACAGGAATGTGATTGCAATGATTGAGGGAGGACCTATGCCGGTAGAACAGTCTTACTCAAGATGATAGCATGCTATCTGGTTTATCTTTATCATCGTGTACTGCTTTAGGTGACCTTACAGGTCACTATTGCACGTTGATAGAGCCCTTAGGATTCTTGCTTGACGGCCAGCAGTATGATGGCGATCATATACGTGAGAGCTGGGGTCTATAAGCACATCGTTAAAAGGTGCCTAGTCGTGGGAGTTTTCGAGACAAAGCATCGATACTCCAGAGTAGATTAGTGTATACAGTCGAGACCCCGACGAGGGGCGGTGGCCGGTCTCACAAGCCACTGGTGTCAGTTGGTTCACCTAAGATATATACAGGTGGTCATTGGGTTATAAGTACACCGGACAGGACTCGCCGGGAACATGATAGTTGGTCTTATACCTGACGTTAGATAGCAGTTCCCTGGTGACATGTGTACAGGTTAGTTCATCGACTTGAGATCGTCATTTGTCTCGTGTGAGTTCCCACTGTACTTTGATTACTACCCTACCACGGCTCAAAGGAGTCGTGCAAACAGGTTTTAGTTGGGTACAGTCCCGAGCCACATGGAGGCAGTGAGCGGATCTGCAGGGGTTCGTCTCTCCCGGTATTAGGGGTGAGGTCGCGCTGTGTCTTGGAGAGCCATTACACAAAGTCCTTGGCCAAGGCAGGAGATTTACTGGTAGGTATTCCAATAGTATCTCAGGGTGTTCTAGGCTACACTCCGACACTACTTGTACCGCTTTTGGGGGTCTGACTTTTACCAACCCTCTAGGCCCGCCATGCGATGCTCATAGACGAACGGACCGGACTGTACGGATATTGTCACTGACAGGCTCAGTAGGGTGTCAGGATGAGTTCGCTCATCGATGTCCCTTTTGGTCAATACCTGGTAGCCCGTTACGTATGGCTAATACCTCTGACGTGCTAGTGGTTAAATCCACAGCCAAAGTATTGACGAGTCTTTAGAGTCCCCCATAGACAGTTTCTCAAGTTTCGGGCGAAACGATGTAGAGGCCGTATGGAGATATGGCAGGGTTCGATCATATACGTGCGGTATTGCACGGATCATGATCTGACGGATAATACTAGCGGGCTTTGGTTTAAGCCGGATCCTAGTATTGTACAGTGTTGATTTTGTCTCATTGCATTTGTATTCGGTCGTAATACAAATGCGGGTATGTATATACAGTCGCGGGGTTTTCCTGTAATTTATTACAGGATCGATTTTTTGGAGTTGCCAGTTTGCTTTCCGTTTCGGCCATTTTCCTTTGTTTGTTTCTTTGGCTGAAAATTGGTGGAGGGGGTTATTTGCAATTGTGCATTTTATTATGGAGAAGACTTTTTGTGATAGCTTCATAATGGTTCAACCATCATTTGATTCTTTGTTCATCATGGCTTGACTTTTGAGATATGATGAGTGATGGACTTTTTGACTTAGTTGTGATCATTGTTTATCATCATTACCCATTTCTTTTCTTATGGTCACCTTGCATTAGCTTATGCTCACCCCCTTGTATATTTCTCTCTTCCATTTTGTTTGGCCGGCCATAGAGAAGGGGTGTGGGAAAGGATTCATTTAGGTGAGGGAAAATTATTCATCTCATTTTTTTTGGCTTGCTACAAAAATCCACACCTCTCTCCAAAGTTCTTTCTTCACCTCCACAAAAATGGCAACTTCTAGTAACCCTATGAGACCCAATGTTCTACACTTAGCCTATAATATTCTTGGACACGTCGGCTCGCCAACTTCGTGCCCGAGTTGCCTCGGTCCAGAGGTGGGAGCCCGTAAAAGAACCCGGTGATGTGGTGCCCTTTCTGGCGAGGAAATAAAGACCAGAGATTCTGCGAGGAGATCGGGATGGAGGCCGAAGACCGAAGGACACAGATCGCTCGGTATAGCTCTCTACCCTATTCTCTAGTTTGCTAGGAGTAGGTTAATGGCCCGATCCGGGTTTAAAGTCCGCGGTAGCGCCAGTTTCTTGTTTAAAGAAAAGTTTTGTTTCCGCATTTTGATCTCGTTCAGACGGCCGGGGCGCTGCCGTGCACTTACAATATACTGGTTTCTTCTTGGTTGGCTTCTCCTTCTCAGTTTGTATAGGTTGAACGTCAATAGGTACCCTCTGAATACCGCCAAACTGTCGAATTATACTTTTGGGATATTGCCACTAGACAATATCGTAACAGATGATAGAAACTCGTAACAGTCCAAAGTGTCTACTGAGAAGGAAAAATTCTTCTGATCCACCAACATATTCCGTGTATATATCCCATATGAACTTTCATTAAAGAAATGGTAGAAAATATTTATCATTATTCATAAAGAATTAAACAAATGTCGTTAAATTAATTAATGAAATAGTAATTACCTATTGTTCATTCAAATTATCAAGCACTCACTGGTATAAAGTTTTATGATGATGGGAAAATCGATGTGTGCGTACATCACATTTTCTAGCAAGGGGTCTAATCTCCTTGATGCTGGTATCGGAGATAGGCCGAATGACTGAAATTCTCGTATATGCCCAACACTGAATAACAATTAATCGTTAGATTCGCTACAGCTATCTTTACAACAAATGAAAATAATTAAACAACTAATACGATACCTGCAAAACGGTAAGACAGCCCTTTATCGCTCTCGCATTTTATAGTGTCGTTTCATTCAATCCATTTATTAAATACGCCAAAAACCCCGCTCCCCAAGCGTATTTGGAGATGCATTCCTCTTCCCTCAAAAATTCAATCTATTTAGGATGAACTATGTTCTTGAAGCATGCAGGGAATAATGTCATGCAAATGTTGCATAAAACATAAGCTTTTGTGCATTGAGCAATTTTCTCCCTATCGGCATCAATCCCGAAAGCACTAACAGTCTCATACACCCACGTCACAAGTATGGCGCCATCTTTCCTCTTCTCTTTCGGGGAATCAACTCCGAATACAGCGTAAAAATATACGAAAGAACTCATACATCCTTCATAAACAATCAGAGAATCTGTGACCGGGAGACCGAGAATCCATGATGCGTCTTCAAGAGTGATCGACGTCTCTCTAATGGGTAAATGAAAAGTGTTAATCTCGGGTCGCCATCTCTCAACTAATGCATATATCAACGTTAAGTCATGTTGTTGGTGGCCAACTTTACGGTACTCACCAAAATTCTATTTGTCCAATAATTCGATCTGATGATCAATCAGAGGCCATTGTGCAGACATGCTCGTAGATTTGAGCGCAATAAGAGTTCCCCTATCTTTATCACTCCAAATAGCTTTGGAAATGCGATTTTCTTAATTATACAATACAACATTATTCATGGGGCCAAGATTGTATTGAATAGATGATGCCGGGGATGTTTGGGATGCCGATGGCTATGTAGGATTGATGACATTCATCTTTGATTGTATTTTCCTTCTTTTGATACGTTCTTGGAAAAGTCCTTTACGAATATTTTTTGGCAGAGAAGGAGGTGGAGGAAGTGGAGGTTTAGCCTTCTTTTGTTTAGCCTTTGGCGGTGTAGATCTCTTGAGTGTATATTTGCGTTTACCGGCCATTATAGTTACATAATAAATATCAAAAATCATAAATATATTAACAAAAAACCCTACATAAATAAGACCAAACCCTAAACTTATAAAGTCATTAATTTATGTGATAAAATTGATCCAAGAAGACGGTAAAAATGAATTGAATACACGTATTATCTTGATTATTTCATACAAAATTCCAAAGGTTCTTATTCGACACGGAAATGTTACAGAATGTTAAAAACCTATCATAATTAAAAGTAAGAGAAAAACGCTTAATCAACTTCTACTAGAAATGTTAGTAATTATTTCAGATGTAATGATCTCCGAATTAATGACAAAAACAAAATGTCATACGGAGATTATGCATTTCTTAATACTTACATGTTTAACTATAGCATGGATTTTCATATACATCCCATGCACGAACTTAGAATCTAAGCAGCATGAAGTAGACAACTAAAATACCCTACACATCAGGAAACTTATTCATGAAAGAGAGTTTTGAGGTTTAACAGCTATTTGCATAATCAATAATGAAGATTGGTTAATACATGATAAGCTAGGATTCCAAGATCGATTCAAGAAATATGAGAATACCCGGCAATTCAAATCACAGGAAAAGCCCCAAATTACGTCTAAGAACCCTAACAAAAATCCCCAAAATATTAACAAATTCTATACTAATTAAAGAAAATAAATTGCCTTATAAGATCAATCTACGAATCAAGAGAATTCTAGTAAGATCACAGTTCAAATCCCGGCAAAAATCGTCTTTGATTTGGATCCCTAATCCTTAAACCGTCGAAACAGTGTTGAAGCTGTTCGAGCGGTGTATCTTTTTATTAAATTGTAATCACTGGTTAAAGTAGCGGTTTAATCTGAGCCGTTCGATTTTAACCGCTAGTTAAAGTAGCGGTTAAAATTAACGGCTCGAATTTGTTGGATAAATCGATTTATCTGTACATTTTGGTTTTGCTTCTTTCCCTCACCCAAGGGTTATATGCTTTTTGGCTCCTTATCCGTACATTTTGGAACGGTGGATATAGATAGATAGATACACACACGGTATAGCTATTAGCTTACATCACTAGCTAAGTGTTGTGACTTTTTCCAAATGCATCTACGTAGCACAACCACCACCACAAACTTCGTTACATGCACGCCTACGACACGATTTCTAAGATTTATATAAATCCTATCATTAATATGATTAAAAAGCTAAGACGCTTTAAATTAATTGGCTACTTTTGTTTAATTTGTTCAAGTGATCATGGATTTCGTTACGTCCACCCGTTCGTCATGATGAGGTCAAGGCTTTGGGTGGTAGTGTTAGAAAGGGAGCTTGGAGCAAGGAAGAAGATGAGCTTTTGAGGAAGTGCATTGACAGGTATGGAGAAGGGAAGTGAAGCTCCGTTCCCAAGCGAGCGGGTAAGTTTGAAGCTTTGGGGTAAATAATGTTCTTGATCGTGATGACCGAACTCGATATATAATTTGCGTAAAATTAGTGTTAATTTGTTGAGTCCAGGACTGAAAAGGTGTCGAAAGAGCTGCCAACTCCGGTGGTTGAATTATCTTTCCCCTACTATCCATCGAGGGAAGTTCAGTGACGATGAAATCGACCTTATTGTAAGGCTTCACAAGCTCTTAGGAAACAGGTACCTAATTTATTATGTACTGGGATATATAGAAAACACCAGTACTGTTCTTGTTTAACTTAATATTTCTACTTCAGTATGCTAGATTTGTTGTCTAAACTTAACTCGAAATTCTTGAAGCTAACAAAAGCAAGTTAAATAACTAAAGTAACTAGTATATAATTGAAGCTATCGCTCTGTTTAAGGCAAGCAATTTATTTGTATTTGTAGGTACTTTTTTTTTTGCCCTTTGAATACAGATATATATTACATGTTCATGATAAATAAAAAAGAACTCAACAAAAGATAACAAATACCACTAATATTGTATGCGGTTTTTCTTATTGGACTCAACATAAGTACGCTATTGATGTATATTTACGAATCTTTTTATGAAATGATCGGCTTCGTTCATCTTCATCTATTCTTCACCAACATTATAAACCCTTAAATAATATGTTATTTCTATATTTCTTCCACTTGCATGAATCAAAAGAATTACAAATACAACAATTTTACGGATAACAAAACCAATCGATTTCATGATATATCTATGGGTTAATTGCTAAATAATACGTACCCAAATTTTTCACCTATTTTGTACTTGTATACTTTATTGATTTTTTCTTTGCGCGAATATACCTTAAAGTACTTAATCCTCATACACCTTGTTACCGAAAACGGTGAAATGACAATAATGCCCTTTATATAATATGAAAGTAAATTGGTGAATAGAAAAAAAGTTGACCCAAATTTCATTTCATTTTCTTCCCAATTTTTCTGCTTGCATATAATAATATCCTTTGCTGGATGTTGCTCTCTTTGGAGAGGCACATAACCTTTGTGAAGACGAAGACATGGGAAAATACAACAGCTTCCGAGAGAAAATGAAGAAGAAACCCTAAATTTGGGAAAATCGATCCACAAATTTAAGTCAAACAGATCAAAGCATAGCGGAAAGAGGCAAATTAAGAAGAACCACTACTACAATAAAGGGTTGCCCCTACGGATAAAGGTTTCCGTAGGGGCAATAAAATGATGCCCCTACGGATTACTCCGTAGGTCCACATGGTTGTCCCTACGGTGCCATATGAATTAATTTAAAAATATTAAAACGTACTTCGTTATTTGGCTCTACGGAGCCGCAAAAGAAGAACCTACGGTTAAATCCGTAGGGGTATATATATGGTTATTGTTCCCCTCCGAAAGACGGCGACGACGTTAGGACGTCTTGCCCGAGATTCGGGGCAGATGCTATATGGTTTTATCCGTCTACCTCTCCGAAAATGCCAAGTTGATTTATGGCACCGTGTATCGGAGGTTTAGACGGATGCGGCCGATGTAGCAGACTTCGTCAGATTCCCCCTCGTTTGAGGGTTTTTTGATTGTGGGGACGTCTTCCCTGCAGGCGCAAGCCCCTGCAGTTAATTACGCTAACGCATCGCGGTAGCCACTTTCTCCTTCTCCAGAATTTCACTTCATGTCGTGTGTGTTTGTTTTGTTTGTGGTTGCCCGTGGATTGTATACGGAGACTATTTATTTCGTCGCCCGTAGGACGTGGATTAGTACAAATCCGTATTTTCTTAGATTTGGGTTTTGGGTTTTGGTTTAAGAATACGTTAGCCATTTTTGAGGCTAAGATCAACTTAAACGTTCGTTAAGAATACGTTAGTCTGATTTGAGACTAAGATCAACTTAACGGGATCGTTTGGATCCGACAAAAGAGCATTTGAGGGCTCTATTGTTCCAGTTTAGGGACGTAGTGGTCCATAGGTAGTTTAAGGACATTGTAGTCCATATTCCAGTTTAGAGACATGGTGGTCCATTGGTAGTTTAAGGACATTGCGGTCCATATTCCAGTTTAGGGACGTGGTGGTCCATCGCCAGTTTAGGGACGTGGTTGTCCATGTTCCAGTTTAGGGACGTGGTGGTCCATCGCCAGTTTAGGGACGTGGTGGTCCATATTCCAGTTTAGGGACGTGGTGGTCCATATTCCAGTTTAAAGACGTGATGGTCCAACATTAGTTTAAGGACGTTTCGGTCCAACATTAGTTTAAGGACGTTTCGGTCCAATATTAGTTTAAGGACATTTCGGTCCACGAGTTTAAGGACCCCGCAGTCCGTCTTGATGTGTGGTCGTCGAGACCCGTCATCTCTCTGACGTCGTTGAAGGATTATAACGATAGGTGTCAGAGGAGTTCAGAGATGTACTCTTGAACCAGTCGTAAATTGATTTAGGAGAGAAATCTTGCTCAGTCAATTTAGTTTGAACACTTACGGCCATGATTGGGCTAAGTCCAGTTGAAAAATATTCAACGCTTTTATTTGTTTTTGGTCTGTTAGACCTGTGCTAGGGCTTGGCCCATTTTTAAATAATGCATTGCATTATTTTCTATTTTTTTTGTTTGGGCTCTGCCCATAAAAGATGCAGAGCATCAATTTATTCTGGGCTCTGCTCATTTATGAATGATGCAAGGCATCTATTTTGTTTGGGCTCTGCCCATTTTAAAATGCATAGCATTTTTATTATTTTGTTTGGACTCTGCCCATTTATAAATGATGCAGAGCATCAATTTAATTAGGCCTGCTTGGTCTTTTGACTTGGGCCTAGCCCTTTGGGAAATACATTGCATTTATCAGGCGCTTTGCGCCAATCAGAGAGCGCAAGCGCTTATAGTGCTGACACGTGTCGCGCAAGCGCAGTGCGCTGCGCTAATGCGCTGCGCCTGCGCTGCTGACACGTGGCGCGCTCCGGTGGCTTACGCCAATCCAAGTGCGCAACAGCGCAGTTTACAAGTGCAAAGCACTATGATTTAAGAATCTTTCAGATTCAGGAACCAATGGTTCACAAGAAGAAGTGCAAAGCACTATTCGTTTCCTTGATCTAATTTAGATTAAAGAAAAACAAGTTTTTCTTTTTATTTTAAGAACCAGAGGTTCATAAAAGTGCAAAGCACTATTTTTTATTTTGTTGTTTTCTTGTTTAAAGAACCAGTGGTTCATAAGAAGTGCAAAGCACTGTTTTTGAATATCATTGATCTGGTTTTTAGATCAGTGATCTATTAGAAGAAATTTCTTCTCTTTTGTGAAGGTCTTTACCTTTTTTTTTGAAACTTTTCTCAGAATTCTCTCTGTTTGAAGCTCTTGATTTTTTCAAGAATGTTGATGCCTTTGAATTGAGCTCTAGGGTCCTTTTTATAGTGCCCATAAATTTGTTAAAGAGGTCTTTTTCTGAGTGATTTGGGGAATTTTCCCCACCGTTGGATCTTTGATCCAAAGGCTTCTGTTTTACAGAAAAAAATCTTCTTGTTTTGACAAGAACAGAAAGATTTCTTTGAAATCTTAATTCTGTTTGGCGCAAACGCCTCAGCGCGTGACGAGTGTCGCGCAGCGCAACTGTGCTACCGCATCTGCGCTGACACGTGTCGTGCAGCGCAAAGCGCAGCGCAACTGCGCTAGCGCATCTGCACTGACACGCGTCACGCAGCGCAACTGAAGCGTTGCTTCCTTTAACTTTACTTAAAATAGAGGTTTGCTCTGATTGGGTGCGCTGCTTTGGGCGCTGCGCTGATGTGTCTGTGCCTGACACGTGGTGCGTTGCGTCCGGGATTTGAAGCGTTCCTTCAAAATTTGAATTTTGAATTTCCAGCAGAGCTTTGCTCTGATTGGGGGAAACAAATGCCCCCCCACCATTACGCTCACGTGGCGTACACGTGAGTGCAGCGGTGGCAAGCCCTTGACCGTTGGATCAAGGGGTGAGCTGAAGGGGCGCAAGCGTCTTATAAATAGGACCTATGGCCCTTAGAAAAATTTTCACCATTTCAAGATTTTGATTTTACAAGAGCTTTGCTCTCACTCAAGAACTTCAGAGCTTTGCTCATTTTCAAAGTTAGAAACTTTAGGTAAAAGTTAATCTAAATCAAATTAATTTAAATTAATCTCAACCAAAGAGCTTTGCTCTCACAGATCTTTTGATCTAAAGAGATCCCCATTGGGGTTTCATAAACAGAGCTTTGTTCTCAAGAACTTATAGATCTGCAGAGATCTTGTTCATGGGTTCTAACCCATGAACAGAGCTCTGCTCTTGAATCAACAGTGGATCTTTTAGATCTGCAAAATGAAGAACTTATTATAAGTTTTCATGGATTTTCCTAAGTCCCAAAAAATTTTAAAATTTTTAAGTGTTAAAATTTTCTGATGGATCTTTCCATTATTATCACAGAGCTATACTCTTTTAAGGAATTTTATTCCTTTGAGACCAGAATTTGACAAGTGCCATTCTGTGACAGAGCTTTGCTCTGAAAGAGGAGATTTTCTCCTTGTCTCTAGGGATTCCCTACTGATGATAATATTCTCTTGGGGATCTTTTCTTTAACTGACAGTCTCACCTAATGATGAGGCCGTCTTATTAAAAGAGGTATTTTCATCCAGATTTTGTGGGTCCCCATTTGGTCCCCTACCCATTGCACTGCAGTGTGATTAATTTTAATCTAATTAATTTTTAAATTCATTTAATTGAAGATTTTTAAACGCCAAGTGTTGGAATTGTAGCACTGACGGCTATTTTATTCTTTTGCAGCGATCATGTCTCTCGACACCTCGTTCCCGTTTGTCGTTCAGAGGAGGGATTTCCCGAGACGCCCTTGGACCGTGAAGTCCTGGCCATGATTAAGGAAACGATCCGGAATACAAGAGTCTCCATCTTTGTGGGTCGTGATATAATCAGATCATCATGGGCCGACGGAGCTTCACATGCGCGGTGCCGTCAGATCCCATAACGACGATTCACTATGCTACCCCACCCTCGGTGCAGTATGCCGTGGAGATGGTGGATTGGACATCGAAGGGTTTTCTTCATCCGGCCATAGATGCAATCCCGGTCCAGCGTCCCATGGTTTTGGATATCCTGGGACGCCGTATCTGTCAAGGCGAGGCACGACCTTGGGGGCAATCATATAATATAGGTCTGATCCCCCGCCACCCGATCGGCTACCTACCATGGGCTCGGTATATCCTGTCGACGAAGAAGTCGCAGTTGATAAAGTTAGGATTGTATACCGCAGTGTACGTCTTTCTGTTCCAATATCCCACGCTCCCCACCTGGTGGTTCAAGGCCTTCCTGGAGCAGTGGAACATTCCTACCCACACTTTCCTCACCATGGATCGGGAAGTGTCAATCTCTTTGGAAGAGTTTACGGAGGTATCCGGTTTACCGGTCATGGGGGAACATTATGAGGAGTTACTCCCGACGGATGAGTACATCATTGGTGCTAAGCCGGTGATAAGGGGGCTCACGCCGGAGAATGCAGTTCAACACCAGTTCCCAAGCTTGATTAAAGTGTTGAACATATATGAGTCTCTTTTCATCGAACATGGGAGTCGAGGAGTTAACTTTGAGGATTTTATTGCTCGGTTTCTTTGTCCAAGCGTCCTCTCATCAGAGGCTGCTAAGTTCGCTACCCTGGATGACCCTTTCGGTCTAGGTGCGGATAACCTGCCGGAAAAAGAGATAGATCAAAAGGGTTTTTTCCTTCCGGAATTCCCGACCATGTCTTTTGCAGAAATTGCGGCCCCTGGAATGGATGAGGAGGCCTTTTTCTTAGGATTTCTCGGGTTATGGTTGAGTTGGTTTGCAATTCCAATGCACTCTCACCGCATGCGGCCCTCTGTTTTTTACCCAGCCCACCGGATGACTATCGGGGTAAAGGTGGCCGTTGGGATCGCCGGCTTGGCGCACTTATATCATGGCCTCAGCCGGGCAGCGAATGCTAACGAGCCTGGGGTGCTGCACGTGTTCTTCCCGATGCACTACTTTATGTCGTGGCTCGAGCTACATACGGCGGGTGTCTTCGGTATGCACAAAAGGCCCTCATTCTACGAAAAGTGCAGCTTCCCTCGCCTCATACAGCTGATTAGCGCATCAATTGTGAATCCATCGCCACGAAATGCCAGGGGTTTACTCCTTCGCTCCCACACCGTTGGAGCCGGTGTGTCTTTCGTCGACAAAGTGTTGACTATTGGAAAAGCGTCTACCACTGCAGTGCGGCCATTGCAAGACACTTTCAAGGATGGAGCTTCGGTTTTAACAGCCCGGGAGACCCTGCACTTATATTCCATCAGACCGGGCTTCTTGGTGTTTAGGTAGAACGGGGCAGCGATCTTTATGAGATATAACCCGCATCGTTTCGCCCAGCAGCTGAGCTATAATCAAGGGGTACCGCTGGAGGCTTTCTTATCGGAACCTGCTGCGACCGAAGAAGGGATGGAGAGAGCGCTGCATCATTTCATGCGTCTAAACACGGGCTCTCACTTCTTTATCAGTGAGCCGGCTTGCGCCCCACGACTTCTCAGGGTATATACAGAATGGTACAGTCATTCGACGGGAGCGGTTATAAAGGAGGAAATGCGGTTGCTGATCGACCGTAAGGGTGCACCTCCAGGTAGCGATCGCAACGCTCCTTTGGTGTCAAGGACCCCGGTAATCCCCCCTCTAAAAGATGCCGGGGCTGGACCATCGCGTGCGCAAAGTCCTCCACGCGGATTGCCACTCCCTGATATTGCGGATGCACCACCAGCGCCCTGTGCTCCAGTGGAGACAGTGGTTATAGCCTCGCCGGAGTCTGGCGTGGGTGCAGACATCGGGACCCGCCGTCCCAAGGTGGCTGCTAAACATAAGTCGATCCCGCGTGCACCTAGGGTTGGAGGGCAGAAGAAAAAGAAGTCGCTCTTCGCCGCCGATGTCGTGTTTGGTCAGGAACCCCATGCTCCCTATGCCGAGGGCCTGATCGAATATGGGACTAACGAGGGATTAGTCATGCCGCCGCCGGACGATACAGACTTGGAGGCCGCTCTCGAAACTTCAGCATGGTTGGCAGGGCGTGACGCGTGGCTAGCTAAGCTTGCGCAATCAGGTAACTACTAGTCGCATTTTCTTTATTGCAACATATCCTCCTCATCGCCTTTGACTAACGCTTTTCTTTCTTTTCTTCCAACAGGCATCACTTATGAAGAAGCCATTGCCGCTTCTCTGAAGACTTTCCAAGAGGAGGAACGTCTTAGAGCGTCCATGGGCCTTAGTAAGTTTCGATTCATCAAGTTTTCATTTCCCTTGTGTTATGGTCGATCTAACATTTCCATTTTTATCACAGGAACCTCAATGCCGCTCCCGCCAAGTGACGCAGATGTTCTACCAGTTGCCGATGTTCCTGCTTCCTCAGGGTTACTGCAGGAGGTTCGTCTTGAAGAGCCGATGAGAGACGCTTTAAAGGCTCTGGAGGTATCTTTAAATGAGGACGATGACGCTTCGATGAAGGAAGCATCAAGGAGGTCCGTCGTGACAGCCCGAGAGGAACGGAAGCGGTCGAGGCGAGAAGCAAAGGCACGCAGGGCTGCCTTGGTTACGGGAGCGGGCCCAAGCACCATCCCTCGTGCCGACACTCCGTCAGAAGAGCCTCCGGTCGCCCTGTCTACAGCTGATAGACACGCGATCCGCGCCAATCGAGAGGCCAATGACAAGTCTACCTCAGGTAATACTTCTTTCAGAATCTTGTTATAAGACTTATAAAACTGTCGGTTCTTATATGTTCCACCCTGCAGGGCCAAGCCCAACCGAGGGGGAGGCGGAGACTGTCGACCCCGAGGGGCTGAGGAGAGAGATATTGGTCGAGCCCGAGTCGGTGGCGGATGACACAGCTGGGATTGCTGGGCCCGAGGTAGTGGCTGACGAACTAGTCATGTCCACTATACCTGAGCAAGCGGTTGTTGCTCAGCCTGAGGTATTAGTGGGCGGAGTGCCTGAGGCCGATGACCTTGTGGTGACGGTGGACGAGACAACCGCGACTACTGAACCCGAGGGAGTAGCGGGTGAGGTGGCCATGATTCCCGAGGACAAGCCAATCGCTCTTTCTCAGGAATCTGGCAATGCTCAAGTCATAGCCCTCCCCGTTTATGGTCCTCCGCCGTCTCCAGGTCTCGCGAGCACAACAACGGTTCCCATTGAGTCGGGTGATGAGGCCACGGGCGGTGGCCTCATGTCAATAGAGGAGGGAATCGCCTCCGTTTCAGCCGGCAGCTCATCAGGTAAATCCCAAGTTGCTGTCTTTCTTTACCTTACAGTCCTTTCTGACAAGTTCACCCTTTTTTTGTAACGCAGGTGTGGCCAGCGCTGATGCCCCACTGCTCGAGGGAGCGCCTTCAACGACTGCCTTGGCGGTGGTCACCTCTCAACCCTCTCTCATACCGTCAAAGATTTTGGAAGGTATGGGTTTGCAATTTATTAATCTTATCTTCCAAACGAATAATTTGTGTATTAAAGTCGCACTGTTATGTCTTTTCAGGAGTGCTATTTGATCATCTATATCAAGTGTTACTCCTACACTTCTCTTTCCCATCTGAACTCGCTTCTTCCTCTGGTGGCACTGGTAAGTATGGTTTCCATTGATATCTTTCTTTTTCGGTGATAAAATTATTTCTAACTCTCTCTTGTCCTGACTGCAGTGTTACAAATCGAAGGGGGAGAAGAAAGATCGGTCACGCCACCGGCCCTTCCGGCCGTGTCACCTGCTTCAACCGGTATAGTAAACTATCTTATCAATGACTTTTTCCATATCTATTAAATTATCATCTAATCGCACTTTGTCTTTTCAGCTGTCGTTCCAGTCTCGGCGCCTTTTGAGTCTCATATTACAATGCCGGGCGGCCCTTCCCAGAGACGTCCATTTTCAAAAGGTGCGGCGAATAGTCTGCGCATGTTGAGCGACTACATCGAGGAACTCGACGTCGAAACTCCTACGTCCACTGAGGACTTCGCTACGACGGTTAACCCGATGTTGGTGACATTTGCCACCTTCCATGACGAGGGCATCGTCGTCTCTTGGGTTAATCACTGTCGGGAGATTGAGGCTCGTCTTCATCAGCTGGAGTCGATGCGTCTATCCCCCGAGACTTTGGCTGTGCGTACTCAACGGGGAGCATGGCTCGAGCAAAGCACTTTTCATTTCCGTCATTTGGAACAAGAAATAGCTTTGAGGCTGAAGGAGTGCCAGGAGTCTTCAAGCAAAACTGCTCGCCTGCGTGCTGAAGTCGAGGCGAACGCCGCTGAGGTAAAGGCCATCTTCGAGGGCCTTCTGGAGCGCATCTCAAATGGGCTAAAACTGAAGCGGGCACTTGATGTAGCCGAGCGTGATACCCCAGGCCGCGAAGCTGCTCATCAGGCCTTCAGGGATCAGCTTGTATCTGTCTCGCAGCAACGGGCCCAAGTGGAGGCGGAGCTGGCAGTGGTGGCCGATCAGGAGAAAGTAGGGAAGGAAGTGCGCGAACAATTGCTAGAGCTATGCAAGACGCTTCCTTCTCAGTGACTCTCCTTGTATCGTTTGTACTTGTAAAAAAAATGTATATATATATATTTTTTATTCTTTAGCACAATGTATCCTGTACTCAATCAAGTTTATGAATAAAAGATACACATTTTCTGTAATGTCTTGTGTCATTTCTCCATCTTTTCTTTCTTTTATTATCAGCAGGTCACCTTAGTGAACATGGTCAACAGATAATAGAGTACGCATCTCGACTTTCTTAAGAAATAGCGATGGCTTAGGCCGCAGGTTCAGATCTGCTGCCTAAGACTTTTCAACTCTTTGAGCCGTGAGGGTCTCATAGAGACTTTTCTCCCTACGGATCGAGAGGATCTCGTAGGTGAGTATTCTCCTTAGGAATCGGGAGGATTCCTAAGTGTGTTTTCTCTTGTAAGTTGTAAGAATCCTATAAGAGAATTTTTCCTTCTTACGAGTCGAGAGGACCCATAAGCGGTTGTTTCCCTCCTTGTCGAAACTCGACTTTGGAGAGTGAGACCCGTGAATAGTATGCAAGAGACCGTTTTAGATCGACTTGCAGGGTCCCATTGTTCAGGAAGCAAGTTTTTTAGTCCCTGCTGCCTGAGGCTTCATCTTGCAAGTTGAGACGAATTGGGAATTTTCCCGCGAAGACACTGGTTTCTCTGCGAGCCGACGCAATTCAGGAGGCTCTCATCAAGGATTGTTTGTTTCCCTGAGTTGAGGTATTTGCTAAGGATTATTTGTTTCCCTAGCGCCAAGGAATATTTGTTTCCTTGGGGTTGAAACGAGTCGAGAATTTCCCACGGAGGCACTGGTTGCTCTGCGAGTCGACGCGGATCAGGAGGCTCTCGTCAAGGATTGTTTGTTTCCCTGAGTTGAGATATTTGCTAGGGATTATTTGTTTCCCTAGCGCCAAGGATTATTTGTTTCCTTGGTGTTGAAACGGATCGAGAATTTCCCACGGAGGCATTGGTTGCTCTGCGAGTCGACGCGAATCAGGAGGCTCTCGTCAAGGAATGTTTGTTTCTTTGAGTTGAGATATTTGCTAGGGATTATTTGTTTCCCTAGCGCCAAGGATTATTTGTTTTCTTGGTGTTGAAACGGATCGAGAATTTCCCACGGAGGCACTGGTTGCTCTGCGAGTCGACGCGAATCAGGAGGCTCTCGTCAAGGAGTGTTTGTTTCCTTGAGTTGAGATATTTGCTAGGGATCATTTGTTTCCCTAGCGCCAAGAATTATTTGTTTCCTTGGTGTTAAAACGGATCGAGAATTTCCCACGGAAGCACTGGTTGCTCTGCGAGTCGACGCGAATCAGGAGGCTCTCGTCAAGGAGTGTTTGTTTCCTTGAGTTGAGATATTTGCTAGGGATTATTTGTTTCCCTAGCGCCAAGGATTATTTGTTTCCTTGGTGTTGAAACGGATCGAGAATTTCCCACGGAGGCACTGGTTACTCTGCGAGTCGATGCGAATCAGGAGGCTCTCATCAAGGATTGTTTGTTTCCTTGAGTTGAAGTATTTGCTGAAGACACTGGTTTCCCCGAAGCTGGAATGAACCGTCGAGATTTGGCTTCGTTTTCTGGCGGAGCCTGTTGGGAGAGTATAGTTCCTTCTTTGTTTACGCCCTTAGATTGTATACAGGGATCGATGTGATCTTAACTGTGGGGCCAAAGTTTTATCATCTTTTTTTTTGTTTTATTTCCGCGATGCTCTATCATTTTAGCTTTTATATCGCGAAGGTCGCGATTGCCCAATCATTTCGGCTATTTTTCGCGGTGCCCAATCATTTCGGCCGTTTATTTTGTTTTCACTCGCTGCTTTTTATTGCGAGTCGCCCAATCATTTCGGCTATTTTGCATGCATACATTTTTACTTGCTGCTTTTTATTGCAAGTTGCCCTATCATTTCGGATATTCCGTATGCATGTGCGGCCTACTGGCTTTCCGCCGTAAACCTGGAATTAGACACCGATTTTGGCATCAGCACCGCTACAACTGGGATATTGCCAGGAGCGAATCATCATTTGCCTCTGTCGATGTCGAACAAAGGTGGCTTAGCGAACAGGATTAAGGCGTTGTCGACTAAGGCTTTTAACTTCATGAGCCGTAAGAGTCTCACAAAGGTATTTCTCCCTACAAGTCGTGAGGATCTTGTAGGTGTATTTTCTCCTTAGGAATCGTGAGGATTCCTAAGTGCATGTTCCTCTGTAAGTCGTAAGGATCCTACAGGAGGGTTTTCTCCTTGTAAATCGAGAGGACTTACAAGGGTCATACGAACATATTCCCAGTCACGGATGGATCTTGGTTAGGGAAATGTTTATTCGTGCCCGTGGATTGTATACAAGAGTCAGTATTGAACCACTTGCAGGGAAATATTAGAGGTTGTGGGGGTTGCTTAAGCACAGGTTTAGGTCTCTGTAACTTAAGACTTTCAAATCTTATGAGCCGTGAGGGTCCCATAAGAGAGTTCTCCTTACGAGTCGTGAGGATCTCGCAAGTGTATTTTCTCCTTAGGAATCGTGGGGATCCCTAAGTGTGTTGTTTCCTTGTGAGTCGTAAGGATCT
This sequence comes from Agapanthus africanus, assembly GCA_030015575.1. Lineage (NCBI taxonomy): Eukaryota > Viridiplantae > Streptophyta > Magnoliopsida > Asparagales > Amaryllidaceae > Agapanthus > Agapanthus africanus. The sequence goes on along the minus strand of CM057338.1, from coordinate 978,920,122 downwards.
CACGCGGGTGGTTTCTCCTTACAAGGTCGAGAGGGCCCTATAAGTGTCTTTTAACGAGGTTGCGCCCTTTCGGGTTTTCACAAACTCTCGCCGATAGTCCTGCTGTTTTTACTCACGGAGCCCTTTCGGGTTTTCATCCATGCCCGTTTTTGCTTATGGACATACCGTTTTTATTTTATTTTTTATTTATTTTCTTCTTCTCTTTTTTTTACAAGGTCGCGCCTTTTCGGGTTTTCACGAACACTCGCCGATAGCCCTGCTGTTTTTACTCACGGAGCCCTTTCGGGTTTTCATCCGTGCCCTTTTTTGCTTATGGACATACCGTTTTTATTTTTTATTTTTTTTATATATATTTTTTTTAATTTTGTCAGCCTACGGATGCTGCGGTATTAGTTTAAGGACGTTTCGGTCCGCTATTAGTTTAAGGACGTTTCTGTCCGCCATTGAGAAGGCCGGCTACTGCTTATAAAGCTTAAGCTTAGGAAGATAGCGAGCGGACATAGTCGTCGTCATCTACCATTGACCTAGGCTGTGGCTCATTAAGCATAGTATTTCTTTAGGAAGCGACCGTTTATTGGCCTGAAAGGCCTTTCACCGTGCATGTCCATGAGTAGATAGGCCCCACCCTGGTAGACCTTATCTATGATGTACGGGCCTTCATAGTTTGGCTCGAATTTTCCTCGCTTGGCGCGATTGGGGATCATAGGCCTTTTGACCAATAGCACAAGTTCGCCTTGATGGAATGTCCTCGGTCGGGTTAATCTTTCATAAGAGCGCGTCATCTTTGCTTTATAAGCTTCCAGATTTTGCTGTGCTATGAGCCGGGTTTCATCAAGGGCGTCAAGCTTCTCAAGCCGAAGGTGAGCATTTTCTTCGTCCGTCAGGTCGTAGTGGACTGCCACTCGTAGAGAGGGTAACTCTATCTCGAGGGGGAGTACTGCTTCCGTCCCAAATACCAACGCGTACGGCGTTGTGTTTGTGGCCGTCTTAAATGTAGTTCGATACGCCCAAAGAGCCTCTTGCAGTCTCTCGTGCCAGTCCTTCTTATTTCGGGACACCGTTTTCTTTATGATCTTTGTCAAGGTCTTGTTGAAGGCCTCGGCTAGACCGTTAGCTCGCGGATTATAAACTGAGGAATATCTCCAGTCTATATTATGCTGTTGCGCGAAGCGACTGATTTTGTGGCTTCTGTAGGCTGGCCCGTTATCGGAGATGATTCGTCTTGGCGTTCCAAACCGATATATGACATGTGTCTTGAAGAAATTGAGGATATTCTCCGTCTTCACTTCCCTCAGCGGTACTGCTTCTGCCCACTTAGAGAAGTAGTCAGTCGTTGCCAGGATGAAACGATGTCCTCTGGACAATGCTGGTTCGATGGGGCCAACTATGTCAGTCCTTCACATTTCGAAAGGCCAGCTAGCCACCGTTGGATGTAGTGGATTTGGATGCTGGTGGATGAAGTCCCCATGAATTTGGCATGAGTGGCATTGCTTCGCATATTCAAGGCAGTCCTGAATCATCGTGGGCCAGTAGTAGCCCATCTGTTTGATCTTCAACTTCATCTTTGGGCCCGCTTGGTGAGAACCGCGGAGTCCGTCATGAACTTCCTGGACGACCCTTTTCGCTTCGTCAGGTCCTAAGCATCTCAGCCACAGAGAATCAAATGACCTCTTGTACAGAGTATCATTGACGAAGGCGAAAGACAGAGCTCGTTTCATGAGCTGATGTCTTGTGGACGCTTCTTCAGGCATTCGGTAGAACTTAAAGTAGTGTATGAAGACTTCTCTCCAATTCTCGGTATTTTCCCAATCTTTTACTTGCAGGGTCGTCTGCTCATTCGCTCCTTTTTTTCGGATGATTCCGGAGATATTTCTGCTGGGGCAAGCACCCGACGGCTTTGTACCACGATTCTCATGTCATCGAGGTTCTCGTCGGCCAGTTCTTTAACGAGTTTGGCTAGTGCATATGCTTTGCTGTTTTCCGCGAGCGGTATGCTTTCCAAAGTATAGGAAGGAATTTGGGTCAACAGTTGTTGCACCTTTTCACCGTATTTTACCAACTCCGGTTTGCACGTATGGTAGTCGCCGTTTACTTGACTAACGACCAGCTGAGAATCTCCGTATATGAGGAGGTTTTCAATTCCCATGTCAATGGCGATCTCGAGGCCTGCTATCAAAGCTTCGTATTCTGCTTCGTTATTCGTCCTCGGCTCTGTCAAGGAGAAAGCAAAGCGCATTATCCCTCCTTGTGGAGTCACGAAGATAAGTCCTACCCCCGATTTGATTATAGGGATACTTTGTTTGCGCTTCTTCATGGAAGATGCTCCATCGAAATAAAGCTCCCATTGGGTATCACCACCGTCGATTGCATCAAACACATGTTCGTCTGGAAGATCGCAATTTAAAGAAGAATCGGCGGGTATCGGATGCTCAGCGAGGAAGTCGGCGATGGCCTGGCCTTTCACTGCCTTGAGAGGTTGGTACGTTACCGAGAACTCCATCAAGAGTAGGGCCCATTTAGCGAGTCGTCCCGTCAATATGGCCTTCAACATCAAATATTTAAGGGGGTCCACATTTGAAATGAGACGGACCTCGTGCGCCAACACATAGTGTCTGAGCTTTGTTACCGCAAAGATCAACGCCAGGCAGTGTTTTTCAATGGGAGAGTAGTTGCTTTTTGCCCCCAGCAGAACTCGACTTAAGTAGTAGAGTGCTCTTTCCTTCCTTTGGTTGTTCTCTTGTGCCCATAATGCGCCTAAGGAACCTTCGAGGGCGGTTGTATAAAGAATGAGGGGTTTTCCCTTGACCGGAGCAGCCAACACTGGCGGGTTCTGCAGGTATTGTTTGATCTCGTCTAGCGCGCTTTGGCATTTTTGGTCCCAGACGAACGGGGTTCCCTTCTTCATCAGGTGGCTGTAAGGACGGCACTTGCCTGAAAGGTTAGCTATAAATCGTCGTATATACGCGAGCTTCCCTTGGAGAGACCGCAGCTGTTTGAGAGTCCTTGGCGGAGGCATTTCCATGATCGCCTTGATCTTTGACGGATCTATCTCGATACCCCGGTGTCGGACGATGAATCCCAGGAATTTGCCTGAGGAAACTCCAAATGCACACTTGAGAGGGTTCATCTTCAAGTTGTATTGTCGAAGGCGTTGAAATACGGTCTTCAGATGCTCGAGATGTTCCTCGTATGATTTGCTTTTAACCACGAGATCGTCGATATAGCATTCGACGATTTCGTGTATAAGGTCATCGAAGATCTTCGTCATGGCCCTTTGATAGGTGGCACCGGCATTCTTTAAACCGAAGGGCATTACCTTGTAGCAGAATATACCCAAAGGAGTCCTGAAGACGGTGTGCTTCTGGTCTTCGGGATCCATCTTTATCTGATTATTCCCTGACGAGCCGTCCATAAAGGAGAAAACCTCATGAGTGGACGTGTTGTCTATCATCAGTTCGGTGACTGATACTGGAAAATCGTCCTTCGGGCAGGCTTTATTGAGATCCCGGAAGTCCACGCATATGCGCACTGTCCCATTTTTCTTCATCACCGGGACGATGTTGGCGATCCATTCAGGGTATTGAACTTTCTGGATGAAGCCAAAGTCGATCAGCTTCTTGACCTCGGCATTGATACTCATCTCAAGCTCGAGCCGCATTCTTCTCGGTGCCTGTTTAACTGGTTTGACGTCCGGAGATATCGCCAATCTGTGCACAGCAATTTCTGGATCTAGTCCCGGTATTTCGGAATAGTTCCACGCGAAGCAATCTCTGTGCTGTAGAAGCACGTCCTTTAACACAGCCACCCTTTCTTCAGATAGCAGCTCGCTGATGAATGTCGGTCGCGGGTCATTCGCCGTTCCCAACTCAATTTTCTTAAGGTTATCCGCAGTGGTATGGATTCCATCTTCCAGTTCTTTCGGCGCTGGTGGGAATTCTAAGATTACCTCGTCGTTGCTATTTTCGAAGCACCAGGGAAGGTTATCCATGTTCTCGGGCTCTTCTTTTGATATCGTTATCACGTGACAAGTACGGATTCGCTTCCAATCCCAATGCGGAACTGGTTCTTCTTTCGTAGCCTTGGGTTCGTACTTCTGTGGCGGCGCTACCCTCCAGTTGTCGGACAGAGCGAACTTGCCAAGCTGATACTGATCTTCAACCCAATTCTTGAAGGTGAAGCAATCTTCAAGAGGGTGTCCTATCACTCGGTGATAAAAGCAGTAGTTCGGGTGAGAGACTTCGCCTGCTTGTTCGGAGTGTTTAGACTCCGGCAGTGTAAGCATCTGATGTTTTAAAGCGAGGTCGAGTATTTTCTCCGTCTTGTCTTGAGGAAAAGAGTACGCTCGACCCATTTTTCTTATGAGGGATAGATCGGAACCGCTCGATTTTCGTTCGTGTGGCCTCTTAGCCCCGCTTCGTTGCTTTTGAGAGCCTTTTTCGCATTTCGACTTATTTTTGCCTCTGCATCGAGCCTTCTTTATAACAGGTTGACAAGGAGCGGCATTTTCATCTTTCACGTCCTGTTGGAGGAGGCGCATTTTGGCTTTCTCATAGATGGCCATTTCGCGGTTATGGTCGTCTCGGACTTTTTGACCAGCTTCCTTTATAAGCTTGTCCATTTGTTCTTCGAACGACGGACTGGGCACTTTTGCATCTGGAACTTTCACTGTCTCAGGATTAGCGTCCTCCCATTGAGCATCCGCTTCTTCATCGAAGTCATACACGACGTAGCAGCCGTGTAGTAGCTCTCGTTTCTTTGACCGGATGTATCCAAGCCCGATTGTCTCCATTCTCCTATTAGGCAGTTTGCGTTGAGTTCTGGGAACGTTCCAGACTTTGTCATAGAACTTGGCTTTTCAAACGGTCTGCTTGAAGGAAATCCCCTGGCGTTTCAGCAGCTTTTTCAAACCTTCCGTATAATATCTGGGAATACGGATGGGTTGAAGCATTTTGAGCGTAGGATCCGCGCCATGCCAGATTTCTTTCTCCACTTTGGTTTCTTCAGAGCGGTAGAATAGAATTGCTTTTTCTCTTTCTCGTCTGGGAGGGATATAGAACGTTTGTAGCTCTTCTACATTGTAAATATCAAGTGCATCCAATTCTTTACGGTGTTTAAGCGGCACCATGGCGACTTGTAGACTTTGTTCTTCATCAGCGAACGTTCGTATTGAAGGTCGAGCAGAGAATATAGTATGGACCTCGTCCTCCGAGTCACTACCAAAGATCAACGTAGGAGCAGACGGTCCTAGCTTGTTGTGTTGGGGCGGACCCGAATACACTATCTCCTCTTCTTCCTCGGTATCACTCCCGAAAACAGGGATGGTGGCGTTAGCTTTGTTCTCCGGCTTGTGACACCTTTCCGTTTCTTCGAAATCCGGTAAGAAGTATTTGGCATCTTCATATTTGCGGACTTCGTTCACGGAAAACGGATTCAGTTCTCCCGCCACGGTATACTCGAGACCATCCTTAGCGTATTTCATACACTGATGTTGTGTAGAAGGGATGACGTTGTACTCGTGTAACCACGGTCGGCCGAGCAGAGCATTGTAGCATGTCTTGGCATCTATGACGTGGAACTTAATGTCCGTGATGAGTAACCCAAAGCGTAGCGTCAGTACCACAGACCCAAGAGTTCTTGATGACTGGGAGTCAAACCCGGAGATGGTGATCTTGTCCCGAGCAAGGTGCTGGACGCTCATGCAGATTTCTTTTAAGACCCGCACATTGAGGAGATTAACGGAGGATCCATTGTCGATCAGGATTTTGCCTATCTTTATATCGTGACAGTATCCTGAGACGTAGAGGGGGCGATTGTGTTCGCATGTCCCAAGGAGAAGATCTTCATCACCAAAAGCGATATCGGCCGTGTGCACTTCCTCCAATTCATCCTTCATCTTTTTCTCGGCCAGGAAAGCTTGGAATTGCCCCGGATCCTGTAGTGCCTTGACTAACGAATCTCTCGCCTCCTTTGATAGCAAAAGGGCGTCAAGAATGCTGAGCTGTGAAGGTAGCTTCCTTAGATGCGCTAAGATGTTGTAATCCACGTTATTTTTCTTCGGCGGGTCCTTGGCACTTAGCTCCTCCACCACTTGGTCATCTAAGACGATATCTTCAGAGACCTTTTCTTTCCCTTTATCTTTTCTGTTTGAGGGTCCGAGGTTCTTTTCGGGCAGCGTGCGATTACGTAGCCGGATATTTTCGCAAACCTTCGGCTCTTCTTCTTTTCCCGAAGTGGACTCTTTAAAGAGAGGGGAAAGTTCCAGCTCCTCATCAGAATCGCTCCCGAATGTAGGCACTTGTGACCCGCCGGTGCTAGCCATGCGACAATCGCCAGTAGTTCTTTTAAGCTCTTCGGTCGTATTTTTCCGCTCCCGACGAGTTTTGCGCTTTTCCCGCTTAAAGCGTTGTTGACGAGCAACGTATCCTTGCCACCATCTATCGAAAGCTTTACACTCTTGAGTGGGGTGCAAAACCTTCTGATGATATAAGCAATAGGAGGGGTGGATTTCTATTTCACCAGTAATTTTTCCTTCGGAGGATGTTAGCTTCATGCCCATTGATATGGCCTTAGCGACCCTTTTCCTCATCTTGAATTGGCTTTTGTCGGTAGTGGAGGTATTTTGTTCCAGCGGAAGTGTCTCAGCTCTTTCATCAAGTCGCTGGCGCTTGGCCCTTTCAAATATGGCCGTCTCGCGTTCTCGATCAGCCTTACTTTTCAACCGAGCTTCATTAAGGAATGCGTCAATTACTTCATCTGATGGCCCCAGAATTTTTGGTTCAGGATCTGCCCCCGGCGTTTCGGTACAAGAAGTCTCCTCATCGTTCGTGAACGAATGGGAAATCACATGACAGCTCGCCACGCATTCTTCAGATTCATCTGACGAACTTTCTCCCTCACCTTCCTCTTGAAAGAGGTGGTTGAGAAACTCTTGGAGTGTAATGGGAATCCGTGCTTTCTGGTTGTATTCCTCCAGCGCGTCAATTTGTTTTTGCAAGTACATGCGCTTTTCGCTAGACTTCACGGGCTTCTTTGATTTCTTCTTCTTCTTTTTCGAAGATTTTGATGGCTGGTTGCGAGTGCTTGGGCCACCACCGTCGGTCTTTGGAGTTGTACGTGGCTTCAACATCCCCTCAATGACCTATGGTTCCAACGGGTTCTTCCATTTAATCGCTGGACATGTCTGAAGATCGTTTAGCATCCTTTTTGTCTTGGCTGATAATACAACCTCCTAAGGAGCTTCTTCAACGACGGAGCATGGTGCCCCCGGCGTATTCGTCCCTTTAGAGGTATGGGGCTGCGAGGGATTCACCTTCCATTTGTCAGATAACGCGAATTTGCCCTGTCGGTACTGGTTTTCAAGCCAATTTTTGAAAACATAGCAATCCTCGATCGGATGACCCAGTATTCGATGATAAGGACAGTAGTTGGGCTCGTTGACATCACTTGGTTGCAACGGACGTTTTGGATCTGGAAGATTTATGAGTCGGTTGCGCAACGCCAGCTCGAATAACCTTCTCGTTTTATCACGGGGAAAAGAGTAAGAACGTCTTAACCTCTCCTCAAGGGCTACGTACGGACGCATATTATTTTGACGAGCAACCGGCTTCAAGTCGCTCGGTTGTTGTTGAGCATTAGCGACAACGATTGCCTTTCCTTTCCCTTTGTCATTTCGGGAGTCCGGCTTTGGAAGAGGGGGTTTATGGCCCATCTGATCCATTTGCGCTAGCTTATCAATCAAGGCCTGGAAGGTAGTCGGCTTGAAAAACATCATAAATTGCGAGATGGTTGCTTGCGGATCAAGGGTTCCCACAAAAATACCCACCGCAGGAGCTTCTTCAATGCGTTGCTCGCACTTCGACCATAAGTTCCGCCATCGTATAGCGTACTGAACCCACGTCTCGCCTGACTTTACCCTGGCGTTAATCAGTGCCGTCATCGGGATGCGTTCATTGATGCTTGCAAAACGCTGAGTAAACAGCAGCTCCATCTCCGCGAAGGTTTTGATAGAGTCGTTCGGGAGCTCAGAGTACCACTCGAACGCTGTATCTGATAAACTTCCAACAAACTGGCGAAGCAAAAGCTTGTCATCACCGCCGGTGTTGCCGCAGAGTGCCCTGAACTGGGCAACATGCTGGTGAGGATTGCCCGTCCCCTTGTAGACATGGAACTTGGGAATTGTGTAACCGGGTGGGTACTTGATTTGATCGTACCAACTTGGATATGGCCGTCCCGTTTTTACGACCTGGCCAGCTGCTTCGGTCGCATGATGAACCCGTATTTGTTGGGCGATGTACTCGTCCAAATCAGCTTTGGAGATTGTATCCTCCTTAACCGTCGACAGAGCTGGCGGAGGATTTGATGTTTCTCCCTTATCGTCTCCAAGGACGATCGGGGGCTCTTCAGCTGGAGGATCTTGTTGTATCATCATCCCTATCATGTCTTGGAAGAGGAGGCCCATACGCTGTATATTGGCTGCTTGTTCAGCAGCCTCTTTGTCCTTCTTCTCCAATATTCGACGAAGGAATTCGGCGTCGGTTTCTTCCTCCTGGCATTCATCCGAGGACATTTCAGGGTTTTCTTTTGGCCCTGTAAGTGCGGCCATAGCGTTCATCATCTCTTGGAGCTTCTGCTGCTGCTCCTGCGCCTTGGTCACTGATCGCGTAAGCGGTCGATGACCCATAGATATGCGACTGTCCTCTTTACCAGACGCCACATAGACGGTATGAACTACAATGCCCCCTGACTTAGGGAGTTTGGGTGCACCACCTCTGATATTTGTCGCCGGCATGGGGGTTTTCTCCGGCCTCCTTCTTTTGTGGGCCATTGAAGTTGAAGGGGCCGTTGCAGTGGGCACCCTAGCGATCGTTGTCCCCTGCTGTTTAATAGGACGGTCTTTTTCTTTTTGCACCTTCGTCTTCTTTTGTTGACGAGAGTGATCTGGGTCGATCACGGAGTCTTGAACCCTTCGCCAAACCTTGTATATTTTTTAGGACAGCCGTTGAGGGGGCTGTTCTTGCTTTGTTTCCGGAACTCTCTCCGCGGGCGGAAGAGATCTTTTCAGTGTAGCGGTTGGAGAGTTCTTACGTATCCTCCTCAGCAGTTCAAAGCTGTTCCCAGTTGGAACAGCAGCGTTGACTTCCACCACTGGATCCGGTGGAGTTAGCCCTGAGGGGGAGTTGCCCCCTGCCTTCCTCACTCGTCGCCAATGGCGACGTCGAGCACGACGAGCCGTTGGGACTGGCTCGGAGATAGAGATAGCTTCTTTTTGCCCCCTGTCTGAATGAGGCGCTGCCGGTGTTAACCTCTTAAAGACTGAGGTTGTTTTTTGAGGGGTGATATTCAACCTGTCGAAGACGGATCCTCGAGCAAGGGCAGGAGCAGGAATCGTCAGTCTTGAAAAGACTGATTCTTTGACAGGGGAAGCCACCTTGACGACTTCTGGAGCAGCAGTTATTGCCTTCCTTGGGACAGCCAATTTACAGTTCTGATCCAGCCTGGCGAAAACAGAGGCTGTTGGTTTGGTAGTGGGCGACCCGTTGACAGGGGCCGTCGTGGCAGTGAGCCGGTCGAAGACCGACTTCTTGTTCACTTCCGGTGCAGGTATTGGCATAGAGAAGCTTGTAGACGGGATCATGGTCCCGAAAAACAGGCCGGTAGTGGCCTGGGTCACCTGGTCTACTGGCAGAGCGAGGAAGGAAGCCGCTTGGGGCCCATATGCTACACCTCCGGAGGAGGTGGAGTGTCCGTTGCAGTGGCACTTCGAGCAGTTGGTGCAGTTAGAGGCCATTGATGCTTGAGTTCTGCGCTAGGCAAAAGACCAAATCTTAGTAACTTGAAATCCAAAGGCAACCATTTAACAAACCGCGATTGGTTCGCGAGGACGACACACGAAGTGTGGAGTGGAAAGAGGAAAAGGTCCCACCGGGCGTGCCAGAACCTGTTCCCCTCCGAAAGACGGCGACGACGTTAGGACGTCTTGCCTGAGATTCGGGGCAGATGCTATATGGTTTTATCCGTCTACCTCTCCGAAGATGCCAAGTTGATTTATGGCACCGTGTATCGGAGGTTTAGACAGATGCGGCCGATGTAGCAGACTTCGTCAGATTCCCCCTCGTTTGAAGGGTTTTTGATTGTGGGGACGCTCTTCCCTGCAGACGCAAGCCCCTGCAGTTAATTACGCTACCGCATCGCGGTAGCCACTTTCTCCTTCTCCAGAATTTCACTTCGTGTCGTGTGTGTTTGTTTTGTTTGTGGTTGCCCGTGGATTGTATACGGAGACTATTTATTTCGTCACCCGTAGGACGTGGATTAGTCCAAATCCGTATTTTATTAGATTTGGGTTTTGGGTTTTGGTTTAAGGATACGTTAGCCATTTTTGAAGCTAAGATCAACTTAAACGTTCGTTAAGGATACATTAGTCTGATTTGAGACTAAGATCAACTTAACGGGATCGTTTGGATCCGACAAAAGAGCATTTGGGGGCTCTATTGTTCCAGTTTAGGGACGTAGTGGTCCATAGGTGGTTTAAGGACATTGTAGTCCATATTCCAGTTTAGGGACATGGTGGTTCATTGGTAGTTTAAGGACATTGCGGTCCATATTCCAGTTTAAGGACATGGTGGTCCATATTCCAGTTTAGGGACGTAGTGGTCCATCGCCAGTTTAGGGACGTGGTGGTCCATGTTCCAGTTTAGGGACGTGGTGGTCCATATTCCAGTTTACGGACGTGGTGGTCCATATTCCAGTTTAGGGACGTGGTGGTCCATCGCCAGTTTAGAGACGTGGTGGTCTATGTTCCAGTTTAGGGACGTGGTGGTCCATATTCCAGTTTAAGGACGTGATGGTCCAACATTAGTTTAAGGACGTTTCGGTCTAACATTAGTTTAAGGACGTTTCGGTCCAATATTAGTTTAAGGACGTTTCGGTCCACGAGTTTAAGGACCTCGCAGTCCGTCTTGACGTGTGGTCGTCGGGACCCGTCACCTCTCTGACGTCGTTGAAGGATTACAACGATAGGTGTCAGAGGAGTTCAGAGATGTACCCTTGAACCGGTCGTAAATTGATTTAGGAGAGCAATCTTGCTCAGTCAATTTAGTTTGAGGACTTACGGCCATGATTGGGCTAAGTCCAGTTGAAAAATATTCAACGCTTTTATTTGTTTTTGGTCTGTTAGACCTGTGCTAGGGCTTGGCCCATTTTTAAATAATGCATTGCATTATTTTCTTTTTTTTTGTTTGGGCTCTGCCCATAAAAGATGCAGAGCATCAATTTATTCTGGGCTCTGCTCATTTATGAATGATGCAAGGCATTTACTTTGTTTGGGCTCTGCCCCTTTTAAAATGCATAGCATTTTTATTATTTTGTTTGGGCTCTGCCCATTTATAAATGATGCAGAGCATCAATTTAATTAGGCCTGCTTGGTCTTTTGACTTGGGCCTGGCCCTTTGGGAAATGCATTGCATTTATCAGGCGCTTTACGCCAATCAGAGAGCGCAAGCGCTTATAGTGCTGACACGTGTCGCGCAAGCGCAGTGCGCTGCGCTAATGCGCTGCGCCTGCACTGCTGACACGTGGCGTGCTCCGGTGGCTTGCGCCAATCCAAGAGCGCAACAGCGCAGTTTACAAGTGCAAAGCACTATGATTTAAGAATCTTTCAGATTCAGGAACCAATGGTTCACAAGAAGAAGTGCAAAGTCCTATCCGTTTCCTTGATTTAATTTAGATTAAAGAAAAACAAGTTTTTCTTTTTATTTCATGAACCAGAGGTTCATAAAAGCGCAAAGCACTATTTTTTATTTTGTTGTTTTCTTGTTTTAAAGAACCAGTGGTTCATAAGAAGTGCAAAGCACTGTTTTTGAAGATCATTAATCTGGTTTTTAGATCAGTGATCTATTAGAAGAAATTTCTTCTCTTTTGTGAAAGTCTTTACCTTTTTTTTTTTGAAACTTTTCTCAGAGTTCTCTCTGTTTGAAGCTCTTGATTTTTTCAAGAATGTTGATGCCTTTGAATTGAGGTCTAGGGTCCTTTTTATAATGCCCATAAATTTGTTAAAGAGATCTTTCTCTGAGTGATTTGGGAAATTTTCCCCACCGTTGGATCTTTCATCCAAAGGCTTCTGTTTTACAGAAGAAAATTTTCTTATTTTGATAAGAACAGAAAGATTTCTTTGAAATCTTAATTCTGTTTGGCGCAAACGCCTCAGCGCGTGACACGTGTCGCGCAGCGCAAAGCGCAGCGCAACTGCGCTAGCGCCTCAGCGCTGACACGCGTCGCGCAGCGCATAGCGCAGCGCCACTGCGCGAGCGCATCTGCGCTGACACGTGTACCGCAGCGCAGCGCTTGCGCAACTGAAGCGCTGCTTCCTTTAACTTTACTTAAAATAGAGCTTTGCTCTGATTGGGTGCGCTGCTTTGGGCGCTGCGCTGATGTGTCTGGACACGTGGCGCGTTGCGTCCGGGATTTGAAGCGTTGCTTCAAAATTTGAATTTTGAATTTCCAGCAGAGCTTTGCTCTGATTGGGGGAAACAGTTATTAATAAAAAAAAATAAAGCACAGAAAGTTCTCGATCGCTGCCAAAAATTCCTCACGCTCTCACTCTCCCGCGCGCGCCTCTCGTCGCCACCGCCCGCGCCTCGTCGCCACCGCCCTCCCGCTCGCGCCTCGTCCTCCCCGACATCACCGTCGACTTCCTTGTCGACTTCCTCGTCGCCACTGCCCGCGACTCGTCGCCGATTGCATCGTCGACCATCTTCGGTCTCCTCCATCGCCGGCCTAGCTACAGGTTAGTAAATTTCATATTTTTACTTCTAATTATGCTTTTATTTCTGTTTTTGTTGATTATTGGGTTGCTACTTGGGCTAAGGTTAGGGTTCAGGGTTCGGTTAGCGTGAGGGTTAGGGTTCAGTTGAGGGTAGGATTAGGGTTAGGGTTAGGGTTCGATTCAGTTAGGGTTAGGGTTAGGGTTAATTGGTTAGGGTTAAGGTTAGGGTTAGGGTTAGGGTTAGGGTAAGACTTGGGCTAGAGTTAGGGTTCAGTGTATGGTTAGGGTTAAGGTTAGGGTTTAGGGTTAGGGTTTGGTTCGGGTTTAGGATTAGAGGCTAGGGTTAATTTGGGTTAATTAGTGATAATTTGAAAGGGTTAGGGTGTTGATTATGGTTAATTAGGTTAATTTGGGTAAATTGGGTTAAGTTTGGGTTGATTAGGGTTAATTAGGTTAATTTGGGTAAATTGGATTAAGTTTGGGTTAATTAGGGATAATTTGTGTTAGGGTAACGATTATGGTTAATTGTGGTTAATTAGGTTAATTTGGGTTATTTAGGGTTAGGGTTTAGGGCGCACTAGTTCATTCAGTAGGATACTCGATAAAAACATAAACGAACAACTTTATCGTAAACGCAAGAAAAATTTACCCTAAACTAAAAACTTCGAACCCTTAATAACGAAACGTAAACGTAAAACCTATTCAAGTTAAATGTTCAAGTTAAAACCAATATATGATACTCGATGATAATATGAAACTTTCATATTCTCATCGATACTGATATATGAAAATCAAAGCGCGACTTAGTCCCCGTCTATTAGTTAACATACGTTCGATGTTCGTCATGACATAAAACTATACGAAGGTTGTTAAATATCAGACGGTATAGTTCGGTACTAACAACCGTCGTATAGTCTATGTGACGAGAAGATTCAATCGTATGATAACCGATAGATTTGTCCTGTGTGGACAAGTTAGTAATGTATAAAGCAAACACCTGCATTCACTTGTGTTTTCATCCGTTTCGAGTTATTTAATCGGTACTTTTCCGCCGTTTCTCTGTGTACAAAGATAGATTAGATGTTCATTTCAACGTTGTTTCACAGCTTTGAAATGATTATCTATTTTATTACAGTGTACTTGGAGAACAGCGGGAAGATGTTGCCGAAATTTACTCGAAACGGTTGAAAGCACAAGCGAATGGGTGTCTGCTCTATATATTCTTAATGGGATAAAAGCCTTACCCCCGACAGCCGAAACACACACATACAACACGAATATACAACAAACGCACACATAACACATACACACTAACAACCGTACACTTAAGCGAAATCATAAATTGAAACACACATATATAGAATACAACTCATATATGGGTATCCTCAAATCTAACTTTGATTATCGATAATTTATTCTTTTCAACGACAAACGCACACATAAAGCATATACACGGATTTTCTCCTTTGTCAGTAACCATCCCGTTCTTAGATTTCTCAATATAGTCATCATAACCTACAATTTATATGTTATACAGTCTACATGGCCCATGAGTACATCAGAGTTAAGGACTGGATGTATGTGGATTGGCAACAACGTATGCAACCTAAGTTTGTCGCAGGAGTTGCTTCTTTTATTGAATTTGCACGCGCACTTAATAAGATCGTGTTAGAGAAGATTCTCTGCCCGTGCGATAGATGTGGGAATAAGTACTGGCAGAAGGTAGAATTTGCAGAGCTTCATATCGTTAAACATGGTTTTACCAGACTTTATACAACTTGGCTATATCACGGGGAAGGAGAAGAAGACAGTAATGCGGCAGAAGAAGAAGGAGAAGACGGTAATGCGGCAGAAGAAGAAGAGGGTAATTTCTTTCCAGGAGAAGAAATGGAGGATATGGTATAGGCTGCCCTAGGTGAATCTATTTGTACCGAAAATGACATTCCTTTCGGTCAAGGACCGCGTGCGGATAAGTATGGAAATTTCATGAATGATGCTAGAAAACCAATTTATGAGAATGCAAAGTATTCCACCCTCTCATGGTTCGTCCAACTTTTCCAGATTAAGTGCTTAAATGGATGGAGCAACAAGTCATTCACAATGCTTCTTTCGTTCTTGAAAAATTCTATGCCCCCGGGAAATAACATGCCCGACAGCTGGTATGGAGCCCAGAAGATGATGTCTGATTTGTGTCTGAAGCGTGAGAAGATTCAACCATGTCCTAAAAATTGCGTGTTGTACCGGAAAGAGAATTCAGATTTGAAAGAGTGTCCAACATGCGGAAAAACCAGGTATAAGCCGAAAGATTCTGATAAGAAACCCGATATACCTGTCAAGATAGCACGATACTTTCCCATAACACAGAGGCTGCAGAGGCTATTCAGGTGCAAGAAAAGATTCCTGCAGGTGTTGCATAATTTGAAAGTTCCGACAGGTTTCTCAGGATCATTTAGCAAGAAGATAAAAATTGTGAAAGGCAAGATCGATGGGCTGAAAAGTCATGATCACCATATTATTATGGAGCACCTTCTCCCATTAGCCCTCAGGACTTCCCTTCCTAAATCGGTTGGTCTTGTAATCAATGACCTATGTTGTTTTTTCAGAGAATTATGCGCTAAAACACTGGATGTTGTGACGCTGGAGAAACTAGAAAATTCTATTGCGTTGATACTTTGCAAGTTTGAGCGTATTTTCCCACGTCATTCTACGATATCATAATACACCTGACGGTTCGTCTTGCAACTGAGCCTAACTTAGCCGGACCGGTACAATATCGATGGATGTATCCCGTTGAGAGGTACGTGGAATTTTTCGTTTCGTGCAATTTGTAAAATTATTGTTGTCCTGTATGCCCGTATTTATTTATTTAACATATTTTTTTAGGTACCTCTACACTCTTAAAAAGTATATACGCAATAGAAATCGACTAGAGGGTTCTATCATGCAAGGTTATCTTCTAGATGAAACATCCACATTTTGTTCCCGCTATCTGGATGAGAACATTGAGACGAGACTTAACCGGTCTTGAAGAAGTCAGGACGGGCCATATGGTAAACCTGATTATAAGAGGGTATACACTATGTTTATCAACAAGATATACCGGTTTATCCTCATCAATAGCGCATGTCTTGAAAAAATTAGAGAGTAGGTTTTTTTTGGATTAATTGTTATATTTGTGTTTGTGTGTGTATGAAATAATATAATATTAATATCATAATTTATTGTTGAGAACAGAATTCATTTTAACGAGGTACGTGATGGGCATCCTGATTGGAACGATGAACGATTGGAAAAATATCATCAGGATAATTTTTGTGATTGGGTTGCAGATCATGTAAGTTATTCGAATAACATGTTATTGCTACCAGTTTTAATCTAAACTTATATCGTTATGTATTTGTCGTAAAAAAAAATTTGTTAGATCCACGATCCGAACTTGTCTGCATCATTAGAGAGTGATTCAAGATATTTAGCTCAGTTTCCTAGTATGGAAATTGCATATTATAAAGGATTCGATTTCCTTGGATACAAATTCGAAGTTAAGGACATAGAAACATCTATAACCACTCAGAATAGTGGGATCGCGACGGTAGGATCGGATGGCGTGATTTATTATGGATACTTAAATTGTATACTTGGCATCCAATATCCCAGACGATCAGAACCGTTTTATATATTTCGGTGTACTTGGTACGATACACGAACCGATACGGATAAGTGGAGAAACAATCTCGGGACTTGAAAAGATGAATATGGATTAACCAGTGTGAAAACACTTCGATTTTACGGTCAGGAGGATCCGTTTATCTTTCCGAACCAAGCGTTCCAAATATACTACTCACAGTGTTTGAAGCATCCGGGATGGAGTGTCATATGCCGTTGGAAATTCAGGGATGTTTACGATGTCCAAGAATTCGAGGACAGCGATGAGGATGAAGAAGAGAGAAGACTTAGAGTGCTCCGACCGTCTGTTTCAAAAGACGGGTTGTCTTCGGCTGATCATGAAGTTACTTGGGTTAGAAATGATATCGATGATGAAATCCAAGTAGATATGTCCAATGCGCCCACGAAATGAAAAAGGTTATCAGTAATTTTATATTATTACTTCACATTTTACGATCTATACATATATAGTATGCATATTTAATGATTGTCTAATGCGTCCACGAACCTTTTTATCTAAATTTGATGACGATGACGGGAGCAGCGAGTAGCGGCAGGAGCTCCAGCCGCGGCACCGGCAGAGGCAGAGGCAGAGCGGTTCTGCCGCTCGGAGAGCTGCATAGAGAGCTTCAGAGGGCCAGTCTTGCACCCCGATCGGAGACCCCTTCGGATGCCTCCTTCCGTGTGGACTTTGCCACATCTCCAGGTATATTGCACGCATATTCATTTTGAATGTAATATTATAGATATACATGCATATTCATGTCAAAATTACTTATATATTCAATGTTTGATTGTCTAGCTGTTGGTGGTGCGTCCACATCAGGGATAGAGGCCACTCCCGCACCTCCAGATATGTTTATATATCATATAGTGCATATATATTGATTTAGAATGCTATATCATAAATATACATACATTCTTTTTGCTCTTGCGTACTTACATCTCGGGAAGAGGCCACCACCGCACCTGCGGGTATGTTTATATATCTTATAGTGTATACATGTTGATTTATAATGTTATATTATTGATATACACATTCTTTTTGCAATTACTTATATAGTCAATGTTTAATTGTCTAATTATAGGTGGTGCGTCCACGTCTGGTGCAGGGGCCATTCCCGTCACTTCCATACCCTCCGCTCAGTCTGCAGGTTTGTATGAATAAATATAAAATATTTATTCATTTTACATATCCTTTAAGAATAAAAATGAACTTCATGTAATTTTATCGATGTTTATTTTTTAGTTGGAGCTGCGTCCACGTCCGGGTCACCGGCTGTTCGTCACCGGAGGAACTATCGTCCCGCTCATGCTGCTGCCCGGGCCCAGGCTCGTGCTTCTGTCACCGGAGATATATATCACACTTCAATTTTCGTTAAATCTTAATTTCTTAATACCACTTTGTCTTAATATTGATTGTCTTGATATTTCTTGTAGATGCAGGGCATCCCCATCCCGAGAGGGGGACTCGAGGCCCGAATCACTCCCACAGGCTAAGGCCCGACAGAGCTAGGAGGAGGCAGCATTCCCCCTCTTCATTACCCCTGATTATCGCTATACCGGCGATTATGCCGAGAAGTTCTGCCGGTATATGGAGGATGAAAGCCGCATCGTGAAGAAATATCCATTTCACGTTGAGTGGGGCGACCAGCACCGACGCTCATTTGCCCTCTTCTGGGATCAGGCATGGGTATTAATATATAGTTTCATTTGACTTATCCAATATATTTATTATTATTTAACAATTGCAATTTAATAACATTGTTTTTTTGTATTTGCAGTTGGATTACGACTTTCAGCCTGTACCCGACCTTGATCACCCTGAGAGAGTGCTCGATCTTCACGCTCTGTACCATGGCTTGATGAAGAACATGCAATCAAAGGTCCGATACAATAGGAATGAGCTAAAGATCGACTGCTATTCCCTGTGGATGGCGACCCCCGAGGCAGAGAGAGCGGCTCTCCTACATACTCCGACCTTTGCGAAAGTCGACATAGATACTTGGCCTCTCTTGTGTCAATATTTCGACTCTCAGCGCAAACAGGTTTATATTTTAAATGTAATTCATTGTTTAGTATATAATTTATATTTTTGTGTTTCTTAATTAGAAAACTAAATCTGAATGTGTTGTGCAGAAACATGCTGATCAAAATAAAGAGAATAGGAAGTCAGCGAAGAGGGGTCGCCCCATTTATACAGGTGGCTCGAGGAATATTACTCGTGCCATGGAGTTATCGGTAAATTACAATACACCTACTGTGATATAATGTAATATTAAGCGTTATTTTATAATATATGTAAATTTTTTGCGAATTGCAGAGAGCTCAGACCCTTGCGCAGGGTGGTACACCGAGAGTGATGTCCGCATATCTTGTCGTCCACGGCACCTCGACAGATCCTTCCACGGGCGAGCTTCGATTCCTCGACACTGCTACCCAGGAGTATTGCGTAAGTGTTAATATTTATTCTAACGGCTTTGAAATTTTTGTTTTGAAAATTTCAAATTTAAATGATATACTTATATTTTAGAGGTTAATGTGGGTGTAGGAGCGGGTGGTGGAGCAAGCAGAGGCATCAGGGATCGATTTTACTGGACAGAACGATATGATGCTGCTGACCCCAGTTCTAGACACCGCACACGGAGGGCACCACGGAGGTTGAGAGAGAGGCCGGGGACTGGGTCCTAGCAGGGCCTATATGAGGTTGGACTCTACTCCGGCGGTTACTTCCCTTACCCCCCGTGAGCGACGTCTAGAGCAAGATGTTTTCACCTTGAAGACCACCATCCAGGAGTTGAAGGAGATGATGGTATGTATACTACTTAAAAGTAAAATATTATATCATATTATAGATAGTAACATATCCAATATTTTTAATACCCAGTTTCATTATAAATATCTCCCGTATTTTAAATAAATACTTTCCCCAAACTTTCTATTTCAAATTTTTACAATTGTTATTTTTCCTAAATTTCCTAAGTTTAATTTCAAATTTTAATTTCCTAACCTAAATCTTAAAACCCTAACTCTAACTCTTTTACCCCAAACCATATCTCTATCCTTGAACCTCTATATCTATCTACTTTCTATTTTATTATGTTTATGTTTCTTAAAACCTACCTAAAATCCCTAGCCCAATTTCTAAACCCTAATTAAAAACCCTCAGCCCAAAAACTTCTTTCCTCTAACTTCTAAATCCTCGGCCCAACAAAGCCAAAACCCCAAACCCTCCTTTCCCTTTTCTCCCCGAGACCGGCCCAACTCAACCTAACCCGACCCAACTTCCCCATCTCCCTCTTCTTCTTCCCCTCCTATTTTTCCCGCCTTCCTCGCGCCCCACCTTCCCCCACGACCGCGTCTCCCTCGCAACGGCTGCTGCCGACTTCCTCATGCCACCGCCGCGAGAACCGCTCCCACGACTCAGCCCTCGTCGACGGCCGCCTCCGCTTCTCCCTCGTAATCTCCTCGCGTGCCCCATACCACATCACCCCAACGTCCCCATACGAACCGCCGCCTCCTCGCAACTGCTCCCCACGAACTGCTCACCCCCACACCACTGCCCTCAAGACCTATCCTCAATCTCTTCGACCATTCTCCTCTCCCTCTTCCTTCACCCCCTGTCCCATTCTCTACCTCCACGAGCACCCACCATCACCCTCCTTCAAGACCCTCCGGCTCACCCCTAAACCGACGTGACCACCTCATCGTCGTCACCTCGACTTCGCCTCAACCCCCTCTATCTCCTCTTCCTTCTCTACTCCCCTCATCCCGACGGCGATACTCCATCATCCCCGAACCCAACGACCCAGAACCCGCAGCCCCGACCTCGTTGTCATCGTCGTCGCCTCGTCCTCGCCATCTTCGTCAACCAACCCAACGCCCTCTCCTCTCTCCTCTTCTCTCCTGCACACCTGAGAAAGCCCCGACCCCAAGAACCCTGCACCCACCACCGTAACTTCACCTCCAGCGACTTCCTCTCAACCTAACCCGGAAGCACCACCAAGCATCCAACCCGCCCCCGAGCTCCACTTCAACCACCGGCGACTCCAGCGCACCTCCGACCTCCGCCAGCCGAGCCCACTCCTCTGCCTCCTCTCTCCCTTCTCACCACCAGCACTACCACTGCCACCGCTTGTCACTGTAGCTGCTCCCTGAGCTCGTCACTTGCCTCCGACAACGTCGCCGCCGGCGCCAGTGCCACCCGAGCCCTTGCAGCTACTATTTCCAGCGAGCCTCGTCGTCATCGCCGAGCCAAGCCAAAGCCGTTACTGTTGTAGTCGCTACCATGAAATGTGTTGCTGTTGTGTCACCGTTTCATTGCCGTGGTCGTGCCTTCTGCATCGCCGTTATCGTTACCATCGTCTTGAGGCAAGTGAACTCCTCACTTGCTTACATGATAGTATCTTACAATCTAGATTTAATACTTAGTTAAACTATATACATCTATATATATGTATATATGTACGCGTAGTGAATCATCGTTCGGGTCACTATGATACCTGTTGTGTTTGGATCCGATACAGATTGTTTGGAATCAAGTTTAGAACCCAATTCTAATCGTGTAAGGAATATAGATATCGAAATCACCTTGAAATTAGTTAGATAAAATAAGATCCCAATGTATTGTGTTAACTGCTCGATACTACCCTAAGTGTTTGATGCGAACTGTAAACGATAACTAAATTACATATGGTGGAACTTGTTATGGATGGATCTGCTAACTGACAACGAACATCATGTAGGAATCTAGGTTTGAAAATAGTAAAGTTTACATCATGTAATGATGCCCCTAAAAGGCGACGTTGAATCTGGAATTCACCGCACATATCATGTTCAAAAATCTATATTAAATTTAATACAACTCACAACCTAATATTTTAGGGCTTGTATCTAAGCCAACAGATAAGCTTACAGCACCCCATAGTTTATCTTTGCATTTTGATAAGTTGTAACGATGAATACTGAGGCGATTCAAGGCCCTGAACTGCAGTCCGGGACAGCGTTCGTTTTGGATACCTGGCTTTGTAACACCTGTATACCCCTTCTTTAAACTGAAAATGCACGGAACCCTATATGGTCGCGTAGATAATTTAGTTAGCTAACACCTGAATCTTGTCCCGTGCTGTTTCACCATCATTTGATATTTAATTTGCATTTTAACGTACCTAGGTGTTCTGCAGTTTCTGCCGTGACTCCTCCTGCATAGCTACACTAGACAGGAAATAACTTTTAATACAGAACAGATATTAATAATCCATTTGATGCGTTGGAAACATAACAGAAAAATATACATATTAATTAACGGTAGCGTCGCTTAATTATACTCCCAACTGGGAGTAAAACGTGTTACGAAACGGACTTCCAGTTCAGAAATTGGATTTCCAGCAGTGAACATTTAAAATGAAATGGCCATAACTAGCGAACTTGAAACCCGATTGACGCGACACCAATTTTGATGGATAGATAATTAAACATACTGCCTACCCCTTTTACATTGTTTCTCTAAATTCTGCACTTATGTTTTATAGTAAATTTTACAAGTGGTATGCACTGGCTGCTATGTATTATTCGTATTATAATTAATTGCATTTTCATCATATCATGTAGCGATTATATCCTCATTGAATAGTGTTCATGAAGCATTGATAATCTAGTGATCGTGTACATTACCGAGTGATAAATATTAGTGATTGGATTGTGCCAAGTACGTAAGTGTTGAAGCGTGAATGAATAAGTGAAGTGACACGTACTTGTACATAATCAGCGGAACCAGTTAAATTATTGCATTGTTGACGCCTATGGGGCATATGTAAGTGTAACTATAAATGGTATGGGACGGTTATGGAAGCACTTATATTAGTGTCATAGGTAAGGCGTCAAACACAGTCCATTTATCTTGGGTACCAGTCGAGACATACTTGATGGAGATCCTGTCTCCAGTTCTCACGTAGACTTGTCATGAACCGACTAGTATTTGGGTTTATGGTCGGTGTTTGATGTAGACCATGGGGTGTGGGGTAGTTTGAGTGTGAGTTCAACAGGATCTCGGGAGTCCCATTGCCGGCATATACAGTGATTTTGGAAGTTGTATGGATGGTGTTACTGATTATTGTCGTGCGTGATTCGGACCCGTGTTCCCTTGCCCTTGGGGCCCTACCCTTGGGTTGGGGATACTCCTGCGTGGTTGACTCTCACACTTGGACCGATGATAGGTTTAGCGACCTGGACAGTGAGACTTAGAGACTGATAGGTTTAGTGACATGGACATGCATTGATTACTGATTCGATATACCTGTTTTACTGTTTACCTGTACCGGTTACCTCATGCTCATGTCATCACTCCATGCTTACCGTTTCATGTTCATCATCATTGTGCGTGTTTACATTTGTATTTATATATATTGCTATTGTGTCGCTCTGACGACCTGAGTATTCATGCTCAGAGTGAGAAGTGGACTTAGCTTGGATCAGGACCTGACGTACCTCGAGGATATTGCAGACATCTAGATCAGCGACGCCAGCGCTATCTTTCTATTGATCTATATCTGGTATATCTTATATCCTTTTGATAGATTAGTGACTGTATTTCTCATTACTTATGCATTGATTACTGATTACCACGTAAAGCTAGAAGCCGAAGTGTGACTACGGCAGGATATTTCCTTGACCGTAGGAGCATGGATGGCCTTGTCAACCCCTCGTATTCCGTATTTTGGGAAGCGGGGCGTGACATGGTTTTGTTGGTATCAAAGCCAGGTTGGTTTAGAATGGGATTACAGTTTCCGAGTAGGGCTTGACAATCTAAGCCACCCTTTCGGTATAGATTGTAAACTTGTTGTTTTTGACCTTGATTCATATAGTGCGTCCTGCTGCATGTTTTGATTTTATCCGATAGAGTTTTGGGTAACTTGGTTGAGTTATGTGGTTGTAATTATGAACCGCGGTATAGTTACAATACTGTACTCTGTTTGAGTGACTTGGGGTTCTACCTTTGTTTCCATCATCGCTTGAATATTACTTTACCGCATAATCTTGTTTTGATCGGCAAATCTCTATCTCCGTTTATATTTTATATTATTCCCGAGTTTTTAAATCTATTTTACATTTTCATTCTTGCACTTTCCTATTGATCCTACACCTGCTTACGTTTCTTATTGGACTCGTTGCATTCTCATGTTTTCGTTTCTTCAAAGTTATCGTATCGCATTGCATACCTTTAAGTTCCTATCAGAGTTGCGCAGCGGAAGCTAAAACTTGACTTCCGACAACTCTCCGTCCTCCTCCACTACCCAGAGTCAGACCATCGAAATTTTGGGTGTACTGCAAGATTTGATGGAAGCCCAGGAGCGAACGGGCGATCTCTTAGCTGAAGGACTAAGAAGGTGAATGGCTCAAGTCCCCAATCGTAAGAGAATCCCTGTTAAACAAAGAAGAGATGTGAAGATGAAGCGTCCATTTGTTCCTCGGCAACAGAAGTGTTGTCTATAGTGCCCTCAAGTCAATTATTGGATCACAGGCACGTGATTACAATGATTGAGGGAGGACCTATACCGGTAGAACGGTCTTACTCGAGATGATAGTATACTATATGATTTGTCTTTATTATCGTGTACACGCTTCAGGTGACATTACAGATCACTATTACATGTTGATAAAGCCCATAGGATTCTTGCTTGACTACCAGCAGTATGATGGCGATCATATACGTGAGAGTTGGGTAGTCTATAAGCACATCCTTAAAGTATCCCTAGTCGTGGGAGTTTCGAAACTGGGCATCGATACTCCGAGAGTAGACTAGTGTATACGGATCGAGGCCCCGACGAGGGGCAGTGGCTGGTCTCGCAAGCCATTGGTGTCAGTTGGTTCACCTAAGATAGTATACAGGTGCTCATTGGGTTATAAGTACACCGGACAGACTCGCAGGGGCACTGCTGATTGGTACTATACCTATCGTCAGGAGCAGTTCCCAGGTGACATGAGTACAGCTTAGTCCGTTGACTTGACACTGCTACTTTGCTTCAAGTGTGTTCCCACTGTTCTTTGATTGCTACCCTACCACGGCTCAAAGGAGTCGTGCAAACAGGTAGTAGTTGGGTGCAGTCCCGAAGCACTTGGAAGCAGTGGTGGTTAGACAAGATTCGTCTCTCCTGGTATTGGGGGTTGATATCGCGCTGTGTCTGGAGAGCCATTACACAAAGTCCTTGGCCAAGGCAAGTGAGATTTACTGGTAGGTATTCCAGTAGTTTCTCAAGGTGTTCTGGGCTACACTCCGACACAACTTATACCGCTATTGGGGGTCTGACGTTTACCATCACCCTAGGCTCGATATGCGATACTCTTAGAAGAACAGACCGGACTGTACGGAGATTGTCACAGATAGGCTCAGTAGGGTTTCAGGATGAGTTCGCTCGTCGGCCTTCCTTTTGCTCAATACCTGGGCAGCTGTTACGTACAGCTAGTGCCATTGACGTGCTTATGGTTAAACCCACTGCCAGCGTATTGACGGGTGTTTAGAGTCCTACACAGAGAGTTCCTCTGGTTCGGGCGAAACGTTGTAGAGGTCGTATGGTTTTATGGCAGGGTTCGATCATATACGTGCACTTGTGCACGGATCATGATCGGACGGATCATACTAGCGGGCTTTGGTTTAAGCCGGATCCTAGTATTAGATTATTGGAATATTTTTGTCTAGTAGTATTCGTATTCAGTCGGAATACGGATGTGGGTATGTATATACGGATGAGGGGTATTCTTGTAATTCATTACGAGTTTACTTTTAGAGTTGCCATTATCTTTTCTTCCATTTTAAACATTTGGTTTAATATTTAATTAATGTAATTTGTTAGCAAATCTTTTTGGCGAAGAAAAATGTTTTCATGTGCTGGCAATTATTGGGCAGTGAACAATTTCGTGGGCATGGGTTTTGGGCATTAGTCATGTTCTTGCATTTATGAGGCATGGTGCTTATTTAATTTATTATTTTGTATGTTAGATTTTTTTTGTGGTGTGCTGTTGATTTCTTTGGAGAGAGAATTTTCTTGTGTTGATTATTTTTAACACCTCACCACTTCATTGAGAATTCCATAGAGAGAGCACCATATTTTGAAATGGCCGAAACCATTTCCAGTAAGCAAAATTTTCTTTTCCCTCCAAGCAAAAATCTTATGCTCACATTTTCTCATCCCTTGGCAACTTCATTTACCTCCACCCAAATCATTGGGTATCTTGAGATAAAATATTCACACACTATCCCTACTTCATCTTGAGTATCTAGGCTAGCAAACTGGATGCCCGAGTTACTTCGGTTTGAAGCGGGAGCCCGTATTAAAAATCCTCGAGGTGGATCGTCTTCGACGAGGGAGACCAGAGAGCGGACTTGTTCGGGGCAGCCGGCGAGGAGCTAGGAAAGAGATTGAAGACCGAAGGATACGGATCGATCGGTATAATCCCTGAAATCATTTTTACAGTATGCTAGAATAGGGTTAATGGCACGATCCGGAAATCGGGTTGCATTAGCGCCAAGTTTGAAAAGCTTTTGTTCTGTGTTTGGCCAATGATTGATGGCTGGGGCGCTGCCGTAACCCAACAAGAAGCAACGGAGAAACCAACGTTGTGGTTATTGCAAGAGATCAGAACACCTTCAGAGAGACTGTCGCAAGGCTAAAGGGCAGTGCTTGATTTGTGGATCCGACGAATATCTTGTCAATGGTTGCCCTAGAAGAAAGGAGCTGCAAGGTGGGGATTCGTCAACGCCCTCCGACTCTGCTTGAGCGACTTGGTTATTTCGTAGTTCGAGGATGATATAGACCCAGCACCTGATTTAGACTTACCTTACGAGGTCACAGAGATTTAAATATCGACGCGGAGTTATCACCTTTCCTGCTTTCAATAAAGACATTGTCACTCTATTTATTAGTTTCTTCCTTTCATTTAAATCTTGTATCTGTTGAAGTTCTCGGTTTGAATGCAATAAAGTTGTGGATTGTGACTGCCTACTTTTGTTTGACTCACTATATTTAGATCTTAAGTAGTCGACATTATGGTTCATCACCGCACCCCGGACTCTCTTTTCGATTAGCTTGTATCTTGCCGCATACCCCTGTCTGAAATTGTCAATCCTATACTCCTTGTTAACTTATGTCTCTTCCTGATTTTGAATCCGAATTCATCCTTCTATCCTTGTGTCATCCTGGGCAACCCAATTCCTCCTCACATTTTTACATTCGGGTGCTTACTCACGGCGTCGATCTCCAATATATATATATATATATATATATATATATATATATATATATATATATATATATATATATATATATATATATATATATATATATCACGATCCATTCTCCGGCTAGTCTTCTGTATATTATTTTTCTGTTGATATAATTATAATCAGTACGTTTACTATTTTAAAATTTTAGAGTTTTTCCTATTTATAATAAGTTAGATTTCCATTATGTGTTAGTAAGTATTTTTAGTTTTACTTATTGTCCCGAAGTTCTCTACTATTTCCAAGCTTTTAAATCGTTTTGATTTACATTGTATATTTTATTTTTCTAATGAATTTTTCGTACTAATGTTTTCAGTTTACATGTCGCTTTCGTTGTTTTCATTACTAGCGTGCTAATTCTTCGTTTTACTTTTCGACACTTTTACTTTATACGTATTCTAAAGTTATTTTGTACTTGTTTGAATTGTAGTTTCACCAAAATAGTTTCAATTCTTAAGGCTTATTACCCAACCATTCACTATTGCTTATTATTGTTATTCTATTTCCTTGTATTGTATGTATAGTTTATTATTATAAACGGTTATGCCTTGTGCTTACTTACGACTATCCTTTTAGCTGCGTCTCTTCTTATATATATATAAATATTAATTTTCGTCCAGTTACTTTTGCGTAAATCGCTATGTAGCGGTAATTGACTTTTGTTACTTTTCGCATGATATTTTATAGATTATCGTATTTTAAATTTCGAGAACGAAATTTTATATAAGTGAGCTATGATGTAATACCCAGTTCTATTATAAATATCTCCCGTATTTTAAATAAATATTTTCCCCAAACTTTCTATTTCAAACTTTTACAATTGTTATTTTTCCTAAATTTCCTAAGTTTAATTTCAAATTTTAATTTCCTAACATATATCTTAAAACCTTAACTCTAACTATTTTACCCCAAACCATATCTCCATCCTTGAACCCCTATATCTATCTACTTTCTATTTTATTATGTTTATGTTTCTTAAAACCTACCTAAAATCCCTAGCCCAATTTCTAAACCCTAATTAAAAACCCTCAGCCCAAAAACTTCTTTCCTCTAACTTCTAAATCATCGGCCCAACAAAGCCAAAACCCCAAACCCTCCTTTCCCTTTTCTCCCCGAACCCGGCCCAACTCAACCAAACCCAACCTGACTTCCCCATCTCCCTCTTCTTCTTCCCTTCCTATTTTTCTCGCCTTCCTCGCGACCCACCTTCCCCCACGACCGTGTCTCCCTCGCAACGGCTGCTGCCGACTTCCTCGTGCCACCGCCGCGAGAGCCGCTCCCACGACTCAGCCCTCGTCGATGGCCACCTCCGCTTCTCCCTCGTAACCTCCTCGCGTGCCCCATACCACATCACCCCAACGTCTCCGTATGACCTGCCGCCTCCTCGCAGCTGCTCCCCACAAACCGCTCGCCCCCACACCACTGCCCTCGAGACCTATCCTCAATCTCTTCGACCATTCTCCTCTTCCTTTACCCCATGTCTCAATCTCTACCTCCACGAGCACCCACCATCACCCTCTTCCAAAGCCTGCCGGCTACCCCTAAACCGCCGTGACCACCTCATCGTCATCGCCTCGACTTCGCCTCAATCCCCTCCATCTCCTCTTCCTTCTCCACTCCCCTCATCCCAACGGCGATACTCCATCGTCCCCAAACCCAACGACCCAGAACCTGCAGCCCCGAACTCGTCGTCATCGTCGTCGTCTCGTTGTCGTCATCGTCGTCAACCAACCCAACGCCTTCTCTTCTCTCCTCTTCTCTCCTGCACACCCGAGAAAGCCCCAACCTCAAGAACCCTTCACCCACCATCGTAACTTCACCTCCGGCGACCTCCTCTCAACCTAACCCGGCAGCACCACCAAGCATCCAACCCACCCCGAGCTCCACTTCAACCACCGGTGACCCCAGCGCACTTCTGACCTCCGCCAGCTAAGCCCACTCATCTGCCTCCTCTCTCCCTTCTCACCACCAGCACCACCACTGCCACCGCTTGTCACTGTGGCTGCTCCGTGAGCTCGTCACCTTCCTCCGACGACGTCGCCGCCGGCGCCAGTGCCACCTGAGCCTCTGCAGCTACTATTTCCAGCGAGCCCCGTCGTCATCGCCGAGCCAAGCCAAAACTGTTACTGTTGTAGTTGCTACCGTAAAATGTGTTGCTGTTGCGTCACCGTGTTGTTGCCGTGATCGTTCCATCTGCATCGCCGTTATAGTTACCATCGTCTTGAGGCAAGTGAACTCCTCACTTGCTTACATGCTAGTATCTTACAATTTAGATTTAATACTTAGTTAAACTATATATATATATATATATGTACGCGTAGTGAATAATCGTTCGGGTCACTATGATACCCGTTGTGTTTGGATCCGATAAAGATTGTTTGGAATCAAGTTTAGAACCCAATTCTAATCATGTAAGGAATATAGATATCGAAATCACCTTGAAATTAGTTAGATAAAATAAGATCCCAATGTATTGTGTTAACTGCTCGATACTACCCTACGTGTTTGATGCGAACTGTAAACGATAACTAAATTACATATGGAGGAACTTGTTGTGGATGGATCTGCTTACTGATAACGAACATCATGTAGGAATCTAGGTTTGAAAATATTAAAGTTTACATCATGTAATGATGCCCCTAAAAGGCGACGTTGAATCTGGAATTCACCGCACATATCACGTTCAAAAATCTATATTAAATTGAATACAACTCACAACCTAATGTTTTAGGGCTTGTATCTAAGCTAACATATAAACCTACATCACCCCATAGTTTATCTTTGCATTTTGATAAGTTGTAACGATGAATACTGAGGCGATTCACGGCCCTGAACTGCAGTCCGGGGCAGCGTTCGTTTTGGATACCTGGCTTTGGAACACCTGTATACCCCTTCTTTAAACTGAAAATGCACGGAGCCCCATATGGTCGCGTAGATAATTTAGTTATCTAACACCTGAATCTAGTCCCATGCTGTTTCAGCGTCATTTGATATTTACTTTGCATTTTAACGTACCTAGGTGTTCTACAGTTTCTGCCGTGACTCCTCCTGCATAGCTATACTAGACAGGACATAACTTTTAATAAAGAACTGCTATTGATAATCCGTTTAATGCGTTGGAAACATAATAGAAAAATATACATACTATTTAACTGTAGCGTCGCCTAATTATGCTCTCAACTAGGAGTAAAACATGTTACGAAACGGACTTTCAGTTCAGAAATAGGATTTCCAGCAGTGAACATTTAAAATGAAATAGCCATAACTAGCGAACCTGAAACCCGATTGACGCGACACCAATTTTGATGGATAGATAATTAAACATACTGCCTACCCCTTTTACATTGTTTCTCTAAATTTTGCACGTATGTTTTATAGTAAATTTTACAAATGGTATGACACTGGCTGCTATGTTTTATTCGTATTATAATTAATTGCATTTTCATCATATCATGTAGCGATTATATCCTCATTGAATAGTGGTCATGAAGCATTGATAACCTAGTGATTGTGTACATTACCCAGTGATAAATATTAGTGATAGGATTGTGGCAAGTACGTTAGTATTAAAGCGTGAATGAATAAGTGAAGTGACACGTACTTGTACACAATCAGCGGAACTAGTTAAATTATTGCATTGTTGACGCCTATGGGGCATATGTAAGTGTAACTATAACTGGTATGGGACGGTTATGGAAGCACTTATATTAGTGTCATAGGTAAAGCGTCAAACACAGTCCATTTATCTTGGGTACCAGTCGAGACATGCTTGATGGAGATCCCGTCTCCAGTTCTCATGTAGAGTTGTCATGGACCGACTAGTATTTGGGTTTATGGTCGGTATTTGATGTAGACCATGAGGTGTGGGGTAGTTTGAGTGTGAGTTCAACGGAATCTCGGGAGTCCCATTGCCGGCATATACAGTGATTTTGGGAGTTGTATGGATGGTGTTACTGATTATTATCGTGCGTGATTCGGGCTCGTGTTCCCTTGACCCCTGGGCCCTACTTTTGGGTTGGGAATACTCATGCGTGGTTGACTCTCATGCTTGGACCGACGATGGGTTTAGCGACCTGAACAGCGAGACTTAGAAACTGATTGGTTTAGTGACATGGACATGCATTGATTACTGATTCGATATAACTGCTTTACTGTTTACCTGTACCGATTACCTCATACTCATTTCATCACTCCATGTTTATTGTTTCATGTTCATCATCATTGTGCGTGTTTACATTTGTATTTATATATATTGCTATTTTGTCGCTCTGACGGCCTAAGTATGCATGCTCAAAATGAGAAGTGGACTTAGCTTGGATCAGGACCTGACGTACCTCGAGGATATTGCAGACATCTAGGTCAGCGACACCAGTGCTATCTTTCTCTTGATCTCTATCTGGTATATCTTATATCCTTTTGATAGATTAGTGACTGTATTTCTCATTACATGTGCATTGATTACTGATTACCATGTAAATCTAGAAGCCGATGTGTGACTACGGCAGGATATTTTCTTGACCGTAGGAGCATGGCTGGCCTTGTCAACCCATCGTATTTCGTATTTTGGGAAGCGGGGCGTGACAATATTAGCAGCCAGAGCTTATTTGGTTGTAGACTTAATTTTGATTAATTTTAGATTGGGGTTTCGCAATAACCTGATAATGAAACTAATTCGACTAATACACAGTTCTTACTCGTTTATTACACACAAAATTGAACAGATGCGACATGGTGCTTCGGCTGCGGCTCCACATGCATCTCCTTCGGCTGCGGCTCTGCAAACCACTACCTCGGCTGTGGTTGCGCAGACCACTCCTGCAGCTCCACAACCCGCTCAGACTCCTGCACAGTCCGCTCCTTCATTGGTTGAGTTTTTGACGACTCAGGGCTGCACCGATGAGCAGATGTGCCAGATTACGTCGATTATCAGAGGTGGAGGAGCTGGACCGAGCTAGGGTAGCTTTATTTATATTTTTGAGAATGTATATACTTATCTGATGCATATTGTATGTCACGCCCCGCTTCCCAAAATACGGAAAACGAGGGATGACTAGGCCAGCCATGCTCCTACGGTCAAGGAATCATCCTGCCGTAGTCACACTTCGGTTTCTAGCGCTATATGGTAATCAGTAAATAAGCACAGTATTAAAGAAATCACATCACTAATTTATTACATTAAAATTTCATTGTTCACAGATTACAGATAATAAGAACGATAACTAACCAAGTTCAATCTCACAATCTCTTTTATGGAAAGCAGTAAATGAAGAAGGTACACCAAACTATATCTCCGTGAACTCAAAGGATAGATCCGTCTCCTGTGCTGGTCCTCCCGCGGAATCTGAGCATGCATACTCAGGTCGTCAGAGCGACACAAATAATAATATTATTATAATCAGATGAAACAGGTAAATGAGGTAATACTGGTATGAGAATAATGCAAGTAATCACTATGTCACAATATGATGCAGAATATGTTATGTGTCCCTATCGGTCTCTAGGTCATGTTTGAAATCACATAGTGGAAGGAGGATCATGTTTAACAGGAGTCTCGTACATACCCGAGACAACGGCCCACATGCCCGGGACATAACCCAGTCAGCCGGATCGCTAGATCCTGTCCTACACGTATAAGTATCACGGTTCGAATGATCATCCTCTAAACACGGTCCCGCTAAATACGATACTCTTTCCACTTTGATTTCCCCTTTTTCCCCAGGTTACACTATTTAAGATATTGATCTAGTTGTGTACGAGTATACCAATGGCACGGTTTCATCACTGTCCACTGTATCAATCACTGTCATGAATATTCACTTTCCATTGGTGTACTCGTCACTCCTAAACCAACATCTATCACGCACGATAATGCAATGTCCACACGCACTAACACTGTGTATATGACAAGGGTATGATATATGTATCGTATGCTACCAATAAGCTCTGTATGTTATGAATTAACATGCATGTCATGAACTAAAATAAATTGCACAAATTAATATGTTACGAATTCAGCAAAAATGATGTAAGTAAGATATATAGAACAATCAGTCAGTAATTCATCAAAATTTGTTTCAGTTCAATCGGAGTTTCGGTTTTCAAGATATAACTGTTTCAGTTTAAGTGCTCGCTGCTGG
Source organism: Agapanthus africanus (assembly GCA_030015575.1). NCBI lineage: Eukaryota > Viridiplantae > Streptophyta > Magnoliopsida > Asparagales > Amaryllidaceae > Agapanthus > Agapanthus africanus. The sequence continues at coordinate 978,887,286 of CM057338.1, read as the reverse complement.
AATTTCAATTTCAGAACTGAACGTCTGTTTCGCGACATGAATTGCACCCAGTTGGGCTCAAAATTTAGCGATGTTGCAGTTGAATGAAATCTAGGGTTTTCAATAAAGTATTCAACGCAACAGACGGATCCTCAATCGCATCTGTACGTTGAAAGTTATGCACAGTTTAATCTCAATATGTCATTTCAGAAATTGTTCTGAACAGCTTTACGTTCCGCCCTTTTAAATATAGTTTAAAATAACAAACGGCGATGAATTGGAATGAAACTACTTGTTTTCTTTCACTAACAGAAATATCTTATAACTACTGTAAAGTTCCGTATCATACTATTTCAGGAAACACGGGGACGCAGGTCTTTGGACAGAACACATTAATCAGAAACGCTCTGGACTGCAGTCCAGAGTCGTGTTCCAATCCAATTATCTTCATGGTTTCAGAACAGAAAACATTAAAATTCTACATAGGGTTAAAGTTCGTCGAGTCGGCTTCGATTTAAGCCCTCGAACGTATCTTTCCAATATGTGTATGATTTATGGTGTTTTTATTCGTTTTCAGCTACGAGAGGATTCTAGTTTTAACGACATGTTTGGGGGTATCGATTTTTGTTACTAACAATCGTATTTTTCAGCGAATTTCACACACGTTATATATCATTAAAAGGGCCAACAGAACGTATCGGTTGCCGTCAAATTAGACAATTATTTCTATTGGTAACTAACATCGAGCACTTAGGTCTTGACACGTATAGGAAATCGGAAAGTTTGTAAACTACATGATCTAGGTTGGTAACACTATTATTATAGCATGAAGCAAGTAAATACTTGCCTGGAAAACGCCTCGGGGTCGCACGGCAGCAACGATGTCGCGAATGCGCGTTGTACGCCACGTACCGGATTCCCGCGAGCCTAGTTCGAAACACGAATTTCACGTCGGAGTTTTCCCGGAGTCGTCTTGCGTGCGCTGGAAGCTTAGGGGTGCTCTCTGGTTCTCCTGAGAAGTGTTGGGGTTGCCGACTGTCGACGGCGTCGCTCCGGCAGCGTGTACAGTGCAGCTCACAGTGAGGGAAAAATTGTATGGAAAAAGGGTTTTGGAGAGAGATGGGGAGCAGTGGGGGTCGGGTCTGGAGAGATGAGGGTGGTGCTGAGGGTGTGTAGGGTCGCAGAGGGGGTTCAGGCGAAGTGGGGCTCGGTGAATGTAGAGGAGAGAGATGAGGAGTGAGTTGGAGACGAGGTTGAAAACGTGGGGGGGTAACGGCAGGAGTGTGGGCGTGAGGCGTGAGCGACGGCGGAGGAGGCGGTGTTGCGCGCGAGTTAAAGGAGATAGCCGTTGGGGATTTTTGAAGGAAGATGAATAGTGGTTAGCGGGTCGGGTAGGAGGAACGGGTGAGGGAGTGGGCCGGCCCGAGTTTTTTTTTTAAAAGAATTCCTTTATTTAAAATCTTGTGGGCTGAGGGCTGGGCTAAAACAGGCCGGGAAAATATAAGGAATTTATTTAAAATTAATTCGATGGCTGAGGGACTTTAAAGGGGACGGGCCGGGGCTGTTCTAAAAATTCACTTAAAAAAATCGAGTGGGCTGGGAAAAATATTTGATAAAATTGGATTGGGTTTATTAAAGGGAGGGAATGGGTTAGGGTTTTGTTTAAAGATTTATTTTAAAAGGAATTTGGAATGGGCTGAAGGTATATGTAATATAGTTTTGGGTTTTAATTTATTTTAGCCTTGGTATTAATTTGTTCTGAGTCTTGGTTTTAACTTTTAGGGTTAGGATTATAATTTCAAAAGAGCTGGAAAAATAGGGTTTAAACAACCAACTAAAAATATATGAAGTCAAGAATAAGGTAATCACTAGAATTCAGAAAATAGGAAATTTCATGTAGAAAGGAAACGGGGATTTACATCATACCCCCCCTTAACGAAAATTTCGTCCTCGAAATTTAGCAAAGATAGAAGAAAATGTACTAAACAAAGAGATGTGGATAACGATCACGGACATCCTCCTCCCGCTCCCAGGTGGATTCCCCTGGGGAACGACCGCTCCAAGACACTCGGACTAACGGAATGACTTTATTCTTCAGCATTTTCTCTCTGCGGTCGAGAATGGTGGTAGGTTGCTCCTCGTACGATAAGTCAGTACCCAAAACTAGTTCTGAATGGTCCAGGACATGGCTCTCATCCCGGACATAACGCCGCAACTGTGACACGTGTAAGGTATTGTGCACACCAGCTAGCGATGGAGGCAAGGCCAGTCGATAGGCCACCTCTCCTACTCGCTCTAGTACCTCAAAAGGTCCGATAAAACGGGGACTAAGTTTTCCCCGACTTCCGAATCTGATAACTCCGCGTGTAGGGGAAATCTTCAAGAATACATGATCTCCAACTTCGAACTCAAGTGCCCTTCTGCTGGTGTCTGCCCAACTCTTCTGTCGATCCTGAGCCGTCCTAATACGCTGCCTGATCATTTGGACCTTGTCAACTGTTTGAACAATGAGTTCGGGGCCCAGTAATCTTCGTTCTCCCACATCATCCCAACATACTGGGTGTCACGCCCCGCTTCCCAAAATACGGGATACGAAGGGTAGACAAGGCCAGCCATGCTCCTACGGTCAAGGAAATATCCTGCCGTAGTCACACTTCGGCTTCTAGTTTATCATGGTAAACAGTATATAATGCGCAGGTAATGAGAAATGCAGTAACTGAAGTAAACAATGTAAAGACTGACCTGAGGTGGAACAAATGAATGTAATTCGAGAAGGCAAGTCAAGAAGTCTGTGATGCACTGGTCCGGGCTAATTCTTCTCCTCACACTGAGCATGCATACTCAGGTCGTCAGAGCGACACAATAGCAATATATTATATATGAAAACAAGTGATAATTCTAACAGTAGTAATGGACATGAATATCAGTGAATCAATAATAGCATGAATATGAAAGTACAGTAATCAATGCAGCGGAAAAGTAAAGCAGTATAACAATATGTCACGAATGTCAACACAGTATAGAAGGAATGTAAATGACAGTAACCCTATCAGTCTCTAAGTCTCACTGTACAGGTCACTAAGCCTATCGTCAGTCCAAGTGTGAGAGTCAACCACTCGCGAGTGTCCTCCACCCAAGGGTAGAACCCAAGGGCAAGGGACCACGGGCCCAACATGTAACGAATGTATCACGGTGATATAGCACATACCCTGTAAATCTCCATATAACTCCCTAAATATATAAGCCGGCATGGGACTCCCGAGATTCTGTTGAATTCACACTTGAACTACCCCACACCCCGTGGTCTACATCAAACGCTAACCACAACCCTAAATACTAATCGATCCGTGACAAGTCTGCGCGAGAACTGGAGGCAGGACCTCCATCAAGCACGTCCCGACTAATACCTAGGATAAATGGCATTGTCGGACGTCTTATCTGTGACACCCATGCAAGCGCTTCCATAAGTGTCCCATACCACTTATAGTCACACGTACACGCATTCCACAGACGTCGACAATGCAATAGAATAAAAGGGACACTGATTGTGCACAAGTACGTATCACTTTCACTTAATCACGAATACACGAACACTGACGTACTTGCCACAATCAACACTAAAATCTAACACTGGGTAAATGCACGATGTCACTAGGTTATCACTACAATGATATATGTATGATATGATGCATGAACAGTATAAGAAGCACAACTAAGGTATCATAAAAACAGCAGTCTATCACTTGTACGATTTATCATGAAACATTTGTATATATTTTAGCGAAATGATAAACAGGTAGTATTTAATATGTTCAGCTATCTATCCTTAGAATTTTGTTTCAGGTCAAACGGGTTTCAGGATCATTAGTTATAACTGTTCCATTTTAAGCGCACGCGGCTGGAAATCCAAATTTCAGAATCAGGAATCCATTTCGCAACGCATTTTAACCCCACTTGGGATCATAATTTAGCGACGCTACAGTTGGATGAATTCTAGGGTTTTCAGTAAAGTTTTCAATGCAACAAATGGATCTTCAATCGCGTCTGTACGTTAGGAGTTATAATCTGTTTAATATCAACATGCCAATTCTGATTCTGGTGGGACTGTTATGTGTCCCGATCTTCTAAATTACAGATTAAATAGTAAATGATAACGAAACAGGATGAAACTAATTGTGTTGTCTGGATAATAGAGTTACCTACAATAAGCAGCGGAGTTCCGCAATCTACGAGTTAAGTAATTCCTGTGGTACCCATTGTGGAACAGCAACCAATAACTGGAGTCACTCTGGACTGCAGTCCAGAGTCGCACTCCGATCCGAATATCATCACAGTTTAAGTACAGGATTGTCTGGAAACTAGTATATGGTTAAAGTTCATCGAGTCGGCTTCGATTTGAGCCCTTGAACGCACCATTCTAATATGTATATGATTTATGGTGAATTTAACGGTTTTCAGGTACGCAAGAATTTCAGCTTTACGGTTAAACTTGGGGGTAGTCATTTTAACTGTTAACAGTCGTATTTTCTAATGAAATTTGCACACGTTAATCATCTCTACAAGGGCCAATATAATATGTCCAGTTCCGTCAAATACGATAATGATTTTCTATGGGTACAAGCATCGAACAGTTTTGCGGCAATATATAACATCAATCAAACATGGAATATATCTATGATTCTGATTTGTAATATATACGGAATAGCATGAAAGCAAGTAAGAACTTGCCTGGAGGCGTCTAGGCGATGTACGGTGGCTGTGCCGTCACGAACGCGCGACACACGCGCGGCTCGGCACCTGACTTGGCTCGAACACGAGTCTCGGCACGACGGCTCGCAGTTTGGTGGTCGGCTCGGCTGTGACGCTTGGCTTTTGTGCAAAGGCTGTTAGTGTGGAGAGGGAGTGAGAGAGAGAGAAAGCTTGAGTTTAGAGAGTGAGAGAGAGAGAAACAGAGAGAGAGAGAGCTAGAGAGAAAGATAGAGAGGGGAATGAGAGAGAGAGAGTTGCAGGAAGAGAGAAAGAGAGATCGCACAGAGAGAGAAAGAGAGAGAGAGGACAAGAACAGGGAGAGAACGAGAGAGAGAGAAAGTGAGAGAGAGAGACTGAGGGAGAGTGACAGTGAGGGAGAGAGAGAGAATGGGGGAGAGAAAGAGGTCGGGAGAGAGAGAGAGGGAGTGCAAGGGCTCGGGTTGGAGTGAGGGTAATGATGCTAGTGACGAGGAGGGTGCAGGGGCGTCGACGTTGTGGTTGGGAGCTCGCCGGAGTCGAGGGTACGGATGGTGGCCGAGGTGGTTGTGCAGGGAGGTCGGCGTGGGTCGAGAGGGATCGGTGGTGGAGTGTAGGGGCGATGCTGAAGGAGAGATGAGATCGAGGGAGGATGAATGAGGGTGGTCGGAGACGAGAGTGATAGTCGACGGTGAAGGGAGGAGGTCGGTGATGGGTGTAGCGAGAAGAGAAGGAAATGAGAACGGGGAGTGAGCGAGCGAGGAAAAGAGGGTAGAGGGTTGAGGAGAGAGGGTCGTGGGGGGGAAAAACGCGCGCGTCGTGGTGTAACGGCAGCGTGAGCGAGGGCGGAGGCGGAGGCGGCGGGTCGCGCGCGCACGAGGGGGAAGGAGCCGTTGGAGATTTGAAGGGGATGAATGAATAGGAGCGGGTCGGGTCGTGTAGGCGCGCGGGTGCGGTGCTGAAGGCTGGGGGTGTGGGCTCAGTGATGGGGGAAGTGGGCCGGGCCGAGGCAATTAAAGAATTAAAAAGGAAATGGGAGACACGGGCCGGCTCAGAAAATAAAGAAGAAAAATTGGAGGAAAAAGAGATGGGCTGCAGCAAATTATTTTAGAGGGTTTTATTAAAATCAGTGGGCTGAGCTCGGGGGTTGGGCTAAAGAGAAGGACAAATATAAAAGGAAAAGAGATTAATAAAGGGAAAAGAAAAGAGTGGGCCGGAGTTGGGCTAAGAAGGATAGTTTAGGAATTTATTTAAAATAGATGTGTGTGGGTTGAGTGAAGGAACGGGCCAGCTAAAAAGTTTGGGTTTAAAGGAAAAGGCTAGGAATTTAATGAGGGAAAAATAAGAGTGGGCCAAATAAATTAAAAGGGATTTGAGAGTAAATTTTGGGTAGAGGAAATTGGGCTGGGAAAAATAATTATAGTTTGGGGTTTGGGTTGAAGCGGCTGCAGGGAGAAATCAAATGGAAAAGATTTTCGTTTTATGTTCTAAATTCAATAACAGGAAAATGGCTGAGACGGAGGAAAGAAAAGATATGATCTGGGTTTAATAGGATTTTGAAAATTAATAGATAGTTATAAATAGATCTCATAGGTAAAAGAAATACGGATTTAGACGTATAAGAAAAACTGGGTATTACATCATACCACCCTTACAGAAATTTCGTCCTCGAAATTTAAAACTAAACGATACGTTGTAAAGTCAAAACGAAAACTACCATATCCTAAACTAATTCATAATGGTTTACTTAAGACGGGTGGATGAAATTTGTGAAGATATATTTATATATATGTAGGAACATCATATAACAAAAAGGATTTAAAATAAGTATACGGTAGGAACAACTATGAGGACGAATTATAAGTACACGAGAATATAGATAACAATAACGAACGGAGATACGCAATGCATGTTCAATAAAATCGAAACCCGAATGTATGCACATCTAAGTATATCAAAAATAGCAACCAGAGGTAATAAATATAAGGCTCAACCACTCATAATAGTAATCGTAAGCGCAAAACCCAAAAGTAGGGTAACGACAATAAAGTAGTAAAAAAAAATTTGTCGGTAGGTTAAAAAACAGTTTAGGGTAAGGTATCGAAAATAGGTTTAAAATAATTTAGGAAACTTGTATAGTGAAAATAAGGGACATGGAACAAATATGCGCGGTATAAGGGTTGCGCCCCCTGAAAATGAGAATAATAATAATGTACTTAAATTGCATAAAACAGAGTAATCAATAACACACACTCTTTGATAAATTTAAAATAACGAAAACTAAATTTTGAATAATAATGTCTCTAAATATATTTTGGGGTAATAGAGAAATCACCAATATGAATTGGGCTAGCTAGGATAGTGATTACAAGAAGGTATGGCTCAAACAGAAGACCGGAGTGTGGCGATTTTAGGATGAGTGTTAAGGAGATTAGGATAAGGTTAGCACTGGAAGTAAGGATGAGCAACAAGGAATACAAAAGGAAAAGTGTGTGGAAAACAACAGTCGGTACAACACACGAATCAAAATTTGAAGAGTTAGTGAACACGGAAGTTTCACAGGAACTGTTCTCCTCCCAGAAGGATCTCAACGGGGCACAGACGAGGGATGGAGGGTGGCTCATTCTAAGGGTTTGGGTGCGGTACTTTCGAGGGTAAAAACTATACAATGAGTAGGGGTGGACAGCCAGGGAACTCAGCAGAAAAATGGATATGGGAAATAAACAAGTATCAGGCGAACCAATAATCAAAGGGTTTACGAATTCAGAAGATTTATTTTATTCAAGAAAATTCGAAACAAAACATTCTCAAGAACGATAAGTGGCCCTAACTATACATATTTTATTTGGCCAGAAAGACAACATCAAGAGAAGTTCCGTCAGTCGCGGTTGTGGAGATTCAGCAGGTTGCGGTAGGCTCGTGCGCTCAGGTAGCGACGTCCATTTCCATAGCGCCTTGCGGGGGCCGCCATTGGGAGTTCTTCCACAGGGGGTCCTGATCTTCTGGTCCTTCTTCCTCGGATGGTGCTTCTTCATCGAGGTCCGACTCCATCTGATTCTCTTCTTCTGGATTTTCTTCCACTTGATTTTCCTCAACGAAATTTTCTTCTACCGGGTCCTCATCGGGATCTTCTTCTATCTGGTCTTCCTCTACAGGGTTCTCTTCGGGATCTTCTCCCTCTTCATCAGAATCAGCTATCATGTCGAACACTGGGACGGCTGCTCCTTCGTCCCCTGAATCATTGTTTTCGAAGTTGACTTGGGGACCATAGACTTCATCATCGGAACTCGTCAGTGTGTGATCTAAGGAAACGCATGACTGTGCATCCTCGTCTAGATGCGGCGCTGCTCCAGGGTGGGCCATGGCCTGAAAAGAGAAGTCATGATTAGACAGTGGTATACATCAAGGAAAACTCAGGGTACAAAATATAGGAAAAATGTGCGGTTGCAGGAACTGAAAGATCAGAATGAAAATACTGTGATAATAAATAGAATCTGACCTAGAGAAAACATGAGAATGATATGATTCAAATTTTATTGCATTCAACTAAAAGTTCAACGGATACAAGATTTTAAACGGAAAGAAACATTCATAAAAACGACAATATTATTATTGAAAGTAGATAACATGGAAAGATCATTCTTCGACTACTATAACATTGCATTCTCGTCGCGTGAGTTGAATCTTGCGTCTGATCCGCCTCATCGTCGAAGTCTGAACTACGCGGTAATCCTCACTTGGCAGGAGTGGGGAGTGTGGACGAGTTTCCTCCTTGTAGTTCTTTCCTTTCTGGGCAACCGTTGATGAGATGTTTGTCGGAACCGCATATCAGACATTTCCATTGAGCACGGCGACAATCCCTCTGAAGGTGTCCTGGCCTCTTACAATATCCACAGCAGGGGTTCTTCTGGTACTTCTGTTGCGGGGAAACAAATTGGCGTTTCATCTTCTTCCCTTTTCCTCGTCCAATAGAGGTCCCTGTATGATAGGAGACTCCCGCTGGGGTCTGACTCACTTGTCTTCTCAGCCCTTCAGCTAATAGGTCGTTTGTTCGCTCCTGGGCTTCCTTTAAACCTTGTAGTACACTAAGGATCTCAACAGTCTGATTCTGGGGAGCGGACAAAGATGAAGAGTCGTTGGAAGACATGATCCTGAAACAACAATTTGAGGATGATATAAGTCACAAACTAAATGAATCAAAATATAATATGGATAGAACAAGGATTCAAGAATATCAGAGATGATGAATATCATTACAAGTGGGGAATCAACAGTATCACTTTAAGTCACTTGAATAGAGTACGGTAGTGCAATTGCCACCACGTACCCTTGTCAAGTCATCTGAAACCATAGTGAATGGATAGCTGAACACACGATGTGAATATGGATCAAGAATGACAAGTTTACAATCTAGACCGAGTGATGTCTTAGATTGCCAAACTCTGCACGGAAAACTGCAATCTCAATCTATGCAAAACCTGGTCTCTGATACCAACTAAACCATGTCACGCCCCGCTTCCCAAAATACGGGATACGAAGGGTAGACAAGGCCAGCCATGCTCCTACGGTCAAGGAAATATCCTGCCGTAGTCACACTTCGGCTTCTAGTTTATCATGGTAAACAGTATATAATGCGCAGGTAATGAGAAATGCAGTAACTGAAGTAAACAATGTAAAGACTGACCTGAGGTGGAACAAATGAATGTAATTCGAGAAGGCAAGTCAAGAAGTCTGTGATGCACTGGTCCGGGCTAATTCTTCTCCTCACACTGAGCATGCATACTCAGGTCGTCAGAGCGACACAATAGCAATATATTATATATGAAAACAAGTGACAATTCTAACAGTAGTAATGGACATGAATATCAGTGAATCAATAATAGCATGAATATGAAAGTACAGTAATCAATGCAGCGGAAAAGTAAAGCAGTATAACAATATGTCACGAATGTCAACACAGTATAGAAGGAATGTAAATGACAGTAACCCTATCAGTCTCTAAGTCTCACTGTACAGGTCACTAAGCCTATCGTCAGTCCAAGTGTGAGAGTCAACCACTCGCGAGTGTCCTCCACCCAAGGGTAGAACCCAAGGGCAAGGGACCACGGGCCCAACATGTAACGAATGTATCACGGTGATATAGCACATACCCTGTAAATCTCCATATAACTCCCTAAATATATAAGCCGGCATGGGACTCCCGAGATTCTGTTGAATTCACACTTGAACTACCCCACACCCCGTGGTCTACATCAAACGCTAACCACAACCCTAAATACTAATCGATCCGTGACAAGTCTGCGCGAGAACTGGAGGCAGGACCTCCATCAAGCACGTCCCGACTAATACCTAGGATAAATGGCATTGTCGGACGTCTTATCTGTGACACCCATGCAAGCGCTTCCATAAGTGTCCCATACCACTTATAGTCACACGTACACGCATTCCACAGACGTCGACAATGCAATAGAATAAAAGGGACACTGACTGTGCACAAGTACGTATCACTTTCACTTAATCACGAATACACGAACACTGACGTACTTGCCACAATCAACACTAAAATCTAACACTGGGTAAATGCACGATGTCACTAGGTTATCACTACAATGATATATGTATGATATGATGCATGAACAGTATAAGAAGCACAACTAAGGTATCATAAAAACAGCAGTCTATCACTTGTACGATTTATCATGAAACATTTGTATATATTTTAGCGAAATGATAAACAGGTAGTATTTAATATGTTCAGCTATCTATCCTTAGAATTTTGTTTCAGGTCAAACGGGTTTCAGGATCATTAGTTATAACTGTTCCATTTTAAGCGCACGCGGCTGGAAATCCAAATTTCAGAATCAGGAATCCATTTCGCAACGCATTTTAACCCCACTTGGGATCATAATTTAGCGACGCTACAGTTGGATGAATTCTAGGGTTTTCAGTAAAGTTTTCAATGCAACAAACGGATCTTCAATCGCGTCTGTACGTTAGGAGTTATAATCTGTTTAATATCAACATGCCAATTCTGATTCTGGTGGGACTGTTATGTGTCCCGATCTTCTAAATTACAGATTAAATAGTAAATGATAACGAAACAGGATGAAACTAATTGTGTTGTCTGGCTAACAGAGTTACCTACAATAAGCAGCGGAGTTCCGCAATCTACGAGTTAAGTAATTCCTGTTGTACCCATTGTGGAACAGCAACCAATAACTGGAGTCGCTCTGGACTGCAGTCCAGAGTCGCACTCCGATCCGAATATCATCACAGTTTAAGTACAGGATTGTCTGGAAACTAGTATATGGTTAAATTTCATCGAGTCGGCTTCGATTTGAGCCCTTGAACGCACCATTCTAATATGTATATGATTTATGGTGAATTTAACGGTTTTCAGGTACGCAAGAATTTCAGCTTTACGGTTAAACTTGGGGGTAGTCATTTTAACTGTTAACAGTCGTATTTTCTAATGAAATTTGCACACGTTAATCATCTCTACAAGGGCCAATATAATATGTCCAGTTCCGTCAAATACGATAATGATTTTCTATGGGTACAAGCATCGAACAGTTTTGCGGCAATATATAACATCAATCAAACATGGAATATATCTATGATTCTGATTTGTAATATATACGGAATAGCATGAAAGCAAGTAAGAACTTGCCTGGAGGCGTCTAGGCGATGTACGGTGGCTGTGCCGTCACGAACGCGCGACACACGCGCGGCTCGGCACCTGACTTGGCTCGAACACGAGTCTCGGCACGACGGCTCGCAGTTTGGTGGTCGGCTCGGCTGTGACGCTTGGCTTTTGTGCAAAGGCTGTTAGTGTGGAGAGGGAGTGAGAGAGAGAGAAAGCTTGAGTTTAGAGAGTGAGAGAGAGAGAAACAGAGAGAGAGAGAGCTAGAGAGAAAGATAGAGAGGGGAATGAGAGAGAGAGAGTTGCAGGAAGAGAGAAAGAGAGATCGCACAGAGAGAGAAAGAGAGAGAGAGGACAAGAACAGGGAGAGAACGAGAGAGAGAGAAAGTGAGAGAGAGAGACTGAGGGAGAGTGACAGTGAGGGAGAGAGAGAGAATGGGGGAGAGAAAGAGGTCGGGAGAGAGAGAGAGGGAGTGCAAGGGCTCGGGTTGGAGTGAGGGTAATGATGCTAGTGACGAGGAGGGTGCAGGGGCGTCGACGTTGTGGTTGGGAGCTCGCCGGAGTCGAGGGTACGGATGGTGGCCGAGGTGGTTGTGCAGGGAGGTCGGCGTGGGTCGAGAGGGCTCGGTGGTGGAGTGTAGGGGCGATGCTGAAGGAGAGATGAGATCGAGGGAGGATGAATGAGGGTGGTCGGAGACGAGAGTGATAGTCGACGGTGAAGGGAGGAGGTCGGTGATGGGTGTAGCGAGAAGAGAAGGAAATGAGAACGGGGAGTGAGCGAGCGAGGAAAAGAGGGTAGAGGGTTGAGGAGAGAGGGTCGTGGGGGGGAAAAACGCGCGCGTCGTGGTGTAACGGCAGCGTGAGCGAGGGCGGAGGCGGCGGGTCGCGCGCGCACGAGGGGGAAGGAGCCGTTGGAGATTTGAAGGGGATGAATGAATAGGAGCGGGTCGGGTCGTGTAGGCGCGCGGGTGCGGTGCTGAAGGCTGGGGGTGTGGGCTCAGTGATGGGGGAAGTGGGCCGGGCCGAGGCAATTAAAGAATTAAAAAGGAAATGGGAGACACGGGCCGGCTCAGAAAATAAAGAAGAAAAATTGGAGGAAAAAGAGATGGGCTGCAGCAAATTATTTTAGAGGGTTTTATTAAAATCAGTGGGCTGAGCTCGGGGGTTGGGCTAAAGAGAAGGACAAATATAAAAGGAAAAGAGATTAATAAAGGGAAAAGAAAAGAGTGGGCCGGAGTTGGGCTAAGAAGGATAGTTTAGGAATTTATTTAAAATAGATGTGTGTGGGTTGAGTGAAGGAACGGGCCAGCTAAAAAGTTTGGGTTTAAAGGAAAAGGCTAGGAATTTAATGAGGGAAAAATAAGAGTGGGCCAAATAAATTAAAAGGGATTTGAGAGTAAATTTTGGGTAGAGGAAATTGGGCTGGGAAAAATAATTATAGTTTGGGGTTTGGGTTGAAGCGGCTGCAGGGAGAAATCAAATGGAAAAGATTTTCGTTTTATGTTCTAAATTCAATAACAGGAAAATGGCTGAGACGGAGGAAAGAAAAGATATGATCTGGGTTTAATAGGATTTTGAAAATTAATAGATAGTTATAAATAGATCTCATAGGTAAAAGAAATACGGATTTAGACGTATAAGAAAAACTGGGTATTACACTGGGGATCGACACTTACGCCCATATAGCGCTTCAAAAGGAGCCATCTGAATACTAGCATGATAACTATTGTTGTAAGAAAACTCGACTAGGTGCAGATGGTCCTCCCAGGAACCCTGAAAGTCCAACATACAGGCTCTCAACATATCCTCGAGCGTCTGAATTGTACGCTCGGATTGTCCATCCGTCTGTGGGTGATAAGCCGTGCTGAATTTAAGGCGGGTTCCCAAACTCTCCTGTAAGCTCTTCCAAAAGTGGGACAAGAATCTCGTGTCCCGGTCTGACACAATGCTGACTGGAACACCGCGAAGTCGCACAATCTCCTGCATATATCTTTCTGCCAGTGATTCTGTCGACTGTCCCACTCGGAAAGGTAGAAAGTGTGCAGCTTTTGTGAGGCGATCGACGATAACCCAAATCGCGTTATTGCCTCTAGGGCTCCGTGGTAAGGCCGTCACAAAATCCATAGTAATGTGCTCCCACTTCCATTCAGGTATCGGCAATGGTTGTAATAATCCTGCTGTTCTCTGATGTTCCGCCTTCACCTGCTGACATACCAAACACCTGGATACGAACCTCGCAATTTCCCGTTTCATTCCGTTCCACCAAAAGTGCTGCTTTAGATCCTGATACATTTTTGTACCTCCTGGATGCACAGAATAAGCTGAACTGTGTGCTTCAGCCAAAACTTCTTCTCGTACATCTCCTTTAGGTACGCAGAGTCTGCTACCGAATCTCAGAGAGCCATCTTCGTGTATAATCAAATCCGTTCTCAATCCAGCTTCCACTTGCTCTCTGAACTTTTGCAATCGGGGATCATTCGCTTGTGCTATCTTAATGCGATCCACCAGAGAAGATTGCACCTGTAGCTGCCAAAGTTGACTGAGTGCGTTCGGCGTAACGACTTCAAGTTCAAGCCTCTGAAAGTCCTCAATAATGCTTCTCTGATCGGTCAACATCATAATCGCTGGCTTGCGACTAAGCGCATCTGGTACAACATTGACCTTCCCCGGGTGATACTGAAGGTCCAAGTCATAATCTGCCATTAGCTCTAGCCATCGGCGCTGCCTCATGTTCAGTTCCTTCCGGGTGAAAACATACTTCAGACTTTTATGATCCGCGTATACTTCCACTCTCTCACCCAATAAATAGTGCCTCCAAATCTTCAACGCAAAGACTACAGCGGCTAACTCCAAGTCATGCGTGGGGTAGTTCTTCTCGTGGTTTCGCAGTTGTCGTGAGGCGTAAGCAACCACACGGCCGTGCTGCATCAAAACACAGCCTAAACCCTTTCCTGAGGCATCACTGTGTATCACCAAACTACCTGAATTATCTGGCACAGTAAGAATAGGCGCCGTGATTAACTTCTGCTTTAGTGTGTCGAATGCCTGAGTGCACTCCTCTGTCCATGTAAACGGCACGTCCTTCCGTGTTAGCCGCGTCAAAGGTTCCGTGATTCTTGAGAAATCTTGGACGAATCTCCGATAATAACCCGCCAATCCCAGAAAACTCCTGATCTCTGCTACTGACTTCGGCGTCGGCCAATCTCTGACAGATTCTATCTTTGCCGGGTCCACCGAGATGCCTTCGCCCGAAACAATATGTCCCAAAAACTGTACCTTGTCGAGCCAAAATTCACACTTGCTCAGCTTCGCATACAGCTTCTCTTCCCGAAGAATTTGTAGGACCGTGCGCAAATGCTCAGCGTGCTCTTCCCAGGTCTTCGAGTAGACAAGTATGTCGTCGATAAATACAACGACGAACGTGTCTAAGTATTTTGCGAACACCCTGTTCATTAAATCCATGAATATTTCTGGGGCATTGGTAACACCGAACGGCATCACAAGAAACTCGTAATGTCCGTATCGGGTCCTGAAAGCCGTCTTGCATATGTCCTCGGCTGCTACTCTGATTTGATGATATCCAGAACGGAGATCCAACTTCGAGAATACCTCGGCCCCACTTAGCTGATCGAATAGGTCGTCAATGCGCGGTATTGGGTACTTGTTCTTTATTGTGACCTTGTTCAGCTCCCGATAATCTATACACATTCGCAACGATCCATCCTTCTTCTTTACTAATAGGACTGGTGCACCCCACGGTGAAGCGCTTGGCCGAATAAATCCCTTCTCCAACAGTTCTTCAACCTGCTTCTTCAACTCCGCCAACTCAACTGGTGCCATTCTGTATGGGGCTCTGGATACTGGGGCTGTACCTGGAATCAAATCGATTGAGATCTCCAAAATTCGAGGAGGTGGTAGACCTGGTAGATCTTCAGGAAATACGTCTAGAAAGTCCCGAACAATTTCTGGGGCTGGGCTCTTATCAATCTCCATGGCTGTCAGTTCCTTAAGCTTTGCTCTGTACTTAGCTGGTTCCAAAGATTCGCTTCCGCCCTCGAAAATAAACTCCGGGTGATTGGGGATGCGGAAGATCACCTTCCTTGCCCGACAGTCGATAACTGCATGGAAAGTGCTCATCCAATCCATCCCGAGAATTGCGTCGTAACTGCCTGTCCCAATTAGGAGGAAATTCACATAGAATTCCCTACCACACACTACAACCGGGCATAATCTACATTCCCGACTAGATATAATAATGCCATTACCCGTATGAATTTCCCATCCCTTGGTTAGTGGTTGTATTGAGTGTGTATTGGTGAAATGCTCAGACAAGAAACAATGCGATGCTCCTGAATCAAATAGTACTCTAGCTGGCAAGGAATGTACGAGTAGAGTACCTATAACCACGTCTCCTGACGCCTCTGCCTGCTCGGCGGTCAAGGTGAAAGCCCGTCCCTGACCGCGACCTGTAAATGGTTGCCTCTGCTCCTGCGGCCTCTGCTGTGACGGTCCAGAACCTCCCTGTATTTCTGCTCGTTCAGGACAACTGTTAATCCTGTGTTGACTGGAACCGCAAATCAAGCACTGTCCCTTGGCACGGCGACAGTCCTTTTGAGTATGTTCTCCTCTACCGCAATAGCCGCAAGTTACGCCCTGTCTCTGGGGGCGATGCTGTGGTACAAACGGGCGCTTCATTTGCGTTGTCCCTGCTCTGTGAACCCGTATGGCTCTTCGAGAAGGCACGTGGGTACGTGCTGGAACGACTGGGGGTCTCCTGAATTTGTTAATCAATTGCTCCTGAACTCTCGCCGCGTTGAGTACCTGTGCGAAAGTCTGTAGATCCAACGATGCAATCAGCTGCTGCAACTCAAAATCTAACCCCTGAAGGAAACGCCTAGCCCTGGTGACTTCTGATTTGACCATGTATGGAGCAAAGCGGCTCAGACGGTTGAACTCTGCCGCATAAACGTCCACTGGGCGTCCATTCTGCTTTAAAAGAATAAACTTTTCCTCCATTTCTGCCTTGGCTGTGGGAGGAAAATAATGATCTAAGAAGCACTCCTTAAACTTGCTCCATTCGATCGGCCCTTCAAGTCTGCTTTCTTCCACCGACCACCATGTACGGGCCTCGTCTTCTAATTGTATCTTTATCACATCCACTCTGTCTTCCTCTGGAACCCTGGCGGCTGCCAATAAATTTTCCATGTTTACCAGCCATTGTTCAGCCTCAAGGGGTTCAGCTAGCCCTGTGAACGCAGCTGGATGTAACCGTTGGAAGTCTGACACAGTACCAGCCCTAGCCTGATAAGCTGGTGGAGTAGCGCCCTCGGGAGCGGTAATAAGTGCGGAGGGTCCTCCTGCAGCGGTAATCGCCCTGAGTCCCTCAGTAAGCAAATCCGTCTTCCTCTCCTGAGCTTCCGCGAGAGTGGTCAGTGCACTGAGTATTCTTTCCGTGCGGTCCTGAGAGCTGGAGTCCGAGGAGGGGTCGTTCGGGGACGTCATATCACTGGAAGATTCAAAAGAATAGGATCAGATTCAAGGATAGAAATCAAGAGTAGTAAAACAAGAATAACGTAATATCGCCTAGTGAATGTTATCCCTTGATACTAAACACAGGCTCTGATACCAACTAAACCATATCACGCCCCGCTTCCCAAAATACGGAAAACGAGGGATGACTAGGCCAGCCATGCTCCTACGGTCAAGGAATCATCCTGCCGTAGTCACACTTCGGCTTCTAGCGCTACATGGTAATCAGTAAATAAGCACAGTATTAAAGAAATCACATCACTAATTTATTACATTAAAATTTCATTGTTCACAGATTACAGATAATAAGAATGATAACTAACCAAGTTCAATCTCACAATCTCTTTTATGGAAAGCAGTAAATGAAGAAGGTACACCAAACTATATCTCCGTGAACTCAAAGGATAGATCCGTCTCCTGTGCTGGTCCTCCCGCGGAATCTGAGCATGCATACTCAGGTCGTCAGAGCGACACAAATAATAATATTATTATAATCAGATGAAACACGTAAATGAGGTAATACTGGTATGAGAATAATGCAAGTAATCACTATGTCACAATATGATGCAGAATATGTTATGTGTCCCTATCGGTCTCTAGGTCATGTTTGAAATCACATAGTGGAAGGAGGATCATGTTTAACAGGAGTCTCGTACATACCCGAGACAACGGCCCATATGCCCGGGACATAACCCTGTCAGCCGGATCGCTAGATCCTGTCCTACACGTATAAGTATCACGGTTCGAATGATCATCCTCTAAACACGGTCCCGCTAAATACGATACTCTTTCCACTTTGATTTCCCCTTTTTCCCCAGGTTACACTATTTAAGATATTGATCTAGTTGTGTACGAGTATACCAATGGCACGGTTTCATCACTGTCCACTGTATCAATCACTGTCATGAATATTCACTTTCCATTGGTGTACTCGTCACTCCTAAACCAACATCTATCACGCACGATAATGCAATGTCCACACGCACTAACACTGTGTATATGACAAGGGTATGATATATGTATCGTATGCTACCAATAAGCTCTGTATGTTATGAATTAACATGCATGTCATGAACTAAAATAAATTGCACAAATTAATATGTTACGAATTCAGCAAAAATGATGTAAGTAAGATATATAGAACAATCATTCAGTAATTCATCAAAATTTGTTTCAGTTCAATCGGAGTTTCGGTTTTCAAGATATAACTGTTTCAGTTTAAGTGCTCGCGGCTGGAATTTCAATTTCAGAACTGAACGTCTGTTTCGCGACATGAATTGCACCCAGTTGGGCTCAAAATTTAGCGATGTTGCAGTTGAATGAAATCTAGGGTTTTCAATAAAGTATTCAACGCAACAGACGGATCCTCAATCGCATCTGTACGTTGAAAGTTATGCACAGTTTAATCTCAATATGTCATTTCAGAAATTGTTCTGAACAGCTTTACGTTCCGCCCTTTTAAATATAGTTTAAAATAACAAACGGCGATGAATTGGAATGAAACTACTTGTTTTCTTTCACTAACAGAAATATCTTATAACTACTGTAAAGTTCCGTATCATACTATTTCAGGAAACACGGGGACGCAGGTCTTTGGACAGAACACATTAATCAGAAACGCTCTGGACTGCAGTCCAGAGTCGTGTTCCAATCCAATTATCTTCATGGTTTCAGAACAGAAAACATTAAAATTCTACATAGAGTTAAAGTTCGTCGAGTCGGCTTCGATTTAAGCCCTCGAACGCATCTTTCCAATATGTGTATGATTTATGGTGTTTTTATTCGTTTTCAGCTACGAGAGGATTCTAGTTTTAACGACATGTTTGGGGGTATCGATTTTTGTTACTAACAATCGTATTTTTCAGCGAATTTCACACATGTTATATATCATTAAAAGGGCCAACAGAACGTATCGGTTTCCGTCAAATTAGACAATTATTTCTATTGGTAACTAACATTGAGCACTTAGGTCTTGACACGTATAGGAAATCGGAAAGTTTGTAAACTACATGATCTAGGTTGGTAACACTATTATTATAGCATGAAGCAAGTAAATACTTGCCTGGAAAACGCCTCGGGGTCGCACGGCAGCAACGATGTCGCGAACGCGCGTTGTACGCCACGTACCGGATTCCCGCGAGCCTAGTTCGAAACACGAATTTCACGTCGGAGTTTTCCCGGAGTCGTCTTGCGTGCGCTGGAAGCTTAGGGGTGCTCTCTGGTTCGCCTGAGAAGTGTTGGGGTTGCCGACTGTCGACGGCGTCGCTCCGGCTGCGTGTACAGTGCAGCTCACAGTAAGGGAAAAATTGTATGGAAAAAGGGTTTTGGAGAGAGATGGGGAGCAGTGGGGGTCGGGTCTGGAAAGATGAGGGTGGTGCTGAGGGTGTGTAGGGTCGCAGAGGGGGTTCAGGCGAAGTGGGGCTCGGTGAATGTAGAGGAGAGAGATGAGGAGTGAGTTGGAGACGAGGTTGAAAACGTGGGGGGATAACGGCAGGAGCGTGGGCGTGAGGCGTGAGCGACGGCGGAGGAGGCGGTGTCGCGCGCGAGTTAAAGGAGATAGCCGTTGGGGATTTTTGAAGGAAGATGAATAGTGGTTAGCGGGTCGGGTAGGAGGAACGGGTGAGGCAGTGGGCCGGTCCGAGTTTTTTTTTTAAAAGAATTCCTTTATTTAAAATCTTGTGGGCTGAGGGCTGGGCTAAAACAGGCCGGGAAAATATAAGGAATTTATTTAAAATTAATTCGATGGCTGAGGGACTTTAAAGGGGACGGGCCGGGGCTGTTCTAAAAATTCACTTAAAAAAATCGAGTGGGCTGGGAAAAATATTTGATAAAATTGGATTGGGTTTATTAAAGGGAGGGAATGGGTTAGGGTTTTGTTTAAAGATTTATTTTAAAAGGAATTTGGAATGGGCTGAAGGTATATGTAATATAGTTTTTGGTTTTAATTTATTTTAGCCTTGGTATTAATTTGTTCTGAGTCTTGGTTTTAACTTTTAGGGTTAGGATTATAATTTCAAAAGAGCTGGAAAAATAGGGTTTAAACAACCAACTAAAAATATATGAAGTCAAGAATAAGGTAATCACTAGAATTCAGAAAATAGGAAATTTCATGTAGAAAGGAAACGGGGATTTACATTGTATAAATTTTGGACGATAATGGTTGGTGGTTGTTTGCTTGTTCACGATGATTTATCCTGATATCGTATTCTGTTTGTCTATTTCTTTTATATATTATACGTGAGATGTTGATTATGAATATTTCTGTATTTGGTTATATGATGTATATATTTGTAACACCCGAGCCCAATACTACTATTTTCTGATATTGGTTGAGCACTAGATATTACTCAGTTCATTTAGCCTGCCTGTTCGACACTTGCCGTAAAATTTTATCTGGCTAAGTCATTTCTGCATATAACAAATTTTAGCACCTAAAATAAAATTAAAAATATATATCTTGGCCTACTCGTCACCCCTAGCCGCGTGGTAGCGTCCGTGCGTCGAGTTCTCATCCCGTTCGGTGAAACGGACGAGTTTGGACGACTACACGCGCGTACAGGTGTCCGACTTGGGGGTATGCTTTTTAATAATAAAACATTTCATTTTAAAATTTGGAACCCGCTTAAAATCCTATTATTTAAATTTCAAATTTTTGGACCCAACCCGGGCGCGATTTGGAAACGTTTCATTAGCGCCAAAATCCCAAATTAATAAAATAATCTAAACCTTATATTATTTCGTTATATACAAGGATTTCACTGTTTATTTAATCTTCTAAATCTTTAAAAAAATTCTTTAGTTTCTGAATCTTTTCCTCTGGCCAATCAGCGTGGGTTTTAACCCCGTGGGCCCCTCCTCTCGCATCCCTCTCTCTCTCTCTTTCTCTCTCCATCCCTCGTATCTCTCTCTCTCCCTCTAATTTCTTTACCTCTCTCTCTCTCTCTTCCCTATATATATACACATTCCCTGCATCTTTTCCTTCACGAGAAACCCATCGCAAACCCAGCCCAGCCGCCTCCACCGTCGCCATCGGAGCTCCGACGCCGGCGCCAGCATCACCGTTGCCCTCGCCTCCGCCTCCTCATTCCAACCTCGACATCCTCTCCTTCTCCCCGTGTGCTCGGCGCCGCAACAGAGACCCCGCAGCAACCCCGTGCCTTCTCTGTTTGGCCGGAGGCATCGTCGGCGACCCTCGTCGTCGTCACCCGCGTCACCGTCGGCACCTCCTCTTCACCTGCGCGCACCAGACCCGACCAGCCCCTCTCCATCTCCACCTTCTTTCCTTCTCCATATCCGCAGCCCTAGCCGTCGCCTGAAACCTCCTCGCCGGCGCCCCACCGCCGTCGACCCCATCGCTGGCACGACCTCTGCATCCCCAGTAAGCCTTCTCTCCTCTTCCTCCTTCCTTTTCCCCCTCCGGTTTATCCTTGGCTGTGCATTGAATCTCTGCGGCTGGTTTTTTGTAGTCGCTGTTCGTCGGAATCCGGCTGTGCCGGTGACGTGTCCTGACGATCCAGCAGAGTGCTCTGACCCGTGAGATCCCTTGGTTCGTCGTTTGGGTTCAATCCGTGAACCGTGCGTCCGTCGCGTGTTTCCCCGCCGACGTTACGTTCCGTTTTCCCGATTTGCGACCCGTCGAAGCAAGTATCACTTGCTACATGCTATACTATACAATTATATATGTTTGACTCATTAAACCTGCAAAACTTAACTCGGTATAGTTATTTTCTCATTTGGTTGCAATATGACATATATCAATTTTACAGTTAACATAGGAATTACAATGTGCCACTTTAACCTGAGAACCAAATTTACCTGTTAATCACATTTTACCGTTTAATAGATTGTAGCACTTTCCCATATAGTTCTATTACATTCGGATATTGTATTCAAATGTTTGATATAACTGTATTGCACCATCATTTAAACTGTTGCACCGCTAAGGGTGCTTAAAACCTGTTAATATAATAAAAACGGCTGCACTATATTAATGCACTATTGTGATTGAATGAACTGCTTATTGTTGTTTAATTTGTTGCCTATTTCCTGCTGTTAATCCCCTGTTCGATTATATATCTGTTGTGAGCACACCCACGATATTGTTACATCTTGACTTGACTTTGTTATACATGATATATATTGATACACCTGACATGGTACCGTTTACTGTTGACTTGACCTGATGTACCATGACCTGACCTGTTACCTGATCTCGTGCCTAATGCCAACAAACCCGACATGTAGTCCTCATGGACCATTCCTGTTGTCTATCCAGACAAACCTGCTGTTACCTGATCCTGTGTTGGCATTAGTTCTTGATTACCGAATACCTGACCTGACACGTATAACTTGGGGGTATGGGGAAATCAACAGTGTAAACTAAAGTGTAACTTAAAAGGGTATTACTTGATCCGTGGTCCCAGGGGGTAACGGGGCAGAGCCATTCGTGACTCTTACATTTTCCTGATCCGTGGTCCCGGGGGGTAACGGGACAGAACCACTATTGGTTCCCATATTCTTGATCCGTGGTCCCGAGGGGTAACGGGACATATCCTTTGAGTTATATGGAGGATTACTCAAATTGATTTCAAAGACTTTAGAATAGAAAAACCTGATAGAACAGTTTAGTTACCCACTGCACACTACCCTGCACTGCTTGATTCACATTATTTGCTGCTCTCGTTTTATTCATGTTTATTTTGCATTGCATGTTACACTGTTCCTATTATATTACTTGTTGACTTGACGCGCTGACGTCTGGGTTTTGCATGGCCCAGATTCTTTACCACTGTCGCTGTCCGAGCAGGAGTACTTCAGCCAGCAGGCTGAGTTGTGAGTTCTGTAGTGGTTAGTTTTATTTCCTGCATTTTTTATTTCCAGATGTTAGCCCGCACTATGGGACATACTTTTCCGTTATTGTATTGGATCATTTGCTTCCGCATTTATTTATCATTGACTCTTGTTATTCTGAATTGTGGACATGTTTTAGATAGTTTTATCTTGTTCTGGATATCTCTACAGCCGTAATGTGCCTGTGGATGGATACTTCCTATCCACAGGTAGCATGGTTGGCTATGTCACGTGCCCAATCTTGCGTACTCTGGGAAGCGGGGCGTGACAATATTATTGTGCACAGGGCGGGTTAAAAATAGGAAGCCCTTTTTTTTTTAAAAATCCTGATATTATGTCCCTACGGATTAATCTGTAGGGTCATCTGTTGCACCTACGGATTAATCCGTAGGTCCACAGTCCTACATATTTATCCGTAGGGACAAAATATCAGGATAACTGACATTTTGCCCCTATGGACTCGGTAACAAGTGTTACACTTGCCCCTACGGATATATCCGTAGGGGCTTAGATCTGAACCTACGGCTAACTCCGTAGGGGCTGAAAGTTGCCCCTACGGATAGCACCGGAGGGGCAAGTATTTTATTTTATAAACCACTAAATTAAATAAATATTTTGTCCCTATGAAATACACCGTAGGTACATAGTCCCCTACGCATGAAACCATAAGGGCAATTTTAATTCCGTAAGGGCATGTTCAGGACGAAGACTTGCACATGCGGCCATCGCACCTACAGAGAATTTTCGAGCCCCTACGAATATATTCGTAGGGACAGTGCTTTGCCCCTACGGATTAAGCCGTAGGGGCAACCCTTTATTGTAGTAGTGAACCCTAATTTTGTTTGGTGAATTATTGGAGCTGCAGAATTTACAAAGATATTTATTTATTAACGAGGGGCAATAAAAGTCAATAATCAATCACGTGTGTAAAGCATATGAGAATCTTTTCTAAAATATGCTAACAACAACTTACCTGAATGTACCAAGCCTAACAGTCTGAGCTATAGATATATTATAGCGCAATTAAAAAGTGAATAAAGTATATAAGTGCAAAGTAGGTGAAAATTTGAGAATCATTCAACAATTAAGCTAGATAACTATGAAGAAAAGATATATACATGCAAAATAGCTGACTGGTGTCTTAATTAAGACATGAGTCATTCTCACCCTAAAATTAAGTACCTCTCTATAGTCTAGTACATCTTAGGTACAAAACATTGCATGATGTGCATGTACCAATAATTGACAACCAGCAAGTCATGGCCCCATGATTGCTAGATTGACAACATTCAAATCATGGGCCTTATGATTGGCAACCGACAAATCGTGGATTAATTTGATAGGAAGTACAATTCTGGGCTTTTTCCCTTTAATATCCTCCGATGTTGACATGTTATCGTCAAGATAACTATAGACCCGTGAGTCAATTAGAAATTTTTATACCATTTTTTTATAAACGAATTTTTTGTGAGATTTTAGAGCTATTAGAATTAAACTAGCATCCAAGGTTGAAACTATACGAGAGCATCTAATGATGTATAAATATAAAACATCATACTTAGAACACTACAAATTATAGTTTGTTTTAGAAAGCACCACATCATGCTGTTTATGTGTCGTCCTGACGATCTGAGTGTGCATACTCAGGAGACGAAAAGGACCCAGCCCAGAAGCAGGATCTGCCATTCAAGTTCGCAGAGGTTTAGACCGCGACATCAGCGTCATCCCCTTTTTTGCTATAAGAACACTGTTATTTTTTTTGTTAGTTATTTCTTTCATGCAAATAAATGTATCCTGAACTCTGTTATTTTAATATAATAAAGTTGTGAACTGTGATTTCCCTAACTCTTGTGCTGTGTTTACTGATTATCATGTAATGCTAGAAGCCGAAGTGTGAGTACGGCGGGATTATTCCTTGACCGTAGGAGTATGGCCGGTCTACCCACCTCTCGTATTCCGTATTTTCGTATTTTTAAAAACGGGACGTGACAGAAAACAATCCTCTGCATTGAGTTACAAAGTAAACTAAATGCTCATGCCTGAATCTAAAAACTGACATTTGTTTCCAATACTTCGCCCAAGCAGGCCCGACAAACACGTTTCTATAGCCTCCTCGATTAAAAGCCAGGATAGGATTTTGGATATACAGTCTTCGGGTAGCTCAACTCATCTGCCTCCAAAAGTGAATGACCATCTATTGATATGCTTGATTGATCTCATTTAAAGCACTTAGAATGGCACAATAGTTTCAGTTAAATAGCTAATTCTCTTTCTGTTACGTTTGAAGAGTAATTATAATATCTTCTAACAGTAAATAATTTCTCCACATCTTCAGAAATAATATATTTAGAGTTCTCTTAAGATGTCTGTGTCATTTAAAATTAAATAAAATTAGGTTTGAGGATGCAAATCATGTGAATATTCTACCAGAAAAGAGTGTGATCCATGCATCTTTTAATTTTGTCTGTGAGTGCACTATAGCTTTGTTGTAAAATGAGTATCTCATTACATCCATACTTCACGCAACCCAGATGATAGTTAGAATCGCAGCTAACGTTGGTATGATAAAAGTGCTCAATTCATGAGTCTTTCCTCGAATCTATGACGGTGTTCAAATTCGTGAACAAACTGGAATCCACCATGGTCGAAAAATACTTTAAATTTTATTAATAAAAAAGCTTGAAAATATTGACAGGGTAAAAATTTTGGGATTTCTGAAATTTCGTGGTTTTTGTGTGTTAATGAAAGTAAAATATAGAAAAATCAAAGAAAATAGAAAATTTCAAAACTTATATGATAATTTCATGATTTTTATGTGTTAGCAAGTTGTTGTAAATCTTTTTATATTTTTATTTTTGAATATATCAAAAATTAAAAATAAATCTTTTCAAACTTTTTAGCCCTTATTTATTAATATTTTTAAAATTCGTCTCTTTAGTTTCATTTTTTGCGTTTTTAAATCTTTAAAAATTATTTAACCTTTTCCTTTATTTTCAGGCTTATCAATCTTTTCAAGTGTTTAAAATCTTCTCATATTATTGTTTTCAGAAAAATTAAATATTAAAAATAAATCATCTTCAACCCATTGAGCATAAATTTATTCTTATGTTCTGAAATATGTATCTTTTTAGTTTTTGTTCTTGTAAATCTATTTAAATTTTTATATTTATCACTTTGCAAATATTTTTATTTTTCATTTGAATTTACTTTTTCATTTTTAAATATATTTTAATTTTATCTGTTATTTTCAAAGTCAAATTATCTAACGAGAAAGAGTTCTATTTTCATAAATAAACTTTAGACATGTTTATTTTTCTAATTATTTATCAAAAACATATCCTTTTAGAAAATTTTCATTATTATTTCAAATACAGTTTATAAGAAAAAAATAGTAAATAAATAAATTTCAAATCTTACAAATATTAATATTTTTTATTTTTAATCTTTTGACTTAGCAATATTTTGGATTATATGTAATCTTTTTATATTTTTATTTTTCAGCATATTAAAATTTTATTTATTTTATAATATTTTTAGTTTTGTTTTAAATTAATTTTAAATACGTCTCAATTTAGTTTTTAAATTTGGACTTTTAAATCATATAAAATATTTTAGCTTTTTCCTCTATTTTTCAAATTTAACAATCTTTTCAAACATTTTTCTTTACATGAATCCTTCTCTTTACATCCAAGTTTGTTAAGCATGATCTTCTCATTCAATTTAGAACCGATATCTTTTTTAATCATTCATTTATATTAGCCTATATTTAGTCCTCATTACTTCGCAAATTATCAATAGCATTATCTCTTAATTGTTCAGTGAAAATAAGAAACACAAAGCAAATGCAACAATTTTTTTATCTTCATTTAGTTAGAATGAAGAAAAAATATTAAACCCTTTGGTTATGTTGATTTAGTTAGAATAAAGGGAGAGGGATTGAGATTTTAAATGGTGATTTTAGTTAGGAAAATAATAGAATTTTTAAACGGGGATTTTGGGAGATATCAAACCGGTTGTCCAGTTTAAGATTTTTAGTTGGGATAGAGATTTGATTAGTTAGAATAGTAGAATATGGATTGAGATTTTAAACGGGGATAGATTTTTAAATGGGGATTTTAAGAAGATGGCGAACTGGTTGAACGGATGACCTTTTAAGAGTGATATAGAATAGATATAGATATAGATATAGATTATAGATAGATAGATATAGATATAGATATAGATATAGATAGGTAGATAGGTTATAGATTATAGATAGAGAAATGTTGGCTCTAATACCAGTTTGTTGCGATAGAACGATCATAAAGTAACATCAAAAGATATAGAGAAGAAACACAAATCAATCAGTTCGCAGGCAAATAGAAAATAAGAGTACTAACTAAAAGGCGAAGGAGAAGTTTTTATTAATCACCAAAATATGGAGGAGTATAAACTGATGGATGAATCACACAATTCCCTTAAAACCCAAAATATCTCAAAAGCTATCAAATTTAGGGTTACAAAATACTACATTATATATAGTGTAGAAAAGATAAATTCAAATAATTAATTTCCAGACTAAGAAATTTTCCGGCCCAAGATTGAAGAAGACAGACGTCTGAAGAAGGAGCTTCATATGTCTGGTCTTGAGGTATTCCATATGACAGAGCACTCGCAGACATATATTCGAGTCAGACGTCTGCCCAAATTATACGAACATACAGAGCGTCGACAGACGTATGAAGTTTTAGCTCCAGACGTTTGTCCCCTTGATTGTAGAAAAACTCGAATATGGAACAACTCTGTGATAATGCCGAATCAACAAGAAATC
This sequence comes from Agapanthus africanus, assembly GCA_030015575.1. Classification (NCBI taxonomy): domain Eukaryota; kingdom Viridiplantae; phylum Streptophyta; class Magnoliopsida; order Asparagales; family Amaryllidaceae; genus Agapanthus; species Agapanthus africanus. Next base: position 978,859,750 of record CM057338.1, on the reverse strand, counting down.
CAATAGGGATCGGAATAGAAGGCACACACAACAAGAAATATGGATCAATTATATTATCGGCGGCGAATACAGCTCAGGTTTAAGAGGACAAGAGATCCCCCACCTATGCATTGGACCCATCCCATTCCTCCGTTAGGTTTGATCTGCATGCATTGAAAATGGAACACGGTTTATTTTAGTCTTCAATTTAACGAAATTATTCTTGTAAAATAATAATAATAATAATAATAATAATAATACTTTCAAAAACTAAAATAAGTTTTGAAAAATGTAGGATACTATTTGTAACAACTTAGTTCCAATAAATAGGACTTTTGATGTCAAAAAATTGACGACTGAAGAAAATCCCTCAAGAAACTAAACAGTCATCAAAATAACCCGCTTCGGATTTTGCGGGGCCTCATAGAGTTTTGAGATCCTGCTACCCGGTCAATCAGCGGGTTGGGTGATCAAGGGGGATCACGGTCCCGTTGCGTAGCTTGGGGCAGAGCCTCAATGTAAATCCCCAGTTCCATGTATATATTTTCCGTATATTTTTCCAGAATTTTTCTAGCCCGAGCACCATGCCCCACTCCGAGCTCCTCAATAGCTTGCATCCGAGTCCCCGTGCCACGCCGTGGCAGTCCCCGTGCCAACTCCCGCACCAGCATCGTGTCCAGTACCGTGTCGCGCCATGCCACTCCCGCGCCACGCACCGTATCCAGCATCGCATCGTCTCATGTGTCGAGACGAAGTCCGCAAGTGGCGTCGCTTCTATATCAGCGACCGAAGGCAAGTGAACTCCACTTGCTTTACATGCTATAGTAATAATAGATTGATGTGTATAGATATGTGAATGTGGGGGGGGGGGGGGGTTGTATCTAGCTATATACCACAAAGTATCGCGATAGTTTTAATAATAAACCGTGGTAAGTTAGTGGTTGTGATTGGAACCTGTATAATGATTGTTATTTTCATTTTGATAATTTTTAGAAATTGAACTGAAAAACTCATGTCGACTAATTGAAATAGATATCCCGAATGACACCGATATGCATAATCAAGATCGATCAATGTGAAACTCTAGATCAAAACATAACTTAAAATGGCGGAATTTGTTATAGATAGATCCGTTTGCTGATAAAGAACATCATGTAGGAATTTGGGATGAAAGTAGTGAAGTTATATTATGTAACGACGTACGCAAAAGACGATGTTGAATCTGGAATTCACCGCACATGCCACATTCTAAAATCCACATTAAACTGAATGCAACTTGTAACCTAATGTTCGGGCTCGTATCGAAGCCAACAGATAAACCTACAGTATCCCATGGCTGATCTTTGTACTTTGAAAAGTTATAACGACGAAAACTGAGGCGATTCATGGCTCTAGACTGCAGTCCAGAGAAAGAGTCTTTACCTTTACCCGTTTTGGAACGCATGTTTATCCCTGTTTAAGTGCGCAAGTGTGCGGAACCATGCATAGAAGAGTAGAGGATTGAATTATATTTCCAACGGTACTGGTATCATTGCATTCCGGTGTCGTTTGATATTTATAACACTTTTTAAACTGTCAATGTGTGCTGCAGTTTCGTGCAGAACCAAAATGTATACCTTAATCTTAGACAGTGTATATCTCCCTGCGTGCAGCGGATATTATTGATCCGTCTGATGATTTGGAATCATAACAGATAAATATAAATATTATCTAACTGTAGAGTCGCCTAATTATGATCCCAACAGGGAGTAAAACGTGTTATGAAACGGACTTCTAGTTCAGAAATTGGATTTCCAGCAGTGAACACTTAAAATGAAATGACCATAACTCACAAACCTGAAACCCGATTGACTCGAAACCAATTTTTATGTAGATATAGTCTAATACACTGTTTACGCTTTTTATATTTTTTCACAAAATTATGCACGGGTGATTTTATGTGATTTTTCTAATCCAACCGACACCGGTTGCTCACATGTATTCAGTAGTGCATTTACTATATTCACATCATGTTGCATGACTGTTATACCCTTGTAAATAGTGTTCATTTGTATCGATATCCTAATGACCGTGTTACATTACCAAGTGATAAATGTTAGTGATTGAATTGTGGCAAGTACGTTAGTGTAAAAGTGTGATTGAATAATGGAAGTGACACGTGCATGTACACAATCAGCGGAACCATTTAGTTATAGCATTGTCGACGCTTATGTGGCATATATAAGTGTAACTATAATTGGTATGGAACGGATATGGAAGCACTTATATTAGTGTCATAGGTTAGACATCGAGCACTATCCATTTATCTTGGATACCGGTCGAGACATGCTTGATGGAGACCATGTCTACAATTCTCGCGTAGACTTGTCATGGAGCGACTAGTATTTAGATTCATGGTCGGTGTTTGATGTAGACCGCGGGGTGTGAGGTAGTTTGAGTGTGAGTTCGATCAACAGAATCTCAGGAGTCTCACTGCCGGCATATTTCATGATTTCATACTGATCGTGTTACCGATTCTTACTAATCGTGATTCACGCCCGTGTTTCCTTACCCCTGGGGTTTACCCTTGGGTTGGGAATACTTCTGCGGTGGTTGACGCTCACACTTGGGCCAACGATAAGTTTAGTGACTTGGACATTGAGACTGTGAGACTGATAGAACATTACATTGATTATTGCTTTGATACACCTTCTTTACCGTTACATATACTGGTTATTTCATGCTCATGTTATTACTCTATACTTACTGCTTTATACTTATCATCATTGTGCATTATATATGTATATATTGCTATTGTGTCGCTCTGACGACCTGAGTTTCCATGCTAAGAGGAAGAAGTGGACATAACTAAATTCGAGAAGATCACGGAGATCCAGACCAGTGAACCAATGGTATCATTCCTCTGATATCACTAGTTAGTTGTCTCCTTAGTTTGTATCCTTGCGCTCGGTTTCTTTACAACTGATAGTTCAAGTAACTGTACTTCTCTTTATCCGTGCTATGTTTTACTGATTACCACGTAATGCTAGAAGCCGAAGTGTGACTACGGCAGGATATTTCCTTGACCGTAGGAGCATGGCTGGCCTTGTCACCCCTCGTATTCCGTATTTTGGGAAGCGGGGCGTGACGCTCGAAACAATCTTTTTACTACTAAAAGTGTTGAAGTGTCATGCCCAGCTTCCCAAAATACGGGATACGAGGGGTGACTAGGCCAGCCATACTCCTACGGTTAGGGAATAATCCCGCCGTAGTCACACTTCGGCTTCTAGTATTACATGGTAGTCAGTAAACAATACTTGAGTAAAGGAAAATCACAGTTCACAACTTTATTACATTGCAAATAAAAGAGTTCGAGATACATTTATTTTACAGAATAAAACAACTAACCAACAAAACAAGTACCGAAATCAAAGGAAGTAGCGCTGGTGATGCAGTCTAGGCCTCCGCGATCTCGAATGGTAGGTCCTACTCCTGAGCTGGATCCACTTCGTCTTCTGAGTATGCACACTCAGGTCATCAGGGCAACACATATAGCAATAAATATATATATATAATGGGTATGCAATATTATTGAACATGAGAAGTACAACAAAATGTAGAACATGGGTATAATAAACATCAACTGAATATGAATGGTGCAATATGGGTATCATGTCGGTAAACCAGGCAATGCGTATGTCACTACTTAACGGTCACTAAGTCAATGAAATCAATTGGTGGAAAAGATGCTCGTGTTTAACAAGGGTCTCATGCATGCCTGAGACTGCCCGGGACATAACCCTGTCAGCCGTGCCGCTAGGCCCACGACCTAATGTGTGTGTGTGTGTGTCACTAATAGCGAATGATCATCCTCTAAATCACTGTACCTCGCTAAATACGAGTTCAATTCCACCTTGATTTTCCCATTCCCCAGGTTATAGTATGCATTCAGGTATTCGATGGGTTGTGAACAAATACGTATCGCTATCACTTTCAATCACTTTTCCACTTATCAGTATCACTGTCGTATTTGCCACCACCCGATCACTAACACTAATATATCGACAATGCAAATCAGTCGCTAGGTTTCAACGTGAATGATCACTATGCAGCAGGTATAAAGCAAACACGAAAAATAAGCAGAAATGCACTGAACATATATTTCTTATTTCAATGACGACCAATGCCATATAACTTGTAAAATTTACGATAAATCACACGCAAAGATTCGACCAAAATAATATAAAGGACGTATTAAGAACACTTGATTATCTAACCAGTAAAATTTATTTCATGTCAAACGGAATTCATGTTAGGGAATTATAAACATTTTAAGGTAGCGACCGATTGCTGGAATTCCAGTTTCAGAACTGGAGACCCAACTTCACGCGCATTTTATCAGTGATTGTGTTCAGATTCAGATATTTCCCCAGTTGAATGAAATATATTTATATCAGTTAAGTTTCCAACGCATCAAACAGATTATCGATATCAGTTCTGTATTGAAAGTTGTGTTCTGTTTAATGTGACGGTGTAAGGAACATTTCTGCAGAACACCGCGACACTCTAAAATACAAATTTAATATCAAACGATGGTGAAACAGCATGGGACCAGATTCATGTGTTATCTAACTAAATTATCTACGCGACCATATATGGCTCCGCGCATTTTCTATTTTATGCAGGTATGTACAGGTGCTTAAATTCAGGTTTCTCTATGGAATGCTGCTCCGGACTGCAGTCAAGAGTCGCATCCCAGTCAATTCTCGTTGCCGTAATCTATCGATATCAAAAAATAAACTATATATGGTTCTAGATTATCGATTTGGATTCGATATGAGCCGTAGAACCCCACATTCCAATCTGTATTTAATTTACAATGATTTTAATAAGCAGCATGCACGGTAAAATTTCAGATTTGACATAGCTAGACGGAGGTATCATTTCATAGCGATGAAGTCAATATTTTCATCTCAATTTCCTATAGGTCATTTATTATCATTAAAGGGATTTATGCGCCATAAATTCCGCCATTTTAAAATGAGGTTTTTATTAGGGTAGTGTATCAAACACTTGCCAAATATAAATATGTCACGATCGATACTTCATTTTCTTTCAACCAAACAACGGTAAGTGGTTCTTATAAGATCTACACAATAATAATACGCGTTATCCACTCAATCATGTTCCAACCATCATAGCTACGAGTGTAATTAAAATGTAACGGTTATACAACAAAATATATAAAAGTTTTTATACTTTAGATTACTCGTTATAACGTAATACGATAACATGAGTAGCAAGTGAGGAGTTTCACTTGCCTTTGGCGAAGGTGGCACGGCAGCGACACACGCACGAGCAAGGAATGGCACACGCACGAGGCTTGGCACAGCGTGGCACAGGACTGGCACTGGCGTGGCACGGGGACTTGGCGCGGCGTGGCACGGAGCTAGCACTGGCATAGTACGGGAACTTGGCGCGGCGCGGCATGGCACAGATCTGGCACTGGCGCGGCACGGGAACTTGGCGCAGGGGCTCGGGTGTGCGGTGGGGAGTTGTGGAGTCGATGGGGGCGATGGAGATGGGGTTGCTGGTGATGAGGTGATCGGGTTCGTCGGTGAGATGCAGGGGAGAAGCTCAGTGATGGTCGGCGACGGCGATTGACGCAGGGCTCGGTTATGGGTTGTGCGGGAGTGAGTGAAGGAGGAGGAGATCGAAGATAGTAGTGATGAGGAGGTGCCTCCGGTGATGGTGGTTGGCCGGCAGCAGTGAAGAGGTGGCTGTGGGGTGCAGGGGTGCAGCGTTGGTTTTGGGTTGGGAAGCGGTCGAGGCGTAAGGCAGAGGGGAGTCGTTGGTGGTTGTCGCGGTGGAGACGGCGGATGTGGGTTTGTGTTGATGGAGTCGGGGTTTGGAGGGGAGAGAGAGAGACGAGGTCGCCGGGGAGATCGTCGGAGCTTGTGGATGGAGTGCTCGGTGTTGGAGCATAGTGAGAGAGAGAGAGAGAATGACGCAGAGGAGGAACGAGGGGAGAGTGAAGTAGAGAGGGGGCAGAGAGAAGGGTCGTCGGGGGTTTTGGGCGATGAGTCGTGGCCGTTGTGGCGTGGGTGCGAGTAGTGGGGGAAGACGTGGGGGAGCCGTTGCGGGGATTGAGTCTCGGTGAGCGGGTCACGGGGAAGATGGGACCGAGGAGCGGGCATGGACGCGAGAAGCGGGCGTGGGACGTTGGGGAAAAGGCGGGAAGAGAGACGAGCTTGGGAGGAAGAAGGGGGAAGTGGGTGCAGGTCAGGCGGGCGTGGGTCGGGTCGAGCATAGGTTGGGCCGGGTAAAATTAGGATTTGAGTTTGGGTTGGGTTTAGTGTTTAGGTTAGGAATTTAATTTAAATAAAATATAAAAAGTATAAAGAAAAAAAGAATAAAATCTGAAAAATATACAGGAAATTATATATACGAATCTGGAGATTTACATCATACCCTCCTTACAAAAATTTCGTCCTCGAAATTAAAACGAAAATAACAGAACAACACTATACAAACAGATGCGGAAAACGTGCATGGATGTCCTTCTCGCGTTCCCAGGTAGACTCCCCTGGTGAACGACTACCCCAAGAAACTCGAACCAGGGGAATGACTTTGTTCTTTAGCACTTTTTTCCGACGATCGAGAATGGTGGTGGTCTGCTCCTCGTAAGACAGATCGGTGCCCAAAGTTAACTCGAATGGTCCAGAATATGGCTGTCATCCCGAACATAGCGCCTCAACTGGGATACGTGAAAGGTATTGTGCACACCAGCTAGCGATGGAGGTAAGGCAAGTCGATAGGCCACCTCTCCCACTCGCTCTAGCACCTCAAAAGGTCCGATGAATCGGGGACTGAATTTCCCACGACTTCCAAACCTGATAACACCGCGAGCAGGAGAAATCTTCAGAAACACATGATCTCCGACTTCAAATTCTAGCGCTCTCTTGCTGGCATCCGCCTAACTCTTCTGTCGGTCCTGAGCCGTCCTAATGCGCTGTCTGATTATTTGGACCTTGTCCCCCATCTGAACAATAAGTTCGGGGCCCAATAATCTCCGCTCTCCCACGTCATCCCAACAAATAGGGGATCTACATTTCCGCCCGTAAAGTGCTTCGAATGGAGCCATCTGGATGCTAGCTTGGAAACTGTTATTATAAGAAAACTCCACCAAATGAAGATGATCCTCCCAAGAACCCTGGAAGTCTAGCTGCAAGCCCTCAACATGTCCTCGAGCATCTGAATAGTACGCTCGGACTGTCCGTCCGTCTGTGGATGGTAAGCCGTGCTAAACTCGAGAAGTGTACCTAGACTCTACTGTAAACTCTTCCAAAAATGTGAAACAAATCTGGTGTCTCGATCTGATACTATACTGACCGGAACTCCGTGAAGTCGCACTATCTCGTGTATGTATTTCTCCGCAAGCAACTCTGTCGACTGTCCTACACTGAAGGGTATAAAGTGTGCAGCTTTCGTAAGACAGTCGACGATAACCCAGACGGCGTTGTTGCCCCTAGGGTTCCATGATAAGGCAGTCACAAAATCCATAGTAATATGCTCCCACTTCTACTCGGGTATCAGAAGCGGTTGCAACAGTCGATCCGTTCTCTGGTGTTCTGCTTTCACTTGCTGGCATACTAAACACTTGGATACAAATCGTGCAACCTCTCGCTTTATCTCGTTCCACCAATAGTGTTGCTTCAGATCTCGATACCATTTCGTGCCTCCCGGATGCGCAAAATAAGCCGAACTATGAGCCTCGGCTAATACCTCTTCTCGAACATCCCCTTTGGGGACGTAGAGTCTGCTTCTAAATCTCAGAGAACCATCTCGATATATGAGTAAGTCTGTCCGCAGCCCGGCTTCCACCTTCTCCCTGAACTTCTGCAATCGAGGATCATCAGCTTGCGCAGCCTTAATGCGATCTACAAGAGAAGACTGCACCTATAACTGCCAGAACTGCCTGATTGCACTCGGTGTAACAACTTCTAGTTCGAGCTTCTGAAAATCCTCAATGATGCTTTTCTGACTGGTCAACATCATGACCGCTGGCTTGCGACTGAGAATGTCGGGTACGACATTTACCTTCCCCGGATGATACTGTAAGTCCAAGTCGTGGTCCGCCATTAATTCTAGCCATCGGCGTTGCCTCATATTCAGTTCTCTCTGAGTGAACACGTATTTCAGACTCTTGTGATCCGTGTACACTTTCACCTTTTCGCTTAATAAGTAATGTCTCCATATCTTCAATGCGAAAACCACTGTGGCTAACTTCAAGTCGTGTGTTGGGTAGTTCCTCTCATAATTCTTCAGCTGTCGTGAGACGTAAGCAACTATCCGACCGTGCTACATCAGGACGCAGCCCAAGCCTTTCTCTGAAGCATCGCTATGTATCACCAAACCACCTGAATTATCTGGCACTGTAAGAATAGGCGCCGTGGTCAATTTCTGTTTAATACCTCAAAATCCCGAGTACACTCCTCCGTCCATACGTACGGTACTTCTTTCCGTGTCAGCTTCGTCAAAGGTTCAGCAACTCGTGCAAAGTCTTGAACGAACCGCCGATAATATCCTGTCAATCCTAGGAAGCTTCTGATCTCGGGCACTGACTTCGGTGTCGGCCAATCTCTAACAGATTCTATCTTCACTGGGTCCACTGAGATGCCATCGCCCGAAACATGTGTCCCAAGAACTGCACTTTGTCAAGCCAGAACTCGCACTTGCTCAATTTTGCGTATAGCTTCTCTTCCCGAAGAATTTGTAACACCGTTCGCAAGTGTTCGACATGCTCCTCCCGGATCTTAGAATAGACTAGTATGTCGTCGATGAACACAACGACAAACGTGTCCAAATATTTCGCAAATACTCTATTCATCAGATCCATAAATATAGCTGGAGCATTGGTAATACCGAATGACATCAAAAGAAACTCATAATGCCCGTATCGGGTCCTGAAAGCTGTCTTGCATATATCTTCGGCCGCTACTCTGATCTGGTGATAGCCCGAACGAAGATCCAGCTTCGAAAATACCTTGGCCCCACCCAACTGATCAAATAAGTCGTCGATACTTGGAATGGGGTATTTGTTCTTTATCGTAACTCTGTTCATCTCCTGGTAGTCTATGCACATTCGTAGCGACCCGTCCTTTTTCTTCACCAACAAGACTGGTGCACCCCACAGCGAAATGCTTGGGCGAATAAATCCTTTCTCCAGGAGTTCTCCGATTTGTTTCTTCAGTTCTGCCAACTCAACTGGCGCCATCCTGTAAGGAGCTTTGGAAACCGGCGTCGTCCCTAGAATCAAGTCAATAGAGAACCCCAAGATGCGGGGAGGTGGTAGACCGGGTAGATCTTCAGGGAACACATCGAGAAAATCCCGAACGATCTTTGGAGCTGGACTCTCATCAATCTCCATAGCCGTCAATGCTTTTGGCTTGGCTCTAAATTTGGCTGGCTCCAAAGACTCGCTTCCGCCATCGAAAACAAATTCAGGATGATTGAGGATGCGGAAGGTCACTTTTCTAGCTCGGCAATCGATGATCGCATGGAAGGTGCTCATCCAATCCATCCCAAGAATCGCGTCATAGCTGCTCGTCCCGATTAAAAGGAAATTCGCATAGAATTCCCTGCCGCATACTACCACTGGACATAATCTACACTCTTGGTTGGACACAATAATGTCGTTACCCGTATGTATCTCCCAACATTTAGTCAACGACTCGTGAGGTATAGAGTGTGTATCAACAAACTGCGTGGAAATAAAGCAATGTGAAGCACCCGAATCAAAAAGAACTCTAGCTGGTACAGAATAAACAAGGATGGTATATGTAACCACGTCTACAGAAGTCTCTGCCTACTCGGAGGACAGGGTGAAAGCCCGTCCCTGATTTCGACTTGTACCAGTCTGCCTCTGATCGAAAAACCGCTGCTGGGACACCCGAAGTGGACCCCTCTGAGCTGATATGCCGTGCGACGGTTGTTTTTGCTCGAATATTCCATGTAGCTCAGATCTCTAGGGGCACCCGCTGACCCTGTGCTCGCTGGATCCGCAAATCAGACACTGCCCCTTAGCTATGCGGTAATCTCTCTGCATGTGTCCTAGCCTCTGGCAATAATCGCAAAACAGGACCCTCCGCTGCGGCTGCTGAGTTGAGAAGGTGCGCTTCATCTGTATGACACCCGGCCTGTGAACTGGGATCGCTCCACGGGGGGAGATGGTAGGCCATGCTGGAACCACATGGGGTCTCCTGTCGATCGATCGTTAGCACTTGGTCTTCTCTGCCAATCTTTCCTGTACTCGGGCAGCATTTAGCACTTGGGCAAAGGTGGGTAGATCGAGAGACGCGATAAGTTGTTGCAGTTCAATATCGAGCCCTTGCTGGAACCGTCTTGCCCTAGCGGATTCGGTGGCTATCATGTACGGTGCGAAGCCACTCAGACGATTGAACTCTGCGGCGTAGACATCCACTGAGCGCCCATTCTGCTTCAACATAATGAATTTCTCTTCCATCTCGGCCTTGGCAGTAGCCGGAAAGTAGTGATCCAGGAAGCTTGCGGAGAACGTGTCCTATCCAATATGTTTCTCTAGCTGGCTCTCCTCTACGGACCACCACGTGCGGGCCTCGTCTTCCAGCTGAATCTTTACCACATTCACTCTGTCGTCGTCAGGAACTCGAGCGGCCGTCAGAAGGTTCTCCACGTTGATGAGCCATTGCTCAACCTCGAGTGGACTTGCTGATCCCGTGAACACCGTTGGATGAAGCCTCCTGAAGTCTGAAACAGTACCAACTCTAGCCTGTGTAGTCGGTACGAGCACACCCTCGGGGACGGCGGGAACAGCCGTAAATCTCTCCAGGGCGGTAATTACGGTCTCCTGTACCGCCTTCAATCCCTCAGCTAGGATATCGGTCTTCCTCTCTTGAGTTCGGGCCAGGGTCGTCAGTGTGCTAAGGATCTTCTCGGTGCGGTCGTGGGGCCCAGCACCTGAGGGTTGCCCGAGGAGTCCATATTCCTGAAAAGATCAAAAGAAATCAGATTCAAGGAAGGTTACACAATGATTCAACGATAATTAGAAAGTGAGGAGGAAATGTAATAAGGCATACGCTAAGGGTGTAACTCAATCTAGAGGTCCCTCGACGGAACTTTAATTTCATCCAAAACCTGGCTCTGATACCAACAAAACCATGTCACGTCCCGCTTCCTAAAATACGAGATACGAGAGGTGACTAGGCCAGCCATGCTCCTACGGTCAGGGAATAATCCCGCCATAGTCACACTTCGGCTTCTAGCATTACATGGTAGTCAGTAAACAGTACTTGAGTAAAGGAAAATCACAGTTCACAACTTTATTACATTGCAAATAAAGGAGTTCGAGATATATTTATTTTGCAGAATAAAACAACTAACCAACAAAACAAGTACGGAAATCAAAGGAAGTAGCGCTGGTGATGCAGTCTAGGCCTCCGCGATCTCGAATGGTAGGTCCTGCTCCGGCTGGATCTGTTAGTTGTATGGATGCCCTAGAGGCCAGTATTGTACAGATGATGTATATTATATTGGATGCTTGGACATATATAGAGATGACTTTCTTGCTCGATATGATAGTATGCTATCTGGTTGCTCTTTATCTTAACATGTATACTAGTCTCTTTAAACTGTCTTATAGTTATATGTTGGTAAAGCCCTTAGGATGTGTACTTGACTACCTGGACTATGATGCAGATCATACTAGTGGGGACATGGTAGTCCATAAGTACATCCTTCAAGGTCCCTAGTCGTAGGTGTATCGAGACGGGGCATCGATATACCAGTGTAGACTAGCGTATACGCTTCTCGACCCATGAGATGGGCGATGGAAGATCCCATATCCATTGGTGTTTGACATCAGAGATGGTATACGGGTGCTCAGTGGAGACTGGGTACACTGGACGGACTCGCCGAGAACTCCCAGATGGTATTATACCTCATGTCAGATGGCAGTTCTCAGGTGACACTTGTGCAGGTTAGTCTGTAGACCCGAGATCGTCATAGAGTCTTGTGTGATTCCCACTGTGCTTTGATCTCCACCTTACCACGTCCATGAAGGCGTGCAAAACGGTGGTCTTTGGGTACAGTCCCGAGTCACATGGAGGCAATGAGCGATAGGAGGGGTTTTGTCTCTCCCGGTATTGGGGGTTGATGTTGCGCTGTGCTCGATTGGCCGTAACAGGGAAGTCCCTGGCCAGGGCTGATCAGAGATTTGCTGGTAAGTGTTACCAGTAGTTTCTCGACCCGTTATGAGCCTCACATCGGCACGACTTATCGGTTATTGGGGTCTGACGTTTACCACCCCTAGACTTGATATGCGACATATCATACGAGGAGACCGGACTGCACGGTAGTGTCGCCGATTGGTTCGACGGGAGTTGTAGCAGGTTCGCTTGTTCTCTTCTGATCGCTCAATACCCGGGTGGCCGTTACGTTTAGCTGACCGCTTGCGGCTTGGGGGTGCTTGATATGATCATCACCCACTGCCGGCGTATTGACGAGTCTTAGAATCCCACAATGGAGTTTCCTAGTCCAGGCGAAACGTTGTGGTGCGCGTATGCGATATGCGCATGGACCCGATTAAAATGCGCGTATAGGATACCGTATATTGATCGGGCGGCTTACTTTTGGTAGGGGTCGTATGTGATATGGCCGGATTGATAAATCAAGTGTTGATTTATCATTTAACCATTAGATTCTCACTAGAAATCCTTTCTTGTTTCTATGGATGTATGGATGCATGTATGCATTCCTTTTTGATTCATGCACATATGGATGTACATATACACATACATACATACATACATACATTCATCATGGTTGCTTATACAATGAGAATGGTGGCAATATAAGAATCACACCATGGTTATTATATGGATTTTTCATTGCTTTTGAATTAAAACAAAAAGGGAAAAGAAAAAGGGTTAAATGATAGAATGTTTCTACACTCTTCTTGACTTTACCATGCTCACCTACCTTTTAACCCATGGTTTATTTTCCTTTTGTGCTTTTAACTCCATTGCAATAATATCTATATAATTAACCATGGTTTGAAATGAGAGATGGAAAATATATATACTTATATTTTCATTTTTCAAGAGAGAGCTTTTTCTTCTCTTCTTCTAAAAAGCCATCATCTTCATCAACCTCTCACATTTTGCTCTCTAGATTTTTACAGTGAGCAATATAATCATCAAGTTAGGATTTTGAAGTGAGAAAGAGAACCACAACACCATTCTACACAAGTCTAGCCCACTTGTTTGGAGTGTTAGCTTGATTTCGTTCACTTGATCGGATAAAGTTGCAAGCTTGGACAAAGCGGACTCCGGGTGGATCATCGGTGACTTCGAGGTGTTCAAGCGAAGCTTTTTCAAATCCCAAGTAGCCGAGGAGTCTAGCGTAGGGAGCTACAAAGGTTGTACTCTCTAAAACCCTAGTTTTCCTTCCATATGATGATGTGAAAAATTTGAAACCCTAATTTTTCTAGGATCGATCAGATGTAAGTTTACTTAGCACCATAAATACTTAATCTTTGGTACATGTGATTCTTCCAAACCCTACATGAGGTGCTAGGTAAACCTTTCATTGGTATCAGAGCCGACCTAGAATATTAGGCGACACCTTTACGAAGTTAAAACTCCGATCGAACCGAAAATACGGCTTTTTGGGTGCTCTCTGGACTTTTTTCAAAATCTGGTTATTTTCATAATTAAAAATATGTAAAAAATTCAGCAGGTAAAACTAAGAATTACGGTATAAAAATATTTCGATGAACAGTCTTTTCTGCCGCGGAAACGCGGCCGTACACCTCAATCACCGTATAATTTTTATGCTGTAATGCTTACTTCTGCTAGTATATTTTTTAGGGTATTTTTAATCTGTTTTTAGTGCTGAAAATTTCTGGAGATGGTTTTGGACTCGTCGATTCGATCGGAATTTTGATTTCGTGACTTTTCCTGGTAAATTAGAAAGTAGTGAAGTGTTTGAACGAGTATCATTTGCTCACTTTTCACGGGGTTTAAAAGCTTTTGGAAATACGTGCAAGTTTGTTTGTGGTAGACCCTCTAGAAGACAACAAACCTTAACTCGATTATGTGACCGTCTTGAACTGCCCTTTGAACCTTAGGGTTTGGGGCAGTACGGCGTGCCACATGTGAGGCGTTGGCTTGACCCTTCTACGGCTGGACCGCTACCACTGTGTCACACTCCGGATTTTTGAACTCCGCTCAAGTGTTGAGCTTTAGTGAATCTTGGGTATTTGATCGTTCGTTCGAAAACTTTAATACTGTCTAATTATCTGGAATGTGTTGCAATGTGTGGAATTCATATTATAAGACATGAAATACGAGGTATGTGATGCTTCGCATTTACGATGTCTAAGGAGAATGTGGATTCCAGATATTGCAGTTTTACACTTTTTTTTCTGTGACCGTAAGTGTAGTATGTCGATATCGCCGGTTTCGTTGCTATACGTCAACGACAATTGGGGTACGCATACTTACTTACGTTGATGATATGAGATATTATGAGTTGCTGAGATATGATGTGCTGGATTGTCGCGATTGAATAGCCGGGGGTTTTATGTGAGATGAGAGTTTTATATTTTCATTCATGTATATTCAAATGTAATGTAATATTCTTTTATTTGGGGCACTTCCGGGTTGAGGTTGTGTCACAGTGTTGTATATTATTTACTTTTCCGCATTAGGATGGACCCAAGGAGGGGAGCACAGGTGACCGGGTTTTGGGGTTCAGTGGGAGGCCATCTCGAGGAGTCGAGACCGGGTCTCCTAAACTCCAGAATTGGTAGGGTCGCTTGCCGCTCTCGTAGGGGTCCAGGGTGTGGGCTTGGCTATTCATCACGACTGTGGAATCCGTATTTTCTATTGTTGGCTAGATACTAAATACGGACGTCCTAGTATATCCCACATTATATCTATATTTCTGCTGCGATATCTGTGATGTGATCATTTGTTATGTTCTGATGGATACAGTATATAGTATATATGATATATTATATAGGCGTTACTTATGTTTTACACCCGCACTAGCCCTGCCCTGCTCTGTCGTTAGTTACCTAACCTAACGGTGCACGAGGGGACATTGAGGCGAATGCGGATGGCATAAGTGTGCGTCGTATTTATCTGTGATGTTTAGGTAACTTAAATGATGGGACTTCATTAATGTGATTAATGAAAGAAAAGAAACCTAAAAGATGTTGTAGAATCAAAATTTTAAATAAAAGGGTAGCTATAGTTTTGTTTTGCATAGCGGTATATATGATATACCCTGCACCTTATTCGATGAGGAAAGGGCCGAGATCCCTTCACCGGGAGTAACCCCTTTAGCAATAACTGGCAGATGCTACACACTCGGTTTGTTTTTGATTGCTTCTATAGTTTCTGCTTTGCACAGTGATATATATGATATATCCCGCACCTCATTCGACGAGGAAAGGGCCGACGATCCCTTCACCGAGAGTGACCCCTTTAGCAAAACTAGAAAAGCCTCAAAATCACTCCATTTCAAAACTTCACTTGATTCTACAACGATATCAAGTTCATTACGCAATAGGTTCTCAGAAAAACCTGTCATAGCCCTCCGTCATTTTAGATAAATCCTACTTAGTATTCGTGCTACGTTTGTTGGCCTGCGTCAAGGCATGGTGTGCGGTAGCTAACTAGTATTTATCTGTTAATGCATGTGATGCAGATTGGATTAGGGTAGTCGTGCGACTTTGTTGGCCTGCGTCAAGGGTCGTACGGGTGGGTTTAATCAATCAAGAAATGACGGGTTGAACTTAACTAGCGCACTATGGTTTGTTGGCCTGCGTCAAGGTCATAGGACGCTAGGGGCAAAATATTATCGGGAATTTCAAGTGTTGAAATTTGCAATGAGATTGCATACCTTCTATGAGATAGTTGGATCCCGATACCCACTGCGAGTAAGAGTTACTCCTGGGAGAGTTTTACACATTACAATTAGCCGATCAAGTAGGTGTCTAGAAAGGTGTCAACGGGGTTACGCCTCTGGGAAAACGAGGTTTACTTTAATTAGGTCCGTGCGAAAGCACGGGGAACCTCCCTCAAAGTACCGACACTGTCCTGGCTGAAAGATTGGCGAAGTTGTACGGCGTGATTAATCCCGGCTAGTCTTTCCTTTTAGGGTTTGAAGGAAGATTTGATAAAAACCAGTGGGAGCCATCCTGATTAGATAAAATAATAACCAATCTGATCTTGTAAGAGCATACGCTAAAGTGTTTTCTTCTCTCTCTCTCCAGGTAGCGACCATGTCATGCCTTAATCAAGATAATAATATGGATGTATTGACTGAACCCGCATGGTATACTGTACTGGGGAACGTTGGTTCCGTTCTATCTTATAAGAGTTATAGGACTGAACAGGACATAGGGGAATACCAGGATTCCCATGCCACCCGAATGAAGAAAGTACATGTTGATGCATTTTCTTCGGGTGTGTTCGTTACAGAGAACTGTTTCTCCATTTGCCCTACGTCCTGGGTATTAGATACCGGGTCAGGATCCCATATATGTAATCAGTTACATGGGCTCAGGAAAGGTAGAGAACTTGGAGAAGGTGATAAAAACATTAGAGTTGGAAATGGTGCAATTGTTGCAGCTAAGACTGTCGGGGAATATCACCTTGCATTACCAACTGGTAATACATTGGTTCTGAACGAATGCTATTACATGCCGAACCTGATATGCAACATTATATCGGTTTCTTTGTTGAGTAAAGAGGGATATAATTTTGTATTACAGGATAATGTTATGAACATTTTCCGTAACCAAAAGTTGGTTGGATCAGGCACGTTGTGCAATGGCATTTATGTTCTAAATCAATCAACGGTTCTAAGTATAACAAACACACACAAGAGGAAGAGTTCTGAACTGAATGAATCCTTCTTGTGGCATTGTAGACTGGGTCACATCAATGCGACACGACTAGCTAAGTTGCATAAGGATGGATATTTAAATCCGTTTGAATTTTCATCTTATGACACTTGCCAGTCATGTCTAAAAGGCAAGATGACCAAAACTCAGTTTACGGGACACGAAGAAAGAGTTACGGAACTCTTGGGACTAGTGCATAGTGATGTATGTGGTCCAATGTCTACACATGCCAGGAATGGTTCTTCGTACTTCATTACATTCACTGACGATCTCTCTAGATTCGGATATGTGTTCCTGATGAAACACAAATCAGAAGCTTTTGAGAAATTTAGAGAATATAAACAAGAAGTCGAGAACCAAACCGGAAAAAGTATTAAAGTCCTTCGATCTGATCGAGGAGGTGAATACTTGAGCAATGAATTCCTGGACTTCCTAAAAGAGAATGGGATTCTCTCTCAGCTGACTCCTCCATATACACCACAGCACAACGGTGTATCAGAACGGAGGAACCGCACCCTATTAGATATGGTGCGCTCTATGATGAGCACAGCTGAGTTACCTATTTCCTTCTGGGGATATGCACTGGAAACAGCTGCAGACCTACTGAATATGGTTCCCACCAAATCCGTGCCAACCACTCCATATGAGATATGGAAAGGAAAGAGACCATGTCTTAATTATGTTAAGATATGGGGTTGTCCGGCATATGTAAAAACGCAAAATCCGGACAAACTCGCGGCAAGGTCCATTCTGTGTAAGTTTATTGGATATCCCAAACATTCGCGCGGGTATATCTTCTACCACACCGAGGAACAAAAGGTGTTTGTTTCTTGACATGCCACCTTTTTAGAAAAGGAATTTCTTGAAAAAGAGATTAGTGGCAAGGAGGTAGAACTGGAAGAGGTTCCAGCAATACAGACTACGACAGAAGATTTGGTTGAACCAGAGGATTCAGTAGTTCCCAATGAACCTCAGCCTCTCCGCCGATCTAGTAGGGTTCCTCGCCAACCTGAGAGATACTACGGTTTTCTCATGGATGGTGGCAGCGAGGATTGCATCATGGAGGATGATGACCCAACTAGCTTCGAGCAAGCCATCACGAGTGGGGACTCAGTGAAATGGCTGGATGCTATGCGGTCCGAGATGGAATCCATGTACACCAACAAAGTATGGACTTTGGAAGATGCTCCTGAAGGGGTAAAACCCATTGGGAGCAAGTGGATCTTCAAGAAAAAACTTGGTGTAGATGGGAAAGTGGAGACTTTCAAAGCTAGACTTGTTGCAAAGGGTTTTCGTCAAAGACCAGGTGTGGACTATGACGAAACCTTTTCTCCAGTAGCTATGCTTAAATCCATCCGGATCATGCTTGCCATCGCTGCATATCATGATTACGAAATCTGGCAAATGGATGTTAAGACCGCCTTTCTAAACGGTGATTTAGAAGAGTGCGTGTACATGACTCAGCCAGAGGGCTTCGTAGACAGTGGGAGCAGCAGGAAGGTGTGCAAGCTGCTTAAATCCATTTATGGATTAAAGCAAGCATCGCGGAGTTGGAACATCTGGTTTGACGTCGTTATCAAAGAGTTTGATTTCGTCAAAAACCCAGATGAACCTTGTATCTACAAGAAGGTGGCAGAGAGTAAGGTTGTCTTCCTCGTATTGTACGTGGACGACATACTCTTGATAGGAAATGACATTCCTATGCTGCAATCAGTCAAGCTCTTCTTATCACAAAGATTCTCAATGAAAGATCTTGGTGATGCCTCCTGCATATTGGGAATTAGGATCTATAGAGATAGATCCAAACGGATATTGGGATTGTCCCAATCCAGGTACATTGACACCATACTAAAGAGGTTTAGTATGGAAGAATCCAAGCGTGGGAATTTACCCACGATCTCTGGAGTCACTCTCTCCAAAGAGATGTCTTCTAAGACTGATTTGGAGAGAGCTCGCATGCAGGGGATACCCTATGCTTCGGCTGTAGGTTCTATCATGTACGCGATGCTATGTACCAGACCCGATGTAGCATACTCACTAAGTGTAGTGAGCAGGTATCAAGCTGATCCTGGAGAGAGTCACTGGACAGCTGTGAAGAACATTCTCAAGTACTTACGAAGGACTAAAGAGATGCTCTTGGTGTATGGTAACGGAGAACTCCAAGTGGAGTCCTTTACCGATTCAAGCTTCCAGAGTGATAAGGACGACTCTAAGTCGCGGTCGGGATTTGTCTTTACCCTTTACGGAGGGGCGGTTAGCTGGAAGAGTTCCAAGCAAGAAACCGTGGAAGACTCGACGATGGAGGCTGAATACATCGTTGCCAACGATGCTGCCAAAGAGGCTGTCTGGATCAAGAAGTTCATTACTGAACTTGGAGTGGTTCCATCCATTGAGCATCCAATACCTTTGTATTGCGATAACAATAGAGCGGTAGATTTGGCCAAGGAACCTAGGTCCCATCAGCGATCCAGGCATATTCTGAGGCGGTATCACCTGATCCGGGAGATAGTTGTTCGCCGGGAGATCAAGGTCAGGAGGGTTGACACGAAGAACAACACAGCGGATCCACTCACGAAGGCCATTCCCCAGATACAGTTTGAAAGACTCTTCGGGATGCTCGGTATGCGATACTACAGCAGCTGGCCCTAGTGCAAGTGGAAGATTGTTAGTTGTATGTATGCCCTAGAGGCCAGTATTCTACAGATGATGTATATTATATTGGATGCTTGGACATATATAGAGATGACTTTCTTGCTCGATATGATAGTATGCTATCTGGTTGCTCTTTATCTTAACATGTATACTAGTCTCTTTAAACTGTCTTATAGTTACATGTTGGTAAAGCCCTTAGGATGTGTACTTGACTACCTAGACTATGATGCAGATCATACTAGTGGGGACATGGTAGTCCATAAGTACATCCTTCAAGGTCCCTAGTCGTAGGTGTATCGAGACGGGGCATCGATATACCAGTGTAGACTAGCGTATACGCTTCTCGACCCATGAGATGGGCGATGGAAGATCCCATATCCATTGGTGTTTGACATCAGAGATGGTATACGGGTGCTCAGTGGAGACTGGGTACACTGGATGGACTCGCCGAGAACTCCCAGATGGTATTATACCTCACGTCAGATGGCAGTTCTCAGGTGACACTTGTGCAGGTTAGTCTGTAGACCCAAGATCGTCATAAAGTCTTGTATGATTCCCACTGTGCTTTGATCTCCACCTTACCACGTCCATGAGGGCGTGCAAAACGGTGGTCTTTGGGTACAGTCCCGAGTCACATGGAGGCAATGAGCGATAGGAGGGGTTTCGTCTCTCCCGGTATTGGGGGTTGATGTTGCGCTGTGCTCGATTGGCCGTAACAGGGAAGTCCCTGGCCAGGGCTGATCAGAGATTTGCTGGTAAGTGTTACCAGTAGTTTCTCAACCCGTTATGAGCCTCACATCGGCACGACTTATCGATTATTGGGGTCTGACGTTTACCACCCCTAGACTTGATATGCGACATATCAGACGAGGAGACCGGACTGCACGGTAGTGTCGCCGATTGGCTCGACGGGAGTTGTAGCAGGTTCGCTTGTTCTCTTCTGATCGCTCAATACCCGGGTGGCCGTTACGTTTAACTGACCGCTTGCGGCTTGGGGGTGCTTGATATGATCATCACCCACTGTCGGCGTATTGACGAGTCTCAGAGTCCCATAATGGAGTTTCCTAGTCCAGGCGAAACGTTGTGGTGCGCGTATGCGATATGCGCATGGACCCGATTAAAATGCGCGTATAGGATACCGTATATTGATCGGGCGGCTTACTTTTGGTAGGGGTCGTATGTGATATGGCCGGATTGATAAATCAAGTGTTGATTTATCATTTAACCATTAGATTCTCACTAGAAATCCTTTCTTGTTTCTATGGATGTATGGATGCATGTATGCATTCCTTTTTGATTCATGCACATATGGATGTACATATACACATACATACATACATACATTCATCATGGTTGCTTATACAATGAGAATGGTGGCAATATAAGAATCACACCATGGTTATTATATGGATTTTTCATTGCTTTTGAATTAAAACAAAAAGGGAAAAGAAAAAGGGTTAAATGATAGAATGTTTCTACACTCTTCTTGACTTTACCATGCTCACCTACCTTTTAACCCATGGTTTATTTTCCTTTTGTGCTTTTAACTCCATTGCAATAATATCTATATAATTAACCATGGTTTGAAATGAGAGATGGAAAATATATATACTTATATTTTCATTTTTCAAGAGAGAGCTTTTTCTTCTCTTCTTCTAAAAAGCCATCATCTTCATCAACCTCTCACATTTTGCTCTCTAGATTTTTGTAGTGAGCAATATAATCATCAAGTTAGGATTTTGAAGTGAGAAAGAGAACCACAACACCATTCTACACAAGTCTAGCCCACTTGTTTGGAGTGTTAGCTTGATTTCGTTCACTTGATCGGATAAAGTTGCAAGCTTGGACAAAGCGGACTCCGGATGGATCATCGGTGACTTCGAGGTGTTCAAGCGAAGCTTTTTCAAATCCCAAGTAGCCGAGGAGTCTAGCGTAGGGAGCTACAAAGGTTGTACTCTCTAAAACCCTAGTTTTCCTTTCATATGATGATGTGAAAAATTTGAAACCCTAATTTTTCTAGGATCGATCCGATGTAAGTTTACTTAGCACCATAAACACTTAATCTTTGGTACATGTGATGCTTCCAAACCCTACATGAGGTGCTAGGTAAACCTTTCAGGATCCACTTCGTCTTCTGGGCATGCACACTCAGGTCGTCAGGGCAACACATATAGCAATAAATATATATATAATGGGTATGCAATATTATTGAACATAAGAAGTACAACAAAATGTAGAACATGAGTATAATAAACATCAACTGAATATGAATGGTGCAATATGGGTATCATGTCGGTAAACCAGGCAATGCGTATGTCACAACTTAACGGTCACTAAGTCAATGAAATCAATTGGTGGAAAGGATGCTCATGTTTAACAAGGGTTCCGTGCATGCCCGAGACTACGGTCCGCTGTGCCCGGGATATAACCCTGTCAGCCGTGCCACTAGGCCCACGACCTAATGTGTGTGTGTGTGTATCAGTAATAGCGAATGATCATCCTCTAAATCATTGTACCTCGCTAAATACGAGTTCAATTCCACCTTGATTTCCTCATTCCCTAGGTTATAGTATGCATTCAGTATCACGCCCCGCTTCCCAAAATATGGAAAACGATGGATGACTAGGCCAGCCATGCTCCTACGGTCAAGGAATAATCCCGCCGTAGTCACACTTCGGCTTTTAACATTACATGGTAATTAGTAAATAAAGCACAGCAGTAAAGGAAATACATCACTAAACTATTACATCAAATTTCACTGTTCACAATTTACAAATAAATAAGAAAGAACTACTAACCGAGTTCGATTACAAGATCTCTTTTAGGGAAAACCGAAACGAAGAAAAAGGCACTCCAGACTAGATCTCCGCCAGCTCGAAAGGTAAATCTGACTCCTGCGCTGGTCCTTCCTCGAGGTCTGAGCATGCATACTCAGGTCGTCAGAGCAACGTAATAGCAATTTCATAATAATGACATGAAACATGCAAATAAGGTAATAACAGTGAAAGTAAAATGCAGATAATCGCTATGTCACTAAATGATGCAAAGTATGATCTGTGTCCCTATCAGTCTCTAAGTCATGTTTGAAATCATATAGTGGAAAGGAGGATCATGTTTAACAAGAGTCTCGTACATACCCGAGACAACGGCCCACACGCCCGGGATATAACCCTGTCAGCCGGATCGCTAGATCCTACCTAATATATATAAGAATCATTGTTCGAATGATCATCCTCTAAAACACGGTCCCGCTAAATATGATGCTATTTTCACTTCGATTTCCCCCTTTTCCCCAGGTTTACACTATTGATGATTATGATTTAGTCGTGTACAAGTATGCACCAATAGCACGGTTTTGTCACTGTTCACTGTATTAATCACTGTCACGAATCATTCACTTTTCCATTGGCGTACTTGACACTCCTAAACCAATATCATTCACGCACGATAATGCAATGTCCACTGAATAATAATGCGCACTATCACTATGTATATGGCAGTTGGGTAAGGTATGTACATTTATGCGGTTAACAGGTCATGTGTAATATGAACTATTATGCACGTCATAAGCTTACAAAAATTGCAGTAATTCATATGTTCAGAATTCAATGAAACATTACAAATACGGTAACAAGTACACTCTGTCAACAGTTCAGGAAAATCTGTTTCAGTACAATCGGGTCTCTGGTATTCAATTTACAGCCGTTTCAATTTAAATGCTCGCTGCAGGAAATTCAGTTTCTGAACTGAATGTCCGTTTCGCGACACGATTTTCACCCAGTTGGAATCAGAATTTGGCGATGCTACAGTTGAATGAAATTTAGGGGTTTTGGTAGGGTTTTCAACGCAATAAACATATTCTCAATCGCATTTGTACGTCAGAAGTTATGCGCTGTTCAACACTAGTGTGTCAATTCTGTTTCAGTTTGGGACTGCTATGCGTCCCGATCTTTTAAATTGCAGTTTAAATAATAAACGACGATATAACGGGGTGAAATCACTTGCGTTATTTATCTAACAGATTGATTCTCAATAAAATGCAGGGTTCCACAACAAAACAAGTTCAGACGACCAGGTAGTGAGCATTACAAGATAGAAACCAACAGCCGGAGCTGCTCTGGACTGCAGTCCAGAGCCGGTCTCCGAACCAATTCTCGTCATAATTTCAGTACAGAAACAATTAAAAACTTGTATAGGGTTACAGTTCGTCGAGTCGGCTTCGATTTGAGCCCTTTAACTCATCATTTAGATATGTACACAATTAATTGTGATTTTAACAAATTTCAGGTGCGGGAAATTTCCAGTTTTTACAGGTGTAATTGGGGGTGTTCGTTTAAGCCATTAACAATTGTATTTTCCAGTAAAATTTCTACACAGTGCTCATTGCCACACAGGCCAGAATATGCAATTGATTTCCGTCAAATTAAATGAAGGTTTTCATTTGGATCTTGCATCAAACACTTATGTCGTTTAAGTTTTTATGAATCGCAAATAAAGAATTAATACGGTTTTGGTTTGTAACGGAAATAATCTAGCATGTAGCAAGTAGGGTACTTACCTGGAGACGTTTTGGCGATGCACAGCAGCGGCAGCGGCACGAACGCGCGACGAACGGCGCGGCTAGGGTTCGCGGCCTCGGCTCGTGTTTCGGGTTCGTCGTCGGAGTTGTCCGGGGGTGGCTCATGTTCGCTGGAAGCGGAGTGGGTTGCTCTATGGATCTTCTGGGATGTGCTGGGGTCGACGATATCGGCGGTGGTCGCTCCGGCGATGTGCACAGTGGGGGTAGAGATGTGGGTTTTGGAGAGAGAGAGAGGGATAGTGGGGCTCGGGTTTGGAGTGATGATGATGATGTTGAGGATGAAGGGGGTCGACAGGGTGTTTCTGGTGTAGTGGGGGGCTCGCCGGCGTCGAGGTGCGGGTGGTAGCCGAGATGGGTGCAGGGGAGCTTAGTGAGGGGGTGAGTTCGGCGGTTGAAGAAAGTGGAGTAGTGCGGGGGCTCTGTTGGTGGAGAGGAGAGAGCGAGGGAGGAAGGGTGAGGGGTTGTAGTCGTCGTCGTCGGTGAGGGTCGAGCAGCTGCAGGGAGTGTGGGTTCGAAGTTGGGTTTTGGGAGTTTTCGAGAGAGAGGAGATTTGAGATTGAGAGGGATAGAGGAGTTGGGAAGAGGGTGAGTTTGAGAGGCGCGCGGTCGTGGGGAAAACGGACGGGAGAACGTGGTGACGATGCGGGCATGGGCGCACGACGAGGGCGTCTTGGAGAGTGCAGTAAAAATAAGCGGGAAAGGAATTTCGTTAGGGAGAAGGAGAAGTTATGAAGTGGGTCGGGTCAGTGAAAGCGGGTGCGGGCTGGGTTTGTGGGATTATGGAGTTGGGCTGAATTAAATGTTTAATCCATTTTCTCAGCAAAGGAAAAGATAGTGGGTTTGTGGGATTATGGAGTTGGGCTGAATTAAATGTTTAATTCATTTTTCCAGCAAAGGAAGAGATAGGGAGTGGGCCTGGCTTGGGATAAGAGGTTTGGGCTGGGGATTTTTTTTGTTGATTTAATTTAACTTGTGTTGGGCTAGGTTTATTAAAAAGGGAATTTAATTTATTTTGTTTTGGTTTTAATTTAGGTTTGGTCTTTGATTGGTTTAAAGGTTTTGGAAAAAAAATTAAATATTGAAACTTAAGGAACCAATCTTCACATAAAGTAATAATACGGGAAAAATGGGATAATATTCGGGGACCTGGAAAAAATATGGAAAGATTCTCATTGAAGAAAACGGGGATTTACATTATACCCCCCTTACAAAAATTTCATCCTCGAAATTTAACAAGGATACAAAGAAACAAAGTACTAAACAAAGAGATGTGGAAAACGTGCACGGATATCTTCCTCTCGCTCCCAGGTAGATTCTCCTGGGGAACGACCGCCCCAAGACACTCGAACTAACGGAATGACCTTGTTCTTCAGCACTTTCTCTCTGCGGTCGAGGATGGTGGTGGGCTGCTCCTCTTAAGATAGATCGGTACCCAAAACTAGCTCCGAATAGTCCAGAACGTGGATCTCATCCCGAACATAACGCCGCAACTGGGACACGTGGAAGGTATTGTGCACACCAGCTAGCGATGGAGGCAAGGCAAGTCGGTAGGCCACCTCTCCTACTCGCTCTAGCACCTCAAAAGGTCCAATGAAACAGGGACTGAGTTTTCCCCGACCTCCGAACCTGATAACTCCACGGGTAGGGGAAATCTTCAGGAACACGTGATCTCCGACTTCAAATTCTAGTGCCCTCCTGCTGGTATCTGCCCAACTCTTCTGTCGATCCTGAGCCGTCTTAATACGCTGCCTGATCATTTGGACCTTGTCGACTGTCTGAACAATGAGCTCGGGACCCAATAATCTTCGCTCTCCCACATCATCCCAACACACTGGGGATCGACACTTCCGCCCGTAAAGTGCTTCGAAAGGAGCCATCTGGATGCTAGCCTGATAACTGTTGTTATAGGAAAACTCGACTAGATGCAGATGTTCTTCCCAGGAACCCTGAAAGTCCAACATGCAGGCTCTCAACATATCCTCGAGCATCTGAATCGTACGCTCGAATTATCCATCTTTCTGCGGGTGATAAGCTGTACTGAACTTGAGGCGGGTACCCAAACTCTCCTGTAAGCTCCTCCAAAAGTGCGACACGAATCTGGTGTCTCGATTTGACATAATGCTGACTGAAACACCGTGAAGTCGCACTATCTCCTGCATGTATCTCTCAGCCGGTGACTCTGTCGACTGTCCTACTTGGAATGGTAAGAAGTGTGCAGCTTTCGTGAGGCGATCGACGATAACCCAAATGGCGTTGTTGCCTCTAAGGCTCCGTGGTAAGGCCGTCATGAAATCCATGGTAATGTGCTCCCACTTCCATTCTGGTATCGGAAGCGGTTGCAACAATCTCGCTGTCCTCTGATGCTCCGCCTTCACCTGCTGTCATACCAAGCACCTGGATACGAACCTCGCAATTTCCCGCTTCATCCCGTTCCACCAAAAATGTTGCTTTAGGTCCTAATACATCTTTGTATCTCCCGGATGCACAGAATAAGCTGAACTATGTGCCTCAGCCAGTACTTCTTCTCGAACATCTCCCTTGGGTACGCAAAGTCTGCTACCGAATCTCAGAGAACCGTCTTCATGTATGATTAGGTCCGTTCTCAGCCCGGCTTCTACTTGCGCTCTGAACTTTTGCAATCGAGGATCATCCACTTGTGCAGCCTTGATGCGATCCACCAGGGAAGATTGCACCTGTAGTTGCCAAAATTGACTGAGTGCGCTCGGTGTAACGACTTCAAGCTCGAGTCTCTGAAAGTACTCAATAATGCTCCTCTAATTGGTCATCATGACCGCTGGCTTGCGACTGAGCGCATCTGGTACAACATTTACTTTCCCCGGGTGATACTGAAGGTCCAAGTCATAATCTGCCATCAGCTCTAACCATCGGCGCTGCCTCATGTTTAGTTCCTTCTGAGTGAAGACGTACTTCAGACTTTTATGATCCGTGTACACCTCTACCTTCTCGCCCAATAGATAGTGCCTCCAAATTTTCAACGCAAAGACTACTGCAACTAACTCCAAGTCATGCGTAGGATAGTTCTTCTCGTGATTTCTCAGCTGTCGAGAGGCGTAAGCAACCACTCGGCCGTGCTGCATCAGAACACAGCCTAATCCCTTCCCTGAGGCATCACTATGTATCACCAAACCACCGGAATCATCTGGTACTGTAAGAATGGGCGCCGTGGTTAACTTCTGCTTCAGTGTGTCAAATGCCTGAGTACACTCCTCTGTCCATGCAGACGTTACCTCCTTCCGTGTCAGCCTTGTCAACGGTTCAGCGATTCGTGAAAAGTCTTGGACGAACCTCCGATAATAACCTGCCAATCCCAGAAAGCTTCTGATCTCGGCCACTGACTTCGGCGTTGGCCAATCTCTGACAGATTCTATCTTTGCCGGGTCCACTGAGATGCCTTCGTCTGAAACGATGTGTCCCAAGAACTGAACCTTGTCGAGCCAGAATTCACACTTGCTTAATTTCGCATACAGCTTCTCTTCCCGAAGAATTTGTAGGACCGTGCGCAAATGCTCAACATGCTCCTCCCGGGTCTTCGAGTAAACAAGTATGTCGTCGATAAATACAACGACAAATGTGTCCAAGTACTTTGCAAACGCCCTGTTCATCAAATCCATGAATATCGCTGGAGCATTATTAACGCTGAACGACATCACAAGGAACTCATAGTGTCCGTATCGGGTCCTGAAAGCCGTCTTGCATACATCCTCGGCTGCTACTCTGATTTGATGATATCCAGAACGGTAATCCAACTTCGAGAATACCTTAGCCCCACTTAACTGATCGAATAAGTCGTCGATGCGCGGAATTGGGTACTTGTTCTTTATTGTGACTTTGTTCAGCTCCCGATAATCTATACACATCCGCAGCGATCCATCCTTCTTCTTCACTAACAGAACTGTTGCACCCCACGGTGAAACGCTCGGCCAGATAAATCCCTTCTCCAAGAGTTCTTCAATTTGCTTCTTCAATTCTGCCAGTTCAACCGGTGCCATTTTGTACGGGGCCTTGGAAACTGGTGCTGTACGTGGAGTCAAATCGATCGAGAACTCCAAGACGCATGGAGGTGGAAGACCTGGTAGATCTTCAGGAAACACGTCCAGAAAATCCCGAACAATCTCTGGGGTTGTGCTCTCATCAATCTCCATAGCTGTCAGCTCTTTTGGCTTGGCTCTATACTTGGCTGGCTCCAAAGATTCGCTCCCGCCTTCGAAAATAAACTCCGGGTGATTGGGGATGCGGAAGATCACATTCCTTGCTCGGCAATCAATAACTGCATGGAAGGTACTCATCCAATCCATCCCGAGAATTGCGTCATAGCTGCCTGTCCCGATCAAAAGGAAATTCGTATAGAATTCCCTGCCACACACTACAACCGGACATGATCTACATTCTTTACCAGATATTATAATGCCATTACCCGAATGTATCTCCCAGACCTTGGTTAGTGGTTCATGTGGTATGGAGTGTGTATCAATGAAATGCTCAGATATGAAACAGTGCGATGCTCCAGAATCAAATAGTACTCTAGCTGGCAAGGAATGTATAAGTAGAGTACCTGTGACAACTTCTCCTGAAGCCTCTGCCTGCTCGGCGGTCAAGATGAAAGCCCATCCCTGACCGCTATCTGTATAGGGTTGCCTCTGCTCCTGTGGCATTTGCTGCTGTGGTCCAGAACCTCCCTGTATCTCTGCTCGCTCAGGGCAACCGCTAATCCTGTGCTGACTGGATCCGCAAATCAAGCACTGTCCCTTGGCACGGCGACAGTCCTTCTGGGTATGCCCATCTCTATTGCAGTAGCCGCAAACTACGTTCTGTCTTTGGGGGCGATGCTGGGGCACAAATGGGCGCTTCATCTGAGTCGTTCCAGGCCTGTGAACTGGTATGGTTCCTCGAGAAGGTGCATGGGTACGTGCTGGAACGACTGGGGGCTTCCTGAACTTGTTGATCAATTGCTCCTGAATTCTCACCGCGTTGAGTACCTGTGCAAAAGTCTGCAACTCCAGTGACGCGATCAACTGCTGCAGCTCGAAATCAAGTCCCTGCAAGAAGTGTCTGGCCCTGGTGGCCTCTGAAGCAACCACGTATGGAGCAAATCGGCTCAGACGGTTGAACTTTGCCGCATATACGTCCACGGGGCGGGCATTCTGCTTCAGTAGAATGAACCTTTCTTCCATCTCTGCCTTGGCAGTGGAAGGGAAATAATGGTCCAAGAAGCACTCCTTGAACTTGCTCCATTCGATCGGCCTGTCTAGCCTGCTTTCTTCCACTGACCACCATGTACGGGCTTAATCTTCTAACTGGATCTTTATCACATTCACTCTATCTTCCTCTGGTACCCTGGCTGCCGTCAGTAAGTTCTCCATGTTCACTAGCCATTGCTCGGCCTCGAGAGGTTCAGCAAGCCCTGTGAATGCAGCTGGATGCAACCTCCGGAAGTCTGATACGGTGCCATTCCTAGCAGAGTAAGCTGGTGGAGTAGTGCCCTCGGGGGAGGTAATGAGCGCGGAGGGTCCCACTACAGCGGTAATAGCCCTGAGTCCCTCGGCGAGCAGGTCCGTCTTTCTCTCCTGGGCTTCCGCGAGAGAGGTCAGTGCACTAAGTATTCTTTCCGTGCGATCCTGAGAACTTGAGTCCGAGGAGTGGACATTCGGAGACGTCATATCGCTGGAAGATTCAAATAGGATAAGATTAGATTCAAGGATAAAAATCAGGAATAGTGAAGCGAAAATAATGTAATACAGTGTAGTAAATGTTATCCCTTGTTACTAAACACGGCTCTGATACCAACAAAACCATGTCACGCCCCGCTTCCCAAAATATGGAAAATGAGGGATGACTGGGCCAGCCATGCTCCTGCGGTCAAGAAATAATCCCGCCGTAATGTCATGCCCCGCTTCCCAAAATATGGAAAACGATGGATGACTAGGCCAGCCATACTCCTACGGTCAAAGAATAATCCCGCCGTAGTCACACTTCGGCTTCTAGCATTACATGGTAATCAGTAAACAAAGCACAGCAGTAAAGGAAATACATCACTAAACTATTACATCAAATTTCACTGTTCACAATTTACAAATAAACAAGAAAGAACTACTAACCGAGTTCGATTACAAGATCTCTTTTAGGGAAAATCGAAACGAAGAAAAAGGTACTTCAGACTAGATCTCCACCAGCTCGAAAGGTAAATCTGACTCCTGCGCTGGTCCTTCCTCGAGGTCTGAGCATGCATACTCAGGTCGTCAGAGCGACGTAATAGCAATTTCATAATAATGACATGAAACATGCAAATAAGGTAATAACAGTGAAAGTAAAATGCTGATAATCGCTATGTCACTAAATAATGCAAAGTATGATCTGTGTCTCTATCAGTCTCTAAGTCGTGTTTGAAATCGTATAGTGGAAAGGAGGATCATGTTTAACAAGAGTCTCGTACATACCCGAGACAACGGCCCACACGCCCGGGACATAAGCTTGTCAGCCGGATCCCTAGATCCTACCTAATATATATAAGAATCACTATTCGAATGATCATCCTCTAAAACACGGTCCCGCTAAATACGATGCTCTTTCCACTTCGATTTCCCCCTTTTCCCCAGGTTTATACTATTGATGATTATGATTTAGTCGGGTACAAGTATGCACCAATAGCACGGTTTTGTCACTGTTCACTGTATTAATCCCTGTCACGAATCATTCAATTTTCCATTGGCGTACTTGACACTCCTAAACCAATATCATTCACGCACGATAATACAATGTCTACTGAATAATAACGCACGCTATCACTATGTGTATGGCAGTTGGGTAAGGTGTGTACATTTATGCGGTTAACAGGTCATGTGTAATATGAACTATTATGCACGTCATAAACTTACAAAAATTGCAGTAATTCATATGTTCAGAATTCAATGAAACATTACAAATACGGTAACAAGTACACTCTGTCAAAAGTTCGGCAAAATTTGTTTCAGTATAATCGGGTTTCTGGTATTCAAGTTACAGCCGTTTCAATTTAAGTGCTCGCTGCAGGAAATTCAGTTTCTGAACTGAACGTCCGTTTCGCGACACGATTTTCACCCAGTTGGGATCATAATTTAGCGACACTACAGTTGAATGAAATTTAGGGTTTTTGGTAGGGTTTTCAACTCAATAGACGGATTCTCAATCGCATCTGTACGTCAGAAGTTATGCGCTGTTCAACGGCTAGTGTATCAATTCTGTTTCAATTTGGGACTGCTATGCGTCCCGATCTTTTAAATTGCAGTTTAAATAATAAACGACGATATAACGGGGTGAAATCACTTGCATTATTTAGATAAAAGATTGATCCTCAATAAAATGCAGGGTTCCGCAACAAAACAAGTTCAGACGACCAGGTAGTGAGCATTACGAGATAGAAACCAACAGCCGGAGCTGCTCTGGACTGCAGTCCAGAGCCGGTCTCCGAACCAATTCTCGTCTTAATTTCAGTATAGAAACAATTAAAAACTTGCATAGAGTTATAGTTCGTCGATTCGGATTCGATTTGAGACCTTGAACACATCATTTAGATATGTACACAATTAATTGTGATTTTAACAAATTTCAGGTGCGGGAAATTCCCAGTTTTTACGGGTGTAATTGGGGGTGTTCGTTTAAGCCATTAACAATTGTATTTTCCAGTAAAATTTCTACACAGTGCTCATTGCCACACGGGCCAGAATATGCAATTGAGTTCCGTCAAATTAAATGAAGGTTTTCATTTGGATCTTGCATCAAACACTTATGTCGTTTAAGTTTTTATGAATCGCAAATATGGAATTAATACGGTTTTGGTTTGTAACGGAAATAGTATAGCATGTAGCAAGTAGGGTACTTGCCTGGAGACGTTTTGGTGATGCACGGCAGCGGCAACGACACAAACGCGCGACGAACGGTGCGGCTAGGGTTCGCGGCCTCGGCTCGCGTTTCGGGTTCATCGTCGGAGTTGTCCGGGGGTGGCTCGTGTTCGCTGGAAGCGGAGTGGGTTGCTCTGTGGATCTTCTGGGATGTGCTAGGGTCGACGATGTCGGCGGTGGTCGCTCCGGCGATGTGCACAGTGGGGGTAGAGATGTGGGTTTTGGAGAGAGAGAGAGGGATAGTGGGGCTCGGGTTTGGAGTAATGATGATGATGTTGAGGATGAAGGGGGTCGACAGGGTGTTTCTGGTGTAGTGGGGGCTCGCCAGCGTCGAGGTGCGGGTGGTAGCCGAGATGGATGCAGGGGAGCTTGGTGAGGGGGTGAGTTCGGCGGTTGAAGAAAGTGGAGTAGTGTGGGGGCTCTATTGGTGGAGAGGAGAGAGCGAGGAAGGGTGAGGGGTTGTAGTCGTCGTCGTCGGTGAGGGTCGAGCGGCTGCAGGGAGTGTGGGTTCGAAGTTGGGTTTTGGGAGTTTTCGAGAGAGAGGAGATTTGAGATTGAGAGGGATAGAGGAGTTGGGACGAGGGTGAGTTTGAGAGGCGGGCGGTCGTGGGGAAAAACGGACGGGAGAATGTGGCGACGATGCGGGCGTGGGCGCGTGACGGGGGCGTCGTGGGGAGTGCAGTAAAAATGAGCGGGAAAGGAATTTCGTTGGGGAGAAGGAGAAGTTATGAAACGGGTCGGGTCAGTGAAAGCGGGTGCGGGCTGGGTTTGTGGTATTATGGAGTTGGGCTGAATTAAATGTTTAATCCATTTTTTCAGCAAAGGAAGAGATAGTGGGTTTGTGGGATTATGGAGTTGGGCTGAATTAAATGTTTAATTCATTTTTCCAGCAAAGGAAGAGATAGGAAGTGGGCCTGGCTTGGGATAAGAGGTTTGGGCTGGGGATTTTTTTTGTTGATTTATTTTAATTTGTGTTGGGCTGGGTTTATTAAAAAGGGAATTTAATTTATTTTGTTTTGGTTTTAATTTAGGTTTGGTCTTTGATTGGTTTAAAGGTTTTGGAAAAAAATTTAAATATTGAAACTTAAGCAACCAATCTTCACATAAAGTAATAATACGGGAAAAATGGGATAATATTCGGGGACCTGGGAAAAATATGGAAAGATTCTCATTGAAGAAAACGGGGATTTACATTCTGGTATTCGATGGGTTGTGAACAAATACGTATCGCTATAACTTTCAATCACTTTTCCACTTATCAGTATCACTGTCGTATTTGCCACCACCCAATCACTAACACTAATATATCGACAGTGCAAATCAGTCGCTAGGTTTCAACATGAATGATCACTATGCAGCAGGTATAAAGCAAACACGAAAAATAAGCAGAAATGCACTTAACAGATATTCCCTATTTCAATGACGACCAATGCCATATAACTTGTAAAATTTACGATAAATCACACGCAAAGATTAGACCAAAATAATATAAAGGACGTATGAAGCACACTTGATTATCTAACCAGTAAAATTTATTTCATGTCAAACGGAATTCATGTTAGGGAATTATCAACATTTTAAGGTAGCGACCGATTGCTGGAATTCCAGTTTCGGAACTGGAGACCCAACTTCACACGCATTTTATCAGTGATTGTGTTCAGATTCAGATATTTCCCCAGTTAAATGAAATATAGTTCTATCAGTTAAGTTTCCAACGCATCAAACGGATTATCGATAGCAGTTCTGTATTGAAAGTTATGTTCTGTTTAATGTGACGGTGTAAGGAACATTTCTGCAGAACACCGCGACACTTTAAAATACAGATTTAATATCAAACGACGGTGAAACAACACGGGACCAGATTCATGTGTTATCTAACTAAATTATCTACGCGACCATATGTGGATCCGCGCATTTTCAGTTTTATGCAGGTATGTACAGGTGCTTAAATTCAGGTTTCCCCGTGGAATGCTGCTCCGGACTGCAGTCCAGAGTCGCATCTCCAGTCAATTCTCGTTGCCGTAATCTATCGATATCGAAAAATAAACTATATATGGTTCTAGATTATCGAGTCGGCTTAGATATGAGCTGTAGAACCCCACATTCCAATCTGTATTTAATTTACAATGATTTTAATAAGCAACATGTGCGGTAAAATTTCAGATTTGACGTAGCTAGACAGAGGTATCATTTCATAGTGATGAAGTCAATATTTTCATCTCAATTTCCTATAGGTCATTTATTATCATTAAAGGGATTTATGCGCCATAAATTCCGCCATTTTGAAATGAGGTTGTCAATAGGGTAGTGTATCGAACACTTGCCAAATATAAATATGTCACGATCGATACTTCGTTTTCTTTCAACCAAACAATAATAAGTGGTTCTTATAAGATCTACACAATAATACGCGTTATCCACTCAATCATGTTCCAACCATCATAGCTACGAGTGTAATTAAAATGTAACGGTTATACAACAAAATATATAAAAGTTTTCATACTTTAGATTACTCGTTATAACGTAATACGATAGCATGAGTAGCAAGTGAGGAGTTTCACTTGCCTTTGGCGAAGGTGGCACAGCAGTGACACACGCACGAGCAAGGAACGGCACGCGCACGAGTCTTGGCACAGCGTGGCACGGGACTGGCACTGGCGTGGCACGGAGCTGGCACTGGCGCGACACGGGAACTTGGCGCGAGGGCTCGGGTGTGCAGTGGGGAGTCGTGGAGTCGATGGGGGCGATGGAGATGGGGTTGCCGGCGATGAGGTGATCGGGTTCGTTAGTGAGATGCAGGGGAGAAGCCCGGTGATGGTCGGCGATGGACCCAGGGCTCGGTTATGGGTTGTGCGGGAGTGAGTGAAGGAGGAGGAGATCGAAGGTAGTAGTGATGAGGAGGTGCCTCCGGTGATGGTGGTTGACCGGCAGCAGTGAAGAGGTAGCTGTGGAGCGCAGGGGTGCGGCGTTGGTTTTGGGTTGGGAAGCGATCGGGGCGTAAAGCAGAGGGGAGTCATCGGTGGTTGTCGCGGTGGAGACGGCGGATGTGGGTTTGTGTTGATGGAGTCGGGGTTTGGAGGGGAGAGAGAGATGAGGTCGCCGGGGAGATCGTCGGTGGCGGTCGGAGCTTGTGGATGGAAAGCTCGGTGTTAGAGCAGAGTGAGAGAGAGAGAGAGAATGACGCAGGGGAGGAACGAGGGGAGAGTGAAGTAGAGAGGGGATAGAGAGAGGGGTCGTCGGGGGTTTTGGGCGATGAGTCGTGGCCGTTGCGACGTGGGTGCGAGTAATGGGGGAAGACGTGGGGGAGCCGTTGGTGCCTTGGAACCGTTGGGGGGAATGAGTCTCAGTGAGCAGGGCATGGGGAAGATGGGCGCGAGGAGCGGGCGTTATAACACCCGAGCCCAATACTACTAATTTCTGTTACTGTTTGAGTATTAGGTGGTACTCATTTCATTTATCTTGCTTATTTGTGGCTTACTGTAAAATTTTTACCCGGCAAAGTCATTTCCGCACATAACAAATTTTAGCATCTAAAATAAAAATTAAAAATACCCATCTTCGCCTAGTCGACACCCCTAGCCTTATGGTAGCGTCCATGTATTGTGTTCTCGTCCCGTTCAGTGAAACGGGCGAGTTTGGACGACTATGCGCGCGCACATGTGTCCGTTTTGGGGGTATGCTTTTTAATCATAAAACACCTCATTTTAAAATTTGGAACCCGCTTAAAATCCTATTATTTCAATTTCAATTTTTTGGACCCGACCCGGGCGCGATTTGGAAATATTTTATTTGGCGCCAAAATCCCAAATTTTAATAATTTAAAAACCTTCGAATATTTCTTTAACTATTCTAACCTCACTGTTAAATTAAATCTTTAAAAATCTTTTAATATATTTCCAAAACCTCTCAATCATCACGCAGCCAATCGCGAGGCTTATATTTTCTCCCTTGGGCCCCACTTTCTCCATATATTTCTCTCTCTATCTCTCATATCTCGCTATCTCTCTCTCTCTCTTTCCTCTCTTTTATTTCCTCACGAGAACCAGAGAACCAGCGAGCCTCGCGAGAACCCTAGCCACCTTCACCCATCGCCGCCGCAGCCCAACGCCGGCACCACCCTCGCCGGCCTCGTCGTCTCCTCGCCCTCACCCGAGTCTCCCTCTCCTCGCCATCTCCTCCTTCTTCCTTTGTTTACCCAAGCCATGCCTCCACCCTTACAACATATCGCCGGCGGCCTCTCGTCATCGCCATCCGCACCACCACCACCACCCTCCTCACCACCTGCGCACTCCAGCACCCCCGACCATCTCCTCTCCCTCTCCGTTTCTCCAATCCCTGCACCAACATTCCCTACTCGAGCCCTAACCCTAACCGCTATAACCTTCTCGTCGGCGCCTCACCGCCGTCGAGCTCACCGCCGTCACACCCTCTGCAACCCAGTAAGCTATCTCTCCTCTTCCTTCTTCTATTCCCTCTTCCTGATTCTCCTGTTGGCTGTTCATTGAATTCTTGAATTTGTAATTCGCTGTTCGCCGGAATCCGGCCGTGCCGGTGACGTGTCCCGACGATCCAGCAGAGTACTCTGACCCGTGTGGTCCCTTGGTTCGTTGTTTGGGTTCAATCCGTGAACCGTGCGTCCGTCGCGAGTTTCCCCGCCGACGTTACGTTCCGTTTTTCCCGGTTCGCGACCCGTCGAGGCAAGTACCCCTTGCTACATGCTATACAATATATTTATATATGTATTGACACCCTAAACCCATAAAATTAGCTTGGTATAATCGTTTTCCATTTTGGTTACAAAATTGCATTATATCATTTTACTGTTAAACATGGAATTTACAGTTTGCCAATTTGAACCCAATAATCAAATCTACCTGTTCAATCACAATTTTACTGTTAAATAGATGGTGGCATTTATCCATGTAGTTCTGTTACATTCGGACACTCGTATGCATTTGACTTGAAATAACTGTATTGAACCGATACCTAAATTATTGCACCGCTAAGGGTGCTTAAACCTGTTAACATGACTAAACGGCTATATCGTTTTACTGCACTCTTGTAATTTGAATGAAACTGCTTATTATGTAATTCATTGCTTATCTCATGTTGTTAATACCCATGTGTGATTATATCTGATTGCGAGCACACCCACGATATTGTTTACATCTTGACCTGACATGGCTATATATATATATATATATATATATATATATATATATTGATACACCTGACATGGTACCGTATACTGTTGACTTGACCTGATGTACCATGACCCGACCCGTTACCTGATCTTGTGTCTAATGCCAACAAACCTGACATGTAGTCCTCATGGACCGTTCCTGTTGTCTATCCAGACAAACCTGCTTTTACCTGATCATGTGTTGGCATTAGTCCTTGATTACCGAATACCTGACTCGACATACATAATTTGGGGTATGGGGAAATCAAAGGTGAAACCGATTTGTAACTCAACAGTTCGATACTTGTTCTGATCAGTCTTACGGGCTAGGCCAGCCCCGGAGTGATGATGCTGACATCACTCGCCCATCCTGCTACTTGTTACTGCCTAGCGGCACGTCTCGGATTCAGCCCCGAGAATCTTGACCGTGGTCCCGGGCACGCACGGGATACTATTGAGTTACATCGACGATTCATCAATTAATTTCAAAGACTTTAGGATAGAAACCCCGATAGAACAGTTTAGTTACCCACTGCACACTACCCTGCACTGCTTGATTCATATTACTGCTACTCTCATTTTATTCATGGTTATTTTGCATTGCCTGTTACATTGTTCATATTATATTACTTGTTGACATGACGCGCTGACGTCTGGATTTTGCATGGCCCAGATTCTGTACCGCTGTCGCAGTCCGAGCAGGAGTACTTCAGCCAGCAGGCTGAGTTGTGAGTTCAGTAGTAGTTAGTTTTACTTCCTGCATTTATTTCCTGATGTGAGCCCGCATTATGGGACATGCTTTTCAGTTATTTTGTATTGGATCATTTGCTTCCGCATTTATTTATTATTGACTCCTGTTATTCTGGATTATGGACATGTTTTAGATAGTTTTATCTTGTTCCTAATATCTCTACAGCCGTAATGTGACTGTGGATGGATGCTTCCTACCCACAGGTAGCATGGTTGGCTATGTCACGTGCCCAATTTAGTGTACTCTGGGAAGCGGGGCGTGACATGGTTCTTTTGGTATCAGAGCCATGGTTAGTTGGGTTGATTCTTTTGTAGTTGGGTATTGTACCCAATACACGAATCAGAATGCCCGTGTTTAGGAAACATGTCCTGCCACCTTGCCGTTTACCATTCTTGAATCACATTCTTCCTGATTATATCTTTTACGATGTGCAAACTTCTTTTGCATGTCGACTCGAAAACATGATTTCTTGTTATCTCTAGGACTTAAGCGACTTGGGTGGAGTTAAGTAATTGTGGCTATGATACCGCGTCATAGTTACAATGCGGTACTCTATTTAAATATCTTGGAGTTCTAGCCTTGATCTATATATTGAATCTATCATCATGCTAATGTTAGGTGTTTTTTGATTTCAGGAATATGGCAGATAAGAATTTCAAGACGTACCAGAGGCGTGTGGACGAAGCCGCCATGCTTGGAGTGATAAGGGGAATGCTGGAAAACCAAAAGAGACAGACCGAGCTGATCCAGCAGCAAGCAGACTCGTTCCAGGAAGGTTTGCAGATCGTTCAGCAGTCTGTAAACAACGTTGGAGCTAAACCAGTTGATCGAGTAGGGACCGTGGTAGACTTCAGGCGTTTGGGTCCGTCTACATTTACTGGTTTGGAGGAGCCGTTGCCAGCCGAGCAGTGGCTAGTTGACACGGAGAATTTGCTGATTGCGGCACAGATTCCAGATGACAAAAGGGTTGATGTGGTACGCATTCAGTTAGTGGACTACGCCCGAGAGTGGTGGCTTGTGGAGGAGACCCGCTTGCCCAAGCCGATCAAGTGGGCGGATTTTTCTAAGAGTTTCCTGGAGAAGTTCTTCCCGCGGACTGCACGGGAGGAAATGGAAGAGAAGTTTATTGGGCTAAGGCAGAATGGAGCACCCGTGGACGTGCATGCCGCAGAGTGGACGAGACTCAGCAGATTCGCTGGACCTTTAGTCGCCAACGATGCAGACAGGGCACGAAGGTTCATGCGCAGTTTGGATGTGGACATCCAGAGGAAGATTGTCTCCCTGAGTTTGACCACTTTCTCACAGGTTCTTACGGCAGGTCGGGAACAGCAGAGTTTATCTGGGATGAAAGGGAGCTTGCAGCCGACAGCAGTTGCGACAAGGAAGCCCGCATTTGTACCTAACCGAGCTCATGGTCGCAGAAGTATTCCAGTGGACCGTCGAGGTGTATCACCCATGAAGAAGCCTGTGATCGTTGATCGAAGAAAGAGCGTGATTTGTGACTACTGCCGTTTACCTGGGCACGTGCAGAAGGATTGTCGAAGAAGGCTGGGACTTTGTTTGGTTTGTGGAGCGGCTGATCACGCAGTTGGTGCCTGTCCGTCGAAGCTTCGTACGAGAGATGATATTCAGAAGCCTCCGCAGAGACCGTTCCAAGGGCAGAAACAGCTGACTCAAGGACCTAATCAGGCTCGAGCTTTTACCTTGACAGCTGAGCAAGCTAAGGCATCAGGAGAAGTGGTTTCAGGTATTCTACTCGTTCATGGTTTTCCCGCAGTGGCATTATTTGATTCTGGTGCATCCCACTGTTTTATGTCATCCAAATTTATAACTACACACTCGATTGCCTGCACGACCCTGTCTAGTTTCTGGGACATACACACTGGGAATGGGAAAATCATATCTAGTAGGGAGTGTAAAGATTGTACGGTTGTTGTGTGCGGACGGGAACTCTTTGCAGATTTCTTGGTGATTGATACGGGCAGCTATGAAGTCGTCTTGGGAATGGATTTTCTTGGCACTTTCCACGCTCACATTGACTGTAGGGCAAATAAAGTAATTTTCCAGATTCCCGGACATCCCGAGTTTACCTTCACTGAAGGAAGCAGTTCTGTCGGGCCAGTCGAGTTTAGGGCTAGGCCGACAAACAATATTCTTACAGCAATGGAAGTTGATAGTGGTGAAGAGCCGGCGGTTGTTCGCGATTTTATGGACGTATTTGAAGATATATCGGGTTTACCGCCGAAGCGAGATGTGGAGTTCGCAATTGATCTTATTCCTGGTGCAGCGCCAGTATCTAAAGCGTATTATCCAATGGCACCAGTTGAGTTGGAAGAAGTTAAGAAACAGGTTGCTGAATTGCTTGAGAAGGGTTGGATTCGAAGCAGTAACTCGCCTTGGGGAGCTCCAGTTCTTCTAGTAAAGAAGAAGGATGGCACAAGAAGAATATGCATCGACTATCGAGAATTAAACCGGGTGACTATCAAGAACAAGTACCCGATCCCTCGCATTGGAGAACTTTTTGAGCAGCTTAATGGTGCGAGGGTATTCTCGAAGCTGGATTTGCGATCCGGATATCATCAGGTTCGAGTGAAAGCAGAAGATATTTGCAAGACGGCGTTCCGAACTCGGTATGG
This sequence comes from Agapanthus africanus, assembly GCA_030015575.1. Taxonomy (NCBI): domain Eukaryota; kingdom Viridiplantae; phylum Streptophyta; class Magnoliopsida; order Asparagales; family Amaryllidaceae; genus Agapanthus; species Agapanthus africanus. The sequence continues at coordinate 978,819,143 of CM057338.1, read as the reverse complement.
ACATTACGAGTACTTAGTGATGCCCTTCGGAGTAACGAATGCGCCGGCAGTATTCATGGACTTGATGAACCGAATCTTTTCACCGTTCTTGGACCAGTTCATTGTGGTATTCATTGACGATATTCTGATTTACTCGAAGAGTTTTGAGGAACATGCTGAGCATTTAAAGATCGCACTGCAGACGTTGAGACAGGAGAAATTGTATGCGAAGATGAGTAAGTGCAAGTTTTGGCTGGAGGAAGTGAAGTTTTTGGGACATGTTGTGTCGAGCGATGGAATCGCCGTCGATCCAGAAAAGATTGCAGCAGTTCGAGATTGGCCTATTCCAAAGAATGTTGCTGAGATAAGAAGTTTCCTTGGATTAGCCGGATACTACAGGAGATTTGTGGAGAACTTTGCTCGTCTGGCAGAGCCGTTGACCAAGCTTACGCGCAAGGAGGTACCTTTTGTATGGACGGATAAATGTGCGTTAGCTTTTGAGACGTTGAAGCAGAAGTTGATAACCGCCCCTATTCTGACCGTGCCAGACAATTCCGGAGGATTGGTGATTCACAGCGACGCATCTGGAAAAGGATTGGGATGTGTTTTGATGCAGCATGGGAAAGTTGTAGCGTACGCATCGAGACAATTGAAGACCCATGAGAAAAATTATCCAACTCATGACTTGGAGCTTGCAGCTGTGATTTTCGCTTTGAAGATTTGGAGACACTACCTTTTGGGCGAAAGAGTCAAAGTTTTTACAGATCATAAGAGTTTGAAGTATGTGTTCACACAGAAGGAACTGAATATGAGGCAGCGTAGATGGTTGGAGCTGATGGCTGACTATGATCTTGATCTTAAGTACCATCCGGGGAAGGTCAATGTTATGCCGGATGCGCTTAGTCGGTTACCAGCAATTCAGGTGTTAACTACGCAGAAAGAGATCGTTGTAGATTTTCGAAGATTTGACTTGGAGGTTGTGCTACCGCGTTCTACAGGACAGTTGATGCAGCTGCAAGTGCAGTCGTCTTTGATTGAGAAAATTAAAGTAGCACAATCGCAGGATCCTAGACTGCAAAAGTTTCGAGAGCAGGTTGAAGCTGGACTACGAACAGATTTACTGATCCACGAAGATGGTTCGTTGAGGTATGGTAGCCGTTTGTGTGTGCCAAAGGGAGATGTTCGTGAAGAGCTTATGAAGGAGGCACACAGTTCGACTTATTCTGTACATCCAGGAGGCACAAAGATGTACCGAGATATTCGACAGCATTTCTGGTGGGAAGGCATGAAACGTGAGATTGCTCGCTTTGTGGCTAAGTGCTTGGTGTGTCAGCAAGTTAAGGCTGAACATCAAAGAGTTGCTGGTTTATTGCAACCACTTCCGATTCCTCAGTGGAAGTGGGAACATATAACCATGGATTTTGTGACGGCTTTACCGCGGAGTCCAAAGGGCAACAATGCAGTATGGGTGATTGTTGATCAGTTGACCAAGGCAGCTCACTTTATTCCTTTCCGGGTTGGTCAATCAACAGAGACCTTGGCAGAGCGGTACATGCAGGAGATTGTAAGATTGCATGGAGTACCGGTGAGCATCATGTCCGATCGGGACACTCGGTTCTTATCACACTTCTGGAGGAGTTTACAGGAAAGTTTGGGGACTCGATTGAAGTTTAGCACAGCTTATCATCCTCAAACTGATGGTCAGTCGGAGAGAACGATCCAAACTCTTGAAGTCATGTTGAGAGCATGCATGTTGGACTTCAAGGGTTCTTGGGAGGATCATCTACACTTGGTGGAGTTTTCTTACAACAACAGTTTTCAAGCAACTATCCAGATGGCTCCGTTTGAAGCTTTGTATGGTCGTAAATGCCGTTCACCTGTTTGTTGGGATGATGTCGGTGAACGAAGATTGTTGGGACCAGATTTGGTGGTGCAGACGGTTGAGAAGGTTAACACTATCAGAAATCATATGAAGGCAGCACAAGACAGACAGAAGAGTTGGGCTGACACGTCAAGAAGACCTCTAGAGTTCGCCATGGGTTATTTGGTGTTCTTGAAGATATCACCGACTAGAGGGGTGATTCATTTTGGGAGTCGAGGAAAGCTTAGTCCTCGATTCGTTGGACCCTTTGAGATCTTGGAGCGTGTTGGTGAGGTAGCGTACCGTTTGGCGTTACCGCAGACCTTGGCAAATGTGCACGATGTGTTTCACGTATCTCAACTACGAAGGTATGTTCGAGATGAAACGCACGTTTTGGATCATTCGGAGTTAACAGTACGGGAAGACTTGACTTTTGAGGAGCGACCGGTTGAAATCGTGGATCGAAGGGAAAAGGTTCTCAAGAACAAGGTTATCTCCCTTGTGCTTGTTTCTTGGGGTAATCGCTCGCATGGAGAGTCCACTTGGGAACGAGAAGATGAAATCCGGCAGAAGTTTCCTCACATTTTCTGGTAGTTTTCTATCTTTGTATTCTTGGAATTTCGAGGACGAAATTCTTTTTGTAGTTGGGTATAATGTAACACCCGAGCCCAATACTACTAATTTCTGTTACTGTTTGAGCATTAGGTGGTACCCATTTCATTTATCTTGCTTATTTGTGGCTTACTATAAAAAATTTACCCGGCAAAGTCATTTCTGCACATAACAAATTTTAGCATCTAAAATAAAAATTAAAAATACCCATCGTGGCCTACTCAACACCCCTAGCCTTGTGGTAGCGTCCATGTATTGTATTCTCGTCCCGTTCAGTGAAACGGGCGAGTTTGGACGGCTACGCGCGCGCACATGTGTCCGTTTTGGGGGTATACTTTTTAATCATAAAACACCTCATTTTAAAATTTGGAACCCGCTTAAAATCCTATTATTTCAATTTCAAATTTTTGGACCCGACCCGGGCACGATTTGGAAATGTTTTATTTGGCGCCAAAATCCCAAATTTTAATAATTTAAAAACCTTCGAATATTTCTTTAACTATTCTAACCTCACTGTTAAATTAAATCTTAAAAAATCTTTTAATATATTTTCAAAACCTCTCAATCATCACGCAGCCAATCGCGAGGCTTATATTTTCTCCCCTGGGCCCCACTTTCTCCACATATTTCTCTCTCTATCTCTCATATCTCGCTATCTCTCTCTCTCTCTCTCTTTCCTCTCTTTTATTTCCTCACGAGAACCAGAGAACCAGCGAGCCTCGTGAGAACCCTAGCCACCTTCACCCATCGCCGCCGCAGCCCAACGCCGGCACCACCCTCGCCGGCCTCGTCGTCTCCTCGCCCACACCCGAGTCTCCCTCTCCTCGCCATCTCCTCCTTCTTCCTTTGTTTACCCGAGCCACGCCTCCACCCTCACAACCCATCGCCGGCGGCCTCTCGTCGTCGCCATCCGCACCACCACCACCACCCTCCTCACCACCTGTGCACTCTAGCACCCCCGACCATCTCCTCTCCCTCTCCGTTTCTCCAATCCCTGCACCAACATTCCCTACTCGAGCCCTAACCCTAACCGCTGTAACCTCCTTGCCGGCGCCTCACCGCCGTCGAGCTCACCGCCGTCACACCCTCTGCAACCCAGTAAGCTATCTCTTCTCTTCCTTCTTCTATTCCCTCTTCCCGATTCTCCAGTTGGCTGTTCATTGAATTCCTGAATTTGTAGTTCGCTGTTCGCCGGAATCCAGCCGTGCCGGTGACGTGTCCCGACGATCCAGCAGAGTACTCTGACCCGTGTGGTCCCTTGGTTCGTTGTTTGGGTTCAATCCGTGAACCGTGCGTCCGTCGCGAGTTTCCCCGCCGACTTTACGTTTCGTTTTTCCCGGTTCGCGACCCGTCGAGGCAAGTACCCCTTGCTACATGCTATACAATATATTTATATATGTATTGACACCCTAAACCCGTAAAATTAGCTTGGTATAATCGTTTTCCATTTCAGTTACAAAATTGCATTATATCATTTTACTGTTAAACATGGAATTTACAGTTTGCCAATTTGAACCCAATAATCAAATCTACCTGTTCAATCACAATTTTACTGTTAAATAGATGGTGACATTTATCTATGTAGTTCTGTTACATTCGGACACTCGTATGCATTTGACTTGAAATAACTGTATTGAACCGATACCTAAATTATTGCACCGCTAAGGGTGCTTAAACCTGTTAACATGACTAAACGGATATATCGTTTTACTGCACTCTTGTAATTTGAATGAAACTGCTTATTATGTAATTCATTGCTTATCTCATGTTGTTAATACCCATGTGTGATTATATCTGATTGCGAGCACACCCACGATATTGTTTACATCTTGACCTGACATGGCTACATATATATATATATATATATATATATATATATATATATATATATACACCTGACATGGTACCGTATACTGTTGACTTGACCTGATGTACCATGACCTGACCCGTTACCTGATCTTGTGTCTAATGCCAACAAACCTGACATGTAGTCCTTATGGACCGTTCCTGTTGTTTATCCAGACAAACCTACTTTTACTTGATCCTGTGTTGGCATTAGCCCTTGATTACCGAATACCTGACTCGACATACATAATTTGGGGGTATGGGGAAATCAAAGGTGAAACCGACTTGTAACTCAACAGTTCGATACCTGTTCTGATCAGTCTTACGGGCTAGGCCAGCCCCGGAGTGATGATGCTGACATCACTCGCCCATCCTGCTACTTGTTTCTGTCTAGCGGCACGTCTCGGATTCAGCCCCGAGAATCTTGACCGTGATCCCGGGCACGCACGGGATACTATTGAGTTATATCGACGATTCATCAATTGATTTCAAAGACTTTAGGATAGAAACCCTGATAGAACAGTTTAGTTACCCACTGCACACTACCCTGCACTGCTTGATTCATATTACTGCTACTCTCATTTTATTCATGGTTATTTTGCATTGCCTGTTACATTGTTCATATTATATTACTTGTTGACATGACGTGCTGACGTCTGGGTTTTGCATGGCCCAGATTCTGTACCGCTGTCGCAGTCCGAGCAGGAGTACTTCAGCCAGCAGGCTGAGTTGTGAGTTCAGTAGTAGTTAGTTTTACTTCCTGCATTTATTTCCTGATGTGAGCCCGCATTATGGGACATGCTTTTCAGTTATTTTGTATTGGATCATTTGCTTCCGCATTTATTTATTATTGACTCCTGTTATTCTGGATTATGGACATATTTTAGATAGTTTTATCTTGTTCATGATATCTCTACAGCCGTAATGTGACTGTGGATGGATACTTTCTACCCACAGGTAGCATGATTGGTTATGTCACGTGCCCAATTTAGCGTACTCTGGGAAGCGGGGCGTGACAGGCGTGGGCGCGAGAAGCGGACGTCGGACGTTGGGAAAAAGGCGGAAAGAGAGACGAGCGAGGGAGGAAGAAGGGGGAAGCGGGTGCGGGTCAGGCGGGCGTAGGTCGGGTCGGGCATGGGTTGGGCCGGGTAGAATTAGGATTTGGGTTTGGGTTGGGTTTAGAGTTTAGGTTAGGAATTTAATTTAAATAAAATATAAAAAGTATAAAGAAAAAAAGAAAAAAATCTGAAAAATATACGGGAAATTATATATACGAAACTGGGGATTTATATGGAGCATCCTGGTGGATACCCCAGACGGGTAGTCCCTAAGCAAATACTCCCAAGCACAAGCGGATACCTAAAATGGGTAGCCCTTAAGCGGATACTCTTGTAGTGTATCCCATTGCGGGTATCCGCTCTCCATAATGTGACGGCGAATACCTCTTTGCCTCCTAAGCCATGCCCTAGGAATAATGGAGTCATTATTTGACCCATACCTTCTCCACTCGTCTACATGTACATGAACAGTCTTTTTATTGTTCGCCCTTTATATAAAATAACTTCAAGGGGTAGAAATGAGGCCGCTCCGAACAAGAGAGATCATCATCATCACAAAAGCCTTGTTGTAAATAGAAAAAAAGAAAAAGAAAAAAGAAAGACAGACAAAGTGAGAACTTGAAGCCAAGTTCCCCTATCCTTCTCCTTCCCTTCAAAGGTCTACTAAAGAACTTCAACAAATTCTTAACACAAGAAGTGTGTTTCTCGGGCCGCTCTTTGTGTCCTCGAACAAAGAACATCAAACTTTACACGTTCTAAAAGATCAAAGTGATTTAATCATAGAGATCTAATCATAGAGATGACTCTGATCCCACACCTGAGCTATGACATAAAAATTCAATGTCACTTTGGCACAGAGGAAACTCTGTATCTTAAACTTGAGAAGTGGGAATCCTATTTCTCTCATATTGAGAATAGATCAAAACCTATTTTCCATAGACTATGAGAATAGAGAAAAATTCTCTTCATATGAAACCTAAGAATAAGAACCAATCATGTTCTCAGCGAATTCGTGAACATGATACATATACTTGTGTTTCACAACAGTTTTGAAAACAATATAAACTTGTGTTACTTTTCACTAAACGGACCAACTTCGGATATTCCAAATAGGTATTCGTCCCTACTTGGCTCATGCAGGAACCCTAAGAGAAGTTCTCGCTTCGTAAACCATTTCGGATATCTCATTTGTATCCGTCCCGATTTTGCTCAAGCGGAAACCCCAAGAGAAGTTCCCGCATTACAACCCTAAGCCGCATACCTCAAAAGAGGTATCCGTTCATCAAGGCAAAGTGGCCGGGTCCCGCTAGGAAGTATCCGCCACTGCTTAGCTAAGTCAGATACCTCAAAAGAATTTTGAGGTATCCACCACCCATTATCATAATAAGGCCGAATCCAACGTGGAGGTATCCGCCCATATCATATCATATATACGAGAATAATGGAGGATAGGTATCATAGGAGGGAATTTCCTCCTATGGCATTGAAAAAATACACTCTCCATGATTTTTTCCGACGATCGACATCCATCATCATCATCATTATCAACTAAGATGTGGATGCACACAATTTCATATGATCTATCATTTTTTCACCATTATTTAATGGGTGCAAAATTAAAGGTTTACCGACAATAGAACTTTTTATATTGCAAACACAACGGAAAACGGTGAAAAGGTGGTAAAATCATATGAAATTTGATGTAAATTTTCTACACAATATGAGTAAACTCTCACCTTTTCTCCATTATTTTCTGTATGTATATATGTGTGTGTGTATATATATATATATATATATCCACTACATTCATACATACAACACATTCACGCAGCCAGGGGTGTAAACGAGCCGAACTCGAGCCAGCCAAGCTCGGCTCGAGTTCGGCTCGTGGTTCTTTTTGTCGGCCCAAGTCCGGCTCGTTTAGTTAATCGAGCTAGAGATACTCGGCTCGAGTCCGGCTCGATTAAACATGCCCAGCTCGTGTTCGGTTCATTTGTGGCCCATTAACTAAACGAGCCGAGTTCACGAGCCGAGCTCAACTGAGCTCGTTTAGAGCTCGTTTGTGAGCTCGGCTCGTTTTCAGCTCATTTACTCATATTAATAGTATCTTCCAAGAAAAACACATAATTAACAATAATGCTTAAAACTCAGGGTTTTGAGATATGGAAAAATTTAAAAACATTAACATCTAGGGCATTGAATGGGTCTAAGTGCTGGGTTTTATATTTATCTCTGTACACTTTATATACTGTTATTTAATTGAATTAAGTGTTCTGAGAGTTGTATAGAATCTGGTATATATTACATATTACTGTTTTTTTTTCAAACTGTGTAACCTAGCCGAACCCGAGTCAATACCGAACGAGCCTGGCTGAGCTCGAGTCCGGCTCGTTTAATAAACGAGCCAGGCTTTCTGGCTCATGTTCGGCTCGTTAATAAATGAACCGAATTTGAACGAGCTGATACCGAGCCGAACCTTAATCGAACCTGAGCTGGCTCGTTCAATTACCACCCCTACACGCAGCCAAGAGAGCCCCAAATTTGCCCGGAAAGCAGTTTGTGGTCACTTTTCCAACTAGGTTTCCAATCTCGCATTATCGTAAGGATGGAAAGGGCCATATGAGCTATCGCCCGTTGGTGCGAGAGTATATTCAATTGAACAAGAAAGCCTTCACTTCATCCTTCTTGTTTCAATCCATATCTTTTCAAAATTCACACAATCCTCTCTCTCTCTCTCTTCTATATTATTTTCCCCTCTCTTCTTTCTACTCGTATCCAATTCTTCATCATAAAACCCATCGCCACCATCAAAACCTACACGAAACCAAAACCTCGACAAGAAATAGTTTCTAATGGCGGATATCCCTAGCAACTCGGTGCAGTCCTCTCTTTCTCTCTAAAAAATACTCGATTCGATTCAACAACAAATAATTTCTAATCTTGTTATTCTTGGTTCTCTTATGGGTTTCGCTGCTCATCAGGAATCCTCTGATTTCGTCACGCTCGACATCGGGAAACTCGCGATAGTCGCCGATAAGGACCGTCTCGGTTCCAACTCCAGCCCGCGAATCTTTGTAACGATGAAGAATTCGATCTCTCTTGTGCTTTAATGAGTTTTCGTAATTGATTATTTGATTTATGTTGTTTTTCGATTTCGATGGATTTCAGAAGAGTTTTTCACGCAAAGGATCGCAGAGAGTTGAAGGAGACGCCGCCGCCGCCGGTCCCATCAACGGTGAGTTTGTGACGCCGTTTCGGCCGAAACGGTGCCGTAACTGCTTCTATGTTTCGCGCATAAGGTCGAAAACGACCTTTTTCTGATTTATGAAACGAAGTTTTTTTGGTGGATTTTAGAAGGTGGGACCCACTCCAGCGAGAAGCAGGCGATTTCCGTACACGTGGCGGCATCTGACGAGACCATATTGCTGCCGCGTGTTTCAACCCCGACAGCGGGCGGTGGAGGAAAGTACAGGAGGCTCGGGAGCCGGCGGTTGTTGCCGTCGCCATGGCTGGACCCGAGGCGAGTGCTCATGGTCTTCGCCACGCTGTAAGTTCTTCGCCCATCGAACATCCTTCAATTACGAAAGGGCCATAAAGTTTGAAAAAAGAACAAACTTGAGATGGAGTACATTATAAGGGGCCATATCTGGCTAGGGTCAGCTAATTAGCTACGGTGGATCTCTTCAAATTGGGGTCTAACATGGGCAGTGGGTCCTTGGGGTTTAAGTGGTGCCCCCATGTTGTTATACTGCTGGCATCGGCCTGGCTACGGCCGACCTCGGCCACAACATTTAAGGGTTACACTAAAATGCCCTTAACTACAGTGGCTTCTCACTAAAACAGCACCTTAAAGTTTCTGTTGCAATAAATAACTCAGTTGCTCCTTTTGATGGTATGTTAGTGAAAAAAATTAAGGTGTTTTCTTGAAATGCTACAATAGGTTAAGGTATTTTAGTGTAATTAACCTCAACCTTAGGCACCTGTAGAAAAATAGAGTCAAGTGAGGTTGGGGTCACTCGAAGCTCAGTGGCTGATTATGGGCGAAACAAGGAAGGTGGGGGCATGGATTAAGTTGGGCAGGCACCGGCCTCACGAGGCTGGGTCTCGCGACCGCAGGCATGCAGCTGTTGTCAGACCCAGCCCGTTAAAGTCAAGATAATAACGGGCAGGTGAAATTGCTGTGTTTTCTACGTATTAAAGTAAGTGGGCAGGCGCCTGTGTGGCTGTCAAGCGCGCGTGGGAACGACGGGACCCTGTTTTGAGTGTGGGACCCACGCGTGGGTCAGTTGGCCAATTGAGGATTTTGGATGTTTTAATTGATGGCGATGGTTTAATTAAAGGACTTATTCTGTCTTTTTAGAAAAGAGACTTGTGTAGATGCATCGCACACGGATTTGGGGATTTTATGGATGCAATTCGATTGTTATACGTTTCTGTTGTCACTGTCCAAATTGATTTATCTTTACCTAAAAGGCAGAGTATCTTGTGATAAATTTTGACTAATAATGGGGGAGAATAAGAATGAGAAGAGATTTCTGTCTTTGTTCCTATTGGGTCCCCATATTTCGCATTTATAGACATCCGAACAGATAAGACCCTTCAGTCGTTTACTGTTTCTCTGGAGACTTATCAGAACAATACAGGGATTCTTCTGTAAATACCAGATCCGACAAGTTGTATGGGTGGTTAAATACGGTAGCTTTAGTCGAGAAAATGCAGGCGTTTCTTTATGACCTATTTGATGTTATTTTTTCATAAGATACAATTCGTATGAAGTGAATTGTAAGGTCACTATGTAGAAACCCTCTAGGCTTCTTCATTATAGAAGTTGTTCCGGTCACCGATGGGTTCCATTTCTTGGTTGTGTGCAGGTCAAGCATGGGAACTTTGATACTGCTATATTTCACTCTCTCTATGGGCAAAATGTCTGGAGGCGTCCACACCGATGCCCGATGATTTTGCCTGAAGCAAGGCATCGATTCGCCCGCACCGGAGAAATGCTTTACCGAAGGTCTGTAATTAGCATGTGTAGAGCAGAAGACACAGCCAAAGAGATGGAATGAATAAGGGCAGGCTTGTTATGAGTGGGAGACATCAAAGGAAAGCTATGAGTGGGATACAGAAATCACTTGATATATGTGTTTGTGCTTTCATCTATTGCGTCTTCTAATAGAAGGAAAATGATGATAGGTAGATGATATAATACTTCTTTTCCTTTAGTTTTGTTCAATTGGTGTTTATATCTTGTGTTGTTGTTTGGCATGTGAGTGTATGATAACATTTGGGTGTTGCTTCTTTCTTTTAGAAAAGGCTAAGATATTATTAGGTATGGATATTTGTGGCATGAGGTTGGAAGTAGAGGGTATTTTCCTGATGTCCTCTTGTTTTCCCATTATAAGGCCAGCTGGTAGAAAGATAAAGTGTAGGAGAATAAGGAAGCATTTAGGATGGTGGAGGGCTTTGCTGAAGGAGAGAGGAGAAGGAGAAAGTTGAAGGGCTTTGTTAATAATAGAATGAGGTGATGAGGCTCCGCTTCGATGATTATTACAGGCACAGAATAAGCAGCATTTTAATAATCATCATTATCAAGCAGATAAATCAAACTCCTAAAGTCCAGTCATGACTCCAAAACTTCAAACCAAAACTACAAAGCTATGATGATGAATGAGATATGCATTTTATATTTTGACATCTCTCCGCAAGTCCTTTTGGATGAGTCAAAGTCCTTTTAAGGAACCTGGGTTATATACATCCGGTGAGAACTGATCTTAAGTTGCTATGTTACAATCTTAAAGTCTCTGCCGTTCCAACAAAACTCTAAAATTACTATGGAGGTTGAAAGAAAGCATTTATATTCTAACGCAAACCAGTCACATATGTCACGCTTTTGTGAAGGAAGAAAATTACTCTATAATATTTATTTTTATAAGAAAGTTCAAAAGGACAAAAAGAGCCCAAGAGAATGAAGAGGGAGGTGCAAAAGGGAATGATATGGTAGGTAGCATTTAGAACACAACAAAAATAATAGTTGGACATATTAGAAGAATTTTGTCAGAAGATTATTCTTAATTGATATGTAATTAATTGATGCCATGATTGATAGAACCTCCTCATTCTTGTTTATAAGAAAATTATACTAGCAAGCAATTAGATCATACAAATCAAATCATCAGCAATATAACAACATCAAGAAAATATGAGAATGATGTAAAGAATAATATAATCTAAACACAAAAAATCCATGTGGTTCTTAAAGATTTCCTCAGTGGTACTCCAAGAACCAGATATGATTGCAAGTCCAGTGCTGAAATCTATTATCAAGCTCCCTCGCAGACTATTTGAGATCATTTGTCAGCATCAACTTCTCCTATTCCAGTCTATTATGCCAATCAACGTTACAACCGTTGTCAATCTGCTAGTCGACGAATGACCAAACACACAGCGATCAACTGTCAGTTACTATAACACATGTTTCTTCTAGAATGATGGTAGATAAATCAAACGCAGTTGCAGTTACCATGGCTAGCAGTGAACAAATTATCACTACTCACCCCGAGAAAGAAGATTACTGTATAATATTTATTCTTTTAAAGAATCGGAAAACGACAGAACGAACCATAAACGGTATGGCAGGTAGCATGTAGAATACAATAACAATAGGCAGACACAATAAAAGATTTTACATCAGAAAATTATTTAATTGATATGAAATCAATAGATGGCGGTGATTGATAGAACCTCCTCAATTTTGTTTATTAAGAATATTATACTAGCAAGCATGTAACATGCTTTGCAAAAGAATTTTTATTTCAAGTAGGTGGTTGGCTCTTTCTCGGTTCTTTCAACCTGCAAGTTTGTGGTAGGTGACGGAGGTCAGCAGAAAGGTAAAATGCGCGTGCATGCGTGCGCGTGTCACTGATTTCGGCAAAAACGTAAAATGTGTGCGTGTGCGTGCGCGAATGCAGGCATGCGAGAATGCAACAGGCACAATTTCATGCTCATTCGAATTATGTCTCGAGCTCTTTACAGGAGATCAAGTGCAACAGAGTATAAGAGATCTAGTACATGACTATATTCTACATTGCACAATATTTTCGCAGCAAGCAGTAATTTAACAGTACAAGTGTAACTGATTATTGCATTGGATGTTGAACGGTTTGCAAAGAGGATAGCGCAAGGGGAAAAAATATAAAAATTCTGCAACACATCAGTATCATCAGATGTTAGCTGTGGTTTTTCTTCGTGTATTCTTTAATGAAACTTGACGGGAAAAAAAGAAAAAATAATCACCTTTGATTAGGATCAACAGCTTCAACAGTAACCATTATCTGTAAAGTATCAGATCCCATAAAAAGATGTGATATAAATGCATATAACAATTACAGGACAACGAAAGAGATTCTGCAATCATATTTACTAATTTAATGTCGGTATAAGGTCCCAGAATTAGAGATCAATATCATATATTAACCAGAGAACCAATTAACATGTAGGTGCTTGTTTTAAGACACAAATGTAGATAAAACGAATCCAAATATCAATAACTGAACAAAGCAAGGAAATACGAGAATGAATGGGAGAAGCATATGTATGAACATTAAAATTTTGTGTAGTCCTTGAAGATTCGCCCCATGGTACTCTAAGAAACCAGGCATAAAGGTATAGCACTATGTCTGATATCATTTGGTTGCGTCAACTTCTAGAGATATGTGTTAATTGTCCTTCTCCTACCACTCTAGATTGTGACCATCAAAATGCCGTTAAGATCGCTGCTAATATGGTATTCTATGAGAAAATAAACACCATGCCATCAACTGTCACTCACTAATTGAAGGCCAACACAATCACAACGTCACACGTTTCTTCTGGAATGCGATTTGTTGTTTTTAACCAGAACTCTGACCACCATGGGTCGTCAATTTCACTCTCCAAACTCAATTCAACTATCGAAATTATAACGATCGTAACCCTAATGTAAGTATGTAGGTGCGACTTCTGACATAACTAGATGAGTAACGGAACTAGATGAGTAACGGACTTCGACATTATAAATATGGGTTTATCTGCGTAATGAGCCAGTGAGTGCCAAGTACACATGAGCCCGCTACTTTTTTAAATAAACTTTTCTGCAGTTTTTCTCCGATTTGGACGTGACCTTCGTAGGAATAGAACCACTGACCTCCCACCTAAGAAAGAAAAGTTTTACTGAAGAAACTATACGCTTTGGTTTTTTCAGGGTAAATGTAACGTTTGCAGGTAGGTATAAGGAAATGAGAAATTGGAAACAGCTTTTGTCTTCTATCTTCACATTTTTAAACAGTCCACCACTTTCAGTTTCATAAGCATACAAAAGTTTGCGGTCCCCTACACACTCCGACTGCAAACACCAAAGCGCACCAACCCTAATCTCCTTTACAAATACCCCCTTCTCTCTTCATCCCAACATCATCTCATAATGGCCCCGACAATCAAGCTCTCTCTCCTAGCCTTACTCCTCATAGTTCTCTCAATAGCCGAGGCATCAACAAGTGAGACGTGCCAAAGTAAGGGTCAGCAGCACAATATCTGTCGATGCTGGTACTTCATGAAGTATGGCAATCAAGGGATTCATCTAATGGACATGGACGGCAGTAAAGATAATAATGCTGAACAAGAAGTGTGCTGTAAGCAGCTGAGTCAAGTGAGGGAGGAGTGCAGGTGTCCTGTGATTAATAAGTTGGTGCATGAGCTGATGGAAGGGCAGTATCGGGGAGATAAATGCAGTGAAGGCCGATGTGGGGATATGCTGACGAGGGGCAGGTCTTTGCTTGGAGCATGTAAACTTAGCCCGGGCAGCTGCGCAATGCCTTGAGCTGGTGGGTGTTGGTAGTAAAATGGGAATGAAAATGTAATAAATGTAATAATATGAAATAGATCATCATGTGTGAGAAATGGTTGGCGTACGGTCAAAATAAGTTTTAAGTAAATGACTTGGATATTTTCGGTCTTTTTTCACTTTTTTTACTTTTCTCCCAATATTTGAGTTGGGTTGATGGAGGAGTTAATTTGAAAGGAGCCTAGACCACAAATACCCCATGATTCATCCCCAAAAATATGAAGATTAAGTCGAAAACTTCAGAAAATGGCTTAGTGCGGCAAGGATTAATATTCGACAGGAAACATTTTGTTCGCTGATATCTCACAGAGAGAAAGAGAGCTAGAGTTGATCCTATGAGGTCCGGCCTCATTTCTTATTTTGAGGTCCAATTTTCAAACACCCAATCCCCCATCCTTTTCACTAATCCGCTCCGGCCACTGTGATCTACACATGTTAGATAGGCTATGTATCAAATTTTACGATATTTGGAGACCTCCAAATGTTGTGCTAGAGATCTTCAAATCTCGGAAAATTTGATATATAGCCTATCTAACATATGTAGATCACGGTGGCCGGCGCGGATCAGTAAAAAACACGGGGGTTGGGTGTTTGAAAATTGGACCTCAAAATAAGAAATAAGGCCGGACCTCATAGGAGCAGCTCCTTATATATATATAATGCAAGTCTCATATTTTCGAAGTAGAGAGGCCCAAACTGTGGGTGCGGCTCAACTTGAAGTTGCTGCTTCGACTGCAAGTCCATTGCAACTAACGATCAATGACCTCTGGTGCTGCTTTAACCATACCGAACCCTGTTTATTTACGGAGAATCACAGACTTATGAGTTTGTGGTTGCATAAAAGCCGGAAAAAAGAGTAACACATACACGGTTGTAATACTCATCTTTTATTTTCTTGACAGCAACTCTTGATTATAGCCTTTCAGGTTGCTTGATGGATTCCACTGTGAGATTGTCTCGGCTTTCAGAGATGTAGAGATCGCTAAAGATTATTATAGATTTGAGCATCTAGCTTCCCTTTAGCTAACTTGATAGAAAGAACATGGTTAGATGAACAACGGATAGAAATAAAATTATCACTGTACAAATTTTATGTGCATTACCTTTAGGGCTAGTATTGCTCACGGCACCCCACAACAGAAATCAACATTTTGCATCATGAGGCATGCCTTGACAGAAAGATAAAAGTTTCTGTAGATGCTCTATTAACTCGAGAACTAAGTAATTTGAGGGAAACACCAGGTTGTCGAGATGGTTCATTTTGAAAACAATATTTTTGAACCTTGTTAGAACATAACAGCCAACTCAAATGTCATCTTCGCAGTGATGCGGCCATATATACAAGTCCGGGGTTAGTAAGCATGCACCCATGTACACAACAAAGAATAATAACATAACAATGCGTGAGCTGAACGCTGAAACATGCAAATATGTATATGATGAGGCCACTACATTGGTTTTCTATAGAAAACAAAGGGTACATATGTGTACAGGACATCTGTTTAAGTTGGTGTAACTAAAAAAACAAGAGACGTGTTCTATAAGTACTCTCCTGAGAAAAAAAATATTGGTCAAATGGTCAATCACGGCTAGATATAGATCTAAGCATTTTTCCCCACTTTGAAATCTCAGCTATACTATGAATTTTTTCACAGAAAAGGGGTGGGGTGGGGTTGGGGGGGACGGGGACGGCACTTCATATGATTAAAGATCAAATAGCAGTAACAGCAGCAAAGTAAAATATAAATTTAAGACAATGAGGCACCAAAGTTACCTTTAATTCAAACCCTACAGTCAGGCTACACAATAAAAACTTTCAAGAAAATCAATAAATTCCACTTAAATGAAACCACAAGTGACCAAATATAAAAAAGCTGTAAAAAGCAAAACACCTGTCTATATCCGTCTGATTTATTCTTAAAAATACAGAAGTAAAAATACAGAAGTACTTAATATACTCTTATGCCCGTCTCACTTTATGTTGAGAAAGCCCGTCTCTAGAAACTAAATATCCTCCACCTCCTGTTTTGATGATTTTGGATGCCCTTCATACTCCAGCTTCACTCCCAAATTCGCCGAAATCAGTCTAAACTTTAGCCTGATGCCATCCATCCTTTCCTGAATGCTCTCGTTTTCTGGTTCAAGAAGTGGGAATTTATTCACCAACTCACTCAATTGCTCAATGCTCTTCTGGAGCCGTGATGAGAACACTCGAGGATCAACACGGATGGCCAATTTCCAAATATCAACACAGCCGCGATAGAAGCCAAGCTCCTCACCCACTTGAAATCCCGTTTTCAAGCCCACCTCTCGACCTTCCTCCTTCCCTGAGACCAAGCCATCGTTGTACCCATCTCTAAAGCCTTCCTCGTAATGCGCTTTCTCTAAAAGAACTGCAGGTTCGAATAAGTCCCCTGAATCACTAGGTTTTGGCTCCATGGGGTCCAAAACCGACAAACTTTAGTGATCGGAAACTAGCCTGCATAAGGAGAGGGAAAACATTTTTAAAAATTAAGTTGTAAACCGATGCACCATACACTGTTGTATATTCTATCGCCTTGTTATAGCCTAAAGATCAGCATCCTTAAAGTCATGAAATCATTAATAGCCATTACGGCCAGGCTTCATGGTAAAGGTGCAACACCCTAATGCATTTATACGATATTTTATTTGGGGTATTTCGAATTTTGCGACGGATTTCTAATTATTATTGTTTTTGGGTGCGGATAGTGTATTTGATAACTGTGGTTAGTATCCGACCCGACCCGACCCGCATGTTTGAAACCCATCATGGTTCAAGATTACGTCATATATTTACTAGTTCAGAGAATCCATGCACATCTAGATTCTATACACATATATAATATATATTAGTATCCGCATATCTTTTAATAATACAAATAATGATTACATAATATATTTTGATATCTAGCATGGCATGTTATCCCCATATCATATGTTTGCATCCATACATCGTGTTCACGTCCAAATTGCTAAAACGGACTCATTTGGATCGCTACGTATATTTACGTAGATCCGCACTTGGGGGTATGCATTTTTATTGATCGGACATCGCATTATGGTTTAAACTTGTACGCATATCCATATTTTAAAACTAGATTTTTTTATGAGACCCGGCTAATATTCGTAGTATTTTAATATTAGTTGTTTAAACGCAAAACATATATATTATAATATCTTTAACTAAACAGTTATATATAAAAATATATATAATTAACTAAATATATTATATCTTATTCTCTCTCTCAGCAACTCTCTCACCGCTGTCTCTCTTTCTTCTTGCTCCCTCTCTAAACATATATATGTAAATATTAATATAACATATTAGCTTAAACACCTCAACCAACTTTCTCTCTCTCTTCCTCTCTTTCCTGTTCTCCTTCCCACGACGAGAAAATCTTAACCCTTACCCTCGTCGCCAACCCTCGCCGACCACACCTCGAGCTTGTGCTCACCGCCCTCGTCACCACCCTCTCCACCTCCTCTCCCCTTCTTCTTCCAGAGCACCGCGACATCCCTGCACAACCCCGACGACGCCACCAACAGCAACCCCAGAAACCCCAACCCCTCACCGCCGGAGACTCGTCGTCGCCGTTGCCATCACCCGACCGTCACCTCCACACATCCCTCTCCTATCCCCGACACCGCAAACCACCACCACCATCCTCGTCAACCCCTGACTACCCCATAGCAACCCAAGAAACCCTACTGCCCTTCGTCGCCGACGGCAACCCACCATCATCGTCGTCGCCTCGTCTATGTTCTCCTCTGTCTCCAAAACTCGACACCAACAGCCCCATTCTTCTTCCTTTTCTTGGCATTCCGGCCGTCTCGCCGGAGTTGCGCGCGTCGCTGACGATCCAGACAACCCAGTCATCACCGTCATCCCCAGTCACCACGTCATGTCACTGATCAGCCAGATCCAGTCCTGTGCATGTAAGTTGGTATTGCGACGTTAGTCCGACGTCAGACGTAGCATCCATACCTCGACGTGAGATCCGAATAGGCAAGTTTTAACTTGCAACATGCTATTTTATATTATATCGATATCTATATGAATAAGAATAGTACATGTGTTTTATTATTCAGCAAATGTTACAGATTTACAGTTTTACAGTATCTGTTCGTATCCGTACTGATAATAGCATATCTAGTTGCATGCCGGAACATCATGATATCATTATACTACTATAATAGTACAGTATGTTATCTAGTTTACATCATACATATTAATGGATGTATAACGATTATTACAGATAGATACATATGCATCCTGGCAGTAATTGTGTTTCGATATTGATTACAGTTTCACATTGGCATCTATTTTGGTTAATATACATTACATGACATGTTCACGACCCACAACCAGACTTGTTACTTGGATCTTATTGCTAATGCCGATAATCCTGACTTGTTGTCCTGACGGACGTAATTTATTGTCTACATAGACAAGACATGTACCTGCTTAATCCTGTGTTGGCATTAAATTTATATCATCAATACTTGACTTGAACCCATAACCTTGAAGGAAAGAGGAAATCAATAATGAAACCTGACTTGTAACTCAACAGTTCGATACTTATACTGATCAGTCTTTACGTGCTCGGCCAGCCCCGGAATGATGCTGCTGACATCATTTATCTGTACATGTTACATATTTACTGCTTAGCGGCACGTCTCGGATTCAGCCCGAGAATCTTGACCGTCGTTCCAGACACGCACAGGATACTATTGAGTTACATCAACGATTCCATTAAATTGATTTCAAAAACTTTTAGATTAGATAACCCCGGAAGCACAGTTTTAGAACCCACATCACATGTACCTCACTGTTTCAGATCTGTATTTATCCTTTGTATACATGTTTGATTATATTATTATATCGTGGTCATTACTGTTATTTGATATTATGACGTACTGACGTCTCGGTTTTGCATGGCCCAGTTTCTCTATCTTTATCGCAGCCAAGTCAAGAGTATTTTAGCAATCAAACCGAACAGTTGGGAATTGAACGTGTATTTGGAGATATTTAGTTTAGTTTATTTCCGCAGTTTTATTCCTTTGATGTGAGCCCATATTGAAACATGATTCAGATGTTTATTGGAGCTTGATTCGTTTCTGCTTATGCATTTTCTTGACTCTATTTATTGTGGCAGATGGACATGTGTTAGCTAGTTTTTATATTTTACTGTTCTTGATATCCTATAGACAGCCGTAATGTGACTGTGGAGGGATCTTTCCTAGCCACATGTAACATGGTTGGCTGTCACGTGCCGTGGTTTACGTATCTTGGAAAGCGGGACGTGACAGGATTTATTTAGTATCAGAGTCCTAGAATTTAGGGTTAATCGGATTTGATTCTTTTGTAGTTGGATATTAAATCCAATACAAATCCGGAATTAGGAACATGTCCTGCCACATTACTATCTTGTCAGTCTTGAATCTATAACTATCTTGTTTATTGAATCATGTTTACCGTTGCTAATCATCTTCAGTGTCTTGGCTTCATATTCATGGCGGATAGAGATTTGCGATCGTACCAGAGGCGTGTTGATAACACCGCATTGCTCGGAGTTATACGTGGTATGCTGGAAAACCAGAAGCGGCAAACTAAGCTAAATCAGCGGCATGCCGAGGCTTTTCAGGAAGGTCTGTGGACGGTCCAGCAGTCCGTAGTTGTAGCAGCACCCAGGCCAGCATAGCGTGAGGGCACCGTGGCGATCTTTAGAAAGCTCGGACCGTCCATATTTATTGATTTGGAGAAGCCATTACCAGCGGAGCAGTGGCTAGTTGACACAGAGAACCTGCTCGTCGCTGCGCTGATTCCAGATGAAAAAAGGATAAATGTAGTACGCATCCAGTTGGTAAATTATGCTCGCAAGTGGTGGCTCGTAAAGGAGACCCGTCTGTCCAAACCGATCAGTTGGGCAACGTTTTCGCGAAGTTTCTTGGAGTTCTTTCCACGATCTACTCAGGAGGAAATAGAAGAGAAATTCATTAGTTTAAAGCATAATGACGGATCCGTTGATGCGCATACGGCTGAGTGGACCCGGCTCGGTCGATTTGTGGGGCATTTGGTTGCCAATGAGGCAGATAAGACACGAAGGTTTATGCGTAGCTTGGATGTGGAGATTCAGAGACACATCATATCTCTGGGATTGGCCATCTTCTCCTAAATTCTCAAGGCAGCTAGGAAGCAGCCGAGTTTATCGGTGAAAGCAAAGGGTACTCAACAGCAAGCCGTCGTAGTGCGGAAGCCGGCGTTTATGCCAAACAAAGCTCCTGTATGCAGTCGTCCCGATGAACAGGCGAGGCACTGTACCTATGAAGAAGCCCGTTGTATCCGATCAGAAAAGAAGTGTGATTTATGACTTTTGCCGTATACCCGGACACCTGCAGAAGGACTGTAGAAAGAGGTTTGGACTTTGTCTAGTTTTTGGATCAGCTGACCATACTATCAGTGCTTGCCCGTCAAAACTACGATTGAGAGACGATATTCAGAAGCTACCGCAGAAGCAAATTTATATCCAGAAGTTGATTACGCAGAAGCCTAATCAAACACGGGCCTTCACTTTGACAGCCGAGGAGGCCAAAACTTCAGACGAAGTTGTTTCAGGTATCCTGCTCGTTTATAATTTTCCCGATTGGTATTATTCTATTCAGGTGCATCTCATTGCTTTATATCTTCCAAGTTTATTAGTGCATACTCTATTCCATACGCGGACCTGTCTAATTGCTGGGACATACACACTGTGAATGAGAAAATTATATCTAGTAGTGAGTGTAAGGATTGTTCGATTGTTATATGCGGACAAGAGTTATTCGCGGATTTCTTAGTGATTGATACTGGCAGTTATGATGTTGTCTTGGGAATGATCTTTCTTGGCACTTTCCACGCTCACATCGATTGTAGGGCAAAAATAGTGATTTTCCAAATTTCCGGACATTCAAAATTTATATTTTCAGGAGGTAGCAGATCTGTCGGGCCAATCGAATTTAGGGCTAGGCCGACAGGTGTCGTTCTTTCGTCGATGAAAGTATACAAGAAGGAAGCGCCAACAGTAGTTCGAGAGTTTATGGATGTGTTCGAGAACATCTCGGGTTTACCACCAAAACGAGATGTGGAGTTCATGATTGATCTTATTCATGAAGCAGCGTCGATTTCAAAGGCTTATTATCCGATAGCACCAATGGAGCTAGAAGAGGTAAAGAAACAGGTTACCGAATTGCTAGAGAAGGGTTAGATTCGCGGTAGTAATTCATCCTGCGAAGCTCCAGTTCTTCTAGTCAAGAAGAAGGATGGCACACGAAAGATGAACATTAATTATCGAGAATTAAACCAGGTGACTATTGAGAATAAGTACCCAATCTCTCGCATCGGCGAACTATTCGATCAACTCAGTGGCGCGCAAGTATTCTCGAAGTTGGATTTGCGATCCGGATATCATCAAGTTCGGGTGAAATCGGAAGATATTTGCAAGGCAGCGTTCCGAACTCGATATAGGCATTACGAGTACTTAATGATGCCATTTGGAATTACTAATGCACCGGCAATATTTATGGACTTGATGAACCGAATCTTTTCGACATACTTGGACCAGTTCGTAGTGGTGTTTATTGATGATATTCTGGTCTATTCAAGGAGCAAAGAAGAACATGTAGAACACTTGATGATCGCACTGCAAACGTTGAGACAAGAAAGGTTATATGCTTAAGATGAGTAAGTGCGAGTTTTGGCTCGAAGAAGTGAAGTTCTTAGGATATGTCGTATCCGTAGATGGAATTGCCGTTGACCCTAAAAAGATTGCAGCAGTTCATGATTGACCAATTCTAAAGAATGTATGGGAGATCAGAAATTTTTTTAGGCTTGCCGAATATTATAGAAAGTTTGTGGAGGATTTCGCTCGAATAGCAGAACCATTGACCAAGCTAACACGAAAGGAAGTACCGTTCGTATGGACGGAAAGACGTGCGTCAGCTTTTGAAGTATTGAAGCAAGGATTGACCACCGCTCCTATCATGACAGTACCAGACAGTTCCGGAGGGCTAGTTATTCACAGCGATGCATCTGGGAAAAGCTCGAGATATGTTCTAATGTAGATATGTTCCGGAGGGCTAGCCTACGCGTCGAGACAATTGAAGACTCATGAAAAAAGCTACCCAACTCATAATTTCGAGCTAGCGGCCATGATTTTTGCTTTGAAGATTTGGAGACACTATTTATTGGGCGAAAGGGTAGAAATATTTACCGATCACAAAAACCTAAAGTATGTGTTTACGCAGAAAGAGCTCAATATGAGACAGCGTAGATGGTTGAAGCTGATGGCTGGCTATGATCTTAATCTAAAATACCATCCGAAGAAAGTTAATGTAGCGCCGGATTCTCTAAGTCGGTTGCCAGCAATACGAATGTTGACAGCACAGAAGGAGATTATAGCTGATCTTCAGAGATTCGAGTTGGAGATCGTACTACCGCATTCTTCGGGACAAATGATGCAATTGCAAGTACAATCGTCCTTGATCTACAATATTAAAGCAGCACAGTCGCACAATCTAAGATTGCAGAAGTTTCGAGAACAGGTAGAAGCGGAACTTCGAACGGACTTGCTAATTCATGAAGACGGTTCGTTACGATATGGCAGTCGTTTATGTGTGCCAAAAAGAGATGTTCGTGAAGAAGTCATGAAAGAGGCTCATAGTTCCGCATATTCCGTACATCCAGGAGGCACGAAGATGTACAGAAATCTGCGACAACATTTCTGGTGGGAAGACAAGAAAAGGGAGATTGCTCGCTACATATCGAAGTGCTTGGTGTGTCAGCGAGTCAAGGCTGAATATCAAAGGTAGCTGGTTTGTTGCAATCACTTCTGATTCCTTGATAGAAGTGGGAACATATAACCATGGATTTCGTAACAGTACTACCACGAAGTCCAAAGGACAATAATGCAGTTTGGATGATTGTTGATCGATTGACCAAGACAGCTCATTTCATACCGTTTCGAGTTGGTCAGTCGACGAAAGCTTTTGCAGAGCGGTGCATGCAGGAGATTGTGAGATTGCATGGAGTACCTGTGAGCATCATTTCCGACCGTGATACCCGATTTTTATTGCACTTTTGGAGGAGTCTACAGGAAAGTTTGGAGACTCGCTTGAAATTTAGCACGGCCTATCATCCTCAGACAGATGGCCAGTCTGAAAGAACGATCCAAACTTTTGAAAATATGTTGAGAGTATGCATGTTAGACTTTAAGGGTTTATAGAAGGATCATTTATACTTGATGGAGTTTTCTTATAATAACAGTTTTCAGACAACTATACAGATGGCTCCATTCGAAACATTGTACGGTCGTAATTTTCGCTCGCCCGTCTGTTGGGACGATATTGGAGAAAGAAGATTGTTGGGACCGGATCTTATTGTGCAAACAGTGGAGAAAGTCAACGTGATCCGAAATCATATGAAGACGGCACAAGATCGACAGAAAAGTTGGGCTGATAGGGGACGAAGACCTCTAGAGTTCGCAGTTGGTGATCTTGTGTTCTTGAAGATATCACTGACCAGAGGAGTGATCCGTTTTGGTAGTCGAAGCAAGCTTAGTTCTCGATTGTAGGGTCTTTTGGTATTATCGAGCGTGTTGAAGAAGTAGTGTATTGATTGGCTTTACCACCATCCTCGGCGGGTGTTCATGATGTGTTTCATGTATCTCAACTCCGCAAGTATGTTCGAGATGAGACGCACGTCCTACATCACTCGGAGCTGACAGTAAAGGAGGACTTAACGTATGAAGAACGACCAATGGCGATTGTGGATCGATGATACAAGGTTCTCAAGAACAAAGTTATTCCTCTAGTACTTGTTTTATGGGGGAATCGTTCGCACGAAAAATATACTTGGAAACGAGAAGACGAGATCCAATAGAAATTTCCACACTTCTTTTCTTAGATCCGTGTTTTCTTGTCTTTTCTTGTTCCGTGACTTTCGAGGACGAAATTCTTTTACAGTTGGGTATAATGTAACACCCTAGTGCATTTATACGATATTTTATTTTGGGTATTTCGAATTTGCGACAGATTTCTGACTATTGTTGTTTTTGGATGCAGATAGTGCATTTGGTAACTGTGGTTAGCATCCAACCCGACCCACATATTTGAAACTCGTCATGGTTCAAGATTATGTCATATATTTGCTAGTACAGAGGATGCATGCATATCTAGATTCTATACACATATTTAATATATATTAGTATCCGCATATATTTTAATAATACAAATAATAACTACATAATATATTTTGATATCTAACATGGTATGTTATCATACCCCATATCATATGTTTGAATCCATGCATCATGTTCACGTCCAAATTGCTAAAGCAGACTCGTTTGGATCGCTGCGTATATTTACGTAGATCCGCACTTGGGGGTATGCATTTTTACTGACCGGACATCGTATTATGGTTTAAACTTGTACATATATTCTCCATATTTTAAAACTAGATTTTTAAATGACCCAGGTAATATTCGGAGTAATTTGATATTACCTGATTAAACCCAAAATTTATATATTATAATATCTTTAACTGAACAATTATATATAAAAATATATATAATTAACTAAATATATTATATCTTATTCTCTCTCTCCCCGCTGTCTCTCTCTCTAAACATATATGTGTGTGTGTGTAAATATTAATATAACCTATTAACTTAAACACCTCAGCCAACTCTCTCTCTTCCTCTCTTTTCCGTTCTCCTTCCCGCGACGAGAAAGCCTTAACCCTCACCCTCGTCGCCAACTCTCGCTGACCTCACCTCGAGCTCGTGCTCACCGCCTTCGTCACCACCCTCTCCACCTCCTTTCCGTTTCTCAAACCCGAGCTCCACAACATCCCTGCACAACCCTAACGACGCCACCAGCAGCAACCCCAGAAACCCCAACCCCTCACCGCCGGAGACTCGTCGTCGCCATCATCCTCACCCTCACCCTACCGTCACCTCCTCACATCCCTTTCCTATCCCCGACACCACAAACCACCACCACCCTCGTCAACCCCCGACTACCCCACAGCAACCCAAGAAACCCCACTGCCCCTCGTCACCGACGGCAACCCACCATCGTCGCCGTCGCCTCATCTCTGTTCTCCTCTGTCCCTAGAACTCGACACCAGCAACCCCATTCTTCTTTCTTTTTTTTTTCTTTCTTTTCTTGGTATTCCGGCCGTCTCGCCGGAGTTGCACGCGTAGCCGACGACCCAATCACCGTCGTCGTCCAGTCCAGTCACCACATCACGTCACTGATCAGCCAGGTCCAGTCCTGCACGTGTAAGTTGGCATTGCGGCGTTAATCCGACATCGGACGTAACATCTGTATCTCGACGTAAGATCCGATCAGGCAAGTTTGAACTTGCAACATGCTATGTTATATTATATCGATATCTATATGAATAAAAATAGTGCAAGTGTTTTATTATTCAGCAAATGTTACAGATTTGCGGTTTTACAGTATCCGTTCGTATCCGTACTGATAATAAGCATATCTAGTTGCATGCTGAAACATCATGATATCATTATACTACTATAATAGTACAGTATGTTATCTTGTTTGCAGCATACATGTGTTGGAGATAGTGCCCTCATAGTCAATTATTGGATCGCAGGTACGTGATTGCAATGATTGCGGAGGACCTATCCCGGTAGAACAGTCTTACTCGAGATGATAGTATGCTATCTGCTTTGCCTTTATCAGTTGTGTGCATGTTCAGGTGACTGATTACATGTTCCACTTTGATAGAGCCCTTAGGATCTTGTTTTACTACCAACTGTATGATGGCGATCATATACGTGAGAGTTGGGTAGTTTATATGCATATCCTTAATTGTGGTCCCTAGTCGTGGGAGTTTCGAGACAGGGCATCGATACTCCGGAGTAGACTAGTGTATACAGTCGAGACCCCGACGAGGGGCGGTGGTCGGTCTCACAAGCCACTGCGGTCAGTTGGATCACCTAAGATGTATACAGGTGCTCATTGGGTTATGAGTACACCGGACAGGACTCGCCGGGAATCTGCTAGTTAGTATTATACCTATCGTCAGATAGCAGTTCCCTGGTGACATGTGTACAGGTTAGTTCATCGACCTGAGGTCGTCATTTGTCTCGTGTGAGTTCCCACTGTGCTTTGATTTCTACCCTACCACGGCTCAAAGGAGTCGTGCAAACAGGTAGCTTTTGGGTACAGTCCCGAGCCATATGGAGGCACGTGAGCGGATTGGCAGGGGATTCGTCTCTCCCGGTATTGGGGGCGAGGTCGTGCTGTGTCTAGGAGAGCCATTACACAAAGTCCATGGCCATGGCAGGAGATTTACTGGTAGGTACTCCAGTAGTATCTCAGTGTGTTATTGGGCTACACTCCGACACGACTTATACTGCTTCTGGGGGTCTGACGTTACTAGCCCCCTAGACGGATATGCGATACTCATTGACGAACGGACCGGACTGTATATACATTGTCACTGTTAGGCTTAGTAGGGTTTCTGGATGAGTACGCTCATCAGCCTCCCTTGAGGTCAGTCCATGGGCAGCCGTTACGCATAGCTAGTGCCGCTGACGGTTTGTGGTTAAACCAACTGCCAGGGTACTGACGAGTCATTAGAGTCCCCCACAGACAGTTTCCCAAGTTCAGGCGAAACGTTGTAGAGGCCGTATGGTTTTATGGCAGGGTTCGGAAAATGCACGTGCGTTTACGCACGTGTCAGTTTTCGGGCAGTTGATACTGGTCGGCTTTGGTTTAAGCCGGATCCGAGTATTATATTGAGTAGGTATAATATCTTTGTCTCAGTTGCATTTGTATTCGGTCGTAATACAAATGCGGGTATATTTATACAGTTTCGGGGTTATCCTGAAAGTCGTTTCAGGATCACTTTTGGAAGTTGCCAGTTTCCAGTTTTCTATCAGCCGTCTTTTAACATTCGGTTAAAGACGGATTTATCTTTTCTTGGATGAGAGTGAGTCATGCTTCTAGAAGGTTCTAGAAGGTTCTAGAAAATGGTGACAAGGATTGTGACTCATGCTTTGATTTCAACCATTTCTTGTTTTCCTTAAGATCTTTATGCTTGATATTTTCATGTGTTCACACATGATATTTTTCTTATGGTCACCCCCCTCTCCTACGATCACCTCCCTCTTTGCTATAAGAGGCCGGCCCCTCCTCTCTCTCTCACTCACTTGAGGTTTTCACTTGGAAAAGATTATGATAGATTTTGGGGTGTATGGAATTCACAGCTCATTTCATTCCATCACCCGATTCCCTCGGCAACTTCATTAACCGATCGTCCACGGACTTGGACGAAGTGAGACAAAGTCATCTACTCATTCTCTACATCAATCTTGGTCGTCTCTTTTAGCAAACTTGACGACCGAGTTGCCTCGAGTCAGAGGCGGGAGCCCGTTTAAAGAATCAGTGATGTGGTGCCACCTAGACGAGCATATTGGAGATCGATGAGATCGGAGCAGCCGCAACGGAGCGTGGGATGATGGTTAAAGAACGAAGGACTCGGATCGTTCGGTATAACCTTTCTACACTCTTTACAGTTTGTTAGTTTAGCAATAATGGCAGATCCGGGTTAAAGTATACGATAGCGCCAGTTAAAAGTTTTTTTTGTTCCGCATTTGGCGTCTGTAGACGGCCAGGGCGCTACCGTAGACTTACAGTGGTATCAGAGCCTAACCATTATGCTATACTAACTTGTGCTAACGCGTTTAAAATATCGATCGAACCGGAAATCAAAAACTGCAAAATTCCAAGCTCACAGTTTCTGTCGATTTTAAATGGCTTCCTAAAATTATTTTACATATCTCAGAAATCTGTGCAGGGTTTTCTAAGGCACACGACAAAATTTGAGCAAGTGATTCCACTATATAGCCGCGGAAGCGCGGCCAAACCCATGGTTTGGCCGCGGATCCGCGGCCATCCTAATGAATCACTGCATCAAATTTTCTCAGTGTCTTCTCTGGTGGAATTTTGGGTTTTTGGTATATATCTTTTGGGCCCAGGTTTTGTTACTGTTCTCCAGATTTGCGTGGGGCCCACTTTCTGATATTTAGTCGATCGAAATTTAAACATGTTAGTTTACAGTGCTTACATTATATCTCCGACCGGGAATGTCATTTGATCGGTAAACCGTGTCTGATTGCTATAGTTCTTTTAGACGGGTTTGCGAACGTGACATTCGCGTTGATGTTCTGTGTTGTGCTGTGATGTTGCGGATTTGTCGTGGTGGATAGCAGTGTGCAATGATAGTGCAGTTTGAGTTTATTTGTACATTTGATATTGCGGGGCGAGCGTCCAACATGTGGACTGCCGTCACTGCCTGTTGTATAATATTCTTTTGGGGCACGACCAGGCTGCGGTTGATGTACCTATTGTACTATTTTTCATTACTGTACTAGGTTTTACCCCGCGACGGAGTGCACGGATAGCCGGGTTCTGAAGGGCAACGGGTCCGCATCTCATTGCTTTGAGAGGCAGAGGGGCCCCACTCTAAAATTGGCAGACTATTCGCCGCACTCGTAGGGGGTACAGGTTGACCCAAGGAGGGGTGCTCAATTTACCGGATTCCGTGAAGTACCGGGTGTTCCATTCACTATGCTGTGGGGACTACCTCACTTCAGGTTTTGGCGGGTAACTTGCCGCACCCGTAGGGGTCTAGGTTTCATTGCACAGGCTATCCACACGACAGGGGAACGTCGGGTTTCAGCAGCGGTTCTGTGAAACTCGGGGATCCCAGATTATCTGTATTGTTCTATGATGCTTATTACTTCTCTGTAATGTTGCATATTATCACGCCTGGAGCGATTATTGTATATTGGTTTATATACTATTAGATGTTGTATATGTTTTACACCCGCGCTAGTCCAGTCCCCGCTCTGTCGTTAGTTAAGTAACCTAACGGGTGATGACGGGACCCAGTGACGAATGTGGATGGCATATACGTACATTTTATTTTCGTTCTTTTCTGGTGTGATTGATTGATGGGACTGCGTTGATTCTGATCAATGCAAAAAGTAAAACAAACCTGTTTTCAGTTGTTGGAACAAATTTAAAAAGTGTTATTGCAAAGACGTTTCCTTTTGTTTTGCATAGCGGTATTCAGTGAAATATCCTGCACCTCATTCGACGGGGCAAGGGCCGATATCCCTT
This sequence comes from Agapanthus africanus, assembly GCA_030015575.1. Classification (NCBI taxonomy): domain Eukaryota; kingdom Viridiplantae; phylum Streptophyta; class Magnoliopsida; order Asparagales; family Amaryllidaceae; genus Agapanthus; species Agapanthus africanus. Next base: position 978,789,700 of record CM057338.1, on the reverse strand, counting down.
CACCGGGACTGACCCCTTGGGCAGAAGTTTGCGTCAGGGTAATAACTTCACTATAGTCGATTACATGTTGCTTTGCATCGCGGTATTCAGTGGAATATCCTGCACCTCATTCCACGAGGAAAGAGCCGAGATCCCTTTACCGGGAATGACCTCTTTAGCAAAAGGTTTTCGCCACTATATTTTAAAAAGCTATCAGGTTCCTTCAGCGATATCAAGTTCACTACGCTAAAGGTTTTTCGCCAAAAACCAGCCGTGGCCCTCCGTCACTTCTTTTGAGTATTCAGTAGTATTCAAGCTATGTATTTTAGCCAAAGTTAAGGCATAGTGTTTGGTAGCTGCTGGGTATTCAATTGTTGCATAGATAGATGAGTTGGTTTGGGACAGTCGTTCTGCCAATTGGCCAAAGTCAGGGGCATGTGCGGGTGGGTTCAAATTGACAAGATAGTGATGGGTAGAACTTGGCATGTGACTTATGACATTTTGACCAAAGCCAAGGTTATAAGAGCATGGGGCAAAAATCAGATCGGGAGTTTCTAAAGAAACTGAAACTTGCCAAGTATGCGCATACCTTCTGGAGTATGAGTAACGTGGATGCATTCCATCACGTTATCATACGATGAGAGTTGGATCCCGATTCCCACTGATGAGTTGGTTTACTCTTCGGGCGATCCCGATTGATTCTTCTTTCAGGTTTGGAGGAGAATTTGACAGGACAGTGGGAGGTTTCCGGATTAGATAAAGTGATAACCATTCTGATCTAGGTTAGAGTGCACGCAGAGTGTTTCTTTTCTCTCTCTTTGGCAGCGACCTTTGACCGACCCTAGACTATGACTCAGTGACCAGGTTAACCGAACCTTCTTAAAATACTGGCTTTTGGATTGTCTATGTTGCATAAGTCATTGCCACTCCTTCTTTTACCCTTTGCATTTCTCAGAACACCCGTTTTACTACGGATATCCACTTCCATTGGATAGATCCATCGTATGGTTATATACGAACTCGAAGGGACTTCTTCGAGGATGGATCAAGGTTCAGGAGAAATAGAATTGGTTTATTCAGTTGTCTTTTATTATCACCTTCTCTCAGGTTGCGAGAGCTCCTTGGTTTAGGAGAGTACACCTATTACGCTTATTGGATAGTCTTATTCCAAACCATAGGCAGGTGCCGAAAGGTAGGGAATGAAGAAAACCAATTAGCCTAAGTAGGGTGTGCAGAAGGAAATAACTAAAGACAAAATAAAGGGATTAGAAAGAGGGCAAAGTAAATTGCGACTGATATCATTCACGACCAAAACCGCGTACTTCATCGCCACTCATATTTCACCTTTAAAGGAATAAGGTATTATTCAGTTGTCTTTTATCATCACCTTCTCTCAAGATATGAGTACTCCTTGGTTTAGGAGGGTACACCTATTATGCTTACTGGATAGTCTTCTTCCAAACCATAGGCTGGTGCCGAACGGTAGGGAAGGAAGAAAACCATTTAGCCTAACGATGGTGTACAGAAGGTAATGACTAAAGACAAGTAAAGGGATTTGGAGAGATGGCAATAAAATATACGGTTGAAGTCATGAATTGGATTATGGAAGTGGCATTGCTATGAATACCAGGATACCCCTACGAAACATTTTCATGTTTCAGTGCATTGTTAAAGGAAAACTGTTTTCCCGATTGGATACTTACTCCAAGGGTATGTATTTACCAGGTTTTATTCTCATATCTGTATGGTTTTACAGATGATGAGTGGGAGTAAGATATTGGGAATTAGGTGATCATCCTCATTATATCGGAATTCGTTGTAATTGGTGATATTTGAGGAAATCGCCAGGGTACAGTTTCCAACCTACGACGCACAGGTTTTGAGTTGTTAAAACTCAGCGGACTTATACAGAGTATTGTATGTTGTCCAGTGTCCATCAGGACAAAGGGGTAGGTCCTCGTACTATGTTCTGTTTACTTATAACTTCTCTAGTATTTAAACAAGTGTTTCGTAGAAATACAAGGTCTAAGTTTTGAGAAGTTGTGGGTATAAGAATAAAGTAGAGAACCAGGTATCACAAGTATCGGGATTCTTCAAAGAGATCGAAGATGTAGATTCTTGTGATTGGTATTCAGATGATAGTGATGGTTTTGAGAAACTTGTTTCTCTTTCAGGTTACTCATAATTGGATGGATTCCTAAGTTGAGTAATGCTGATTAGCCTCTTTCCATTAAGGTGATATGCACTGGAGACAGCTGCATGATTTGAATATGGTTCCAATTAAATAAGTGCCAAAGTTTCTATATTGGATATAGAATGGTTCGTACCTTAAAAGATGTTAAGGTACGGGGAGTTGTCCAGCTTATGCTTAAAACCAGACACTGGATAACTCAGGGCACGTTTCTGTAATGGCTGTTTGTGGGTTGACCCTGGCTATGACGAGGGTTGATATTCTACCATTTGGAAGATCAATAGTGATATTGTTCTTGACTTGCCACAGTTTTAGTAAAATGGATCTTTTTCAAAAAACAGTAGTGGGAGTATGGTAGAACTGGAAGTGATTCCAGAACCGCGAACGATTACGGAAAATTTAATAGGACCTATATATTCAATCAGGTTTGACATTCTAATAGCCACTCCGCAGATATGGTGGGTAACCTCAGACACCCGAGAGGTACTTCGGTAGGCTCAAGGACGGTGACAGGGAGGTTCTTATCTACCCAAACTTGACACTACTGTTGTTCCAGGTTATGAAACCCGGTAGGAGGGTTGTCGTAGTCAGTGGGAGCAGCGGAAGCATGGTGGGCAAGTAGCTTATGTCTATTTATAGACTAGAGCAGTTATAGCGGAAAAAGATCATCTATTTTTTATGTGACAGTCATGGGTTTGACTTCAATCAGAATAGGGGATGGATCTGTTAAGAAGGTAGTAGGGTGTGATGTCATGGTATTTGGATGACATACACAAAGTAGGAAGTAAAATTCCTATACTACGATCGGTTGTACTGTGGTCGTCACACAGTTGTTTCTCCAGACAGGATATGGATATAATATTTGACATTCTGGTTTCTAGATCTATGGTTTTAGATCTGGATTTGGGTAGTTTCCCAATGTGAGTACTTTGACAGATATTCTAATGGTTTTTAGAATAGTTGACTCCTAGCATGGTGGTGTACCTGCAGGTGATGGAGTCACCCTCTCTAAAAGGTGTCGTATAGACTAAAGGGGAGAGGGATGTGCATGATTGGCAGATCACTTGCTTAGGCAATTGAGTCAATCATGAGATGTCAAGTACCACACCAGATGTTGTTTTTGCACTAGATGCGATAAGTTTATATTAATCCAATCCTGGAGAGACATAAGGAAGCAGTTTTAGAACATAAGTACATGTTCTACGGATTTGATGACGGCAGCCTCCTTCGAGGGACGGTTATCATTCCAAGCTTCAAAGGTGACATGGTTGACAGAGTGATTGTCAGAGTTATAGTTTTTCCCTCTGACGAAGAGGGACAGTATTATGGACAGATGGTCCAAGAGGATACTGTGGGTGGCATGGTGCCGGTTACTGATTAGATTCAGTGATCGATATAGTCTAAGAAGTTTGGATTTGGAGTTCATTTATGAACTAGGTCCCATCAGATTTCCAAACATATTCTAAGACAGGTATTACTCGATTCGGGAGATGGCTTTCTCCGCGAACTTGAGATTTAGAGAGATATAGAAAGAAACATCTAGGCGGATCCACTCACTGAGGCTATTTCTCGAACACAATAGTTTCACAAACGGGCTTTGTGAACTGATTAGTAGAGGAGTTGGATGTTCGGTTTTACACGGGCTGTGAGTAGTCGACATCGCAATATTAGCCTTGAGTGCAAGTGGGAGATTGTTGGAGATAGTGCCCTCATAGTCAATTATTGGATCGCAGGTACGTGATTGCAATGATTGCGGAGGACCTATCCCGGTAGAACAGTCTTACTCGAGATGATAGTATGCTATCTGCTTTGCCTTTATCAGTTGTGTGCATGTTCAGGTGACTGATTACATGTTCCACTTTGATAGAGCCCTTAGGATCTTGCTTTACTACCAACTGTATGATGGCGATCATATACGTGAGAGTTGGGTAGTTTATATGCATATCCTTAATTGTGGTCCCTAGTCGTGGGAGTTTCGAGACAGGGCATCGATACTCCGGAGTAGACTAGTGTATACAGTCGAGACCCCGACGAGGGGCGGTGGCCGGTCTCACAAGCCACTGGTGTCAGTTGGATCACCTAAGATGTATACAGGTGCTCATTGGGTTATGAGTACACCGGACAGGACTCGCCGGGAATCTGCTAGTTAGTATTATACCTATCGTCAGATAGCAGTTCCCTGGTGACATGTGTACAGGTTAGTTCATCGACCTGAGGTCGTCATTTGTCTCGTGTGAGTTCCCACTGTGCTTTGATTTCTACCCTACCACGGCTCAAAGGAATCGTGCAAACAGGTAGCTTTTGGGTACAGTCCCGAGCCATATGGAGGCACGTGAGCGGATCGGCAGGGGATTCGTCTCTCCCGGTATTGGGGGCGAGGTCGTGCTGTGTCTAGGAGAGCCATTACACAAAGTCCATGGCCATGGCAGGAGATTTACTGGTAGGTACTCCAGTAGTATCTCAGTGTGTTATTGGGCTACACTCCGACACGACTTATACTGCTTCTGGGGGTCTGACGTTACTAGCCCCCTAGGCGGATATGCGATACTCATTGACGAACGGACCGGACTGTATATACATTGTTACTGTTAGGCTCAGTAGGGTTTCTGGATGAGTACGCTCATCAGCCTCCCTTGAGGTCAGTCCATGGGCAGCCGTTACGCATAGCTAGTGCCGCTGACGATTTGTGGTTAAACTCACTGCCAGGATACTGACGAGTCATTAGAGTCCCCCACAGACAGTTTCCCAAGTTCGGGCGAAACGTTGTAGAGGCCGTATGGTTTTATGGCAGGGTTCGGAAAATGCACGTGCGTTTACGCACGTGTCAGTTTTCGGGCAGTTGATACTGGTCGGCTTTGGTTTAAGCCGGATCCGAGTATTATATTGAGTAGGTATATCTTTGTCTCAGTTGCATTTGTATTCGGTCGTAATACAAATGCGGGTATATTTATACAGTTTCGGGGTTATCCTGAAAGTCGTTTCAGGATCACTTTTGGAAGTTGCCAGTTTCCAGTTTTCTATCAGCCGTCTTTTAACATTCGGTTAAAGACGGATTTATCTTTTCTTGGATGAGAGTGAGTCATGCTTCTAGAAGGTTCTAGAAGGTTCTAGAAAATGGTGACAAGGATTGTGACTCATGCTTTGATTTCAACCATTTCTTGTTTTCCTTAAGATCTTTATGCTTGATATTTTCATGTGTTCACACATGATATTTTTCTTATGGTCACCCTGTCACGCCCCGTATCCCAAAAATGTGGAATACGGGAAGCGACGAAGGCCAGCCGTGCTACCTACGGTAAGGAAAAGTCCTTCCATAGTCACATAAGGCTGTCTAGATTAACCTGTCAAAATAAAATCCAAGACCAAAAGAAATAATACTGATAATCATGCTGCAATGAAACCACAAGAAATCCTAAAATGGGTCCACTAGATAATTGATGCAATTAAAGATCCAAAAACAAAAGATTCGGAATAAAATAAGATCCGAAAGAGATACAAAAGTCCTAATGTCCCATAAGGGTGCACATGCTAAGAGTTAAAAGTAAAGGAAAATAACCTACGATTACTGATCTCCAGCAAAGTCCTGGTAGCCGCTCTGTTCCTGCTCAGCCTGCAGATCTGTCTCTAAACCTGAGATGGCAAATCTCAGGGATGTCAGAACATCCCAACAAGTACTCAACGTATAAAGTGTGTGTAACATAATAACAAGAATATATAAAAGTGAAGCCCTATGCGTAAGAAAGCATGTATATAATTAATTAAATGCACTAATACTATGAAACATGTATGTAAGGGATCATGTCATAACCTAACTGGCCACTAAAAGGTAAACTATCCTATCGTAAGCTTGAGTGTGTGCGTCAACCTCTGCAGGAGTATTCCTAACCCAAGAGTGGTACCCCAAGGGCTAGGAAACACGGGCCCAACTGTGGAATGAACAAGAGACCGCTATAGCCCGGTACGAGCTGTAAACATGTGACCGCTATAGCCCGGTACGAGCTGTAATCATGTGACCGCTATAGCCCGGTACGAGCTGTAATCATGTGACCGCTATAGCCCGGTACGAGCTGCCGGCATGGGACTCCTGAGATCCTGTTGTACAACGCACACTCAAACTACCCCAACACCCACGTATGTATAGTTACTATGGTAGATATTAAAATCACTAATTAAGAATGCTGAAAAGATAGGAACTTGCAGTATGGTAATTGTATGGAAATGAAACTGGTGAATAGTGGTGTCATGGCATGTAGTCCAGCACTCTAATTAATGATTTCACTTAAGAAAATAAATAATAAAGGTCACGAGTAGGCATGTAAAATCAATGTGTTCTATACATGTAATCAACATGTGTCTCGAATGTGTATAAAGCATGTAAAAGGATTCATGTGCATAATATTCATGTCATAGCATTACATAACGAAAAGCAAGCAGCAGTCAGCATTATATATTAGCAAGTGTTACGATAAGGACAGATGATAAAACTGTGAAAGAAACATCTTTCCTCTAATATCCAAACTTGTACAGGTTAAGAACTAATTTAAATAATTGTCGATGTTGCATCGACAAAATGAAAAGAGCAAGAGTACTTGCCTGAGGATAGCGATCACGGAAAAAGATGTACAAAAATGCAGGCACGATCTCAGCTAAGGTGCGACTTTGGATCTGAGTTATACGATCCGCCTAGATAAATTTCATCGATTAAACCGTAAATGTCTACAAAAATATTGTCACATAACCAAACACGGTTACATCAATTTTTGGGTTTTGATACTAATTTTCCCCCTTTCAATTGTTCACTGATTTCCTACAATTTTATTTATTTATTTATTTATTTTTCTCTTCTTTTTTTTTCAGAACAGAACATGGATCAAAGAGTGCTTACAGGGGGGAAATCGTGGCAGTAGCGATTGCTAGGGTCCCGATCTGACGATGGAAGAACAGGGATGATGTTGCTGCAGGGAGTTGTGGAGATCTGGGTGATGGGAACAGCGACGAGGGAAGACGAGGGCTGCGGCGACGTCGAATGCTCTGTGCAGGTCGCTGGAGGTCGTGGAGGAGTCGGAGATGGCTGTGCGAAGGGATGTTGGCTGCGGTGGTAGGACGAGATGAGGAGATCAGGGTTGTGGCCGCGCGAGGGATGGAGGCGGCGTCGACGGGAGGAGGACGAGAGCGAGGGCGAAGGAGGGAGGAGAGGGTTGCCGCGTTGATGGAGGCGAGAGGAGGGGTCGGGATCTGCGGCGGCGGCGGCGACGATTAGGGTTAGGGTTTTCGTGGGTGAGGGACGAGAGCAGCGGGGGAAAGAGGGGGAGAGATGCGGGTATGAGAGAGGGAGAGAGAGAGATGTGAGAATGAGAGATAGAGAGAGATTTTTATTGTATGTATAAAATATTTTAATAAATATATTATAAGTATACATATCTTTAATTGGTTGCACTTAGAGATTCGGTGCAGATTTTCTCGTTCTCACTTTAATAGTAAACAGATACGAAAAATATTATTTTGCTGTCGCTAAGAAGATATTATTTATATAATATAAAAACTGAATATTTTCCATATCAAAATTGTTTCCAGAGAAAAATCTAAATTAAATATTTTAGAGGCCAAATAAAAATTCAAAAATTTGGGGAAAGAATCTTGATAAACTTTTGATTTACTGCATTCAAATAGGGTTGTTACATCCTACCCACCTTACAGAAAATTTCGTCCTCGAAATTGGAAGGACGACTACAAGATCAAGAAAACAAGTGTGGGTACTTTTGACGAATCGTGTCCTCGCGCTCCCAAGTAGATTCCCCGCGAGAACGTCCGCCCCAAGATACAAGAACTAGATGGATGATCTTGTTTCTCAAAACCTTCTCCTTACGGTCGACAATGGCTGTAGGTTGCTCTTCATACGAGAGATCGGTGCTCAAGGATAATTCAGAGTGATCGAGAACATGACTGTCATCACGAACGTACCGACGCAACTGCGATACATGGAATACGTCGTGCACACCAGCCAAAGAAGGTGGTAAGGCCAATCTGTAAGCCACTGCTCCAACGCGTTCCACAATCTCGAATGGTCCAATAAATCGGGGACTGAGTTTCCCACGACTACCGAATCTAATCACTCCTCGAGTCGGCGAAATCTTAAGGAAGGCATGCTCTCCTACTCCAAACTGGAGAGGTCTTCGACTAGTATCTGCCCAGCTCTTCTGACGATCCTGTGCTGCCTTGATACGGTCCCTGATCAACTGGACCTTCTCAACTGTTTGGGTTACGAGCTCCGGTCCCAATAATCTTCGCTCACCCACATCATCCCAGCAAAGCGGAGAACGACATTTACGTCCGTAAAGTGCCTCGAAAGGTGCCATCTGGATACTCGCCTGATAGCTGTTATTGTACGAGAATTCCACCAAGTGAAGATGATCCTCCCATGATCCCTTGAAATCTAGCATACAGGCTCTCAACATATCTTCTAGTATCTGTATCGTACGTTCAGACTGTCCGTCAGTCTGGGGATGGTAAGCTGTGCTGTAGTGAAGACGAGTGCCTAAACTTTCTTGTAAGCTTCTCCAGAAATGTGAGAGGAATCTCGTGTCTCGGTCCGATACTATAGTGATAGGCACCACATGCAACCGTACGATCTCTTGCATATACTTCTCTGCCAATGTTTCCGTCGATTGTCCCACTCGAAAGGGTAGAAAATGGGCCGCCTTTGTGAGACGGTCGACGATGACCCAAATAGCATTATTGCCCTTAGGACTCCGTGGTAAAGCCGTCACAAAGTCCATAGTGATGTGTTCCCACTTCCACTGGGGAATGGGAAGTGGTTGCAATAGGCCGGCCACTCGCTGATGTTCGGCCTTCACCTGCTGGCACACTAAGCACTTCGACACATAGCGGGCAATCTCTCTCTTCATGCCATTCCACCAAAAGTGTTGTTTAACGTCCCTATACATCTTGGTACCACCCGGGTGCACCGAATAAGCTGAACTGTGTGCTTCCTTTAACACTTCCTCTCGAACGTCGCCCTTTGGCACGCATAATCGACTGCCGAATCTTAAAGAGCCATCTTCGTGTATCAATAGGTCTGTTCTCAATCCTGATTCTACTAACCCGCGGAGTTTCTGCAATTGCGGGTCCCCAGTCTGTGCAGCTTTAATACGATCAACTAACGAAGACTGCACCTGTAGTTGCCAATATTGTCCGGGCGTCCCCTGCTCTACCACTTCTAGATTGAGCCTTCGAAATTCATCAATGAGTTCCTTCTGGCCAGTCAACCACATCGCTGTTGGTCTCCGACTGAGAGCATCCGGTACCACATTTACTTTCCCGGGATGATATTTCAAATCGATATCATAATCAGCCATGAACTCCAACCACCTACGCTGTCTCATATTTAGCTCCTTCTGCGTGAATACATATTTCAAGCTCTTATGGTCCGTAAAAATTTCCACTCGTTCTCCCAAAAGATAATGCCTCCAAATTTTCAAAGCAAAGATTACAGCGGCCAACTCTAAATCGTGAGTTGGGTAATTCTTCTCGTGTGTCCTCAGTTGACGTGAGGCATAAGCGACAACACTCCCATGTTGCATCAAGACACGGCCTAGCCCCTTACCGGAAGCGTCGCTATGAATCACCAGTCCTCCTGTCTCATCTGGTACGGTCAATATGGGTGCGGTTGTGAGTTTCTCCTTCAATAATTCGAACGTTCGGTTGCACTCTTCTGACCATACGAATGGTATCCCTTTTCGAGTAAGTCTTGTCAATGGCTCCGCCGCTCGTGCAAAATCTTTAACAAATCTGCGGTAGTAGCCTGCGAGTCCCAGGAAACTTCTAATCTCTGCTACTGACTTTGGTGCTGGCCAATCCTTCACTGCTTCAATCTTCGCCGGATCTACTGATATACCGTCTCCAGAAACGATGTGGCCCAAAAATTGAACTTGTTCAAGCCAAAACTCGCATTTACTAAGCTTGGCGTAAAACTTTTCTTGCCTCAATATTTGCAACACGATCCTCAAATGCTCGGCATGCTCCTCCTTGCTTTTGGAGTACACAAGAATGTCGTCGATGAAAACTACGACAAACTGATCAAGGTACTGGGAGAAAACTCGGTTCATTAAATCCATGAACACGGCTGGAGCATTAGTAACACCGAATGGCATTACCAAGAATTCATAATGACCGTATCGAGTTCTAAAGGCTGTTTTGCATACATCCTCCGCTTTAACACGAACTTGATGATACCCCGACCGAAGATCCAACTTAAAGAACACTCGAGCACCACACAATTGATCGAACAAATCATCGATCCGAGGTATAGGGTACTTGTTTTTAATCGTAACCCGGTTCAACTCTCGGTAGTCGATGCACATGCGCAACGGCCGTCCTTCTTCTTTACTAGTAAAACTGGAGCGCCCCACGGAGAAGTACTCGGGCGAATGAATCCTTTGCTGAGGAGGTCTTCTATCTGCTTCTTCAATTCCGCTAATTCAACTGGTGCCATCCTGTAGGGTGACTTAGAAATTGGTGCCGTTCCTGGCAATAATTCTATCGAAAACCCTAAAGCACGAGGCGGGGGTAAGCCGGGTAAGTCCTCAGGAAAGACGTCCAAAAATTCCCGAACTACGACCGGTGCCGAACTCATATCAACCTCCATTGATGCCAGTATGTCGCACGTCGGCTTTGCTCTAAACTTTATGGGTCCCAGAGATTTGCTCCCTCCAATGAACACGAACTCTGGGTGGTTAGGAATGCGAAAGTTTACAGTTTTGGCCCGACAATCAATATGTGCGTGAAAGGTGCCCAACCAATCCATTCCTAAGATGACATCATAACTACCGGTCCCAATCAACAGGAAATCTGCGAAAAGCTCCCTGCCGCAAATCACAATCGGACAAAGCTTGCACTCTAGGTTGGTGGTAACTACTCCATTTCCAGTGTGAATGTCCCAACCTCTAGTCAGCGTTTTGTGTGCAATAGAATGTGTTGTGGAGAAATCCAAAAACATAAAACAATGCGAAGCTCCGGAATCGAAAAGTGCTCTAGCAGGAACAGAACAAATTAGAACGGTACCTGAAACGACATCCTCCGATGCTTCCGCCTGCTCAGCTGTCAGTGTAAAGGCCCGTCCCTGTCCACGACCTGTGTTTCCTCGCCTCTGCTCAAAAAGTTGCTCCTGAGGGACAAGTCCTTTCTGAGGTTGGTTGCGCTCTGCTCTCCTTGGACAACTCCCAATCTGATGGTCACTAGCACCACAAATCAGACATAGACCCTTAGCGCGGCGGCAATTTCTCTCGACGTGTCCCGGTATCCGACAATATCCACAAACCGTAGATTCCCGTTGTGGTGGGGTTGCGGTACGCTTCATCTGAATTCCTCCATGCTGTCTAACTGGAATCCTCCCTGAAGTTTGATTCACGGGTCGTTTGAATCTTCCACTCTGAAGTTTCTTCCTTTTATCCATAACTGTCTCAATTCTGCGGGCCGCATCTAATACTTCTAAATAAGTCCTCAGAACATGTGAAGCTAACTTCTCTTGTATTTCCAGAGTGAGACACTGTAAGAATCTTCTGGCCCTATCCTCTTTCTGGGCTACCATTGAAGGAGCAAAACGACTGAGTCGGATAAACTCGGCCGCTACCTCGTCCACTGTGCGATCCCTCTGACGAAGATTGATAAATTGTTGTTCCATTTCGATCCTGGCCGATTTAGGGAAGAATTTCTCAAGAAAAGCCGTAGAGAAATCAGTCCATGTAATCGGTTTCTCCAACCTGTTCTCTTCTGCGAGCCACCAAATTCTAGCAATATCCTGCAGTTGAATCTTGACTATATCCACTTTGTCCTCTTCAGGAACCCGGGCGGCTGACAGCAAATTCCCCATGTCAACAACCCACTGCTCGGCATCCAGTGGTCCGCCTGCGCCAGTGAAAACTGCCGGCTGTAGTCTCCTGAAATCGGCAACGCTGCCCGGGCGTCTACCTTCACGAACCTCAGCCACCTTGTTCAAGGCTGCAGTAGCGGTCTGCTGAGAAGCAAGTAGGCCCCCTTGTAGCAATTCGGTCTGCTGTTGTTGGCTCTCCAGCATGCCACGTATAACTCCAAGCAGTGCAGTATTGTTGTCACGTCTCCCATATACTCGCAAATTTTCTTCGGCCATGATTCTGAAGTCAAAACGAACGACGAGATTTAGCAACGAAAACGAGGTTTAAATTCAAAATATTAAAACTGAGTGAAGCAAAGAGATGAGGAAAATAATCAATTCAAAGAATACAGATCAAGTGTAGGACTCTAAGTTACTCATACAGAATACCGTATTGTATCCATGCCGCGGTACATGGGCACAATATCGTAACTCTATGTAAGTCGCCCGAATCCTACGGTCAGAGTCAACGGAATCTGCAGCATGACATACTGGGGAAAACCTAGACATGTGTTTCTAACCTAAAAGGTCGGTAGAACCAAGACTAACTTTGGAGTCAGCCTGGGCTCTGATACCAACAAAACCTTGTCACGCCCCGCATCCCAAAAATGTGGAATACGGGAAGCGACGAAGGCCAGCCGTGCTACCTACGGTAAGGAAAAGTCCTTCCATAGTCACATAAGGCTGTCTAGATTAACCTGTCAAAATAAAATCCAAGACCAAAAGAAATAATACTGATAATCATGCTGCAATGAAACCACAAGAAATCCTAAAATGGGTCCACTAGATAATTGATGCAATTAAAGATCCAAAAACAAAAGATTCGGAATAAAATAAGATCCGAAAGAGATACAAAAGTCCTAATGTCCCATAAGGGTGCACATGCTAAGAGTTAAAAGTAAAGGAAAATAACCTACGATTACTGATCTCCAGCAAAGTCCTGGTAGCCGCTCTGTTCCTGCTCAGCCTGCAGATCTGTCTCTAAACCTGAGATGGCAAATCTCAGGGATGTCAGAACATCCCAACAAGTACTCAACGTATAAAGTGTGTGTAACATAATAACAAGAATATATAAAAGTGAAGCCCTGTGCGTAAGAAAGCATGTATATAATTAATTAAATGCACTAATACTATGAAACATGTATGTAAGGGATCATGTCATAACCTAACTGGCCACTAAAAGGTAAACTATCCTATCGTAAGCTTGAGTGTGTGCGTCAACCTCTGCAGGAGTATTCCTAACCCAAGAGTGGTACCCCAAAGGCTAGGAAACACGGGCCCAACTGTGGAATGAACAAGAGACCGCTATAGCCCGGTACGAGCTGTAAACATGTGACCGCTATAGCCCGGTACGAGCTGTAATCATGTGACCGCTATAGCCCGGTACGAGCTGCCGGCATGGGACTCCTGAGATCCTGTTGTTCAACGCACACTCAAACTACCCCAACACCCACGTATGTATAGTTACTATGGTAGATATTAAAATCACTAATTAAGAATGCTGAAAAGATAGGAACTTGCAGTATGGTAATTGTATGGAAATGAAACTGGTGAATAGTGGTGTCATGGCATGTAGTCCAGCACTCTAATTAATGATTTCACTTAAGAAAATAAATAATAAAGGTCACGAGTAAGCATGTAAAATCAAGGTGTTCTATACATGTAATCAACATGTGTCTCGAATGTGTATAAAGCATGTAAAAGGATTCATGTGCATAATATTCATGTCATAGCATTACATAACGAAAAGCAAGCAGCAGTCAGCATTATATATTAGCAAGTGTTACGATAAGGACAGATGATAAAACTGTGAAAGAAACATCTTTCCTCTAATATCCAAACTTGTACAGGTTAAGAACTAATTTAAATAATTGCCGATGTTGCATCGACAAAATGAAAAGAGCAAGAGTACTTGCCTGAGGATAGCGATCACGGAAAAAGATGTACAAAAATGCAGGCACGATCTCAGCTAAGGTGCGACTTTGGATCTGAGTTATACGATCCGCCTAGATAAATTTCATCGATTAAACCGTAAATGTCTACAAAAATATTGTCACATAACCAAACACAGTTACATCAATTTTTAGGTTTTGATACTAATTTTCCCCCTTTCAATTGTTCACTGATTTCCTACAATTTTATTTATTTATTTATTTATTTTTCTCTTCTTTTTTTTTCAGAACAGAACATGGATCAAAGAGTGCTTACAGGGGGGAAATCGTGGCAGTAGCGATTGTTAGGGTCCCGATCTGACGATGGAAGAACAGGGATGATGTTGCTGCAGGGAGTTGTGGAGATCTGGGTGATGGGAACAGCGACGAGGGAAGACGAGGGCTGCGGCGACGTCGAATGCTCTGTGCAGGTCGCTGGAGGTCGTGGAGGAGTCGGAGATGGCTGTGCGAAGGGATGTTGGCTGCGGTGGTAGGACGAGATGAGGAGATCGGGGTTGTGGCCGCGCGAGGGATGGAGGCGGCGTCGACGGGAGGAGGACGAGAGCGAGGGCGAAGGAGGGAGGAGAGGGTTGCCGCGTTGATGGAGGCGAGAGGAGGGGTCGGGATCTGCGGCGGCGGCGACGACTAGGGTTAGGGTTTTCGTGGGTGAGGGACGAGAGCAGCGGGGGAAAGAGGGGGAGAGATGCGGGTATGAGAGAGGGAGAGAGAGAGATGTGAGAATGAGAGATAGAGAGATTTTTATTGTATGTATAAAATATTTTAATAAATATATTATAAGTATACATATCTTTAATTGGTTGCACTTAGAGATTCGGTGCAGATTTTCTCGTTCTCACTTTAATAGTAAACAGATACGAAAAATATTATTTTGCTGTCGCTAAGAAGATATTATTTATATAATATAAAAACTGAATATTTTCCATATCAAAATTGTTTTCAGAGAAAAATCTAAATTAAATATTTTAGAGGCCAAATAAAAATTCAAAAATTTGGGAAAAGAATCTTGATAAACTTTTGATTTACTGCATTCAAATAGGGTTGTTACACACCCCCCTCTCCTACGATCACCTCCCTCTTTGCTATAAGAGGCCGGCCCCTCCTCTCTCTCTCACTCACTTGAGGTTTTCAGTTGGAAAAGATTATGATAGATTTTGGGGTGTATGGAATTCACAGCTCATTTCATTCCATCACCCGATTCCCTCGGCAACTTCATTAACCGATCGTCCACGGACTTGGACGAAGTGAGACAAAGTCATCTACTCATTCTCTACATCAATCTTGGTCGTCTCTTTTAGCAAACTTGACGACCGAGTTGCCTCGAGTCAGAAGCGGGAGCCCGTTTAAAGAATCAGTGATGTGGTGCTACC
Source organism: Agapanthus africanus (assembly GCA_030015575.1). Taxonomy (NCBI): domain Eukaryota; kingdom Viridiplantae; phylum Streptophyta; class Magnoliopsida; order Asparagales; family Amaryllidaceae; genus Agapanthus; species Agapanthus africanus. The sequence goes on along the minus strand of CM057338.1, from coordinate 978,774,304 downwards.
TAGACGAGCATATTGGAGATCGATGAGATCAGAGCAGCCGCAACGGAGCGTGGGATGATGGTTAAAGAACGAAGGACTCGGATCGTTCGGTATAACCTTTCTACACTCTTTACAGTTTGTTAGTTTAGCAATAATGGCAGATCCGGGTTAAAGTATACGATAGCGCCAGTTAAAAGTTTTTTTTGTTCCGCATTTGGCGTCTGTAGACGGCCGGGGCGCTACCATAGACTTACAACATGGTAATGGATGTATAACGGTTATTACAGATAAATACATATGCATCCTAGCAGTAATTATGTTTCGATATTGATTACAGTTTCACAGTTGCATCTATTTTGGTTAATATACATTACATGACATGTTCACGACCGACTACCAGACTTCTTACTTGGATCTTATTGCTAATGCCGGCAATCCTGACTTGTTGTCCTGACGGACGTGGCTTGTTGTCTACATAAACAAGACATGTACCTGCTTGATTCTGTTTTGGCATTAGATTTATATCATCAATACCTGACTTGAACCCATAACCTTAGGTGAAAGGGAAAATCAATAATGAAACCTGACCTGTACCTCAACAGTTCGATACTTATACTGATCAATCTTTACGGGCTCGGCCAACTCCAGAACAATGCTGCTGACATCATTCATCTGTACATGTTACATGTTTACTGCTTAGCAACACGTCTCGGGTTCAGCCTGAGAATCTTGATCGAGGTCCCGGACACGCATGAGATACTATTGAGTTATATTGACGATTCCATTAAATTGATTTCAAAGACTTTTAGAATAGACAACCCAGAAGCACGGTTTTAGAACCCACATCACATACTTGTACCTCACGGTTTCAGATCTGTATTTATCCTTTGTATGCATGTTTAATTATATTATTATATCCTGGTCGTTACTGTTATTTTGATATTATGACGTACTGACGTCTCGATTTTACAAGGCCCGGTTCCTCTACCTTTATCGCAGATAGATCAAAAGTACTTTAGCAATCAAGCCGAGCAGTGAGGAATTAAACGTGTATTTAGAGATATTTAGTTTAGTTTATTTCCGCGGTTTTATTTCTTTGTTGTGAGCCCGTATTGGGACATGATTCAGATGTTTATTGGAGCTTGATTCGTTTCCGCTTATGTATTTTCTTGACACTATTTACTGTGACAGATGGACATGTGTTAACTAATTTTTATATTTTACTGTTCTTGATATCCTATAGACAGCCGTAATGTGACTGTGGAGAGATCTTTCCTAGCCACAGGTAGCATGGTTGGCTCTGTCACGTACCATAGTTTACGTATCTTGGGAAACGGGGCATGACAAAAAGCCTAAAGGGTATTATGTGTAGGCAAAAGTCCCAGGTTAAATACTCAAAAGCTCACTCATCACAGATAAAGATACTCCGGAAAAAAAGAGATTGATAGAAATATAAAAATTATAATTTATTGAATTTTCATCTATGTGCTCTGCTACTATAACGACATGATCGAGTGTTCATCTTCTCCACGCTAACCCCCAACCATTTCTTTCCGCATGCACATTCTACTATGACAACCGAATTGATAATATGTGAAAAGGGCTATATACACATGCTCTAGGTTGTTTTACCTAAATCTAATTGAAGCGTAGATATGTGAAGCAAGTGTAGTAGTCGATTCAAAGAGGAGCGCGATTAAACCTTCTCGTTCCTCTCTTCCACGTATTGTATTATGAAAGCTAAAGCTTAAAACTTTATAAGATTGCAGCCAAACTTTTGCCATTTTTCTTCATTGTAACTGCTGAAAATGTTTTCCCCTAAACTTAATTCTGAACTTTATATGTGCATGAATTCACATTGAATCTATAACATACTTTACAACAGCTAATTTTTTTTATGAATTAATTTGGATAAAAGTTATAATTTTGGGCAAATTGAAGTGAAAATTAAACAATCTGCAAACATTAGGCAGGGGTTTAGGGTTCGTGGCGTCTTTAGATCGAAAATATTTAGGGTTAGAATGCGATTGATTATGGAAATTACAAGATCAAATGCTAATTAAGAGAAGAACGATTAACGAAATATCACCCAAAAAAATCGCATGGAAATTTTACCTGAAATTTGAGTCGAATTTGGCAACGAAATCGAATGGCGAGATTGTAAGAGGAAAGAGTCTTATCGTGAGATAGTGGGTAAAGGAGAATTTGTACATGCACCCTTAGTGAGTTTTTATTTACATGGATCGATAAAAGAAAACTGATTTTGCACATGTATCCTTTGAGAGTAAGTTTTTTTCAAATTGCAATTTTCAGCCAGTTTTGATACGCAAAATGCAATGTTTTGAGGAAGATATCACGTATTTTTATTTAAAAGATTTGAGAACGTTTGTAATAAATTTTGATTTAAAAAGAGGGAAATGGTTTGGGTCCCTATATACCAAAAGAAATAGGGGATGATTCTCAGACCAAAAAGACTTGTCGAAAACTCTCTAAACTAAAACGTTATTTTGTTTTAGTTCTTATAGCACATTGACTAAAGTCGTTTTTACCTAAAAATAAACATAGATTCTTATAAAAAAAATTGTATATATCTTAAGGATTTAAAAAGATCTGGCCAATAATATGTAAGAACCTTTAATACATATTTTTAAGATAATACAGCTCATGTTCTGGCAAAGTCTGTCTTAAAGGAGCTGCACGCCAACTCAGAAGAGAAGTTTTTCTCACGGTGGACATGCTGGTTGTTGGTCATATCCTTTTATACCGGATTGTATCGTTCCGTCTGTACTTACATATTTGGAGTCGGTTAATAAAGATGGACAAGCCACAGCTTTTATAACAAAAAAAACATATTTTTATTTAAGAGATTCGATAGCAGTTTTTAATATTTATCAATATCATGACAAATTTTCTTAATGTTACTGTTTGCCGGCCTTAGAATCAAATAACAGTTATAATTATTTTCTGTACCATGAATGGCTTGCCATTCGTTTAACTATGGGTCGGCTCATAAAACATGGGTCGCATTTTTTTACTTAGGATGTTTTTAATAAATCGGGGTTTACGCTTATTTTTAAATTTACCAGTTTATGCTTGTTTTCGAATTTATGGGTTCATGCTCGTGTTTTTATCCACTTAATGGCTATAATTTAATAAAATTATTTGGACTTAATTATTTCCAATAATCTAAGTCAGCCTCAAACTTACTCATGGACGATCCTGGTTACCCACACCCAATTACGGCAAATAAACCGGGTGATGAGCACAAAATTCATTGCATGTTTAATTCTGGACAATTTTTTCTAGACCCGTTTAATTTACCATCTGTAATGATCCGTTTGTGGGTGATAAGCCCGGCTAATGAAGCGAATCGACGGCGAATCAATTCGTTTCGCCTCGTCACAAAGCGAATAAAATCCGCTTCGTGATGACGTGGGCGTATTTGGCGAATCAATTCGCCAAATCGGCCATAAATTGACGAAGGAGCGGGTTCCCAACCTTTTCATCCGTAGTTCGTCTCGCCTAATTCACCAACCCGTCTAGCTTCTGTCATGCCCCGCTTTTCAGTAGACGGAAACGGTGACGTGGCAAACCCGCAATGTATTACTATGAAAATACGTTAAGCTTAATTAAACAATATAATAATGAATAAGAATGACAAAAGTAATAAAATGAAACAGCAACTTTATTTACATTCAACTTTACATACAACTATCTGAAAATAAAGATATAATAGTAATGCAAATGTCTAAATAATGACATAATGAAATTAAGTACATATAGTAAGAAGCCAGTAGTTTGGCTGAGAAGAAAACCGGTCCAAGTTCTCCTGGCTCGGCTCTATGTCCTCATAGTCTGGTCCTCTTGACGAACATTCCAAAAAAAGAAAACAGAGAGAAATGTCATCAGCGAACTAGCGCTCCGAGAGAAGCTAGTATATAATGTGAATAAAGACCAAATGAGCAGTGGACAGATAAAGTTGTATATGATCATTCACGGGTATAAAATAGTTATTCTAACGTGGTTATTTGTAGTTTAATAAAGAAAATATTCATGTATACGAGAGGGGTCTATCTTACCCCGTGGACTATTCTAACATATAGTACAAAACCCCGTCATAATCCACGGGACAACGACACGTGAATCCATGTAGGTGTCTTTTAAAATGACCTCTCGTGCCACGATATATGTTCCGTACCAATCTACCCCTTTATCACCGCGTATTATATTGTATAGATTAAAATTACAGGTCTTGACCGAATCCATAGATATAAAATGTGCAGGTTCATGTCCAAGATGCAATCATGTATTCAGATATTCATGTCGAGTTTATGTCAAGTTATAACCATGGTTCGGTCAAGTCGAGTCAAGTATTCAAGTTTGAATTTGATGTTTGAATTCGGGTGTCAGGTTCATGATTGTTGGGGTCAAAAATTACACCCCGATTGACAAAGTCAAAATCAAAGTCAACCCCAACCCCAGGTCAAGTGGGCACATGCCCACGTCGAGCCCGAACATGAAGTGCCCGGCCTGTCCTATGCCAAAATGAAAATTATGTAATAAATAAATAATGTAATTTTTATGAATAAATGTAAGGAAAACGGGCAGAAAGCAAAATTTTTGTAAAGCATATTAGTCATATGTATGCCCCAGAGACCATTATTATACATTATTGTATATTATAGTGGATGTTTAGACATATATATAGAGAGAGGACTTTCTTGTTCGACATGATAGTATATTATATGGTTGCTCTTTATCTTAACATGTAACTGTTGGGGTCAAAATTTGCACCCCAATTGACCGGGTCAAAATCAAGATCAACCCCAAGTAAGCGGGCCCAAGCCCAAGCAAGTGGGCCCATGCCCAAGTCGAGCCCCGCGGCCGGCCTCCCCATGCCAAAATAAAAATCATGTAACAAATAATTTTGATGTAATTTTTTGTGCATGAATGTAAGCAAAATGGGCATAAAGCTAATTTTTTGTAAAGCCCATGGCTTATGTGCGAAAAGAAACAGCACATGAGACATGGGATGGGCAAAATGCCATTTTGTAAAGCTCAAGGGGCTATGTGTAAATATGTAAGCCTATATAAGGAAAAATGATGAAAATATCTAATAGACGTTTCATTCTCTAAAAAAAGTTAAGGATTTTTGTGCATCCTTCTCCTTCTTCAGGGTTCTAAACCTTCTTCTTTTTTTTTAATTCAATTAAGAGTTTCTCTTCCTTTTCCAAAACTAAATAGTTTTTCACCACAAAACCCACAAAGGGGAACTCAGATCTCCCATCAGATCTCAAAAATAAGAGATTTTTAAGATCTCATACTCCTTGTTCTTCAAGATCCAGCCGAAAGAAGAGGAGGAAGAAGACCCATCTCCAAAAAATCCCACTTTGGGGAAGATCCAGGGCTAAAGGGAGAAGCCCCTTCATCAGCTCCAAAAATATCTTAGGAGTTCAACTCCTTAAAAATATATATACATATATATATATATATACAAAATAATAAATATTTCCTTTCTGGAGCACAGCTCCCAGTGCAGGCCAGTACAAAATAATAAATATTTCCTTTCTGTAACTGACATAGGTCTAGGCCAGTGCTGTACTGCTTCGATCTTCTTTGGGTCTACATGTATACCATCTCTCATAACTACGTGACCCAAGAAATCCACATTGTCCGGCCAGAAAGCACACTTGGAGAATTTAGCGAACAACTGATACTCCTTCAAGGTCTGCAATGTGATATGCAAATGTTGCTCGTGCTCCTCCCGGCTCCGGGAATAAACATGAATATCATCAATGAATACAATAATAAACTGATCAAGGAATGGCCTGAAAATGCGGTTCATCATATCCATGAAAGCTGCTGGGGCGTTGGTGAGCCTGAATGACATCACCAAAAAATTGTAATGCCCGTATCGTGTGCGAAAAGCAGTCTTCGGAATGTCATCCTTCCGAACTCTCAACTGATGATACCCTGACCGCAAATCAATCTTCAAGAAATAGCCAGCTCCCTGCAGCTGATCAGATAAGTCATCGATATGAGGTAGTGGATACCTATTTCGCACAGTAACTCGATTCAGCTGCCTGTAGTCGATGCACAGTCTCATACTGCCGTTCTTCTTCTTAACGAATAAGACACGGTGATACACTCGGACGAACAAGTCTTCTATCCAACAACTCTTGCAACTGACCTTTGAGTTTCTTCAACTCCGTCGGGGCCATCCGATAAGGTGGTATAGAAATAGGCCCCGCACCCGGAATCAAGTCAATGCAAAATTCAATGTCGCGATCAGGCAGTAATCCTGGTAATTCAGCAAGAAACACATCCGGAAATTCTCGTGCGATCGGAACCTGGTCCAACAGGACTTCAGCAGCTCCTACGTCTCGAACAAACGCTAAGAACCCACGACAACCCTTCTTCAAGAGCCGTCCCGCACAAAGAGCAGAAATCATGTTGGCAGGAGTTATACTACAGTCTCCCTGCATAATAAAAATCGGTTCGCCTGGAAAACAGAATCTGACCACTTTCCCCCGACAATCTACATCAGCATGACAAGCGGCCAACAAATCCGTACCAAGAAGTATATCAAAATCTAACATATCTAGGAGAATCAAATCAACTAATGAATCCCTATCACCAATACGTACTGAATAAGACCTGAATATGTGTCGAACTACAAAAGAATCTCCCACAGGGGTAATCACAACTAACAGTAACTCTAATAATGACGATTCTCTCCCCAAAGAAGGTGCAAGGTGTGCATATGCGTATGAATGCGTAGAACCGGGATCAAATAAATATGTGCGTAGATAAAGATTCCAACAATAAAAGAAACACGCGCATCAAAAGAAAACACTGAAAGAACACCTGTCACGACAACGTTCGACGCTTGCGCGTCCCGAAGAGTTAACACAAAAGCTAAACCCTGCTCTCTACTAGAGACCAACCGTCGTCTGCCTCCGCCTCCTCGTCCTCTCGAAATACGACTGCCACTACCACGACCTCTATGGGTGTTGATCTGGCATGTAACAACAACAAGTGTAGAAGGTAATGTGCTCGGAGGAGGTGGTGAAGCTGGTGAAGTCACATGTGAGACCGATGCCTCACCCTGTCACATCACGGGACAATTCCGGATAAAGTGATACGGACACCCACACCTGAAACAACTTTGCGAGGGCTGTTGTTCATATGGGTATAAGTAACATAACTGGTACATAAAGAATCCGCCACGGCCTCTACGAACATGTCTAGGAGCTGATGTATTAGTACGAATTCGCTTTGGTTTCCGAACAACCGTACGTGGAGTAATGGCCTATCTCAGTGCTCGACTAATCTCTATCAAGGATCCGATCATTCGGCGCATCTCCTGAAGACTCGCCTCCATCCTAGCTATACGATCAATAGAGGGTGGATCAATCTGTTCATGAAAGATAGGCGTACTGCCTTGGTCTGTTCTCGTCTCAAACGAGTCCGTTCCAATCTTATTTCTGACAGCGGCCCTCTGGGCCCTCGTAGTGATTGGTGATATAGTGACTGGAATAAGAAACAGGATTGATAAGGACATTACAATTGAATCACAGGATACATGGAATCAAGAAAGGAAGTACAAACAAATATGTTCTAAGGTTACTTAGGCTGAGTATCGTAGCGTAAATATGCCGCGGAACATATGTACGGTACTCTACTCATCATAAATCACCTACTCCATCAAACCAAGGGCCAACCTACCTAACGAAATTAAAGCCTACTAAATCCAATTCATTACTCGGTTCCGTAAGATTAATTCTAAGCTCTAATACCAATTTTGTCACGATCCAAAGTTTGGATGTGACCGGCACTTAGATTGTATAATATCTAAAGATGTCAACACAATCTGAGTAAGCCAAAAACCAAGATCAAAACCCTTTTTGCGGAATTTAGAAAATTTCAAATTTTAAGTAAAAGAGTGAAGTAGCATGCCGAATGATTTTTAAATAAGAAAAGTTTAAACAACTGGTTTCGAAACTTCGACAGTACTTTCTTTTTAATTATTAAATAAGCAGTTATAAGGTGTGTGAATAGTTTCATCCCTAGTTGGGAGCAAACGATGCCAAACAACGGAAATCAATACACAAAATAATACGACACTCAAAATGAAGAATCTCAAGCATAAGTAAAAGAAATATAATTTAACACAACTAAACGATCTCAACAGTCAAAATAAGAAACATACAACCACATCTCGTTCTAAATCAACTATACAGGGTCTGATGGAGTAATACTAGATCTAATATACAAAACCAAAATAGGAGATTGCTACGTAGGTAACCCACCTAGCAAAAAGAGCGATAAAAGATGATAAGTGGATCCGCACGGCTGCTACGCGTCCACACGACTCCTGCAAGGAACTATGGCACAACGGGGGTGAGTTGCCAACTCAGTGAATAAAACTAATATATATCGGCTGATAATATAAGTATAACGAACTAGAGCTAATATCAACAACAATGAATGTGATGCATGATAACGGTGGAAGCATGAATAGGTATTACTCAATGTATAAATCAAAACTGAAATCTCATCAATTATTTTCCAAATAAGGTTTATTTTTTTCGTGTCTAATATCGACACAAATCTTCTGTTTCCATTAGGCATCATTCCCCGAACGATCCTGTCACTCAATAACACCGGTCGGTATCACCTAGATATCCGTCGTGTTCACAACTGTCTCCGGTATCGAGTATCCTCGTTAGGCCCCCCGCCTAAAGTTCGGCTATCCTGCCCCTCGGTCTCGACCGGGTCCACCATGAATCTAGCTGTATAGCTACCCCACTCGGCCTGGATATACGTAAAAATCCGCAACTGTATATCTACCCCACCCGGTTCAGAGTAAAACCAAATCATAAAAATAACATCTCATGGTGGACATCTCACATCAACATAAAAATTCACTAAATCTACTTGACAGTGTATAAAACTCAAAACCATAAATCCGTAGTAATCCAATGCATCTTATATCAAAAATACAAATACTTGAAGATAAAACATGATGACATTTATGAAAAATAACTACCATTCTTGATGTTTAAGGTATGATGTGAATCATATTTAGTATAATAAGTACTAAGTGTATATGTGACATGTTAATATCGACGAGGTGTAGTGTAACATGTAGATATGTGCACGTGCAGCATGACTCGTCGATAACTTGTGCAGTGTTCTAACAATTATTAACATGATGATATTTATATATATGAATGCATACGATCAAACTTTATAAACGAAGGAACAATTGTAAATTAAACTTAAACTACGGACGTATTACGCCATCCATACAAAATCCCCGGGTAGATGTTTAGTCTACTCACCGGATTACGTCGAGTCTACTCAGATATCACCAATCCCTTTCCTTTCCTTGTGGCCTCCGAAGTTCCCGTACTCAAATCTAACATCAATATTAACTTGTATAAGAAACGGCTAAACTCCGATACGGCGAAAACATAAAATACAAGTTTTACGTATTAACTATACTACGTACGACTATTGTAAACTATCTAATACATATACTAACTGGAATTTAACCAATCGCTGTTCGTAACAGAAAACAGAAACGCGTTACGAAACATCGGTGTCGTATCTTAGAATTTTAACCCCTTTTTCAGATATTGGCTTCCAAATTCCATATACTGCTAAAATAACTTAAATAAACAATACCAAATATCTTAATACACATTTAGAGACCTGCCCTAAAAACCACAACAGCCAACTCCCCTAAAAATCCGGCGACATCGGATTTTTGGCAATTGTCGCCGGCCAAAATCCGAGCAACAGGGTTCATCTTCCTAGGGTTTATTCTAGGTCCAATTTATAAGATGAAGGCACTGTTAGGTTATATTAATTATTATCTAAACTATAGCAGATTCCAGACAGAGCTTAAACTTGTAAAAATAAGACATTACCGATATCCGATTTCTACACTTAAATAGTTACAGAACTAAAATTCTACAGAGTTTAAAGATTATACTTACAGCAAGATCACTGGAAAACTCCCTCCAAGAAGCCCAACTCAAGGATCCTAGCTTGAGGTGATGGTAGTGATCTTTGTACTTAATCTCTCTTCTCTTTTCTTTTCTCTTCTTTGTTATTCTAAGTTTTTCTTTTTCCTTTCTCTTTCTTTTTGTAAAATTCTTATTTTAGATGGTATATGATTGAACAAAGATAAGGAGAATGAGTGAGGGTGGTAGGAGGAGGTGTTACAAGATGAAGTGTGGTGTATCCATGCTAGAAGGAGGTGTATCATCATGTTATGCTATTCCAAGAGTGTAACCTAACTTTAACCAAGTCCTACGCCTTTTTACACATAAACCCTCACAAATTTCAAATTTTCACAATTACTTAAATATTTCACAAAACCCCTCATACTATATTATACTGCAAATGAAGCTAAATTTTTCACTAAAACCCTTATAATTTACTAATGTTACAAGCTAAAATTTCAATTTAATTAGTTTCACATACTACTTATGAAAATGTCCTATTTTGTTTCAATAACTTTTTAAATTAACATTTTATTATTTAACTAATTAAATCAATTTATTATCTAAAATTTTCAAAATGTTACATCTGACGAGTCGTCTCCCTCATCATTGTCGTTATCTTCACTTTCAAGGATGTGATTGAAAAACTCTTGAAGCGTGACTGGGGTTCGCGCCTTCTGGTTATATTCCTCCAGCGCGTCAATATGCTTTTGCAGATCCGTGCGCTTGTCGTCAGACGGTGCGGGCTTTTTGGTTTTCTTCTTTTTTTCGAAGACTTTGACGGCTGGGCTTAGGTGTTTTGCCCATTGCTACTAACTTCCGATGTTGGGCATAGTTTCAGCATCCCATCGATGGTCTTCGGCTCTTGCGGGCTTTTCCACCTGATCGCTGGACATGTTTGAAGATCTTTCAGTATTCTTTTAGTTTTTGCCGAAAGAACAACTTCCCATGGAGCTTCCTCTATGAATGAGCACGATGCCCCCGGCATGTCCATCTTTTTCGGAGCATGTGGTTGTGGCGGGTTCACCTTCCAGTTTTCAGACAACGCGAATTTGCCTTGCTGGTATTGGTCTTCAATCCAGTTTTTGAAGACGCAGCAATCTTCGAGTGGGTGACCCATTACTCTGTGGTAGGGATAATAGTTAGGATGGTTAACGTCACCAGGTTGCGATGGATGTCTTGGATCCGGCAGAGTGATGAGCCTGTTTCACACTTCCAGTTCGAACAGTCTCCTTGTTTTTTCCTGGGGAAACGGGTAAGGACGTCTTAACTTCTCATCGAGAGATTGCCGCTTGTTGCCTTGGCGAGCAGCTAGTTTCGGCTCACTCGGCTATTATTGAGCGTTGGCGACAAAGGTTGCTTTCCCCTTCCCCTTTTCGTTTCGAGATTCCATTTTTGAGGAAGACGGTCTATGGCCCATCTGATCCATTTGCGCCAGTTTTTCAATCAAGGCCTGGAAGGTAGTCGGCTTGAAAAACATCATGAACTGGGATATAATCGCCTGCGGATCGAGAGTACCCACGAACATGCCTACTGCAGGAACCTCTTCTATGCGCTGTTCGCACTTCGACCATAGGTTCCGCCACCGTATCGCGTACTGAACCCATGTTTCTGCAGGCTTCACCCTGGCATTGATCAATGCCGTGATTGGGGTGAGTTCGCTGGCGCTTGCGAAATGCTGGGTGAATAGCAACTCCATCTCCGTAAAAGTTTTGACGGAATTGTTGGGAAGCTCTGAATACCATTCGAACGCCATCTTCGCCAAGCTGCCGACGAATTGGAGAAGCAGTAGCTTATCGTCACCTCCAGTGTTGCCGCACAGAGCCCTGAACTAGGTGACATGCTAGTGGGGGTTGCCTGTCCCCTTATATACATGAAATTTAGGGATTGTGTATCCTGGCGGGTACTTAATTTGATCGTATCGGCTGGGATATAGTCGCCCCATTCTGACAACTTGGCCAGCAGCTTCGTTTGCTTGATGAGCTCGTATCTGTTGAGCTATATAATCATCGAGCGTAGCTTTCGAGATTGTTTCTTCCTTTGCTGCTGAAAAGGCTGGAAGACGGTTTGACGTCTCCCCTCTGTCGTCCTCGATTATTATTGGCGGATCTTCGGCTGGAGGATCTGACTGGACCATCATGCCCACCATATCCTGGAATAATAGCGCCATTTGTTTTATATTGGCCGCTTGTTCCGCTGCCTCTTGATCTTTCTTTTCTAGCATCCTCCGGAGGAACTCGGCATCGGTTTTTGTTCCTGGCACTGATCTGACGATGCTTCGGGGATTTCTTTATGTTCCATGAGTGCAGCCATCTTCGTTAATATCTTCTGGAGCTTCTGTTGTTGCTCCTGAGCTTTTGTTACAGATCGGGTGAGTGGTCGATGACCCCTAGAGGCACAGCTCTCCTCCTTCCCGGAAGCCATATAAACAGTATGCACCACCATGCCCCCAGACTTGGAGCATCTGGTTTCAGTGCCCTTGAGTTTCTTCGCAGGCATAGGGATCTTCTCCGGCCTTCTCCTTTTGTGGATGGTTGAAGTTGACGGAGCTGTTGATGTAGGCACTTGTGCAGACGACACCTTCTGTGGTATGATTGTTACGTTTTTGCCGTGTCGTATTTAAAAAGAGTTTTGAAATTACCGCAATCAAGACAGTGTCGCGTGTAGCGAGCCGCGATGAGTACGGGTCATCTGCAGGGAGATGGTAGGTATTTAAGCTTGTTTTAACGAGTTAACAGCGTGTTTTGATTTGTTAATTATGCTAAATGTCGTAACAAGGATATGTATAATAAAAAGACTTGTTAAGGGTAGTAATAGGTTAGATTGTATGAAGGTGATGTTTGTCGATTCCTTATAGCCCCAACTTTGGTATTGACACTAAAGCAATAGGTAACAACGCGGATTAGGGAACTTGAAATATGGTATTTGCGGTATTTGTCGGATATAGTGCCCTCAAAGTCAATTATTGGATCGTAGGCACGTGATTGCAATGATTGAGGGAGCCGGTAGGACAGTCTTACTCAAGCTGATATTATGCTATTTTGTTTGTCTTTGTCATCGTGTACATGTTTTAGGTGATATTACAGATCACTATTACACGTTGATAGAGCCCTTAGGATTCTTGCTTGACTACCAGCAGTATGATGGCGATCATATACGTGAGAGTTGGGTAGTCTCTAAGCACATCCTTAAAAATGGTCCCTAGTCGTGGGAGTTTTCGAGACAGGGCATCGATACTCCGGAGTAGACTAGTGTATACAGTCAAGACCCCGACGAGGGGCGGTGGCCGGTCTCACAAGCCATTGGCGTCAGTTGGTTCACCTAAGATGTATACAGGTGCTCAATGGGTTATGAGTACACCGGACAGGACTCGTCCGGAACCTGCTAGTTGGTATTGTACCTAGCGTCAGATAGCAGTTCCCTGGTGACATGTATACAGGTTAGTTCATCGACCTGAGATCGTCATTTGTCTCGTGTGAGTTCCCACTGTGCTTTGATTACTACCCTACCACGGCTCAAAGGAGTCGTGCAAACAGGTTTTAGTTGGGTACAGTCCCGAGCCACATGGAGGCAGTGAGCAGATCGGCAGGGGTTTCGTCTCTCCCGGTATTGGGGGTGAGATCGCGCTGTGTCTAGGAGAGCCATTACACGAAGTCCTTGGCCAAGGCAGGAGATTTACTGGTAGGTATTCCAGTAGTATCTCAGGGTGTTCTGAGCTACACTCCGACACGACTTGTACCGCTTTTGGGGGTCTGACGTTTACCAGCCCCTAGGACCGACATGCGATACTCATAGACGAACGGACCGGACTGTATGGATATTGTCACTGACAGGCTCAGTAGGATTCCGGGATGAGTTCGCTCATCGGCTTCCCTTTTGGTCAATACATGGGTAGCCCGTTACGTACAGCTAGTACTACTGACGTGCTAGTGGTTAAATCCACAGCCAGTGTATTGACGAGTCTTTAAAGCCCCCCACAGATAGTTTCCCAAGTTCGGGCGAAACATTGTAGAGGCCGTATGGCATTATGGCAGGGTTCGATCATATACGTGCACTTATGCACGGTTCATGATCGGACGAATCATACTAGTGGGCTTTGGTTTAAGTCGGATCCTAGTATTAGATTTGTTGGATTACTTTAGTCTCATCGCATTTGCATTCAGTCGGAATGCGGATGCAGGTATGTATATACAGGTGAGGGGTATCCTTGTGATCCGTCACGAGTTTACTTTAGATGTTGCCATATATTTTTGTTGGACTAAACATTTGGGTTAATGTTTAGATGGTGGAAATTGTGAGTGGGAGTGATGATTTTGTGCATTAAATAAGACATGTGCTTCATTGGTGACTCATGGTCTTATTTCTTGTGCAAATGTCATATTTGTGATTGATTATTGTGTTGAAATGAGAGGAGGAGAGAGAGTGGACAGCCACTATGGCTTGGGCTTGCTCTTGGGAATTATTCTAGTGCTCTCATTTTTCATTCAACACAATAACAAAAAGGCCTCTTCTTCTTCTTCTTCCTCTAGCTCACAAGTTCCACCATGGCTTCATCTTCAACCTCCATCCACACACTCTCATATGTTGAGAATCAATGGATGCTTGAGACAAAGTTATCACACACATTCTCTACATCACCTTGGACATATCGGCTAGCAAACTTCATGTCCGAGTTGCTTCGGTTTGAAGCGGGAGCCCGTAAAAAGACTTCTTGACGTGGTGCCCTTCCGATGAGGAGACCGGATATCGGAGATGCCGCGAGGAGCTAGGGATGGTGGCTAAAGACCGAAGGACACGGATCGATCGGTATAGCCTTTCTATCATCTTTCTAGTTTGCTAGTTTATGTTAATGGTTCGATCCAGAGTGTACCCCGCGTCGAAATCAAGCTTCGTCTCGGTGTACCTGCCTTCCCTGTCGGAATTATGCTTCGGCTCGGAATCAACCAGCGACCTCCCTGTCGAAATTATGCTTCGCCTCGGAATCAAGTCGACTAACAAGCTCTGCGGTGGAATCATGCTTCGTCTCAGAGTGTACCCCGTGTCGAAATCATGCTTCGCCTATCTGCCTTCGCTGTAGGAATTATGCTTCGGCTCGGAATCAACCAGCGGCCTCCTCGTCGGAATTAAGCTCCACCTCGGAATCAAGTCGACCAACATGCTCTGCACCGGAATCATACTTCGTCTCAGAATGTACCCCGTGTCGAAATCAAGCTTCGTCTCGGCGTATCTGCCCTCCCTGTCGAAATTATACTTCGTCTCGGAATCAAGTCAGCCAACAGGCTCTGCGCCGGAATCATGCTTCGTCTCAGAACGTACCCCGTGTTGAAATCATGTTTCGCCTCGGAGTATTTGCTTTCCTTGTCGAAATTATGCTTCGCCTGGGAATCAACCTCTGCATCGAAATAATGCTTCGGTCAGAATGTCTGCCGCTCGTCGGAAATATGCTCCGACTCTTTGGAATCATGCTCCGCTCTTCGGAATGATGCTCCGATCCCTGAAATCATGCTCCGCACTTCGAAATGATGCTCCGATCCCTTTGGAATCATGCTCCGCTCTTCGGAATGATGCTCCGATCCCTACAATCATGCTCCGCTCTTCAGAATGATGCTCTGATCCCTTTGGAATCATGCTCCGCTCTTCGGAATGATGCTCCGATCCCTGGAATCAAGCTCCGCTCTTCGGAATGATGCTCCGATCCCTAAAATCATGCTCCGCTCTTCGGAATGATGCTCCGAACCCTCGGAATTATGCTCCGACTCTTCGGAATGATGCTCCGATCCCTGGAATCATGCTCCACTCTTCGGAATGATGCTCCGATCCCTGGAATCATGCTCTGCTCTTCGGAATGATGCTCCGATCCCTGGAATCATGCTCCGCTCTTCGGAATGATGCTCCGATCCCTGGAATCATGCTCCGCTCTTTGGAATGATGCTTCGAACCCTCGGAATTATGCTCCGACTCTTCGGAATGATGCTCCGATCCCTGGAATCATGCTCCGCTCTTCGGAATGATGCTCCGATCCCTGGAATCATGCTCCGCTCTTCGGAATGATGCTCCGATCCCGGAATTATGCTCCAACCCTCGGAATTATGCTCCATCTCTTCAGAATGATACTCCGACTCTGGAATTATGCTCCGCAAATCGGAATGATACTCCGATCCCCGGGAATCATGCTCCCCAAGGGATGCTCAGCCCCCGGAATGATATTTCACCTCGAAGTCCAACTTCAAGATCCATCAATTTCATACACACAACTCAAATGTGCGGTGTGCATTTATTGATGGGGGCACTTTGTTGGGTCAAAATTTGCACCCTGGTTGACCAAGTCAAAGTCAAGGTCAAACTCAGGCCAGGTGGGCCTAAGCCCAGGTCAAGCCGGCCCATGCCCAAGTCGAGGTGCCAACATAAAAATCAAATAATTTTAATGTAATTTTTTTATGCATGAATGTGCATAAAGCCAAATTTTTGTAAAGCCCATGGCTTATGTGCAAAAAAAAGTGGCACATGAGCCATGGGATGGGCAAAATACCATTTTGTAAAGCTCAAGGGGCTATATGTAAATGTGTAAGCCTATATAAGGCAACATGATGATGAATAAAAGATACACTTTTCATTTCTCTAAAAAACTCTAGGGTTTGTGCCTCCTTCTTCTACTTCCTCAAGGTTCTAAACCTTCTCCTTTCCTTTGAATTAAATCAAGAGTTTTACTCTTTCTTTTCAAAAACTGGATAGTTTTTCACCACAAAACCCATAAAGGGGAGCTCAGATCTTCCATTGGATCTCAAAAATGGGAGACTTTTAAGTCTCACCCCCCTTTTCTCCAAAATCCAGCCGATCAAGAGGAGGAAGAAGGAGATTCATCTCCAAAAAAATCTAACTTTGGGCAAAATCCCAGTCAAGAGAAGATCCAAGACTCAAGAGAGAAGAACCTCTAAAGATTTTAGGGAGTTCAACTCCAAGACCCAAATTCTCAAAGGAGTTTAACTCCTAATCCAGACTTTCAGGAGTTTAACTCCACTCAAAATCCACTTTTTGGAGTTTAACTCCTATTTCTGGGGTAAAAAACCCCTCTTTTCTCTAGTGCTCGAGCGCCCAAAGCGCTAGCGCCCCCAAAGCGCCAGTGTAACACCCTAGTTCGTTTATACCAGTTCTAGTTTAAGTATTTCTTTATTTATGGTATTTTTCTGATTTACTGTTTTGGGTGCGAATAGAGTATTTGACATTTGTATTTGCATTCTACCTGACCCGCTTGCTTGAAACCTGTCTTGATTCATGTTTATAATTTATCCTGACCTGTTACATGGACTTGTGCATTTTCATGTATACTGCATATTGGTATTTATCTGGCATTTACATTTTTTCAATATAATATTTTAAATCACATAAAATATTTTAAAAATACATTGCATAGCATGCTCGTTACCCATAACCCTGTGGTAACATCCGCGCATCTTGTTCTTGTCCCGTTCAGTGTAACGGACCTGTTTGGATGGCTACGTGCACGAGCGTGTATCCGTTCTTGGGGGTATGCATTTTCGTTACCTGGATATCCTATTTTGGTTTTGGTTTATACATACATTATCCGTATTTTAAAACTGTAATTTTAGACCCGACCCGGGTGTGTTTTGGAGTAATTTTGTATTAACCAAAATCTCAAATTTAACTAATATAATATTCTTATTATATTCTTTAGGATTTAACTGTTATATATATACGATTTTATTTTAAAACCTAAAAAATATATTTTCCTAACTAAATCCTACCACCTAACCTTTCAGATATCCCTCTCTCTCTTTCTCACCTGCCTCTCTCTTTTTCCTCTTTAACATTTTCTCTCTCTCTCTCTCTTTCCTATATATGTATTCTTATATTTCTTTTTTAATAAACCCTATTTCCAATGCACATACCTCTCTTTCTCCCTCACATTTTCTTCTCATCTTCTTCTTCGTTCCGCCTCCAAGCCTTACGCCCGCGCCCTTCGCATCGCCGCCTCCACCTTGTCAGCCTCCCTTCGCCCATCTCCTCCTCCTCCTCTCCTGCTCTTGCCAACCTCGATGAGAACCCATGTTCCTATCGCGACCGCCACAGCCCATCAAACCCGAAACTGACCTCGTCGCTGACCTGGCCTCACCTTCGTCAACCATTCCTCGACCCTCGCCTCCTCTCCATTTCCTTCTTCTTCCTCCTTCCCGAGCACCTCCCGCAACCCCTGCACACCTAGAACCCATCACCTTGCCCTCGCCGAAACTCGTCGTCGTCGCCAGCCTCACTGGCACCCTCGCTCCTCAATCCTCTCCATCACCCCTCTCCTCTCCCCACTCCTCCTCCCAACACTCCTCGACCACATTCTTTTCCCGAGCCTGCACACACCCTCCTCGCCGGTGATCCCTGCCTCTATCTCGTCGGCCTCACTGCCGACCATTCTCGTCGGCATCCCCTCTCGACCACCTCCTCACCTCTCTATCCCTTCACCTGATGAATTCCCTCCAAACCCTTGCACCCACCTTCTCCGAATCCATCACCTGCACTTCCCACCTCGCCGGAGACCTCCTCGACGACCGTACCCCATCGTCATCGTCATGTTCCCTGCCTCGCATCGCCTCCCTTCTAAACCCAGAACACCAAACCCTAGTTCCCTCTTCTTCTTCTTCTTCTTCTTCTTTTCTCATTCTTTCTCTTTCTTGATCTTTTCCGGTGATCGCCGGAGACCCGTTGCCGACGTCACCCCATCACCTAGACCTCCTCTAACCCAGAGCACCACATCCTAGAGGCCACCTTCTCCTTCTTCTTCTCCTTCCTCCTTTCTTCTTCTTCCTTTCTTTTCTTCTCTTTACTTCTTGATTTCTTGTTTTCCGATCACCGCCGGAGCCAGGCTTGACGCCGACGATCCAGACGACCCAGAGGACGTACCTTACCTGCGTGATCACCCTCTTGCGTTGCTTGGACCCGTCCCGTGTGCCGTGCATGCGTTGCGACGTTTTGCCGACGTCGGACGTGCCGTACATATCCGTTTCGTGATCCGTCAAGGCAAGTTTATCTTACTACATGCTACATTACTTTATATATATCTATTTTAATAAATATAATACTGGTATTTCAAATTATGCACCACATGTTTACTTTTACAGTTTTTCGACATCCGTCTGCATCCGTACGTGTTACTTTATATCCAGCGCATGCAAACCTATCTTGTTACATACTATATTACAATATACTGCATCCAATGGAATATTTATATCTCATATTGCTTAGTTGTACATCCCACATTACCATTTTACAGTTTTACTGTTTTCGGATACCCGCTTGCATCCATCTCATTTAAAATATATATAACTGCATCTATAGATCACATTAATACATAATACTGTGATATTAACACCCCATGTTTAATAAAGTACATCCTAATTAGTATTGGAACTATAAATGTAACCCTAATCGATAATTGTGCATCCATATCATTGATTTTATATCTATTTGCATACCATGTCACATTATTTCATTTTATTGTTATATTAGTACTCCATACTTGATTTTGTGCATCCATACTTATTACAGTTTGATTATGAGCACCCGCTTGATACTTGTGCACTACCTGACATGACCTAATACACTACTTGACATAACTTGATACATTTGCACTACTTGACATGACCTGATATATCACTACTTGACTTGATACCTGATCTTGTTATTAATGCCGACAATCCTGACCTGTTGTCCCTACGGACATATTCTGTTGTCTATACAGACAAACCTGTACCTGCTTGATCCTGTGTTGGCATTAGCTCCAGATTATTCAATACCTGACTTGAACACATAACTTGGGGGTATGAGGAAATCAAGAATGTAGCTGAACGCAACTCAAAGGGCTATTACATCATGTTACCGTGGTCCCGTGGGGTTGAACGGGACATAGACTCACAGTCTATTATGCTTTTACCGTGGTCCCGTGGGGTTGAACGCGGCATAGACCGATGGGTTACGATGAGGATTACATTAATTGATTTCGAATAACTTTAGAGTAGATAACCCTATAGCATGGTTTAGACTACTCAATGCACTTCACCTGTATATATATACTATTCACTTATCCATATTCATGTTACTGCTTATTTCCTGATAACTTGTTACTGTTTGGACTTCATGCCTGCATATTTCATTACATCCTGCTTGCTTAGAATTATTGATATTATGACGCACTGACATCTGGGTTTTGCATGGCTCAGATCCCTTATTCTTATCGCAGGCCGTCCAGGAGTATTTTTGATCAACAGGCCGAGCAGCGAGGACCTGTTATTAGTTTAGTTTAGTTTCCTTTCAGTATTTTCATTCCTGATGTGAGCTCGCATTATGGGACGTACATTTCAGATTATTATTATACTTGGATCTTTTACTTCCGCATTATTTTATTTCATGACTCGTTTATTCTGGCTTATGGACATGTGTTAGATAGTTTATTACTGTTCTTGATATCTCTACAGCCGTAATGTGACTGTGGAGGGATATTTCTTATCCATAGGTAGCATGGTTGGCTCTGTCACGTGCCTATCTTAGCGCACTTTGGGAAGCGAGGCGTGACAGCTAGCGCCCATGTGCCGAGCATGTGAGGCGCTAGCGCCCGAACGCCCACGTACGGGCACGTGAGGCGCTTCATATTCATCATTTTGGAAAGTGGGGGTAAGGCGCCCATAACGCTAGCGCTCGAGCGCCCAAAGCGCTAGCGCGAGCGCCCAAGCGCCCAAGCACTGGCACTCACGCGTCCTTTGGACGCCCTTTCCCCCTCATTTTACATTTACTTCACACTAAAAACATCTCTCCCGTTAGAAAAAATTTCTAACGGGGCGTTGCCCCGCACCCTGCAAGGGGGCTGCTAGCCCTCTTGACCCTCATCCCGCTATCCGGGTATCGGGACCCCCGTAAAAACTCTGCGGGGCCCCCGATATATCCAGAACCCCATCAAAACACAACACTGCACATTGAGTTCGCATGACCTGTTTGACCCGTCAATCGGAGGTTTTCTCTCTCCAAAGACGAGGGGTAATTAACGACAGCTTAGTCCGCGGCTGCTGGAGATTTGGATCCCCACAATCAATAAACCCCAGCCTACCCTTGGCAGGGGGAATCTGTAATGCGCCTGACAAGCGCGTGCGTATTCCCATCTCAATAGGGTGACGAAAAACACCCTACAACCGCCCCTAGGCCCGATATGCGATACTCTTAGACGAACAGACCGGACTGTACGGAGATTGTCACAGATAGGCTCAGTAGGAGTTCAGATGAGTTTGCTCATCGGCCTTTTTATCGACAGATACCTGGGTAGCCATTACGTGCAGCTAGTAACACTGACGTGCTTGTGGTTAAACCCACTGCTAGCATACTGTTGAGTCTTTAGAGTCCCACACGGAGGGTTTCCCTGCTTTGGGCGAAACGATGTAGATGTCGTATGGTTTTATGACAGGGTTCGAACATGTACGTGTACTTGTGCATGGATCAAGTTCGGATGGATAATACCAGTGGGCTTTAGTTTAAGCCGGATCATAGTATTAGATTATTGGATTCGTTTTGTCTCATTGTATTTGTGTTTTTTGGAATACGGATACAGGTATGTATATACGGTGAGGGGTATTCTTGTAATTTATTCAAGAGTGTTTCTAGAAAAAGACACCTCATTGCTTGTATTGCCATTTATGTTAAATGGTTAATGGGGTGGAGGTATGAGGTGTTATTTTGTGATAAATGAAGCATGGCTGCTTGGTGACTCATGGATAACTATTGAGGCAAGGGCGGACTTAGATATTTTATGATATTTTGTGAGATATTTTGTAAGATATTTTGGCATGCTTTATAATCATCACAAGTAGCCATATTCATTTCATTATTATCTAAAACACTCTCTCTCTCATCAAGCTCTCTCTTCTTCCTCAAATCCTAATTGTCTTATGTGTTGATCCATAATCACTCTCTATATTCTCTAGGCTACTTAGATTAGCACACTAGGTACCCTAGTTACCTCATCTTAGAGGTAGGAGCTCTTAGTAGACACTCTCGGGTGGATCTTCTTTGACTCGAGGAGGCGCGATCCGTACACTCTTCAAGGAGCACAAGAAGAGGAGGAGGAGGAGTACAAGAAGAAGAAGGACTTGATACTTGAGATATAACTTTCTTACATAGTAGTTAAATCTCTTAGATGTTTTGTTAGTTAGGGTTTAGTATTGATCCTGGAGTTTAGTCGGTGTTGCGAAGTATATAAAAATTGTTTTTTGCAAACTCCGCCTCCCCGCGAACCCGCGGGCTGCGCGACATCGACTTACAACTTATACCCCCACTTCTCATATGCTTGTTTCTGAATTATATAATATAGTTGATTGTTTTGCTCGTCACGTCGAAAATCCAGTAGTTCGCTTTCTGATACTTACCATGCCAGCTAAGATTTATAAATATTTTTCTAAAGTTCCTATTATTTACTGTTTATGTTCGGTAATGGAGCATAGAATTAAATTAGAAGATTTAGAGGCTATTTTAACCGGGTTCCACATGGCCATAGAATATGGTGTAGATATTGATGCCTATGTAAGTATCGTTAGAAGTAATTTAGATGAAGTGTTTGATTTGCATGCTGCACGATCTTCTTCTGGTAGAACTAGTAGACTGCCACCCTCAACCAGCCGCGTGCTTCGACTTCAGTTTTAGCACTTATTCAACAGAAGAAAAGGGTAAAAGGCCCGACAACCTCATCATCGTCATCTTTAAATGAGTTATCAATATTTTTACAAACTGAGTCAGATGTAGATTTAACTATAGATAATTTTGATATTTTAGCCCAGTGGAGAAAAGCCACGGACATTTGTATCCAGTGCTTTCTATTGTGGCCCGTGATTTACTAACCGTTCTAGTATCCACAGTGGTGTCGGAAAGTGCTTTAGTATATGTTGTAGGATATTAAGTAAGAAGAGATGCAATTTGGCGCACGCCACAATGTAATGCATGATTTGCTCGTAAGATTGGGAAGCAGCAGCCGTTAGGAAACAAAATGCAATCATTTTGGACCCGGATTATCTACCTGAGAAGTTTACAACATCGGACGAGACCAACATCGAAAGAGAAGGAACCACAATCGGTGCCGACGAGTAGTGAGTAAGATTTGTAATAGTAGAAAAAGAACTACGTAGACCTGATTCTCTCTCATTGAGATCAATATTTCGGAGGGATACGTAGGCAGGCCGAGTGGGTTCGGTTTTTAATGTAAAAAACAACAGCAAAATGTATTATAAATTTGAAATTTGATTAATATTTTTTTTAATATAAAAACTTATTTAAATTTCAAAATTTTAAGTCTAATTTTAATTTTAATTTTTTTATAAAAAAAAGCAAGCAAGCCAGGCGAGAAATTCGCCGGGCACGGTGAATTTGCCTCACCTCGCCTCGCGAACCGGCAAGATGAAGCGGCGAAACGAGCGGGTACTGGTTTCGCTACTGCTGTCCTCGCCTCGCCAAGCCGACGAAGCGAGAAAAATTCGCTTCGCCGGCCAGGCAAAGCAAATGAATTCCGAAACGAGTTGCTTCGGCTCGCTTCATTAGCCACGCCTGGTGGATGGCCAAACTCACAGGTCCGACACCTCTACTTCTACTTTTCCGAGACAAATCTACAGTAGAAGACTCATCCTTTGATCCTTAGAATGTGGTTCCAGTTTCAAATACTTTAGTTTTATTTAAAAATTCCAATTCACTGACCGTCCTCAGCCTTACTCAAAATCCTGAAAATATTCGGGTTTTGGGCCAATTACAGATCCATAGGCTCAAACTCCCAGCCTGCCATGTCTCGTCAGTTAACGGACCCAGGAGTCTAATGGATCGGATCTTCATAATCGTTCGACCTGACCCGAAACCGGATCCAAGCTCGCCTCACAGAGTGAAGCCATTTTTCATGCCTTTCTCTCTTCTTCTTCGATCCCAGAGCTAGGGCTAGAATTTTGAGACGAATCCCGACCCATGGCTGAATCCAGGGCAACCTTCTCTCATCACTCCCAATTAGTTTCATCTCATGCTCAGATTCTTCATGCGCGCTGATTTCTGCTGTTGTTCCCTGAAATTTTAGGATCAGTAATCTCGATACATTTGTGTGAATTTGTGTGAGTTTTTATCACTAGCTTCCTTGTTCATTAGATTGAACTTTGGTCGGCACATTTCAAAGTTTGAAGTTTTGATAGGTGCTTAAGTTTCAATAGCAGAGTACATTGAGTTAGATTATCATTCAAGCTATTGCAAGCAGATATTTTTTTTCTTGACAATACATTTGTTAAAATTGCTTTAGGTGAACATTGGATTCTTGCTTCCCCTTGGGAGCAATCTTTCAGTAGATGGTTCAGCTCCAAAGCTGCCGATTTATGAAGGAATCAACATCATCGGCCAAAACAATCTCACCATAACTGATAAGAGAGTTAGTCGGAAGCATATCAGTTTGCATGCATCAAAGGATGGGTCAGCCGAAGTTCTGGTGGTATGTGTCTTCTGTTATGGTTGAAATTTTTTACAAATATTAATTGAAATGCATGTGTTTGTTATGTCCCTATGGAAAGTACACTGGTTTCAACCACTGCTTGGCCTTTTCATTTTCTTATGGCTCTTGATTTAATCATCGTTTTGATTGCTCCCTTTGTTGTGGTGTACATTACTACATTCTATGTGTGCAAGTTTTGAGATATAAGATGCAACATGCTGTGATGATACTGAGCAACGTTTTACAATAGCCTAGTAATCAATTTTGAATTTTTTTCCGGATCCCTTAAAGTTAAAGCTATTTATTCAGTGGCTAGCTGCCTATTAGTTACAAGTTATATCTCTGTGCTATAATTTTGATAGAAGGTTTTGAATTGCCTTGTAGGAAGGTTCAAATCCCATTATTTTCAAATCAGGCGGTCAAAGAAAGAAGCTTGCTTCTCAAGAAAAATGCTTGATTACCCATGGTGATATTCCTGAGTTGATTCCTGGGGATCATTTATATAAGTATGTCACAGATTGCAGTCACTGTGAATTTTCATCAAATTCAGATTTAAGCACCTCAATTAAAGGGAAAAGACGGGCTGAAGATGACTCTTAAGTTGTCAAGAGAAATCGCCTGGTCCTCGAAGATGAAGCAATTGCAAGAACACTTCAGGTATCACACATGTTACATTTTATTTGTATTTGTTCATTTAGGTAGCATTGTTATATATTTTGTAAGTAGAGCTGTTTCATAATCTGGTTTTTTAGCAAAATCCAAGCAGGTTACATTTTGTTCAATTCTTTATTATGTGGCAATCATTTTGATGCAGAAATGAATGCAACACGTATTAAAGCAATCCTAGGGATTAAATCCCAAGAAATTCATTCCATGATTTATCTGGTCATCTTTCATTGAGGGATCATTTTATCTTCTACTATTTGCAGAATGCGCAGGCCAGCAGCTCAGTATATGAGAGCGCACCAATGGTTGCCAAATTTATTGTTTCTGAGCCGGAGCCCATTCATGATTTTAATGTGCCTAAAAACATGCTGCCTTTCATATTTCGACTTATGCGAGTCCAAGGCCTTCCTGCATGGGCAAATTCTTCATCAGTTGCTATTGACGATGTCATACAGGTTAGCTTTCTTGGTACCTTTTTTGGTTAGTATACTATGCAAGTAATTTAACATGGTAATCATATTCTTCTTTTATGTTCTATGACACTGCAACCACCACCGAGGCACTGATTGTGATGATTAGCTGCGGAGTAATTTACAAGGCCGGACCTAATGTAATGATTAATTATCAACACTAGAAAAGATTTGAGATGGACCTAAAGATTTGCAAGAAGTTAAAGACAACCCTAACTTTAACTGCGTACTTATACCATCCTTAATTCCTTTTCCTTGACACCGATGCAAGGTTCAGGTCACATACACTAATTCTCTGGGGTTCCCTGGCATTTCCATTTTTACGAATTGCTCTAAGAATCTACTGAACACTATCATATCTATTGAGTTAAATGGCTGGAGCATCGAATATAAGAGAATAAACGAAAATGCAAGGTTTACTTTTTCCCAGGGAAGTGATTTGTATTTATCAGGTCTGCTTCTTTGATGAGCACGGGAAGATGCTATTGTAGTTTGGCTACTACAATTACACCTGTAATATTGTTTACTGAAAGGCTGCCCGTCTCAACACCGGAGGTGGACCCAAAGCCAAGCCAGAGGGGGCATGTGCCCCAACTGAAATTTTGACAAAAATTTAAACTATGGAGCATGATCATTGATTAAGTGTACCAGGCACATAAAATGTTGTTATTACTGTTATTATTTATCTAACTTTTAAATTGACCAATTTCTTGTTTGCTCAATGAAATGCCAGGGAAATGTGCTTGTTGCCATCCTTTCAAATTATATGGTTGACATTGACCGGTTACTGTCTGGTAAGTTTGCCTCCATTCAGCAGTTTATGAGTTATTAATTCTTTTGTTCTCTAATGTTTTTAATTTTGCAATGCACATCATTGGGCATTGCTATATGTAGGCAGTCAAGGAAAGATCTTGTTGCATCATATATGTCTATGCTGTCTGCATAATCGTGCATATTAGTCTTTTACATCTTTTAAAATTTAATTTAAATATTTTATTGGCCTTATTTCTTATTTTATTCTTTGATAAATCTTCTATGATTTGGAAGGTATTTCCAAAATTCGATGAAGTCCTCCTTTTTGCCATGACGTTCGAATTCTTTATGGCATTATCATTAAGTTATGATCAGAAATGCCTGTAGTAGTCGTTGAGCTTCTAATAGATTCTATAAAATTTTATTCCCATGTTTTCAGTTTCTTGTTTCTTCTTCTTTGTTCTTCGCTCCACATCCATCATGTTGTCTGAGGGTGATTGCTTTTCACTTTGTAGCATGCCCAGCCATGAGGAGGATACCTCATGTGCTTATTGTTCATGGAGAAAGCGGCGCCACAGTGGAAAATATGAAGGTATTATAATCTGGTTTGTATGCAAATTTTGTTTCCCCATCAGTATTTAGACATGGTACTGATTATGCTTGGTACTACAGAGGAATATTCCTTCAAACTGGATTCTGCATAAGCCTCCACTACCGATATCCCATGGAACACATCACTCAAAAGCCATGATTTTAGTGTATTCAACTGGAGTGCGTGTTGTTGTACATACAGCAAATTTGATTTACGTTGACTGGAACAACAAAACCCAAGGTTTATGGATGCAAGATTTCCCTTGGAAAGATAAAGATAACTTGAACAAGAGGTGTTTGTTTGAGAATGACCTAGTTGATTATCTCAGCACACTAAAGGAAATTATAACCATTTTCCTGGCTGTATGCTTCAATGTTTCCCTATCCATTTTCCTGGCTCGTGTCTATATCCTTCTTGCACTTAATGAAGATAAACTCATTTTCTTCCCACCCCCCCTTCAAAACACGCACACACCCATACACCCCCATATTCCCACACCATATGTGAAAACTACTGCCAAATACAGTTATTCTCCTCCGAATTCATGAACTACATATATTCTTTTGTGCTCTAAGAACTATTTTACAAGGTCGTCTTTTACTCTCTTTGCGTGGCAAACTTTTCTTGATGATCAAGCTAATCATAGAAGTTTGATTTACTGCAGAAAACATTGTGATGGTAATCTTATTTGAATGTGCAGTGGCCTGATTTGAGTATCAATCTTCCTGGGATTGGCAATGCCAACATCAGTGCATCCTTCTTTAAGAAGTTTGATTATAGCAGTGCTTCGGTATCTTCTCATTCCTTAATTCTTGATATTATTCTTCCATTTTAATGTTGCCATGGTGAGTAGATATTCTAAAAATAAGTATACCTATATCCGTGTGTCGGGTGGTGAGGTTGGGACTGGGTGTATTGGGTTTGTATGGATATTGAAATAATTAAGGGAGGATAAAATGAGGTAAAGGATTTGAGAGCTCCTCCTCTCTTTATATATACTAAACTAACATATGACAAACTACAATTTACCCGATGTGGGACTATTATTCTCATATTCTAACATCCCCTCAAGTTGGAGCATAAATATCAAACATGCCCAATTTGTTACAAATAAAATTTACTCCCGTACTCCCGAGCAGCTTAGTAAGTAAATCTGCAAACTGGTTTGTCGAGGAGACATGATATGTATCAATAATACTTTGGGTTACATTCTCTCGAACAAAATGACAATCTACCTCAATATGCCCTGTCCTCTTGTGGAAGACTGGATTGGATGCAATATAGATGGCTGCTTTATCATCACAGTACAAACGCATATAAAGGACAACTTCAGTCCAAGCTCACCGAGTAGATAACTAATCCATATCAATTCACAGGAGGCAACAACCATGGCTCGATATTCTAATTTTGCACTAGATTGAGCTACAACATGTTGCTTCTTACTCCTCCACGATATAAGATTTCCTCCAATGAACACACAGTAACTAGTAGTGGACCTCCGATCTATAGGCGATCCTGTCCAATTTGCATCTGTAAACCCAACTATTAGAGAATGTCCATAATCTGAATAGAACAAACCTCTCCTATGTGCACCTTTCAGATAGCGCAAGATTCGAATAGCTGCATCCCAATGTGTCATCTTCCGATCCGTCATAAACCGACTAGCAATGCTCACCGAAAATAAGATATCTGGTCAAGTGACTGCCAAATAATTCAGTTTCTTCGCCGGTCTTCTATATCTATTGGGATCGTTCAATCTATCGTCTTCTTCTGATAGCAACTTAGCATTCGGATCCATAAGCGACTCAACAAGTTTGCAACCCAACATATCGGCTTTTGACAACAAATCAAGCATATATTTCCTCCGGGAGAGATATATATATATATATATATATATATATATATATATGTCTTAGACCTTGCAACCTCTATACTTAGGAAGTACTTCAGACTCTCTAAATCTTTGGTCTGAAAATGATTCTGAAGATAAGTCTTCAGCTCTGTAATACCCTTATCATCATCCCTTATAATCACGATGTCATCCACATACACAACCAAGAGAATGCGTCTACCCTGCTAATTACGGTAGAACACAGAATGCTCATTGTCACATTGAGCAAGCCTAAAGGACTTCATAATATCATAAAATCGTCCAAACCACGCTCTAGGGGATTGCTTTAATCCATACAAAGATCTCCTCAACTTGCATACCTTTCCAGACCCCCCCGAGCAACAAACCCTGGAGGTTGCTCTATATAAACTTCCTTTGACAGGTAATCATGAAGAAAAGTGTTCTTGACATTTAACTGGTGGAGGGACCAATGATGATGCAGCATGAGATAGAGAAGACGGACCGAAGTCATTTTAGCAACCAGAGAGCATGTCTCCTCGAAATCCGTGCCATAAACCTGAGAATAATCTTTAGCCACCAGCCGGGTTTTAACGCGAGAGAGCCACTGGGATTCAGCTTCACAGTATACACTCAGCGACATCCCACCGCTTTCTTTTCCATGGGAAGAGTTACTAACTTCCATGTATGATTCGCCTCTAAAGTTGACATCTCCTCAATCATGGCCGCTTTCCAACCTAGATGAGACGGTGCATCTGACAAAGACGTGGGAAGAAGATGAGATTCAACAGCAGAAATAAAAGTTCGATAGGAAGGAGACAAATGATCATATGAAACAAAATGAGCAATAGGATGAGAGATGCATGATCGGGTACCTTTCTGCAAAGTTATGGGAAGATTAAGAGCAGAAGAGGAAAGAGCTGAGCTTGCTAGATTTGTAACGGTAGAAAGGATCGGTACTGGATCTGAAGGAGTAGTCTTATCTTTTTGATGAATGTACGTCTTTGTAGCCTTATCAAGCATCTGATTCTTGATGGTCAAAATGACATCTGAATCCTCCAAAGGAAAATCTTCATTGAAATCAGGTTGAGAATAATTATCTGCATAGTATAAAGTATACTCAAAGAAAATGACATCAGACGACACAAAACCATGTTTTAACTCAGGATTATAACACTTGTAGCCCTTCCGGGTTCTTGAATACCTAAGAAAGATACACTTAATGGATTTAGCATCGAGTTTGGTACTCTTAGGACGCAAATCATGAACAAAACATGTACAACCAAAAATGCGAGGTGACAGAGGAAATAAAGGTTCAGAAGGAAACAATACAGAGTAAGGAACTTGGACTTCTAATACAGAGGATGGCATGCGATTAATTAGATAACATGCAGTGAGAATATCATCTCCCCAGAAAATCTTAGGGGCATGCATGTGAAGCAATAAAGTGCGAGTTACCTCTAGAAGATATCTATTTTTCCTTTATGTCATCCCATTTTGTGTGGTGTGTATGCACAAGAAGATTGATGTCTAATGCCATTTGGTGTCATGAATGTTTGAAAAGAAGAGTTGAAATAATTTTTAGTATTATCACTACGAAAAGTATTATCAAATTTTCCTAAATGATTCCTAATTTCAGCACAAAATTCTTGAAAAACAGATAACTTTAGAACAAGATTTTATTAAATATAATCATGTCACAGAGAATAATCATCAATAAAAGTTATGAAATAACGGTAACCAAATTGTGGCATAACAGGACAAGGAATCCAAACATCACCGTGGACAAGTTCAAAGGGTTGATCCATACATTTATTAACCCTAGGAGGATAAGACACACGGTGGTGCTTACTCTACTGACACAACTTACAATCTAGAAGTTAACAGAACTAATAGACGAGTTCATTTTCTTTAAAATTTCTAATGATGGATGACCAAACCGAGAGTGAAAATCAATGGCTGAAGTTGTGCTCGAGCGGACTACTGGATCAGTATACTCGGCAAGATAGTAGAGAGAATCGACTTCATACTCGGTGCCAATCGTCTTCTTCGTTCCAAGATCCTGCATAATATAACCATGCGGAGAAAATGAGATTGAGCAACTTATAGAACGCTCACCGAAAGTAAACTGAATGGAAAACGTGGCAAGTATAATACAGAAGATAATGATAATGAATGCGTAGGAGTAAAGAACCAATACCCTCTACCCGCGATGTGGATCTATTTGCTAAAGTGACAGATTCACATGGAGGAGAGGGTGAAAATGATGTGAATAGACCCGACTCCCAAGTTATATGATCAGACGCACCTGAATCAATAACCTAAGTCCCAGATGGTGGTGTTGTGGTTAGACAAATAGTATGATTACCTCTCACCATAGCAACATCGGGATAACTGGTAGAGGATGATGGCCCCGAAGAGGAAGATCCACTCCGAGTCTTCAAGAACATCTGATAACGAGTAAGTTCACCTCTACTTAAAGTCAAACTCGAGAGATTGGAGGATATGGAACCGATGTCATGAATGGAATCGGTCGCTGATTAAGCGTTAAAAGATAAAAGAGAAGAATTAGATACTTTATTATGTGAC
Source organism: Agapanthus africanus (assembly GCA_030015575.1). NCBI lineage: Eukaryota > Viridiplantae > Streptophyta > Magnoliopsida > Asparagales > Amaryllidaceae > Agapanthus > Agapanthus africanus. Next base: position 978,742,893 of record CM057338.1, on the reverse strand, counting down.
CAATGGTCTTTTTATATAGGAATTGTAATTACTTAATGCCCAAGTATTATGGTACGGTGTACCCTAATAACAATATATTCTAAACTATTCCAACACCCCACTCAAGCTGGAGCATAGATATTTAGTGATGTGTAGCTTGGACAATAGATGAACAAATGCGGGTCTTCGAAGAGGTTTCGTCAAAATATCTGTAATCTATGTATGAGTAGAAACATAATGGAGATTGACTTTCTTTTCAACAATTTTCTTCCGGATAAAGTGGTAATCCATTTCAATGTATTTTGTGCGTTCGTGAAACATTGGATTATCTGAAATATGAATTACAGGTTTATTGTCACATAACAAGGAAGCCGGTGTTGTAGAACTAACACTGAGATCTAGAAGCAATGTAAAGAGCCACATCAATTTTAAGACGGCGTGAGCCATAGCTTTATATTCAATCTCGGCTGAAGAGCGTGCAACATGTTTCTAGCTGCGCAAAGTAAACTAGGTTCCTCGCAAAGAAAACACAAAATCCACTCGTGGAGCAACAGTCATCCACAGATTCGACAAAATCGGCATCAGTATAGTCTATAAGAGACGGATTAGAATATTGTTTATAGAGAAGACCTTGCTTAGGTGCACACTTCAAATAGCGGAGAATATGTTCAACAGCTCGAAGATGGGACACTAAGCGCGCTTGCATAAACTGGCTCACTGTGCTGATTGTAAATGATATGTCTGGCGAACAACCGTGGGATAGATCAGCTTCCTAACTAACCATCGATACCGACTTGGATCGGAAAGTGGTCGGTCATTAGGTGAACACGAGAGAGCTTTATCGTTGTATCCATGAGAATATCAGCAGGACGACGGCCTAGAAATCCTGTTTCTTTAAGAAGATCGAGAGTATACTTCCGCCGTGAGAGAAATAATGATCTATTATTTCGAGATACTTTTATACCAAGAAAGTACTGTAGAGGACCATGATCTTTGGTATGAAAATGTGAGAAAAAATGAGTTTGACCTTAAATATACCTTCAGAATCATCTCCGGTGATGACTGTCAACATAAACAAGGAAAATAACAATTCTTTCTTTCCGTCTATGTATAAAAAGAGAAGGATTTGCCGAGCTTTTTGTGAAATTTATCTTTTTTAGGACTATGCTGGATTTATCGAACCATACTCAAGAAAATTGTTTTAGCCCATAAATAGATTATTAAGATGATATTAAAGAGATCTCCCTTGTAGGGTATTTTTCATCACCCCATTGAGATGGGAAATACGCATCGCTTGTCGGGCGTATACAGATTCCCCCTGTTAGGGGTAGGCTGGGGTTTATTGATTGTGGAGATCCAAATCTCCGGCCGCCGCGGACTAAGCTGCCGTTAATTACCCTCGCATTTGAAGCGAATGAATCTTCGATTGACGGGTCAAACTAGTCATGCGAACTCAATGTGCAGTATGCGTATGTGTGTGTCTTGAGGGATTTTGGGTATATCGGGGGCCTCACAGAGTTTACGGGGGTCCCCCTAGAAATTTTTTCTAGCGGGAACGTGTTTTGAGTGTGGAGTATATGAAAAAAAGAAATAAAAAAAGAAAAAGAAAAAAACGGTGAGTAACGTCCTAAGGACGTGTGACGTTGGGCACCGGCGCCTCACACGTCCGGCACATGGGTGCCGGGCGCCTGCAGAAAGAAGAGGTTTAGCCCCGGAATTAGGAGTTGAACTCCCGAAAAGGATTTTTATTTATGGAGTTGAACTCCAAAAGATTTTGAATGGAGTTAAACTCCTAAAAAGATTTTATTTGTGGAGTTAAACTTCAAAAGATTTGGATGGAGTTAAATTCCTAAAAAGGGTTTTATTTATGGAGTTAATTCTAAAAGATCTTAACAAATGGAGTTGAACTTCTATAAATCTTTGGAGATGATCAAAGGGGAATCCTTTCTTCTCCCTTTTAGCCCTGGATTTTCTTTTGAGCCTTTGATCTTCCCGAAGTGGGTTTTTTTGGAGATGGGTCTCCTTCCTCTTCTCTGTTGGCTGGATCTTCGAGAAAAATGGGTGAGACTTAAAAATCTTCTCTTTTGGGATTTGATGGAAGATCCGAGCTCCCTTTCAAGGGTTTTATAGTTAAAAACAGTTTCTTTTTGGAAAAAGAAGAGTTAAACTCTTGATTTAATTCAAAAAATAAAGAAAGTTTAGAACCTTGAGAAAGGAGGAGGTACAGAATCCTAATTTTTGAGAGAGTGAAAAGTTGTGCTTTATTTCATCATCATGTTGCCTTTATAGGCTACACACTTTACATATAGTCCCTTGGGCTTTGCCAAATGGCACTTGTGCCACCCATGCCTTATGTGCTTATTTCTTTTTGCACATAAGCCATGGGATTTACAAAATTTTGTCTTTCTGCCCATTTTTCATACATTTATTTCTAAAAAATTGCATTAAACTAATTTATTGCTTCATTCTTGGTATGGAGCCGGCCCCTTCCATGCTTGGTCCTGATTTGGGCTTCGGTCCACTTGGCTTGGGGTTTGATTGATTTTGACTTGGTCGATCGGGGTGTAACTTTTGATCCAAAAAATTACCCCCCATCAATAAATGCACACTACATATATGGGTCGTGTGCATGAAATTGATAGATTTTCTTTCGCGTGGAGGTTGACTTGATTTGGTTCCCGTTTTGACGACGTGGAGGTCGATATTGCCCTTTTTCGCGACGTGGACGGTCGATGCTGCCCTTTTAGCAACGTGGACGGTCGGTGTTGTTCTTTTTGCGACGTAGACAGTCGGTGTTGCCCTTTTTGCTACTTGGACGGTCGGTGCTGTCCTTTTAGCGACGTGGACGGTAGGTGCTGCCATTTTAGCGACATGGACGATCGGTGCTGTCATTTTAGGGACATGGACGGTCGGTGCTGCCGTTTTTGCGACATGGACAGTCGGTGCCGCCTTTTTAGCGACGTAGACGGTCGGTGCTGTCCTTTTAGCGATTTGGACGGTCGGTGCTTGATTTGACTTGCTCCACTTCTTGCGGTGTCAGGGTTGAAGTTGACTTATTTGATTTGATTTGTTTTGGGAGTTCTCTACCCGTCCAGCGAGACTTTTGAGCTTAGGAGTGCTGCCAGATAGGACGTTGATTTGATATGTTTTTTTTGCCTTGTTCGGCGGGACTTTTGAATTTGAGAGGAATTTGGAATTTGTTTAGTATTAGTATTGTTGTAGTGGAATAATGCCAGGAGCAACTCATCATCTGCTTTGGGAAGACTTGGGATCTGGTTTTGGGTCGGCATTAGCACCACTAACCCTGAAGTGTAATGGCAGGAGTGACTCATCATTTGCCGTTGGAAGATTTAGGGATTTTGGTATCAACATCGCTACATTGAAATGTGGTATCATGAGCGAATCATCATTTGCCATGCCCGTTAGGGAACGATGGCTTAGGTGACAGGTTTAGGCTCCTGTCACCTAAGGCTTTTCAATTTTGAGCCTGAAGGGTCTCATAAAAGCATTTTCTCTCTACGAGTCGAGAGGATCTTATAGGTGCATTTTTTCCTTAGGAGTCGTAAGGACCTCCAAGTGTGTTTTTCCCTTGTGAGTCGTCAGGATCCCACAAAGGTATTTTCTTACGAGTCAAGAAGATATCGTAAGCTCTGTTCTCCTCATTTATCGTGAGGACACATGAGTGGGTCTTCCCAAATGGAACATAATTCCGATGGCGGAGACCGGCCGTGGGGCTGGTGATTGCCGTGGGACATGGATGTGATTTAGCTTGTTTATGCCCGTGGATTGTATACGGTAGTCCAGTTGAGAACTGGCCGTAGGGCTGAGAGAATTTGGGGGATTTTGATTTTGGTTGGCGTCTGCATCGTTACACCGGAATATGGTATCAGGAGCGACTCATCATTTGCCGTTTGGGAATCTTAGGGTTTGAGTTTTGGTTGGCGTCTGCATCGCTGCACTGGACATGGTACCAGGAGCGACCCATCATTCGCCGTTTGGGAATTTGGGGTTTGAGTTTTGTGTCAGCATCAACACCGCTAACACTAAAGCGTAATGCCAGGAGCGACTTATCATTTGCCGTTGCCGGTTGGGAAACGATGGCTTAGAAGACAGGTTTAGATCCCTATCACGTAAGACTTCAATTTTATGAGCCTCGAGGGTTTCATAAAAGTATTTTCTCCCCACAAGCTGAGAGGATCTTGCAGGTGTATTTTCTTTCTAGGAATCGTGGGGATTCCTAAGTATGTTGCTCCTTTGTGAGTCGTAAAGATCTCACGTGGGGATTTTCTCCTCACAAGATCGAGAGTACTTTGCGAGTGTATTTCATCTCTTTTCATGAGTTTGTGTCCCTTTCGGGTTTTCACAAACTCGCCGGCAGTCCTGTTGTTTTTTACTTATGGAGTCTTTTCGGGTTTTCATCCGTGCATGTTTTGTTTGTGGACATACCTTTTCTTTTCTTTTTTCTCTTTTTCTCTATTCTTTTCTTCTTTTTTTTTTCCTTCATCGGCGGTAGGACTTCAGATGTAGTCTCGCCGGTAGGACATGGGAGAGATAGGGGTCATTTGCGTCCGTGGATTGTATACGGTTTTACAAGATGTATGATCCAGACCGTAGGGCCTGTGTGCTCAATTCGTCTGCGACTTGGAGTATTCACACGTAGTATTTCTTGAGATATCGGCCATTGATGGGTGACATGGGTCTTTTTCTCTCGGCATTTATCAGCTGGTAGGTCTTCCATCAAACACTTTCTCGATGATGTATGGTCCATCCCAGTTTGGCTCGAATTTTCTCTTGGCATGTCGATTGGGGATGATCGGTCTTTTGAGGACCAATACCAATTCGTCTTTCTTAAAAGCACATAGATGGGTCATCTTGTCATAGGCCCGTGACATTTGGGTGCGGTACAGCTCCAGGTTTTGTTGTACTGCGAGTTTCTTTTCTTCGAGGGCGTCGAGCTCTTCGAGCCGAAAGAGAATGTTTTCCTTCTTCGTCAACTCGTGCTAGATGGCCATTCTTAAACTTGGAATTTCGACTTCGAGGGGGAGAATTGCCTTCACTCCGAAGAGTAATGAGTATGGAGTGAACTGAGTTGGAGTGCGGTGCGTGGTACGATATGCCCACAACGCCTCGTGGAGCTTAAGATTCCAGTCTCTCTTGTTGGCTGAAGCATTTTCCCTCAGGAGCTTGTATAGAGTTTTATTGAAGGTTTCGGTTAGCGCATTGGCTCTTGGATTATAGATGGAGAAATATCTCCAGTCTATCTTGTGTTGAGTAGCGAACCTTGAGATTTTGAAGCTCTTAAAAGAAGGCCCGTTGTCAGAAATGATTGTTTTAGGTGTACCGAAGCGGTATAGAATATTATGCCGGAAGAACATCACAATAGCTTCTGTCTTGGCTTCTTTTAGCGGGATAGTTACAGCCCATCTGGAAAAGTAGTCAGTTGCAGCCAATATGAACCGGTGGCCTTTGGATGACGGAGGATCAATTGGACCAACTATGTCGGTGCCCCAAACTTTGAAGGGCCATGACGCCACCGTAGGATACAGCGGATTAGGATGCTTGTGAGTGAAGTCACCATGAATTTGGCAGAGATGACACTTCTTTGCATGCTTTTCGCAATCCCTTATCATGATAAGCCAGTCATATCCAAGCCATTTGATTTGAAGCCGTATTTTGGGACTGGTGAGCTCTGCAGACTCCCGAGTGAACTTCTTTCATGACTTTTTGGGTTTCGGCCAATGACATACACCTGAGCCAGAGTTGGTCATATGATCAGCGATATAACGTATTATTTACAAACACGTATCGAAGAGCTCTCTTTTTCAACTGAATCCTCGCAGATTTTTCTTCGGGGAGTTTGTCGTATCGGAGGTACTTTATGTAGGGTTCTCTCCAATCGGGCTCGTCTTGAATGATCAGAGTTTCTTCGGCAGAATTGTTCTCTTATTCTACGCTTCCTTCTTCACGCAAAGAGACTGGAGGTAGAATTTGCCGGATTCTGACTGTTTTCAGAATTTGATCCATATCGGGATCGGCCGGCTCCTTGGCTAAGCGAGCGAGTACGTCAGTTTTTCCATTCAACGTCCTAGGAACTCTCATCAGTTCAATATGGGTGAACTGTTTCATGAGCTCCACCATCCGGCTTCTGTACCGAGCTAATTCGGGTTTGTATATTTTATAGTCACCGCTTACTTGGTTGACGACAATCTGGGAATCACCATAGACTCATAACCGAAGGATTTCTATCTCTATGGTGAGCTCCAGACCAGCTATCAGAGTTTCGTACCCAGTCTCATTATTTGTGCGAGACTCGGTGAGAGCAAAAGAACGTCGTAGGGTTTCTATCGATGGCATAATGAACACCAATCCTATCCTTGCTTTTATCTGTGGGACGTTTGATTTGCTGGATGTTAATTGATGAGGCTCCGTCGGAGTAGTACTCCCAACATGGCTCGTCATCCTCAAGGTACAACACTTGTTTGTCGGGTAACTCGCAATTGAGCAGTGACCCTTCTGGTATGGGATGAGCAGCAACGAAGTCAGCGAGGGCTTGCCCTTTTACTACTTTTTGAGGAGTATAGCTTATGTCAAATTCAAGCAGCATGACAATCCATCTTGCCATTCTATCGGGTAGGCTTGCTTTGGTCATTAAGTGTTTAAGCAGGTCGACCTTGAAGATCAGCATAACCCGATGAGCGAGAAGATAGTGTCTTAGCTTTTTCACAGCAAATATCAGGGCCAGGCACTGTTTTTCGATCGGGGAATAGTTATGTTCCGTCCCGACTAGCGTTCGACTGAGCTAGTAGAAGGCACTTTTTTCCCTCATTGTTCTGGGCGAGGAGTGCACCGAGTGACTCATCTAGCGTGGCAGTATAGAGAATCAACGGTTTATTTGGAATAGGGACAGCAAGCACTGGAGGGTGCAACAGGTACCATTTGATGCTTTCGAACGCTTCTTGACATTCGACATCCCAGACAAAGAGAGCTCCCTTCTTCATGAGTTTTGAAAAAGGCCGGCATCTTCCCGATAGGTTCGAGATGAACCTTCGTATGTAAGCAAGCTTACCTCGAAAGGATCTTAGCTGCGTCAAATTCTTTGGAGGAGGCATCTCCATAATGGCCTTTATTTTTGATGGACCAATTTCGATTCCCCGATGTCGGACTATGAAACCCAAGAATTTTCCCGATGACACGCAAAAAACGCATTTTAGAGGATTCATCTTCAGATCGTGTTCTCTTAGTCTGGTGAAAACAGTCCTGAGATCTCGGATGTGATCGGCCTTGGTTTTAGTCTTGACGACCAAATTATCAACATAATATTCGACGACTTTATAAATTAAGCCATCAAAGATTTTGGTCATTGCCCTTTGGTATGTTGCGCCCGGATTCTTCAGTTCGAATGGCATCACCTTGTAGCAGTATATCCCGATCGGGGTTTGAAATGCTGTGTGCTTCTCATTCTCAGACGACATCTTGATTTGATTATATCCAGACGAACCATCCATGAAGGTGAACAGTTCGTAATTTGAGGCACCGTCGACCATCATTTCCATGAACGGTAGCGGGAAGTCGTCTTTAGGGCATGCTTTGTTCAGGTCCCTGAAGTCGACAAAGACTCGAAGATGCCCATTCTTCTTTTTCACCGGGACGATGCATGCGATCCAATCCACATATTTCTTTTCTCTGATGAAACCGGCATCGACGAGTTTGTTAGTTTTCTCGATGCCCTTTTCTTCCAGCTCCTTTCTCATTCTTCGGGGAGCTTGTTTGATTGGCTTGACATCAGGAGAAATAGCCAGTTTATGCACGGCCACTTCAGGAGAGAAACCAGGCATTTCTTTATACGTCCACACGAAACAGTCAGTGAACTCATGCAGCAGGGCGATTATCTGCTCTTTAATTTTCTCTGACAAGAGTGAGCTGATGTAGGTCGGCCTTGAATTATCGGGCGTTCCCAAATCAACCTTGGTTAGCTTGTCGAAGGTTGCTTGTCCGCCATCTTCGAGCTTTCGAGGGGCTTCTTCTGGCTTGGCTAGCTCGTTGTCATCATTTGACCTTTCGTTGGCTTCACCAACATGTAGCATGCTTTGGCATCAGGTTGAATGAAATCTATGCCTCGTCTATCTGGGATTCGTCCATTGACAAGTGCTCGGACCTGAGACGGATGCCACAACCCCTCATAAAACCTCGTTTCGGACTCCGTTTGATATAACTGACATCCACATTTTTTGAAATATTCCCGCATCTCGGGCGCATAGTATCTAGGATTGAGGAAGACTCTTATGCCTCTCTCATAGGAAAGGCACGTGACAGACAAATTGTCCGGGTGCACAACAGGATTTGACCTATAAAACAGGATGCCCTTCTGTCCACTTTTCCTTCCGGGAACGTCGAAAGTTTGCAGTTGGTTCACGGTAGAGACCGACAAAGCATCTAGCTCCTTACACATCTGATCCGGCACCCTTGTGATAGCTAGGGATCTTTCTGTAATCTCGAAGGTTTCTCTTAGCTTCGCTTTTGCATGAAGGCCCAATCTGCATAGCTGTTGCAAGGTGGGTCCTCTCCTTCCGACTGTTAAGTGTCGCTGCCGAAATGAGGGCGAATTTTGCTGTCGGATCGGCCTTCAGTATCAGACCCGTCCGTATCGCTACCGAAATGTGGACGGGTTTTACGAAAGGATGGACTTCCAGCGTCGGACCTATCATTGTCACTGCCAAAACACGGACGCACTTGGAGGTTTTTGCTTTTGAAAATGACAGCCGGCTCAGATTTGCTTTTGAGTTTCGGGATCGTTCTGTCTTTGGTCAGCTGTGGCTCAACACTTTGGAGATTCACAAAGTACCGAGAATCTTCATATCGGATTTCATGCACACCGAACGGCTGGATGTCTCCGTCAATGCGTCTTTCTTCGCCATTTTTAGTATATTTCATGTATTGATGGAGAGTTGACGGAACAATGCCACGGCCATCCCAAAAGAATATTATAAGACGTGTCGGCATCGATCACTATATTTTGGCCTCGGTTTGTAGGTCTCCGAACCTGATCGGCAGAGCTATGGATCCCAGAACTTGCTGGCAATTTTGATTGAAACCTTGAATGACAATCCTTTCCCTTGATAGGTGTCGGGCATCCATTGACAAACTCTTCAGAGTCCGCAAGTTCATAATGTTCACTGAGGATCCCGGATCAATCAATATGCGGTTAATCCGATCTCCGTCACGCAAAGCAGCCGGTTATGCTCAGCTGTTCCCAGTAGCAGGTCTTCGTCCTTAAACGCGACCGTGGAAGTATGCAGAGTGTACTGGGCTTCTTTCATATTAATTTCTGCAAAGCGAGCATGATACCGCTCGGGGTTTTGTAGAGCGTGAATGAGAACGTCTCTAAGCTCCTTGGATAGGACCAAGGCATCGTAGATGTTCAGGAGAGACGGAAACTTCCGGAGATGGGCCAAGACATTATAGTCTATTGAGAAAGGACTCGAGTTTTCATGGGCCGGCTCTCTGCCCTCTTTTTCATTAGCGACTTGTTTTTCCTTTCCTTTTAGGAGTGTTGCCCTGATTTGGCGGTAGAGCCCTGCCGCTTCTGAGCTGAATTTGGTTGGCCTTTGTGGCGAGCTCCTCGTTCTCTTCGGGAAAACAGAGCTCCTCCGTAGAGTCGCTGTCAAGATGGATGGCATAGAAGGCCACGATAGAGATCTCGTCATTGCAGTCTTTTTCTAGCTCCTCCAAATTCTCAACCGCTTCTACAGGGAAAAACTCCTTTAATTGAATCAGAGTTCTTTCCTTTTGTTCATAGTTTTTAAGGGAATCGATGTACTTTTGAATGGTTGATCTCTCCGCCCGCACTTTTCTTTATCTTGAGCTTTTTGGATTTTGGGCCTGATTGAGCCGAATTGGCAGCTGGAATGGTAGGCTTCTTCTGCCCTTCCCATTTTGTTCTGGGCTATTTCTGAAGTAGCTTTAGCATCTTCTTCGTCTTATTAGAGATATGCGTACTCCACGGAGGCTGCGGCGAGTCGGACTCATTTCTCAGGGCAGCGGATTCAACCGTCTGCTTCCAGAAGGCTTCAGTTTCGGTCTGTATAAAGTTGGTGGTTGCAGCTTGATTGTTCACCAACACACTCTTGGACAGCTCGATCTCTCCGGTCTTGTATTACTTTTTGACCCAGTCTTTGAAAATGTAGCAATTTTCGATCGCATGGCTTACTACACTGTGGTACGGGCAATATAGGGGATTGTCGGTCATTTTTGCTTCATGAGGTCTCTTCGACTCCGGCAATTGTAGACCGTTGTTCAAGGTATCTTTGAATATCTTTCGGACCCTGTCCTTCCTGAAATAGTAAACCTTGTTCTTTTTCTCCTTTAAGGAAGACTTTTCTCCTCCCAGCACTGGCTTTCGAGACCAGTTGGTTTTGGAGCGGCCTGTCTTTCGCTTGTCTTAATTGTCGGGCGCATTGAAGACATTGGTATTGCTGGAATTCCTACTTCTACGGTTGTCGTCCCGCTTGCTTTTCCAAGTCTTGTCTCTCTGAGAGTCCGAGGTAGACTCTTGCTTTGAGCGTTCCAGTATTTGGACTTTCTTGGTTAGCTCTTGAAACGTCTTGAGGCCTGTTGTCCATAAGAATGGGACCATCCAATTGCCGAGGTTCCTAATGAGAAGGCTGACGGGACTGGTTCTGTTCCAGCGGCGGTTCGCACTTGATCGTGAGATTACGTCATCGGGCGATAAGGACTGTGTTGCTTTCGTTCTTCCCCGGTTTGGTCCTCACAAGGTCAGCAAGGGAGATTTTATCATTGGCATTCATGAACGTTTGCCGGAACAGAGACTCCATTTGGTCAAAAGTAGTGACGGGCCCGTCTGGTATACACGCGTACTAGTCGAAAGTGACACCAGTCAGGCTGTTGACAAACTGATGAAGGAGTGTATCATTACCTCCTGTATTTCCACAAGACGCTTTAAAGTGGGCGACATGCTGATTTGCGTTTCCTGTCCCGTCAAATCTTCCAAACTTAGGAATGACGTAGCCTCTCGGGAACTCGATCAAATCATACTATGCGGAATATGGCCGCCCACTACTGCCAATTTCTTTCTGAGCTTCGGTTTCGGCCACCAACGTTTTAATCTTGCTGGTGACCAAATCCATTATCCGATCTTGTGTGAACGGGATGACACCATCTTGGGCCAAAGCATATCCCTAGAAGAGGAATGTGGCCGGCTTTCGTGTGGCTCGCCTATACTCGGACTTAAAAGGACATGCATTGGTTGCTTTGGGTCATTATCATCAGGCTCATGAGTGGAAACTTGTGCCTGATTGGATGGCGTCCGGGCAATTTGAGCCGTGATCTGCATCACGACATTCGTTAAGTCGTCGATTTTGGAGTAAAGCTTTGCTATCTCTTTATCTTTACTCCTGAGTTATTTTCGGAGTTCTTGAAGCAGCTCTTGCTCTGCGGTCCTGGGGCGGAAAGTCGGTTCTTTCTCGCTGTCCTAGCTTGATTCAACGTGGATTGAAGGGTTTTTGCCTATTGGCCTTATCGAGAGGGTTTTCATTGTCTAGCGGAGGTGGCTGATCTTGGAAAGCGGCAACCACATTTAAGCCAAATTGGGCTTGGGATGTGGTAGCCCCATCTTTGCTTTTGTTGCGCAAGTTGTCGCGGGGCCGCCCGCTCGCCATATAGACCGTGTAGATAACATATCCGGCCATCTTTTCATTATTGGCAGCCGATTTCGTGCACCGCTGTCATGGCCCTTCTGTTTCGGTAACGGACAATTGATTGAAGACGGCTGACCTTACCGGGTTCTTGAGTGGTGTTGGCACTTCATTTCGGGATTTTCCCCGCTGCTTTCGCACGGCACAGAGCGCCTGATAGACTCTTGAAGAGACGATGTCATGCTTTCTCCGTTGGGTTTTGGACACGTCTTTTTGTAGTATCGTTCGGACTGCTGTCTTCTTGATTCTGGCGGTCGTGACGTTTTTCTGAACCAGCTTCAGAGGTTCGAAGGAATTGCAGATTTTTACGGCCGATTCAGTCGTCGTCACGGGATGACCTTGCTCTTGGAACCTCACAAGATTTCATTTGGCCGAAGTCCTAGCTGTCTTGTTGGCTCGATACCTGAGCTGCTTCTTTCTCAACCTTTCTATTCTGAGCACTCGGTAGGCTTCGGCTCTTCGGGAAGCCGCCGTAGACCGAGCGATGGAGAACGTTGGAGATACGCCTGATTGTGCACTTGTTGGAGTCGTCGCCTGAGCTCGTCCGCGACATTTGATGATGCCCTTTGTTCCGGCAGACTTGCCCCTAGCTGGAGCACCAGAGAGTCGTTCGGACACCATCTTAAATTTGGGTTATGGCGCCTTAGCAATCACAACGTTCGGCCTCTTACCCCTTGAGACCGGCTTGGCATCTGGTTTGCCGGGACTTCTGCCAGCTGAGCGCTTCCGGCAGGGTAAATGATGACGGAACCAAATTGGCGGGGCGATGCCTCCCACTGCCGACTGAGACTTGGGGGGAGAATCACGCGAGCATTGATCTTGACAACGTACAGGATCGGGGTCGCGTCGCAAGCTGAATTCATATTCGGAGGCATCGTTGTTGAAAGTTGATTGCTGCATGGAAAAGCATTATTTCAATACAAATATCGGTATATATGTTAAATGAGTTCGCATGAACACTTGACCCGAGATATGGGAAGAAAGAATTGTCCCGTCGGGCGTGCCAGAATCTGTAGTGTGTTTTTCGTCACCCAATTGAGATGGAAAATACGTATCGCTTGTCGGGCGTATACAGATTCCTCCTGCCTAGGGTAGGCTGGGGTTTATTGATTGTGGCAATCCGAATCTTCGGTCGTCGATGACTGAGCTACCGTTAATTACCCCTCGCCTTTGAAGCGAAGGAATCTCCGATTGACGGGTCAAATTAGTCATGTGAACCCAATGTGCATTGTGCGTATGTGTGTCTTGAAAGGTTTTGGGTATATCAGAGGCCTCACAAAGTTTACGGGGGCCCGCTATCCGGACAGCGGGCTGGAGGCTAAGGGGGCTAACAGCCCCCTTTGCGGGGTGCGGGGTAGCACCCCGTTAGAAAATTTTTCTAGCGGGGGACGTGTTTTGAGTGTGGAGTGTATGAAAAAAAAAAGAAAAAAAAAAGAAAAAAAACGATGAGTAACGTCCTAAGGACGCGTGGACGCTAGCGCCTCACGCGTCCGGCACGTGGGCGCTGAACGCCTGCAGAAAGAAGGGGCTTACCTCAGAATTAGGAGTTGAACTACCGAAAAGGATTTTTATTTATGGAGTTGAACTCCAAAAGATTTTGAATGGAGTTAAACTCCTAAAAGGGTTTTATTTTTGGAGTTAAACTCCAAAAGATTTTGACAAATGGAGTTGAACTCCCAGAAATCTTTGGAGATAATCACAGGGGACCCCTTTCTTCTCCTCTTTCGCTCTGGATCTTCTTTTGAGCCTTGGATCTTACCGAAGTGGTTTTCTTTGGAGATGGGTCTCCTTTCTCCTTGTTGGCTGGAACTTGGAGAAAAGAGGGTGAGACTTAAAAATCTCCTCTTTTAGGAATTTGATGGAAAATCCGAGCTCCCCTTCAAGGGTTTTACAGTGAAAAACTGTTTCTTTTTGGAAAAAGAATAGTTAAACTCTTGATTTAATTCAAAAAAAAAGGAAAAAGGTTTAGAACCTTGAGAAAGGAGGAGACACGGAATCCTGATTTTTGAGAGTAAAAAAGTTGTGCTTTATTTCATTATCATGTTGCCTTTATAGGCTACACACTTTACATGTAGCCTCTTGGGATTTGCCAAATGGCACTTGTGCCACCCCATGCCTTATGTGCTTATTTTTTTTTGCACATAAACCATGGAGTTTACAAAATTTTGGCTTTCTGTCCCTTTTCATACATTTATTTCTAAAAAAATGCATTAAACTAATTTATTGCTTCATTCTTGGCATGGAGCCTGCCCCTTCCATGCTTGGTCCTGACTTGGGATTGGGCCCACTTGACTTGGGGGTTGATTGACTTTGACTTGGTTGATCGGGGTGTAACTTTTGACCCCAACACCCCTCACGCTCAAAACCAAGAGGCTGCTGCATATAAACCGTCTTGGAAAGATCGCCATTAAGGAAGGCATTCTTGACATCTAACTGATGTAGAAGTCAATCGCGAGTGACTGCAAGAGAGATCAAGACACGAATAGTAGTGAGTTTGGCCACTGGAGAAAAAGTCTCAGTATAGTCGACACTGTATTGTTGAGTATAACCTTCGGCAATAAAACGGGCTTTCAAACGAGATACACTGCCATCATGATTATATTTGATAGCAAAGTCCCACCGACAACCAACCACCTTTTTGTTAATGGAGGCTGACCAGATGATTAGAACTCAATGCCTGCAACTCTTCCATCATAACCTTATGCTAACCTGGATAGCTCATAATTTCCTCAACAGAGTTAGGAAAGGAAATAGCAGACGAGAAGGAGACAAACTGATATAGAGCTGGAGTAAAACGATAATATGAAATAAATGAAGTAAGAGGATAAGAAGTAATGCATGTTCGTTTATCTTTGCGAAGAGCAATTGATAAGTCGTTAGACAAACCATCAGAAGGGGAGAGAGGTGAAGGCTCGTCAGCTTTTGACTGTATACATGAAGGAGAAGCTTCAGTATTTGTTGTTGAATCTATCACTGTTATCGGTCGACGACTATAGACACGCGTAACTGGAGGAGGATAAAGAACTTCGACAATAGTAGAATCAGTCTGAATTGGTTGGTCATCTGAAAATATAGGAAGTGGCGGCGGCGGCAGAATGGGAGGACTTTCCACTGGGGGTAAAAGGGCCGATCCTTAAGAAATGTGACCACGAAAGACTACGGCAATGGATTTAGAAGGAACCAGGCAAACATAACCTTTTTGAGTCCTAGAATAACCAACAAATATATGTTTGACAGTCCTTGGATACAATTTATCGCGCGTTTATCGGTGATTATGAACGAAGTAAACACACCCAAATACTTTAGGAAGAATAGGAAAAGGGTCTTGGTCGGGAAATAAAATAGAAAACGGTGTTTGGTTTTGAAGAATCGTGGAAGGCATGCAATTAATAAAAAAACATGCGGTAAGGCAAAATTCTAAAACCGATTTGGGACATGCATGTTAAGTATAATAGAATGAGCAATGTCAAACAAGTAGCGGATTTTCTTTCAGAAATGCCATTTTGTTGTGGTGTGTATGAGCAGAAAGTTTGATGAATAATCTCATGGGATTGACAAAGAGTGAAAAATACTAGTCTTGTATTCTTTTACATTATCAGTTCTTAGAGTTTACGAATTAAACTGATTAACCACTTCATTAATAAATGTTTTAAACCCATGGTAATTCAAATAGATCACGTAAAAGAAACAGTTATGTCATTCTAGAGTGATCATCAATAAAAGTGACAAAATATTTATAGCCAAATATGCTAGTATGCTTGTAAGGGCTCCAACTGTCAGAATGGACCAACTCAAATATCGAAGAACTATGTTTCTTAATTGAAGAAAAAAAGAAACGGAAATATTTTCCCAAAATACATGACTCGCATGAAAAGTCAGATAAAGAGAAATCAGATTACATAATACGGAGTATAGGAAGAGATGGATGTCCAAGACGTCGATACAAACAAATGGTAGAAACAACAGTAAATGCGGAAGGTGGCACATCCAAGTAGTATATGCCATTAATATATTTACCCCTACCAATCTGCTCCTTCGTCTGATTGTCCTAGATCATAAAATAATTAGAAAAGAGTTATTGAACAGTTGAAATTATTGGTAAAGCGACGAACAGATAAAAGATTTATACGAAATGAAGGAACAATTAGAATATTTTTAAGCGGTAAGGAAGATGTCACATTAATAACGGCACAACCACGAACATGAATGACATCCCCAATGGTAATGGAAATGAATTTATGCGAAGTGCAAAACACAAAGTTAGAAGCAGTATGAGTTATGTGGTTTGAAGTCCCGGAGTCAAGAACCCAAGGGTTTGACTGAAACAGTAGAGATATACCTGATGTGGTTAAGTTAGTAGTAAAGATATGAAAGAAAATACGCTGCAGGTGCTTAAGTCTTCAGAAGAGATCTGTAAGGATGATGATACTGGTGGTTGGGTCGCTGTGGATGGAGAAGTCATACTCTGTCGGGCAGTAGGAGTCTGATTCGGATAGCCATGTTTCTTTCAGCAGAATTGGTATGTTTGGTTGGTACTACCGCAATGAGAGCAAGAAAGGAAACTACGACCACGTCTGCGACCCCGTCCTCCATGACCCCGAGTACCAATAGGAGCACGATCACGACCAGAGGGAGATCCTCGGCCACGGCCTTGAGCAACAAGGACAAAAAATGGAGCCTCTACTGTAGAAGCGTCTGGTGGAGGGACACGGTAAGTAGCAGCGAGAATACTATTCAGGGTAGACGTATCGTCCTGAGAGAGAAGAAAGCGGTGAACTTCATCCAAATGAGTCTTCATCTTAGCCAAATATAGAATCCCAATAATAGCCTCACGCTGACTATTGGTAACGGCGGGATCAGAGAAGATGGGTTGATACATGTTCCATTCTTCTAAAAGTCCCCGGAACCGGGTCCCAAAGACATGTAGATCATCATCTGGAGTAGTGGTATTGAGTTCATTGAAGATATCATAGAGCCGTTGAAGGCTATCTTCCGATGAGTAAAAAGATTTGAAATGAAACTGCATCTCCTTCGCAGTAGGGAGATACATAATAGCCCGATAACAGCTGGACTCTATAGATTTTGTAAGCCAAGTGCAGACTTTACTGTCATTTTGAGACTAAGATGAATATTGCACAACAGAGATTGGTGGAGTTTCCTTAAAAGAGATAGTGATGAAGGCCCTTACTTTTGAGGGCTCGTTCAATGGCGTGCGACCATTGCAAAAAAATGTTAGAGCTTGAGAGAGTCAAGGTAGTTAGACGGAGATCCGTTTTGTAATCGGAAGCAAGAGAATCAATTTTGTTGTCCATCATATTGAACGTCGCACATAAAGAAAGTAAACAATAGAAAATGCAGATGTCACCTCAAGATCAATTCATCAAGACGAGAACAGAGACGTCGAGTGCCGCACAGACGAGGCGGCTTGGAAAGGTGGCGAGGCGGCCTAGGATCTGCAGGTGAGGCGATCTGGAGAGACAGCGACGAGGACGAGGGAAGGCGAGGTACGAAGGAGGCGAGGTGGCTCTAGGAGAGGCGGCGGGGACGAGGGCGAGGCGTCTACGAGGATGAGGGCGAGGCCGCATGGGATCTTTTTTAATTATTTTTTAGGATTAGGGTTTGGGTTTAGGAGACCCGCTCTGATACCATGTTAAAAGATAAAAGAGAAAAGAATTAGATACTTTATTTTGTGACCAATGGTCTCTTTACAGAGAGATTACAATTACTTGATGCTTAAATATCATGGTACGGTGTACCCTAATAACAATATATTCTAAACTATTCCAACAAGAAGAATATGGAGATACCGCAACTCCTGTTATATGAGAATGAAACTGAAAACAGGTGGCCTTTACATGGCTCGGATGATGGCAGTAATCACAAATAGGTCTCTCGCGTGATGGGTGGTTCCCTCTGCCTCTACTGGGTCCCCGTCCTCCATGTCCACGATCTTCAAAACCGCCACGACCTCTAGTCCATGTCTTTCCTGACCAGCAACTTTGGACTGAGTAAGGGGAGCAGATCGTGCTCAATCATTTCTGGTGGACAAGTTAGAATATATCTGCTGCAGCATATGATGTGTCGGCCAATAAGGAGATGCATGTCCCTTCTAAGATATGTGAGCGTGCTTCTTCATACTCAGGACATAGGGCACGAAGAAAGACTAATGCCCCATCTGCTCGCGGTGACACTGCATCTCCCGAATATCAGTCGTGATTGGAAACACCTCACTAAGCTCTTCCCATCGACTTATAAACTCCGCAAAGAACGGTTGCAGAGATTTAGAATCTCGCTGCTCCGTGTAGATGCTATGCGTCAGATCAAATGCGCGCGTCAACTGATTCTTGCCAGATAATAGTGCCTTCAAATACACCCATACACTATAGACGGTCCGCTCATGTCGAAACAAAGAATAAACTGAATGTTCCATACTCAGGAACATCTGATAACAGATCAGAGCATCGTCGATCTTCCATTCATCAGTCATCGGATATGGTCCCTTCAAAAATATGTGCTTGTCTTTCCTATGAGAGATCAAAAACATCTCGACCATATCACGCCATTTAAGATAATTATCGCCGTTTAATTTCAACTCTGTGATTTTACCATGATGAATTTTCACAGAAACAAGAGTCTTGGTATCGTTATCACCCATCGCTTCTCAAATAATAAAGCACCGCACCACAACAAGCACCTTAACAATCGCTAAATAAATTATCCTTTTCTCGCGGGATCGAGCGGTACAAGAAATAACAAAAGAAAACTCGAAGGAATCACCTCATATCAAACCTGAGGCATCACGAGATCGAGTGGCGACTGACGGAATCAAGGCGGATGATGAACAACACCGAGATGAACAGTACCGTGATGAACAATATTGTGGTACTGTAGCAGTTGGCGGCTCCTAGGGTTGAGGTGGGGGCAGCGGCTAGGGTTGCGAGGGGTTAGGGCTAGGCTTTATTCGAAACCCTGGTTTTTAAAGGTTTTTTTAGTTTTTTTTAAATTGAGAATTTTATTCTCCCCGTGCTCTGATACCATGAAATAATTAAGGGTGAATAAAATGAGGTGAAGGATTTGAGAGCTCTTCTCCTCTTTATATATAATAAACCAACATATGACAAACTACAATTTACCCGATATGGAACTATTATTCTCATATTCTAACAGATATGTGTGTGCATATTTTCTCTCTCTGAGTTTCATTATCCTTGTTTGAGGAATATATTATTTTATGTCTCAAAATTCATTGTTGTCCATCAGCTACCAATCTTTTGAGCACCATTTAAATCAGTTAAGTTGTGCTTATGTGTTACACACCTTGTTGCTAATTACTGTTCCTATTTTGCCAAGTCAATCTAGGATGTTCTTCTTTAAATCATTCTATCGATGCATCTACTTGTGTTTGGTTTGGTTCTTCTCAATTATCTCTACACTTGGTGTTCTGCTATAATTTGTATATTAGATGCTTCTAGCATTGTACACTGAAGCATTCGTTATATAAAATTGTTTACTGTCGGTTCTACCAAAGGTAATAAGCAAGCATAGACAGCACTGCCTTGACCTTTTGTTGCTCAACATGCTTTGCGTTAGTTACCTCTTCTGGTTCCTTCTTTATACATCCACATCTACAGTTAATCTTCTTCTTATATGCCTCCGAAACCACATTTTTGTATACTTCAGCTTTTCAAAGGGATATCATTCTCAAGGGGAGAATCAGTAGCTTTCCGCTGTTAACATCTGGAAATATTGTTCCAAGAATGGATCATTACAATAGGCTTCTCCTAGCTGTTCAAGTATTATGTTTTTTTAAACAAAAGAATGTGTGGACATGAATGCGGGGTATAAAATCATGGACATGAATGTGGGGTATAAAATCATGGACATGAATGTATTCACATCTGGAAGGTAGTGCTATTAAATTAGCCAACTTGCGGCTATTTTTGTTTCTTCACTTGTTAAAGCAAGACTGAAATTTTCTTCAAGTTCAGTCATTCAGTTATCAACTATGTGTAGCACAACTTGAAATAAAAGAACATGTTTAGCAAATACATGATAACAGAACATATCATTGTTGCATATTGATATCATGATATGTTCTGTAACTTCTGTTACAGTTTTGGTGCAAGTTAGTCCTAACTTTGTCTGTTTCCAGGTCAGATTGATTGCATCTGTACCAGGGTACCATACGGGTCCGAACCTTAAAAAGTGGGGCCATATGAAACTGCGAAGTGTTCTCGAGGAGTGCATATTCGACAAAGAATTTTGTAAATCACCGCTTGTTTATCAGGTACAAATGTCTTTATCTTTTATGAATATATCACCTGTTTTATCTTCCCTTTTTTTTTCTTTTTGGTGGATGCGACCCTCTTTTAGAATCAACCGGTGACCTCTCACTATGGAAAGGAAATTCTTACCGCATGAGCTTATGCCCAATTGGTACGTATTTTATCATATGTGTACCCGTATAATTGATGGTCTTTGTTTTACTCATATGTTGACAACGGTTTCCATTTTGACTTGGTAACATGCAAGAGCATGTCTTTTATCAATCATTTCATGGTCTTTTAATGTGCGCTAGTTCCTCATTTTCCCTATGTCTTGAAGATGCAGTCAAAATATTTCAAGGGGCAGGTCTCTACATGAAACTTTTTGATTGATCCGGATAATTGATTACTTCAAATATTTTGATTTCTCAAAATATTTTTATGCTTCCCCTTGTGCAACTATCTTCTTTAAACCGTTCTTAAATACTAGGCATTTAGTATAATTATTAAATTTGGTGAAGAGAGTTTTTAATAAAGACGTGATAATAGGGAAAATTATTATGAGCTATAGCATTCTACTTGATCAGACCAATCCGAATACATGTACCTCCTAAAGTTTGTGTCTGAGTTAGTTTATACGGACGCAACTGTATTTAGCCCAACTAATATGAACCTAGGCGCGAGGTTTCAACCCAAGCAGACATTTACTGCTTGCATGTACTATTTAACCAACGATATAATTAATATAAAATAGTTAGTTAAATAGTTACTAGGATATTTTTGCCTGGATTATACAGATTGCTAAATTGATTTTAGCTAGGATATGGTCTTTGCTCAAAGAGATACGTGACCATGAAGCAGAAGACAAAAGTTGTTTTGAGTGGGATGCATTTAGTCTCCATTAGAAGTCAGTTTGAATTTATGTATTTTCTTCTCATTTAAGTTCCTGGATGATTACTAAGTACTAACAACTGTCCAAAAAAATATGCTTGCACCGCCAGGAAATAATTGACCTTAAGTTAGTTTCCCGACCGAAACATTGATTTCATGAGGAGCCATCCTTTTTTTTTTGGCAACAATCCGTAGGTTTTGGGGAGGAGGGCTGGACCTCTAGGCCCATAGGAGCTTTCTCCACATAATTGGTTGAAAATCCTCCTTGCCACTGCAAGTGGGGGGTTTCGAATCCAAGACCTCTACCAAGTGGGGGAATGTCATTGTCGCTTGAGCAAATGCTTTTTGGCATGAGAAGCCATCATGGTTGAGATAGTTTGCAGAATGAAATAAAACTTGTGTAAACCAAGTTTATCTAAGTTATTATTAGACTCATGAAATAATTCAAATGTAATCCTACGCCTATGTGGGTTCCTGCCTCCTTATTTTCTCTCTTCCATAGAACCTAGTATGTAGCTCTTCTTGACTATTATGTGTTACCGGAATTTAATGTTGATTGAATTTGCAGTTCTCATCTGTTGGTTCTTTAGATGAGAAGTGGTTGGCTGAATTTGCATCATCAATGTCATCAGGTATGACAAGCGATTAGTCACCTTTGGGCATTGGGAAACCACTTATCATATGGCCGGCTGTGGAGGATGTCAGATGTTCTTTAGAGGTACTATTCTGAATCAGATGGAAGATGTACAAAGTTTGCACGTCTCCATCTGTTTCAATTACAAATTTTGACTTCGTTAGTTATGTAATCACATTTGCTTGGTGAATATCCATAGCTATTTGTTATATTTTAGTTTTTGAACAAGCCAAATTCGCTCGAGTTCATTAACACTATCATGGTGAAGTCTCAACTCTCAAATCAAAGTCACAAGGCTATCATATGCTCTTGTTGCAATCCCATTACTTTCTATTAAATTCATTTTTGGAGATAGTTGGAGCGCAATTTAAATGACTAGATTAATGCCCATTTTTTCCCTTCAATTTTTGGGCTCATCGTTACTATTTTCTGCTAATGTTTGTTTCTTGTATCATGACTTAGGGCTATAGAGCTGGCAATGCTATTCCAAGTCCGCAAAAGAGTGTAGAAATAGCTTTTTTAAAGAAGTATTGGGCATGATGGAAGGCAAACCATGTAGGTCGGTGGTATGTGTACTAGTTCCGCGACTGAGGGTGCAACTTAACTCTTTAAATTATTTTTTTCTGGGAAAATTCTTTTATTTAAAAGAATATGCTCAGCAATATTGTATCATTAGCTATAAGGTAGGGTTTTTTCTCAGCTCGATGCATCTTCTTTCGGTCCAAAACTGTGGATCAATTTGAGTGGATGAAACATGGTTAAATGGCTGTTAACTGTTTCCACTTGCCACAAAAAATGAGTTTGTTAGCTTCGCTGGATGATGAAATTCAAAATATCTAACCATATGGAAAATGTAGCAATTTCCGCTACAGTAAAGAGTTTGTGATGCATGAGGGATTAAAATGCAAGAATTACTTGATTTACCCTAGTGCAGAATCACCCTATGCTATTTTGCTATCCCTTTTGCAGTTAAGAACTCACTTAAATTATCATGACTCATTTCTTCATCTGAATAATGAATTTTAATTATCGTTTATGTGGTTCTAATGATCGAATTATTTTGATGTTCCAGTCGAGCAATGCCTCGTATAAAAAGTTACACTCGATATAATGGTCAGAACCTTGCGTAAGGCTCTATCCTAACAATTTATATTATGTTTATTGGATTATATATTACAATCTTTTCATGCTGGTTAAATGTATCTTTGTACTGCTTTTTTTCTTGGTTACAGATGGTTTCTGCTCACTTCAGCAAACTTAAGCAAAGCTGCATGGGGGCGCTGCAAAAGACCAATTCACAGCTAATGAGTCGCTCTTATGAGGTAGAATACCAATATTGTTTGTATTAGGATTAATGCTGTACTTTTCAGTTTTAGATGCTATTTTAGCTAAATATCCTCCAGCCTCACTTGATAAATTTAAACAAACTGATAATACCTAGTTCAAACCAAGATGTCATATCACAAATTCTGAACATACGCATTACCTCAATTTTGAACATACAAAATCTATTCAAATTACGGTGAGAAATTATAACTGCTGGAGTCGATAGTTAATATTTTCCATGTATATACAACAATCGATTAAATATCTCTTATTTGTACATAAGAACTTGAAAATTTTCAGCTGGGAGTACTGTTCTTGCCAACTACCATTCAAAACTATGGATCGATGTTTTCATGCACAGAGAATGTCGGTTTGAAACAGGTATTGCACACAACACCATAGTATCAACTTGCAGAATATTAATTTCATGTTCCTCTTAATTTTGATTTTTTCAAAATATTTCAGGGTGAATCTAAGCCATTAGGAAACAATGGAAGCATCAAGACAAATTATCCACTCTTGGCTGTGACCGAAATAAAAATACCCAATCATCAGAAGTGATACAATTGCCCGTGCCATATCAACTTCCACCTCAACCATACTCTTCTGAAGGTTCCGTTTGCAATTTCTGAAATATTAATTAGCATTTCTTACAATATTTCGAGCAACATGTAAATTTCATGCTGCTATAATTTCAGATGTTCCATGGTCATGGGATAGGCAATACACCAAGAAAGATGTTTATGGACAAACTTGGCCGCCACAGGTTTAGTTGGATGCAAACCAAGAATACGGCATGTAAATTATGAGGAAGTGATTACTACGTTTCATATTTGAGCTCCATCACTGCGATTAGGCAGTTACTGTATTATATTTTCCATAGTGATCAAGTGATTTGTGGGTTTCAAGAGCAAGTAGGATTTTCTTTGTTGTGATTGAAGTTGTATCATATTGATTCAAATGCCTTGAAATCTGTCAGATCTAGTTCCCTTCCGTTGGTGCATAGTTTATACTTTTTCATAATTTTTTTCCAATTGGCTGCTGTCATAACCCAATTGAAATTGTTTAGTGTTAGTTGAATAGAAACAATACCACTGTAGTGGACCGATGAGCAATAGCTCACTTGGGATGGTAAGAGAGTGGCGTTCGATCCCCAGTGGGGGAGATGTCCATAATTTAACGATTTCGGGACAAATTCGTGGGTCTCTTCGGTATGTATGTGATGCGTGCTGTTGTGAGTTGTATGCATGTTGCTTTTTGCTTCTAGTGGGATGAAAATCAAGTCTTTATTCAGTCCAAAAACTTTAGGAAAAGAAGATCGTAATCTTTGTTTATTCAAGATTTTCTAATTTCTATGAACGTAGATCCTAACAAAATTTTGTTAGTGTATTTCTTATTGATACAGGTAATGATACGACTCAATATTCAGATTATTTGGCTGCATCATTTTGAGAATCAGTCAAATATTTCAATCAGTATTCTTTGCACCAATAAAAATTAAGGGAAAGTCGTCTAGAATTAAATGTAGACCATGTGCTAATCAAATTCTGTCCCAAACGTCACCAATTCATAACGGATTGTCCTAAATTTGGATTACCTGTCCTATTTTTCCTTATGCAAATCTGACAGCCCATAGATTTGATTTTCCAGAGCAGGGTACAAGTAAGCCGGGGATCCTACTCGAATTGTCTTTATGTATTCCTCTTGAAGGAGGATATTTTAAAACAAAGAAAGGAAAAAAAATCCATAAAATCTTATCTGGGTCTAAAAACGGAATATTAGAAAAAATCCATAGTTTTCTCTGCTTGGCTTTCCGGCTATTCTTCTTGTTGTTAAACAATTCTGACCACACATCACTAATAAAAAGAACACCAATTCGGGGGCCTGTTCTTCACTGTTATGAGCCCGTTGGATTCAAATAGTTAATAATAGCCTGGAATCTGCATCCCAAGGCTTTACTAAAACGAAAAGGACAACCGAGTTGGGGCCGTTTGGGTCAAGTTAATACCGCTCCGCCACACACGTATCCTTTTTCTGTTGGCCTGACTTCCTTGGCGTTGCAACAACTTCGCTTTGATTCGATGTATTTAGGTCGGCAACCTCTGCTATAAATAAAGCCCAAAGCCCTACCCCTTTTCTCATAAAAATTTCTCTCTTTAGATTGGTTCACCCCTAAAGAAAAGAAATCGCCGACCGTTGAATTCAAGGTTCGATCTCGATTCCTTTCTTCAATTCCTTTTAATTATTCAATGATCAAGGGTTTCTGTGTTCTTTAATTTTTGATCTGATAATCTTAGATCTGATCGAAATTAATGTAGTTTTTAGGACTTGGATCTCATCGGCTCTATAAGAATTTTTATGAGATATAGATCTTAGAAGCCTCACGGGTTATCGATCTAAGAATTTTTAGATCATAGATCTGATCCGATTTATGAAATTAGTGAAAAAAATTAGTAGTGAAGTAAATATTGAAACTCATAAATAACCTTTTAGATCTTATTGAAATTAGTAATTTTTTAAGGATCTCATCGGATCTAATAATTTTTATGAAATAAAGAGCCAAGAATGCTCATCACTTGTCACTTATCGATCTAAGAGTTTTCAGGCGTAGATGTGCCCTTGATCTTATTGGATTTTCTGGACTCGAGTCTGATCAAATTTAACAATTTTTTTTATAGATGTTTTCGTTATTTGTTCAATTGGTTTGGATCTTAGACTTTTGGTCCTGATCTAGGGTTTTTATTTATTTTGATAGATGAGATTATATTAGAATTAGTTGTGGTTTCGGATCATGTCTGTGGCTATATTTGATCAATCCTTTGTTGTGGAACATTGATCTAGATGTTTTTTTGGGTATCATTAACGATGACAGGTTCTTGTTTCTTGTAGTTTTCGGAGAATATGATTCCTATGTATTTTAGTCCCTCTAGTGAATTACAAGTTTATGTCGTAGTTTGGGATTCTTTGATCTGATCGTATATAAGAATGTTGAGAGGTTTTGATGAATTGGTTGTTCCTTAATCTTATTTAAAGGATTTTATTTTTATATAATTCGTTTAGCTCTTGTTGTTGAGGATTTAGATTATTTTTTAAAAAAAAATTCTAGTTGTGTGATCTCCAGAAGCCAGCTGTCCATGCCGTATCAAGTTACTCATTTTCATAGATGTGATCATATCTTATCTACTTACAATTTAAAGTTTTCAATCGGTATAGTTTCAGAATCTTAGTACTGAGAGCTTATCGGAGCTCTAACAGCATACTAATTTTGGGGATTTTGATGAAGTACTTGTTGTCCTGATCATATTTAGAGATAATTTTTGTAGATAGCTCCTGTTCTAATCTAGGAAGTCTAATGTCCTTTGAATATTCTGGTTTCTAATCTAAGAAATTGTAGTAACAAATCTCGTACTTTGGATTTGTTAGAGCTCCTATGAAATACACACCTTTTGGGCTTTGAAGCATTTGTTATCTTGATCCTATTTTGAGGCTGCTGTTGTGCATAGTTCTCGTTTAAGCTGCAAACCTTGGTTCTTAGCATTTACTATTGCTATAATTATTGTTGTTGTTTATTAGAATTGATTGTTTATTGAGTTTTAGGAATAGGGTTGCTTATTTAGAATCTCTATTTTCTTTTAGTGACGTCTTGCTGATTAGCACAGCAACTGTTATACAGATGCAGATCTTTGTTAAGACCCTTACCGGCAAGACCATCACCCTCGAGGTTGAGAGCTCTGACACCATCGACAATGTAAAAGCCAAGATCCAGGACAAGGAGGGCATCCCCCCTGACCAGCAGCGTCTCATCTTTGCCGGCAAACAGCTCGAGGACGGCCGAACCCTTGCTGACTACAACATCCAGAAGGAGTCCACACTCCACCTCGTCCTTCGTCTCCGCGGTGGGATGCAGATATTCGTCAAGACCCTCACCGGAAAGACCATCACCCTTGAGGTCGAGAGCTCAGACACCATCGACAATGTCAAGGCCAAGATCCAAGACAAAGAGGGTATTCCCCCAGACCAGCAAAGGCTGATCTTTGCAGGGAAGCAATTGGAGGATGGCCGCACTCTCGCGGACTACAACATTCAAAAGGAGTCAACCCTTCACCTCGTGCTCAGGCTCAGGGGAGGGATGCAGATCTTTGTCAAGACCCTCACCGGCAAGACCATCACCCTTGAGGTCGAGAGCTCAGACACAATCGACAATGTCAAGGCCAAGATCCAAGACAAGGAAGGCATTCCTCCAGACCAGCAGCGCCTCATCTTTGCTGGCAAGCAGCTTGAGGACGGTCGCACCCTTGCTGATTATAACATTCAGAAGGAATCAACCCTTCACCTTGTCCTCCGTCTCCGTGGTGGTATGCAAATCTTTGTCAAGACTTTGACAGGTAAGACCATTACCCTCGAGGTGGAGAGCTCGGACACCATCGACAACGTGAAGGCCAAGATCCAAGACAAGGAGGGCATTCCCCCGGATCAGCAGCGTCTCATCTTTGCTGGCAAGCAGCTTGAGGATGGCAGGACCCTTGCCGATTACAACATCCAGAAGGAGTCGACCCTTCATCTTGTGCTCAGGCTCAGGGGTGGGATGCAGGTTTTTGTTAAGACTTTGACGGGGAAGACCATAACCCTTGAGGTGGAGAGCTCGGACACCATTGATAATGTGAAGGCGAAGATCCAGGACAAGGAAGGGATCCCTCCGGATCAGCAGAGGCTCATCTTTGCCGGGAAGCAGCTTGAGGATGGCAGGACCCTTGCCGATTACAACATCCAGAAGGAGTCCACCCTTCATCTAGTTCTCCGCCTTCGTGGCGGCATGTGAAGAATTCCGGTATCTCGTGGTTTAATTCTAGTTTCGTGTGTTTCTGTTTCTGTTCATGAACGTGCTTTAGCTGTGATCTGAAGAACTTATAGTCGGTTGTCAGCGGAAGTTAATGGCTGAACATATATGTGAACTGGGTATGTTTATATTTTATGTTTTATGTCCTAGTATTCGTATCAACTACTTTGTGTCTTAAATAATTTCTCTATCTCGTATTATATCTTGTTATCCTTGTGGGGCTTTATTTTAGTCCTGCTGCTTTTGTTGGTTGATGGCTGGGAGTTGGTATATAACTATTGGAATCATTGTGCAAGGTTATAAATTTTCAGGAGAGATCATCTTATTTTCCTTGTAGGCTCTCAATTATTTTTTGGTGTTGCATATCCTAACTAGGTGCATCTCTTGAGATTGAAATCTTTCTTGCCACATGCAATCTATTTGTAGCTTTATGCGATATTTCTGGGAAGCTTGATTTCTGTTATTCCGATCTTACATTACATTCTAATAACAACTAGGATGAATGACCTTCCCAGACGAATAAATAAAGCATATTTAGTAGAATACATGTGTACCTACGTTATACTAGTATTTTCAAACTTACATACCAGTATTTACATGCTAGTATTTTCAAACTTACGTGGAACACCATGAGTTGGATATAGAGTACGATATAAGAAATTTGAGCAGCGGTAGAGGCTTGGGCTTGAGCAGCAAAAGCTTGGAAATGGATCCAGAGTTGTGACAATGTCGGACGAAGCGACGGTTAGAAAGTTGCTGGATGATGCGACGCACTCGGATATGGAGAAGGCTCGGGCATGTGTTTGAGAGGATCGAGGTTGGTACTTAGTGTAGGGATGTGGTATAACGCGGAGGAAGGCCGATGCAAGAAGATCCAGCTTGAGGAAGGCCCGAGGTGTGGACGAGGTCCGGCGTTGGAAGGTCCTTTGTAAGTAAGGCCGAAGAGTAGAGGAAGGCCAACAGGAGGAGATCCAGCATGAGTAATTTTGAAGTGCAGGGGTCCAACGTGAGAAGGTCCTCCGTGAAGAAGGTCGATGCGCGGAGGGTCGACACTGTAAGGTTCTGTGTAAGAAAGGTTGATGCGTAGAGAAGGGTCAACACTGGGAAGGTATTGCATGAGAAAGGCCAAAAAGTGAAAGAAGGCCGACATGAGGACTTTCTACGTAAGAAAGTCCGGCGTGCGGAGGATGGCCGACGCCAGAAAGCGAGGGCCGCCGCAAGGATGCACGATGAGGGCCGATGCTAAGGAGGACTGAAAAATTCGAAGGCTCAATGGCCGGAGAGAGCATGAAGGCTCGATGGCTGAGAGAGCACAAAGGCTTGAGGGAGGCTATAAGGCGAAGCCAATGGCTGAGGCGAAGGAGGGTCGAAACACGATGGATGGCTGAGACACAAAGAGAGCCGACATGGAGGTGGGGCAATGCGCTATGACGAGGCCGTGGGCGTCAATGGCTAGGCTCGCCGAGGCAAGGCAAAATCAAGGAAGCTCGGGGTCGACAGGGGATCGGCAGAGCTCGAGTCTCGGGGATGATGGAAGAGGCAAGCTCTTTGGGAAGCTTATCTAACAGTTGGAGGAATCCGAAGGTGCAGATTGCGCTGCCCAAACGTGGAAGAGGCAAGCTCTTTGTGGAATTATATCAAACGGTTGGTTGGTTTCGTCCAGGATATTGGCGAGGAGGATGCCTAGGGCACCGGTCTAGAGGACGGAGGCAAGAGAGCTCGATGATCCTTAAGGATAAGCCTCACACTGCTTGTATATATATGATGTATTGATGTATTCTTTTTCTTGAAGGATCAATCAATAATAATCATAACATTTTCTTTCAAATCAATCTACGGTTGGTTCTTAAACATGTTTCATAGACTCTAACAGCTTGCTTCAGAGTAGAATCAGTTTGAATGAAGCAAATTTCGACATCAGAGGCAGCCTTGAAAAACCAAACATCCTGACAGCTGGTTTTAAAAAGACACAAGTAATCGGAAACATAAAGAGATGCATGGCAAGGTAAAAAAATCTTAGTAGAGGAAGGGCACAATGGCCTTCCTCGACTTGGGGAACTCCTCCCCGAACTTCTCCCTATACCACTTCAGATTCGACCGCGCCCTGGGCACCAGATTGGAGCAAGTGTAGAAGAAGAAGGCGTACGCCGCTGGCGTCCCCACCATGACCGCCCACCCCAGCCACTCGGCCGCCTCCCCCATGTAGTTCGGGCTACAGACGTACTCGAACCAGTCCCCTTTCGGGACCTTATACCCTCCCCCCTCGCTCTTGAGCTTCAGCAGCGTCCTATCCGACCTCCTGTTGACCCTCATCCCCCACACGAAAACCGCCACACCGACCAACACCCTGACCCTCATTAGGGCGGCGGCACCATTGGCGGCTCCGTACTCGGCGTAGTGCGACAGGGACCGGGTCTGGAGGTAGGCGTTCAGGAGGTTGAACACGAACGCGGCGGCCGCGACGGCGACGGGGAACGGCTGGGCGCTGCGGAGGCCGTTGAGGCGGAGGGGGTAGACGAGGGTGCGGTGGAAGTAGTGGAAGAGGTAGAGGGAGACGGCAAGGAGGGAGATGGGGTGGGAGCGGTGGCGGCCGAGGGGGTAGAGGGCGAGGGTGAGGAACAGGGTGGGGGACTCCATGACGAACCACGCCAGGGCCGGGGACATGGTGCTGCCCGCCGCGGGGCCGGGCTTGGCGTGCTTGCCGTATCCTGTGACGTTGAAGGGGAGGGCCATGAAGTTTATGACGCCGGAGATGTACATGGCGTACAGGACGAAGGTGAAGAGGGGCTCATCGGAGATTCCCATTCTCTCTCTCTCTCTCTCTCTTTCTTTTTTTTTTTTAAAAAAAAATATTAATTTTATGGGTTGGAGGGGAATGAGGGGGTTTATAATAGCCAGAGGGGCAAACCTTTCGAGGCGACCGTTTGTTTTATCGTGAATAAAAAACTTGTCACGCGGGCATGCATGATTGATTTATTATTATTATTTTCTTTTTTTTACATGGTTAATTACTAACTAATATACCCTACTTTGCGTTGATATTCTTTATATAAAACGTTGGGGCATTATTTATATTTAGAGGTTGCACAGGGGTTGGCTGCGCCATCAGCCAATCACTCTACAACAGGAACAACCTGGGAGGCATGAGCACTTCCCCTTTTGGGTATAGTGCGGGGGTTCGGATCCCAGAAACCCTAGAATGAGAAGTGACGGAGGTCGGAATCTTTCTCAGATATTGTCCTCCGTAGATCTTGCGGCCAGCGGGACTGAACGGTTAAGATTGGGTATGAGGATTGAATGTGTGGATGTTAATGGGTCATTGGATGTTGTTGAAGCCGAGATACCTGCAAGGGAAGTACTGGGGTGGGAAACTACCGTAGGACATTCCGACGATCAAGTAAGTACCGAGAAATATTGAGACAGAATAGCAGCGTATTGGATTGAATTCGACGTACCTGAGTGGTCTGCAAGATGGATTTATATAGCGGTCGTATGGAACGAGACGATACGAGATTCTCGCCGTCCGTTACGCACCTGCATCATATTCGCGTTGATGACTGGATACGTCCATTAACGACGGATACACTAGCGTGGGATGCGGAATGTGGAGCGGTGGAGATCTAGACGTAGCGAGATACACGGAGCCGTTATGGAGCCACTCGGGCTCTGTGCTCCCGGCCAAATAGGGACGCTGGGGAATCGCAGATACATGATAGCTCGGAGACGAGCAAGTGAGCTGAGAAGTCTCTGCTTTGTGATAGCTCGGAAACGAGCGAGGGGGGCTGAGGAAGCTCAGCTCTGTAATAGCTCGAAGACGAGCGAAGAGGCAGAGAAAGCTCAGCTGTAGGATAGCTCGGAGGCGAGCTGTTGGCTGGTTGCAAGATGAATAGTGAATGAACTAAGGGGAGGCCTCCCCAAAGTTCAGATGATACATCGGAGATAAGGCGCCAAGTAATGTCCCCTTCGCATGGTACTTCAAAGAGCTGGTCGGTGCATGTGAGAGACTTGCTATCCGCCATGTGTCTTGATCAGGGGAATCCACGCTTACGAGCACCATCAAGAAGTGACCACAAATTAATGCTTTCGGTGCACATTCATAGCTCCTGCGTGTGTGTGATATGTTTGTGTATGATGTGTGCATGGATATGTTGTGTGTGTTGTATGCATAGGTTAAGGCTTTTGGGCCTTTACCATAAAAAAACACAGGAAGTCTAGTCCCGTCCACATGGGAGCAGCCCAGCTGTCCACCGCCATCCTTTTGTTCATGCGTAGGGATTATGCCTGTACATAACACTTTTTCCAGGTCTTTTGAATAGAGTTATGATCAAAATCTAACATGCAAAATACAGCGAAAAATCTTTAAATTAGAATCGATTTAGAAGAAACGATTTACCTATCAATGTGGTAGAATTCACATAAGATACAAGATTTCTTATTGAATACAAAATGAGATAGATGTTGCAATTCTCTAGGTAGTGATTATCATGTCTCACTCGCTATCCGATAAGAAGTATGATAGCCAACATGTACCAACCTGGTAGAAAAAGTATTTTTTTTTTAAAGTTGAGAATAATGGAGGAAAGGGCCATAGGAGGGGATTTCCTCCTATGGCGTCAGAAAAATACACCCTCTATCATATTTCATGACGATCGAAACCCATCATTTTCATCTTTATCATCTAAGATGTAGATACACCAAATTTTATGTGATTCTACAACCTTTTCACCGTTGATTTAGCGGGTGCGAAATTAACAGTTTACCGACAATGGAACTTTTTACATTGTTAATTCAACGGTGAAAAAGTGGTAGAATCACATGAAATTTGGTGAATAAGGGGGTTTCAGATAAGCAGAGTCGTTTGAAGATTATTATTGGTATTGTAGATTTTTGTCTGTAACATCTAACCACTTGTTTGTAACATCTAAACGGTTGCCTGCAATATCTACAAAGTTGCATGTAATATATAAGCAGTTGCGTGTAACATCTAATCACTTGTCTGTAATATCTACAAAGTTGCCTGCAATATCTAAACAACTGCATATAACAACTAACCACTTATCTATAACATCTAAAATTTTTGCATGTAATATCTAACCATTTGCTTGTAATATCAACAAAGTTACCTAGAACATCTAAGCAGTTGCCTAGAATATCTAACCGGTTGCTTGGTTCTAACCATATCTAACCATTTACCTGCAACATATAAAAAAGTCGCATGCAACATCTAACAACTTGCATGTAATATCTATAAAGTTGCATGTAAGTTCTAAGCAGTTGCCTGCCACATCTAAATAATTGCATGTGACATCTAACCACTTGCTTGTAATATCTATAAAGTTGTCTGTAATATTTAATCACTTGCATGTAACATGTAACCACTTCCATGTAACCACTTGCTTGTAATATCTATAAAGTTGTCTGTAACATCTATAAAGTTGTCTGTAACATCTAAGAAACTGCCTGCAATATCTAACCACTTGCCTGTAACATAAAAAAATTACAGGTAACATCTAACCACTTGCCTATAACATCTACAAAGTTACTTGTAATATCTAAACAGTTGCCTGCAACATCTAAACAGTTGACAGTAATATTTAAGCACTTGCCTGTAACATCTACAAAGTTGTCCGTAACATCTAAACAATTGTCTTCAGTATTTAATTACTTGCATGTAACTGTCACGCCCCGCTTTCCAAAAGACGGAAAGCGGGGGTGGACGAGGCCCACAACGTATTCACGCCGAGAAGCGCTCCTTCCCGACATGAATACGCTAAGCGTCTGTATAAGCAATAACAAGAAAATATAGTACAAGAATTTAAAGTGTATAAAATATCCAACAATACTTATTACAAATTTAGTCCAAATGGACACAAGTGTTCCACAAACAAAAAGAAAAAAGGATATAAGAGGCCGTAAAACGAAACCTCGAACAAGAGCATACTAAAAGACTGTTGGGGTAAAAATTTACACCCCGGTTGACCAAGTCAAAATCAAAGTCAACTCCAAGCCAAGTGGGCCTAAGCCCAGATCCAGTGGGCACACGCCCGGGTCGAGCCCGAACATGAAGCGGCCGGCCTCCCACCGCCCCAAGATAAAAATTTTGTAATAAACAATTTTGTTGTATTTCTTTTTATTTTATTTTATGGACAAATATAAGAAAAATAGGCATAAAGCCAATTTTTTGTAAAGCCCATGGTTTATGTGCAAAAAGAAATGGCACATGAGCCATGGGATAGGCAAAATGCCATTTTGTGAAGCCCAAGGGGCTATGTGTAAAGTGTATGGCCTATAAAGACAAAGATAATGAAATATCTAAACAACTTTTTTTTCTCTCTCAAAATTATCTTCAGATCTGAGATCTTTTCTCCTTCTTCAAGGTTCCAAAACCTTTCTTTTTCTCTTGAATTAAATCAAGAGTTTTACTCTTCTTTTTATAAAACAAATTAGTTTTTCACCACAAAATCCATAAAGGGGAACTCAGATCTTCCATTAGATCTCAAAAATAAGAGATTTTTAGAAATCCCATATCTCTTGATCTTCAAGATCCAGCTAACAGAGGAGGAGGAAGAAGAACATCGTTCACTAAACCAAAAAAAAAAAACACACTCAGGAGTCCAACTCCTCTCTGATTTCTCTTCTGAGAAATTTTTTTAGGCTAAAAGCCTCTTTTTCTCGCCGGCGTTCAAGCGCAGAGCGCCCGCGTGCCGACACGTGGCACGCTTGCGCTCCAGCGCAAGCGCTCGAGCGCAAGTCGCCCCCGTGCCGACACGTGGCGCGCAAGCGCTCGAGCGCAAGTCGCCCCCGTGCCGACACGTGGCGTGCTTGCGCTCGAGCGCAAGCGCTCGAGCGCAAGTCGCCCCCGTGCCGACACGTGGCGCACTTGCGCTCAAGCGCCCAGGCGCTGGCCCCACGCATCCTTTGGATGTTTTTTTCCCCTTTTTTATATATATACATATGTATACAAATGTATACATACACATACTCCACGACACTGTCCCTGTTAGAAAAAAATTTCTAACGTGGCGCTGCCCCGCACCCCGCAAGGGGGCTGCTAGCCCCCTTGACCCCCAGCCCGCTATCCGGGTAGCGGGACCCCCGTAAAAACTCTGCGTGGCTCCCGATATATTCAAACCCCCCTCCAAAACAAAACACACGTACACTGCACATTGAGTTCGCATGACCAGTTTAACCCGTTAATCGGAGGTTCCCTCGCCCCAAAGGCGGGGGGTAATTAACGGCAGCTTAGTCCGCGGCTGTCGGAGATTCGGATCCCCATAATCATTAAACCCCGGCCTACCCTAAGCAAGGGGAATCTGTAGTACGCCTGACAAGCGCACGCGTATTCCCATCTCAATGGGGTGACGAAAAACACCCTACAGATTCTGGCACGCCTGGTGGGACCGATCTCTCCTCCCATATTTCGGGTTAAACGTTCATGCGAACTCAATCAATATACATATCGATTGCCTATACTGAAATGATGTTCTTTTTTCCATGCAGCAATCAACCTTCGACGACAATGTCTCCCCAGACGAATTCAGCTTCCAACGTGACCCCGATTCCGTACGTGGTCAAGATCAACGCTCGTGTGGTTCTCCCCGCGAGCCTCAGTCGACAGTGGGAGGAACCGCCCCGCCAGTTTGGCTCCGTCATCATCTACCCTGCCGGAAGCGCTCATCTGGCGGAAATCCCGGCGGAACAGGTGGCCAAGCCGGTCCCAAGGGGCAAGAGGCCGAATGTTGTGATTGCTAAGGTACCACAACCGAAACTTAAGACGGTATCTGAACGATTCTCTGGTGCTCCAGTGGGGGGCAAGAACTTCGGTACAAAGGGCAACATCAAATGTTGCGGACGAGCTCAGGCGAGGACTCCAACAAATGCACAATCGAGCGTATCTCCAAGTCCCTCCATCGCCCGGTCTGCGGCGTCTTCCCAAAGAGCCGAAGTCTGCCAAGTGCTTAGAACAGAAAAGTTAAGGCAGAAGCGGCTCAGGTATCGAGCCAACAAGAGGGCCAAGGCTTCGGCCAAATGGAATCATGTGAAGTTCCAAGTGCAGGGTTGCCCCGCGACGACGGCCGAGTCGGACGTAAGAATCAGCAATTCCTTCGAGCCTCTGAACTGGGTTCAGAAAAATGCCATGACCGCCAGAATCAAGAAGACAGCGGTCCGAACAGCGCTACAAAGAGACGTGTCCCGGCTCCAACAGAAGAAGTATGACACTGTCTCTTCAAGAGTCTATCAAGCACTCTGTGCCGCACGAAAGCAGTGGGGCAAACCCAGAAAAGAAGCGCCAGCACCATTCAAGGACCTGGCTAGGCCAGCCGCCTTCAATCGACTACCAGCTACCGAAACAAGGGGGTCAGGACAGCGATCCATGAAATCAACTGCCAACGATAGAAAGACAGCCGGATATATCATCCATACGGTCTATATGGCGGGCGGGCGCCCCAGCGATAACCTTCGCAGCAAAAGCAAGGATGGGGCCGCCACATCCCAAGCCCAATCTAGCCTGAATGTGGTTGCCGCTGCCCAAGAACAGCCGCCCCCGCTGGATGAAGAAAACCCTCTCGATGAGGATGATAGGCAGAAAGACCCCTCGGTCCACGCAGAGTCAAGCTCGGACAGCGAGGAAGAGCCGACTTTCCGCCCCAGGACTGCGGAGCAAGAGCTGCTTCAAGAGCTTCGAAAACAGCTCAGGAGCAAAGATAAAGAGATGGCCAAGCTCTATGCGAAGATTGACGACTTAACGAACGTGGTGATGCAGCTTACGGCTCAAATTGCTCGAGCACCTCCCAATCAAGCACAAGCCGCTACTAATCAACTGGGTGATGACAATCCGAGGCAGCCAATGCCTGTTCCTTTGGGACCAAGACTGGTCGAGCCGCATGAAAGCCGGCCGCACTCTGCTTCTGGGGACGCCTTGGCCCCAGATTGCACTATCCCGCTAACACAGGATCGGATAATGGATTTGGTCACCAGCAAGGTTAAAACATTGGTGGCCGAAGCTGAAGCTCAGAAAGAAATCGGCAGTAGTGAGTGGCCATATCCCGCGCAGTACGATCTGATTGAGTTCCCAAGTGGCTATGTCATTCCTAAGTTCGGAAGATTTGATGGAACGGGGAATGCAAATCAGCATGTCGCCCACTTCAAAGCATCGTGTGGAAATACAGGGGGTAATGACGCGCTCCTTCTTCGTCAGTTTGTCAACAGCTTGACCGGTGTCGCTTTCGACTGGTACGCGAGCATACCAGACGGGTCCGTCATTACCTTTGCCCAAATGGAATCTCTGTTTCGGCAAAGGTTCATGAGTGTCAGTGATAAAATCTCCATTGCCGATCTTGTGAGGATCAAGCCGGGGAAGAATGAAAGCAACACCGACTTTATCGCTCGATGGCGTAATCTCACAGTCAAGTGCGAACCGCCGTTGGAGCAGGACCAGTCCGTCAGCCTTCTCATTGGGAACCTCAGCAATTGGATGGTCCCATTCTTGTGTACGGCAGGCCTCAAGACATTTCAAGAGCTAACCAAGAAAGTCCAAATGCTGGAACGCTCGAAGCAAGAGTCCCCGCCGGACTCTCAGAGAGACAAAACTTGGAAAAGCAAGCGGGACGACAGCCGTAAAAGCGGGAGTTCCAGCAGTACCAATGCCTTCAATGCATCCGACAATGAAGAAAAGCGAAGGGCGGCCGAATCCAAAACTAACCGGTCTCGAAAGCCATTGCTGGGAGGAGATGGGCCCTCCCTAGAGGAGAAAAAGAACAAGGTTTACTCTTTCAGAAGGGACAAGGTCCGCAAGATATTTAAAGATGCCTTGAACAACGGCCTACAATTGCCGGAGTCGAAAAGACCCCAAGAAGCAAAAATGACCGACAATCCTCTGTATTGCCCGTACCACCGAGTAGTGAGCCATGCGATCGAGGATTGCTATATCTTCAAAGACTGGGTCGAGAAGCAGTACAAGGCTGGAGAGATCGAGCTGTCCAAAAGTGTTTTGGTGAACAATCAAGTTGCAACCACCAACTTTATACAGACAGAAACTGAAGCCTTCTGGGAGCAGACAGCCGAACCCGCCGCCCTGAGAAATGAAACGGACTCATCGCGGCCTCCGTGGAGTATGCACATATCTAATAAGACGAAGAAGATGATAAAGCTACTTCGGAAAGAACCCAGGACGGAATGGGAAGGGCAGAAGAAGCCTACCAGTCCAGCTGCCAATGCGGCTCCATCAGGCTCAAAATCCAAGAAGCTCAAGAAGAAGAAAAGTGCAGCTCGACGCGAAAAAGTGTCTGCAGGGAGATCGACCATTCAAAAATATATCGATTCTCTCGAAGAATATGAACAAAAAGAAAGAACATTGATTCAATTGAAGGAGTTCTTCCCTGTACAAGCGGCTGGAATTCTGGAGGAGTTAGAAGAAGACTCCAATGAAGAGATCCCAGTAGTGACTTGCTACGCCATCCATCTTGGCAGCGACTCCGAGGATGAGCTCTGTTTTCCCGAAGAGGACGAGGAGCTCACCACAAAGGCCAATCAAATCCAGCTCAGAAGCGGCAGGGCTCTACCGCAAAATCAGGGCAACGCCCCAAAAGGAAAGGAAAAACAAGTCGCTAATGAAAAAGATGGAAGAGAACTGGCCGATGAAAACATAAGTCCTTCCTCGGTGGACTATAATGTCTTGGCACATCTCCGGAAGCTTCCGTCTCTCCTGAGCATCTACGACGCCTTGGTCCTATCTAAGGAGCTTAAAGATGTTCTCATTCACGCTCTACAAAACCCCGAGTGGTATCAGGCTCACTTTGCGGAAATTAATATGAAAGAAGCCCAGCACGCTTTGCATGCCGCCGCAGTCATATTTAAGGATGAAGACTTGCTACTGGGAACGGCTGAGCATAATCGGCCACTTTACGTGACCGGGTACAGCGATGGAGATCGAATTAATCGCATATTGATTGATCCGGGGTCCTCAGTGAACATCATGAACTTGCGAACTTTGAAGAGTTTGTCAATGGACGTCCGACACCTGTCAAGGGAAAGGATTGTCATTCAAGGCTTCAACCAAAATTGCCAGCAAGTTCTGGGGTCTATAGCTTTGCCAATCAAATTCGGGGATCTGCAAACTGAAGCTAAGATATACGTGATCGACGCCGACACGTCTTATAAGATTCTCTTGGGGCGGCCGTGGCTCCACAATTACGGCATCATTCCATCAACTCTCCATCAATGCATGAAGTATATTAAAAATGGCGAAGAAAGACGCATTGACGGAGACATCCAGCCGTTCGGTGTGCATGAAGTCCGATATGAAGATTCTCGGTACTTTATGAACCACCAAAATGCTAAGCCACAACTGACTGAGGATAGACCGGCCCCAAGACTCAAAAGCAAATCTGCGCCGGCTATCACTTTCAAAAGCAAAAATACCCAAGTGCGCCCGCGTTTCGGCAGTGACACTGATGAGTCCGACGCTGGAAGCCCGTCCTTCCGCAAAACTCGCCCTCATTTCGGTAGCGATACGGACAAATCTGTTACTGAAGGCCCATCTAGCAGCAAAGCCCGCCTTCATCTTGGCAGTGACACTGAAGAGTCAGAAGAAGAGGACCTGCCGTGCAACAGCTGTGCAGATTGGCCCCCCATGCAGCAAGCGAAACTACGAGAGACCTTCGAAGTTGCAGAAGGGTCCCTAGCCGTCACAAGGGTACCAGAGCAGATGTACAAAGAGCTCGATGCGTTGTCAGTCTCCACCGTAGACCAGCTGAAAACTTTCTACATCCCCGGAAGGAAAAATGGACAGAAAGGCATCCTGGTTTACGGGTCAAACCCCGTTGTGCACCCGGACGATCTTTCTGTCGCGTGCCTTCCCTATGAGAGAGGCATAAGAGCCGTCCTCAATCCCAAATACTATGCGCCCGAGATGCGGGAATACTTTAAGAAGTGCGGATGCCGGTTATATCAAACGGAGTCCGAAGCAAAGTTTTACGAAGGGCTATGGTATCCGCTTCAGGTCCGAGCACTCATTGATGGACGAATTCCAGATAGACGGGGCATAGGCTACATTCAACCTGATTCCAAAGCGTGCTACATGATCCATGTTGGTGAGGCCAGCGAAAGATCAAATGATGACGACGAGATAGCTGAGCCAGAAGAAGCTCCTCAAGAGCTCGAAGATGGCGGACAAGCAACCTTTGACGAGCTAACCGAGATTGACTTAGGAACGCCCGATAATCCAAGGCCGACCTACATCAGCTCGCTCTTGTCAGAGGAAATGAAAGCGCAGATAATTACCCTGCTGCATGAGTTCGTCGACTGCTTCGCGTGGACATACAAAGAAATGCC
This sequence comes from Agapanthus africanus, assembly GCA_030015575.1. Lineage (NCBI taxonomy): Eukaryota > Viridiplantae > Streptophyta > Magnoliopsida > Asparagales > Amaryllidaceae > Agapanthus > Agapanthus africanus. The sequence continues at coordinate 978,702,918 of CM057338.1, read as the reverse complement.
TGGCCTTTCCCCTGAAGTGGCCGTATATAAGTTGGCTATATCTCCCGATGCTAAGCCAGTCAAACAAGCTCCTCGAAGAATGAGAAGGGAGTTGGAAGAAAAGGTCATCGAGGAAACCAGGAAACTCATCTATACCGGCTTCATCAGGGAAGAGAAATATGCGGACTGAATCGCATGCATAGTCCCAGTGAAGAAGAAAAATGGGCAGATCCGAGTTTGTGTCGATTTCAGGGACCTCAACAAGGCATGCCCAAAGGACGACTTCCCGCTACCGGTCATGGAAATGATGGTCGATGACACCTCAAATTATGAGTTGTTCACCTTTGTGGATGGCTCGCCTGGATATAATCAGATCAAGATGTCGCCTGAGGATGAGAAGCACACAGCATTTCGAATTCCGATCGGAATATATTGCTACAAGGTGATACCGTTCGGACTGAAGAACGCAGGTGCTACGTATCAAAGGGCAATGACCAATATCTTCGATGATCTAATTCATAAAGTCGTCGAATAATACGTTGATGATCTGGTCGTTAAGACTGAAACCAAGGCCGATCATATCCAGGATCTTAGGACCGTTCTCACCAGACTGAGGGAATTTGACCTGAAGATGAATCCTCTGAAATGCGCTTTTGGCGTGTCATCGGGAAAATTCCTGGGCTTCATAGTTCGGCATTGAGGGATTGAAGTTGACCCATCAAAGATAAAGGCCATCATGGAGATGCCCCCTCCGAAGAGTCTGACGCAGCTAAGATCTTTTCAAGGCAAGCTTGCTTATATACGGAGGTTCATCTCAAATTTATCGGGGAGATGTAGGCCCTTCTCAAAGCTTATGAAGAAAGGAGCTCCTTTTATCTGGGATGCCGAATGTCAAGCAGCGTTCGAAAGCATCAAACAATACTTGTTGCACCCTTCCAGTGCTGGCCGCTCCCATTCCAAATAAACCGTTGATTCTCTACACTGCCGCGCTAGATGAGTCACTCGGTGCGCTCTTCGTCCAGAATAATGAGGAGGGAAAGGAAAATGCCTTCTACTACCTCATTCGAACTCTAGTCGGGGCGGAACGCAACTATTCCCCAATCGAAAAGCAATGCCTGGCTCTGATATTTGCTGTGAAGAAGCTGAGGCACTATCTGCTGGTTCATTGGGTTATGCTGATCTCCAAGGTCGACCCGCTCAAACACTTGATGGCCAAAGCAAGCCTAGCCGGCAGAATGGCAAGATGGGCTGTCATGCTACTTGAGTTTGACATAGTTTATACTCCTCAGAAAACAGTAAAAGGGCAAGCTCTTGCAGAATTTCTCGCTGCTCATCCCATACCAGAAGGGTCGCCGCTAAATTGTGAGTTACCCGACGAACAAGTGTTGCACCTCGAGAATGACGAGCCATGTTGGGAGCTCTACTTCGATGGGGCCTCATCGATAAGAACCTCTAGTAAATCAAGCGTCCCGGAGATAAAAGCAGGGATAGGATTGGTGTTCATCACGCCATCAATGGGAACCTTACGGCGTTCTTTTGCTCTCACCGAGCCTCGCACAAACAATGAGGCCGAGTATGAAGCTCTGATAGCTGGTTTGGAGCTTGCCATAGAAATGGAAATCCTTCGACTACGGGTTTACGGTGACTCCCAGCTTGTTGTCAACCAAGTAAGCGGCGACTATAAGATATACAAACCCGAGTTAGCTCGGTACAGAGGCCGAGCGGTGGAACTCATGAAACGGTTCACTCACATTGAACTAATGAGAGTCCCTAGAGCGTTGAATGGAAAGGCTGACGTACTCGCTCGCTTAGCCAAGGAGCTGGCCGATCCTGACATGGACGAAATTCTGATCACAGTCAGGAGCCGACAAATTCTACCCCCAGTCTCTCTACGAGAAGAGGAAAGCGCGGAACAGAAGAGCAGTCCTGCCGAAGAAGCTTCGATCATCCAAGACGAGCCCGATTGGAGAGAACCCTTCATAGAGTACCTCCGATACGACAAGCTGCCCGAAGAAAAATCTGTGAGGATTCAGCTGAAGAAAAGAGCTCTCCGATACGTGTTTGTAAATGATACGCTATACTGCAGGTCATATAACCAACTATGGCTCAGGTGTCTGTCATTGGCCGAAGCCCAAAAGGTCATGAAAGATGTTCACTCGGGCGTTTGCGGTGCTCACCAATCTGGCCCCAAGATGCGACTTCAAATCAAACGGCTTGGGTATTACTGGCCCACCATGATACGGGATTGCGGAGAACATGCAAAGAAATGTCAGATCTGCCAAATCCATGGTGATTTCATTCACAAGCATCCCAATCCGCTGCATCCTACGGTGGCGTCGTGGCCCTTCGAAGTCTGGGGCACCGACATTGTTGGCCCAATTGATCCTCCGTCATCTAAAGGCCACCGGTTCATACTGGCCGCGACAGACTACTTCTCCAGATGGGCCGAAGCTGTCCCGCTAAAAGAAGTCAAGACAAAAAATATTCTGACATTCTTCCAGCATAATATTCTATACCGTTTCGGTACACCAAGAAGAATCATTTCCGACAATGGGCCTTCTTTCAAGAGCTTCAATGTCTCAAGGTTCGCTACCCAGCACAAGATAGACTGGAGATATTCCTCCATCTATAATCCAAGAGCCAATGGGCTAGCCGAAGCCTTCAATAAGACTCTATGCAAGCTCCTGAGGAAAAATGCTTCAGCCAACAAGAGAGACTGGAATCTCAAACTTCACGAGGCGTTGTGGGCATATCGTACCACACACCGTACTCCAACTCAGTCCACTCCATACTCATTGCTCTTCGGAGTGGAGGTAGTCCTCCCCCTCGAAGTTGAAGTTCCAAGCTTAAGAATGGCCGTCCAACATGAGTTGACGGAGGAAGAAAACGTGCTCCTTCGACTTGAAGAACTCGATGCCCTCGAAGAAAAGAGGCTCGCGGTGCAGCAAAATCTGGAGCTATACCGAACCCAAATATCACGGGCCTATAACAAGATAATCCGTCTCCGCGCTTTCAAGAAAGGTGAATTGGTGTTGGTCCTCAAAAGACTGATCATCCCCAATCGACATGCCAAGGGAAAATTCGAGCCGAACTGGGAAGGACCATATGTCATCGAGAAAGTGTTCGACGAAGGATCCTACCAACTAATAAGTGCCGAGGGAGAAAGGCCTATGCCACCCATCAATGGCCGATATCTCCAGAAATACTACACATGAATGCTCCAAGTTGCAGGCGAATTGAGCACATCAGCCCTACGGTCTGGATCAGACATCCTGCAAAACCGTATACAATCCACGGGCGTAAATAACCCCTATTTCTCCCAAATCCTGCCGGTGAGACTACTTTTAAAGTCCCACCAGCGGCAAAAAAAAAGAAAAAGAAAGAAAAAAAAAGAAGAAGAAATAAACGGTATGTCCACAAGCAAAACGGACACGGATGAAAACCCGAAAGGGCTCCGTGAGTAAAAACAGCAGGACTACCGGCGAGTCTGTGAAAACCCGAAAGGGCGCAAACTCATGAAAAGAGATGAAATACACTCGCAAAGTCCTCTCGACCTTGTGAGGAGAAAACCCCTGCGTGAGATCCTTACGACTCATAATGGAGCAACACACTTAGGAATCCTCACGATTCCTAAGGAGAAAATACACCTGCGGGATCCTTACGACTCGTAGGGAGAAAATGCTTTATGGGACCCTCACGGCCCATAAAATTGAAAAGCCTTAGGTGATAGGGACCCAAACCTATCTCCTAAGCCATCGTTCCCCAACGGGCAACGGTAAATGATGAGTCGCTCCTGGCATTTCGCTTCAGTGTTAGCGGTGCTGATGCCGACCAAAAATCCAAATCCCAAGTCCTCCCAAGGCAAATGATGAGTTGCTCCTGGCATTATTCCAGTGCAGCAATGCTGATGCCAAACAAGATCCAAATTCCAAGTCCCCAACCCCAAAGTGGCGAATGATGAGTCGCTCCCGGCATTATTCCAGTGTAGCGATGCAGACGCCAATCAAATTCCAAATCCCATACCCCAACGGCGAATGATGAGTCGCTCCTGGTACCACATTCCAGTCCAGCGATGCAGACGCCAACAAAGCCCTGAAATTTTTCCGGCCCTACGGTCTGGATCATACATCCTGCAAAACCGTATACAATCCACGGGTGTAAAACAATCCCAACCTCTCCCAAGTCCTACCGGTGAGACCACATTCAAAGTCCCAAAAAAAATCCCAAATCCTCTCGGGGCAAATGATGAGTTGCTCCTGGCATTATACCAGTGCAGCAATGCAGATGCCAAACAAAAACCAAAATCCCAAAATCCTCTAAATGACAGATGATGATTCGCTCTTGGTACCATATTCCAGTATAGCGATGCTGATGTCAACCTAAATCAAAATCAACAAGTCAACTTTCACTCCGACACCGCAAAAAGCGGAGCAAGTCAGAATCCAATCTCGACACCGCAAGAAGCGGAGCAAGTCAAGTCTATCCCTGACACTGCAAGAAGCAGAGCAAGTCAAATCAAGCACCGACCGTCCAAGTCGCTAAAAGGGCAGCATCGACCGTCCAAGTCGCAAAAAGGGCAGCATCGACCGTCCACGTCGCAAAAAGGGCAGAACCGACCGTCTAAGTCGCTAAAAGGGCAGCATCGACCGTCCAAGTCGCACAAAGGGCAGCATCGACCGTCCACGTCGCAAAAAGGGCAGAACCGACCGTCCAAGTCGTTAAAAGGGCAGCATCGACCGTCCAAGTCGCAAAAAGGGCAGCATCGACCGTCCACGTCGCAAAAAGGGCAGAACCGACCGTCCAAGTCGCTAAAAGGGCAGCACCGACCGTCCAAGTCGCTAAAAGGGCAGCATCGACCGTCCAAGTCGCAAAAAGGGCAGCACCGACCGTCCAAGTCGCTAAAAGGGCAGCACCGACCGTCCGAGTCGCTGAAAGGGCAGCATCGACCGTCCGAGTCGCAAAAAGGGCAGCATCGACCGTCCAAGTCGCAAAAAGGGCAGCATCGACCGTCCACGTCGCAAAAAGGGCAGAACCGACCGTCCAAGTCGCAAAAAGGGCAGCATCGACCGTCCAAGTCGCAAAAAGGGCAGCATCGACCGTCCACGTCGCAAAAAGGGCAGAACCGACCGTCCACGTCGCTAAAAGGGCAGCACCGACCGTCCACGTCGCTAAAAGGGAAGCACCGACCGTCCAAGTCACAAAAAGGGCAGAACCGACCGTCCACGTCTCTAAAAGGGCAGCACCGACCGTCCAAGTCGCTAAAAGGGCAGCATCGACCGTCCAAGTCGCAAAAAGGGCAGCATCGACCGTCCAAGTCGCAAAAAGGGCAGCATCGACCGTCCACGTCGCAAAAAGGGCAGAACCGACCGTCCAAGTCGCAAAAAGGGCAGAACCGACCGTCCACGTCGCTAAAAGGGCAGCATCGACCGTCCAAGTTGCAAAAAGGCCAGCATCGACCGTCCAAGTCGCAAAAAGGGCAGCATCGACCGTCCATGTCGTAAAAAGGGCAGTGCCAGTTTCCCGAAAGGTGGGAACCGAATCAAGTCGCCTCCACGTGAAAGAAGATCCATCAATTTCATGCACACGACCCACATATGTGGTGTGCATTTATTGATGGGGGGCAATTTGTTGGGGTAAAAATTTACACCCCGGTTGACTAAGTCAAAATCAAAGTCAACCCCAAGCCAAGTGGGCCCAAGCCCAGATCCAGTGGGCACACGCCCGGGTCGAGCCCGAACATGAAGCGGCCGGCCTCCCACCGCGCCAAGATAAAAATTTTGTAATAAACAATTTTGTTGTATTTCTTTTCTTTTAATTTTATGGACAAATGTAAGAAAAATAGGCATAAAGCCAATTTTTTGTAAAGCCCATGGTTTATGTGCAAAAAGAAATGGCACACGAGCCATGGGATAGGCAAAATGCCATTTTGTGAAGCCCAAGGGGCTATGTGTAAAGTGTATGGCCTATAAAGGCAAAGATAATGAAATATCTAAACAACTTTTTTTTTCTCTCTCAAAATTATCTTCAGATCTGAGATCTTTTCTCCTTCTTCAAGGTTCCAAAACCTTTCTTTTTCTCTTGAATTAAATCAAGAGTTTTACTCTTCTTTTTATAAAATAAATTAGTTTTTCACCACAAAATCTATAAAGGAGAACTCAGATCTTCCATTAGATCTCAAAAAGAAGAGATTTTTAGAAATCCCATATCTCTTGATCTTCAAGATCCAGCTAACAGAGGAGGAGGAAGAAGAACATCGTTCACTAAACCAAAAAAAAAAACACACACTCAGGAGTCCAACTCCTCTCTGATTTCTCTTCTGAGAAATTTTTTTAGGCTAAAAGCCTCTTTTTCTCGTCGGCGTTCAAGCGCAGAGTGCCCGCGTGCCGACACGTGGCGCGCTTGCGCTCAAGCACCAGCGCTCGAGTGCAAGTCGCCCCCGTGCTGACACGTGGCACGCTTGCGCTCCAGCGCAAACGCTCGAGCGCAAGTCGCCCCCGTGCCGACACGTGGCGCGCAAGCGTTCGAGCGCAAGTCGCCCCCGTGCCGACACGTGGAGCGCTTGCGCTCCAGCACAAGCGCTCGAGCGCAAGTCGCCCCCGTGCCGACACGTGGCGCGCTTGCGCTCAAGCGCAAGTGCTTGAGCGCAAGTCGCCCCCGTGCCGACACGTGGCGCGCTTGCGCTCAAGCGCCCAGGCGCTGGCCCCACGCATCCTTTGGATGTCTTTTTTCCCCTTTTTTATATATATATACATATGTATACAAATGTACACATACACATACTTCACGACACTGTCCCTGTTAGAAAAAAATTTCTAACGGGGCGCTGCCCCGCACCCCGCAATGGGGCTGCTAGCCCCCTTGACCCCCAGCCCGCTATCCGGGTAGCGGGACCCCCGTAAAAACTCTTCGTGGCTCTCGATATATTCAAACCTCCCCTCCAAAACAAAACACACGTACACTGCACATTGAGTTCGCATGACCAGTTTAACCCGTTAATCGGAGGTTCCCTCGCCCCAAAGGCGGGGGGTAATTAACGGCAGCTTAGTCCGCGGCTCTCGGAGATTCGGATCCCCATAATCATTAAACCCCGGCCTACCCTAGGCAAGGGGAATCTGTAGTACGCCTGACAAGCGCACGCGTATTCCCATCTCAATGGGGTGACGAAAAACACCCTACAAAGACTAGTGATCGGCTTGTGAAGATAGATAGTTGAAGCTCTCCTCTGTCGGCTTTGTCTTGTACCGAGCCTCGTCACTTTCCCCAAAATCGCCTGACGATATTTCCAAGAAAAGAAAACAAGAAAAATGGAATACCGTCAGCGAACTAAAATTCGGTAAGTCCCCAGTTAAAAAGAATAGAACTTTAAAATAAATAAAATACGGTATGGTACAATAACACAAACATGAAGATGTAAGTCGATATCGCACACTTTACTGGGTTTTTAGAGAGGCGGAATTTTCAAAAAAACAATTTTAAAGCGGGCAACATTGACTATAGCCCCAAGAACAACCGTAAGCCCTAGGTAACAAAAACCACATAGGTTCTAATTTACTATGAAAAGATTTATATCTATGTGATCAAGTCCTTCAGGTCTTCTTAATCCTCTTCTTAAGCTCCTCGTCTGTCGAGATCGAGCTTGATTGTCAGCCTCCTCTCGTCGAAGACGATCCACCTGAAAGTCTTTGATTCAAGCTCCAACATCAAAAGTGAGGTAACTAAAGCACCTAATTTGCTAATTTAGATAGTTTAGTGGATGTAGAGTGTGTTGATTGAATTAGTTTATCTTATAAACCCTAGGTTTCTCAACTCATAAGAGGGTTAGGGTTTGAGAAAGAAAAAGAGCTCAAGAAAGGAGAGAGAATGCTAAGGTTAGAAATGATGTGAAGAATGGCTAACTCCAAAACTATCAAGCATTTTTTTTCAATATAAATATTAGCCATGCTTGAATAGTTAGCACAAATGAATGAATAAAACAAATAGTCATACTTCAAACCATGCTTAAATACACCTTATCTCTCCACCTCATTATCTATTTACAATAAATAGATTAACCCAAAATGAGATGTCCTCTTCTAGAAGCTCTCAAGTATAAATACAAGAATACATATACCGTATATACATACCCGTATTCATACTACAAAAAATACGAATACCAAGAGATAAAATAATCCGATAATATAATACTTGATCATTATTAAATCAATACATGATTCAATAATGCGGTTTAATCCTAAGGCCGCTAGTATTATCCGTCCGAAAAAAAATTCGTGTATCTAGCAGCACACGTATATGATCGGAACACTGCACGTATAACCATACGGCCTCTACATCGTTTCGCCTGAACAAGAAAAACTTTCTGTGTGGGACTCTAAAGACTCAACAGTACGCTGGCAGTGGGTTTAACCACAAGCACATCAGTGGAACTAGCTGTACGTAATGGCTACCCAGGTACTTGTCGAAAAGAAGGCCGACGAGCAATCTCATCCGAACCCCTACCGAGCCTGTTCGTGACAATCTCCGTACAGTCTTGTCTGAGAGTATCGCATGCCGGGTCTAGGCGGTGGAAAACGTCAGACCCCTGATAACCTGACAAGTCGTACCGATGTAGCTCAAGACCATCTGAGAATCTACCGATCTAACTATCAGTAATTCTCAACAGCCCTGAACAGGGACTTATTGTCATGCCCTGCTTCCTAGTGTACGGGGAAGTGAGCGTGGCGGGCACGCGACATATTTACTCAGAAGTAAATATGCTAAGCGTAAATAAGCAATATATAAATAAAATGCACAAGAATGACAAGAGATGTAATATGAACAACAACTTTTTATTAACTTTCATTCTTTACATGTAACACCCGAGTTCATTTATACCAATTCCAGTTCTCGTATTTCTTTATTCGTGATATTCTTGATTTAACGTATTGTGGGAGCGAATGGTATTTTACACTTTATTTTGCATTTGACCCGACCCGCTCGCTTGAACCTGTTTGATTCTTATTTATAGATTACCTTGACTTGTTGCATGGACACGTGCATCTCATGTTTAGTACATACTGGTATTTTATCTAGTATCGCATCTTTTATCATATAACATTTTAGGTCACAGAAAATAATTTAAAATTGCATTTCATAACCTGCATGATACCTCTAACCCCGTGGTAGCATCCGCACATTTTGTTCTCGTCCCGTTCAGTGAAACAGACGTATTTGGATGGCTACGCGCACGTACGTGCATCCATTCTTGAGGGTATGCATTTTATTTAACTGGGATTTCATTTTGAAATTTGGAAGTCGTATATACTTTTAATATTTTAAATCTGAATTTTTAGACCCGACCCGGGCGTGTTTTGGAGTAGGTTTGTATTTGCCAAAATCTCAAAACGTACTAATATTATATTAATATTTATTCCTACTGTGAATCTAAGTTTGTTTTTAAAACTAAAAATATTATATATATATAAATCTTTTAACAGATTTTCACAGATCTCTCTCTCTCTCCACTATCTCTATCTCTCTCGCGCTTTCTACTGACTTTCTCTCTCCCCCCCTACATAAATATATATTCTATTTTTTTAAAAAAAATATCTAAAACCCATATTCATCTCTCTCATCATCTTCTTCTTTTTATTTGTTTCTTTTGCCGTTTTTCCCGCCTCCTCGCCTTCACCTACGCCCGACGCTCGCGGTCACTGCCGGAGCTCGCTACCACCCTCGCCTTCATCCCAACCTCACCCTCGACAATCTCCTCACCTCTCCTCATCTCCCTCGTCCCCAACGACCCAACTCCGGCCAAACCCACAAACCTGCGACCCATACCCGTCGCCTGCACCCACGTCGCCGAACTTTCCTCGCTGTCGTAGACCACCCCTCGTCTCCACCTTCTTCCCTCTCCTCTCCTCCTCTCGCCATCCCCGACGTGAAACCCCGACCCCTGCATGCGACGAGAACCCCACCAAGAAACCCCACTCCACTCCTTCGCCGCCTTCCTGACCTCTTCACCGTCGCCTCCCTTCATCACCCCAGAGCAGACCTCATCGCCAAGCATCCATCTCCTCGTCAACCCATTCCATCCAGATCTCGTTGCCCATCAACCCAACACCATCTTCGAAACCCATCACCTCCATCTCTCGTCATCATCCCTTTCAACCCTCAACCCCGGCCTCACCTCCTCACACCCGAGCACCCATCTCCTCGCCGTTGTTGTCTCCTCCTCCTAACCCTCGCCTCAGTGGTTTCCGAGAACGGCAAGCTGCGGCGAATTAGGGCTTGACGGTGTCCGTTCTTGAATCTTAGGGATCAATCTGGGATCGTTCAGATTACGACGCTGCCGGATGAATATCCTGAGGCTTATGCAGCTGCGAATAAGTTGAGGGTCAAGTATGTGGTTTCTATTGAGGGACTTTTGTGTCAGGGGCGAGCAAGTCTGTGAACAAGAAGATGAGGAACTTAAGCTATAGAGGTTGCTGCGGAACATGCTGTAGTTTTCATTCGGAACATGCTGTAGTTTTCATTCTGTGAATCTTGCACCACCTTTACGGGTTGCTACTGTTGATGCTGTAAAATATACAATTACAGAGGAGATTCGTTTGAGGTCGCCGGAGCCGGCCGTGCCGTCGACAATCCCGGCGACCCAGCAAGCATTTCTGACCCGTGTGATCCCCTTGTGTGTTGTTTGGATTCGTTCCGTATACCGTACGCGCGTTGCGACTTTTCCCGCCGACGTGTGACGTTCCGTATACCCGTTTCTTGATCCGTCGAGGCAAGTAAAACTTGCTACATGCTATTATATTATTTTATACATATTTAAGTGCATGATTAAACCTGTAAATTAAACCTAAGGCCATTGTTTCATTTTAACACTTCGATGTCCATTTTATCATTTTAGATTTACAACTTGAAACCTACCATGTTGCATTTTGTTTTACTATACATAGTACCCACATCCGTGTTTAAATCACTTAATTATTATCTGCATAGCCCATAGTACTTTTAAATAGTTTCTACCCTATTGGACACCGTTTGCATACATCTAGACTAATATCTGTTCAACTGCATCCCTAGATCATTTAATACATATTAGTGTGATCTTAACATTTCATATTTGATAAACTGTATTCAATTAATGTTCGAACTATAACCCTAATCATAACTGTGCATCTATATGCCTTAATCTGTACTTGATTGCATATCATATTGCAATGTTCCATTTTATTGTTCCATTAGTACCCCGTGCTTGTTTTGTATACCCATGCTTATGTTTGTTGATTATGAGCACCCACATGACATCTTGTGCATCCTGACATGACTTGTTACACCTACTACTTGACACGACATGATACCGTGCACCTCTCGACATGACTTGATACCTATATACTACCTGGCTTGATCTGATGTACCATGGCTTTACCTGTTACCTGATCTTGTGTCTAATGCCAACAAACCTGACCTGTTGTCCTTACGGACAGTTCCTGTTGTCTATCCAGACAAACTTGTACCTGCCTGATCCTGTGTTGGCATTAGCTCCAGAATATTTAATACCTGACTTGAACACATATAACCTGGGTGTATGGGGAAATCAATGATGAAACCCGACTTATAACTCGACAGTTCGCTACCTTTACTGATCAGTTTTAGAGGCTAGGCCAGCCTTGGGATGATGCTGCTGACATCATCCATCGTTACCCACTACCTTTTAGAGGCTAGGCCAGCCTTGGGATGATGCTGTTGACATCATTCATCGTTACCCCTTTTCCTTTTAGTGCCTAGCGGCATGTCTCGATTTCAGCCCGAGAATCTTCACCGTGATCCCGGGCACGCACGGGATACTATTGAGTTACATCGATAATTCATCAAATTGATTTCAAAGACTTGAGAGTAGTTAACCCAATAGACCAGTTTAGATTACTCACTGTACATTACCTTTCACTGCCCTGATTTATATTGCCGTTACACCTGCTTTACCTTTATGATCATACTTGCATGTTTGCTACCCTGTTTATATATTATTGCTTGATGTTATGACGCGCTGACGTCTGGGTTTTGCATGGCCTAGATCCTCTACCTTTGTTGCAGACTGATCAGGAGCATTGCCGCTGTTAGACCGAGCGGTGAGAATCCTGTTGATATCCAGTTTACTTTCCAGGTGTTTTATTTATTGGATCTTTTGCTTCCGCATATTATATTAGTTCTTGACTCTTTTACTCTGGCTCATGGACATGTACTAGATAGTTTAGTTTACTTTCCTGTTCTTGATATCTCTACAGCCGTAATGTGACTGTGGAGGGATTTTCCTATCCACAGGTAGCATGGTTGGCTATGTCACGTGCCTATCTTAGCGTACTCTAGGAAGCGGGGCGTGACATGGTTTGTTTGGTATCAGAGCCATAGGATATAGGTTAATCGAGTTTGATTCTTTTTGTAGTTGGGTATTGGACCCAATACACGAATCAGAATACTCGTAACCAGGAGCATGTCCTGCCATATTGTTATCACGATTCTTGAATCATATCTATCTCTTGATCCTTTTATTGACGATATGCAAACCCCTCTGCATCTCGACTCGAAACCTGTTGGTTCCCTATTGTTTCTGCCTGTTCTTTGATTCTGATACTAGGATTTGGGCGATTTGAGTGGAGTTATGTGATTGTAACTATGAACTGCAGCATGGTTACAATGCGGTACTCTATTTAAGTAACTTGGAGTCCTGGTCTTGATTCACTTCCTTATTTCATGGTCGTTATATTACCTTACTTCTCTCGGTTTCATTGCTTACCAGTTCTTGTTTTATCGCCAGCTTGAATCATGTTTACCGTGCTTAATCCTCTTCGGTATCTTGACTTCGGATGAAGTCATCTCGGTATCCTATGTGTTCATATCTTTCCCGCATTAGAATTATTCAATTCTGGTGCTTTCCTTGTTTGTTGTGGTCTTGGGAATGGATTTTCTCGGCACTTTCCACGCTCACATTGATCGTAGAGCAAGGAAAGCGATTTTCTAGATTCCCAGACATCCAGAGTTTATCTTTGCTGGAGGAAGCAGTTCTGTCTGGCCAGTCGAGTTTAGGGCAAGGCCGACAAACAATGTTCGTTCATCAATGGAAGTTGATAAGGAGGAAGCGCCGGCTATATTTCGAGAGTTCATGGACGTGTTCGAGGACATCTCGGGTTTACCGCAAAGCGAGATGTGGAGTTCGCGATTGATCTTGTTCCTGGTGCAGCGCCAGTCTCTAAAGCGCACGATCCAATGGCACCAGTGGAGTTGGAAGAAGTCAAGAAGCAGGTTACTGAATTACTTGCGAAGGATTGGATTCGCAGCAGTAACTCGCCTTGGGGAGCTCCAGTTCTTCTAGTAAAGAAGAAAGATGGCACAAGGAGGATGTGCATCGATTATCGAGAATTAGACCGGGTGATTATTAAGAACAAGTACCCGATCCCTCGCATTGGCGAATTATTTGAGCGGCTTAGTGGTGCGAGGGTATTCTTGAAGCTGGATTTGCGATCCGGATATCATTAGGTCCGAGTTAAACCAGAAGATATTTGCAAGAATGCGTTCCGAACTCGGTATGGATATTACGAGTATTTAGTGATGCCCTTCGGAGTAACGAATGCACCGGCGATATTTAGGGACTTGATGAACCGAATCTTTTCACCATTCTTGGACCAGTTTATTATGGTGTTCATTGAAGATATTCTGGTCTACTCGAAGAGTATTGAAGAGCATGCAGAACACTTAAGGATCGCACAGCAGACAGTGAGGCAAGAAAGATTGTATGCAAAGATGAGCAAGTGCGAGTTTTAGCTTGAAGAAGTAAAGTTTTGGGGCATGTCGGTGTTAGTTGTATGTATGCCCTAGAGGCCAGTATTGTACAGATGATGTATATTATATTGGATGCTTGGACATATATAGAGATGACTTTCTTGCTCGATATGATAGTATGCTATCTGGTTACTCTTTATCTTAACATGTACACTAGTCTCTTTATACTGTCTTATAGTTACATGTTGGTAAAGCCCTTAGGATATGTACTTGACTACCTGGACTGTGATGCAGATCATACTAGTGGGGATATGGTAGTCCATAAGTACATCCTTCAAGGTCCCTAGTCGTGGGTGTATCGAGACGGGGCATCGATATACCAGAGTAGACTAGCGTGTACGCTTCTCGACCCATGTGATGGGCGATGGATGATCCCATATCCATTGGTGTTTGACATCAGAGATGGTATACGGGTGCTCAGTGGAGACTGGGTACACTGGACGGACTCGCCGAGAACTCCCAGATGGTATTATACCTCACGTCAGATGGCAGTTCTCAGGTGACACTTGTACAGGTTAGTCTGTAGACCCGAGATCGTCATGGAGTCTTGTGTGATTCCCACTGTGCTTTGATCTCCACCTTACCACGTCCATGAGGGCGTGCAAAACGGTGGTCTTTGGGTACAGTCCCGAGTCACATGGAGGCAATGAGCGATAGGAGGGGTTTCGTCTCTCCCGGTATTGGGGGTTGATGTTGCGCTGTGCTCGATTGGCCGTAACAGGGAAGTCCCTGGCCAGGGCTGATCAGAGATTTGCTGGTAAGTGTTACCAGTAGTTTCTCGACCCGTTATGAGCCTCATATCGGCACGACTTATCAGGTTATTGGGGTCTGACGTTTACCACCCCTAGACTTGATATGCGACATATCAGACGAAGAGACCGGACTGTACGGTAAGTGTTACTGGTTGGATTCACAGGAGTGTGAGCGGGCTAGCTCGTCGATCTTCTGATCGCTCAATACCCGGGTGGCCGTTACGTTTAGCAGACCGCTTGCGGCTTGTGGGTGCTTGATATGATCATCATCTGCTACCGGCGTATTGACGAGTCTTTAGAGTCCTACACAGAGGTTTCCTGGCTCAAGCGAAACGAAATAGGAGCGCATATGAGATATGTGCAGGACCGAGAATGATGCGTGTATGTGATACCGCATTTCATTCTCGCGATATATGTTTCGATTGGTGATATTCGATATGACCTAGTTATCGAATCATAGATTCGATAAATCGATACATTGAATACTAGTCGGTCATGTGCGACATGACCGGATCATTGAATCAAGTGTTGATTTAATGATTTAATGTATAATTATATATTTGATATATTAGTTTGCGTTAACTAGTATTGGTTCACTTTAAACGGATTTTTCTCACTTGATGTGCACATTGTATATGTGATATGTTTTGTGTACACTTGCATGTATCATGTTTGATGATGCATGTTGTTTTGGCCATGTGTAAAGAATGCAACCATGGTTATGCAAGTGGTTACGGTTTATATTTTATTCACTTATTATTTTATCCATTTATTATTTATTTAAATGGATTTATGAAAACAAATTGGTTTCTTTTTATCATGAAGAATGGTGAAGCTTCATGAAACTTTTTCTAATGATGCCATTTTGTCTTCATGCTTAACCCTAACCACTCCCACTAACCATGGTCTATTCTCTACACTTGACCATGGTTAGGATATGATAAATATTGTTTTCTTTTCTATTTTGAATAACACTTTTATCATATTCTAGCTTCTTCTTCTCCTTCTTCTTCAAGAGAGAAAACAAGATGCCATCAATAGCAACTTAAGAAAAAGTGAGTGAAATCCAAATCTAAAGTGAACCCACCTCCTATTTCTTCATCCTCTACCTCTTGCCAAGTGGTTTTGGGTATTTTCTTCACAAGTTTCACAACTTGGTGAAGTCGGAGCTTGATCTTGTGCAACCTCGACGTAGATCGTCTTTGACATGAAGCCGACGACCTTGCTCGCCCGTTTTTTCCGATGAAGCCGACGAATGAGTCTAGGATTCGTGATGGACAGCGAGAGCACACCCACGTGGAGCTAAGGAAGTGGGGAACCGGATCTACAAAGGTTGTAGCATCCTAACTTTTAGTTAATTTGTTAACTAGATTATCTTTTCGCCTAAATATCTAGTCTAAGATCCGTAGTCTAGGGTTTCTCGGCACCATTTTTTTTAAATTGGCATGTTCGATGCCTTGTGAGACCTCACTTGAGTGCCTTGGAACCTTTCAGTCGGGTCTGGAAATGGAATCGCTGTTGATCCCGAAAAGATTGCAGCAGTTTGAGATTGGCCGATTCCGAAGAATGTTGCGGAGATAAGAAGCTTTCTTGGACTAGCCGGGTATTACAGAAAGTTCGTGGAGAACTTTGCTCGTCTGGCGGAGCCGTTGACCAAGCTTACGCGCAAAGAGGTACCATTTGTGTGGATGGATAAGTGTGCGTCAACCTTTGAGACGTTGAAGCAGAGATTGATAACTACTCCTATTCTGACCGTGCCAGACAGTTCCGGAGAATTGGTGATTCACAGCGACGCATCTGGGAAAGGATTGGGATATGTTTTGATGCAGCATGGAAAGGTTATAGCTTACGCATCGAGACAGTTGAAGACCCATGAGAAGAATTTCCCAACTCCTGACTTGGAGCTAGCAGCTGTGATGTTCGCTTTGAAGATTTGGAGACACTACTTATTAGGCGAAAGGGTCAAAGTATTCGCCGATCACAAAAGCCTAAAGTACGTGTTCACTCAGAAGGAGCTAAATATGAGACAACGTTGATGGTTGGAGCTGATGGCTGACTACGATCTTGATCTTAAGAACCATCCGGGAAAAATTAATGTTGTGCCGGATGCGCTTAGTCGGTTGCCAGCAATTCAGATGTTGACTGCTCAGAAGGAACTTATTGAAGACTTTCGAAGGTTTAATTTGGAGATTACGCTACCGCATTCTTCGGGACAGTTGATGCAGCTGTAAGTACAGTCGTCGTTGATCGAGAATATTAAAGCAACGCAATTGCAGGACCCAAGATTTGCAGAAGTTTTGAGAACAGGTTGAAGCTGGACTTCGAACAGACTTACTGATCCTTGAAGATGGTTCGTTGCGTTATGGTAGCCGTTGGTGTGTGCTAAAAGGAGACATTTGCGAAGAACTTATGAAGGAGGCACACGGTTCCGCATATTCTGTACATCCAGAAGGCACGAAGATATACCGAGATCTACGACAACATTTCTGGTGGGAAGACATGAAAAAGGAGATTGCTCGCTTTGTAGCGAAGTGCTTGGTATGTCAGCAAGTTAAGCCTGAACATCAAAGAGTAGCTGGTTTATTGCAACCACTTCCGATTCCTCAATAGAAGTGGGAACATATAACCATGGGTTTCGTGACGGCTTTACCGTGGAGTCCAAATGGCAACAATGCAGTTTGGGTGACCGTTGATCGATTGACCAAAACAGCTCATTTCATTCCTTTTCGGGTTGGTCAATCAACAGAAACTTTGGCAGAACGGTACATGCAGGAGATTGTAAGATTGCATGGAGTATCGGTGAACATCGTGTCCGACCGTGACACTCGTTTCTTATCACACTTTTGGAGGAGCTTACAGGAAAGTTTGGGGACTCGTTTGAAGTTTAGCACAGCTTATCATCCTCAAACAGATGGCCAGTCGGAGAGAACGATCGAAACTCTTGAAGATATGTTGAGATCTTGCATGTTGGACTTCAAGGGTTCATGGGAGGATCATCTACATTTGGTGGAGTTTTTTTACAATAACAGTTTCCAGGCGACTATTCAGATGGCTCCATTCGAAGCTTTATATGGTCGCAAGTGCCGTTCAGCTGTTTGCTGGGACGATGTCGATGAACGAAGATTGTTGGGACCAGATTTGGTTATACAAACAGTTGAGAAGGTTAACACTATCCGGAATCATATGAAAAGCAGCACAAGATCGACAAAAGAGTTGGGCTAATACGTCGAGAAGACCTCTAGAGTTCGCCGTGGGTGATTTGGTATTCTTGAAGATATCACCGACTAGAGGGGTGATTCGTTTCGGAAATCGAGGAAAGCTTAGTCCTCGTTCGTTGGACCTTTTGAGATTTTGGAGCGTGTTGGAGAAGTGGCATATCGTTTGGCGTTACCACAATCGTTGGAGAATGTTCATGACGTGTTTCACGTACCTCAACTCCGTAAGTATGTTCGAGATGAAACACATGTGTTGGATCATTCGGAGTTGATTGTACGTGATGTTTTGACTTTTGTGAAGCGACCGATGTCGATTGTGGATCGAAGGGAAAAGGTTCTTAAGAACAAGGTTATCCCTCTTGTACTTGTTTCTTGAGGTAATCGCTCACATGGAGAGTCAACTTGGGAACGAGAAGATGAAATCAGACAGAAGTTTCCACAGCTATTCTTGTAGTTTCTTGATTGTTTATCCTTTCTTGTTCTTGGAATTTCGAGGACGAAATTCTTTTTGTAGTTGGGTATAATTTAACACCCGAGTTCATTTATACCAATTCCAGTTCTCGTATTTCTTTATTCGTGATATTCTTGATTTAACGTATTGTGGGAGCGAATGGTATTTTACACTTTATTTTGCATTCGACCCGACCCGCTCGCTTGAACCTATTTGATTCTTATTTATAGATTACCTTGACTTGTTGCATGGACACGTGCATCTCATGTTTAGTACATACTGGTATTTTATCTAGTATCGCATCTTTTATCATATAACATTTTAGGTCACAGAAAATAATTTCAAATTGCATTTCATAACCTGCATGATACCCCTAACCCCGTGGTAGCATCCACACATCTTGTTCTCGTCCCGTTCAGTGAAACAGACGTGTTTGGATGGCTACGTGCACGTACGTGCATCCATTCTTAGGGGTATACATTTTCTTTAACTGGGATTTCATTTTGAAATTTGGAAGTCGCATATATTTTTAATATTTTAAATCTGAATTTTTAGACCCGACCCGGGCGTGTTTTGGAGTAGATTTGTATTTGCCAAAATCTCAAAACGTACTAATATTATATTAATATTTATTCCTACTGAATCTAAGTTTGTTTTTAAAACTAAAAATATTATATATATATATAAATCTTTTAACAGATTTTCACAGATCTCTCTCTCTCTCCACTATCTCTATCTCTCTCTCGCTTTCTACTGACTTTCTCTCTCTCCCCCTACATAAATATATATTCTATTTTTTTAAAAAAATACCTAAAACCCACGTTCATCTCTCTCATCATCTTCTTCTTTTTATTTGTTTCTTTTGCCGTTTTTCCCGCCTCCTCGCCTTCACCCACGCCCGACGCTCGTGGTCGCCGCCGGAGCTCGCTACCGCCCTCGCCTTCATCCCAACCTCACCCTCGACCATCTCTTCACCTCTCCTCATCGCCCTCGTCCCCAACGACCCAACTCCGGCCAAACCCATAAACCTGCGACCCATACCCGTCGCCTGCACCCACGTCGTCGAACTTTCCTCGCTGCCGTCGACCACCCCTCGTCTCTACCTTCTTCCCTCTCCTCTCCTCCTCTCGCCATCCCCGACGTGAAACCCCGACCCCTGCACGCGATGAGAACCCCACCAAGAAACCCCACTCCACGCCTTCGCCGCCTTCCTGACCTCTTCACCGTCGCCTCCCTTCATCACCCCAGAGCAGACCTCATCGCCAAGCATCCATCTCCTCGTCAACCCATTCCACCCAGATCTCGTCGCCCATCAACCCAACACCATCTTCGAAACCCATCGCCTCCATCTCTCGTCATCATCCCCTTCAACCCTCAGCCCCGGCCTCACCTCCTCACACCCGAGCACCCATCTCCTCGCCGTTGTTGTCGCCTCCTCCTAACCCTCGCCTCAGTGGTTTCCGAGAACGGCAAGCTGCGGCGAATTAGGGCTCGACGGTGTCCGTTCTTGAATCTTAGGGATCAAACTGGGATCGTTCAGATTACGACGCTGCCGGATGAATATCCTGAGGCTTATGCAGCTGCGAATAAGTTGAGGGTCAAGTATGTGGTTTCTATTGAGGGACTTTTGTGTCAGGGCCGAGCAAGTCTGTGAGCAAGAAGATGAGGAACTTAAGCTATAGAGGTTGCTGCGGAACATGCTGTAGTTTTCATTCTGTGAATCTTGCACCACCTTTACGGGTTGCTACTACTGATGCTGTAAAATATACAATTACAGAGGAGATTCGTTTGAGGTCGCCGGAGCCGGCTGTGCCGTCGACGATCCCGACGACCCAGCAAGCATTTCTGACCCGTGTGATCCCCTGTGCGTTGTTTGGATTCGTTCCGTATACCGTACGCGTGTCACGATTTTTCCCGCCGACGTGTGACATTCCGTATACCCGTTTTTTGATCCGTCGAGGCAAGTAAAACTTGCTACATGCTATTATATTATTTTATACATATTTAATTGCATGATTAAACCTGTAAATTAAACCTAAGGCCATTGTTTCATTTTAACACTTCGATGTCCATTTTATCATTTTAGATTTACAACTTGAAACCTACCATGTTGCATTTTGTTTTCCTATACATAGTACCCACATCCGTGTTTAAATCACTTAATAATTATCTGCATAGCCCATAGTACTTTTAAATAGTTTCTACCCTATCGACACCCTTTGCATACATCTAGACTAATATCTATTCAATTGCATCCCTAGATCATTTAATACATATTAGTATGATCTTAACATTTCATATTTGATAAACTGTGTTCAATTAATGTTCGAACTATAACCCTAATCATAACTGTGCATCTATATGCCTTAATCTGTACCTGATTGCATATCACATTGCAATGTTCCATTTTATTGTTCCATTAGTACCCCATGCTTGTTTTGTATACCCATGCTTATGTTTGTTGATTATGAGCACCCACATGACATCTTGTGCACCCTGACATGACTTGTTACACCTACTACTTGACACGACATGGTACCTGCATCTCTCGACATGACTTGATACCTATATACTATCTGGCTTGATCTGATGTACCATGGCTTTACCTGTTACCTGATCTTGTGTCTAATGCCAACAAACCTGACCTGTTGTCCTTATGGACAGTTCCTGTTGTCTATCCAGACAAACCTGTACCTGCCTGATCCTGTGTTGGCATTAGCTCCAGATTATTTAATACCTGACTTGAACACATATAACCTGGGGGTATGGGGAAATCAATGATGAAACCTGACTTATAACTCGGCAGTTCGCTACCTTTGCTGATCAGTTTTAGAGGTTAGGCCAGCCTTGGGATGATGCTGCTGACATCATCCATCGTTACCCACTATCTTTTAGAGGCTAGGCCAGCCTTGGGATGATGCTGTTGACATCATTCATCGTTACCCCTTTTCCTTTTAGTGCCTAGCGGCATGTTTCGGTTTCAGCCCGAGAATCTTCACCGTGATCCCGGGCACGCACGGGATACTATTGAGTTACATCGATGATTCATCAAATTGATTTCAAAGACTTGAGAGTAGTTAACCCAATAGACCAGTTTAGATTACTCACTGTACATTACCTTTCACTGCCCTGATTTATATTGCTGTTACACCTGCTTTACCTTTATGATCATACTTGCATGTCTTGCTACCCTGTTTGTATATTATTGCTTGATGTTATGACGAGCCGACGTCTGGGTTTTGCATGGCCCAGATCCTCTACCTTTGTTGCAGACTGATCAAGAGCATTGCCGCTGTTAGACCGAGCGGTGAGAATCCTGTTGATATCCAGTTTACTTTCCAGGTGTTTTATTTATTGGATCTTTTGCTTCCGCATATTATATTAGTTCTTGACTCTTTTACTCTGGCTCATGGACATGTACTAGATAGTTTAGTTTACTTTCCTGTTCTTGATATCTCTACAGCCGTAATGTGACTGTGGAGGGATTTTTCCTATCCACAGATAGCATGGTTGGCTATGTCACGTGCCTATCTTAGCGTACTCTGGGAAGCGGGGCGTGACATTACATTACAACTGATTTGAAAAGAAAATGTACAATGATAGAAAGAAATACCTAAACAGTGGCATATGAACTGAAATAAGTACAAGTAAAATCTAGAAGTCCGGCTGCTCTATGAACTGGTCCAAGTCGTCCTGGCTGGGCTCGGTCTCTTGAGGGTCCGGTCCTCCTGACGAACATTCCAAAAAAAAAAATAGAAGGAATGTCGTCAGCGAACTAGCGCTCGGTAAGTCCCAAAAGTAAGAGTAGAATAGAATAGAGTTGGACAAGTAAAGAGTATATTACTGGTAATTTGTACAGATATATGTTTGTTATACTAACGTAGTTGTTTATACCTTGGTACAGAATGTATCAGTGTATACGAGAGGAGTCCAACTATCCCGTGGACTATGGTAACCCATAGTACAAGGCCCCGTCAAAACCCACGGGACAACGACAATGGATGTTCAGGTTAGGCGTCTTTTAGTGACCATCTCGTTCCACTTCTAATACATTCCGTACCAGTCTACCCCGTTAAACCCCGTAATATTTTGTATTGAATTATAGATTATGGTTATCAGACTTACCGAGGCCATGGATACAAGTTGTTCATGTAAATCAGGTTCAGGATGTAAACAAGTAGTCATGTAATCAAGTCAAGTTATAGCCATGGTTCGGTCAAGTCAAGTTATGTTTTGCATGTTGATATTGTTCTGGTATTCAGGTTCAGGTTCAAGTATTCATATTTGGTATATTGGATTCATGTTTGAATTGGATTCTGATTTGAATTCGAATCAGATTGATTTGGACTCAGACTTGAGTTAGACACTTAGAACTGATTTGGATCCTGAATTAGGTTTGGGAGTTATCGGTAATTGCTGCACATGGACGGCAGAATTTGTGTCTTTTTCCAAGACAATTACCATTGATAACACCGTTAAGTTTTTCTACCTTAAATAGGCAAGCACTCATTTTCTCCGGCTCTCTGAGGCTCAAGAGAATTGATCCCGCTTAAACCTATATTTACTAAAGTCCTTAATGTAATTTTATATAACTCGAAGGGGTTTTATGAAAAATATTTTATATACTTTCAAAATAAATCTCGAGTAATTATTTATGTTCTTTAGGGTTTTCATGGATGTGAATTTTAAAGAGTGAGGTATATTAGTGAATATTTACATACCTTGAATAGTTCAAGGTATTTTAGTGTAAGACTTGTCTTTTATTGATACTTTATGGTATTTTAGTGAAACTTGTCATTTTTTTATTTGTTAGAAAACATGGAATTTTATTATATCTTGAAAATATGTGGTTTGGTAATATTTATATAATATTAAAAATTAATTTTATTATTAATTATAAATGTCGTTTTTCTTAAAAATCGTATTAAAAATCTTTCGAGACCGAATGCTCCGTGAGGAGGTCTGCATCTCGCTCTACTAGCCCAAGGATGTGCGATAATCCGCACCATCCAATAGCAGGTTTCCTAAAATGGGTTATAGAGGTATAATCGCAAAGAGTTTTGATAATACAATTCAAAGAAAACCGGGTTTTTATAGTTCTTGGTATTTTAATGAAATGTTGTAATCGCAACAAAAATATGTTTCAAATAGTATCATGCTATGTAAACATATGTGTATGTGAGGGGTAGGTCATTACCCCATGAATTTTTATAGAGGTATGATTAAGCAAAATAATAAAATATGGTAGATATGAAGTTCATGGTATTTAAATGTAAAACTCAATTTAAAGTTATTTAACACGATGATTTAGGGTGAAAGTTATTTCTAATTATTAGTTTTATGATTAACAAGCAAGTGTAGGAATATGCATGAGCAAGGCTTAAGAAAAAGTGTAGTTTCTTGGGTTTTATAATAAGATGTCGGTATAACTCCACTTACCGACATGTTTTTATAAAGAGAACTTTTTAAGAAGAAAGAGTAGAATGGGGAGGGACTTACTAGCTAGAAAGGTAGGAAGGAGGTAGAAGGAGATGTGGTAGCCTTCGTGGAATTGCGGGGTCGCCGGAACTTAATCGATTCCTCGCCGGAAGTCGGTCTTTTGCTAACTCCACTTGTACTCTTCTTGTACTTAGAAAAATTTGATAATTTTGGCTACGGACTTCAGAATGAGGAGGGGTTAGGGTATGAGGTTGTATTTATAGTGTGGAATTAAGATTTTGGAATTGAAAGATTGAATTAAAATGCATTAAGAATGGATTAATTGGGGAAATTGAATTTTGTTTAAATTCAGAGAAATCAAACAGTGCAGGGGTAATGGGGGTAGGCCAAGAGTCAAGAGTGCAGAGTATGAGGACTATTGGCTACGGGGAGCCCGTCACCGCCGGCCCTAAGCTACATCTCGCCGGCCAAGTGGTGGAGGGGAGCCGTCGGATGCTTGCCACGTGTCCATGTCGTTGTTAATAACATTTTGCGCATGTTTGTTTTTCCGAACTGTTCATTTTTATATACAGTGCATATGTAAACTTTTGGGCTTCCAAAAAGTTTAAAAGAAAAATCAGGAAAAAATAATATGTAGCTGATGGGATTTGAACACAGGGGTTATGTCATAGCAGTGCAAGGCTTTACCAATAAGCTACAAGTGCTTTCTTGTTGTTTTTAAACAAAAATAACTTTTAAATTGTGCTCTGTACTTTAAGAAGAAAAATTTTGTACAGAAAATTCAGGGTCGTTACATTCGACCCTCCTTATAAAAATTTCGTCCTCAAAATTTATAAAAGGAAGCTGTAACAGATCCAAGAAAATTTGATGACAGCGGTGGTGAAAGAACTACTGAAAGTGCATGAAAATGTTTGAAAGAATAAAAGGATGCAAGGTTTTGAAAGAAGAAAGATTACCAGTGTTACCTTGACCTTTAGCTTCGGCTTCTACGACCGCTAAAGTGAAAGCATGACGCCGAGGTATATTCCTCCTAGCTGGAGGCACCTTCCTCTGTCCTTAGGGCATGTGTTTTTTGCCTTTGAGGCATGTTCCTCGGTGCCTGATGGAACTTATGAGAAGGCTGTGCAGGAGGTCCACGAGGAGGTGGAGCAGGTAGGGCAAGACGAGATACAGGAGCCTGAATAGATGGCCGCTGCAGAAAGGTGATGTATGCTGGAACTAGGTTGCGTCTATGAGGACATGCTCCAATGTCGTGCGTGGATGCGCCACAAACTAAGCACAAGCCGTTTGCACGCCTGCAGTCCTTCACCAGGTGTCCGTTCCTCTTGCAATAGAAGCAAAAGTCTAGACTTGGCCAATTAAATGTTACTTCCGGTCTCCTGGGTGCAAAGGTTGGCATGGAAGAGGCTCCTCCTGCCATCTGAGTGGCAGGGCGTTTCACACCGGCAGTCTAAGGTCTGCCCTTCTTCTTCACCACTGCCTCATAGCGTCGGGCAGTCTTCAGTGCAAGATCATGGGTTGGGAAATCCCCTGTAGCTAGTGCAGTTTGGATCTCCGAGTCCAACCCTTACTGAAATCTTCGTGCCCTGATCTCAGCAGTCGGGATAAGGTGTGCCGCGAACCTGCTAAGCATGGTAAACTCAGCATCGTATTCATCCATAGATTTATTCCACATTGAATCATGCTGTAAGTGGATGAACTGCTGTTCCATATCGAAACGGGCAATCTCAGAGAAATATTTCATGTTGAACATATCGCGAAATGTCCTTCATTCAATAGGTTGGGCGAGTCGGCTTTCTTCAGCCTTCCACCAGACTCTGGCGTTGTCAATTAGTTGCAGCTTTGCAACTCTCACCCAAGCAACCTCTGGCACTTGTGCTGCTGCCGGGTCATCTTCTATAGACCGAGCCCATTCCTCTGCCTCTAGTGGGCTCTCTTTTCCTGAAAAATGCTTTGGATGCAATTCCCGGAATTGCTTGACTCCGGGTGCCTCAGCTTAAAGGCGGTGCAAGAGGATAGCAGTCTGCTGCTGCTGACCCTCCAAGAGGCTCTTGATTGCCTCAAGCAGTACCGTTTACTCGTTGATGGGAGCGGTAACGGTAGGCGGTGGTGGTAGAGTAGGAGGTGGGGTGTTGCCACTAACGTTGGTACTCATGTTGCTGGGAGAATCCATGACCTTGATAGAAAAAGTAGGGTTAGGATAAATTTAAGGAATTTGAAATGTAAGGAATATATAGTTGCTGATTCTTATAATTCTTGTGATATATATTGCTTAGGATTCCATGCAGAACTGACCTGCATGGGCCGCCAACAAAACCTGTCACGCTCCGCTTCCCAGTGTACGGGGAAGTAGGCGTGGAGGGCACGCGACATATTTACTCAGAAGTAAACACGCTAAGTGTAAATAATCAATATATAAATAAAATGCACAAGAATGATAAGAGATGTAATATGAATAACAACTTTTTATTAACTTTCATTCTTTACATTAGAACTGATTTGAAAAGAAAATGTGCAATGATAGAAAGCAATGCCTAAACAGTGGTATATAAACTGAAATAAGTACAAGTAAAAACTAGAAGTCTGGCTACTCTATGAACTGGTCCAAGTCGTCCTGGCTGGGCTCGGTCTCCTGAGAGTCCGGTCCTACTGACGAAAATTCCAAAGAAAGAAATAGAATGAATGTCATCAGCAAACTAGCACTCGGTAAGTCCCAAAAGTAAGAGTAGAATAGAGTAGGACAAGTAGAGAGTATATTATTGGTAATTTGTACAGGTATATATTTGTTATACTAACGTAGTTGTTTTTAACTTGGTACAGAATGTATCAGTGTATACGAGAGGAGTCCACCTATTCCGTGGACTATGGTAACCCGTAGTACAAGGCCCCGTCAAAACCCACGGGACAACGGCAATGGATGTTCAGGTTAGGTGTCCTTTAGTCACCATCTCATTCCACTTCTAATACATTCCGTACCAGTCTACCCCGTTAAACCCCGTAATGTTTTGCCGAGGCCATGGATACAAGTCGTTCATGTAAATCAGGTTCAGGATGTAAACAAGTAGTCATGTAATCAAGTCAAGTTATAGCCATGGTTCGGTCAAATCAAGTCATGTTTTGCATGTCGATATTGTTCTTGTATTCAGCTTCAGATTCAAGTATTCATGTTTGGTATATTGGATTCATGTTTGAATTGGATTCTGATTTGGATTAGACTCAGATTGATTTGGACTCAGACTTGAATCAGACACTTAGAACTGATTTGGATCTTGAATTAGGTTTGGGAGTTATCGGTAACTGCTGCACATGGACGACAGGATTTGTGTCTTTTTCCAAGACAATTACTATTGATAACACCGTTAAGTTTTTCTACCTTAAATAGGCAAGCACTCATTTTCTCCGGCTCCCTGAGGCTCAAGAGAATTGATCCCGCTTAAACCTATATTTACTAAGGTCCTTAATGTAATTTTATATAACTCGAAAGGGTTTTATGAAAAATATTTTATATACTTTTAAAATAAATCTTGAGTAATTATTTATGTTCTTTAGGGTTTTCATGGATGTGAATTTTAAAGAGTGAGGTATATTAGTGAATTTTTACATAGCTTGAATAATTCAAGGTATTTTAGTGTAAGACTTGTCTTGTACTGATATTTGATGGTATTTTAGTGAAACTTGTCATTCTTTTATTTGTTAGAAAACATGGAATTTTATTATATCTTGAAAATATGTGGTTTGATAATATTTATGTAATATTAAAAATTGATTTTATTATTAATTAAAAAATATCGTTTTTCTTAAAAATCTTTCGAGACCGAATGCTCCGTGAGGAGGTCTGCATCTCGCTCTACTAGCCCAAGGATGTGCGATAATCCGCATCATCCAATAGCGGGTTCCCCAAAATGGGTTGTAGAGGCATAATCGCAATGAGTTTTGATAATACAATTCAAAGAAAACCGGTGTTTTATAGTTTATGGTATTTTAATGAAATGTTATAATCGCCACAAAAATATATTTCAAAGAGTATCGTGCTATATAAACATGTGTGTATGTGAGGGGTAGGTCATTACCCGTGAAGTTTTCTAGAGGTATGATTAAGCAAAGTAATAAAATATGGTAGATACAAAGTTCATGGTATTTAAATGTAAAACTCAATTTAAAGTTATTTAACATGATAATTTAGGGTGAAAGTTGTTTCTAATTATTGGTTTCATGATTAACAAGCAAGTGTAGGAATATGCATGAGCAAGGCTTAAAAAAAGTGTAGTTTCTAGGGTTTTATAATAAGATGTCGGTATAACTCCACTTACCGATATGTTTTATAAAAAGAACTTTTTAAGAAGAAAGAGTAGAATGGGGAGGGACTTACTAGCAAGAAAGGTAGGAAGGAGGTAGAAGGAGATGTGGTAGCCTTCGTGGAGTCGCGGGTTCGCCGGAACTTGCTCGATTCCTCGCCGGAAGTCGGTCTTTGGCTAACTCCACTTGTACTCATCTTATACTTAGAAAAATTTGTTAATTTTAGCTAGGGATTTTAGAACGAGAAGGGGCTAGAGTACAAGGTTGTATTTATAGTGTGGAATTAGGGTTTTGGAATTGAAAGATTGAATTAAAATGCATTAAGAATGGATTAATTGGGGAAATTGAATTCTGTTTAAATTCAGAGAAATCAAAAGTGCAGGGGTAATGGGGGTAGGCCAAGAGTCAAGTGTGCAGAGTATGGGGACTATTGGCTACGGGGGGCCCGTCCCCGCCGGCCCTAAGCTACATCTCGCCGGCCAAGTGGTGGAGGGGAGCCGTCGGATGCTTGCCACGTGTCCATGTCACTGTTAATAACATTTTGCATATGTTTGTTTTTCCTGACTGTTCATTTTTTAGTGCAGTGCACGTGTAAACTTTTGGGCTTCCAAAAAGTTTAAAAGAAAATCAGGAAAAAATAATATGTGGCTGATGGGATTCGAACACAGGGGCTATGTCACAGCAGTGCAAGGCTTTACCAATGAGCTATAAGTGCTTTCTTGCTGTTCTTAAACAAAAATAACTTTTAAATTATACTCATGCTAAGGAACTCCTTTCTGTAGTTTAAGAAGAAAAAATTTTGTACAGAAAATTCAGGGTCATTACACTTATAGCGTTGGCCAACCGAACACAGCGCGATATCGACTTCCAATATCGGGAAAGACGAATCCCCAACAATCGCTCAATACCTCCATGTGGTTTGGGATCCAACTAAAACCTGTTTGCACGATTCAGTAGAACCGTTGTAGGGTAGTAACCAATGCACAGTGGGAACTCACACGAGACAAATGACGATCTCAGGTCGACAGACTATTTGTACTCATGTCACCAGAGAACTGCTATCTGACGATAGGTATAATACCATCTAGCCAGTTCTCGGCGTGTCCGTCCAGTGTACTCACCCTCAGTAAGAACCTGTATACAATCTTAGGTGAAGCACACCAATGGTTGCGGGACCAACCATCGCCCCTCGTCAGGGTCTAGAAATGTATACACTGGTCTACTCTGGAGTATCGATGCCCAGTCTCGAGACTCACACGACTAAGGACATTTAAAGATGTGCTTATCGATATCCAGTTCCCACAAGTATAATTGCCATCACAACGCTGATAGTAAAGTAAGGATCCTACATGCTTTATGTCACGTCCCGCTTCCCGGTGTACGGACAAGGGGACATGGCGGGTCACGTGACGTATTTACTCAGAAGTAAACACGCTAAGCGTAAATAAGCAATATAATAAAGTACACAAGAAAAAAATGACAAGAGATGTAATTGAACAACAACTTTTATTTATTAAACATTTCTTTACAATACAACTGAAAATGTAAATACAAGAATGGAAAGCAATGCCTAAACAATGTCATGAACTGAAAGAAAAGTGAGTACAAGTGAAGCTCAATGGTCGTGCTGCTCAGTGGTGTGCTCCAATTTCTCCTGGCCGGTCTCGAACTCCTCATAGTCGGGTCCTCCAGACAACATTCCAAATAAAGAAGTGAAACAGGAATGTCGTCAGCGAACAATCGCTCGGTAAGTCCCAAAGAGAGACAGATAAGAGGATGTAACTGATATAATGTTTGATTGTTATCCTAACGCAGTTGTTTGTAGATTGGTACAGAATATGCCAGTGTATACGAGAGGAGTCCAACTTACACCGTGGACTATGGTAACCCGTAGTACAAGGCTCCGTCGATAAAACCACGGAACAACGACAATGGATGTATAGTTACGTCTTTTAATGACCATCTTGTGCCACTTTTAACACATTCTGTGCCAGTCTACCCCTTTAAAACCCTGTAATGTCTTTTGTATTGATTGTATTGAAGTAAATTATAGATGTAAGACTTGCCGAAACCATGACATCAGTTGTTCATGTAAACAGATAGGATGTAAATGGATAGTCATGTAATCAAGTCAATGAATATCCATGGTTCGGTCAAATCAAGTTATATTGATATAGACGGAAATTCTGGTATACATGGATTCATGTTGTATTGCAGTTATATTTGAATTGTATTCAAGTAAAGATTGTATTCGGATTGTTTTCAGATTAGACTGGGACTCAGATTGAGTCAGACTCTTTAAACAGAATTGAAGTCCTGAATTAGTTTTGATGTTATCGGTGACTGCTGCACATGGACGGCATGATTTGTGTCTTTTTGTAAGAAAATTACCGTATTGATAACACCGTTTTTAGTTTTTCTACCTTAAATAGGCAAGTACCAAAATTCTCCAGCTCCCTGAGGCACAAGAGAACCGGTCCCGCTTAAACCTATATTTACTAGGGTCTTTATTGTAATTTAATATAACTTGAGGAGGTTTTATGAAAAATAGTTTTGATATATTTTCAAAATACACCTCAAGTATTTAATTATCGTTTTTAGGCTTTTCATAGATGTAATTTTTAAGAGTGATGAGATAGTCTAGTGGATATAAACCTAACTTGAATAGCATATGGTATTTTCATGTAATTTGAGTTGTATTGATTCTTAATGGTATTTTCATGAACTTTTGTGATTCTTTTCTTTTCATTAGAAAACATGGAATATATTATATATTTAAAATAGATATATTTATAATATTTATATATATATATATATAATTATTAAAAATAGAATTTATTTATTAAATAGAAATCACGTTTTCTGAGAAATTGTAATAAAAATTCCATCAAGATCGTATGCTCCGTGAGGAGGTCTGCATCTCGGTCTACTAGTCCCGAGGACGTGCGATAACCCACACCATCCCGATTGGGTTCCTCAAAATGGGTTGTAGAGGCTTATTTGCAAGGAATTAATCAAAACAATTTAAAGAATATGGGTTTTGATAGTTTAAGGTATTTTAATGTAAAATTGTATTGTCCCACAAAAATTATTATAAAAGCCATCGTGCTATATCAAGATGAGTGTTGTGATGAGATAGGTCATTACTTCGTGAGTTTTCTAAAGGTAATATGAGCAAAACGATAAAATAATGTCGTATGTAAACTTGATGGTGTTTTACCGAAAAATTGAAATAAAAGTTGCAATACATATTATTTTGAATTGAAACTTATTCTAAATGTTGTTTTATGTTTATTAAACAATATAAGAAGAGATGGTTAATTTGTTGTTTAAGAAAAGTTGTGTTTTTAAAGAAATGAGAATCGGAAGTCGAAATAACTCCGCTTCCGACGAGTTTTGAGAAGAGAGTGTTTTAGATTATAAATGTAGGAGGGGAGAGGGGACTTACAGTTTGAGAATAGAGGGGGGGGAGGTAGTGGAAGATTTCGAAGGCGTCGTGGAGCCGCGTCGTCGCCGGATTTGTCCCGAAATGTCGCCGGAACTTTGACTTTGGCTAACTCCACTTGTACAACTTTTGGACTTAGATATTTTTTGAGAGTTTTGATACTAGATTTCAGAATAGAGAAGGCTAAAATGTAGTGTGGTATTTATAGGATGGAATTAGGGTTTTGGGTATTGAAATTGAGAATTAAAATGCATTAAAATTTGGATTAATGCCTCATTTTAATTCTCTGGAAATGTGCAGAAAACAAACAGACTAGGGTTAGTGGGCTAGGCCAAAGGGTGCTAGGGAAAAAAATTGGAGCATTTGCTGCGGGGGGAGGGGGACCGACGGCACCGGTCCCAAGCCCGATCTCGCCGGTCCAATGGTAGGGTCGGGGTGTGGGATTGCTGCCACGTGTCCTAGTCGCTTCATATAGCTCAGTGCACATGTTTGATTTATGAGACTTTTCATTTTTACGTGTTTTGCACGTGTAAATTTTTGGGCTTCCAAAAAATTTAAAAGAAAAATCAGCAAAAATATTATATGGTTAAGGGGATTCGAACACCGGGGCTATATCACAGCAGTGCAAGGCTTTACCAATGAGCTACAAGTGTTTTCTTGCTGTTCAAAAGCAATTTAAATTTATAACTTGTGCTCTGGTTAAGATATTCCTTTCTGTACTTTACAAAAAAAAATTGTACAGAAGTTTAGGGTTGTTACATTCTACTCTCCTTATAAAAATTTCGTCCTCAAAATTTATAGAAAGAAGTTGTAACAGAATCAAGAAAAGTTTGATGACAGTGGTGGTGAAAGAATACTGGTAGTGCATGAAAAGTAACGAGATGATGCAAGGGTTTGAAAAGATTGAAGGGAATTATCAGTGTTACCTTGACCTATATCTTCGGCTTCCACGGACGCTAAAGTGAAATCCTGACGCCGGGGTACATTCCTTCTAGCTAGAGGCACATTCCTCAGTCCTTGGGGCATGTTTCTCTGCCCTCAAGGCATGTTCCTCATTGCCTGATGGAATTGGCGAAGAGGCTGTGCACGAGGTCCACGTGGAGGTGGAGCTGGGAGAGCAAGACGAGGTGCAGGAGCCTGGATAGCTGGCCATTGCAGATAAGTGATGTGAGTTGGAACTGGGTTGCGTCTATAAGGACATCTTCCAATTTCATGAGTGGATGCGCCACAAACTAAGCACAGGCCTTTTGCACGTCTACAGTTCTTCTACAGGTGTCTATCCCTCTTGTAGTAGAAACAAAAATCTGGACTTGGCCGGTTATTTGTTACTTCTGGTCTCCTGGGTTCAAAATTTGGTATTGAAGAGGCTCTTCCTGCCATCTGGATGGCAGGGCGCTTCACACCGGCAGATTGATGTCTGCCCTTCTTCTTCACCACTGTCTCGTATCGACGGGCAGCTTTCAGAGCTAGGTCATGGGTTGGGAAATCCTCTGTAGCTAGAGCAACTTGGATTTCCTGTTCCAACCCCTGCTGAAATCGTCTGGCCCTGATCTCAGCAGTCAGAATAAGGTGTGCCGCGAACCTGCCAACATGGTGAACTCAGCATCATACTCATTCACTGATTTTCTCCACATAGAGCCTTGTTGTAGGTGGATGAATTGCTGCTCCATGTCGAGTCGAGCAGTCTCTGGAAAATACTTCGTGTCGAACATGTCGCGAAAAGTCTTCCATTCGATCGGCTGGGCAAGACGGTTTTCTTCCGCCTTCCACCATACTCGGGCATTATCGGTAAGTTGCAGCTTCGCAACTCTTACCCAAGCAATGTCTGGCACTTGTGCTGCTGCCAGATTGTCTTCGATCGACTGAGCCCATTCTTCAGCTTCCAAGGGGCTCTCTTTCCCCAAAAATTGCTTCGGATGAAGTGCCTGGAATTGCTTTACTCCAGGTGCTTCCGCTTCTGGGTGGTGCAATAAGATAGCAGTCTACTGCTGTTGTCACTCCAAGAGGCTCTTAATTGCCTCGAGCAGTACCGTCTGCTCGTTGATCGGAGCTACAACGGTAGGCGTAAGTGGAAGAGGTGATGGTGTGTTGTTGACGTTTGTACTCGTGTTGTTGGGAGAATCCATAACCTTGAAAAAAATAGGGTTAGGATAGATTCAAAGATTATGAGATATAAAGAATGTTTAGTTGCCGAGTCTTGTAATTCTTGTATTATATTGCTTAGGTTTCCATGCAGAACTGACTTGCATGGTAGGGTTCCATGCAGCACTGACCTGCATGGTAGGGTTCTATGCAGCACTGACCTGCATGGGCCACCAACAAAACATGTCACACCCCGCTACCCGGTGTACGGACAAGGGGACATGGCAAGCTATGGGACGTATTTACTCAGAAGTAAACACGCTAAGCTTAAATAAGCAATATAATAAAGTACACAAGAAAAAAATGACAAGAGATGTAATTGAACATCAACTTTTATTTATTAAACATTTCTTTACAATACAACTGAAAATGTAAATACAAGAATGGAAAAAAATGCCTAAACAATGGCATGAACTGAAAGAAAAGTGAGTACAAGTGAAGCCTAGTGGTCGTGTTGCTCAGTGGTCTGCTCCAATTTCTCCTTGCTGGTCTCGAACTCCTCAGAGTCAGGTCCTCCTGACAACATTCCAAAGAAATAAGAGAAACATGAATGTCGTCAGCGAACAATCTCTCGGTAAGTCCCAAAGAGAGATAGATATAGAATAGACAGATAAGAGAATGTAACTGATATAATGTTTGATTGTTATGCTAACGCACTTGTTTGTAGCTTGATACAGAATATGCCAGTGTAAACGAGAGGAGTCCAATTTACACCGTGGACTATGGTAACCCGTAGTACAAGGCTCCATCGATAAAACCATGGAACAACGGCAATGGATGTATAGTTACGTCTTTTAATGACCATCTCGTGCCATTTTTAACACATTTCGTGCCGGTCTACCCCTTTAAAACCCCGTAATATCTTTTATATTGATTGTATTGAAGTAAATTATAGATGTAAGATTTGCCGAAATCATGATATCAGTTGTTCATGTAAACGGATAGTCATGTAATCAAGTCAATGAATATCCATGGTTCGGTCAAATCAAGTTATATTGATATAGACGGAAATTCTGGTATACATGGATTCATGTTGTATTGCAGTTATATTTGAATTGTATTCAGGTAAAGATTGTATTCGGATTGTTTTCATATTAGACTAGGACTCAGATTGAGTCAGACTCTTTAAACAGAATTGAAATCCTGAATTAGTTTTGATATTATCGGTAACTGCTGCACATAGACGGCAGGATTTATGTCTTTTTCCAAGACAATTACCGTGTTGATAACACCGTTTTTAGTTTGTCTACCTTAAATAGGAAAGCACCCAAATTCTCCGGCTCCTTGAGGCTCAAGAGAACCGGTCCCGCTTAAATCTATATTTACTAGGGTCCTTATTGTAATTTAATATAACTTGAGGGGGTTTTATGAAAAATAGTTTTGATATATTTTCAAAATACGCCTCAAGTATTTAATTATCGTCTTTAGGGTTTCATAGATATAATTTTTAAGAGTGATGAGATAGTCTAGTGGATATAAACCTAACTTGAATAGTATATGGTATTTTCATATAATTTGACTTGTATTGATTCTTGATGGTATTTTCATGAACTTTTGTGATTCTTTTCTTTTCATTAGAAAACATGGAATATATTATATATTTAAAATAGATATTTTTATAATATATATATATAATTATTAAAAATAGAATTTATTTATTAAATAGAAATCACGTTTTCTTAGAAATTGTAATAAAAATTCCATCGAGATCGTATGCTCCGTGAGGAGGTCTGCATCTTGATCTACTAGTCCTGAGGACGTGCGATATCCCATACCATCCCGATCGGGTTCCCCAAAATGGGTTGTAGAGGCTTATTTTTAAGGAATTAATTAAAACAATTTAAAAAATACGGGTTTTGATAGTTTAAGGTATTTTAATGTAAAATTGTATTGTCCCACAAAAATTGTTACAAAAGCCATCGTACTATGTCAAGATGAGTGTTGTGATGAGTTAGGTCATTACCTCGTGAGTTTTCTAAAGGTAATATGAGCAAAACGATAAAGTAATGCATATCTAAACTTGATGGTATTTTAACGAAAAAGTGAAATAAAAGTTACAATACATATTATTTTGAATTGAAACTTGGTGTAAATGTTGTTTTATATTTGTTAAACAATATAAGAAGAGATGGTTAATTTATTGTTTAAGAAAAGTTGAGTTTTTAAAGAAATGAGAATCGGAAGTCGAAACAACTCCACTTCCGACGAGTTTTGAGAAGAGAGTCTTTTAGATTAGAAATGTAGGAGGGAACAGGGGACTTACAGTTTGAGAATAGAGGGAAGGAGGTAGTGGAAGATTTTGAAGGCGTCGTGGAGTCGCGTCGTTGCTGGATTTGTCCCGAAATGTCGCCGGAACTTTGACCTTGGCTAACTCCACTTGTACAACTTTTGGACTTAGATATTTTTTAGAGTCTTGATACTAGATTTCATAATAGAGAAGGCTAAAGTGTAGTGTTGTATTTATAGGATGGAATTAGGGTTTTGAGTATTGAAATTGAGAATTAAAATGCATTAAAATTTGAATTAATGCCTCAATTTAATTCTCTGGAAATGTGCAGAGAAAACAAACAGACTAGGGTTAGTGGGGTATGCCAAAAGTGCTAGGGAAAAAAATTGGAGCATTTTCTTAGGGGGGCGGTGGCGCCGGCCCCAAGCCCGATCTCACCGGTCCAATGGTAGGGTCGGGGTGTGGGATTGCTGCCACGCGTCCTAATCGTTTCATATAGCTCAGTGCACATGTTTGATTTATGAGACTTTTCATTTTTACGTGTTTTGTACGTGTAAATTTTTGGGCTTCCAAAAAGTTTAAAAGAAAAATCAGCAAAAATATTATATGGCTGAGGGGATTCGAACATCGGGGCTATGTCACAGCAGTGCAAGGCTTTATCAATGAGCTACAGGTTCTTTCTTGCTGTTCAAAATCAATTTAAATTTATAACTTGTGTTCAGGCTAAGGTATACCTTTTTGTACTTTACAAAAAAAAAATTGTACAGAAGTTTAGGGCTGTTAGACTTTATCAACATATATAAGCGATATGAAATAATAAGTAAAACATATACACATGTTAAGATAAAGTCAAATCAAATAGCATACTATTATATCGAGTAAGATTGTCATGTACATATATACCCCTAGCATCCTATACAATAAAGGCCTCTAGGGCATACATATCCAACCGAAGATAAAAGTGGAAGATCAATAAAGTGTGGATCAATATTGTTAGACATATATCTATCAGAAAAAAATATACCTAGAGTGTCATGACATTAGTTATTATAGTTTTTTTTATGTTATAAGCTTGAATTGTGAGAGTTATATATGTAACTAGGATATTCTGTTATTCCTACGGAACAACAGCAACACGAGATTCAAGATTTATATGTAATGCAATATACCGTATTCTCCGGGACCACGAGGAACAAGTATGATCCCCTATTACACATAAATACCCCCGTTCTTCGAGCTACCCCATCCCCATGATATTCTTGATATTATAGTAACGATATTGTATATCCATATAGATATATATCTAGTAACATGAGTTTCAATTTCACACATAAGTCATGCCATGTTCATGAGATTCACGAGATTCAAGATTTGTAATTCACGAACTTCATGATAAACAAATGGTAATAATAATATATCAATGGAAATATAATTCAAGCTCAGGTATGTATATATATCACAAATTAACAAGACATGAATGATACAAAGTGAACAAAATAGTATCCTAAAGAAGTGCTGGAAACTACTGATTACTCAACTCATATGAGCTCAGAAATAAAACAAGAAATGTAACCATAGATGCTAGACAGATGTGGGTTCAGGTCTCGTTTAATTCCAACCACTGGTTTAGGAGATAGAAGAGTTTTGCTACCGCTGCGCAGAACAGATCAAAATCTGTCCAGCACCGACATATGTTTTAAATACGCAGTTTGGGATATTTTATGTTGGTTTTCAGGTCTCAAGTTGAACTATGAACAGCTAGGTCGTTCAGTTAATTATCTAAACAATTTTAGTTTGCGCAATTTGGATCTCTGAAACTATGGTTGCGATTAATTTAATACAAGGGTTTAAAACAGTTTTTATTTTCTGGACAGCATGAAGGGGGTGACTTGCAGAGCATATATCGGGTCGATATACGCATTTCTGAGTCTCAGGTTCTATAGAAAAGTTGTAGGGCTGTCAATTTAGCATCCATACATCTAAAGTTTGTTGAAAACCGAGTTATGTAGTTTGAGTTATGACATTTTAAAAAGCAGTGTACAGATCAGGACAGATTCTGTCCAGATTCGACACAATTTTAAAAGACAGAAATAAAAAAAATTCTGCTGGTTTTCAAAAATCGGGTTGAATTAAGAAAAGTTAGACAAGCGTAGCATAAACGAATGCATGGTATGAAGAGGAGGAACAACCAGAGGAACAAGGAAGAGTCATGGTATGAAGAGGAGGAAAAACTAGAGAAATAAGAAAGAGTGGACTTACAAATAGCAACTTAATCTCAATATCATGTTGCTAAAAGACGTGTAGATTTATCCTTGTATTGATTTCGAGACTTCTGATGATGGGTTGATGGCTCCTTCTCCTTCGCTTAGTTCCTTAGGTTAGGGTTTTGAAAATATGAGATATAAAAAAAATAGAGGAGGGAAAAAAAGAGGCAGCGAAAAAGATGAAGGAAAAATTAGGATTTAAGACTAGGGTTTTGAGATCAAGGGCTAAGATTAAACTGGGTCAGATTAAACGGTTTACGAAAGTTTTATAGAAATATAAATTTTAAATTAAACACAAATTATTTCTCTATTCAAAAATCTAAAACAATTCTTTTTCATTCTCTTTTAGAGACAATATTTTATAATGCAAAATAATTAAAATAAAAAAGTAAATAATTTAGGGGAGGCTAGGATTTGAACTTGAAACATGTGGATCAGTGGTGCAATGTCTCAACCAAAGGAATATAAGTAATGACCATGTGTATAAATAAAAAGGAAATAAAATTATATGCACTTGATTCAAACAAAAAGGGTTTATTTAAGAAGGAAATTACTAGAAGGGTACATAGATTTTGCGGTTGTTACAGTAATATCTAACCACTTGCCTGCAGCATCTAAAAAAATTGTATGTAATATCTAACCACTTTCCTATAATATCTACAAAGTTGACTGTAATATCTAAGCAGTTACCTGCAACATTTAATCACTTACCTATAATATCTACAAAGTTGCTTGTATCATCTAAGCAGTTGCCAACAACATTTAACCACTTACTTGTAATATCGAAAATAGTTGCATGTAACATCTAAGTGGTTTAAATGAGAGAAAATATTGCAAATTGGGTTTTTGGTAGGAAAAGTAGTGAATTTGGAGAAAAAATGGATTGGTTTGAACATTTAATACTTAGTGCCTTGAACAAAAATTAAATTTGGATAGATGTTACGGACAAACCCTTAGAAGTTATAGGCAATTCATCTGGAGCTTTATTGCCAATCAACTGCAGCTGTCATGTGTACTTACGCACATGGGTCAACCAGGGGTATTTCTAGGATATACCAAAATACAAAAAGTCTTGATTATTTCAGGAAATTATTCATGGGCCTAGATGGTTTTCTACTAGTTGAAAAAGCCCAGGGATTTTTTCACAAGTTTTAAAAGAGCTGGGGGTTTTCAACAATTTACCCAAATTTTAAACCTTAAGCTACGTATAATACATTGGTAAAATACTTTGATGTATATTAATCCTCTAACAATGGCACCCGCTTCACCTATATCGTATGCCCACTTTTTAAATACTAAATCTACACTCTTTTTCCCAATCCTGTATTCAAGCTTATATTCTCCTCCATTTTATTTTGCTTAAGGATGGCAGTCCCAAGCTTGCAGCTCATGAGCAAATTGGCAATTCTAAACCTTGTGAGCAATCCCTCATGAGCAAATTGGCAATTCTAAACCTCCTGAGCAATCCCTAAGCTGGCAACTCGAAGCTGGCGACTCGTAAGCATAAAAAAATATCATTGTAAACAATATTATATTTAAATTTCACGATTAAAACGGTTTACGATTTTATTGTGCGGTGTCGGATTTTTGTATAACGACTATATATACTTTAATTGGAATTTCTAATGGATTTTGGAACCTCGAATTTATTATGGCTACAAGCAAGGTGCCCCACAGATATATGTAGGGTATATGAAAATTCTTCAAAAATGCAAGGGGCTAAGCGAAATTTCCTCATTTTTTAGAGAGGTGAAGAAAAGGCTAAATGCAAATTTACATGTGATGAGGCTCATAAACGAGTATTCCCCAGATTACGACACATGGCAGATGACGTGTCATCTACGTAAGCCCACTAGACTTCTGGAGGCTACGGAGAGGGAACTGGCATGGTTCATGGGGGACCTTCCTCGGTACCTCATCTCCGAGGTTGCACCCGACCTTTCGGAAACCTTCCCGGAGTACCTTCCCTGTGCGATTAGCAACCAGCCAACAACTCGCCCTCGAGCAATCTGGAATCCGAGCTTTTACGGACTCCTCGCTCGTTTCCGAGCTACCCACCGAGCTGAGCTTCCTCGGCTCCCCTATTTAGCCGAGAGCACGGAGCCTAAGCGCCCCCGTAACGGCTCCGTATATCTCGCCAAAGCGAGATCTCCGCCGCTCCGCGTCCCACGCTGGCACGCCCTTCCATTAACACGCGCATCCCGCTATTAATGGATGTATCCCGCATTCTACGCGAACATGCTGCAGGGGCATAATGGACGGCGAGAATCTCGCGCCGGTTCACCTCATGCTACCGCTATATAAACCCTCTCTTCCAGATGACTCAGGTGACTGGAACTCATTCTAATACGCCGCTACCCTGTCATTATTCCTCGGTACTTACTTGATCGTTGGAGACTCCTACGGTGGTTACCCACCCCGGGACTTCCCTTGCACGTAGCTCGGCATCAACAATAACCCACTGAGATCCACACATTCAACCCTCACACCAAATCTCAACCGTTTAGAACCGCTTGCAGCAAGATCGACGGAGGACAACTACTAAGGGAGATTTTGACCTCCATCAGTTGGCGCCGTCTGTGGGAAAGACTTTCTTCTCCACCCAAAAAGTTGATCTTCCGCCTTCGACTCAATGACAAACGACAACCGCGACGATCCCAGCAAGAGCCGTCATGTCCTCTATAACGGGGGCGGAAGCAGCCCTACTCCCCCTCCTAACGTCATCAACGTCTTATCCGCTCGAATCGATAGGCTCATGGCGATGGTGGATGCGCTCACCCGCGTTCAAGCGGCCGGCCATGCCCGCCAAACCGCAGCATCCCCTCCCCGGGATAACAACGTGCACAAGGAAACGGAAGGGCACGCTCAGGCTCTCGACCTCACTCGCGCTCATCTTGATGTTATCGAACACCGGCGTGCCGGTTCCGGCAGTCATAGCCCATATGCTGGAAATGATTCCATGACCCGTTGGGTGCCGGATAGCTCGACACCCCGATCTCAGGGGAGGCCGGGCTATCACTTCAACGCGCGCCGCGCTTTCTCGTCCCCTGAAGAAGTATCGGTCAAACCACCTGATTCCAGGCTAGACCCGCGCCGCCACTTCCGTCAAGGTCACGCATACGACGATGGCCGGGGCTATCCATGAAGGGTCCGCCCTGAAGATTTAAGGAACGTGATAAAGCGGAGCCGAAACAGCTCCATCGCGCAAGCCAGGAGCAGGGGTAGCAGGCACTCCGACTGCGAAGATTCCTTAGGGTACCAACAACGAATTGAGGCCCTCGAAAGGAAAATCGAAGACATACGACAGGATGACCGTACGGCCAGCGAAGGCGCGAAGTACTCCGCTGATTCACTTACAAGACCCTTTACCGAACAGCTACTAGCTGAGCATTTCTCGTCCAGGAACAAACCGTCCAAAGTGGCCCTCTTCGACGGGAAGTCTAACCTGAAGGACAACTTAGACGCGTTTACGATGGGTATGAGCTTCCAAGACAACTCAGATGCGGCTTGATGCCGAGCTTTCCCCACCACCCTCATCCGGGCTAGCCGAGATTGGTTTCGAGGGCTCGTGCCGTGCTCGATCTCGACCTTTGACGAGCTGGCGACCCAATTCCTCGGTCATTTCGTCGGTAACCGACGGCAAAAAAGGACGGTCGACTACCTGTTCACCATAAAGAGCAGAGACAAGGAATCCTTCAAGGGGTATGTCACCTGCTTCTACAATACCCTTCTAGTGGTTCTCGAGCATCGCGATGAAACGATTATCACCGCCCTGAGGTCAAGTTTTAGGCACAAAGAGTGGCTCCGCTCTTTTGCATTAGCGCAAGCTAGGACCATGGCCGAAATAAAAGTATGGTCCGGGCAAGAAATCCAACTCGAGTCAGAGGTGAACGCCAACCTGCCCCGGGGCGATCAATCAGACCAAAAATAAGGGACAGAGAGGATAAAAAGAAAACCGACCGTCCAAAACCCTATTCCCTGAGATTCCATGAGTACACACCTCTGAATATCTCTCAGACAGAACTGCCAGAGGAGGATAAAGGCAAGAGGTTTTTCAAGCTCCCGCCGGCAACCCAAAGAGCGGGCAAGCGGCTCCGGGGCCCGTATTGCGCTTACTACAGGTCGCAGGGGCACCCGACTGAGAGTTGTAAACAACTCCGTGACTATATTGAGGAACTAATCCGCTCTGGCCATCTGGAGAAATACCTACGAGACAAGCGGCAGGCGGAACAAGATCAAAAGGACCAACCCCTCCCAGGGAGTTAATAATCGGACAAATGTTGGTCATTTCGACGCATCCGACTCGGGACAGTGAGGGGGACCGCCATCCCATACCAGTCATGGCCGTAAGTGATCTGCCCCATAAGAAGCACATGAAGGATGACCCGATCACCTTGACCGATGAAGACCTTCACGGCATATCACTCCCACACAATGACCCCCTTGTGATAGCAGCCTGAGTTCACCGTTACGAGGTCCAGAGAATATTGGTCGATTCAGGGAGCTCAGCGGATATCTTGTTCTACGACTGTTTCCAGTGTATGGGATTAGGTCCCTCCGATCTCCAACCAACCTCTCATGTCCTCTCCGGGTACACCAACCATTCCATCCCAGCCGAGTGTTCGATCACCCTCCTCCTCAACATTAGGGATGCAGGAAAAATGCGAACCATATCGATGAACTTCCTCGTTGCCAAGATCCCGTCGTCCTATAACATCCTCCTTGGATGCCCCACCTTAAATGCCCTTCAGGCTCAAATCTCAACTTACCACCTCGCGCTCAAGTTCCCTTTAGATAATAGGGGGATAGGCTGCGTCTATGGAGACCAACAAACTGCCAGGATCTACCTCGCCTCAACATCTCCCGCCGGGGAGCAGGGCGATGATTTTGAAGATACACGCGATCCTCAGGGGACATTGGACACACGCGACGACCAAAAGGAAATTCGAGACGCCCCGGTGGAAGCGTTAGCGGAAGTTCCCCTCACAGAATAAGTCGACGGCCGGACTGTCCAGATCGACTCTCTCTTGACAGGGGGCATCCACGAAGACCTCATCCGGTTCCTCCGGAACAACTCGGATGTGTTCGCTTGGATGCGGGCAGACATGCCCGGGATCGATCGGGATGTGATCTCCCACAAGCTCAGAGTCGACCCGAAAGCCAAGCCAATCCGACAAAAAAAGAGAAGTTTCGCGCCAATAAAACAAAAGGCGATAGAAGAGGAAGTGGACCGATTGCTCGCTGCCGACTTTATCAGGAACCTAGACTACTCGGATTGGCTGGCGAACGTGGTTATGGCCAAAAAAGCAAACGGGAAATGGCGCATGTGCGTCGATTTCACGGACCTGAACAAGGTTTGCCCCAAAGACAACTACCCGCTTCTTCGGATACATCAGCTGGTAGACAACTCGGCTAGTCATGAATTACTAAACTTCATGGATGCCTTCTCCGGCTATAATCAGATCCGAATGAATCCGGCCAACAAAGAGCTGACAGCCTTTACCACGGATCGGGGAGTATACTGCTACAGGGTAATGCCCTTCGGACTCAAGAACGCCGGAGCCACGTACCGGCGACTGGTCAACAAACTATTCAGACCACAAATTGGGAAAAACATAGAAGTCTACGTCGACGACATGCTCGTGAAATCCGTCTCATCGGCCGGACACACAACAGACCTCGCTGAAACATTCGACGTCCTGCGAAAATACAAGATGAAGCTGAATCCAGCCAAATATGCGTTCGGCGTCACAAGTGGAAAATTCCTTGGATTCATGGTTACCCACCGAGGAATCGAAGCGAATCCAGAGAAGATCAGCGCCATCATCAACATGGAGACGCCTAAAAGCAATGTCGATATCATGAGACTCACCGAGAGGGTGGCTGCATTAAGTCGCTTTATGTCCAGATCTGGGGAAAAATACCTCCCTTTCTTCAGAGCCCTAAACAAAATCCCCAGGTTTGAATGGTCCGAGGAATGCCAAGACACTTTAGAACAACTCAAGGCATACCTGGCGACCCCTCCACTTCTCACCAGACCGGCCGAAGGCGACGAGTTGTTACTATATCTAGCCGTCTCCGACCAAGCCGTGGGTTCAATGCTCGTCAGAGAGTCCGAAGGAACGCAGAAACCGGTCTACTATGTGAGCTATGTTTTCAAGGACGCGGAAACCAGATACCCAGCCATAGAAAAAATAGTCCTTGCACTTGTCATCACGTCCAGGAAACTACGACACTATTTCCAGGCACACACAATCCTCGTCCTCACTGAATGACCTTTAGGGAATATCCTCGCCTCCCCTGAATCATCAGGCCGCTTAGAGAAATAGAGGTGGGAGCTGTCCCAGTTCGACATCAAATACCGACCCAGA
This sequence comes from Agapanthus africanus, assembly GCA_030015575.1. NCBI lineage: Eukaryota > Viridiplantae > Streptophyta > Magnoliopsida > Asparagales > Amaryllidaceae > Agapanthus > Agapanthus africanus. The sequence goes on along the minus strand of CM057338.1, from coordinate 978,658,522 downwards.
CGGGCAATTAAGTCACAAGCCTTAGCCGATTTCGTTGTCGAATGAACCGTTCCCACTAAGGAAGGAACGACGACTCAGGGCCCCGACCCACGGCCCTCGGTTGAGGAGGTGCCCGGCCCAATCCCGGACTGGGTACTCTATATGGACGGATCCTCCACAGAGAAAAGGAGTGGGGCTAGCATGTTCATCCGCGGCCCGAATAAGGCAGAAATGGAGTACTCTCTGAGACTTGGTTTTAAGGCATCAAACAACGCGGCAGAGTACGATGCCTTATTAGCCGGGCTACGAATCGCCTCCGAAGTAGGGCTGAAGACCATCCGGATACGCAGCGACTCCACGCTGGTCGTCGGCCAAGTAACCGGACGTTTCGAAGCCCGGGAACCACTTATGATAAAATACCCGGCGGAGGTAAGAAGGCTTCGGAGAAAATTTGATGAAGTCCAAGTGGAGCAGATTCCCAAAAATTTGAACACCGAGGCCAATACCCTGAGCAAACTTACCTCTTCCTATTCGGCCAATCACAAGAGAAACATCCTTTTCGAAGTCCTGCCACGACCCAGCATGGAAGATGGAGAGGCAATACTCCAAATCTACACGACCCAAGAAGATGCCCCGAATTGGAGAAAGCTCATTGTAGAATTTCTGAAAGATGGGGTTCTTCCGGAAGACCGGGTCGAAGCTCGTCGGCTTCGAGCAAAAGTTCGCCATTTCAGATGGAGCAAAGAAAACCTATACAAGAAATCGTACACTCAACCTCTGCTCCGATGCATCGATCCCCGCGAAGTAGACTACGTCTTATGAGAAATACACCGTTGGGGTCAAAAATTACACCTCGGTTGACCAAGTCAAAGTCAAAGTCAACCCCAAATAAGCGGGCCCAAGCCCAGGTCAAGTGGGCCCATGCCCAAGTCGAGCCTCGCGGCCGGCCTCTCCCATGCCAAAATGAAAATCATGTAATAAATAATTTTGATGTAATTTTTATGAATAAATATAAGAAAAATGGGCATAAAGCTAAATTTTTGTAAAGCCCATGACTCGTATGCAAAAGAAATGAGCACATGAGGCATGGGATGGGCAAAATACCATTTTGTAAAGCCCAAAGAGCTATATGTAAATTTTTAAGCCTATATAAGGCAACATGATAATGAAATGTAGGACAATAATTTATTCCCCTCAAAATCTAGGGTTTCTGTGCCTCCTTCTTCTTCTTCAAGGTTCTAAACCTTCTTCTCCCTTTTTGAATTAAATCAAAAGTTTAACTCTTCTTTTTCCAAAAAGAAACAGTTTTTCACCATAAAGCCCTTGAAGGGGACCTCAAATCTCCCATCAAATCTCTAAAAGGGGAGATTTTTAAGTCTCACCCCCCTTTTTCTCCAAGATTCAGCCAATAGAGAGGAGGAAAAAGGAGATCCATCTTCAAAAACCCAATTTTGGGAAGATCCAAGACTAAAGAGAAGATCTAGGCCTCAAGGGAGAAGAAAGGGGTCCCCTTTCATCATCTCGGAAAATTTTTGGGAGTTTTAACTCCACAAATATATATATATATATATATTTAAAATAATAAATCTTTCTTTTTAGGAGTTCAACTCCAAAATTCAATCGATAGTACAACTTCCAGTGCAGGAGCTAAGCCCCTTTGTCCTTTTTTAGCAGTTTAACTCCAAAAGTCAATTGGGAGTACAACTCCCAGTATAGGAGCTAAGCCCCTTTTTCCCGCTGGCGCCCAGCGCCCGCGTGCTGGGCACGTGAGGCACTGGCACCCACGTGTCCTTTGGACGCTATTTTCCCTTTTTTTATATACACACTCTACAACACTTTCCTCCGTTAGAAAAAAATTTCTAACAGGGCGCTGCCCCGCACCCTGCAAGGAGGCTGCTAGCCCCTTTGACCCCAGCCCGCTATCTGGATAGCGGGACCCCCGTAAACTCTGCAAGGCCCCCGATTACCCAAGACCCCTCAAAACACAACACACGTACACTGCATATTGAGTTCACATGACCAGTTTGACCCGTTAATCGGAGGTTCCCTCGCTCAAAATGCGGGGGGTAATTAACAGCAGCTTAGTCCGCGGCTGCCGGAGATTCAGATCCCCACAATCATTAAACCCCAGCCTATCCTAGGCAGGGGGGATCTGTACTACGCCTGACAAGCGCGTGCATTCCCATCTCAAAGGGGTGACGAAAAACACCCTACAGATTCTGCACGCCCGGTGGGGCCTTTTCTCTCCTCCTATATTTCGGGTTAAACGTTCATGCGAACTCAATCAACATACATATCGATATTTATACTAAAATAATGCTCTTTCATTCAGGATTTCAAGCGATTAAGCCTCAAAAATGTCTCCAAGGACAAGCTCAGCTCTCGACACAACTCCCATCTCCTACACGATGAAGATGGACGCCAGGACGATCTTCCCGGCCAGTCTCGGGCAACAGTGGGAGCAGTCGCCTCTACCATTTGGCTCTATTCTGTTCTTACCAGCTAACGCCATCCCAGCTCCTCAAGCTCCAGTAACAGATAGACCGGTCTCCAAAGGCAGGAGGCCAAATGTGGTGATATCGAGGGCACCACTACCCAAATGAAAGTCGGTGTTTGAACAACTTTCCTTGGCCCCAGATGGGGGCAAGGCTATCAACACCAATAAAGCAACAAGGCATCTCGGGCAAGCTCCAGCGGTGCCCCTGATGACTGCTCAATCGGGTATCTTCTCTAAGCTCCCCGTCAATCGACTCACGATGGCTTCCTGGATGAAGAATGCCCGTCAAGCCCTCAAAATCTAAGACAGAAAAGGCTCAGATACAGAGCCAACAAAAGGGCCAGGTCTCCTGCTAGGCTGAACTTCATGAGGTTCCTAGAACAGGGTTACCCCGCAACAATAGCTGAATCGGTTGTAAAGCTCGCTAACTCTTTTGAACCACTGAAATTGGTCCAGAAGAATGCCTGTAACGCCCCACGCCCCAGTACAGATGGTATTGTCCGCTCTGGCCGAAACCGTACGGTTTTTTCCCTTTAGAGCGAACCGAACCCGACCAGGGGCCACTTCCCAAGAGGTCACCCATCCCAAGACTTCCTTGGCCCGAGCACGCTTAACTACGGAGTTCTCAAGCTCCTGTAGTTCCGGTTCACTTAAAAGGCGCCTCTGTAATTGAAGGTGGTATCATTATATTTATAATGCAGTCCGGTTCTCTTTCGGAATGTGTTCCAAAGATTCCCCATTGTTCTACAGTGGGTCCCACGGACTCTAGAGGTGGCCCCCACAGATTCAAGAGGTGGCCCCCCGCCCTCTTGGTATGACAATTAGCGTAGCACTTTGTTCTGTGTGACACTTTGCTCCATGAATAAGATGGTATTGTCCGCTAACTCTTTTGAACCACTGAAATTGGTCCAGAAGAATGCCTGAAATCGGGCAAGCTCCAGCGGTGCCCCTGATGACTGCTCAATCGGGTATCTTCTCTAAGCTCCCCGTCAATCGACTCACGATGGCTTCCTGGATGAAGAATGCCCGTCAAGCCCTCAAAATCTAAGACAGAAAAGGCTCAGATACAGAGCCAACAAAAGGGCCAGGTCTCCTGCTAGGCTGAACTTCATGAGGTTCCTAGAACAGGGTTACCCCGCAACAATAGCTGAATCGGTTGTAAAGCTCGCTAACTCTTTTGAACTACTGAAATTGGTCCAGAAGAATGCCTATAACGCCCCACGTCCCAGTACAGATGGTATTGTCCGCTCTGGCCGAAACCGTACGGTTTTTTCCCTTTAGAGAAAACCGGACCCGACCAGGGGCCACTTCCCAAGAGGTCACCCATCCCAAGACTTCCTTGGCCCGAGCACGCTTAACTGCGGAGTTCTCAAGCTCTCGTAGTTCCGGTTCACTTAAAAGGCGCCTCTGTAATTGATGGTGGTATCATTATATTTATAATGCAGTCCGGTCCTCTTTCGGAATGTGTTCCAAAGATTCTCCATTGTTCTACAGTGGGTCCCACGGACTCTAGAGGTGGCCCCCACAGATTCAAGAGGTGGCCCCCCGCCCTCTTGGTATGACAATTAGCGTGGCACTTTGTTCTGTGTGACACTTTGCTCCATGAATAAGATGGTATTGTCCGCTAACTCTTTTGAACCACTGAAATTGGTCCAGAAGAATGCCTGTAACGCCCCACGTCCCAGTACAGATGGTATTGTCCGCTCTGGCCGAAACCGCACGATTTTTTCCCTTTAGAGCAAACCGGACCCGGCCAGGGGCCACCTCCCAGGAGGTCACCCATCCCAAGACTCCCCTGGCCCAAGCACGCTTAACTACGGAGTTCTTAAGCTCTTATAGTTCCGGTTCACTTAGAAGGCGCCTCTGTAATTGAGGGTGATATCATTATATTTATAATGCAGTCCGGTCCTCTTTCGGAATGTGTTCCAAAGATTCCCCATTGTTCTACAGTGGGTCCCACGGACTCTAGAGGTGGCCCCCACAGATTCAAGAAGTGGCCCCGCCCTCTTGGTATGACAATTGGTGTGGCACTTTGTTCTGTGTGGCACTTTGCTCCGTGAATAAGAACCGGGTCCCGACATTCTCCCTACCTTTGAACAATGGTTCGTCCTCGAACCACAGACCTACTACCAAGGGAGCTGCATGGGCCACCATAAATGTAACGCCCCACGCCCCAGTACAGATGGTATTGTCCGCTCTGGCCGAAACCGCATGGTTTTTTCCCTTTAGAGCGAACCGGACCCGACTAGGGGCCACTTCCCACGAGGCCACCCATCCCAAGACTTCCCTGGCCCGAGCACGCTTAACTACGGAGTTCTCAAGCTCCTGTAGTTCCGGTTCACTTAAAAGGCGCCTCTGTAATTGAGGGTGGTATCATTATATTTATAATGCAGTCCGGTCCTCTTTCGGAATGTGTTCCGAAGATTTCCCATTGTTCTACAGTGGGTTCCACGGACTCTAGAGGTGGCCCCCACAGATTCAAGTGGTGCCCCCCGCCCTCTTGGTATGACAATTGGCGTGGCACTTTATTCTGTGTGGCACTTTGCTCCGTGAATAAGAACCGGGTCCCGACAATGCCATGACCTCAAGAGTTAAGAAAGCCGCGAACCGGACAGCGCCACCCAAGGACCTAATCAGACCAACCGTCTTCAGTCGCATGTCCTTTCCAGAAGAGGAAGGACCACGACGATGGTCTGAAAAATCAGCTGCCAAAGATAAAATGATGGCTGGATATGTGGTCCACACTGTCTACATGGTGGACATGCACAGCAAGAGCAAGGACGGGGCCATCACATTTCAAATCCAATCTGGTGTGAATGTGGCTGCCACTTCCCAAGACCAGCCTCCTCTAGAAGGTAATGAAAACCCTTCCAGTGAGGCTGATAAGCAGAGAGACCCCTCAATACATGAAGAGTCGGGCTCGGAAAGTGAAGAGGAGCCAATCATCCGTCCCAAGACCGCAGAGCAGCAACTTCTCCAAGAGCTCCAAAAGCAGCTCAGAAACAAAGACAAGGAGATGGCCAAGCTCTACTCAAAAATTGATGACTTGACAAACGTCTTCTTACATCTCACGGCCCAACTTGCCTCTCAGTCGTCCAATCAAGCGCAGGGCTCTGCTCATGAACCGGGAAACGGTGTCCCGAGGCAGCCACCGCCTATTCCCTCAAATCGAAAGGTGGGCGAGCTGCATGAAAGTCGGTCGTATCCTATCTCGGGAAATATCTTGACTACCGATGATAGCAACCCGCTAACTCAAGATCAAATCATGGATTTGGTCGCCAAGAAATTCAATACATTGGTAGCCGAAGCCGAAACGCAAAAAGATAGCAGCTGTAGTGGGAGACCATATCTTGCTCGGTATGATCTGGTAGAGTTTCCTGGCGGCTATTTCATCCCCAAGTTCGGAAAATTCGATGGGACGGGAAATGCGAATCAGCACATCACCCACTTTAAAGCCTCATGCGGGAATACCGGGGGCAATGATGCACTTCTCCTCCGCCAGTTTGTTAATAGCCTGACCGACGTCGCTTTCGACCGGTATGCGAGCATACCGGATGGCTCCGTTACTACTTTCGTCCAAATGGAATCTCTGTTCCGACAAAAGTTCATGAGTGTCAGCGATAAGACCACCATTGCCGACCTCGTAAGGACCAAGCCAAAGAACGATGAAAGCAGCACGGATTTTATAACCCGATGGCGTAATCTCTCCGTCAAATGTGAACCAACAATAGAGCAGGACCAATCCATCAGCCTCCTCGTCGGAAATCTCAACAATTAAATGGTCCTGTTTCTATGCACCGCAGGTCTCAAAACATTCTAAGAGCTGACCAGGAAAATTCAGATATTGGAGCGCTCAAAGCAGGAGTCCTCCTCTGATTCCCAAAATAACAATAGGTCCTGGAAAAACCGAAAGGACGATAATCGTAAAGGCGGAAATTCCGTCGATGCTAAATCTTTTAACTCTTCGGCTAACCTAAATAAGCGAGGGATGAACGGGCCTAATGCCAACCAACCTCGAAAGCCAGTGTTCGGAGAGGGAGGAGAATCTCCTCTGAAAGAGAAGCTGGATAATATCTATTACTTCAGAAGGGACAAAGTCTGTAAAATATTCAAAGATACTCTAAGAAACGGTCTACAATTGTCAGAATAAAAAAGATCTCAAGAAGCGAATATGACCGATGACCCCAAATATTGCACCCATCACAGAGTGATAAGTCATGCCATTGAGAACTGCTTTGTCTTTAAAGATTGGGTCGAAAAGCAATACAAGGCAGGAGAGATAGAACTGTCTAAAGGTGTGTTAACAAACAGTCAAGCTGCGACCGCCAAATTCATACAAACGGAGACCGAAATCCTTCGGGAACCTGATTCTCTCAGACATCTGTCTTTCTCCAAGAAGTGCGGACCAAGGCAACAAGCTAAAGGCCAAACGAGCAACATTGCAAATGAAGAAGCGATAGACGGGTACACAACCCATACGGTCTACATGATAGAGCCCAAAAGAACAAGTCCTCCTACGCTTTATAGCCATGATGATGACGTGATTGTTTCCATCCAACACCGGCTCGGTCTAGATGACGAAGAGCCCGCTTATGAAATTAAGCCGAAAGAGCCCGTGGTTCCTGCAGAATCGAGCCTAAGCTCCAACAGTTGACCACCACGTCGTTAAACTGGGGACAGTCGACCACCACGTCATTAAACTGGGAACAGATGACCACTACGTTGTTAAACTGGGGGCAGTCGACCACCACGTCATTAAACTGGGAACAGATGACCACTACATCGTTAAACTGGAAACAGTCGACCACCACATCGTTTGTAATGACCCTGAACTTTCTGTACATAATTTTTTCAAAATACAGAAAGGAGCACCTAAGACTGAGCACAAGTTATAAATTTAAATTGCTTTAGAACAGTAAGAAAGCACTTGCAGCTCACTGGTAAAGCCTTGCATTGCTATGACATAGCCCCTGTGTTCAAATCCCCCAGCCACATATTATTTTGTTGATTTTTCTTTTAAACTTTTAGAAGCTCAAAAGTTTGCACATGCACTGCACATAAAATGAAAAGTCACACAAAAATCAAATATGTGGAAATTGTTATTTATACAGCCGAGGACACGTGGCAAGCATCCAAGCCCCTACCCATCAACAATGACCGACGAGGTGCCATCCAAGCCCCTACCCATCAACAATGACCGACGAGATCACACAAGGGGCCGGCGCCGCCGGTCCCAAATGCCTCCATCTTTTAACCCTAGCACCTTTTGGCCTACCCCACTTACCCTAGTCTTTTTGATTTCCCTGCACATTTCCAGAGAATTAAAATGAGACATTAATCCAAAATGTTAATGCATTTTTATTCCATTCTTCAATACCCTAAACCCTAATTTTCTTCCATAAATACCATACTACATTTCAGTCTTCACTATTCTAAAATCTAGTATCAAAACTCTCAAAAAAAGATCTAAGCCCAAAAGTTGTATAAGTGGAGTTAGCTAAGGTCAAAGTTCCGGCGACATTTCGGGACAAATCCGGTGACGACGTAACTCCATGACGCCTTCGAAATCTTCCTCTACCTCTCCTCTCTATTCTCAAACTGTAAGTCCCCTCTCCCCTCCTACATTTCTAATCTAAAATACTCTCTTCTCAAAACTCGTCGGAAGCGGAGTTATTCCGACTTCCGATTCTAATTTCTTTAAAAACTCAACTTTTCTTAAACAACAAACTAACCATCTCTTCTTATATTGTTTAACAAATATAAAATAACATTTACAATAAGTTTCAATTCAAAATAATATGAATTGCAAATTCTATTTCACTTTTTCGTTAAAATACCACCAAGTTTACCTACGATATTATTTCTTCATTTTGCTCATATTACCTTTAGAAAATTTCATGAGGTAATGACCTACCTCATCACAACACTCATATTGACATAGCACGATGGCTTTTGGATCAATATTTTGTGGGAATATATATTTTACATTAAAATACCTTAAACTATCAAAACCCGTAATCTTTAAATTGTTTTAATTAATTCCTTGCAAATAAGACTCTACAACCCATTTTAGGGAACCCGATCGGGATGGTGCGGATTATTGCACGTCCTCAGGACTAGTAGAGCGAGATGCAGACCTCCTCACGGAGCATACGATCTCGATGGAATTTTTATTACAATTTCTAAGAAAACATGATTTCTATTTAATAAATAAATTATATATTTTAAATAATTATATATATATATATATTATCAAAATATCTATATTAAATATATAATATATTCCATGTTTTCTAATCAAAAGAAAAGAATCATAAAAGTTCCTGAAAATACCATCAAGAATCAATACAAGTCAAATTACATGAAAATCCCATATAATATTTAAGTTAGGTTTGTATCCACTAGACTAACTCATCACTCTTAAAAATTACATCTATGAAAACCCTAAAGACGATAATTAAATACTTGAGGTGTATTTTGAAAATATATCAAAACTATTTTTCATAAAACTCCCTCAAGTTATATTGAATTACAATAAGGACCCTAGTAAATATAGGTTTAAGCGGGACCAGTTCTCTTGAGCCTCAGGGAGTCGGAGAATTTAGGTGCTTGCCTATTTAAGGTAGACAACTAAAACGGGGTTATCAATACGGTAATTGGATTGGAAAAAGTTACAAATCCTGCCGTCCATGTGCAGCAGTTACCGATAACTCCAAAACTAATTCAAGACTTCAATTTGTTTTAAAGTGTCTGACTCAGACAGAGTCTCGGTCTAATCTGAAATCAATCCACCCTTGAATACAATTCAAGTACAACTCCAATTCAACATGAATCCATTTATACCATAATACAATCAATATCAACATGACTCGACCGAACCGAACCATGGATATACTCTGATTACATGACTATCCGTTTATATCCCTTCTGTTTACATGAACTACTGATATCATGGTTTTGGAAAGTCTTACATCTATTAAACTAAATAATACACATCAATACAAAATACATTACGGGGGTTTAAAGGGGTAGACTGGTACGGAATGTATTAGAAGTGGCACTAGACGGTCACTTTAATACACCTAGCCTGAATATCCGTTATTGTTGTTTCGTGGCTTAACGGTTCCTTGTGCTCCGTATACCTTAGTCCACGGAATAGTTGGACTCCTCTCGTATACACTGGCATATTCTGTACCAAACTACACACAATTGCGTTAACATAACAATCAAACAATTTACCAGTTATATTCTCTTATCTGTCTACTCTACTTCTATCTTTCTTTTGGACTTACCGAACGATTGTTCGCTGACGACATTCATTTTCTCTTCTTTCTTTAGAATGTTGTCAGGTGGATCTGACTCACTAGAGATAGAGCCCGGTGCTGACGACTTGGAGCAGTTCACAGAAGACCCCGAGCTTTAGACACTTGTATATATTTTTCTTTTCAGCTTATGCCATTGTTTAGACATTGCTTTCCATTCTTGTATTCACATTTCTAGTTGTGTTGTAAAGAAATATTTAATAAATAAAAGTTGCTGTTCAATTACATCTCTTATCATTTTCTTGTGTACTTTATCATATTGCTTATTTATGCTTAGCGTATTTAGTTCTGAGTAAATACGTAGCGGGCCTGCCGCATCCCCTTGTCCGTACACCGGGAAGCGGGGCGTGACATCGTTAAACTGGAAACAATCGACCTCTAAGTCGTTAAACCGGAGATGCAAAAAAATATGTAAATAAATATAAAAAAAAGGGCCGAAATGATGGGGCAACTCGCAATAAAAATTAGCGAGTAAAATAAAAATGAAAATAAACAGCCAAAATGATGGGGCAACCGCAAATAAATAGCCGAAATGATAGGGCAATTGCGACTTTCGCGATAAGAAAAGCTGAAATGATAGAGCAATCGCGATTAAAAAACAAAAAAAATCCCCAAATGGCGAATGATGAGTCGCTCCTGGTACCATATTCCAGTGCAGCGATGCAGACGCCAACCAAAATCCAAATCCCCAAATGGTGAATAATGAGTTGCTCCTGGTACCATATTTCAGTGCAACGATGCAGACGCCAACCAAAATTCTCCCATCCCTACAGTTGGTCCCCAAGTTGACTACCGTATATAATCCACGGGCTCAAATAATTCTCATCACACCCATACCCCACCGCAATCACCAGTCAGGCGGCCGGTCTCCGCAATTGGAATTATGCTCCATTTAGGAAGACCCACTCATGTGTCCTCACGATACATGAGGAGAACAAAACTTACGAGATCCTCTCGACTCGTAAGAAAACACCTTCGTGGGATCCTTACGACTCACAAAGGAAAAATGCACTTAGGGGTCCCCACGACGCCTAAGTAGAAAATACACCTACGAGATCTTTTCGACTCGTAGGGAGAAAATGCTTTTATGGGATCCTTACGGCTCATAAAATTGAAAAGCCTTAGGAGATAGAGACCTAAACCTGTCTCCTAAACCATCGCTCCCCAACAGGCAAAGGCAAATTATGAATTGCTCCTTGCACCTGTGCTCCAGTGTTAGCAGCATTGATGCCTACCCTAACCCCAAAATTCCAAACTTTCAATCCAATAGACCCCTAAGTCGTTAAACTGGGAACAGATAACCCCTAAGTCGTTAAATTGGGAACAGATGACCCCTAAGTCGTTAAACTGGGAACGAGAGAAATCCTCTCATGGCAAATGATGATTCACTCCTGGTACCACATTCCAGTATAGCGATACTGATGCCAAACCAAAACCAAAATCCTCAAATCCTCTCATGGCAAATGATGATTCGCTCCTGTTACCCTATTCCAGTGTAGCGATGCTGACGCCGAAGAAAAACCCAAATTCTAAGTCTCATGCTCAAAAACCCCACTGGACGATAAGAAACCCCCAAATCAAATCAAATCAACAAGTCAACCAATGACCTCCCCGTCAGAATTATGCTCCGCCTCGGAATCAAGTCAACCAACGACCTTCCCGTCGGAATTATGCTCTGCCTCGGAATCAAGTCGACAAACGACCTCCCCATCGGAATTATGCTCCACCTCTGAATCAAGTCGAAAAACGTCCTCTCTGTCGGAATTATGCTCCGTCTCGGAATCAAGTCGATAAACGCCCTCCCTGTCGGAATCAAACTCCATCTTAGAATCAAGCCAACCAACAATCTCGGCGTCAGAATCATGTTTCGTTTCAGAATGTACCCCGTGTCGAAATTATGTTTCACTTCGGAGTATCCACCTTCCCTGTCGGAATTATGCTTCGCCTGGGAATCAACCTCTATATCGGAACTATATTTTGTTTAAAATACCAACCTCTGTGTCAAAATTACGCTTCGTCTCAGAATGTACCCCGTGTCGAAATTATGCTTCGCCTCGGAGTACCTGCCTTCCCTGTCGGAATTATGGTTCTCCTGGGAATCAACCTCTGCATCGGAGCCATACTTCGTTCAGAATATCTAACTCGTTCAGAATGTCTGCCCTGCGTCAAAATTATGCTTCGTCCTGAAACCCCATGTTGAAATTATGCTTCGCCCCGGAACCCTGCGTCAAAACTATGTTTCGTCTCAGAATATATCCTCCTCTTGGAATTATGCTCCGCTCGTCGGAATTATGCTCCGATCCGTGGAATTATGCTCCGCTCCTTGGAATTATGCTCCGATCTTCAAAATGATGCTCCGACCCGGGAATTATTCTCCGCAAATCGAATTATGCTCCAACCCCAGGAATTATACCCCCGGAAGGATGCTCCGGCCCCGGAATGATGCTCCACCACAAAGTCAAACTTCTATAGACCAAGATCCATCAATTTCATGCACACAACTCATATACGCGCTGTGCATTTATTGATGGAGGGCACTTTGTTGGGGTCAAAAATTACACCCCGGTTGACCAAGTCAAAGTCAAAGTCAACCCTAAATAAGCGGACCCAAGCCCAGGTCAAGTGGGCCCATGTCCAAGTCGAGCCCCATGGCCGGCCTCTTCCATGCCAAAATTAAAATCATGTAATAAATATTTTTGATATAATTTTTATGAATAAATGTAAGAAAAATGGGCATAAAGCCAAATTTTTGTAAAGCCCATGGCTCATGTGCAAACGAAATGAACACATGAGGTATGGGATGGGCAAAATGCCATTTTGTAAAACCCAATGGGCTATATGTAAATTTGTAAGCTTATATTAGGCAACATGATAATGAAATGTAGGACAATAATTCATTCCCCTCAAAATCTAGGATTTCTGTACCTCCTTCTCCTTTCTCAAGGTTCTAAACATTCTTCCCCTTTTTTGAATTAAATCAAGAGTGTAACTCTTCTTTTTCCAAAAAGAAACAGTTTTTCACCATAAAACCCTTGAAGGGGAACTCAAATCTCCCATTAAATCTCTAAAAGGGAAGATTTTTAATTCTCACCCTCAATTTCTCCAAGATCCAGCCAATAGAGAGGAGGAAGAAGGTGACCGATGACCAAAAACCCAAATTTAGAAAGATCCAAGGCTCAAGAGAAGATCTAGGGCTCAAGGGAGAAGAAAGGGGCCCCTTTCATCATCTCCGAAAATCTCTTGGGAGTTTAACTCCATAATATATATATATAATAATAATAATAATAATAATAATAATAATAATAATAATAAATCTTTCTTTTTAGGAGTTCAACTCCAAAAGTCAATTGGGAGTACAACTCCCAGTGCAGGGGCTAAACCCCTTTGTCCTTTTTTTTAAGAGTTTAACTCCAAAAGTCAATTGGGAGTACAACTCCCAGTATAGGGGCTAAGCCCCTTTTTCGCGCTGGCGCCCAGCGCCCGCGTGCCAAGCACGTGAGGCGCTGGCGCACAGCGCCCGCATGCTAAGCACGTGAGGCGCTGGCACCCACGCGTCCTTGGGACGCTATTTTCCCTTTATATATATATATATATACATACATACTCCACAATACTTCCCCCGTTAGAAAAAAATTTCTAACGGGGCGCTGCCCCGCACCCCGTAAGGGGGCTGCTAGCCCCCTTGACCCCAAGCCCACTATCCGGATAAAGGGACCCCTGTAAACTCTGCGAGGCCCTCGATATACCTAAGACCCCTCAAAACACAACACACGCACACTGCACATTGAGTTCACATGACCAGTATGACCCGTCAATCGGAGGTTCCCTCGCTCCAAAGGAGGAGGGTAATTAACATCAGCTTAGTCCGTGGCTGCTGGAGATTCGGATCCCCACAATCATTAAACCCCAGCCTACCCTAGGCAGGGGAATTTATAGTACGCCTGACAAGTGCGCACATTCCCATCTCAATGGGATGACGAAAAACACCCTACATACACGAAGGGGTCGGAGGGGCGCATCAAAGGGCCCGCAGCCTGGTCCAAAAGACACTGCTCCTGGGGTACTAATGGCCGGGAATACATTAAGCTACCGAGCAAATGGTCAGAAGATGCAAGAGTTGTCAACTCTTCGACAGTATCCCTCGTTTCCCTGCCACCGAACTAACGCCACTGAGTTCCCCTTGGCCATTTACGCAGTGGGGGATGGGTATGGTGGACCAGCTTCCCGCTGGCACGGGTGGACACAGGTACATCCTTGTCACCGTAGATTACTTCACAAAGTGGATTGAAGCCGTGCCTATCAGGAAACCGGACGCCGCCTCTACGATAAAATTTCTGCAGAACAATATGATCTCCCGATTCGGGATTCCAAGGTGCATCGTCACTGACCATGGAACCAACTTCGAGAATGACAAAGTCAAAAAAATTTGCAACGACTATCACATATTAATGAAGTTCGCCACAGTCGCACATCCCCAATGCAACGGGCAAGCCGAAATAACGAACTAAAGCGTCATTCGAGGGCTCCGAGCTCGTCTAGAAGGAAGGCAAGGCGGCTGGGTTGAGGAACTGCTTCGGGTACTATGGGCACTACGGACGTCGAGAAAAACACCCACGGGAGAAACCCCATTTAGCCTCTGCTACGGTACCGAGGCGATGGTCCTCACAGAAATTGGATTGCCTAGTTATCGGGTCGAGCACTTTGACGACGAGGCTAACACCTTGACGCTACGAAGCAACTTGGACATCTTGTTAGAAAAACGAGATCGAACGCAAATCAAGATGGCCACTTATCAGCAGCAAACCGCCCGTTACTATAACGCCCGAGTCAGGTATCGAGCCTTTAAGACAGGAGACCTGGTCTTGCGACGAAACACGTTCGTAGACAAAGGGAAGCTACATAAGTTCTCCCCGAAATGGGACGGGCCCTTCCTCATGACAGAGGCACTGCCTGGTGGAGCCTACCGCCTCCAGGACTCTAAATGGCATGATTTCCCTCTGCCATATAACGCCGAAAAGCTTAAGTTGTACAGATAAACATGTACCCCTTTTTTGAATAATGCAATTTCCTTCCGCATCGACTAAATTTTCCGAACCGAGTCCTCACGTATGATAGACCTCGACACCGACCCGTAACCCAACCCTTCCTTCCTTTCCTCGGCCCCGAGTTAGGGGGTAGGGAGGGGTACAGGTCGACCAATGCATAAAAAAGGGGGAAGATAATACACCGTAACCTTAACCAAAAGAGAATTTATTTATACTTTATCCGAAGGTATTCTTGGCTCCGCAGCCTTACAACCATTACAGCAAAAGAGGAAGAGAATTAAGAAAACATTGACGATGGTACTCGGAGGAGGGCTCCTCCAGCTGAGCCCAGGCAACCTCTGCCCGCCCCCTCTGACGATGCCCGTGGACCCTAGAAGCTATGGATTCGCCGGGGTCCTTAACCGTCGAACACGACACCACGACCAACCTCTGCTCGAAACATTTGAGAAGAATGTCCATCGAGCGATCCCGCCGGCTTTTCGAGATCAGGCCAAGCTCGTGGTCCGTATGGATCTTATCAAACGCCTCGTCCAACGCCTGCGGGGACAGAGCATTGTAGAGTCCTGGGGAAGACCTCCATATCGCGTAGATTAGCACTTGCAGGAGAGGAGATCGTCAGGGAAGTAGACGCCCGCAGTGCCCCTCCAAACTACCTATCACAGCCTCATACGTCGCCTCGGAACGATCGAGATCATAAAAATACACGTCATCCCGAGACACGATCTCGCTGATGGTGTATACGCGGCCCGTCATCTTCAAGAAATGTAGCATCTAGGAGGAATTCAACATGGAAATTGTAAGGTGAGACCATACCTTCGATATTTATAGCCTCAACAAAAATCTTCCAACGCCTGAGATCTTCTCGCGCTACAACGCAAATCACGGAATGTCGCACTTTCCCGATAAGGCACGACCACATGGCACCCGATTGCTGGTCGCTGCCCTCCTATAAGGGTCAAAGAAGGTTGAACGACATTTCCCAGGAAAACCATAGAATCTGGTAAGCCCTCGTCAAGAGGCGGCTGAGTAGTCTCTTGCTCGGCTCATCCGCTGAATGCAGTTTTCTGCCCGGCCACTCAGCGGATCAAAAGCCCTCGTTAAGAGATGGCCAAGTAGTTTCCTGCTCGGCTCATCCACTGAAGGCAGTTTCCTGCCTGACCACTCTATGGATCCCAAGCCCTCGTCCAGAGGTGGCCGAGCAGTTTCCTGCTCGGCTCATCCGCTGAAGGAAGTTTCCTACCCGGCCCCTCTGCTGATCCAAAGCCATTGCCAAGAGGCCGCCGAGTAGTTTCCTGCCCGGCTCCTTCGCTGAAGGCAGCTTCCTGCCGGCCACTCTGTGGATGCTAAGCCCTCGTCTAGAGGCAACCGAGCAGTTTCCTGCTCGGCTATTTCAAGGTCTAATTCATACGCGGCGATCGATCGTTACCTCGACTCCAGGGTGAGGGGGGACACTGGCCTACCTACACTTGGCGTTCGCTCGATTCAGAAGCGGCGATCGATCGTCACCTCGACTCCAGGGTGAGGGGGGACGCCGGCCTACCCACACTTGGCGTTCGCTAGCTCTTACGTCGCGCTCGCCTAGCACTCGACACTCGACTTTGCACGTACTGGACGTCCGCTGGACACCGACCTATCTGCACTTGCGAAAATAGAAGCACTCCAAAGGCGAGCTAAAAATACTTACGAGCTAAAATTACTTTATTTATATTCAAAATTCTGTACAAGGTACTATGGTCTCCCCAGCCTTCCAAAAATGCCCGGAGGCTTACAAAGAAATTTAACAACATGACCGCCTCGGGTGTTGCTCAAACCGCCTTCTTGGCCGCCACTTCTTCTATCTCGGCGCCTCCGTCAGGGGCTACGAAAGCAACCTCCAGCTCGACACTTCCACCCGCCGCTTGGCCTCCCCCAACCGGCTCGGCGACGTCCCCGGTGGCATTTCTTCGGCAAGTGGATACCTTGCGCAAAGCTCCTGATCGTCAAACCCTGGCATGGCTTCCTTGACATTATTGAGGGCGTTGTGCCACCTGATGGCCGCAGAGCCGACGAGGTCGAGGTAGAATTGGTCTGATGTCTTATACTCCTCCACGGCCCTTTCCTCTGTACTCTCCGCAATCTTCGCCGCCTCGCAAGACACCCGGGCATCCCGTTTAAACGAGTCCCTCTGCCTCTTTATGGTATCGAAGAGCCCGTTGACCTTCCCTATCTGGGCCTGGATAGCCCGGTTAGATTCGGTTATGAGCCGATAGGACTCCTGCAGTTTAGCGACTGTCAGGCTCTCCGCGACCAACCTCGAGTCGAGAAGGGCAGCCTTTTCTTCCGCCTGTCGCAGCTGGACGAGGAGCTCTTCTTCTTACAAGGAAGATTCGCCCGCCTTCTTCATCGCCAAGACCACCTCCTCGAACTCCATTGCAGCAAGGAGGGTGCAATGCTGGAGGACCTGGGGAAACGGGAGCCGTGTTAGGAGCTAAAACAGAGTAAAAAAACACTCGGAGAAATTCTTGGAGAGTTACTTACCTGAACAGCCTCCTGAGCTATCGCCGCCACTTGGGCCTTCATGGTGCCTCGAGGGATCTTGGTCCTCGCTGCCTTCTCCATGTCCGCTAGTAAACTGTCGGCCACAGAGAGCCCCGAGGGCACCTCGATGCAGAAGTTGCCCTCCTGCACCTGAATCCCGGCCGGGGGGCCGAGAAACCACCCTCTTCTGCCGCTTGAGTGGGGATTCGGCAAGGGGCCGCGCTTCCGTCCTAGCCCGGGGGCCGGATCTCGCGCGTGCTTCTGCCCTCCTCCGCGGCGTTCCTCCGGAACGGGAGGCGCTGCGGAAGCCTTGGCTGAAGGTGCTTGCCGGGGAGCCGCGCCCGGAGCAGACCGAGACGAGCTTGTGCCACTGCCCTTCCTCCCCTGGGCTTTGGCGGCCATGGCAGTCATAATCTTCAAGCGATCCATCGGCTCTGCGAGATACACATAAGAAAGAGATCAGCGACCAAAAACAGCAACAAAATTTTGTAAGTCTAAATAGGTCGGCTAAAGCCCTAACTTACCCACAAAGCGCGCTGGACTGAGTCCTGCCTAGCTCAAAGCCTTCTCATAAAGCAGGACATCGGCCCGCTAGATCGGTTCCCATTGAGACAACACTCTTGCCTCATGGGCATTTAACTGCCTAATCCTAGGACAGTCGTCCCTATGCCACTTGATGGGCACAGGCCAATCCTCACCCTACGGTGGCCCGACGAAGACAAACTTCTCCTTCCATTCGTGGATGGAAGAAGGGACAATCAATACCCTCGACCCAGCCGTCCTATCCTTATGTTTTTTGAATGAAAGGTACACCCAGCTCAGTTCATCCTTGCAGGTACCGGGGTGATTTTTTGTAACAACCCCAAATTTCCTGTACAACTTTCTGTACAAATTTTTCAAAATTTAAAGAAAGAGGTACTTTTGCCTGAGCACAAGTGTTCATAACAGAATACTGCATTTTATACCGCCTATTCTTATGCTCGTGTGTTTATAGGTAGGTGCTTTTAATCAGTGTTTGCTACATAATTGCAGAATACAGGTTCTCGGCTCTGAACAATGAATATCATGGAAAAGTACGACAAATTCCGGATTACTGCCAACAACAGATAAAACACGGTCTCCGCTCTCTATCCGTGTGTTGCCACATACCAGTTAAGGGACAAGATGGCAAATCAATTGTCATGTCATGCACAAAGCTCTAGGTCAACACAAGATCCAAGAAATCTACGCGGAGCTCAAGGAAATCATGGCAAAAGATCCACATCACATCACCTTTTTGTTGTGCTAGAATTCTGGAAATATTGTGAAGAGATTCTGAGAAAAGTCATATACCACACTGAAGAGGACAACAAACCAGGGACCCCGACCAAAGCCCACAGCCCAACACCACTAAAGGGCCGCGGATCCACGGCCAATAGGGGGTATTGGCCGCGTATCCGCGGCCATGTGGGGTCTTCATTCTGTCGTTTTTCATGGGCACTTTGGGTACTTCATTTTATGTCAGAATTTGCTCCTAGGGTTTCATTTCCCTGCCTATAAATACAGCAGATCTGAGCCAAGCCAAGGGTCCAATTCTAAGGCCATTCTTTGTTCTTCTTTCTTTTTAGGATTTAGTCTTTTTCTTCTTCTTCTTCATTCTTTTTCCATGAAAATTGTAGTGAGAGCTTTTTGAGTGGGAGATCAATGAAGATGAGGGCTTTTTGTATCATTCTCTTTTGTTTCTTCTTCCCCTTGAGATTCTTGCTTTCTCTTGATCATTCAACCTCTTCATTGAGCTTGAATGGTTAAGGGTTAGTTATTGATCTCAAGGGTCGTATTTTCTTATGGAATTAGCGCTTCATTTCACATGCGTTCTGTACCCTTCCATTGATCTTGCAACCTCTTGATTGAGCTTGCAAGTTTAAGGGTTGGCTATTGATCACATGCTTGTCTTGAGTTCTAGTTTCTTGTTCTTTTTATCGCTTTTTATTACTTGCTTATTATTATCTTGCTTTACTTTCTTGCAATTTATATTCATGCACTTAATTACTTGTAATCTTTTCTTTTCTTTGTTCTTTTCTTTTGCTCTCTTTTTGGTTCCTTTTGTGAATGAATGTAATTATCGTTGTTAAGAATAAATACGGTATTGTAAGTTAACATTTCTTTGCTCATTTCCTTTTCCCGTTATTTTCCATTGAACTCCGCCCGAACCATACGCAAGCGCTCCGTTAGGCACCCTACCCCGACAAGGTAGCGGTGATTCCTAACCGCGACCGGTTGCGTTCGGTTTGGCCGGAGGCGAAAGCAAGAGACAAGAACGGAAGGACAAGAGTAAATAAGCCGGATTCCACGAATACCGCGCTTAAATCACCTAATCTACGTTGTTGCCGATTGCTCTAGCTTCAATCAGTCAAGACTCGGCTCAAAGGTTTTGAGTACGGATATCTTTAGCTTACACTTTCGTATATTTTCTTAACAACTTCATACTTGCAAATATTACACATAGGATAGTCTCGAACAAATATATACTCATTCTTTATTGACTCGTCTAAAACAAGAACGGAAATACTACCATCTCCCTGTGGATCGACCCGTGCTCAACCGGCTAGCTGCATAGCGACACCGTCTTGATTGCGGTTAACTTTAATTCTTTCAATCAAATGGCGCCGTTGCCGGGGAGACGGTAGCGTATTTTCTTTCTCGTTATTCGGGTTAATATTCTTTTTTGTATATATTTATAATAAAAAAAAACAATTAAAAAAAAATCTTTTTGTTATTTTTGATCATTTTTGTGGGCAAGTGTGCAGATTTTTGCGTATTTGCAAACTGCGATTGTGGGAGCAAAGTGTACGTTCAAAGTTAAGGTGATTACGAAGTACAGTGCCAAAGATCCGGGTAGTTTGACCCGCGCAAGCGAATTTTCCAAGCTTACCGGATTTGATTCAATGGGGGTTTCCTAACCCAAAACTTAACGGTACGTACTTTACTAACACCTTCTTCTCAAATCCGACGCTTCCAATATACTATTCTTTGCAGGATTCTTTGCAAGTTTGCTAGCAAACGCTAAAAAAATTGACTAACACGTATTTGTTGCAGTGCCGCGCTTAAACTAAAAAAACGATTTTTTGATTCTTTATAGAATTTTTATTGAATTGCGCATTGCATACATTAATACGGACTTAAGGGCAAGCGAACCCCACAATATACGGTAAAGGATTTCATCACCTTTTCCGTGGCCCACAAATCACGAACTTGAGCATAACGTTTACCCGCACAAAATTTAAAAGAAACTAGACTTTAAGCCTTAAGGACTTCGCGCTCACTAGGAGAAGTTAGCTGTGTTTAGAACCTCGCTTAACGGTATATTGTTTACGGGGTGTCTAGGAAAGTGTTAACGGCGAAACCGCCAAAAGAGAAAGGGTTATTTAATTAAGGAACTTCGCGAAAGCGTTGGAAAACCTCCCCTTATCTCTGCACTTACCTGACCTCGTGATCAGTGTATCTTGAGCCCGTTTCTCGACACAGTTTTACTTCGACAATCAAGTTCTGGAGCAGGTCTAGTTGACCTAGGTGAACCTTAGAACGATTAGGTGTGTGGTATTTTTGTGTCGTGATTGTTTTTGTCCATATTCTTTTTTATTCTTTTGTTAATATCTAAAAAAAAAATTTAAAAAAAAATCATATTCTTTTCCCCCTCCTTTTCTCTGCCTTTCTTTCTTTCTCTCTTCGTATCATGGGTACTCCACCTCGCAAAACTCTTGCCGAACTTTGGTACCCACAACCAGACATAACTTCCTACGGTTCTTGCTTTGGCCGAACTTCGAACGATCCATCCATGCCCAAAATTTCATTGAGAGATCGGATAGACACGTCTAGGACAAACACTTGCCCTCCGCAATCCACTTTGTATCAACCTTTTCAACCTCCCCCACCCTCTTATGTTGATACCCCTTTTCTTTGTACGGATTTCTTTAGCTTACATTATCGTATCTTTTCTTAACAACTTTATACTTGCAAATAAACACAAAGGTTAGAATCAAACAAACATATACTCATTCTTTATTGACTCGTCTAAAACAAGAAAGGACATACAACCATCTCCCTGTGGATCGACCCGTGCTCAACCCGCTAGCTGCAAAGCGACACCGTCTTGATTGCGGTTAACTTTAATTCTTCCAATCAAATGGCGCCGTTGCCGGGGAGACGGTAGCGTATTTTCTTTCTCGTTATTCGGGTTAATATTCTTTTTTGTATATATTTATAATAAAAAAAAACAATAAAAAAAATCTTTTTGTTATTTTTGATCATTTTTTTGGGCAAGTGTGCAGATTTTTGCGTATTTGCAAACTGCGATTGTGGGAGCAAAGTGTACGTTCAAAGTTAATGTGATTACGAAGTACAGTGCCAAACATCCGGGTAGTTTGACCCGCGCAAGCGAACTTTCCAAGCTTACCGGATTTGATTCAACAGGGGTTTCCTAACCCAAAACTTAACGGTACGTACTTTACTAACACCTTCTTCTCAAATCCGACGCTTCCAATATACTATTCTTTGCAGGATTCTTTGCAAGTTCGCTAGCAAACGCTAAAAAAATTGACTAACCCGTATTTGTTGCAGTGCCGCGCTTAAACTAAAAAAACGATTTTTTGATTTTTTATAGAATTTTTATTGAATTGCGCATTGCATACATTAATACGGACTTAAGGGCAAGCGAACCCCACAATATACGGTAAAGGATTTCATCACCTTTTCCGTGGCCCACAAATCACGAACTTGAGCATAACGTTTACCCGCACAAAATTTAAAAGAAACTAGACTTTAAGCCTTAAGGACTTCGCGCTCACTAGGAGAAGTTAGCTGTGTTTAGAATCTCGCTTAACGGTATATTGTTTACGGGGTGTCTAGGAAAGTGTTAACGGCGAAACCGCCAAAAGAGAAAGGGTTATTTAATTAAGGAACTTCGCGAAAGCGTTGGAAAACCTCCCCTTATCTCTGCACTTACCTGGCCTCGTGATCAGTGTATCTTGAGCCCGTTTCTCGACACAGTTTTACTTCGACAATCAAGTTCTGGAGCAGGTCTAGTTGACCTAGGTGAACCCTAGAACGATTAGGTGTGTGGTATTTTTGTGTCGTGATTGTTTTTGTCCATATTCTTTTTTATTCTTTTATTAATATCTAAAAAAAATTTTAAAAAAAAAAAACATATTCTTTTCCCCCTCCTTTTCTCTGCCTTTCTTTCTTTCTCTCTTCATATCATGGGTACTCCACCTCGCAAAACTCTTGCCGAACTTTGGTACCCACAACCAGACATAACTTCCTACGGTTCTTGCTTTGGCCGAACTTCGAACGATCCATCCATGCCCAAAATTTCATTGAGAGATCGGATAGACACGTCTAGGACAAACACTTGCCCTCCGCAATCCACTTTGTATCAACCTTTTCAACCTCCCCCACCCTCTTATGTTGATACCCCTTTTCTTTGTACGGATTTCTTTAGCTTACATTATCGTATCTTTTCTTAACAACTTTATACTTGCAAATAAACACATAGGTTAGAATCAAACAAACATATACTCATTCTTTATTGACTCGTCTAAAACAAGAAAGGACATACAACCATCTCCCTGTGGATCGACCCGTGCTCAACCGGCTAGCTGCAAAGCGACACCGTCTTGATTGCGGTTAACTTTAATTCTTCCAATCAAATGGCGCCGTTGCCGGGGAGACGGTAGCGTATTTTCTTTCTCGTTATTCGGGTTAATATTCTTTTTTGTATATATTTATAATAAAAAAAAACAATAAAAAAAAATCTTTTTGTTATTTTTGATCATTTTTGTGGGCAAGTGTGCAGATTTTTGCGTATTTGCAAACTGCGATTGTAGGAGCAAAGTGTACGTTCAAAGTTAAGGTGATTACGAAGTACAGTGCCAAAGATCCAGGTAGTTTGACCCGCGCAAGCAAACTTTCCAAGCTTACCGGATTTGATTCAACCGGGGTTTCCTAACCCAAAACTTAACGGTACGTACTTTACTAACACCTTCTTCTCAAATCCGACGCTTCCAATATACTATTCTTTGCAGGATTCTTTGCAAGTTCGCTAGCAAACGCTAAAAAAATTGACTAACCCGTATTTGTTGCAGTGCCGCGCTTAAACTAAAAAAACGATTTTTTGATTCTTTATAGAATTTTTATTGAATTGCGCATTGCATACATTAATACGGACTTAAGGGCAAGCGAACCCCACAATATACGGTAAAGGATTTCATCACCTTTTCCGTGGCCCACAAATCACGAACTTGAGCATAACGTTTACCCGCACAAAATTTAAAAGAAACTAGACTTTAAGCCTTAAGGACTTCGCGCTCACTAGGAGAAGTTAGCTGTGTTTAGAACCTCGCTTAACGGTATATTGTTTACGGGGTGTCTAGGAAAGTGTTAACGGCGAAACCGCCAAAAGAGAAAGGGTTATTTAATTAAGGAACTTCGCGAAAGCGTTGGAAAACCTCCCCTTATCTCTGCACTTACCTGGCCTCGTGATCAGTGTATCTTGAGCCCGTTTCTCGACACAGTTTTACTTCGACAATCAAGTTCTGGAGCAGGTCTAGTTGACCTAGGTGAACCCTAGAACGATTAGGTGTGTGGTATTTTTGTGTCGTGATTGTTTTTGTCCATATTCTTTTTTATTCTTTTGTTAATATCTAAAAAAAAATTTAAAAAAAAAAAATCACATTCTTTTCCCCCTCCTTTTCTCTGCCTTTCTTTCTTTCTCTCTTCATATCATGGGTACTCCACCTCGCAAAACTCTTGCCGAACTTTGGTACCCACAACCAGACATAACTTCCTACGGTTCTTGCTTTGGCCGAACTTCGAACGATCCATCCATGCCCAAAATTTCATTGAGAGATCGGATAGACGCGTCTAGGACAAACACTTGTCCTCCGCAATCCACTTTGTATCAACCTTTTCAACCTCCCCCACCTTCTTATGTTGATACCCCTTTTGCAAGTCGTCCTTTGTCCATCGCTGAACGTATTGAACAATCCCGTAACCGATCTTTCACTCCTTTCACCACTTCAAATTCTTGGGATCAACAATTTCATTCACCTTCTTATCCAACTGTTGATCCTACCCCTGTCCAACCATTCAATTCCTACCAGTCCTACCCGACTTTTGCACCTTCCCTAGACATTGCTTCTATACAGCCTTTTGGGAATTTTCAGTATCCAAACAACTTTGAATCTTTTACTGAAACCCCTTCACAACCCATGTCTAGTCTGGAATAGTCGTTGGAAGAATTTAGGGTAGCGTCAAGCCAACAGATGATGGATTTGAATGCGTCCATGGCCGCCCTCATACAACCTAGTGACCCGATAGCTAGTTTTCAACTAGCTCCAAATTTTCCAATGTATGAAGAGGCGGTCGGACAGGCTGTGAATTTGAGTGGAGAGAGTGAGCTGTACCCCCTTCCAAATCAAACCTACCCGTTTCAAATTGAATCCCACAATTCCTGTGTTGAAAGTCTATCAAGTGTCCCAACTGCATTATCAATTGAAGATAGAATGTTTAATGAGTTGTGCGACTTTGTAGGGTTTGATTTGCCAGATTATGAAGGGACCTTGCCAAGTGAAACCATAAACAATCCTTTTGACCTCTACACCTCCATCTTAGAACCTGAATTGATTGAAATCCATGCTTTTGAGGAGATGTCGGAGAAAATTGACTTTCACTTGATTAAGGATATTGACGCCGGGAATATTTTGGATGATGAACCCGTAGATTTGGCTGAGTTTGTCTCTTCGAATCATCATCCCGAGTCATTAAATGTTTTTCCCGAACCCTATATGCGTCTGGATTTTGATGAAATATGCATGGATGAGCTAAATTTTGAGGAGAATATTGAGGATAGTACTGAGGATGAAACAGTTTTAATTAATGAGTCGGATTTTCCAATTCATCCTGTCCCTTCCACTGACTGTGTACACCCTCCCGAACCTTTAACCGATAACCTTCCTCAATCACTTCCCCCCACCCTTTCCATCGTTCCGACCATGCAAGAAACCGTCTCACTTTCATTTCGTATGTCTGGTTTACCAAGTTCGGTGTACCCATGGTTTCTCACGGATCTTGAGGGATTTGACCCCATTTCTCGACGGGTTAATAGATTAGCACAATCACTTTTTACACATCGCTCATCACAAATTGTGCTAATCTATTCACTCCATTTGCACCCTCAAGTTCGTACTCTACTTCTTTTTCCCTTCCGCCGTTCTTCTTCTTCTGATATACCGAGACCGTATCCCGCTTCTATCTCCATACGGTCTCACGTATTCTCCTTCTCTTTTCTCTACGCCTTCTTTCACCAGCCACTGCTTTATCACGATAAGATCTTTGAATGGTTGGTGCTCACCTTTGGCCTGTGTAAGGCCTTGTATAGTTTGAAACTGTTCTCTTTCCCCCCTGATCCTGAACTTCAACGTTTAACAGTGGAAACACTGTTTTACTTAAGTTTGGGGGGGACACCTTTTTTGTATATATTTTTTGTTTTTCTTTTTGTTTGTATATAATTTGTTTCTAGGGAGCGCCGACAATTTTGACCCTCTTGGTATAGCCTGACAGTGAGGGCACTGTCAAGTTTAAGTTTGGGGGTGTGCTCGGTAAGCTTTCTTCCTTCGCATTCATTTGTATATTTTGCATTTGCATACCTTATTAAAAACCCACAAAAATTGAAAATTTTCCAAAAAATATAAAAACTTTGTCGTCAAGTTAGCTAATAGGGTAACTTAGATCTTTATTCCGAAAGTTTAGTTGATATGATAGAAATAACTAAATTCTAGGTTTAGGAATTAAAAACCCTAAAAATAACCCTCATTCTGTTTAAACTTGGTAAGTATACGTCCTTACAGTTTTTTTTTGAGAAATAAGTAATCTTGAGTTCAGTTCTTGAGTTAAGTCAAGATGAAGGGAAAGTATTAAAGCTTTACTGGAGGATAAGTCTGAAAAATAGTTTCTTTTCTTGAGTTTAAATTTAGAAAGTATATACCCTACAAACTGCACTTACACGTACCTTGAAACTTGGGATAGTAGAAGATACCTAGAAATACTCTTGCCGGAAAGCCTAGTATGAAAGTGTAATACCCAGCCCTTGTTGTACGCCTACGTTGTATTTCTTTCATATATAATTTGTATTGATAATTATTTGATTATTTTAAAATTTTCCCCAACCTATTTTAGTTCTCCACTCTTCTATTTCATTTCTGTTCCGGCCCAACCCACACTTTTCCCAGCCTTTTCATTCTTTCCCATTATTGTTTTTATTGATTTTTCTCCCGGCCCGGCCCTCACTAATTTTCCTTCACAATTCTTTTATTTTCAGGCCGAGCCCAGTTCTCAGCCCAATTCCTTTTATATTTTGTCATTAATTAATTAAACTACTTTGGCCCGCCAGCCCTATCAGCCCGACCCGTTTGTTCTATTCCATTTAATTCTCTTTTTATTTGCCAGCCCTATTTCCTTTATTCCTTCTAAATTACCAGCCAAAACTCCCTCCGGCCCGCTTTCCTTTTTGTTCTCGGCCCATGCTCACACCCCCATTTTCTAAATTCTTTAATGTTTCAAATTCCCTTATATTTTTCCACTTAAATCATCTTTAAATTCTAAAATAAATTTCCACTAACACCTCTTAATTTCCCCCCATAAATTTCCATTAACCCACATCTAATCACTCCATTACTTTCCATATTAAATTTTACTTCCCCATTTTTCTTCAATTCCCTTTTCTTACCGTTCACTCACAACATTTATTCCCTCTCTCTCACATTAATTTACCTTTTCAATTACGCACGTTACTCTCTCTCTCTCCTCTCGTTCTCTCATTCTCTCTCTCTCTCTCTCACACACACACGTTCACTCTTCCCCCTCTCTCATTTTCCCGCTCTCTCTCTCTCTCTATCTATCCCATTCTCTCTCCCTCTCTCTCTCGAACTCGCGCCGACGGCCGCGCGTCGCAATCACCGCCGTCTCCTTACCGCCACCTCCTCACCGCCGCTCGCCTCCACCTCGTCGTCTCCACCCTCGCCTTCAACCTCGTCGCACCCACCGACCCAACTACACCCGAGCCGACTCCCACCTCACCGCCGTCCAACCACCGCCGTCGCCCCTCACTGCACACTCAACTCGAGATCCCATCGACCGGCTGCCATCTACAACTCCAGCAACCACTGCCCGAGCTACTCACTGCGCGCCAGCCACCACGCCATCGCCGGCGCTCACCAGCCTCCCTCCCTCGCCATTGTGAGCCCCGTTTCCAGCTGTGGCCTCCGCGTTCTGAGCCTCCCATCATCTCCAACCCGAGCAACACCCTTACCGGCCAAACTCCAAGCCTCGACCACTGCAGGCACTCCGACTACGACGACGAGCCCCACTGCCTCGAGCCGCCTCGTCAGCCTAAGCACTACCCCAGCACTGGCCATCCGAGTTCACTCACCCCCACTGCAACCACGACCCCAAACCCTGCGCAGGCACGCCCTCACCTGAGTTCGAGTCCTCAAGTCATCGCCAAGCTGCTACGCGACACCTCGGCCACCACCTGTGCACATCTCGACCACGAGTTTCCCCTCAGCGTATATCCCTTACTCCGGCCAACCTACGCTGCTCACCGCTGCCCAGAACAGACCAGAGCTCGTACCGAGACGTTGCCGTCGCCGTTCGTCGCGCGTTCGTGGCGTTATCGTCACCACACAACCCCGAGACATTCTCAGGCAAGTTGTTACTTGCTTACATGCTATATTACTTAAGTTATAATTGTTAAATGCATGAATTATAAAGTTGCAAGTTTAAAACCATTATGTGCCGTAACTGTTCGATGCTTGTTCCCTTAGAAAAACATTATCAAATTTGACGGAACTGGATAAATTACATTGGCTCTGGTAGAGATGGTTAATGTGTGCAAATTTCATTAGAAAATACGACTGTTAAAGATTAAAACGACCACCCCCCAAGTTTGACCGTAAAACTGTAATTCTGTTGCACCTGAAAACCGTTAAATTCACCATAAATCATATACATATTAGAATGGTGAGTTCGAGGGCTCAAATCGAAGCTGACTCGACAAACTTTAACCCTGTACTAGTTTCCAGACATTTCTGTACTTAAACCATGATGAAAATTTGATCGGAGTGCGACTCTGGACTGCAGTCCAGAGCGACTCCAGTTATTGGTTGCTGTTCCGTTTTGAGTACCACAGGATTTACTTGACTCTTAGGTTGCGGAACTCCACTGTTTATCGTAGATAAACCTGTTAGCTAGACAACATAATTGATTTCACACTGTTTCGTTACCGTTTGATATTTAATCTGTAATTTAATAGATCGGGACACATAACAGTCCCAGCAGAATCAGAATTGACATGTTAATATTAAACAGATTATAACTCCCAACATACAGACGCGATTGAATATCCGTTTGTTGCGTTGAAAACCTTACTGAAAACACTAGAATTCATTCAACTGTAGCGTCGCTAAATTATGATCCCAACTGGGGTTAAAATGCGTTGCGAAATGGATTCCTGATTCTGAAACCGGATTTCCAGCCGCGTGCGCTTAAAATGAAACAGTTTTAACTAATGATCCTGAAACCCGATTAACTTGAAACAAAATTCTATGGATAGATAACTGAACATACTAATTACTACCTGTTTATTGTTTCGCTAAATTATATACGTACGTTTCCTGATAAATCGTGCAAGTGATAGACTATGGTTTTTATGACACCTTATTTGTGTTTCTCATACCGTTCATGCATCACATCATACTCATATCGTTGTAGTGATAACCTAGTGATATCGTGCATTCACCCAGTGTTAGATTTTAGTGATGATTGTGGCAAGTACGTCAGTGTTCGTGTATCCGTGATTAAGTGAAAGTGATACGTACTTGTGCACAATCAGTGTCCCTTTTATTCTATTGCATTGTCGACGTCTGTGGGATGCGTGTACGTGTGACTATAAGTGGTATGGGACACTTATGGAAGCGCCTGCACGGATGTCACAGATAAGGCATCCGACACTGCCATTTATCTTAGGTATTAGTCGGGACGTGCTTGATGGAGGTCCTGCCTCCAGTTCTCGCGCAGACTTGTCACGGATCGATTAGTATTTAGGATGATGGTTAGCGTTTGATGTAGACCACGGGGTATGGGGTAGTTTAAGTGTGAGTTCAACAGAATCTCGGGAGTCCCATGCCGGCTTATATATTTAAGGAGTTATATGGAGATTTACAGGGTATGTGATATATACACCGTGATACACTCGTTACATGCTGGGCCCGTGGTCCCTTGCCCTTGGGTCCTACCCTTGGGTGGAGGACACTCACGAGTGGTTGACTCTCACACTTGGACTGACGATAGGCTTATTGACCTGTGCAGTGAGACTTAGAGACTGATAGGGTTACTGTCATTTACATTCCTTGTATACTGTGTTGATATACGTGACATATCGTTATACCGCTTTACTGTTCCGCTGCATTGATCCCTGCTCATTTATTTCCATGCTGTCATTGATTTACTGTTATTCATATCTATTACCACTGTTAGAACTGTTACTTGATTATATACATTATATTGCTATTGTGTCGCTCTGACGACCTGAGTATGCATGCTCAGTGTGAGGAGAAGATTTAGCCTGGACCAGAACTAGACGTGCATCACAGACTTCTTTACTTGCCCTCCCGCGTTGTCTTCATTTGTTCCACTTCAGGTCAGTCTTTATATTGTTTCCTTCAGTTACTGCATTTCTCATTACCTGTGCAATATATACTGTTTACCATGAGAAACTAGAAGCCGAAGTGTGACTACGTCAGGACTTTTCTTTGACCGTAGGAGCATGGCTGGCCTTGTCTACCCCTCGTATTCCGTATTTTGGGAAGCGGGGCGTGACAGAAAGAAAAAACGGTATTTAAAGCTAAACACCAAAAGAGCATATTGAAAAATATATCCGGTCTTGAAAAAGAAAAAGAAAAAGAAAAAGAAAAAGAAAAAGAAAAAGAAAAAAATAGAATAAAGTCAAGATCTGGAAACTGCTATTTACGCTTTAAAGTTCACACATTCAGTAATCGGTCGTTAGTGCCTCAAGAAGCATTAATAGTCGCATGAAAAGTGTGTGAGCAAATCCGTCCATCCTTAATGAAAAGAAGTAGTATTAGGTATTAGGGCAAGGGTATATTAGCTTGAATTGAATTCTTAAGTGTAGGGGTGCAAATATACACACACGTAGGGGTATACAATCGATGTTTGAATAAAAGATAGAAATAAAGAATAAGACTTGTGTTTTCTGTAAAGTTGATAAAAATCCCTGATTTGAGGCCGCGCTTTAGAAGGAAAACTCAGGAGAACCAACATCTTTCTAAACTTTTTTGGAACGTATATGATCTAAGGATAAATAGATTAGAGGTGTGAAGCATAAGGGTTGGATATTTCTAACTTAGGATAATAGAGTTTCTAACGTAAATACTAAACTATAGGAATAGAATCGATGTTAACTTATGACACTAGCTTGACGGGATTTTGTGGGTGTAATCCGCTGAAAACCCTCAGGAGACAACACTCCTCCTACTAGGGACACCTAGAGGTTTAACGGCTTGTTGCACGCGCTCAGTGCAATCGCGTTCCCTGCGAAAGTGCGGTTATCATTTTATTTTTATGAATAATTGGTTTTGCTCGAGACGAGCAAAAGTTAAGTTTGGGGGTATTTGTTCATAACAGAATACTGCATTTTATACCGCCCATTCTTATGCTCGTGTGTTTATAGGTAGGTGCTTTTAATCAGTGTTTGCTACATAATTGCAGAATACAGGTTCTCGGCTCTGAACAATGAATATCATGAAAAAGTACGACAAATTCCGGATTACTGCAAACAACAGATAAAACACGGTCTCCGCTCTCTATCCGTGTGTTGCCACATACCAGTTAAGGGACAAGATGGCAAATCAATTGTCATGTCATGCACAAAGCTCTAGGTCAACACAAGATCCAAGAAATCTACGCGGAGCTCGAGGAAATCATGGCAAAAGATCCACATCACATCACCTTTTTGTTGTGCTAGAATTCTGGAAATATTGTGAAGAGATTCTGAGAAAAGTCATATACCACACTGAAGAGGACAACAAACCAGGGACCCCGACCAAAGCCCACAGCCCAACACCACTAAAGGGCCGCGGATCCGCGGCCAATAGGGGGTATTGGCCGCGGATCCGCGGCCATGTGGGGTCTTCATTCTGTCGTTTTTCATGGGCACTTTGGGTACTTCATTTTATGTCAGAATTTGCCCCTAGGGTTTCATTTCCTTGCCTATAAATACAGCAGATCTGAGCCAAGCCAAGGGTCCAATTCTAAGGCCATTCTTTGTTCTTCTTTCTTTTTAGGATTTAGTCTTTTTCTTCTTCTTCTTCATTCTTTTTCCATGAAAATTGTAATGAGAGCTTTTTGGGTGGGAGATCAATGAAGATGAGGGCTTTTTGTATCATTCTCTTTTGTTTCTTCTTCCCCTTGAGATTCTTGCTTTCTCTTAATCATTCAACCTCTTCATTGAGCTTGAATGGTTAAGGGTTAGTTATTGATCTCAAGGGTCGTATTTTCTTATGGAATTAGCGCTTCATTTCACATGCGTTCTGTACCCTTCCCTTGATCTTGCAACCTCTTGATTGAGCTTGTAAGTTTAAGGGTTGGCTATTGATCACATGCTTGTCTTGAGTTCTAGTTTCTTGTTCTTTTTATCTCTTTTTATTACTTGCTTATTATTATCTTGCTTTACTTTCTTGCAATTTATATTCATGCACTTAATTACTTGTAATCTTTTCTTTTCTTTGTTCTTTTCTTTTGCTCTCTTTTTGGTTCCTTTTGTGAATGAATGTAATTATCGTTGTTAAGAATAAATACGGTATTGTAAGTTAACATTTCTTTGCTCATTTCCTTTTCCCGTTATTTTCCATTGAACTCCGCCCGAACCATACGCAAGCGCTCCGTTAGGCACCCTACCCCGACAAGGTAGCGGTGATTCCTAACCGCGACCGGTTGCGTTCGGTTTGGCCGGAGGCGAAAACAAGAGACAAGAACGGAAGGACAAGGGTAAATAAGCCGGATTCCACAAATACCGCGCTTAAATCCCCTAATCCACGTTGTTGCCGATTGCTCTAGCTTCAATCGGTCAAGACTCGGCTCAAAGGTTTTGAGTACGGATATCTTTAGCTTACACTTTCGTATATTTTCTTAACAACTTCATACTTGCAAATATTACACATAGGATAGTCTCGAACAAAGATATACTCATTCTTTATTGACTCGTCTAAAACAAGAACGGAAATACAACCATCTCCCTGTGGATCGACCAGTGCTCAACCGGCTAGCTGCATAGCGACACCGTCTTGATTGCGGTTAACTTTAATTCTTTCAATCAACAAGTTAAATATTTGTTTTACTAATTAATTACGAGCAAGAGCTTGTAGCTCATCGGTAATACCTTGCACTGCTGAAATTGCTGAACCAAGCCACCAGAGTTCAAATCCCATACCCCACATTATTTTTAATATTGATTTTTTTAAAACCTTTAGAATACCAAGGGTTTACACGTGCATATCTCACAAGAACCCCACTACACCCTGAAATGTAACTGTACTAGAGGATAGACTAGCCGTCGGGGGATGTTTCCGGCCGCCTAACTCGGCCGAAATCGGCCAACTCGGTTGGCGAACCGGCCGACTCAGGCCGCCGTCCAAGTCACGGCCGAGTCGCGGACGAGTCGGCCGATTCCGGCGACGACCCCAACATGAAAAATGTGTCTTTTCATCTCCCCTGCACACCTGTATAATGTATTTTCTCAAACCATTTCCAGAGCTCTTTTAAAACACCAATTACTTCACTTTTAATACATTTTATTACATTTTTCATTTTAACCTTTCACCTACCCTAAACCCTAGCCTAACCCTATAAATACAATCCCTAAACACTATCTCCTCACTCCAAAATTCTGATCAAAACTCTCAAGAAAACTCTAGCGAAATTATGTGCAATTTAAGTTAGCAAAAGGGCGAAGCTTCGGCGATTTTCCGACGACAACCTTAGGATCTCCCGGCGACGAAACGACGCACCGGCGCCTCCTTCAGTTCCCTCTCCATTTCTCCTAACATCTAAGCCAGTAAGTCCCACCTTCCCCTTTCTCTACTCTTTTCTAAACTACGTATTTCTAAAACCCGACGGAATCGGAGCAAATCCAATTTCCGATTCGGTTCTTCCTAAAACTCTCACTTTTCTTTAATACAATCATGTTAAACCATTACATGTTGACTATTAAACATTAACAAACATGTTGAACAAGTTTCATGACAATATATTTTATTTTGTAACTTTTACCGCTCTTTTTCATTAAAATACCATGTAGTTTCATTTCGACATTTAAACCATCACAAACTTACTATACCTTTAAATTAGATCATGAGGTAATGACCTACCTCCTCACAACACTCATATGAAATATAGCACAATACTTTCAAGTATCTAGAATATGGGAAAACGAAACCTTTCAAATAAATACCACTTATTATCAAAAAAACCGTTTTCTAAAAGATTAAGTATTTTACAAATCTTTGCAAAACGCCGCTACAACCCATTTGGGGAACCCGTTTGGGATGGTGCGGATTATCGCACATCCTCGGGCTTAGTAGTGCGAGATTCAGACCTCCGCAAGGAGCATTCGGTCTCGAAGATTTAAAATACAACATCTTAAGAAAATGAGATTTCTAGAAATATAAATTATATATTAAAATTATTTTTATATAAATATATATAAGTAACATTAAAATATCTATTTTGTAATAATATAAATATTCCAACTCTTTTCAAAAATCACAAGAATCACTTTACATTAAAATACCATGAATTCCATACAAGTTCAATATTACAATTAAATACCTTATATTATGAAATTAGGTTAATTTCACTAGAAATATCACAAATATAAAATCTACATTTATTTCAACTCTAAAGACGATAATTAAACACTTGGGGTGTATTTTGAAAAGTATTTAAAAGTATTTTTATATAAAACCCCCTCAAGTTCTATAAATTACCCTAAGGACCCTAGTAAATATAGGTTTAAGCGGGACCAATCTCTTGAGCCTCAGGGAGCCGGAGAAGTGGGTGCTTGCCTATTTAAGGTAGACAACTTAACAACGGTGTTATCAACACGGTAATCGTTTTTGAAAAAGACACAAATCCTGCCGCCCATGTGCAGCGGTTACTGATAACATCAAAACAATCAGGACTTCAATTTCTTTTATAATTATTCTGACTCAGACTGAGTCTCATTAATAATCTGACTTGAATATGATTCAAGTATCCAAACTACAATTCAACATGAATCCATATATATTCAATCTATCAACCTATACAACTTGACTGAACCGAACTATGAATATACTTCCATTTACATGATTCTCCAGTTACATCCATTTACATGATTCTCCAGTTACATCCATTTACTGATATCCTGGTTTCGGCAAAATCGTCTATACAATTTTCAAGACAATACAATACAATACCAACAGTACAATTATTACTAACAATAAAATAAATACACGGGGTATTGGGGTAGTTCATTCGTGAATCCAAAGGAATCTCAAGAGTCCCCCTAGATCATAAATCTATGTCTACTAACACAAGCAAGCTATCACGAGGGCCCGTGTTTCCATGCTCCTGTATTAAAACCTGTTGAGTTTGGAATACTTCGACGACAGTCGAAGTCCCGTTACTAACATTTGATTCGGGCCCGTGGTTCCCTACCCCTGAATTACAGCCTGTTGGGTTTGAGAACACTCTTGAGATTGGTTGACATTCACCCTTGAACTTACGATAACAACAACATTAATACTAATTACAACAGTATAACAATATAATACAAGTTTAAAAGCTACACTCTCTCTTTCTCTCTCTGTCTATTCTATTTCTCCCTTCTTTTTGGGACTTACCGAGCGATTTGTTCGCTGACGACATTCTCTTTCTTTCTTCTTTGAATGTCGTCAGGTGTTTCGGACCTTCCAGAGATCGAGCCCAGCATCGAAGACTTGGACCAGCTTTCCTACGACCCAGAGCTTTAGCTACATTGTACACTTTTATTTCAGTACTTTTCCTTTTCTGTTATGCCACTGTTTAGGCATTGTTTCTTTCAGATGTATTTACTTTTCCATGTATTGTACAAAAAGAATATGAATAAATAAAGTTGTTGTTTTATTATATCTTGTCTCTTGTGCATTTTTCTTTTATATTGCTTAGATACGCTTAGCGTATTTACTTCACCGTAAATACGTAGCGGCCTCGTCGCGTCCCCTTCGCCGTATACCGGGAAGCGGGGCGTGACATTTTTATAGCAAAGAAAAGAAAGGAGTAGGCTTAAATCAAAGGGGATCCGATCAAACTTCAATCGGACCAGAAACCTGAGGAGGATTCTCCACGAATTCGGCGCTAGCTGGCCCGGGGCGAGACGGAAACAATGGAGCACGGCACAAACCTCAAGCGAGAAGGGCAGACGCATCCCAGCCCGGAACGCTTCCAAGTACAGGGCAATCTCTTTGCCCTGCACCTGGTCTGCCCGCTCGCTCTCCCTGGCCAAACGGAGGGAATAGCCAGAGAGGATATGAAAACGAGCCCAGATGTCGGAAAGCTCATCCAGACGGTTCAGAACTTAGGGCGCTTCGCGGGTATTCCCGATGCGTGCTTTGGGCGCCCTTTTCTCCCCCGACGACGAGGGACAAGGGCGTCGTTCCCCTGGAGGGAGAGCCCGACACGGAAGACGAAGATGAAGATGAAGAAGAAGAAGAAGAACTCTCTCGGCTATCGTAAGCCGAGGAGGAAAAAGATCCACTGGGCTTGGCTTCATAAGCTGAAGCCTCATCACCCGACTCAACCCCTACTATATCAATAGATACTTCGGAGGAAGACATCTAACCTAATTCAAGAAAGGATTGGCCGAGGAAAGTTTTGTTAGCTGAAATTTCGACCTAAGCGGATATGCGCCGGGCAATCTTCAGACGAAAAGAGACGGCTAGGGTAAAGTATCGGCCGTGCGATGACCCCCTATTTATACACTTAGCAAGAAGCCACCCAACGGCCCAAATCCATTCCCGCCAAAATGAAGCGTCATACCTAGCGGCCACCGGGACTCCACGTGGCGACCGGCCATTGGACACATCCTTTCTCGCCAGGATTCGGGTGACAGCCCATCACGTCCTGCCACCCAGTGGTGGACACGTGGCGCGTAGCCCAACCGACCGAGTGAACAAAACGGCGCCCCCTTTTTAAGCGCAATTATTTCACTGATACACTGACGTCACTAAAGATACGCGCGGGAACTGAGACGCTTCTGTTGGGGTCAAAATTTACACCCCGGTTGACCAAGTCAAAATCAAAGTCAACCCCAAGCCAAGTGGGACCAAGCCCAGGTCAAGTGGGCCCATGCCCGAGTCGAACCCGAACATGAAGCGGCCGGCCTCCCCCATGACAAAATAAAATTTTTCTAATAAATAATTTTGGTGCATTTTTTTTATGAATAAATGTAAGAAAAATGGATATAAAGCCAATTTTTTGTAAAACCCATGGCTCATGTGCAAATGAAATGAGCACATGAGGCATGAGATGGGCAAAATGTCATTTTGTTAAGCCCAATGGGCTATATGTAAAGTGTGTAGCCTATAAAAGCAAAGATGATGAAAATATCTCAACAACTTTTTCTCTCTCTCAAAAATTAGGGTCTGTGCCTCCTTCTTCCTCAAGGTTCTAAACCTTCTTCTCCTTTTTGAATTAAATCAAGAGTTTCACTCTTCCTTTTCCAAAAATAAATAGTTTTTCACCGTCAAACCCTTGAAGGGGAGCTCAGATCTTCCATCAGATCTAAAAAATGGGAGATTTTTAAATATCACCCCCTCTTTTTCTCTAAAATCCAGCCAACAGAAGAGGAGGAAGAAGGAGACCCGTCTCTAAAAATTCCATCTTGGGAAGATCCAAGGCCTAAAAGAAAATCCAAGGCCAAAGAGGAGAAGAAAGGGGTCCCCTTTGATCATTTCCTGAGATTTCAAGGAGTTTAACTCCATTCAAGATCTCTTGGAGTTTAACTCCATAAACAAAACTTTTTTTATATAGGAGTTTAACTCCATTCAACATCTTTCGGAGTTTTAACTCCATAAATAAAAAAAATAAAAAAATCCTCTTTCAGAGTTTTAACTCCTTTTTCCGGGGCTAAAAGCCCCTTCTTTCCGCCGGCGCCCAAGCGCCCGCATGTCGGGAACGTGAGGCGCTAGCACCCAGCGCCCGCGTGCCGGGAACGTGAGGCGCTTGCGTCCAAGAACCCAGCACCCACGTGCCGGGCACGTGAGGCGCTAGCGCCCAAGCCCCCGGCGTCCAAGCGCCCCGGGCCCACGTGCCGGGCACGTGAGGCGCTCGCACCCAAGCGCCCAGCGCCCACGTGCGAGGCACGTGAGGCGCTGACACTCACGCGTCCTTTGGACGCCATTTCCCCCCTCATTTTAGATACACTCCACACTAAAAATAACTCCCCCGTTAGAAAAAAATTTGCGAGGGGTAAACTCTGCGAGGCCCCCGATATACCCAAGACCCCTCAAAACACAACATACGCACACTGTACATTGAGTTCGCATAACCCGTTTGACCCGTCAATTTGAGGTTCCTTCGCCTTAAAGGCGAGGGGTAATTAACGACAGCTTAGTCCGAGGCTGCCAGAGATTTGGATCCCCACAATCAATAAACCCCCGCCTGCCCTAGGCAGGGGAAATCTGTAGTACGCCTGACAAGCGCGCGCGTATTTCCATCTCAACGGGGTGACGAAAAACACCTTACAGATTCTGGCACGCTCGGTGGGACTTTTCTCTCTTCCCATATCTCGGGTCAAGCATTCATGCGAACTCATTTAACGTATATGCCGATGCTTGTACTGAAATAATGTTTTTTTCGTGCAGCAATCAACTTTCAAAGATGATATCTCCCAAAATGAATTCAGCTGCCAACGCGACCCCAATCTCGTACGTGGTCAAGATCAATGCTCGTGTGGTTCTCCCTGTCAGTCTCAGCAGGCAATGGGAGGAGTCACCCCGTCAATTTGGTTCTGTCATCATCTACCCTGCTGGAAGCGCTCATCTGGCGGAAGTCCCGACAAACCAAGCAGCCAAACCGACCTCAAGGGGCAGGAGGCCGAACGTTGTGATCGCCAAAGCATCCCACTCCAAATGCAAATATGTGTTTGAACGGCTCTCCACTGTCCCGACTGGGGGCAAGGCCGTCAATACCAATGGAGCCACAAAGCATCTCCAGCGAGCTCAGACGACTCCAACAAGTGCACAATCAGGTGTATCTCCAAATTCCTCCATCTCCCGGTCTACGGCGGCTTCCCGAAGAGCCGTAACCAGCCAAGTGCTCAAAACAGAAAGGCTGAGACAGAAGCGGCTCGGGTATCGAGCCAACAAGAGGGCCAGGACTCCGGCCAAGTGGAATCTTGTAAGATTCCAAGAGCAGAGTCATCCTGCGATGAAGGCTGAGTCGACCATAAAGGTCAGCAATTCTTTCGAACCTCTGAAGTGGGTTCAGAAAAACGCCAAGACCGCCAGAATTAAGAAGACGGCAGTTCGAACGATGTTGCAAAGAGACGTGTCCCAGCCCCAACAGAGAAAGCATGACACCGTCTCTTCAAGAGTCTATCAAGCGCTCTGCGCCGCGCGAAAACAGCGGGGAAAATACAGAAAAGAAGCGCCGGCACTACTCAAGAAGTCGGTCAGGCCAGCCATCTTTAATTAATTGTCCGTTACCAAAACAGAAGGGCCACGACAGCGGTCCACGAAATCCGCTGCCAATAATGAAAAGACGGCCGGATATGTTATCCATACAGTCTATATGGCAGGCGATCGTCCCAGCGACAACTTGCGCAGCAAAAACAAGGACGGTGCTACCACATCCCAAGCCCAATCTGGCTTGAATGTGGTTGTCGTTTCCCAAGATCAGCCGCCTCCGCTGGATGATGAAAACCCTCTCGATGAGGCCGATAGGCAGAAGGACCCCGCAGTCCATGTAGAGTCAAGCTCGGACAGCGAGGAAGAGCCGACTTTGCGCTCCAAGACCGCAGAGCATGAGCTGCTTCAAGAGCTTCAAAAACAGCTCAGGAGCAAAGATAAAGAAATGGCCAAGCTTTACTCAAAAATCGATGACCTGACGAATGTTGTGATGCAGCTCACGGCTCAAATTGCTCGAGCACCTTCCAATCAGGCACATGTCTCTACTCATAGGCCGGGTGATGACAACCCGAAGTAACTGATGCATGTCCCCTTGGGTCCAAGATTGGGTGAGCCACATGAAAGCCGGCCACATTCCGCATCTGGGGACACCTTGGCCCCAGATAGCACTATCCCGAAAACACAAGATCCGATAATGGATTTGGTCACTAGCAAGGTTAGAACATTGGTAGCCAAAGCCGAAGCTCAGAAAGAAATCGGCAGTAGTGGGCGGCCATATCCTGCACAGTACAATCTGATCGAGTTTCCGAGCGGCTACGTCATTCCTAAGTTCGGAAGATTTGACGGGACGGGAAACGCAAATCAGCACGTCGCCCGCTTTAAAGCATCGTGCGGAAATACAGGGGGCAATGATGCGCTCCTTCTTCGTCAGTTTGTCAACAGCCTGACCGATGTCGCTTTCGACTGGTACGCGAGTATACCAGACGGGTCCGTCATTACCTTTGCCCAAATGGAGTCTCTGTTTTGGCAAAGATTCAAGAGTGTCAGTGATAAAATCTCCATTGCTGACCTTGTGAGGACCAATCCGGGGAAGAATGAAAGCAACACCGACTTTATCGCCCGATGGCGTAATCTCACAGTCAAGTGCGAACCGCCGCTGTAGCAGGACCAGTCTGTCAGCCTTCTCATTGGGAACCTCAGTAATTGGATGGTCCCATTCTTGTGTACAACATGCCTCAAGACGTTTCAGGAGCTGACCAAGAAAGTCCAAATGCTAGAATGCTCGAAGCAAGAGTCTACCCCGGACTCTCAGAGAGACAAGACTTGGAAAAGCAAGTGGGACGACAACCATAGAAGCGTGAATTCCAGCAGCACCAATGTCTTCAATGCGTCCGACAATGAAGACAAGCAAAAGGCAGGTGATTCCAAAACCAACCGGCCTCGAAAGCCAATGCTGGGAGGAGAAGGGCCTTCCCTACATGAGAAAAAGAACAAGATTTACTCTTTCAGAAGGGACAAGGTCCGCAAGATATTTAAAGATGCCTTGAACAACGGTCTACAATTGCCGGAGTCCAAAAGACCTCAAGAATAAAAAATGACCGACAATCCTCTATATTTCCTGTACCACCGAGTAGTGAGCCATGCGATCGAGGATTGCTATATCCTCAAAGACTGGGTTGAGAAGCAGTACAAGGCTGGAGAGATCGTGCTGTCTAAGAGTGTGTTGGTGAACAATCAAGTTGCAACCACCAACTTTATACAGACAGGAGCTGAAGCCTTCTGGGAGCAGACTGCTGAACCCGCTGCCCTGAGAAATGAAACTGACTCACCGTAGCCTCCGTGGAGTATGCACATATCTAATAAGACGAAAAAGATACTAAAGTTACTTCGGAAAGAGCCCAGAACAGAATGGGAAGGGCAGAAGAGGCCCACCATTCCAGCTGCCCATTTGGCTCAATCAGGCTCAAAATCAAAAAAGCTCAAGAAGAAGAAAAGTGCAGCTCGACGCGAAAAGGAGTCTGCAGGGAGATCGACCATTCAAAGGAGATAGAAGAAGACTCCAACTAAGAGATCCCTATAGTGACCTGCTACGCCATTCATCTGGGTAGCGACTCTGAGGAAGAGCTCTGTTTTCCCAAAGAGGACGAGGAGCTCGCCACAAAGGCCAACCAAATCCAGCTCAGAAACGGCAGAGCTCTACCGCCGAATCAAGGCAACGCCTCAAAAAGGAAGGAAAAACAACTTGCTAATGAAGATGATGGCGGAGAGCCGACTCATTAAAATTCGAGTCCTTCCTCGATGGACTATAATGTCTTGGCTCATCTCCGAAAGCTTCCGTCTCTCCTGAGCATCTATGATGCCTTGGTCCTATCTAAAGAGCTTAGAGATGTTCTCATTCACGCTCTAAAAAACCCCGAGCGGTATCAGGATCGTTTTGCAGAAATTAATATGAAAGTATCCCAGTACGCTCTGCATGCCGCCACGGTCACGTTTAAGGATGAAGACTTTCTACTGGGAACGGCTGGGCATAATCGGCAGCTTTACGTGACCGGGTACAGCGACGGAGATCGGATTAATCGTATATTGATTGATCCGGGATCCTCAGTGAACATCATGAACTTGCGGACTCTAAAAAGTCCGTCAATGGACGTCCGACACCTGTCAAGGGAAAGGATTGTCATTTAAGACTTCAACCAAAATTGCCAGCAAGTTCTGGGATCCATAGCTCTGCCAATCAAATTTGGGGATCTGCAAACCGAAGATAAGATATACGTGATCGATACTGACACGTCTTATAAAATTCTCTTGAGACGGCCGTGACTCCACGATTACGGCATCGTTCCGTCAACTCTCCATCAATGCATGAAGTATACTAAAAATGGCGAAGAAAGAAGCATTGACGGAGACATCCATCCGTTCGGTGTGCATGAAGTCTTATATGAAGATTCTCGGTACTTTGTGAACCTCCAAAGTGTTGAGCTACAGCTGACCAACGACAGAACGGCCCCGAAGCTCAAAAGAAAGTCTGAGCCGGCTGTTACTTTCAAAAGCAAAAAAAAACCTAGTGAGTCTGCGTTTCGGCAGTAACACTGATGAGTCCGACACTGGAAGTCCGTCCTTCCATAAAACTTGCCCACATTTAGGTAGCGATACAGATGAATCTGATACTGAAGGCCTATCCGACAGCAAAATTTGCCCTCGTTTAGGCAGCGACACTGAAGAGCCGGGGGAAGAGGACCACCTTGCAATAGCTGTGCAGACTGGGACCCAATGCAACAAGCGAAACTACGAGAGACCTTCAAAATTGCAAAAGGGTCTCTAGCCGTCACAAGGGTGCCGGAGCAGATATGCAAAGAGCTCGATGCATTGTCAGTCTCTACCGTGGACCAGCTGAAAACTTTCTACGTTCCCGGAAGGAAAAATAGACAGAATGGTATCCTGTTTTATGGGTCAATCCTATTGTGCACCCGGACGATTTGTCTGACGCGTGCCTTCCTTATGAGAGAGGCATAAGAGCCATCCTCAATCCCAGATACTATGCGCCCGAGATGCGGGAATATTTCAAAAGGTGCGGATGCCGGTTATATCAAACGGAGTCCGAAGCAAAGTTTTATAAAGGGCTATGGCATCCGCCTCAGGTCCGAGCACTCATCGATGGACGAATTCCAGATAGACAGGGCACAGGTTTCATTCAACCTGATTCCAAAGCATGCTACATGATCCATATTGGGGAAGCCAGCGAAGAGTCAAATGATGAAGATAAGATATCCGAGCCAGAAGAAGCCCCTCAAGAGCTCGAAGATGGCGGACAAGAAACCTTCGATGAGCTAACCGAGATCGATTTGGGAACGCCTGATGATCCAAGGCCGACCTATATAAGCTCACTCTTGTCAGAGAAAATGAAAGAGCAGATAATTGCCCTACTCCATGAGTTCGCCGACTGCTTCACGTTGACGTAAAAAGAAATGCCTGGCTTCTCCCCTGAAGTGGACGTGCATAAGCTGGCTATATCTCCTGAAGCCAAGCCTATCAAACAAGCTCCTCGAAGAATGAGAAGGGAGCTGGAAGAAAAGGTCATCGAGGAAACTAAGAAACTTATCGATGCTGGCTTCATCAGGGAAGAGAAATACGCAGACTGGATCGCATGAGAAAAATGGGCAGATCCGGGTTTGTGTCGATTTCAGGGACCTTAATAAGGAATGCCCTAAAGATGATTTCCCACTTCCGGTCATGAAAATGATAGTCGATGACACCTCAAATTAAGAGCTGTTCACCTTCATGGACGGTACGTCTGGGTACTATCAGATAAAAATGTCGTCTGAGGATGAGAGGCATACAGCATTTCGAACCCCGATCGGTATATACTGTTACAAAGTGATGCCGTTCGGACTGAAGAACATAGGTGCTACATATCAAAAGGCAATGACCAATATCTTTGATGACCTAATCCATAAAGTTGTCGAATGTTATGTTGATGATCTGGTCGTCAAGACAAAAGCCATGGCCGATCACATCCAAGATCTTAGAATCGTTCTCACTAGACTGAGAGAATACGATCTGAAGATGAATCGTCTGAAGTGCGCTTTTGGCGTGTCATCGGGAAAATTCCTGGGCTTCATAGTCCGACATCGAGGGATCGAAGTTGACCCATCCATGATAAAGGCCATCATGGAGATGCCCCCTCCAAAGAATCTGACGCAGCTGAGATCTTTTCAAGGCAAGCTTGCTTATATACGAAGGTTTATCTCAAATTTATCGGGGAGATGTAGGCCCTTCTCAAAGCTCATGAAGAAAGGAGCTCCTTTTGTCTGGGATGCCGAATGTCAAGAAGCGTTCGAAAGCATCAAACAGTATCTGTTGCACCCTCCAGTGCTAGCCGCACCCATTCCAAATAAATCGCTTATTCTCTACACTGCCGCGCTAGATGAATCACTCGGTGCACTCTTTGTCCAGAACAACAAGGAGGGAAAAGAAAATGCCCTCTACTACCTCAGTCGAACTTTAGTTGGGGCGGAACACAACTATTCCCCAATCGAAAATCAATGCCTGGCTCTGATATTTGCTGTGAAGAAGCTGAGGCACTATCTGCTTGCTCATCGGGTTATGCTGATCTCCAAGGTCGACCCGCTCAAACACTTAATGACCAAAGCAAACCTAGCCGGTAGAATGGCAAGATGGGCTGTCATGCAGCTTGAATTTGACATAATTTATACTCCTCAGAAAATAGTAAAAGGGCAAGCCCTCGCCGACTTCCATGCTGCTCATCCCATACCAGAAGGGTCGACGCTCAATTGCGAGTTACCCGACGAACAAGTGCTGCTCCTCGAGAATGATGAGCCATGTTGGGAGCTCTACTTCGACGGAGCCTCATCGGTCAGGACCTCCAGCAAATTAAGCATCCCATAGATAAAAGCAGGGATAGGATTGATATTCATCACGCCATCGATGGGAACCCTACGACGTTCTTTTGCTCTCACCGAGCCTCGCACAAACAATGAGGCTGAGTATGAAGCTCTGATAGCTGGTTTGGAGCTCTCCATAGAAATGGAAATCCTTCGGCTACAAGTCTACGGTGATTCTCAGCTTGTCGTCAACCAAGTAAGCGACGACTACAAAATATATAAGCCCGAGTTAGCTCGATATAGAGGCTGGGTGGTGGAACTCATGAAAAGGTTCACTCACATTGAACTAATGAGAGTCCCGAGGGCGTTGAACGGAAAAGCCGACGTACTTGCCCGCCTAGCCAAAGAGCTAGCTGATCCTGACATGGACGAAGTTCTAATCACAGTAAGAAGCCGGAAAATTCTGCCTCCAGTCTCTTTGCGTGAAGAAGAAAGCGTAGAACAAGAGAACAATCATGCCGAA
This sequence comes from Agapanthus africanus, assembly GCA_030015575.1. Lineage (NCBI taxonomy): Eukaryota > Viridiplantae > Streptophyta > Magnoliopsida > Asparagales > Amaryllidaceae > Agapanthus > Agapanthus africanus. Next base: position 978,613,542 of record CM057338.1, on the reverse strand, counting down.
GAAGTTTCGATCATCCAAGACGAGCTCGATTGGAGAGAACCCTTCATAGAGTACCTCCGATACGACAAGCTGTCCGAAGAAAAATCTGCGAGGATTCAGCTGAAGAAGAGAGCTTTCCGATACGTGTTTGTAAATAATACGCTATACCGTAGATCATATGACCAACTCTGGCTCAGATATTTGTTGTCGGCCGAAACCCAAAAAGTCATGAGAGAAGTTCACTCGGACGTCTGCGGGGCTCACCAGTCCGGCCCTAAAATGCGGCTTCAGATCAAACGGCTTGGATATTACTTGCCCACCATGATAAAGGATTGCGAAGAGCAAGCAAAGAAATGCCATCTCTGCCAAATTCACGGTGATTTCATTCACAAGCATCCAATTCGTTGCATCCTACGGTGGCATCGTGGCCTTTCGAGGTTTGGGGCACCGACATAGTTGGCCCAATTGATCCTCCGTCATCCAAAGGCCACCGGTTCATATTTACCGGAACTGACTATTTCTCCAGATGGGCTGAAGCTGTCCCGCTAAAAGAAGTCAAGACAGAAAATATTTTGACGTTCTTCCAGCATAATATTCTATACCGCTTCGGTACACCAAGAAAAATCATTTCTGACAACGGGCCTTCTTTCAAGAGCTTCAAAATCTCAAGGTTCGCTACTCAGCACAAGATAGACTAGAGATATTCCTCCATCTATAATGCAAGAGCCAATGGGCTAGCTGAAGCCTTCAATAAAACTCTATGCAAGCTCCTGAGGAAAAATGCCTCAGCCAATAAACGAGACTGGGATCTGAAGCTCCATGAGGCGTTGTGGGCATATTGTACCATACACCGCACTCTAACTCAGTCCACTCCATACTCATTACTCTTCGGTGTAGAGGTGATCCTCCCTCTCGAAGTCGAAGTTCCAAGCTTAAGAATGGTCGTTCAGCACGAGTTGACGGAGGAGGAAAACGTGCTCCTTCAGCTCGAAGAGCTTGACGCCCTCGAAGAAAAGAGGCTCGTGGTACATCAAAATTTGGAGCTGTACCGAGCCCAAATGTCACGGGCTTATGACAAGATAACCCATCTCCGCGCTTTCAAGAAAGGCGAATTGGTGTTGGTCCTCAAAAGACCGATCATCCCCAATCGACATGCCAAGGGAAAATTCAAGCCAAACTGGGAAGGACCATACGTCACCGAGAAAGTGTTTGATGGAGGATCCTACCAGCTGATAAATGTCGAGGGAGAAAGGCCCATGCCACCCATCAATGGCCGATATCTCAAGAAATACTACGCGTGAATGTTCCAAGTCGCAGGCGAATTGAGCACACAGGCCCTACGGACTGGATCATACATCCTGCAAAACCGTATACAATCTATGGGCGTAAAACGATCCCTATCTCTCCCAAGTCCTACCGGAGAGGCTACATTTAAAGTCCCACCAGCAATGAAGATTCGCCAATAAAAAAAAGGGTATGTCCATAAGCAAAACGGGCACGGATGAAAACCCGAAAGGGCTCCGTGAGTAAAAACAGAAGGATTGCCGGCGAGTTTGTGAAAACCCAAAAGGGCGCAAACTCGTAAAAAGGAGATGAAATACACTCACAAAGTCCTCTCAACCTTGTGAGGAGAAAATCCCTGAGTGAGATCCTTACGACCCACGAAGGAGCAACACACTTAGGAATCCCTATGATTCCTAGGGAGAAAATACACATGTGAGATCCTCTCGACTCGTAGGGAGAAAGTGCTTTTATGAGACCCTTACGGCTCATAAAATTGAAAAGCCTTAGGTGAAGGGATCTAAACCTGTCTCCTGAGCCACCGCTCCTTAACGGGCAACGACAAATGATAAGTCGCTCCTGGTACCATATTCTAGTGCAGCGATGCAGACGCCAACCAAATTCTAAATCCCCAAACGGCGGATGATGAGTCGCTCCTGGTACCATATTCCAGTGCAGCGATGCAGACGCCAACTAAAATCCAATTTCCTAAAATTCTCCTAGCCCTACGGTTCGTCCCCAAGTTGACTACCGTATACAATCCACGGGCTCAAATAATCCTCATCACATCCATACCCCACCGCAATCACTAGTCACGTGTCCGGTCTCTGCCCTTGGAATTATGCTCCATTTGGGAAAACCCACTCATGTGTCCTCACGATACATGAGAAAAACAAACTTACGAGATCCTCTCGACTCGTAAGAAAACACCTTCGTGAGATCCTTACGACTCACAAAGGAAAAACACACTTGGGAGTCCTCACGACTTCTAAAGAGAAAATACACCTACGGGATCCTTTTGACTCGTAGGGAGAAAATGCTTTTATGGGACTCTTACGACTCATAAAATTGAAAAGCCTTAGGTGATAGGGACCTAAACCTGTCTCCTAAGCCATCACTCCCCAACAGGGAAAGGCAAATTATGAATTGCTCCTGGCACATGTGCTTCAGTGTCAGCAACGCTGATGCCGATCCCTATTCCAAAATTCTAAACTTCCGATCCAATAGACCCCTAAGTCTTTAAACTGGGAACAGATGACCTCTAAGTCGTTAAACTGGGAACAGATGACCCCTAAGTCGTTAAACTGGGAACGAGGGAAATCTCCTCATGGCAAATGATGATTCTCTTCTGGTACCATATTCCAGTGTAGCGGTGCTGATGCCAAACCAAAACTAAAATCCCCAAATCCCCTCATGGCAGATGATGATTCGCTCCTGGTACCATATTCTATGGTAGCGATGCTGATGTCAACCCAAATCACATCAAATGAGCAAGTCAAATCAAATCTCGACACCGTAGAAAGCGGAGCAAGTCAAATAAAAGCACCGACAGTCCACGCCGCTAAAATGGCAGAACTGATCATCCTCGTTGCTAAAAGGGCAGCACCGACCGTCCACATCGCTAAAATGGCAGAACTGACCATCCACGTCGCTAAAAGGGCAGCACAGACCGTCCACGTAGCTAAAAGGGCAGCACCGACCGTCCATGTCTCTAAAATGGCAGAACCGACCGTCCACATCGCTAAAAAGGCAGCACCGACCGTCCACGTCGCTAAAATGGCAGAACTGACCGTCTACGTCGCTAAAAAGGAAGCACGGACCGTCCACGTCGCTAAAAGGGCAGCACCGAACGTCCACGTCGCAAAAAGGGCAGAACCGACCGTCCATGTCGCAAAAATGGCAACACCGACTGTCCAAGTCGCAAAAAGGGCAGAACCGACCGTCCACGTCGCTAAAATGGCAGAACCGACCGTCCACGTCACAAAAATGACAGCACCGACCGTCCACGTTGCTAAAAGGGCAGAACCGACCGTCCATGTCACAAAATGGCAGCACCGACCATCCAAGTCGGAAAAAGGGAAGAACCGACCGTCCACGTCGCTAAAATGGCAGAACCGATCGTCCACGTCGTAAAAATGGAAGCACCGACCGTCCACGTCACTAAAATGGCAGAACCGACCGTCCACGTCGCAAAAATGGCAGCACCGACTGTCCACGTCGCTAAAATGGCAGAACCGACCGTCCATGTCGCAAAAATGGCAGCACCGACCGTCCAAGTTGGAAAAGGGCAGAACCGACCGTCCACGTCGCAAAAAGGGCAGTATTGACCTCCACGTCGTCAAAACGGAGACAACCTCCACGCGAAAGAAGATCCATCAATTTCATGCACACAACCCACATATGTGGTGTGCATTTATTGATGGGGGGCAATTTGTTGGGGTCAAAATTTACACCCTGATTGACCAAGTCAAAATCAAAGTCAACCCCAAGCCAAGTGGCAGCCATCCTGATTAGATAAACTAAATAACAAATCTAATATTACAAGAGCGCACGTTGGGTCTTTCTTTTCTCTCTCCAGGTAGCAACCATTTCATGCCCTAATCAAGATAATAAAATGTATCGCTTGACCGATCCGAATTCTTATTCGGGGCTGGGGAACGTCAGTTCGGCTCTAACTTATGACAATAGTCATAAGTATGAGCAAGGGAAAGAGGATTGTTTGAATTCCTTGATAACCCCATCGTAGAAGAAACATACTATTGTGTCTTCTTCGGGTGTTCTTGTTATTGAGAACCGTTTTTCGGTCAGTCCTACCTCCTGGGTACTCGATACCGGATCGGGATCTCATATCTGTAATTTATTATGGGGATTGAGAAAAAGTGAGATGGTTGGACCTGGTGATATGTCCCTCAGAGTAGGGAATGGAGCACAGGTTGATACTTCTGCCGTCGGTGAATATCACCTAGCATTGCCAAATGGCAATAGTATGATTTTGAACAACTACTACTATGTACCTTCAATGGTTTGCAACATCATATAAGTTTCTTTACTTGACAAAGATAGATATAAGTTTGTTCTTGATAGAAATATCATGAATATTTACCTTAATCAGGTGTTGGTTGCAGAAGGTACACAGTGTAATGGTATCTATGTTCTTAATCAAAACACAATTCTCAGTATACAAAACACACGCAAGAGGAAGAGTTCAGATGTGAACGAATCCTACTTGTGGTATTGTAGACTTGATCATATCGGAGAGAAAAGACTGAGTAAGTTGCATAAAGATGGACTTTTGGATACGTTCGAATTTTCATCCTATGAAACTTGTCAATCTTTTCTCAAACGAAAGATGACCAAATCTCCGTTCACCGGACACGGAGAAAGAGCAGCAGAACTCTTGGGACTCATACACAGTGATGTATGTGGTCCAATGTCTGTACATGCAAGGGGAGGGTTCTCGTACTTCATCACATTCACTGACGATCCCTCTAGGTTCGGATATGTGTATCTCATGAAACACAAATCTGAAGCTTTTGAGAAATTCAAAGAATTCAGAAACGAAGTAGAGAACCAGATTGGCAAAAGTATCAAGATCCTCCGATCTGATAGAGAAGGGGAGTACCTAAGCACAGAATTCCTAGAATACCTAAAATAGAATGGAATTTTCTCTCAGCTTACTCCTCCGTATACACCACAGCACAAAGGTGTATCGGAGCGGAGGAACCGTACCCTTTTGGATATGGTTCGCTCCATGATGAGTAACACTGAGTTGCCTCTTTCATTCTGGGGACATGCCCTTCAAACAGCGGCATACCTTTTGAATCAAGTTCCTTCTAAATCTATGCCTAAGACTCCATATGAAATATGTAGTGGGAAAAGACCATGTCTTAAATTCATTAAGACATGGGGTTGTCCGGCCTATGTGAAAACACAAAAACCGGACAAACTTCAGGCACGATCAGTTCTATGCAAATTTGTGGGATATCCTAAGAATTCACTAGGATATCTGTTCTACCACACTGAGGAATATAAGGTGTTTGTATCTCGCCACGCTACCTTTTTGGAAAGGGAGTTTCTTGCAAAAGAAGCTAGTGGGAGTACGGTGGAACTGGAAGAAACTTCTGAACCACAAAATGTAACTGAAGATTTGGTAGAACTGCTAGATTCAGTAATCCCAGACGAACCTCAGCCGCTCCGCAGATCTAGTAGGATTTCTCATCTGCCCGAGAGATACTACGGTTTTCTCATAGACGGGGATTGAGAGAATTGCATCTTGGAAGAAGATGAACCTATCAGTTTCAGACAGGCCATTATCAGTAGGGACTCTGATAAGTGGCTGGATGCTATGCGATCCGAAATGGAGTTCATGTACACCAATAAAGTGTGGACCTTGGATATTGCTCCACCTGGGGTAAAACCCGTTGGATGCAAATGGATCTACAAAAGGAAACTTGGTGTAGATGGACAGGTGGAAACCTATAAGGCTAGACTCGTTGCAAAAGGTTTTCGTCAAAGACTGGGTGTGGACTATGATGAAACCTTTTCTCCAGTGGCTATGCTCAAATCCATTCGGATCCTACTTTCCATTGCTGCCTTACATGACTATGAGATCTGGCAGATGGACGTGAAAACGGCATTTCTAAACGGAAGTTTGGAAGAGTGCGTTTATATGGATCAGCCAAAAGGTTTCATAGACAGTGGGAGTAGAGGAAAGGTGTGCAAGTTGCTTAAATCCATTTATGGATTGAAGCTGGCATCGCGGAGCTGGAACATCTATTTTGATGAAACAATCAAGGAATTTGACTTCATCAAGAACGAGGATGAGCCTTGTATTTATAAGAAGATTGTAAGACGAACTGTCATGTTCCTAGTCTTGTACATGGACGACATTCTTTTGATAGGAAATGACATTCATATGCTACAATCGGTCAAGTTATTCTTATCACAAAGGTTCTCCATAAAGGACCTGGATGATGCCTCGTACATTCTGGGAATTAAGATCTACAGAGATAGATCCAAGAGATTACTGGGGCTTTCACAGTCCAGGTACATAGAGACAGTACTAAAGAGATTTAGTATGGAAGATTCCAAGCGCGGTAACATACCCGCATTGTACGGAATCACCCTCTCCAAGGAGATGTCTCCCAAGACTGACGAGGAGAGGGTTCGCATGAGCACTATACCCTACGCTTCGGCGGTAAGATCTATAATGTATGCGATGCTATGTACAATGCCAGATGTAGCTTATGCGCTAAGCGTAGTGAGCCGGTATCAGTCGAACCCAGGTGAGGACCACTGGACAGCAGTAAAGAACATTCTCAAATACCTGAGAAAAACTAAGGAGATGTTCTTGGTTTACAGTAATGGAGACCTAAAGGTCGAGTCGTTTACCGATTCAAGCTTCCAGAGTGACAAGGATGACAGCAAGTCTGTCTCGGGTTTTGTATTTACCCTCAACGGAGGGGCGGTGTGTTGGAAGAGCTCCAAACAGGATACCATCGCAGACTCGACGATGGAGGCTGAATACATTGTTGCAAGCTATGCCGCAAAAGAGGCGGTCTGGATGAAGAAGTTCATTGGTGAACTTCAGGTAGTTCTGTCCATTGTTGACCCAATACCTTTGTATTGCGATAACAATGTGGCTATAGCTTTAGCGAAGGAACTACGGTCCCATCAGAAATCCAGGCACATCTTAAGGCGGTATCACCTGATCAAGGAGATCATGATCGCCAGGAGATCGTAGATCGCCAGGAGATCGAGGTCCGGAGAGTGGATACAAAAGACAACACTGCGGATCCATTCACTAAGGCCCTTCCTCAAACACAGTTCGAGAGACTTTTTGAGATGTTGGGTATGGACGCAAACAGCTGGCCTTAGAGCAGACGTTGGATACTCGGTACGCCAATATATATGGCCTTAGTGCAAGTGGGAGATTATTGGATATGTATGCCCTAGAGGCCATTATTGTATATATATACATATGGATGCTTGGACATATATATGTACAGGACAGTCTTCCTCGATATGATAGTATGCTATTTGGTTTGACTTTATCTAAACATGTGTATCTTTCATATATGTTGATAAAGCCCGTAGGATCATTGCTAGACTACCTGCGTTATGATGGCGATCATACTTGTAGGAGCTGGGTAGTCGGTACGCATATCCTTAAATGGTCCCTGGTCATGGGAGTATCGAGACTGGGCATCGATATTCCGGAGTAGACTAGTGTATACGTTTCTAGACCCTGACGAGGGGTGATGGTTTGGTCCCGCAACCATTGTTCTTTAGATCTAAGATCGTATACAGGTGCTCACTAGGGGTGAGTACACCGGACGGACTCGCCGAGGACTTCCAGATGGTACTATACCTATCGTCAGATGGAAGTTCTCAGGTGACATGAGTACATGTTAGTCTTTAGACCTGAGATCATCATTTGTCTCGTGTGAGTTCCCACTGTGTTTTGATCACTACCCTACCACAGCTCTACTGAGTCGTGCAAACAGGTTTTGGTTGGGTACAGTCCCGAGCCACATGGAGGCAGTGAGCGATCGTCGGGGATTCGTCTCTCCCGGTATTGGGAGTCGATATCGCACTGTGTTTGATTGGTCAGGACCATAAGACCTTGGCCAAGGCAGTTGGGATCTACTGATAGGTTGATCAGTGGTTTCCCGGATTGGTCCTGAGCCTCATCAGCACTGTAGGGTGTTTTTCGTCACCCCATTGAGATGGGAATACGCGCACACTTGTCAGGCGTACTATAGATTCCCCCTGCCTAGGGTAGGCCGGGGTTTAATGATTGTGGGGATCCGAATCTCCGGCAGCCGCGAACTAAGCCGCCGTTAATTACCCCTCGCCTGAGGGAACCTCCGATTGACGGGTTAAACTGGTCATGCGAACTCAATGCGCAGTGTGCGTGTGTTGTGTTTTAAAAGGGGGTTTTTGGATATATCGGGAGCCACGCAGAGTTTTTACGGGGGTCCCGCTACCCGAATAGCGGGCTGGGGGTCAAGGGGGCTAGCAGCCCCCTTACGAGGTGCGGGGCAGCGCCCCGTTAGAAAATTTTTTCTAACAGGGACAGTGTCGTGGAGTATGTGTGTGTGTAAATATGTATACATATGTATAGATATACATATATATATATATAAAAGGGAAAAGACATCCAAAGGATGCGTGGGGCAGCACCTTGGGCGCTGTGCGCCTGGGTGCTGTGCGCTCAGGCGCTAGAGTGCCACGTATCGGCACGTGGGCGCTCTGCCTTGAGTGCAAGCGCGCCACGTGTCGGCACGGGGGAGACTTGCGCTCGAGTGCTTGCGCTGGAGCGCAAGCGCGCCACGTGTCGGCACGGGGAGACTTGCGCTCGAGCGCTTAGCGCAAGCGCGCCACGTGTCGGCACGGGGGAGACTTGCGCTCGAGCGCTTGCGCTTGAGCGCAAGCGAGCCACGTGTCGACACCGGGGAGACTTGCGCTCGAGAGCTTGCGCTGGAGCGCAAGCGCGCCACGTGTCGGTACGTGGGCGCTCGAGCGCTTGAGCGCAAGCATGCTACGTGTCGGCACGCGGGCGCTCTGCGCTTGAGCGCCGGCGAGAAAAGAAGGCTTTTAGCCTAAGAAACAGAAGCTGTGCTTCAGAAAGGAAATATTTATTATGTATATATATATATATATGGAGTTGAACTCCTATGATGTTTTGAAGCTGATGAAGGGGTTCTTCTTCTTCCTCCTGTTGCTTGGCCGGATCTTGAAGATCAAGAAGTAGGAAATTTTAAAAATCACTCCTTTTTGAGATCTGTTGGGAGATCTGAGTTTCCCTTTGTGGGTTTTGTGGTGGAAAACTACTTATTTTTGGAAAAGAAAGAGTAAAACTCTTGATTTAATTCAAGAGAAATGAGAAGGTTTAGAACCTTGGAGAAGGAGCAGGAGGCACCAAGAACCCTAGTTTTGGAGGGGGAATGAAAAGTTTATGCTTTATTCATCATCATGTTGCCTTATATAGGCTTACACATTTACATATAGCCCCTTGGGCTTTACAAAATGGCATTTTGCCTATCCCATGGCTCATGTGCCATTTCATTTTGCACATAAGCCATGGGCTTACAAAAATTTGGCTTTATGCCCATTTTGCATACATTCATGCAAAAAAATTACATAAAAATTATTTATTACATGATTTTTGTTGTTGGCATGGGGAGGCTGGCCGCGGGCTCGACTTGGGCATGGGCCCGCTTGACCTGGGCTTCGGCCCACCTACCTTGGGGTTGACCTTGACTTTGACTCGGTCAACCGGGGTGTAAATTTTTACCCCAACAAGCACGAATTACCAGGGTATCAAGGTCTGACGTTTACCACCCCCTAGACCCGGTATGCGATACTCTTAGACGAAGATACCGGACTGTATGGAGATTGTCACAGATAGGCTCAGTAGGGATCCGGATGAGTTTGCTTGTCGGCCTTCCTTTTCGACAGGTACCCGGGTAGCCGTTACGTACAGCTAGTGTCGCTGACGTACTTGTGGTTATTGATTTATCTAGTAACTCACTGTCGGCGTACTGTCGAGTCTTTAGAGTCCTACACATAGGGTTTCCCTGGTTCAGGTGAAATGATGTAGTAGCCGTATTGGATACATGCAGAGTTCCGATCGATTGATGTACTTTGTATCCGGACTTTCGATCGGACAGTTGGTAATACTAGCCGGCTCAGATTTGAGCTGGATAATTAAATCAGGTATTGAATTGACTATTTATATATATGTATTTCGATATGTATATTCTAGTATTACGTTCTTCGTGTTATTCTATCTCTTTGGGCATTCGTGTTTTTATCCGAATGCAGGTATGTATATACAGCAGACTGTAATCCGTATTTTATTACAGATTACCTTCTAGAAGGTGGCCAGCTCATTATGCTTTTTCCATTTATTTGATAAATGGAAATGAGGTGTAAAGTGTGAGGTATGGGAGGAATGGAGTTAACAATTCTTCAATAGTTAACAAATGAATTTTTAATTCATTTGTAGTTACTATTGAAGTATGGTTGTTGATTGTTTATTCAAGAAATTCATACACAAAACCATTGTGCTGATTTTCTCTCATTTGGATGCTTCATTATTTCTTGAGCTCCCATTTTTCATCACCTCCTCCTTCCTATTGAATTTCCTCCACCTTCATCATCTTCCTCTTCACTACCCTTCTCATGAGTTGAGAAACAAGTGAAGAGGCAAGAAAGAGATAGCAAAACACTTAGATCATCACACTACATCCTAGACTAGTTGGTTTAGCAAACCCAAGTTCTCTAATTGCTCCACTTGACATATAGTGTGGAGCTAAAGCCATGGATCATATCCCTCGGGTGGATCATCTACGACAAAGGAAGGCCGGAGAACAAGCTCGATCCCGGAGGACCGATGGAGCCAGAAATGGAGATCAAGCATGTTCAAGGTGGCCAGGAACATATGATGAAGAAAGAAGACCGAAGGACTCGGATCGTTTGGTGAGACTTCTTTCATAGTAGATAGCATCACTTTAGTTTTGCTAGATAGGTTTATGGAAAGATCCGGGTTATAGGTTATTCTAGTGCCATGTTTTAATGGTTAGAAAAAATTTTGTTCCGCATTTGGCCACGGTAGTTGGCCGGGGCACTAGAGTAACCTTTCATGGTATCAGAACCAGCCCATAAACCCTACACTAGCAAGTTTAAACAATGTTAAAACAACAAAACCGAAACAGCTCCAAAAGATTGAAACCAAACTTCCAGTTTCTGTCGATTTTTCAGAGGCTTCAAAAAAAATTTTAAGCAAGTGCAGAGTGATCCTTAGACTGTGAGATGAACCCTGAACAAAAATGTCCACCAAGTTTGGACCGGCCACATCAAGGAAATTGCCAGCCTCACCAGTTTTGTAGTGGAGAATTGGGTCGAGTTTTGTTCTGGGTTCTTATCTCGTGGAGTTTGGGTTTCAGGTGTTGTTTGTTTTTGCCCAAGTTTGATGTTCTGTTGTTTTTCCGTTTGGGGCAATTTGAAGTGTTTCGAAGTCGTTATATTTTAACAACTGTTTAATTGTTATCAGTACTTAGATTAGCATCTGCGACTGTGAATGTCATTTGATCGGTAAACCCGTCTATCTGCTATATGTCCTTTTAAACGAGTTTGCGAACATGACATTCGCGTTGATATTTTGTGCTTGTGATGTGATTGTGGTTGGATAGTCGTGGTGGATAGCATGTGGTGTGTTCTCCGCCGAAAAGACGTGACCGGGACGTTGGGACGTCCGGCCTGAATTTTGGGGGCAGATGCTATTTGGTTTTATTTGTCCACCTCTCCGAAGATGCTAAGTTGATTTATGTTACCGTGTATTGGAGGTTTAGACGGATGCGGCCGATGTAGCAGATTTCGTCAGATTCCCCCTCATTGTGAGGGTTTTTTTGATTGTGGGGACGCTCTTCCCTGCAGGCGCAAGCCCCTGCAGTTAATTACGCTACCGCATCGCGGTAACCACTTGCTCCTTCTCCAGATGGTCACTTCGTGTCGTGTATGTTTGTTTTGTTTTTTGGTTGCCCGTGGATTGCATACGGAGACTAATTTATGTTGTCGCCCGTAGGGCGTGGATTAGTCCAAATCCGTATTTTCTTAGATTTGGTTTTGGGTTGGGTTTAAGGATCGTTAATCTCATTTGAGGCTAAGATAAATTTAAACGTTTGTTAAGGATACGTTAGTCTAATTTTAGACTAAGATCTGCTTAACATGATCATTTAGATCCAAAAAAGAGCATTTGGACTCTATTGTTTTAGTTTAGGGACAATGCGGTCCATTGGGTTTAAGGACATTATAGTCCGTGACAGTTTAAAGACGTCATAGTTTGTACAGTTTAAAGACATCATAGTCTATGAGTTTAAGGACCTCACAGTCCATAAAGTTTAAGGACATCATAGTCCATGAGTTTAAGGATCCCACAGTCCGTAAAGTTTAAGGACATCGTAGTCCAGTTTAAAGACGTCATAGTCTGTTTGGTTTTGGTTCACCCGTTTGAGGATGTACCAAAAGTTATTGGTTATTAGGACCCTCCATCTCTCTGAAGATGTTGAAGAATTACAACGACATATATCAGAGATATGAAAAAATGTACCCTTGAACCAATGTTGGTTGGGAGATCTGTAGTCAAGTTTGGGACTAAGATCAGTTAAAAGATTTATGATCATATGGGCTCAATTAATCTGAATTAGGGGCATGTGGCCAACTTGGGCTCGGCCCACTCAGTTAAAATGTTGGACATTTAATTAGGCTCAGTCCTTTTTCATTTAACAATGCTGAGCATTGGTTTTGGATTCTGACAACCTTTTGTCTTTTATTGAGTGTTAAACACTCATTATGGCTCTGGGGTTTTATTTAAAGAACGATTCATGTTCCCTCAGCGCACACGTGAGGAGCACGTGGCGCTTGGCGCTGAGCGCCAGACTTAGAGTGCTAAGGCGCTTCCTGGGAGATAGCACACACGTGAGAAGCACGTGGCGCGCTTGGCGCTGAGCGCCAGTTAATGAGTGCAGAGCGCTCCTTAATGAAATAGCGCCCACGTGAGGAGCACATGGTGAGCTTGGCGCTGAGCGCCAACCTTGAAGCGCTGAGCGCTTCTTTAAATTGGAGCGCTAGGAGCGTTGCGGCGTTAGGAGCGCTGCGGCGCTGTGCGCCAGTCTTGGAGCGCTGAGCCGCTTCTTTAAATTGAAGCGCTAAGAGCACTGCGGCGCTATACGCCAGTCTTAGAGCGCTGAGGCGCATCTTTAAATTGGAACGCTAGGAGCGCTGTGGCGCTGTGCGCCAGTCTTGGAGCGCTAAGCCGCTTCTTTTTAATTGGAGCGCTAAGGCTCTTTTTAGGCAACTTTGATCAGTTCTGCGCTCTGAGAATTAAATTCTCGTTTATAAATGGACTTTGTCTCATGGATCTGAGAACTATGTTCTTCTCTTTTTTATGAGATACTATGATCTCTTTGTTTTTGTGAAAGACTTCGTCTTTATTTTATAGATCTATGGTCTGAAGAGAATTAAGTTTTTCTCTCTCCCTTTTATGATGAGATGCTCCAATCTCTTTTGTGAAAGACCTCTGTCTTATAGATCCATGATCTAGAAAAAGAACTAGTTTCTCATTCTTTTTATGAGATGCTTTGATCTCTCTGTTTATTTACCTTGAAGAAATTCTTCTTCCGAGAGCTTGTTCTTCTTTTTGAAATTTCTTAAAGTTTATGGGGTTTTTTTTAAGACTTGAAGTCTTCGGTCCTTTATATAGGGGAGACTGGTTTTTTGAATCATTTAAGGAAATCTTTCCTCTGATTGATTTGGAGATGTTTCCCACCGTTGGATCTTTGATCTTAGAGCTTCTGTTTTACAGAAGGCAATCTTCTTGTTTTTAACAAGATTGAGAAAATATTTTCCCATACAGAACTTATTCTGTATCTTGGTGATTTTTAATCACCATTGGATCTTTGATCCAATGGTACTCTAATTTTTAGAGGTAACTTGATGATTTTTAGTCATCTTTGTTGGATCTTTGATCCTAGGGTGGGGAACATTTAGTTCCAGCGCTAGCGCTCTCGTGCTTTGCACATGAGTGCCGCATCAGAGTCTTTGACTCTTGGTGCTAGCGCGCTTAGCGCTAGCGCTCTCGTGCTTTGCACGTGAGCGCTGCATCAGAGTCTTTGACTCTTAGCGCCGGCGCTGCTAGCGCTCTCGTGCATTGCACGTGAGCGCTGCATCAAAGTCTTTGACTCTTAGCGCTGGCGCATTTAGCGCCAATACTTTTATGAAGCGCTGCTTCATTTCAAATTTTAAAATTTGAACAAAGTTTTGCTCTGATTGGGGGAAACAAATGCCCCCCACCGTTGCGCTCACGTGGCTTACACGTGAGTGCAGCGGTGGCAGCATCTCCGCCTTTGGATTAACTTGGAAGTTGAAACGGCTCTCAGTGCCTATAAATAGAGCCTTTGACCCTTGAGATGGCCTCTGTTCATCTTCTTGTTTTCTCTTGAGAATTAATTCTCTTTCAGAGTATAGCTCTTTGTCTTAAGAACTCTCTTAGAGACATAACTCTGTCGAAAATTTTAGGTAAAGATTAAATCTTTGAAGGGATTACTTCATAATCTAGGGTTTCACCCATTAACAGAGCCTTACTCTTTTCAGATCATAGATCTAAAGAAATTTTTAAGGTTTTCTTAACAGAGCTTTGCTCTCTTGAAATCATAGATCTAAAGAGAACTTTCTTAGGGTCTCTTAACCCATTAAAGAAGAACTCTTAGAGTTCATCTTGCAGATCTTAAATATCTCAGAGTTTTTAACTCAGTAAAGCTTTGCTTTTAGGGTTTTTTATGGATTATTCTATCTTTTTCGCAGAGCATTGCTCTTTAGAATTTTTGGGGGGAATTTTATTCCCTTCATCATTAATTATGACAGATATCATATCTGTTGTAGAGCGCTGCTCTCAAGAAAGATTTACTCCTTGGCCCAAGGGGCGCTCATTAAATGAGGATCCTTTTAGGATTTCCTCATTTAATGACTGTCTCATCAAATGATGAGACTGTTTTATTAATGACAAGCCATCATCTAGATTGTGTGGGTCCCCCTTGGTCCCTTTCCACTGCATTGCAGTATGGCACAAATTTGAAGTACCAAGTGCTAGAACTTAAATTGTAGCATTGACAGCTAATTTTTGTTCTTTTTCGCGCAGATACTATGTCTTTCGACATTTCTTTCCCGTTCGTCCATTTGGAAAGCGGATTCCCTGAAGCGCCATTGGACAGGGAAGTCTTCGCGTTTATCAAAGATCATGATCCAGAGCAAAAGAATCTTCATTTATGGGGCATGTGGTATAATCAAATCATCTGGGGACGACGCAGCTTTTCTTGCGCGGCACCTGCGGAGCCTATTTCGGCGATCCCTTATGCTGGCGCACCTCCGGTGAACTATGCCGCGGAGGAGGTCAACTGGACCTCAGAGGGTTGCCTTCAACCCTCTATGGCCACGATACCTGTGCAGCCGCCGACGGCTTTGGATACTTTAGGGCGGCGTATATGCCAGGGCGAGTCGTGCCTTGGGGACAGCCGTACATGATAGGGCTAACTCCTTGTCATCCAGCTGGGTATTTGCAGTGGGTCCGCTACATTTTGTCGGCCAAGAGATCGTTGCTACTGAAGCTCGGGTTGTACCCCACCGTTTATGCGTCTCTCTTTCAATATTCCACGCCTCCTGCATGGTGGGTCAAGGCTTTTCTGAAGCAATGGAACATTCCGACCCACACCTTCCTTCTGTCGCATCGAGAAGTCTACATATCTTTAGAGGAGATTGTAGAGATCTCTGGCTTACCTGCTAGGGGAGAACACTATGAGGAGTTGCTTCCTCCGGACGAGTACATCTTTGCCACCAAATCAGTGGTAATGGGTCTTACCCCGGAGAACGCCATTCAACACCAATTCCCGAGCTTGATCAAGGTGTTGAATATATACGAAGGTCTATTTCTGGAGTCCGGAGGGCATGGAGTCAGCTACGCAGACTTTATCGCTCGCTTTCTTCGTCCGGAAGCCTTATCGAAGCAAGCTGCGCTGTTCGCCAAGTTTGACGATCCGTTTGATTTTGGTTTGGATAACCAACCGACGGCGGAGGCAGATTTAAAAATTTTCTTTATTCCGGCTGCTCCTGATGTTCCCTTTGCAGAGCTTGCTGCTCCGGACGTCGATGAAGAGACGTTCGTGCTGGGGTTCATTGGCTTATGGCTAAACTGGTTCGTGCTTCCAATGCACCCTCATTATATGAGGCCATCAGTCTTTTACCTAGCCCATCGCATGGTTGCGGGAATGCAAGTGGCTATCGGGATTGCTGGGTTAGCACACCTGTACCGTGGTCTCAGCTTAGCGGCGAATACCACTCAGCCAGGGGTACATCCTGTCACTTTCTCTCTACATTATTTTATTTCATGGATCGAGCTGCACATACTTGGCACTTTTGGTTTCCATAAACGACCTCGTTTCTACGATAGTTACAACTTCCCTCGGATTATGCGCCTAGTTGACGCGTCCGTTTTAAATCCGTCACAGCGGGAGGCTAGGGGTTTGCTCCTTAGTCCGCGTATGGCTGGAGATGGCATGACCTTTGCCGATAAGGTTTTAACCATCAGCAAAGAATCCGCAAAACGGTGCAGCCACTGCGGGACACTTTTAAAGACGGGGCCTCTACCTTGAAAGCTCGGGAATTCTTCATCTATATTCAATCAGGCCGGGCTTTCTCGTGTTTAGGCAGAATGATTCGGCGTTGTTTATGAGGTACAACCCGCACCGTTTCTCCCAGCAATCGAGCTATAATCAGGGCGTCCCGCTCGAGGCCTTCCTAGTTAAGCCAGTTGCCACAGAAGAAGGTATTCAGAACGCATTGCACCATTTTATGTGGTTGAACACCGGTTCCAATTTCTTTATCAGTGAGCCGAGTTGCGTCCTGCGAATCGTGAACGCATATGTGGCGTGGTATCAACATTCGATGGGCACCGTCATTAGGGAAGAGAAGCGATTATTGCTTGATCGCAAGGGTACCGCCCCCGCTGGTAACCCAGCCGTTCCCTTGAAGCGACGGACCATTGTTCGTCCTCCCCTAAGAGAAGCTGCTGCAGTGGTGGTCCCGCGTGTTATACCTGATATGCCCCTATCCCGTGCGCCTGTAGAAGTGGTAGCTGTGGCGTCTCCCAGGTCTGGCGTGGGTGCGGAGATAGGGACTCGTCGCCCCAAATTTCCCGCCAAGCGCAAGCTTGTGTTATCGGCTGCCGGCACTCGCTCGCAGAAGAAAAAGAAGTCGATACTTTCTACAGACGTTGTATTCGGCCAGGAGCCTCATGCTCCTTACAGCGAGGGCCTAAGTGAGTACGGGGCCAACGAGGGTTTATTTATGGTGCCGGATGATACCGATCTTGGGGCTGCCATCGCGGTTTCAAAGTAACTAGCTCGCGATGAAGCAGCACTAATCACCATCGCACAATCAGGTATCCTTTGGTCATATCTTTCCACGGCTATTTTAATTATTATGCTTTAACTGACGCTTTCTTCTTCAACAGGTATCTCCGCCGAAGAGGCTCTCGCAGCTTCCCTCAAGACTTTTGAAGAGGAAGAGAGGCTTCGCGCTTCCTTGGGCCTCGGTATACTTCGGCTCATTGTGCCTTCATTCCTTTTTTCTTCATTGGTAGTCTGCCCCTTCTTTTTCATCTTATTGCAGGGACTACCTCAACCCAAGTTATCCTGAGTGCAGTGCCGATCCCGCAGGGTGGCGCGACGACGCTTCCAGGGCCTGCTGCTGAAGTCCCAGCTCCTCCAGTATTGCCGAAAGAGGCTTCGCTTAAGCAGACGATGACGGACGTCGTAACGGCTCCAGAGGTAGCTCCTGGCTCGGACGATGACGTCACTTTGACGGAGGTCTTGAGGAGGTCTTTTCTCACTGCCAAGGCTAACAAGAAGCGCAGAAAGCGTGCGGTGAGGGAACGTGATGTCAGCTTGGCCGTGGGTGCAGGTTCAAGCGCCATTCCATCTGTCACTATTTCTTACGAAGACGCTCCAGCTGCCCTATCTACCATCCATAGACAAATGGTGCGCGCCGCTCGGGAAGAAGCCGAAAAGTCGCCCCCAGGTAACATAACGCTGAGTCTTTTCTTAGAATTTGATCTTCAAATTCTTATATACCATATCTTGCAGGGCCAAGTCCTGACGATGAGGCCGCAGGTGAGATGACGGCAACCACCGAGCCTGAAGCGGCTACTCTCTCTTGGGAGTCCGGGACTGTCCAAACCGCCGCTCTTTCCCTCTGCGGTTCCCCGCCATGGCCTGGTACTGCGAGTGTCACGGCGGCTCTTATAGAATCAAGGGAGGAAGCCGCTGGCACTGAAACCATCCCACTGAAGGAGAGTGAAGAAACCACAACGCCGAGTGATGCTTCCGTTGCAATTTTGGCTGATGACCCATCAGGTGGGTTTCGGGTCACTGTTTATTTTCTATTTCGCAATCCTTTTCAGCTTTTTCTAACGGTATTTTATTTGTAGGTGTAGCGAACATTGAGATTGTGTCATCTGAAACACTTGAGGTCGCTGCCATGACGGTTGCTCCCTCGCCTTCTCCTGTGTCCTCCAAGATGCTGGAAGGTATAGATTTGCGATCCATTTAATTGAACTATGACCACCGTCTTTCTTTTACTGACCATGTATCATCGCAACCTTGCAGGAGTTCTCTTTGATCATCTGTATCAAGTTCTGAACCCGCATTTCTCCTTCCAGTCGGAAGTCGCTTTTCCTGCTGGTGCCGATGAGAATAGTTTTTAACTGGCGTCCTTTTGTTTTTACAGGCGGCCCTGCCGTTATTAATTTTAAATTGATTGCAGCACTGCAAATTGAAGGAGGGGACGAGAGAATCATCGCGCAACCAGTACTCCCAACTCTGCCCCCTGTCGCAGCCGGTATAGTAAACTCCATTGTTCGTGCATTTTCTTTATCTCTTGAGCTGACATCTGACTACGATTTGTTTTGCAGCAATCGCGCCGACTCCAGCTCCCTTCGAGTCTCAGATTCCCATGTCGGCAGGGCCTTTTACTAGACGTCCATCTACCAAAGGCGCTGTGAACAGCCTGCGTATGTTGAGTGAATACATCGAGGAGCTTGACGCGGAGGTCCCTGCATTCGCTGAAGATTTTGCTGCCGAGATTAATCCAATGCTGGCGAAGCTCGTGAACTTCCATAATGAAGGCGTCGTTGAGTCTTGGGTTAATCACTGCAGGAAGATTGAGGCCTGCCTGCATGAGCTTGAGCGCAGGCGTCCTGCTCCCGAGGTTCTGGCTCTGAACTCCCAGCGGGCTGCATGGGTTGAGCAAAGTGCCATTTTCCTTCGCCATTCTGAACAAGAGGCGACCCTTAAGCGAAAGGAACGTGAGGCGACTTCCGCTGAGTCTGTCCAACTGCGTGCCCAGGTCGAAGCGAATGCTGCGCAGCTGAACTCCATCTTTGAAAACCTTCAACGATGTATTTCTGACAGGCTGGTGCTAAGGAAGAAGCTTGACTTTACTGAGCAGGTCGGGCAGAGTCAGGACGCTGTTCAGCAGGAAATTGATGAGAAACTTTTATCCTGTCTGCAGCAACGGGCCAAAGTCGAAGCGGAGCTGGCCGCGGTGGCTGATCGTGAAAAGGAGCTGAGAGGAGTGCACGAGCGACTTGCTGATTTTTTAAAATCGCCTCCTTCTCAATAGTCGCCTTTGTATCGATTGTACATTTGTAACTTATGATTAACATGTATTCATTTCAAAAAAAATTTATTCCATTCATTTTCATATGATATAACTTGTATCCAATTGAATTTATGAATAAAGGACACATTTCTTTTCTATCTTGTGTTATCGCCTTCTTTTCTTTGCTTTGTTGTCATGTGATTTTAGTAAATTTGGCATGTAGATGATAGATAATAGTTCATCTTAAACTCTTTGTAGGGTAGTGATGGCTTAGGAAACAGGTTCAGATTTGCCGCCTAAGACTTTTCAATTTTATGAGCCATGAGGGTCTCATAAAGATTTTTCTCCCTACAAGTCGTGAGGATCTCGTAGGTGTATTTTCTTCTTAGAAATCGTGAGGACTCCTAAGTGTGCTTTCCCTTGAGAGTCGTAAGGATCCCACAAGAGAATTTTCTCCCTTACAAGTCGAGAAGACTTGTAAGTGATCGATGAGTTGGCATTTTTCCGAGTCGAAGCACTGCTCCGACGGGAAGGTCATTGGTTGACGTATTTCCGTGACGGGGTCATTGGATGACGTATTTCCGCGACGGGGTCATTTGCTGACGTGTTTCCGCGACGGGGTCATTGGATGACGTATTTCCGCGATGGGGTCATTTGCTGACGTGTTTCCGCGACGGGGTCATTGGCTGACGTATTTCCGTGACGGGGTCATTTGCTGACGTGTTTCCGCGACGGGGTCATTGGCTGACGTGTTTTCGCGACGGGGTCATTTGCTGACGCATTTCCACGACGGGGTCATTTGCTGACGTGTTTCCGAGACGGGGTCATTGGATGACGTATTTCCGCGACGGGATCATTGGATGCTGTATTTCCGCGACGGGGTCATTTGCTGACGTGTTTCCGCGACGGGGTCATTTGCTGACGTGTTTCCGCGATGGGGTCATTGGCTGACGTGTTTCCGAGATGGGGTCATTTGCTGACGTGTTTCCACGACGGGGTCATTGGCTGACGTGTTTCCGCGACGGGGTCATTTGCTGATGTGTTTCCACGGGGTCATTTGCTGACGTGTTTCCGCGACGGGGTCATTGGATGACGTGTTTCCGCGACGGGGTCATTGGATGACGTGTTTCCACGACGGGGTCATTTGATGACGTATTTCCGCGATGGTGTCATTTGCTGACGTGAACCGTAGAGTCTCGGAACTAGGGACTTTGTCGTGGCTCCGATTGGTGGTGTCGCGTCCGCATCCTGTTGGAATGAGGAAGAACGCCGTTGTTGGTCTTTTGGGATGTAGATGTTGCTGTTGAGATCTGACTTTCCCTTTGACAGAGTTCGTTGGGATATGTGGTTCCCTTTTCGTTTATGCCCATGGATTGTATACAGGGGTCAATATGGACTCGCCTGTAGGGCAAAAGTTTCATTTCATATATATTTTTTGTTTTCTTTCTGCGATACTCTATCATTTCAGCTTTTTGTATCGCGAAAATCGTGATTGCCCAATCACTTCGGCTATTTTTCGCGGTGCCCAATCACTTCGGCTATTTTTTTTACTCACTGCCTTTTATTGCGAGTTGCCCAATCATTTCGGCTATTTTGTATGCATATATTTTACTTGCTGATTTTGTTGCAAGTTGCCCTATCATTTCGGTTATTTCATATGCATTTATGACTCGCTGATTTCTTGCCGCGAGTATAGGACTTGGGATCTAATACCGATTTAGGCATCAGTATCGCTACAACTGGGATATCGCCAGGAGAGAATCATCATTTGCCTTTGTCGGTTTGAACAAAGGTGGCTTAGTAGACCGGGTTAAGATCCTGTCAACTAAGGCTTTTGACTTCATGAGCCGTAAGGGTCTCATAAAGGTATTTCTCCCTACGAGTCGTGAGGGTCTCATAGGTGCATTTTCTCCTTAAGAATCGTGAGGATCCTCAAGTGTGTGTTCCCTTATAAGTTGTAAGGATCTTATAAGAGTGTTTTCTCCTTATAAGTCGAGAGGACTTATAAGTGTTTGTTCACCGAATAAGGGAATTTCACGCTATTGGTGGAACTTGGTGGGGAAGACGTTTATTTATGCCCGTGGATTGTATACAAGGGCTTGATTAAACCGCTTGTAGGGTTGGCTAGGAGATGTGATGGCTTAAGAACATGTTCAGATCCCTGTAGCTTAAGGCTTTTGAATCTTGTGAGCCATGAGGGTCTCATAAGAGGGTTCTCCTTGCGAGTCGTGAAGATCTCGTAAGTGTAATTTCACCTTAGGAATCGTGGGGATCCCTAAGTGTGTCGCTCCTTTGTGAGACGTAAAGATCTCACGCAGGTATTTTCTCCTTACAAGGTCAAAAGGACCTTGCAAGCGTCTTTTAACGAGATTGCGCCCTTTCGGGTTTTCACAAACTCGTCGGTAGCCCTGCTGTTTTTACTCACGGAGCCTTTTCGGGTTTTCATCCGTGCCCATTTTGCTTATGGACGTACCGTTTTTTTTGCGCCAGCCTTAGTATGTTGCGGTTCGTAGTAGTTTACAGACGTTTCGGTCAGGCGTAGTATTTTTTTAAGAACCGACCGTTTATTGGCCTAAAGGGCCTTTCGCCATGCATATTCATGAGCAAGTAAGCCCCACCTTGGTAGACCTGGTCTATGATATACGAGCCCTCATAGTTTGGCTCGAATTTCCCCCGTTTGGCACGATTAGGGATCATAGGTCTCTTAACCACCAGCACGAGTTCGCCTTGGAAAAATGTCCTCGGCCTAGTCAATCTCTCGTATGAGCGCGTCATCTTTGCTTTGTAAGCCTCCAAGTTTTGCTGTGCCATGAGCCGAGTTTCATCAAGGGTGTCGAGCTCTTCAAGTCGAAGGTGAGCATTCTCTTTGTCTGTTAGCTCGTAATGAACCGCCACTCGTATAGAGGGTAGCTCTATCTCCAAGGGGAGTACCGCTTCTGCGCCAAATACCAATGCATACGGCGTTGTATTTGTCGTCGTTTTGAACGTAGTTCGATACGCCCAAAGAGCTTCATGCAATCTCTCGTGCCAGTCCTTTTTGTTTTTGGACACCGTCTTCTTTATAATCTTCGTCAAGGTCTTGTTGAAAACCTCAGCCAGACTATTAGCTCGGGGATTATAGACCGAAGAGTATCTCCAGTCTATGTTATGCTGCTGTGCGAAGCGGCTGATCTTGTGGCTTCTGTAGGCTGGCCCGTTATCGGAGATAATCTGTCGCGGAGTGTCAAACCGATAGATGACGTGTGTCTTGAAGAAATGGAGAATATTCTCCGTCTTCACTTCTCTTAGCGGTACTGCTTCTGCCCACTTGGAGAAGTAATCAGTTGTCGCCAATATGAACCGGTGTCCTTTGGACGATACTGGTTTGATAGGCCCGATTATATCCGTTCCCCACATTTCAAACGGCCAGTTAGCCACCGTTGGGTGTAGCAGGTTCGGATGCTGGTGGATGAAGTCCCCGTGAATTTTGCACGAGTGGTACTGCTTCGCGTATTCGAGACAGTCTTGGATCATCGTGGACCAATAGTAGTCCATCCTTTTGATCTTCGGCTTCATCTTTGGTCCGGCTTGATGAGAACCGCGGAGTCCGTCATGAGTTTCTTGGACGACTCTCTTTGCTTCTTCTGGCCCCAGGCATCTTAGCCATAGAGAGTCGAACGATCTCTTGTACAGAGTATCATTGACGAAGGCGAAAGACAAAGCTCGTTTCATGAGCTGATGTCTTGGGGATGCATCTTTAGGTGTTTGACGGGATTTGAAGTAGTCTATAAAGACTTCCCTCCAATCCTTAGCCTTTTCCTGGTCTTTTATTTGTAGGGCCATTTACTTGGTCGCTCCATTTTCTTCGAACGACTCCGGAGATATTTCTGTTGGCACAAGAACCCGACGGCTTTGCACAACGATCCTCACGTCATCGAGGTTTTCGTCAGCCAGTTCTTTAGCGAGTTTGGCTAACGCATCCGCTTTGCTATTTTCCGCACGCGGTATGCTTTCCAGGGCGTAGGCTGGGATTTGAGTCAGCAATTGTTGTACTCTCTCGCCGTACTTCACCAACTCTGGTTTGCACATTTGATAATCGTTGTTTACTTGGCTAACGACCAGCTGGGATTCTCCGTATATGAGGAGGTTTTCGACTCCCATATTGACAGCGATCTCAAGACCTACTATCAAAGCTTTATGTTCAGCTTCATTGTTTATCCTCGGCTCTGTTAAGGAGAAGGCAAAGCGCATTATCCATCCTTGTGGAGTCACGAAGATGAGGCCTACCCCCGATTTAATTATAGGGGAGCTGTGCTTTCGCTTCTTCATGGAAGATGCTTCGTCGAAATAGAGTTCCCATCGGGTATCATTCTCTCTTCTCCCCCCGTCGATCGTTGCAAACGCGTGCTCGTCTGGCAATTCGCAATTTAGGGGTGAATCGGCAGGTATCGGGTGCTCAGCGAGGAAGTCGGCGATGGCCTAGCCTTTCACTGCCTTGAGGGGACGATAAGTTATCGAGAACTCTATCAAAAGGAGGGCCCATTTAGCGAGCCGTCCCGTTAGTATGGCTCTTGACATCAACTACTTGAGGGGATCCACTTTTGATATGAGATGGACCTCATGCGCCAAAGCATAGTGTCTGAGCTTCGTTATCGCGAAGATTAACGTCAGGCGGTGTTTTTCAATGGGGGGTAGTTGTTTTCTGCCCCCAAGAGAACTCGACTCAAATAGTAGAGGGCTCTCTCCTTCCCTTGGTCATTTTTCTGTGCCCATAGTGCACCTAAGGAACCTTCAAGGGCGGTTGTGTACAGGATGAGAGGTTTTCCCTTGACCGGAGCGGTCAGTACCGGTGGATTTTGCAGGTATTGCTTGATTTCGTCTAGTGCTCTTTGGCATTTACGATCCCAGACGAACGGGGTCCCCTTCTTCATTAGATGACTGTAGGGGCGGGATTTGCCGAAGAGATAAGCTATGAACTGCCGGATATATGCAAGCTTTCCTTGGAGGGACCACAGTTGTTTGAGAGTTCTTGGCGGAGGAATTTCCATGATCGCCTTGATTTTCGACGGGTCTATCTTGATACCCCGATGTCGTACGATGAATCCTAGGAATTTACCTGAAGAGACTCCGAACGCGCATTTGAGAGGGTTCATCTTCAAGTTGTATTTCCGAAGGCGCTGAAACACTATCTTCATATGCTCCCAATGTTCCTCGTACGATTTGCTTTTAACCACGAGGTCGTCGATATAGCATTCGACGATTTCATGTATGAGGTCATTGAAAATCTTCGTCATGGCCCTCTGATAGGTTGCGCCTGCGTTCTTCAGACCGAAAGGCATCACTTTGTAGCAGAATATGCCTAGAGGAGTCCGGAAAGCAGTACGCTTCCGGTCCTCGGGATGCATCTTTATTTGATTGTACCCTGATGATCCGTCCATGAAGGAGAAGATTTCGTGAGTGGACGTGTTGTCTATCATCAGCTCGGTAACCGGTACGGGAAAATCATCCTTCGGGCAAGCTTTGTTGAGGTCCCGAAAGTCCACGCAGATGCGCACTGTCCCATTCTTCTTCATCACTGGGATGATGTTAGCAATCCAGTCGGGGTATTGCACTTCTCGGACGAAGCCGGAGTCAATTAGCTTCTTGACCTCGGCGTTGATGCTCATTTCAAGTTCGAGCCGCATTCTTCTCGGTGCTTGTTTGATTGGCTTGACGTCCGGAGATATCGCCAATTTGTGCACAGCTACTTCTAGATCTAGTCCCGGCATTTCGGAAAAGTTCCATGCGAAACAGTCTTTATACTGCATGAGCACGTCTTTAAGCGTGGCCACCTTTTCTTCAGACAACAGCTCGCTGACGGACGTTGGTCGTGGGTCGTTTGTCGTCCCCAAGTTGATTTTTCTGAGGTTATCTGCAGTAGTATGTATCCCATCTTCTAGCTCTTTTGGCGCCGGTGGAAATTCCGAGATCAATTCCTCTTCATCCTCGTTTTCGAAGCACAAGGATAGGTCATCCATATTCTCGCGCTCTCCTTCTTCCGACATCGTTATCACGTGACAGGTGCGAGATCGCTTCCAAGACCAATGTTGATCCGGTTCTACTCTCGCTATATACGTGGCTTTGGGTACATGCTTCTGTGGTGGGGTTACCCTCCAACTGCTGGATAGAGCGAACCTGCATTGCTGATACCGGTTTTCTATCCAGTTCTTGAATGTGAAGCAATCTTCGAGAGGATGTCCTATCGCTCGATGATAGGAGCAATAATCCGGGTGAGAGACCACGTCTGCTTGCTCAGGGTGTTTGGACTCCGGGAGCATAATCATTTGATGTTTCATGACAAGATCGAATATCTTCCTTGTCTTGTCTTGGGGAAAAGAATATGCTCGACCCATCTTCTTTATAAGAGACAAATCCCGGCTGCTCAATTCTCGATCACGTGGCTTCTTGGACCCGCTTTGCCGCTGTCGAACGTTTTTTCCATTCTTTAGCTTGTCTTTACCTCTGCGTCGGGTCTTCTGTATAATGGGCTGGCGACGAAGAGCATCGTCATTCTCCGCAGCCTGCTGAAGGAGGCGCTGTGTCCTGGCTTTCTCGAAAATGGCCATTTCACGGTTGTGGTCATCCCGGACCTTTTGACCCGCCTCCCTTATTAGCTTTTCCATCTGTTCTTCAAATGACGGACTTGGCATTTTTACAGCGGGATCTCGTTTTGGTTCAACTGCAGCGTCTTCTAACAGAGCATCCCCTTCTTCATTGAAGTCATGAATAACGTAGCAGCCATGGAATCGCTCCCGTTTCTTGGATTGAACATATCCAAGCCCGATCGTTTCCATTCTCCAGTTGGGCAATTTTCGCTGAGTTCCAGGGACGTTTCAGATCCTGTTGTAGAACTGAGCTTGTCGAGCTGTCTGTTTGAAGGGTACGCCTTGGCGCCTCAACAACCTTTTTAATCCTTCCGTGTAGTATTTGGGCAAATGGATGGACTGGTGCCTGTCAAGTGTAGAATCGGCACCCACACCAGATTTCTTTCTCCACTTTGGTTTCCGCAGATCGATAAAAGAGGATCGTCGTTTCATCTTTTCGCCTGGGAGGGATATAGAATGTCTGCAGTTCTTGCACACTATAGGTATCAAGTGCGTCAAGCTCTTTGTAATGCTTTTGTGGAACCATAATGATTTGCAAACTCCGTTCATCGCCAGTGAAGGCTCGTATTGATGGCCGGACTGAGAACACTGCATTGACTTCGTCTTCAGAGTCACTGCCAAATACCAGAATAGGGGTGGATGGTCCTGGCTTGGTGTATTGGGGCGGCCCTGAATAGACTATCTCTTCTTCCTCCTCGGTATCGCTCCCGAAGACCGGAATGGTGGTGATAGCTTTTTGCTTATTCTCCGGTTTATGGCATCTTTCCATGTCTTTGAAGTCTGGTAAAAAGTATTTTGCATCTTCGTACTTTCGGACTTCATTCACGGAGAATGGGTTCAGCTCCCCTGTTACGGTATACTCGAGACCATCCTTGAAATACTTTATACACTGATGTTGTGTAGAAGGGATGATATTGTACTCGTGTAACCAAGACCTGCCGAACAAAGCGTTGTAGCATGTCTTGGAGTCAATCACGTGAAACTTGATGTCAGTGACGAGTAGCCCAAAGTGTAACGTCAGTATCACAGACTCGAGCGTCCGTGATGACTGGGAGTCAAACCCGGAGATGGTGATTTTATCCCAAGCGAGATGCTGAACGCTCATGCAAATCTCCTTCAACACTCTTACATTGAGAAGGTTGATGGAGGACCCATTGTCGACCAGGATTTTGCCTATCTTGATGTCATGATAGTATCCGGTGACATATAGGGGACGGTTGTGCTCGCACGTCCCGAGGATGAGGTCTTCATCGTCGAAAGTGGCGTCAGCAGTGTGCACTTCTTCCAGCTCGTCCTTCATCTTTTCTTCGGCAAGGAAAGGTTGGAACTGCTCGGGCACTTGTAGTGCCTTGATCAAAGAATCTCTCGCCTCTTTAGATAGCAAAAGGGCATTGAGAATGCTTAGCTGTGAGGGTATCTTCCTCAGGTGTGCCAGAACGTTGTAATCCACCTTATTTTTCTTTGGCGGGTCCTTGGCTGTCAGCTCTTTGACGAATTGATCATCGAGGGCGATATCTTCAGGGACTTTTTCCTTCCCTTTATCTTTTCTACTCGACCCCTTGTTTGTGGGTCCGAGATTCTTTTTGGATAACGTGCGATTACGCAGCTGAATGTTCTCGCAGGTCTTTATCTCTTCTTTTTCGGAGATGGATTCCTTGAAGAGAGAGCCGAGGGCTATTTCTTCATCGGAATCGCTCCCGAAGGTGAGAACTTGCGATTCCTTGCTATCAACCATGTGACAGTTGTCGGCAGTTCTTTTATGCTTATTTGTCGTGCTTCTTTTCTCCCGACGAGTCTTACGCTTCAATCGCCTGACGTGTTGTCGGTGGGCAACGTATCACTGCCACCAGTTTTTAAAGGCATTGCACTCTTCAGTAGGGTGCGTGGTCCTCCGATGGTACAAGCAGTAGTTTGGATATCCATCCATTTCGTCAACGTGTATGCTACCAGGAATACCTCCTTTAAAAGGTGGTAACTTCATTCCCATCGACATGGCTTTAACGAACCGTTTAATTTCCTTAAGCCTGCTTTTATCTGCCGCAGGCATGCCTCGGTCTGGTTGGAGTGCTTCAACCCTTTTGTCCAGCCGCCGACGTTTGGCTTTTTCAAATATGGCCATTTCGCGCTCTCGATCAGTTTTTCTTTTTTGACAGGCCTCGTTCAGCAACATGTCAATCATCTCGTCTGACGGTTCTAAGAGTTCCGGTTCGGGATCTACCCCCAGTTTTTCTGCATCAGGAGCTTCTTTGCCATTTATCGAGTGAGAGATCATGTGGCAGCTCACCGCTTTATCTTCAGGCCCTTCTGAAGAATTATCTCCTTCGTCAGCGTCATCGTCTTCATTCTCAAGAACATGCTTAAAGAATTCGTCCAACGTGATTGGGGTCCGTGCCTTCTAGTTATATTGTTCCAGTGCATCGATGTATTTCTGCAGACCTGTACGGCTGTCTTCGGGTTGGACGGGATTCTTGGCCTTCTTCTTTTTCTTTAAAGACTTTGGAGGCTTGACTTGAATGTTTTGTCCACCATCACCAACTTTCAGCGTTAGGCGCGGCTTCAGCATCCCCTCAATGACCTCGGGTTCCAGCGGACTTTTCCACTTGTCGCCGGGCATGCTTGGAGATCCTTCAGCATTCTTATCATTTTGGCTGAAAGAGCGACCTCCCATGGAGGTTCTTCTACAAAAGAGCACGATGCCCCGGGTGTGTCCACCTTTTTAAGAGCGTGCGGCTGGGACGGGCTTACTTTCCAATTCTCGAACAGCGCGAATTTTCCCTGTTGGTATTGGTCCTCAATCCAGCCTTTGAAGACGAAGCAATCTTCGATTGGATGGCCTACTACTCAGTGATAGGGTGTAACATTTCAGAAAATATAAAATATTATTTTTGGAATTTAATATTAAAATAATATTTTTCCCGAAAACAGCCCGATTTGCGAAATTGGGGTTTTCGAAAAAGGGTATAAATATATACCAATAATTGTGAAATAAATGAAAATTAAAATGATTTGTTCATTTAATAATATAATTAAAGGATTTAACATTTTTAAAATTTATTATATGCAGTTTCGATAAAAACCCGATTAGTGCACTGCTAATCGCGATTAAGCCAAATCCGTGTTTCTACAGTTTTCCATGGCTAGTGCACCATATCATATTACATTTAGTTATATATTGTTGCATTTGTGTTGATTTATGGGTACTATGTGAGTTGGTTTTAAAATTTAAAAGAGAAAAGATAAAGAAATGAAAAAGGGGTTAAAAAGGGTATGATTGGAGAGAGAGAGTGTGTGTGAATAAGTGAGAGGGGGGGCTGCCTAACCTTTCCCCCCCCCCATCATTTTCTTCCTCCTTCTTCATCTTCCTCCAACCCCACTTCCCTCCACTTCAAACCCTAGATCCATCTCCAAATAATCCCCAAAACCTTATACTCCCTTCACAAATATTGATCCCCATCTCTTCCTCTACACATTGAACCAAGCAAAGTGGATTTTGACAACATTGAAGAGCTATGGTTTGCTTGGGTGTAACCATGAGGTATAATCATTTCCATTTAGTTAGTTTTAATTTTCTTATGTTTTAGATAGTTTAGAAGTTGAATTGGATTGGTGGATTTGTGAACTTTGAAATTCTAGAGAAGGGTTTGGGAAATTGATGGTGTATGGTGGCTGTACAAAACCCTAGGGATCAAATTCTAGACCTGGAACTGAGTTTAGAACAGAGAATACAAACTTTAGACTTGATCCATGTCAGTTTTGTGAGGATATAGGGTGTGCAGGGAAATCTGGAGCAACCCGAGGAATTTCTGAGACAACCAAACAATACCAGGGACCTAGATACACCACCACAGGAGACCACCCTACGAAGACGAAGCCCAGAGGAGCCAGTAAAACCGGCCTGGCTGGAATTTCATGGGTAGTGGCCGGTTTTATAGTGGGAGTTGGGGTCTAGGTTGGTCCAGTATGTCATATACACCTTCTACTACACCCTAGATTTATTTATGCAACCCCTTTTCACCTGAGTCAAAATCTGGGAACACTTGTGTGTGATTTAGAATATGTTTTCCGTATTTTGAATGATGAGTTTTGATATTTGGATTTGTAATTTGTTGTTGTATGTTTGTACATCGACGACTTGGGGATAAATGTTAGTTATATGTATGCCCTAGAGGCCATTACTGTACATAGGATGTATATTGTAGTGGATGCTGGGACATATATAGGGAGGACTTTCTTGCTCGACATGATAGTATGCTATCTGGTTGCTCTTTACCTTAACGTGTACACTGATTGTCTCTCTATTACATGTTGGTAAAGCCCTTAGGATCTGTACTTGACTACCTGGACTATGATGCGGATCATACTAGTGGGGACATGGTAGTCCATAAGTACATCCTTCAAAGTCCCTAGTCGTGGGTATATCGAGACGGGGCATCGATATATCAGAGTAGACTAGCGTATACCTTCTCGACCCATACAGATGGGCGATGGATATCCCATATCCATTGGTGTTTGACATCAGAGATGATGTACGGGTGCTCAGTAGAGACTGGGTACACTGGACGGACTCGCCGAGAACTCCCAGATGGTATTATACCTCACGTCAGATGGCAGTTCTCTGGTGACACTGGTACAGAGTAGTCTGTTGACCCGAGATCGTCATAGAGTCTTGTGTGGTTCCCACTGTGCTTTGATTTCCATCTTACCACGTCCAAGAGGGCGTGCAAAACGGTGGTTTTTGGGTACAGTCCCGAGTCACATGGAGGCAATGAGCGATAGGAGGGGATTCGTCTCTCCCGGTATAGGGGGTTGATGTTGCGCTGTGTTCGATTGGCTATAACAGGAAATCCCTGGCCAGGGTTGCTGAGATTTACTGGTAAGTGTTATCAGCAGTATCTCGAATTGTTATAGACCTCATATCGACACGACTTATCGAGCTATTGGGGTCTGACGTTTACCACCCCTAGGCAAGATATGCGACATATCAGACGATCAGACCGGACTGTACGGTAGTGTTACTGGTTGGATTCACTGGAGTGTGAGCGGGCTTGCTCGTCGATCTTCAGATCGCTCAATACCCGGGTGGCCGTTACGTTTAGCAGACCGCTTGCGGCTTGTGGGTGCTTGATATGATCATCACCTGCTGCCGGCGTATTGACGAGTCTTTAGAGTCCTACACAGAGGTTTCCTGGCTCAAGCGAAACGAAATAGGAGCACATATGAGATATGTGCGGGACCGAGAATGATGCGTGTATGTGATACCGTATTTCATTCTCGCGATGTGACATTGATCGGTTATATGTGATATAGCCGGGTTATCGGATCAAGTGTTGATTCGATAAGTTGTTACTGATGATACCAGTCGGTTATGTGCGACATGACCGGATCATTGAATCAAGTGTTGATTTAGTGATTTAATGCATAATTATATATTTGATATATTACTTTGCATTAACTAGTATCGGTTCACTTTGAATGGATTTTCTCACTCGGATTGTACACATTGTATATGTGATATACTTTTGTGCACTTGATTGTATCATGTTTGATGATACATGTCATGCTAGGGTTCATGTGTAAAGATCAAACCATGGTTACATGATTATGGTTAGGGTTTTATTTTATTCACTTATTTATTTATCCATTTCATTTTGGAAAATAAAAAGAAAAGAGAAAAGAATGGTGGCTTTTTTTGGAGTTTAGTTGAACCTTCATGAAGCTTTGATCAAGTCAACCATTCTTATCTCATCCTTAACCCTAACCATTCTCACTAACCATGATTCATTCTCTACACTTGACTATAGTTAACATTATGATAAGTTTTGGTTTTCTATTGTTTTTTAATTTAACTTATCATATATTTTAGCTTCTTCTTCTTCTTCCTTCAAGTGAAGAAAAGCTTGACCATCAATGGCAAGTGATGAATTTGAGTGAGAAATCCAAAACTAAAGTCTACCCACTTCCTATTTCTTCATCCTCTACCTCTTGCCAAGTAGTAGAGTGTGTTTTCTTCACAAGTTTCATGACTTGGTGAAGTGAGAGCTTGATCTTGCGATGCTTCGACGTAGATCATCTTCGGCATGGACATCGACGACCTAGCTTGCCCATTCTCCGACGAAGCCGACGCTAGAGCCCGGATTTGATTTGGACAGCGGAGAGGACCTCGTCTCGGAGCCGTGGAGGTGGAGGACCGGATCTACAAAGGTTGTATTTCCGTATTCCCTTAGTTAAGTGTTAACTAGTTAGCCTTTTCGCCTAGTTTTCTAGCAAACGATCCGTAGTCGGGTCTCTCGGCACCCGTAAAATTTTATAATGGCATGTTCGATGCCTTGTGAGACCTCATTAGGGTGCCTAGGAACCCTACAATAAATTGTTGGTTTTGTACGCGTAAGCTATAGGTTCTAACCTATGAGCAACGCGCGTGCCGTTTGGATTTCAGAACTCGATTTTAATAGAGATTGCGATTGTTTACTATTGTAGGTACCCTCATGTGGGTTCCGAGGAGACAGAGCATGGCGTCATTGACTTCGGCAATCGACGACCAAGGTGAGTGAATCTATAACCAAGGGGGAAGTCGGGTGGATGGCGTATAGCACCCCCGCACATTTTGATGGAAACCGATTCATAGTTTTTGGTTAAGAAAACCTTTAATAGAAAACTATAGATAGAGTTAAAAGATAGTTAGAGAATTATATTAGAAACTAAAGGATAGTTAGAAAGGAAATCATACGAATAGTATGCGATGACGGGACTTGAGGATGATATTTGATGATATTGTCGTTTAGGGTACTATAGGACTAGATAGTCGACGTAGATGTGTCATCCGAACCATACCTATTTCCAAACTGAAGAATCGTATGCATCTTTTAAACAGATATCTTGAAGGACGTTACGGATTTTCAAATGATATATTTTCTTTAAAAACACAGTAGCTCCTACTTTCAAAACTACGATTCGCATCTTTCAAAAACTGATTATATGGTTCGGGTGTGTATGTTAGATGGTTCGGGTGTGTAAGTTAGATTAGATACGTATGCTTATAGTAAAGGTAGGATGTATTGTAAAATTGACCTTTGTGAGATATAAATGCGATGAAAAGAGAATACGAATTGACATATGATATGATGATATGTTGGTATACGGGTGCGAGTCGATTGAGATGATTGATACCTTGCCGGTCCCCTGATTTGAGATTGTGATGGATGTGATCTAGGACATAGGTATATAGATATTTATATTGTGGTGAATCTGGAATGATAAGCCGTACGAGACGTTAGATCCGTACCCTCATTGTCGTAAAGGTTGATAGGATCCCTATTGGTTTTATGCCGCCGTACGATGAATTTTCGTACGTGATAAGTTTGACTTGATGATTGATCCATACCCTTGGCTAGAGAATGTCGTACGATGGAGTATACCGTATGGGATGTTGTGAGGCTGGATGCCGATTGGTAGATTCACCGACTCGGTCATGTTAGATACGTATACCCGTCAGCATTTGCATATGATTTACCATATGCTGCATTCATGTTATTCGCATTGCATTACTTATACCTGTGATAGTACACCTGCACAATTATCGATGATGCACATGTTACACGTACACAGATTGTAGGCTCACACACTTCATCATCGATAATTGCCATGTTGCTACACAGCAGGATTGCTGCATCATGATATGACTCTTCGCATAACATACATGCGCACATACATATTGCACACCATACTTGTGCACATCCACATTGTACACCATACTTGCGTACATGCATATTATACCCCATACTTGCGTACATACATATTGTACACCATACTTGCGGACATACACATTTGTACGTCCATACTTGCGTATATACACATATGCACCTTTATATGGTATTGCATTCGATTTGGAGATTTGGGAACCACATGATATATTTTAAAACTGGATTCATTTAAAAGAGCGGTTTTCTCTCGATATATGCATATTACTGTTCCATGTTGCATGATATACGGATATGTTTACAATTCTATCATATGTCGCATACATCATGCTTTATGATTTTACGCATTGAGATATGCTATTTTCATGAGATTTCTGGATTTGAGAACCGTGGCTATTTCAAAAGAAAGTATGTACTATTTTAAAAACCCGGTTTCTCTTGATATGATATTTCAGTGCGTCCACCATGCGTTTTCTCGGTTCTGAGACGTATGACATGTGAGACCCAATTCGAGGAGGCGAATGAGGCCGATTGCGGGTACATGGTGGACCCGGTATGGTACCCCAGGGCAAGAAAGGGATGTTGTGTATACAGACGGTGAGCCTGGCAGAGGGACTACTACCTACCGGTGATTGGTTGGGCTTGGCGGATATCCGGAGAATACCGACCGAAATCGAGAGATGATATGGGCCGATCCGGACTGACGGAGCCCATGGGCCGATTCGGACTGACGGAGCCCGAGATATGAGGATTTACGTGTCGATGCTGGACACGAGTTTCATGATGTTTTCGGGTGTCGATGTTGGACACCCAGGTTCCATGATTTTGATGTGTCGCGAGGGACACCGTTGATTTATATCCTCATACTTACATGCATACATACATTGATTATGGTTGGATGAGATCCACATGCATACATACATTGATTATGGTTGGATGAGATCCACATGCATACATACACTGATTATTTGGTTGGACGATATCCGCATGCATACATATATTGATTATGGTTGGACGAGATCCACATGCATACATACATTGATTATGGTTGGACGAGATCCACATGCATACAGACACTGGTTATATTGATGGATTATATCTGCATACTTATAGGTATTGATTACATTGTTGGCACATATGATGACCCGGTCACCCTAGATATCATAGTATTATCTTTATGATATAGTTGACCTAGAGTCGTTGTTTATTTAATTTTTATCTGTTGATATTTTTCTACTCACGAGTTGGCAACTCACCCCCGTTGTGCCACAGTTCTTGCAGGTTGACCGTATGGATCTGTAGCGGCACCGCTGGCACATAGCTTCATTTGTGTGTTTTGCATTGGTAGGTGGGACATTTGTATCGTACCCACTCTTGTATTTATATTTCATATTGTATCTAGTCAACTCTATCAATCAAAGCTAGTATTTATATAATGAGACTTAGCAAGACTGTTGGTGCGAGACTTGAGCGATGGGTTTTATGTTCACCTTTTTGGGTTGATTTCTCGCTTTATTCTTTATCTTTTGTGGTGATCTTCGCCGTTGGGCGTCGTATACTTATATATATTGTCTTGCATGGTTGTGATCCGCCGGTTGGCGAAGAGCTAGCTCCCGTTTGGGGATGCCTTTATTTTATCATGTATTGTGGTTTTGGATCAAAATATACAAAGGAGGTGCTGCCCAAATTTTTAAAAGACAAAACATGTTTTCAAACTAGTAAATTTCATTTGCATTATTCATGTCTATTTTCCATGCATTTAAGAAAACTTGATTTCATTATACCTTTATCTCAAAACTTCACCTCCTTTATTTTTCTTAAAAGGTTTAGATTTCTGGGTTTCAGCTTACTTGAATTCCGTTATGCCTTTGGACGTTGCATAACTCAAGCGCTGGTCACAAGATAATATTTTGGGTCGTGACATAGGGGCAATAATTGGGATTGTTGACATCACCGGGCTGCAATGGACTTCTCGGATCCGGCAGATTGATGAGCCTGTTGCGTACCGCCAGTTCGAATAGTCTCTTTGTTTTCTCCTGCGGAAACGAGTAAGGACGTCTTAACTTTTCGTTGAGGAATCGCTATCTATCGCTTTGGCGATCAGCTGGTTTTGGACCAGTCAGTTGTTGCTGAGCATTGGTGACGAAGGTCTCTTTCTCTTTCCCCTTTTCACTCCGTGGCTCCGACTTCGAAGAGGAAGGCCCGTGGCCCATCTGATCCATTTGGGCCAGCTTGTCAATCAAGGCCTGGAAAGTAGTTGGCTTGAAGAACATCATGAATTGAGATATGGTCGTCTGCGGATCGAGGGTTCCCACAAACATGCTCACTGCAGGAGCTTCCTCTATGCGCTGTTCGCACTTCGACCATAGGTTCTGCCACTGTATCGCGTACTGAACCCATGTTTCGTCTGGCTTCACCCTGGCGTTAATTAGTGCGGTGATCGGGGTGCGCTCTCTAGCGCTTGCGAATCTCTGTGTAGACAGTAACTCCATTTCTGCAAATGTCTTGACAGAGTCATTCGGGAGCTCAGAATACCACTCGAATGCTGTCTCCGACAAGCTGCCAACAAATTGGCGAAGCAGTAGCTTATCGTCACCTCCGGTGTTGCCGCACAGAGCCCTGAATTGAGCAACGTGCTGGTGTGGATTCCTCGTCCCCTTATATACGTGGAATTTAGGGATCGTGTATCCCGGCGGGTACTTTATTTGGTCGTTCCAATCCGGATAGGGTCGTCCAGTCTTGACGACTTGGCCGGCGGCTGCTTCGCTCGCCTGATGAGCTCGTATCTGTTGAGCGATATAGTCATCCAGGGCGGCTTTAGAGATGGTCTCCTCCTTGGCTACTGAACAAGCAAGAAGAGGGTTTGATGTCTCCCCTCTATCGTCTTCAAGGATAATCGGAGGGTCTTCAGCTGGAGGATCCGGCTGTATCATCATCCCGACCATATCTTGGAATAAAAGCGCCATTCGTTTTATGTTGGCCGCTTGTTCTGCGGCCTCTCTGTCTTTCTTCTCGAGGATTCTGCGGAGGAACTCAGCATCGGTTTCTTGTTCTTGACGCTGCTCCGACGACGTCTTCGGGCTTTCTTTTGGCCCAGTGAGTGCGGCCATCTGTGTTAGCATCTTCTAGAGCTTTTGTTGTTGTTGCTCCTGAGCCTTTGTCACTGATCGGGTGAGTGGTCGATGACCCGTGGAGATACGGCTATCCTCTTTTCCGGAAGCCATATAAACAGTGTGCACCACCATGCCCCCAGACTTGGGGCGTTTAGGCTCAGTGCCCTTGAGATTCATCGCAGACACGGGGATTTTCTCCGGCCTTCTCCTTTTGTGAGTGTTTGAAGTTAAAGGGGCCGTTGCAGCGGGTACCCAAGTAGGTGACACCTTCTATGGTAAGACGGGGTGGTCCTTATCTTGCCGAAATTTCATCTTCTTCCGTCAGCGGGAGTAGTCTTGGTTGATCACCGAGTCTTGGACCTGTCGCCAGACCTTGTGAATTTTGGAGAACAGCCGCTGAGGGGGCTGCTCCAACTTTGCCTTTGTAGCGCTCTCCACGGGTGGAGGAGACTATTTCAGCACGGCAGTTGGCGAATTCCTGTGCGCCCTGTTAAGTGGTTCAAACATGTTCCCAGTTGGAACAGCAGCATCAACTTCCACCGTTGGAGCTGGCGGAGTCAGTCCAGAAGGGGAACTGCCCCCAGCTTTCCTCACTCGGCGCCAGTGGCGACGTCGAGTGTGTCGAGCGGACGGGACCACCTCTGCTGTTGGATGAGCTTCTTCATGCCCTTCGCTCTAATGAGGGCTGTTGTCGTCGTTAGCCTGTCGAAGACCGACGTCCGCTGAGAGGGGATGACCAACCTGTCGAAGGCAGACTTTCGAACAGTGGTAGCAGTCTTGGTGACTTCGCCTGGAATGGGAGTTAGAGCGGCCGGTCTTGCAAAGACTGATTCTTTAGCAGGAGAAGCCGCTTTGATGACTTCATTTACTGGAGCAGGGATGGCTATCCGTTTTGGGATAACCCCTTCAGGTATTGCGGGCTATTTTACTGGTCCACCTGAGCTTTGGCCCAGTCTGTTGAAAACCGAGGTGCTGGATTTGGGCGACCCGTTGAGAGGGGCCGCAGTAGTTGCAAGCTATCAAAGACCGACTTCTTCGGAGCTTCTTGCAACGGCAGTGGGGCGTTGAAGCTCATTGGTGGGAGTATGGTCCCAAAGAACGGCCCAGTGGTGCCTTGCGTCACCTGTTCCATTGGCATCATAAAAAGGGAGGCCGCTTGAGGCCCATGGGTCACTCCTCCAGCAAGGACGGAGTGGGAGTTGTTGCAGTTTATGCAGTTGAAAGCCATTGATCTTCTGTTTTCTACACGGAGCAAGACACCAAATCTTAGTACCTCGAATCCAGGGGCAACCATAGCAAACCGCGATTCGTTCGCGAAACACGACACACGAAGTGTGGAGTGGAAAGAGGAAAAGGTCCCATCGGGCGTGCCAGAATCTGTTCTCCACTGAAAAGACGCGACCGGGATGTTGGGACGTCCATCCTAAATTTTGGGGGCAGATGCTATTTGGTTTTATCCATCCACTTCTCCGAAGATGCCAAGTTGATTTATAGCACCATGTATTGGAGGTTTAGACGGATGCGGCCGATGTAGCAGACTTCATCAGATTCCCCCTCATTATGAGGGTTTTTTGATTGTGGGGACGCTCTTCCCTGCAGGCGCAAGTTCCTGCAGTTAATTACGCTACCGCATCGCGGTAACCACTTTCTTCTTGTCCAGATGGTCACTTCGTGCCGTGTATGTTTGTTTTGTTTTTTGGTTGCCCGTGGATTGTATACGGAGACTAATTTATATTGTCGCCCGTGTGGATTAGTCCAAATCCGTATTTTCTTAGATTTGGTTTTGGGTTGGGTTTAAGGATCGTTAATCTAATTTGAGAACTTAAATATTTGTTAAGGATACGTTGGTCTAATTTTAGACCAAGATCTACTTAACAGGATCATTTAGATCCAAAAAAAGAGCATTTGGACTCTATTGTTTTAGTTTATGGACATTGCGGTCCATTGAGTTTAAGGACATCATAGTCCGTGACAGTTTAAAGACGTCATAGTCTGTAAATTTTAAAGACATCATAGTCTATGAGTTTAAGGACCTCACAGTCCATAAAGTTTAAGGACATCATAGTCCATGAGTTTAAGGACCCCACAGTCCGTAAAGTTTAAGGACATCATAGTCCAGTTTAAAGACGTCATAGTCTGTTTGGTTTTGGTTCACCCGTTTGGGGATGTACCAAAAGTTATTGGTTATTGGGACCCTCCATCTCTCTGAAGACGTTGAAGAATTACAACGACATATATCAGAGATATGAAGAGATGTACCTTTGAACCAATGTCGGTTGGGAGATTTGTAGTCAAGTTTGGGACTAAGATCAGTTAAAAAGATTTATGAGCATATGGGCTTAATTAATCTGAATTAGGGGCCTGTGGCCAACTTGGGCTCGGCCCACTCAGTTAAAATGTTAGACATTTAATTAGGTTCGGTCATTTTTCATTTAACAATGTTGAGCATTGGTTTTGGATTCTGACAACCTTTTGTCTTTTATTAAGTGTTGAACACTCATTATGGCTCTGGGGATTTATTTAAAGAACAATTTATGTACCCTCAGCGCACACGTGAGGAGCACGTGGCGCACTTGGCGCTGAGCGCCAGACTTAGAACGTTAAGGCGCTTTCTGGGAGATAGCGCACACGTGAAGAGCACGTGGCGCACTTGGCGCTGAGCGCCAGTTAATGAGTGCAGAACGCTCCTTAATGAAATAGCGCCCACGTGAGGAGCACGTGGTGCGCTTGGCGCTGAGCGCCAACCTTGAAGCGCTGGGCGCTTCTTTAAATTGGAGCGCTAGGAGCATTGTGGCGCTGCGCGCCAGTCTTGGAGCGCTGAGCCGCTTCTTTAATTGAAACGCTAGGAGCACTGCGGCGCTATGCGCCAGTCTTGGAGCGCTGAGCTGCTTCTTTAAATTGAAACGCTAGGAGCGCTGCGGCGCTCTGCGCCAGTCTTGAAGCGCTGAGGCACTTCTTTAAATTGGAGCGCTAGGAGCGCTGCGGCACTGTGCGCCGGTCTTGGAGCGCTAAGGCGCTTCTTTTTAATTGGAGCGCTAAGGCTCTTTTTAGGCAACTTTGATCAGTTCTGCACTCTGAGAATTAAATTCTCGTTTATAAGAGACTTTGTCTTATGGATCTGAGAACTATGTTCTTCTTTTTTTTATGAGATATTATGATCTCTTTGTTTTTGTGAAAGACTTCGTCTTTGTTTTATAGATCTATGATCTGAAGAGAATTAAGTTTTTCTCCCTCCCTTTTATGATGAGATCCTCCAATCTCTTTTGTGAAATACCTCTGTCTTATAGATCTATGATCTAGAAAAAGAACTAGTTTCTCATTCTTTTTATGAGATGCTTTGATCTCTCTGTTTATTTACCTTGAAGAAATTCTTCTTCCGAGAGCTTGCTCTTCTCTTTGAAATTTCTCAAAGTTTGTGGGTTTTTTTTTAAGACTTGAAGTCTTCGGTCCTTTATATAGGGGAGGCTAATTTGTTGAATCAGTTAAGAAAATCTTTTCTCTGATTGATTTGAGAATGTTTCCCACCATTGGATCTTTGATCCTAGGGCTTCTGTTTTACAGAAGGTAATCTTCTTGTTTTTAACAAGATTGGGAAAATATTTTCCCATACAGAACTTATTCTGTATCTTGGTAATTTTTAATCACAATTGGATCTTTGATCCAACGGTGCTCTAATTTTCAGAGGTAACTTGATGATTTTTAGTCATCTTTGTTGGATCTTTGATCCTACGGTGGGGAACATTTAGTTCCAGCGCTAGCGCTCTCGTGCTTTGCACATTAGCGCTGCATCAGTGTCTTTGACTCTTGTTGCTAGCGCGCTTAGCGCTAGCGCTCTCGTGCTTTGCACGTGAGCGGTGCATCAGAATCTTTGACTCTTAGCGCTGGCGCTGCTAGCGCTCTCGTGCTTTGCACGTGAGTGCTGCATCAGAGTCTTTGACTCTTAGCACTGGCGCTGCGAGCGCTCTCATGCTTTTCACATGAGCGTTGCATCAGAGTCTTTCACTCTTAGCGCTGGCGCATGAAGCGCTAGCGCTTTTATGAAGCGCTGCTTCATTTCAAATTTCAAAATTTGAACAGAACTTTACTCTGATTGGGGGAAACATGGTGCAAGATTAGCAGTACAGTTTATATTCATTTGTACATTTGTTATTGCGGGACGAGCGTCCGATATGTGGACTGCCGTCTTTGCCGGGTTGTATATTATTTGTTTGGGGCACGACCGGGTTGAGGCGATGTCACCTTTTTTGTACATATTGTTGGGGTCAAAAATTGCACCCCGGTTGACCAAGTCAAAATCAAAATCAACGCCAAATAAGCGGGCCCAAGACCAGATCAAGTAGGCCCATGCCCAAGTCAAGCCCCATGGTTGGCCTCCTCCATGCCAAAATAAAAATCATGTAATAAATAATTTTGATATAATTTTTAATGGGCATAAAGCCAAATTTTTGTAAAGCCCATGGCTCATGTGCAAAAGAAGTGAGCACATGAGGCATGGGATGGGCAAAATACCATTTTGTAAAGCCCAAGGGGTTATATGTAAATTTGTAAGCCTATAAAAGGCAACATGATAATGAAATAAAGCATAAAATTCATTCTCCCCAAAAACTAGGGTTTGTACCTCCATCCTCTCTCTCCCAAGTTCTTCCTCTTCCTTTTCATTTTCCAATTAAATCAAGAGCTTAGCTTTTTTTTTTTTAAACTAAATAAAGTTTTACCATAAACCCACCGAAAGAGAATTTAACTCTCACATCCGATCAAAAAAAGGGTAGATTTTCGCTACCTTCTTCTCCCTCCTCAAGATCCAATTTGAGAGAGGGAGAAAAAGGGAAACCCACCTCCCAAGACTCCATCAAGAGAAGAAAAATGGTCTCTTTTTTTATCATCCAAGATCTAAAACTTGGAGTTTCAAGAGAACACATTTTGGGTTTCTTCTCAAAAGAGAAAGGAGAAAATCTTTTGAAGTTTAACTCAAAATAAAATTATTTTGGAGTTTAACTCTATAATAAAAACCTTTTTTTTTTTGAGTTTAACTCCGAA
This sequence comes from Agapanthus africanus, assembly GCA_030015575.1. Lineage (NCBI taxonomy): Eukaryota > Viridiplantae > Streptophyta > Magnoliopsida > Asparagales > Amaryllidaceae > Agapanthus > Agapanthus africanus. The sequence continues at coordinate 978,571,596 of CM057338.1, read as the reverse complement.
TAAAATTGTTTTAGGAGTTTAACTTCAAATAAAAATTTTTGGAGTTTAACTCCATCACAAAAAAAAAACTTTTTGGAGCTCCTGCTCCTTCTCATGTGAGGGAAAGGGGAGCTCCCACTAAGTGGGGGTTTTCCCTCCTTCTCACGTGAGGGGAAGGCTCCCACAAAGTGGGAGCCCCTGCTCCCTCTCAAGTAAGGAAGAGGGAACCCCCACCAAGTGGGAGTTTTCTCCTCTCTCACGTGAGGGGGAGGCTCCCCATTTAGTGGTGTTTAACTCCACACCAAATAAAAATCTTTTTGGAGTTGAATTCCATTTAAAATTCTTTTGGAGTTTAACTCCACTACAAAAATTCTTTTGGAGTTTAACTCCATACAAATGATTTTGGAGTCTAACTTCTTATTTAAAAATAATAATAATAAAAATTAAAATTAAAAATTCATTTGGAACCCCTTTATTCCCTCTCATGTGAGGGGGAGGCTCCCATTTTGGGAGCCCCTTTCTTCCTCTCTTGTGAGTGGGCCCTCTCGGCTCCCATTTTGGGTTGCTCCCTCTCATGTGAGTGGGAGGCTCCCATTTTGGGAGTCCCTTTCTCCCTCTCATGTGAGAGGGAGGCTCCCATCTTGGGGGCCCCTTTTCTCCCTCTCATATGAGAGAGGGAAGCTCCCACTCTGTGGGAGCTTCTTTTTAAAAAAAATAAGGGTTTTGTTTTTGGAGTTGAACTCCATTTAAAATTCTTCTGGAGTTTAACTCCATTTAAAATTCTTTTGGACTTTAACCCTATAACAAAATTTCTTTCGGAGTCCAACTCCACAATAAAATTTCTTTTGGAGTTTAACTCCATTTAAAATTCTTTTGGAATTTAATTTCATAATAAAAACCTTTTTGGAGTTGAACTCCATTTAAAATTATTTTGGAGTTTAACTCCACATTAAATTTTTTTAGGAGTTTTACTCCATTTAAAATTCTTTTGGAGTTTAACTCCATGATAAAAATCGTTTTGGCGTTGAACTCCATTTAAATTTTTTTTAATCTCCATTTAAAATTCTTTTGGAGTTTAACTCCACAATAAAATTCTTTTTGGGGAGTTTAACTCCACATTAAATCTTTTTGGGAGTTCAACTCCATTTAAAATTCTTTTGGAGTTTAACTCCACAATAAGAATCTTTTTGGAGTTGAACTCCATTTAAAACCTTTTTTGAAGTTTAACTCCACAATAAAATTCATTTGGAGTTTAACTCCACAATAAAAATATTTTTGGAGTTAAACTCTATTTAAAATCTTTTTGGGGTTGAATTCCATTTAAAATTCTTTTGGAGTTTAACTCCACATTTAAAATTCTTTTGGAGTTTAACTCCGCAATAAAAATCTTTTTGGAGTTAAACACCATTTAAAATTCTTTTGGAGTTTAAGTCCACATTTAAAATTCTTTTGGAGTTTAACTCCACGTAACAAAAATTATTTCGGAGCCCCCCACGTGAGGGGGTGGCTCCTACCAAATAGGAGCCTTTTCCCTCCCTTCACGTGAGGGGGGGGGGGGAAAGCTCCCACTAAATGGGAGCCTCTTTCCTCCCCTCACGTGTGTAGGGGAGCCTTTTTTTCTTTTTTTTTTTAAATCTTTTTTATTTAAATAAATAAATAAATAAAAATAAATTGCAAATAATATATTTTTTAAAAAAAAATCTCTAAATATTTATTTATTTATTTTTGTTATTCTTTTTTTATAAAATATATATATATATATATATATATATATTTTACAAATGGAACGAAAAAAATGAACACGTCACAATTGTTATATAAAAAAAACACATACCAATGCATTGCATTGAGTTCGCATGACCTGTTTGACCCGTCAATCGGAGGTTCCCTCGCTCCAAAGGCGGGGGGTAATTAACAGCAGCTTAGTCCGCGGCTGCCGGAGATTCGGATCCCCACAATCAATAAACCCCGGCATGTCCTAGACGGGGGGAATATGTACATGCCTGACAAGCGACGCGTATTCCCATCTCAATGGGGTAACGAAAAACAACCTACAGATTCTGGCACGCCCGGTAGGACGGTTCTCTCCTCCCATATTTTGGGTTAAACATACATGCGAACTCAATCAACATATACATTGATTGTCTGTACTGAAATCATGCTTCTATTTGCAGCTTAACGACTTTCGACTGCAATTTTCGAACGCAACAAAATATCTTTAAGGGCAAGCTCAGCTCTCAACACAGCTCCCATCTCCTACATGAGGAAGATAGACGCCAGGACGGTCCTCCCGGCCAATCTCCGGCGACAATGGGAGGAGCCGCCGCTACCATTTGGCTCTATTCTGTTCATGTCAGCTAACGTCATCCCAGCTCCTCAAGCTCCGGTAACAGACAAACCGGCCTCGAAAGGCAAGAGGCCAAATGTGGTGGTCTCGAAGGCGCCCAAACCCAAATGCAAGTCGGTGTTTGAACGACTTTCCTTGACCCCAGCTGGGGGCAAGGCCATCAACACCAATAGAGCAGCAAGGCGTCTCGGCCAAACTCCAGCGGTGCCCCTGACAACTGCTCAATTGGGTGTCTTCTCTAACCTCCCCGTTAATCGACTCACGACGGCTTCCTGGATGACGGATTCCCATCAAACCCTCAAGATCGAGAGGCTAAGATAGAAAAGGCTCAGGTATAGAGCCAACAAAAAGACTAGGCTCATGCTAGGCTGAACTTCATGAGGTTCCAAGAACAGTGTTACCCCTACAAAGATAAAGAGAGGGCTAGATATATGGTCTACGCTGTCTACCTGGTGGGCACACGCATCAAGAGCAAAGACGGGGCCACCACATCTCAAATCCAATCTGGTATGAATGTGGCTGCCACTTCCCACGACCAGCATCCTCTGGGAGGTAATGAAAACCCTTCCAGTGAGGCTGATAAGCAGAGAGAGCCCTCAGTTCATGAGGAGTCGGGCTCAGAAAGCGAAGATGAGCCAACTTTCTATCCTAAGACCGCAAAGCAGCAACTTCTCCAGGAGCTCCGAAAGCAGCTCAGAAACAAAGACAAGGATATGTCCAAGCTCTACTCAAAAATTGACGACTTGACAAACGTCGTCTTACAGCTCACGGCCCAACTTGCCTCTCAGCCGCCCAATCAAGCGCAGAGCTCTGCTCATGAACCGGGAAACGGTGTCCCGAGGCAGCTGATGCCTATTCCCCCAAATCCAAAGGTGGGCGGACCGCACGAAAGCCAGTCGCATCCTATCTCGGCAAATGTCTTAGCTGCCGATGACAGCATCCCGCTAACTCAAGATCAAATCATGGATTTGGTTGCCAACAAAGTCAAAACCTTGGTAGCTGAAGCCAAAGCTCAAAAAGATATCAGCAGTAGTGGGAGACCATATCTCGCTCGGTATGATCTGGTAGAGTTTCCTAGCGGCTATTTCATCCCTAAATTCGGAAGATTCGATGGGACGGGAAATACGAATTAGCACATCGCCCACTTTAAAGCCTCATGCGGGAATACTGGGGGAAATGATGCGCTTCTCCTCCGCTAGTTCGTTAATAGCTTAACCGATATTGCTTTCGACTGGTACGCGAGCATACCAGATGGCTCCGTCACAACTTTCATCCAAATGGAGTCTCTGTTTCGGCAGAGGTTCATGAGCGTCAGCGATAAGATCACCATTGTCGATCTCATAAGGACCAAGCCAAAGAATAATGAAAGCAGCACGGATTTTATAACCCGATGGCGCAATCTCTCCATCAAATATGAACCGCCGATAGAGCAGGACCAATCTGTCAGTCTCCTCGTCGGAAATCTCAACAATTGGATGGCCCCGTTTCTATGCACCGCGGGTCTCAAAACATTCCAAGAGCTGACCAAGAAAGTTTAGATGTTGGAACGCTCAAGGCAGGAGTCCTCCTATGACTCCCAAAATAACAATAGGTCCTGGAGAAACCGAAAGGACGAAAATCGCAAAGACGGAAATTCTGACGATACTGAATCTTTTAACACTTCGGCTAACCGAAATAAGCAATGGATGAGCGGGCCTAATGCCAACCAACCTCGGAAGCCAGTGTTCGGAGAGGGAGAAGAATCTCCAATGAAAGAGAAGCCGGATAACGTCTATTCTTTCAGAAGGGACAAAGTCCGTAAAATATTCAAGGATGCCCTAAGAAACGGTCTACGATTACAGGAATCAAAAAAACCGTAGGAAGCAAATATGACCGACGACCCCAAATATTGCCCCTATCACAGAGTGAGAAGTCATGCCATTGAGGACTGTTTCGTTTTCAAAGATAACAATATAAGGCGGGAGAGATAAAACTGTCTAAAGGCGTGTTGGCAAACAGTCAAGCTGCGACCGTCAACTTCATACAAAACAGATGACCACTACGTCGTTAAATTGGGAACAGTCGACCTCTAAGCCGTTAAACAGGGGATGTAAAAATGTGTAAGTAAAACAAAAAACAAGATTAAAAAAATTAATATAAAATAAAAAGCCGAAATGATGGGGCAACTCGCAATAATAGCGAGTAAAAATAAAGATGAAAATAAAGCCGAAATGATGGGGCAACCGCGAATAAATAGCCCAAATGATAGGGCAATAGCGACCTTCGCGATAAGAAAAGCTGAAATGATAGAGCAATCGTGGTAGTAAAAAAACGGCGAATGATGAGTCGCTCCTGGTACCATATTCCAGTGCAGCGATGCAGACGCCGACCAAAACTCAAATCCCCAATGGCGAATGATGAGTCGCTTCTGGTACCATATTCCAGTGTAGCGATGCAGACGCCAACCAAACTCTGAATGTCCCAACGGCGAATGATGAGTCGCTCCTGGTACCATATTCCAGTGCAGCGATGCAGACGCCAACCAAAATCCAAATTCTCAAACGGCGAATGATGAGTCGCTCCTGGTCCCATATTCCAGTGCAGCAATGCAGACGCCAACTAAAATCCAATTTCCTAAAATTCTTCCGGCCCTACGGTTGGTCCCCAAGTTGACTACCGTATACAATCCACGGGCTCAAATAATTCTTATCACACCCATGCCCCACCGTAATCACCCGTCACGCGGTCAGTCTCCACCCTCGGAATTATGCTCCATTTAGGAAGACCCACCCATGTGTCCTCATGATGAATGAGGAGAACAAAACTTACGGAATCCTCACGACTCGTAAGAAAACACCTTTGTGGAATCCTTACGACTCACAAAGGAAAAACACACTTGGGAGTCCCCACGACTCTTAAGGAGAAAGTACACCTATGAGATCCTTTCGACTCGTATGAGATCCATTCGACTCGTAGGGAGAATACTTTTATGGGACCCTTACGGCTCATAAAATTGAAAAGTTTTAGGTGATAGAGACCTAAACTTGTCTCCTAAGACATCGCTCCCCAACAGGCAAAGGCAAATGATGAATTGCTCCTGGCACCTGTGCTTCAGTGTTAGCAACGCTGATGCCGACCCCTACCCCAAAATTCCAAGCTTCCGATCCAATAGACCCCTAAGTCTTTAAACTGGGAACAGATGACCTCTAAGTCGTTAAACTGGGAACAGATGATCTCTAAGTCGTTAAACTAGGAACGAGGGAAATCCCCTCACAGCAAATGATGATTCGCTCATGGTACCATATTCCAGTGCAGCGGTGCTGATGCCAAACCAAAACCAAAATCCTCAAATCCTGTCATGACAGATGATGATTCGCTCCTGGTACCATATTCCAGTGTAGCGGTGCAGATGTCAACCCAGATCACATCAAATCAGCAAAACAACCAATGACCTCCCTGGCAGAATCAAGTTCCACCTCAGAAACAAGTCAACTTCATCCCTGACACCGCAAGAAGCGGAGCAAGTCAAATCCAGCACCGACCGTCCACGTTGCTAAAAGGGCAACATCGACCGTCCACGTCACTAAAAAGGCAGCATCAACCGTCCACGTCGCTAAAAGGGCAGCACCGACCGTCCACGTCGCTAAAAGGGCAGCACCGACCGTCCACGTCGCTAAAAGGGCAGCAGCGACCGTCCAAGTCGCTAAAAGGGCAGCACCGACCGTCCAAGTCGCAAAAGGGCAGCACCGACCGTCCAAGTCGCAAAAAGGGCAGCACCAACCGTCCGCGTCGCTAAAAGGGCAGCACCGACCGTCCACGTTGCTAAAAGGGCAGCACCGACCGTCCACGTCGCTAAAGGGCAGCATCGACTGTCCAAATCGCTAAAAGGTCTGCACCGACCGTCCAAGTCGCAAAAAGGGCTGCACCGACCGTCCACGTCGCTAAAAGGGCAGTATCGACCGTCCACGTCGCTAAAAGGGCAGCACCGACCGTCCAAGTCGCTAAAAGGCAGCACCGACCGTCCACGTCGCTAAAAGGGCAGCACCGACAAGTCGCAAAAAGGGCAGCACCGACCATCCAAGTCGCTAAAAGGGCAGCACCGACCGTCCACGTCGCTAAAAGGGCAGTAACAACCTCCTCTTCGGAATTATGCTCCGCCTTGGAATCAAGTCAACCAGACACTCCGCTTCGGGGACACATCAACTACCGACACTCCGTCTCGGAGACACGTCAAGCATCGACCGTCCATGTCGTAAAAAGGGCAGTGCCAGCTTCCTAAAAAGCGGGAACCAAAGCAAGTCTCCTCCACGTGAAAGAAGATCCATCAATTTCATGCACACGACTCACATATGTGGTGTGCATTTATTGATGGGGGGCACTTTGTTGGGGTCAAAAATTGCACCCCGGTTGACCAAATCAAAATTAAAGTCAACCCCAAGTAAGCGGGCCCAAGCCCAGATCAAGTGGGCCCATGCCCAAGTCGAGCCCCATGGCCGGCCTCCTCCATGCCAAAATAAAAATTATGTAATAAATAATTTTGATGTAATTTTTAATGAGCATAAAGCCAAATTTTTGTAAAGCCCATGGCTCATGTGCAAAAGAAGTGAGCATAAGGCATGGGATGGGGCAAAATGCCATTTTGTAAAGCCCAATGGGCTATATGTAAATTTGTAAGCCTATAAAAGACAACATGACAATGAAATAATGCATACAATTCATTCTCCCCAAAATCTAAGGTTTGTGCCTCCATCCTCTCTCTCCCAAGTTCTTCCTCTTCCTTTTCATTTTCCAATTAAATCAAGATCTTAGCTCTTTTTTTTAAAACTAAATAATGTTTTACCATAAACCCACCGAAAGAGAGTTTAATTCTCACATCCGATCAAAAAAAAGGGTAGATTTTTGCTACCTTCTTCTCCCTCCTCAAGATCCAATTTGAGAGAGGGAGAAGAAGGGAAACCCACCTCCCAAGACTCCATCAAGAGAAGAAAAATGGTCTCTTTTTTTATCATCCAAGATCTAAATCTTGGAGTTTCAAGAGAACCCATTTTGGGTTTCTTCTCAAAAGAGAAAGGAGAAAATCTTTTGGAGTTTAACTCCACAAATAAAATTATTTTGGAGTTTAACTCTATAATAAAAACCTTTTTTTTTGGAGTTTAACCCCGAATAAAATTGTTTTGGGAGTTTAACTCCAAATAATTTTTTTGGAGTTTAACTCTATCACAAAAAAAAAAATCTTTTTGGAGCTCCTGCTCCCTCTCACGTGAGGGAGAGGGGAGCTCCGACTAAATGGGGGTTTTCCCTCCTTCTCACGTGAGGGGAAGGATCCCACAAAGTGGGAGCCCCTGCTCCCTCTCACGTGAGGAAGAAAGAACCCCCACCAAGTGGGAGTTTTCTCCCCTCTCACGTGAGGACGAGGCTCCCCATTTAGTGGAGTTTAACTCCACACCAAATAAAAATCTTTTTGGAGTTGAACTCCATTTAAAATTCTTTTGGAGTTTAACTCCACTACAAAAATTCTTTTGGAGTTTTACTCCACAAATAAAAATTCTTTTGGAGTTTAACTCTATAAAAATGTTTTTGGAGTCTAACTCCTTATTTAAAAAAATAATAATAATAAAAATTAAAATCAAAATTAAAATTTCTTTTGGAATCCCTTTATTCCCTCTCATGTGAGTGGGGACTTTCATTTTGGGAGCCCATTTCTTCCTCTCATGTGAATGGGAGGCTCTCATTTTGGAAGCCCCTTTATTCCCTCTCATGTGAGGGGGAGGCTCCCATTTTGGGTTGCTCCCTCTCATATGAATGGAAGGCTCCCAATTTGGGAGTCCCTTTCTCCCTCTCATGTGAGGGGGAGGCTCCCATCTTGGGGCCCCCTTTTCTCCTTCTCACATGAGAGAGGGAAGCTTCCACTCTGTGGGAGCTTCCTTTTTAAAAAAATAAGGGTTTTGTTTTTGGAGTTGAACTCCATTTAAAATTCTTTTAGACTTTAACCCCATAACAAAAATTCTTTCGGAGTTCAACTCCACAATAAAAATTCTTTTGGAGTTTAACTCCATTTAAAATTCTTTTGGAGTTGAACTCCATAATAAAAATCTTTTTGGAGTTGAACTCCATTTAAAATTATTTTGGCGTTTAACTCCACATTAAATTTTTTTAGGAGTTTTACTCCATTTAAAATTCTTTTAGAGTTTAACTCCACAATAAAAATAGTTTTTGGGTTGAACTCCATTTAAAACTTTTTTTTAATCTCCATTTAAAATTCTTTTGGAGTTTAACTCCACATTTAAAATTCTTTTGGAGTTTAACTTCACAATAAAATTCTTTCTGGGGAGTTTAACTCCACATTAAATATTTTTGGGAGTTCAACTCCATTTAAAATTCTTTTGGAGTTTAACTCCACAATAAGAATCATTTTGGAGTTGAACTCCATTTAAAACCCCTTTTGGAGTTTAACTCCACAATAAAATTCTTTTGGAGTTTAACTCCGCAATAAAAATCTTTTTGGAGTTAAACTCCAATTAAAATCTTTTTGGGGTTGAACTCCATTTAAAATTCTTTTGGAGTTGAACTCCGCATTTAAAATTCTTTTGGAGTTTAACTCCGCAATAAAAATCTTTTTGGAGTTAAACTCCATTTAAAATTCTTTTGGAGTTTAACTCCACATTTAAAATTCTTTTGGAGTTTAACTCTACAAAAATATTCTTTTGGAGTTGAACTCCACATAATAAAAAAATATTATTTTGGAGCCCTCCACGTGAGGGGGAGACTCCCACCAAATGGGAGCCTTTCCCCTCCCCTCACTTGATGGGGAGGCTCCCACCAAATGGGAGCCTTCCCCCCCCTCATGTGGGGGTGGAGGGGGAAGGCTCCCACTAAATGGGAGCTTCCCCCTCACGTGGGGGGAAAGGCTCCCACTAAATGGGAGCCTCTTTCCTCCCCTCACGTGAGTGGGGGGAGCCTTTTTTTTAATCTTTTTATTTAAAAAAAATAAATAAATAAATAAAAATGAATTATGAATAATATATTTTTTTTAAAAAATCTCTAAATATTTATTTATTTATTTTTGTTATTCTTATTTTATAAATATATATATATATATCTTTTTTTTAACAAATGGAACGGAAAAAAAAATGAACACGTCTCAATTGTTATATAAAAAAAAGACCAATGCATCGCATTGAGTTCGCATGACCTGTTTGACCCATCAATCGGAGGTTCCCTCGCTCCAAAGGCGAGGGGTAATTAACGGCAGCTTAGTCCGCGGCTGCCGGAAATTCAGATCCCCACAATCAATAAACCCCGGCCTGCCCTAGGTAGGGGGAATCTGTACATGCCTAACAAGCGACGCGTATTCCCATCTCAATGGGGTGACGAAAAACACCCTACATATATTATTTTCATTTTCTGTACTAGGATTACCCCGCGGTGGAGTGCACGAATAGCCGGGTTCTAGAAGGCAACAAGCCCGCATCTCATGGCGTTGAGACGGAGGGGGCTTCATTCTAGAATTGGCGGGCTAATCGCCGCACTCGTAGGGGGTATAGGACGACCCACGGAGGGGCGCCCAAGTTACCAGATTCCGTGAAGTGCTGGGTGGCCCATTCACTTTATTGAAGGGGGTTGCCTCACTTCTAGGATTAGCGGGTAACTTGCCGCACTCGTAGGGGTCCAGGTTTTTATTGCACAGGCTATCCATACGACCGGGAACGTCGGGTTTTATTTGCGGCTCAAATGAAACTCGGGGCTCCAGGATTATCCACTTTTCTGTATTGTTGGCTGAGATTCTGTGATGTTGCTTATTATCATGCCTGGGACGAATGTTATATATACTTATATATATACTGGTAGATGTTTTATATATTTTGCACCCACACTAGTCCAGCCCCCGCTCTGTCGTTAGTTAAGTAACCTAACGGGTGATGACGGGCCCCGTGGCGAATACGGATGGCATATACGTACATCATATTTTCGTTCTTTTCTGGTGTGATAAGTTAATTGATGGGACCACATTAATTTTGATTAATGCAAGAAAAGAAACCTAAAAAGATGTTGTTGGAACAAATTTCGAAAAACTACAGTTATATTCTTTGGCTTTGCATAGCGGTATTCGGTTATGAATATCCAGCACCTCATTCCACGAGGCAAGAGCCAAGATCCCTTCGCAGGGAGTGACCACTTGAGCAAAAGTCTATAATGTAGATTACTCGGTTTTCTTCAAAACCTAAAGTTTTCAAAAGCGGAACTTAAAGCACTCCTTTTCAAAACTGCTCAGCTTCCTTCAACGATATCAAGTTCATTACGTTAACGGGTTTTTCGCCAAAATCCCAGCCGTAGCCCTCCGTCGTTTCATATAGTCAGTACTTAGTATTCATGCTGCGTTTGTTGATTATTCGTCAAAGCGCAGTGAACGGTAGCTCAGTGATGATTCTCTGTTGCACAGATAAATGCGATTTGTTAGGACAGTCGCATGGTTTTGTTGATTATTCGTCAAGGATCATGCGGGTGGGTCTAATGCAATCTTGGATAACAACGGGTTGAACTTGACTAGGACCTTTTGATTTGTTAATTATTCGTCAAGGTCACTTGGGTCTTAGGGACAAAAACCACATCGGGAGTTTCAAACATACAGGAAACTTGCAGAATTTAGCATACCTTCTGGAGTGTGGTGACTAGAGTGGATTCCATTTAGTACATCACACAATGATAGTTGGATCTCGATCCCACTAATAAGTAGGATTACTCTCGGGAGATTATTTCACTTAACAATCAATGTTATAAACCAAGTAGGTGTCTAGAACAGTATTAGCGGGGCTACGCCTCCAGGGAAAAGAGGTTATGTAATTAAGGAATTTCGCGAAAGCGTTGGAAAACCTCCCTCGAACTACCGACACTAGCCTAGCTGAAAGGTTAAGCAAGCATTGTGACGTGCGATTAATCCTGACTGGTTCTTCTTTTAAGGTTTGAAAGAGAATTCGGGGAAATAGTGGGAGTCATCCTGATTAGATAAACTAAATAACCAATCTAATCTTGCAAGAGCGCACGCTGAGTGTTTCTTTTCTCTCTCCAGGTAGCAACCATTTCATGCCCAAATCAAGATAATAAAATGTATCGCTTGACCGATCCGAATTCTTATTCGGGGCTGGGGAACGTCAGTTCGGCTCTAACTTATGACAATAGTCATAAGTATGAGCAAGGGAAAAAGGATTGTTTAAATTCCTTGATGACCCCATCGAAGAAGAAACATACTATTGTGTCTTCTTCAGGTGTTCTTGTTATTGAGAACTGTTTTTCGGTCAGTCCTACCTCCTGGGTACTCGATACCGGATCGGGATCTTATATCTGAAATTTATTACGGGGAATGAGAAAAAGTAGGATGGTTGGACCTGGTGATATGTCCCTCAGAGTAGGGAACGGAGCACAGGTTGATGCTTCTGCCGTCGGTGAATATCACCTAGTGTTGCCAAATGGCAATACTATGATTTTGAACAACTGCTACTATGTACCTTCCATGGTTTGCAACATCATATAAGTTTCTTTACTTGACAAAGATGGATATAAGTTTGTTCTTGATAGAAATATCATGAACATTTACCTTAATCAGGTGTTAGTTGCAGAAGGTACACTGTGTAATGGTATCTATGTTCTTAATCAAAACACGGTTCTCAGTATACAAAACACACGCAAGAGGAAGAGTTCAGATGTGAACGAATCCTACTTGTGGCATTGTATACTTGGTCATATCAGAGAGAAAAGACTGAGTAAGTTGCATAAAGATGGACTTTTGGATACGTTCGAATTTTCATCTTATGAAACTTGTCAATCTTGTCTCAAAGGAAAGATGACCAATTCTCCGTTCACCGGACACGGAGAAAGAGCAGCAGAGCTCTTGAGACTCATACACAGCGATGTATGTGGTCCAATGTCTGTACATGCAAGGGGAGGGTCTCGTACTTCATTACATTCACTGATGATCTCTCTAGGTTCGGATATGTGTATCTCATGAAACACAAATCTGAAGCTTTTGAGAAATTCAAAGAATTCAGAAATAAATTAGAGAACCAGATTGGCAAAAGTATCAAGATCCTCCGATCTGATAGAGGAGGGGAGTACTTAAGCACAGAATTCCTAGAATACCTAAAAGAGAATGGAATTCTCTCTCAGCTTACTCCTCCGTATACACCACAGCACAACGGTGTATCGGAGCGGAGGAACCATACCCTTTTGGATATGGTTCGCTCCATGATGAGTAACACTGAGTTGCCTCTTTCATTCTGGGGACATGCGCTTCAAACAGCGGCATACCTTTTGAATCATGTTCCTTCCAAATCTGTGCCTAAGACTCCATATGAAATATGGAGTGGGAAAAGACCATGTCTTAAATTCATTAAGACATAGGGTTTTCCGGCCTATGTAAAAACACAAAAACTGGACAAACTTCAGGCACGATCAGTTCTATGCAAATTTGTGGGATATCCTAAGAATTCACTAGGATATCTATTCTACCACACTGAGGAACATAAGGTGTTTGTATCTCACCACGCTACCTTTTTAGAAAGGGAGTTTCTTACAAAAGAAGCTAGTGGGAGTACGGTAGAACTGGAAGAAACTTCTGAATTATAAAATGTAACTTAAGATTTGGTATAACCGCTAGATTCAGTAATCTCATACGAACCTCAGCCGCTCCGCAGATCTAGTAGGATTTCTCATCCGCCCGAAAGATACTACGGTTTTCTCATAGACGGGGATCGAGAGAATTGCATCTTGAAAGAAGATGACCCTACCAGTTTCAGACAGGCCATTATCAGTAGGGACTCTGATAAGTGGTTGGATGCTATGCGATCCGAAATGGAGTCCATGTACACCAATAAAGTGTGGACCTTGGATATTGCTCCACCTGGGGTAAAACCAGTTGGATGCAAATGGATCTACAAAAGGAAACTTGGTGTAGATGGACAGGTGGAAACCTATAAGGCTAGACTCGTTGCAAAAGGTTTTCGTCAAAGACCGGGTATGGACTTTGACAAAACCTTTTCTCCAGTGGCTATGCTCAAATCCATTCGGATCCTACTTGCCATTGCTGCCTTTCATGACTATGAGATCTGGCAGATGGACGTGAAAACGGCATTTCTAAACAGAAGTTTAGAAGAGTGTGTTTATATGGATCAGCCAGAAGGTTTTGTAGACAGTGGGAGCAGCGGAAAGGTGTGCAAGTTGCTTAAATCCATTTATGGATTGAAGCAGGCATCGCGGAGCTGGAACATCTGTTTTGATGAAACAGTCAAGGAATTTGACTTCATCAAGAACGAGGATGAGCCCTGTATTTATAAGAAGATTGTAGGACGAACTGTCGTGTTCCTAGTCTTGAACGTGGACAACATTCTTTTGATAGGAAATGACATTCCTATGCTGCAATCGGTCAAGCTATTCTTATCACAAAGGTTCTCCATGAATGACCTGGGTGATGCCTCGTACATTCTGGGAATTAAGATCTATAGAGATAGATCCAAGAGATTACTGGGACTTTCACAGTCCGGGTACATATAGGCCATACTAAAGAGACTTAGTATGGAAAATTCCAAGCGCGGTAATATACCCGCATTGCACGGAATCACCCTCTCCAAGGAGATGTCTTCCAAGACTGACGAAGAGAGGGTTCGCATGAGCACTATACCCTATACTTCGGCTGTAGGATCTATAATGTATGCGATGCTATGTACAAGGCCAGATGTAGTTTATGCACTAAGCGTAGTGAGCTGGTATCAGTCGAACCCAGGTGAGGACCACTGGATAGCAGTAAAGAACATTCTCAAATACCTGAGAAGGACTAAGGAGATGTTCTTGGTTTACGGTATTGGAGACCTAAAGGTTGAGTCGTTTACTGATTCAAGATTCCAGAGTGATAAGGATGACAGCAAGTCTGTCTCGGGTTTTGTGTTTACCCTCAACGGAGGGGCGGTGTGTTGGAAGAGCTCCAAACAGGATACCGTCGCAGACTCGACGATAGAGGCTGAATACTTTGCTGCAAGCGATGCCGCAAAAGAGGCGGTCTGGATGAAGAAGTTCATTAGTGAACTTCTGGTAGTTCCGTCCATTGTTAACCCAATACCTTTGTATTGCGATAACAATGGGGCTATAGCTTTAGCGAAGGAACCACGGTCCCATCAGAAATCCAGGCACATCTTATGGCGGTATCACTTGATCAGGGAGATCATAGATCTCTAGGAGATCGAGGTCCGGAGAGTGGATACAAAAGACAACACTGCGGATCCGTTCACCAAGTCCCTTCCTCAAGCACAGTTCGAGAGACTTTTTGAGATGTTGGGTATGCAGTACGCCAACAGCTGGTCGTAGAGCAAACGTTGGATACTCGGTACGCCAATATATATGGCCTTAGTGCAAGTAGGAGATTGTTGGATATGTATGCCCTAGAGCCCATTATTGTATATGTATACATATGGATGCTTGGACATATATATGTACAGGACGGTCTTCCTCGATATGATAGTATGCTATTTGGTTTGACTTTATCTTAACATGTGTATGTTTTACTTGCTATTACATATCTTTCATACATGTTGCTAAAGCCCGTAGGATCATTGCTAGACTACCTTCGTTATGATTGCGATCATACTTGTGGGGGCTGGGTAGTCGGTACGCACATCCTTAAATGGTCCCTGGTCATGGGAGTATCGAGACTGGGTATTGATATTCCGGAGTAGACTAGTGTATAAATTTCTAGACCCCAACGAGGGGCGATAGTTTGGTCCCGCAACCATTGGTCTTTAGACCTAAGATCGTTTACAGGTGGTCACTGGGGGTGAGTCCACCGGACGGAATCACCGAGGACTTCCAAATGGTACTATACCTATCGTCAGATGGAAGTTCTCAGGTGACATGAGTACAGGTTAGTCTTTAGACCAGAGATCGTTGTTTATCCCAATCAGAGCAAAGCTCTGTTCAAATTCCGAGGAGGGAGATGAAACAACGCTTCATCTTCCCCCAATCAGAGCAAAGCACTGCTTTGAAATTTTAAAATTTAATAAATGAAGCAACGCTTCAGATTATTTGCGCTGCGCAACACGCCACGTGCCAGGCGCAGATGCATCAGCGCAGCGTCCAAGGCAGCGCACCCAATCAGAGCAAAGCTCTATTTTAAGTAAAATTAAAGGAAGCAACGCTTCAGTTGCGCAGGCACTGCGCTGCGTGACACGTGTCAGCGCAGTTTGACTGACGCTTGCGCTCTTTGATTGGCGCAAAGCGCCTGAATAATGCAATGCATTTATTTTACTGAAGGGCCAGGACCAAATCAGAGGGGCCTAGTAGGCCGAATTAAATTGCAATACAATGAAAAGGGGCAGAGCCCAAACAAAAATTGAAAATGCAATAAACAGGGCAGAGCCCAAGCAAGACTGATGCTCTGCATCATATATTAATGGGCACAGCCCTGATAAAATAAATAATGCTATGCATTATTAAACAGGAGCAGAGCCCCAGTAAAGGCCTAACAGACCAAAAATAAATAAAATGTTGAACATTTTCAACTGGACTTAGCCCAATTCTGGCCGTAAGTCCTTAAATTAAATTGAACTGAGCATAAATGCTCTCTCAAATCAATTTATATCCGGTTCGAGGGTACATCTCCGAGCTCCTCTGACACCTCTCGTTGTAATCCTTCAACGACATCAGAGAGGCGACGGGTCCCAACAACCACACATGAATATGGACTGAGGGGTCCTTAAACTCGTGGACCGGAACGTCCTTAAACTAATATTGGACCGGAACGTCCTTAAACTAATGTCGGACCGGAACGTCCTTAAACTAATGTCGGACCGGAACGTCCTTAAACTAATGTCGGACCGAAACGTCCTTAAACTAATGTTGGACCACCACGTCCCTAAACTGGAATATGGACCACCACGTCCCTAAACTGGAACATGGACCACCACGTCCCTAAACTAACTATGGACTACTACGTCCCTAAACCGGAACAATAGAGCCTCCAAATGCTCTTTTGCCGGATCTAAACGATCCCGTTTAAGTTGATCTTAGCCCCCAAACACGGCTAACGTATCCTTAAACATTCAAACGGACTATAAAACTCCAAATCAACCTTGGTTCAAGGGTACATCTCTGAACTCCTCTGACATCTGCCGTTGTAATCCTTCAACGACGTTAGAGAGGTGACGAGTCCCGATGGCCAGATATTAAATGGATTATCACGTTAAGTTGATCTTAGTCTCAAACAGGACTATTGTATCCTTAACGAACGTTTAAGTTGATCTTAGCCGCAACGCGACTAATGCATCCTTAAACTAAAAACACCAAACCCAAATCTAAGTAAATACGGATTTGGACTAGTCCACGTCCTACGGGCGACGGCATTACTCAGTCTCCGTATACAATCCACAGGCAACCACAAACAAAACAAACACACACGACACGAAGTGAAATTCTGGAGAAGGAGAAAGTTGTTACCGCGATGCGGTAGCGTAATTAACTGCAGGGGCTTGCGCCTGCAGGGAAGAGCGTCCCCACAATCAAAAACCCCTCAAGCGAGGGGGAATCTGACGAAGTCTGCTACATCGGCCGCATCCGTCTAAACCTCTACTGGAATATGGACCACCACGTCCCTAAACTGGAACATGGACCACCACGTCCCTAAACTAACTATGGACTACTACGTCCCTAAACCGGAACAATAGAGCCTCCAAATGCTCTTTTGCCGGATCTAAACGATCCCGTTTAAGTTGATCTTAGCCCCCAAACACGGCTAACGTATCCTTAAACATTCAAACGGACTATAAAACTCCAAATCAACCTTGGTTCAAGGGTACATCTCTGAACTCCTCTGACATCTGCCGTTGTAATCCTTCAACGACGTTAGAGAGGTGACGAGTCCCGATGGCCAGATATTAAATGGATTATCACGTTAAGTTGATCTTAGTCTCAAACAGGACTATTGTATCCTTAACGAACGTTTAAGTTGATCTTAGCCGCAACGCGACTAATGCATCCTTAAACTAAAAACACCAAACCCAAATCTAAGTAAATACGGATTTGGACTAGTCCACGTCCTACGGGCGACGGCATTACTCAGTCTCCGTATACAATCCACAGGCAACCACAAACAAAACAAACACACACGACACGAAGTGAAATTCTGGAGAAGGAGAAAGTTGTTACCGCGATGCGGTAGCGTAATTAACTGCAGGGGCTTGCGCCTGCAGGGAAGAGCGTCCCCACAATCAAAAACCCCTCAAGCGAGGGGGAATCTGACGAAGTCTGCTACATCGGCCGCATCCGTCTAAACCTCTACTGGAATATGGACCACCACGTCCCTAAACTGGAACATGGACCACCACGTCCCTAAACTGGAACATGGACCACCACGTCCCTAAACTAACTATGGACTACTACGTCCCTAAACCGGAACAATAGAGCCTCCAAATGCTCTTTTGCCGGATCTAAACGATCCCGTTTAAGTTGATCTTAGCCCCCAAACACGGCTAACGTATCCTTAAACATTCAAACGGACTATAAAACTCCAAATCAACCTTGGTTCAAGGGTACATCTCTGAACTCCTCTGACATCTGCCGTTGTAATCCTTCAACGACGTTAGAGAGGTAACGAGTCCCGATGGCCAGATATTAAATGGATTATCACGTTAAGTTGATCTTAGTCTCAAACAGGACTATTGTATCCTTAACGAACGTTTAAGTTGATCTTAGCCGCAACGCGACTAATGCATCCTTAAACTAAAAACACCAAACCCAAATCTAAGTAAATACGGATTTGGACTAGTCCACGTCCTACGGGCGACGGCATTACTCAGTCTCCGTATACAATCCACAGGCAACCACAAACAAAACAAACACACACGACACGAAGTGAAATTCTGGAGAAGGAGAAAGTTGTTACCGCGATGCGGTAGCGTAATTAACTGCAGGGGCTTGCGCCTGCAGGGAAGAGCGTCCCCACAATCAAAAACCCCTCAAGCGAGGGGGAATCTGACGAAGTCTGCTACATCGGCCGCATCCGTCTAAACCTCTACTGGAATATGGACCACCACGTCCCTAAACTGGAACATGGACCACCACGTCCCTAAACTGGAACATGGACCACCACGTCCCTAAACTAACTATGGACTACTACGTCCCTAAACCGGAACAATAGAGCCTCCAAATGCTCTTTTGCCGGATCTAAACGATCCCGTTTAAGTTGATCTTAGCCCCCAAACACGGCTAACGTATCCTTAAACATTCAAACGGACTATAAAACTCCAAATCAACCTTGGTTCAAGGGTACATCTCTGAACTCCTCTGACATCTGCCGTTGTAATCCTTCAACGACGTTAGAGAGGTGACGAGTCCCGATGGCCAGATATTAAATGGATTATCACGTTAAGTTGATCTTAGTCTCAAACAGGACTATTGTATCCTTAACGAACGTTTAAGTTGATCTTAGCCGCAACGCGACTAATGCATCCTTAAACTAAAAACACCAAACCCAAATCTAAGTAAATACGGATTTGGACTAGTCCACGTCCTACGGGCGACGGCATTACTCAGTCTCCGTATACAATCCACAGGCAACCACAAACAAAACAAACACACACGACACGAAGTGAAATTCTGGAGAAGGAGAAAGTTGTTACCGCGATGCGGTAGCGTAATTAACTGCAGGGGCTTGCGCCTGCAGGGAATAGCGTCCCCACAATCAAAAACCCCTCAAGCGAGGGGGAATCTGACGAAGTCTGCTACATCGGCCGCATCCGTCTAAACCTCCGATACACGGTGCCATAAATCAACTTGGCATCTTCGGAGAGGTGGACGGATAAAACCAAATAGCATCTGCCCCGAACCTCAGCGTCAGGACATCGCGGTCCTGTGCGCCGCCATTCGAAGGGGAACAGATTCTGGCACGCCCGGTGGGACCTTTTCCTCTTTCCACTCCACACTTCGTGTGTCGTCCTCGCGAACCAATCGCGGTTTGTTAAATGGTTGCCTTCGGATTTCAAGTTACTAAGATTTGGTCTTTTGCCTGGCGCAGAACTCAAGATTCAATGGCCTTTAACTGCACCAACTGCTCGAAATGCCACTGCAACAGACGCTCCACCTTACCGGGAGGTGTAGCATATGGGCCCCAAGCGGCTTCCTTCCTCGCTCTGCCGGTAGACCAGGTGACCCAAGCCACCACTGGCCTGTTCTTCGGGACTATGATCCCACCTACAAGCTTCTCTATGCCAATACCTGCACCGGAAGTGAACAAAAAGTCGGTCTTCGACCGGCTCACTGTTACGACAGCCCCTGTCAACGGGTCGCCCATTGCCGAACCAACAGCCTCTGTTTTCACCAGGCTAAATCAGAACTCTAAACTGGCTGTCCCAAGGAAGGGAATGACTGCTGCTTCAGAAGTCGTCAAGGCGGCTTCCCCTGTCAAAGAGTCAGTCTTTTCAAGACTGGCGATTCCTGCTCCTGTCCCTGCTCGAGGATCCGTCTTCGACAGGTTGAATATCACCCCTCAAAAGACAATCTCAGTCTTTAAGAGATTAACACCGGCGGCGCCCCATTCAGACAGGGGGCAAAAAGAAGCTGTCTCAATCTCCGAGCCAGTCCCAACGGCTCGTCACGCTCGACGTCGCCATTGGCAGCGAGTGAGGAAGGCAGGGGCAATTCCCCCTCAGGGCTAACTCCACCGGCTCCAGTGGTGGAAGTCAACGCTGCTGTTCCAATTGGGAACAGCTATGAACTGCTGAGGAGGGTACGTAAGAACTCTCCAACCGCAACACTGAAAAGATCTCCTCCGCCTGCGGAGAGAGTTCCGGAAACAAAACAAGAACAGCCCCCTCAACGGCTGTCCTCAAGAATTTATAAAGTTTGGCGGAGGGTTCAAGACTCTGTGATCAACCCAGATCACTCTCGTCGACGAAAGAAGACGAAGGTGCAAAAAGGAAAAGACCGTTCTATTGAACAGCAAGGGAAAACAATCGCTAGGGTGCCCACTGCAAAGGCCCCTTCAACTTCAACGGCCCACAAAAGAAGAAGGCCGGAGAAAACCCCCGTGTCGGCGACAGATATCAGAGGTGATGAACCCAAACGCCTTGAGTCAGGGGGTATGATAGTTCATACCGTCTACGTGGTATCTGGTAAAGAAGATAGCCGCATATCTACGGGTCATCGACCGCTCACCCGATCAGTGACCATGGCACAGGAGCAACAGCAAAAGCTCCAAGAAATGATGAATGCTATGGCTGCACTTACCGGACCAAAAGAAAGCCCTGAAACGTCCTCAGACGAACGCCAGGAAGAAGAAACCGACGCTGAATTCCTTCGTCGGATATTGGAGAAGAAGGACAAAGAGGCTGCTGAACAAGCAGCCAACATACAGCGTATGGGCCTCCTCTTCCAAGACATGATAGGGATGATGATACAACAAGATCCTCCGGCTGAAGAGCTCCCGATCGTCCTTGGAGACGATAGGGGAGAAACATCAAATCCTCCACCAGCTCTGTCGATGGCTAAGGAGGATACAATCTCCAAAACTGATTTGGATGAGTACATTGCCCAGCAAATACGGGTTCATCATGCGACCGAAGAGGCCGGTCAGGTCGTAAAAACGGGGCGGCCATATCCAAGCTGGTACGACCAAATCAAGTACCTGCCGGGTTACACAATTCCCAAGTTCCATGTCTACAAGGGGACTGGCAATCCTCACCAGCATGTTTCCCAGTTCAGGGTGCTTTGCGGCAACACCGGCGGTGATGACAAGCTGTTGCTTCGCCAGTTTGTTGGAAGCTTATCGGATACGGCGTTCGAGTGGTACTCTGAGCTCCCGAACGACTCTATTAAAACCTTCGCGGAGATAGAGCTGCTGTTTACCCAACGTTTTGCAAGTGCCAGTAAGCGTACCCCGATGACGGCACTGATTAACGCCAGGGTAAAACCCGGCGAGACATGGGTTCGGTACGCTATACGATGGCGAAATTTATGGTCGAAGTGCGAGCAACGCATTGAAGAAGCTCCCGCAGTGGGTATGTTTGTGGGAACCCTCGATCCACAAGCAACCATCTCGCAGTTTATGATGTTCTTCAAGCCAACTACCTTCCAGGCTTTGATTGATAAACTAGCACAGATGGACCAGATGGGCCACAAACCCCTTCTCCCAAAGCCGGACTCCCGAAATGACAAAGGGAAGGGAAAAGCGATCGTTGTCGCTAATGCCCAACAACAGCCGAACAATGCGAAGCCGGTGGTGCGTCAAAGCAATACGCGTCCGTACGTAGACCTTGAGGAAAGACTAGGGCGTCCTTACTCGTTTCCCCGCGATAAAACGAGGAGGTTATTCGAACTGGCGTTACGCAACAGACTCATAAACCTTCCAGATCCAAAACGTCCGTTGCAACCAAGTGATGTCAACGAGCCCAACTACTATCCTTATCATCGAGTACTGGGCCATCCGATCGAAGATTGCTACGTTTTCAAAAATTGGCTTGAAAACCAGTACCGACAGGGCAAATTTGCGTTATCTGACAAATGGAAGGTGAATCCCCCGCAGCCCCACACCTCTAAAGGGACGAATACGCCGAGGGCAACATGCTCCGTCGTTGAAGAAGCTCCTTGGGAGGTTGTATTATCAGTTAAAACGAAGAGGATGCTAAATGATCTTCAGACGTGTCCAGCAATCAAGTGGAAGAACCCATTGGAGCCGCAAATTATTGAAGGAATGCTAAAGCCTCGTCCGACTCAAAAGATCGGTGGAAGTGGCCCAAACACTCATAACCAGCCATCGAAGTCTTCAAAGAAGAAGAAGAAGTCGAAAAAGCCCGTGAAGCCTAACGACAAGCGCACGGACTTGCAAAAACAAATTGACGCGCTGGAGGAATACAATCAGAAGGCACGAACCCCCATTACATTCCAAGAGTTCCTCAGCCATGTCTTTCGAGAGGAAGATGAGGGAGGTAGTTCGTCGGATGAATCCGAGGAATATGTGGCAAGCTGCCATATGATTTCCCATTCGAACGATGAGGAAACCCCCTGTACTGAAACGCTGGGGGCAGATTCTAAACCAAAAGTTCCGGAGCCGTCGGATGAAATGATTGACGCGTTCCTCAATGAAGCGTTCTTAAAAAGCAAAGCTGATCGGGAGCGCGAAGCGGTTATATTCGAAAGGGCAAAACGCCAGCGCCTTGACGAAAGAATTGAGATACGCCCGCTGGGGCGAAGTGCACCCACCGCGGATAAAAGCAAATTCAAGATAAGGAAGAGGTTTGCTAAAGCCGTGTCGATGGGTATAAAGCTACCATCCTCTGAGGAAAGCGTTATTGGTGAAATGGAAAACCACCCCTCCTATTGCTTGTATCATCGGAAGGTGTTGCATCCCACTCAGGACTGCAAAGCTTTCGATAGATGGTGGCAAGGATATGTTGCTCACCGGCAACAGTTTAAGCGGGAAAAGCGCAAAGCTCGCCGAGAGCGGAGCGGAACGATCAAAGTGCTTAACAAAACTATCGGTGGTTGTTGCATGATTGACGCCGGAGGATCACAAGTGCCCACATTTGGGAGCGATTCTGATGAGGAGCTAGAGCTTGGCCCCCTCTTTAAAGAATCCACTTCGGGAAAAGAAGAAGGACCGAAGGTTTGCAAGAATATCCAACTACGCAATCGGACGCTGCCTGAAAAGAATCTCGGACCTTTAAACAAGAAAGACAAAGGAAAAGAAAAGGTCTCCGAAGACATCGCCTTAGATGACCGAGTTGCGGAAGAGTTAACCGCCAAGAACTCGCCGAAGAGAAATAAGGTAGATTACAACGTCTTGGCGCATCTGAGAAAGCTACCTACACAGCTCAGCGTTCTTGATGCCCTGTTACTATCAAAAGAGGCGAGGGATTATTTGATTAAGGCGCTACAAGATCCAGACCAGTTCCAAGCCTTCCTGGCCGAAGAAAAGATGAAGGATGAATTGGAAGAGGTGCACACGGCCGACGTTGCTTTTGGTGATGAAGACCTTCTTCTTGAGACGTGCGAACACAATCGTCCCCTTTATGTCTCAGGATACTGCCATGACATAAAGATAGGTAAAATCTTGGTCGATAACGGATCATCTGTTAATCTACTCAATGTGCGGGTGTTGAAGGAAATTTGCATGAGCGTCCAGCACCTTGCTCGGGACAAGATCACTATTTCCGGGTTCGACTCCCAATCATCAAAAACTCTTGGATCTGTGATATTGACTTTATGCTTTGGGTTGCTCGTCACAGATATCAAATTCCATGTCATAGATGCCAAAACATGCTACAATGCTCTGCTCGGCCGACCATGGTTACACGAGTACAATATCATCCCTTCTACACAGCATCAGTGTATGAAATATTGTAGGGATGGCCTCGAGTACACTGTGGCAGGAGAATTGAATCCATTTTCCGTGAATGAAGTTCGCAAGTATGAAGATGCCAAATACTTCTTGCCGAATTTCGAAGACACGGAAAGGTGTCACAAGCCGGAGAACAAAACTAACGCAACCATCCCTGTCTTCGGCAGTGATACCGAGGAGGAAGGGGATATAATTTATTCGGGTCCGCCCCAATACACTAAGCCGGGACCATCCGTTCCTTCATTGATTTTCGGTAGTGATTCGGAGGATGAATTTCATGCTGTATTCCCTGCTCGGCTTTCAATACGAGCTTCTGCTGATGACGAGCAAAGTCTGCAAGTGGCCATGGTGCCGTCTAAACATTATAAAGAACTGGATGCACTCTACACCGATAGCGTAGAAGAATTGCAGACATTTTATATCCCTCGCGGACGAAAAGGCGAGAAGGCAACCCTATTCTACCGCTCTGAAGAAAACAAAGTGGAAAAAGAAATCTAGTACGGAGCAGATCCGACGCTGGACAGGCTTCAACCCATTCGTCTACCCAGATATTATACGGAAGGCTTGAAACAGCTGTTGAAGCGCCAAGGGATACCCTTCAAACAGACCGTTAGGAAGGCCAAATTCTATGACAGGGTTTGGAACGTCCCCGGAACTCAGCATAAGCTACCTAATGGGAGGATGGAGACAATCGGGCTCGGATACATTCGCTCCAGGAAATGAGAGCTGCTCCGCGACTGTCACGTCGTGCATAATTTCGATGAAGAAGCGGATGCTCAATGGGAGGACACTAATCCTGAACCAGTAAAAGTTCCTGATAAAAAAATGCCCAGTCCATCATTTGAAGAACAAATGAACAGGCTTATAAGGGAAGCTGGTCAAAAAGTCCGAGATGATCACAATCGTGAAATGACAATCTATGAGAAAGCCAAAACGCAACGCCTCCTTCAACAGGCCGTTAAAAACGAAAATGCTGCCCCCTGTCAACCTGTTATAAAAAGGGCTCGACGCGGAGGCAGAAACAAATCGAAAGGCCAAAAAGACGCTCAACAACAACAAAGCAGGGCTAAGGAGCCACGCAAACGGAAGTCGAGCGTTATTGATCTATCCCTCATGAAGAAAATGGGCCGAGCGTACTCGTTTCCTCAGGACAAGACGAAGAAGATACTTGATCTTGCTCTAAAACATCAAATGCTTACATTGCCGGAGTCTAAACACCCCGAACAAGCGGGCGAAGTCATACACCCGGACTACTGCTCTTACCATCAAGTAATAAGTCATCCTCTTGAAGATTGCTTCACCTTCAAGAATTGGGTCGAAGATCAGTATCAGCTTGGCAAATTCGCTCTGTCCGACAACTGGAGGGTAGCGCCACCACAAAAGCACGAGCCCAAGGCCACGAAAGAAAAACCAGTTCCATATTGGGATTGGAAGCGGATCCGCACCTGTCACATGATAACAATACTAAGAGAAGAATCCGAGAACATGGATGGCCTTCCCTGGTGCCTCGAAAACAGCAATGATGAGGTGATCTCAGAATTTCCGCCAGCGCCAAAAGAACTGGAGGATGGAATACATACCACTGCAGATAACCTCAAGAAAATTGAGTTGGGGACGGTAAACGATCCGCGACCGACATTTGTCAGCGAACTGCTGTCTGAAGAGAGGGTGGCTGCGTTAAAGGATGTCCTTGTACAGCATAAAGATTGTTTCGCATGGAACTATTCTGAGATGCCAGGACTAGATCCAGAAGTTGCTGTGCATAGACTGGCGATATCCCCGAGCGTCAAGCCAGTTAAACAAGTGCCGAGAAGAATGCGGCTCGAGCTCGAGATGAGCATTAACGCTGAGGTCAAAAAGCTGATAGGCTCTGGCTTTATCCAGGAAGTTCAATACCCTGAATGGATTGCTAATATCGTCCCAGTGATGAAGAAGAATGGGACGGTACGCATATGCGTGGACTTTCGGGATCTCAACAAAGCCTGCCCGAAGGATGATTTCCCAGTACCAGTCACCGAACTGATGATAGACAATACGTCCACGCATGAGGTTTTCTCCTTCATGGACGGCTCATCAGGGTATAATCAAATAAAAATGAATCCTGAAGACCAAAAACATACGGCTTTCCGGACTCCTTTGGGGATATTTTGTTACAAGGTAATGCCCTTCGGTCTAAAGAACGTCTGTGCCACCTATCAGAGGGCTATGACGAAGATTTTCGACGACCTTATACATGAAATCGTCGAGTGCTATATTGATGACCTTGTGGTTAAGAGCAAATCATTTGAGGAACATCTCGAACATCTAAAGACTGTATTTCGACGCCTTCGACAATACAATTTGAAGATGAATCCTCTTAAGTGTGCATTCGGGGTTTCCTCGGGCAAATTCCTGGGATTCATCGTCCGGCACCGAGGTATCGAAATAGATCCGTCCAAGATCAAGGCGATTATGGAAATACCTCCGCCAAGAACTCTTAAACAGCTGCGATCTCTTCAAGGGAAGCTCGCATACATACGACGATTTATAGCCAACCTCTCTAGCAAGTGTCGCCCTTATAGCCACCTGATGAAGAAGGGAACCCCATTCATCTGGGATCACAAATGCCAAGGCGCACTGGATGAGATCAAGCAATACTTGCAGAGCCCTCCAGTTTTGGCTGCTCCGGTTAAGGGAAAGCATCTCATTCTTTACACGACCGCCCTTGAAGGTTCTTTAGGCGCATTATGGGCACAAGAGAATGATCAGGGGAAAGAAAGAGCACTCTACTACTTAAGTCGAGTTCTGCTGGGGGCAGAAAGCAATTACTCTCCCATTGAGAAGCACTGCCTGGCGTTAATCTTTGCGATAACAAAGCTCAGACATTACGCATTAGCACATGAGGCCCGTCTCATTTCGAAGGTGGACCCTCTCAAATATCTAATGTCAAAGGCCATATTGACGGGACGACTCGCTAAATGGGCCCTGCTCTTGATGGAGTTCTCGATAATGTATCAACCTCTCAAGGCAGTGAAAGGTCAGGCCATCGCCGATTTCCTTGCTGAGCATCCGATACCGGCTGATTCTCCTCTCAATTGCGAATTGCCAGACAAACATGCGTTTGACGCTATCGATGGGAACGATACCCGATGGGAACTCTATTTCGATGGAGCATCTTCTGTGAAAAAGCGCAAGCAAAGTACCCCCATAATCAAATCGGGGGTAGGCCTTATTTTCGTAACTCCACAAGGAGGGATAATGCGCTTTGCTTTCTCCCTGACGGAGCCGAGGACAAGTAACGAAGCCGAATATGAAGCTCTGATAGCAGGCCTCGAGATCGCCATCGACATGGGGATTGGAAACCTCCTCATATATGGGGACTCCCAGCTGGTCGTTAGTCAAGTAAACGGCGACTACCAAACGTGAAAACCGGAGTTAGTAAAGTACGGCGAAAAAGTGCAACAACTGTTGACCCAAATTCCCTCCTATACTTTGGAGAACATACCGCGCGCGGAAAACAGCAAGGCAGACGCGTTGGCCAAACTTGCTAAAGAACTGGCTGACGAGAACATCGATGACGTTAGAGTCGTAGTACAAAGCCGTCGGGTGCTTGCCCCAGCAGAAATATCTCCGAAATCACCCGAAGAAAAAGGAGCGAGCGAGCAAACGACCCTGCAAGTAAAAGACCGGGAAAAGACCTAGGATTGGAGAGAAGTCTTCATAGACTACTTTAAATCCCACCGAATGCCCGAAGAAGCGTCAACAAGACATCAGCTCATGAAACGAGCTCTATCTTTTGCTTTCGTCAATGATACTCTATACAAGAGGTCATTTGATTCTCTGTGGCTGAGATGCCTAGGACCTGACGAAGCGAGAAGGGTCGTCTAGGAAGTTCATAATGGACTCTGCGGTTCTCACCAAGCAGGCCCAAAGATGAAGTTGAAGATCAAATGCATGGGCTACTACTGACCCACGATGATTCAGGACTGTCTCGAATATGCGAAGCAGTGTCACTCATGTCAAATTCATGGGGATTTCATCCATCAGCATCCGAATCCATTACATCCAACGGTGGCTAGCTGGCCGTTCGAGATGTGGGGAACTGATATAGTCGGCCCTATCGAACCAGCATCGTCTAGGGGACATCGTTTCATCCTGGCGACGACTGACTACTTCTCTAAATGGGCAGAAGCAGTACCGTTAAGAGAAATCAAGACGGAGAATATCCTCCATTTCTTCAAGACGCATGTCATATATCGGTTTGGAATGCCAAGACGGATCATCTCCGATAACGGGCTAGCCTACAGAAGCCACAAGATCAGTCGCTTCGCGCAACAACACAATATAGATTGGAGATATTCCTCGGTTTATAATCCGCAAGCTAACGGTCTAGCTGAGGCCTTCAACAAGACCTTGACGAAGATCATGAAGAAAATAGTGTCGCGAAATAAGAAAGACTGGCACGAAAGACTGCAAGAAGCTCTCTGGGCGTATCGAACTACGTTTAAAACGGCCACAAACACAACGCCGTACGCGTTGGTATTTGGGACGGAAGCAGTACTCCCCCTCGAGATAGAGTTACCCTCTCTACGAGTGGCAATCCACTACGAGCTGACGGATGAAGAAAATGCTCACCTTCGGCTTGAGGAGCTTGATGCCCTTGAAGAAACACGGCTCATAGCACAACAAAATCTGGAGGCCTATAAAGCAAAGATGACGCGCTCATATGAAAGACTGACCCGACCGAGGACATTCCGCCAAGGCGAGCTTGTGCTAGTGGTCAAAAGGCTTATGATCCCCAATCGCGCCAAGCGGGGAAAATTCGAGCCAAACTATGAAGGCCCGTACGTCATAGATAAGGTCTACCAGGGTGGGGCCTACCTGCTTATGAATATGCATGGTGAAAGGACTTTCAGGCCGATAAATGGTCGCTTCGTGAAGAAATACTACGCCTGATGAGTTACGGCCTAGGTCAATGATAGATGACGACGACTATGTCCGCTCTCTGTCTTCCCAAGCCCAAAACTCTATAAGTAGTAGCTGGCCAACGGACTGAAACGTCCTTAAACTAATGACGAACCGAAATGTCCTTAAACTAATAGCAGACCGAAACGTCTTTAAACTACTACCGCAGCATCTTTAGGCTGACGAGATATAAAAAAAACATATATAAATAAAAAAATAAAAAAAAACGGTATGTCCATAAGCAAAAGGGGCACGGATGAAAACCCGAAAGGGCTCCATGAGTAAAAACAGCAGGGCTACCGGCGAGTGTTCGTGAAAACCCGAAAGGGCGCGACCTCGTTTAAAAAAAAGAGAGAAAAAGAAAATAAAAAGAATAATAAAAAAAGGTATGTCCATAAGCGAAATGGGCACGGATGAAAACCTGAAAGGGCTCCGTGAGTAAAAACAGCAGGACTACCAGCGAGTGTTTGTGAAAACCCGAAAGGGCGCAACCTCGTTAAAAGACACTTATAGGGTCCTCTCGACCTTCTAAGAAGAAACCACCCGCGTGAGATCCTTATGACTCACAAGGGAACAACACACTTAGGGATCCCCACGATTCCTAAGGAGAAAATACACTTGCGAGATCCTCACGACTCGTAAGGAGAACTCTCTTATGGGACCCTCACGGCTCATAAGATTTGAAAGTCTTAAGTTACAGAGGCCTAAACCTGTGCTTAAGCAACCCCCACAACTTCCAATATTGCCCTACAAGTGGCTCAATACTGGCCCTTGTATACAATCCACGGGCACGAATAAACATTTCCCTAATCAAGTCTCATCCGAGACTGGGGATATATTCGCATGATGAACAACCCTTATAAGTCCTATCGACTTACAAGGAGAAAACCCTCCTGTAGGATCCTTACGACTTACAGAGGAACATACACTTAGGAATCCTCACGATTCCTAAGGAGAAGATACACCTACAAGATCCTCACGACTTGTAGGGAGAAATACCTTTGTGAGACCCTTACGGCTCATAAAGTCAAAAGCCTTAGTCGACAGGACCTTAACCCTGCTCGCTAAGCCACCCCTGTTCGATATCGACAGAGGCAAATGATGATTCGCTCCTGGCAATGTCCCAGTTGTAGCGGTGGTGATGCCGAAATCAGCGTCTAATTTCAGGCTTACGGTGGAAAACCAGTAGGCTACACATGCATACGGAATAGCCGAAATGTTGGGCAACTTGCAATAAAAAGCAGCAAGTAAAAATGTATGCATGCAAAATAGCCGAAATGATTGGGCAACTCGCAATAAAAAGCAGCGAGTAAAAATAAAATAAATAGCCGAAATGATTGGGCACCGCGAAAAATAGCCGAAATGATTGGGCAATCGCGACCTTCGTGATATAAAAGCTGAAATAATAGAGCATCGCGAAGATAAAACAAAAAAAATGATGATAAAACTTTGGCCCTACAGTTAAGATCACACCGATCCCTCTATACAATCCAAGGGCGTAAACAAAGAGGGAACCATACTTTCCCAACAGGCTCCGCCAGAAAACGAAGCCAAATCTCGACGGTTCATTCCAACTTCAAAGAAACCAGTGTCTTCAGCCAACTCCTCAACTCACGGATACAAACACTCCTTGACGAGAGCCTCCTGATCCGCGTCGACTCGCAGAGCCACCAGTGCCTCCGTGGGAAATCCTCGACTCGTTTCAAACCCCATGGAAACAAATAATCCTTGGCGCCTGGGAAACAAATAATCCCTAGCAAAGTCTTCGACTCACGGATACAAACACTCCTTGACGAGAGCCTCCTGATCCGCGTCGACTCGCAGAGCCACCAGTGCCTCCGTGGGAAATTCTCGACTCGTTTCAAACCCCAAGGAAACAAATAATCCTTGGCACTTGGGAAACAAATAATCCCTAGCAAACTCCTCGACTCACGGATACAAACACTCATTGACGAGAGCCTCCTGATCCGCGTCGACTCGCAGAGCCACCAGTGCCTCCGTGGGAAGTCCTCGACTCGTTTCAAACCCCAAGGAAACAAATAATCCTTGGCGCCTGGGAAACAAATAATCCCTAGCAAACTCCTCGACTCACGGATACAAACACTCCTTGACGAGAGCCTCCTGATCCGCGTCGACTCGCAGAGCCACCAGTGCCTCCGTGGGAAGTCCTCGACTCGTTTCAAACCCCAAGGAAACAAATAATCCTTGGCGCCTGGGAAACAAATAATCCCTAGCAAACTCCTCGACTCACGGATACAAACACTCCTTGACGAGAGCCTCCTGATCCGCGTCGACTCGCAGAGCCACCAGTGCCTCCGTGGGAAATCCTCGACTCGTTTCAAACCCCAAGGAAACAAATAATCCTTGGCGCCTGGGAAACAAATAATCCCTAGCAAACTCCTCGACTCACGGATACAAACACTCCTTGACGAGAGCCTCCCGATCCACGTCGACTCGCAGAGCCACCAGTGCCTCCGTGGGAAATCCTCGACTCGTGTCAAACCCCAAGGAAACAAATAATCCTTGGCGCTTGGGAAACAAATAATCCGTAGAAAACTCCTCGACTCACGGATACAAACACTCCTTGACGAGAGCCTCCTGATCCGCGTCGACTCGCAGAGCCACCAGTGCCTCTGTGGGAAATCCTCGACTCGTGTCAAACCCCAAGGAAACAAATAATCCTCAGCGCTTGGGAAACAAATAATCCCTAGCAAACTCCTCGACTCACGGATACAAACACTCCTTGACGAGAGCCTCCTGATCCGCGTCGACTCGCAGAGCCACCAGTGCCTCTGTGGGAAATCCTCGACTCATGTCAAACCCCAAGGAAATAAATAATCCTTGGCGCTTAGGAAACAAATAATCCCTAGCAAACTCCTCGACTCACGGATACAAACACTCCTTGACGAGAGCCTCCTGATCCGCGTCGACTCGCAGAGCCACCAGTGCCTCCGTGGGAAATCCTCGACTCGTTTCAAACCCCAAGGAAACAAATAATCCTTGGCGCTTGGAAAACAAATAATCCCTAGCAAACTCCTCAACTCACGGATACAAACACTCCTTGACGAGAGCCTCCTGATTCGCGTCGACTCGCAGAGCCACCAGTGCCTCCGTGGGAAATCTTCGACTCATTTCAAACCCCAAGGAAACAAATAATCCTTGGCGCTTGGGAAACAAATAATCCCTAGCAAACTCCTCGACTCACGGATACAAACACTCCTTGACGAGAGCCTCCTGATCCGCGTCGACTCGCAGAGCCACCAGTGCCTCCGTGGGAAATCCTCGACTCATGTCAAACCCCAAGGAAACAAATAATCCTTGGCGCTTGGGAAACAAATAATCCGTAGCAAACTCCTCGACTCACGGATACAAACACTCCGTGATGAGAGCCTCCTGATCCACGTCAACCCGCAGAGCCACCAGTGTCTCCACGGGAGAATTCCCAATTTGTCTCAACTCGCAAGATGAAGCCTCAGGCAGTAGGGATTGAAAAACTTGCTTCCTGAACAATGGGACCCTGCAAGTCGATCCAAAAAGGTCTCTTGCATACTATTCACGGGTCTCACTCTCCAAAATCGAATCTCGACAAGGGGGAAATAACTGCTTACGGGTCCTCTCGACTCGTAAGAGGGAAAAATTCTCTTATAGGATCCTTACGACTTATAAGAGAAAACCACACTTAGGAATCCTCACGATTCCTTAGGAGAAAACCCACCTACGAGATCCTCTCGATCCGTAGGGAGAAAAGTCTCTATAAGACCCTCACGGCTCATAGAGTTGAAAAGTCTTAGGCAGCAGATCTGAACCTGCGGCCTAAGCCATCACTATTTCTTAAGAAGGTCTGGATACTCGCTCTAGTCATCCGTCAACCATGGTCATTAAGACAGCCTGCTAACAATAAAAGAAAGAGGAAAGCGACAGAAAGAACATCCGATTTACATTTGACCAAGCGTTCGAGACACACTCATTTATACATGGGCAGAGGACTCAGGACGAGAAATAAGACAAGCTGAAATAAAAAAAGGGGAGGTTTCCGTTCATGTTGCTAAAATTTTTACAATCATAAAAGCAATTACAACGGTATAACCTCAGATCCGGGGCACGGATTGAGGAATTCAAAAGTAAGGCCATCCAGAGTTCTGCTGGCCTTTCTAATTATTCTTATGCGCAGCCTCTCGCGCTCCTGTGTGTCAAGATCCTCAGCAAGCCCTCCCGGCCTTCGATAAGCAGCAACTATCGTCGTCTGCTGGAAGATTTGATGTAGGATGTCAATGAGGCCATCCCGCCGTTTCTTCGAGATCAGCCCCGTCAGGTACACTGAATGCACCTTGTCTTCGGCATCATCCAGCGCGTTGAGCGGTAGGGCCTCGTGAAGACCCGGAAGTGCCCTCCATATTGCTCCCAGCACGACTTTCAAGAGAGCCGAACGACGAGGAAGCAGCCAACCACCACTTGCGTTCAGGCGACCCATGACCTCTGCACATTGAGCGTCTGTAAACTCCTGATTTTGTTGACGACCCTGTGCGCAGATATCGTCATAGGTGATGAACTCGTGCAAACTGTATAGACGCACCGCCATTATGCCTGGAGGAAATACCACAGGAAGATTAGCGATAAAAGAAAAATAATATGCACTGAGGGCTAAATTCCTCGAGAGCAAAGCTCTGTTCAGGGATTAAAACCCAGATCTATAAGTTTTGAGAGTGAAGCCCTGTTTATGAAACCCCAATGGGGATCTCGTCAGATCAAAAGATCTGTGAGAGCAAAGCTCTTTGGTTGAGATTAATTTAAATTAATTTGATTTACATTAATTTTACCTAAAAGTTTCTAACTTTAAAAATGAGCAAAGCTCTGCTGGTGAACCCCCGAAGGGATTTTCTGTAGATCAGAAGATCTATGAGAGCAAAGCTCTGTTGGTTAAGATTAATTAAAATTAATTTAATCTAAGAATCAATTTTACCTAAAGTTTTTCTAAAAACTTTGGAAAGAAGAGCAAAGCTCTGGAGTTCTTGAAGGCAAGAGCAAAGCTCTGAAGTTTTTTGAAAATAAAATCTGAAAGATGATAAGCATCTGTGGGGGACCAAAGGTCCTATTTATAGGCATCAAGTGCCTCTTCGACTTCCAAAAGTTTTTACGGCGGTTGGAATTCCGCCACCGTTGCGCTCACGTTTGGGGCCACGTAAGCGCAACGGTGGGGGGGCATTTGTTTACCCCAATCAGAGCAAATCTCTGTTCAAATTCCGAGGCGGGAGATGAAGCAACGCTTCATCTTCCCCCAATCAGAGCAAAGCACTGCTTTGAAAATTTAAAATTTAATAAATGAAGCAACACTTCAGATTATTTGTGCTGCGCAACACGCCATGTGCCAGGCGCAGATGCATCAGCGCAGCGTCCAAGGCAGCGCACCCAATCAGAGCAAAGCTCTATTTTAAGTAAAATTAAAGGAAGCAACGCTTCAGTTGCGCAGGCACTGCACTGCGCGACACGTGTCAGCGCAGTTGCGCTGCGCTGTACGCTGTGCGACACGTGTCACGCGCTGGGGCATTTGCGCCAAACAGAATTAAAATTCTAAAGAAATCTTTTCTGTTCTTGTTAAAACAAGAAGATTTTCTTCTGCAAAGCAGAAGCCCTTGGATCAAAGATCCAACGGTGGGGAAAATTCCCCAAATCACTCAGAGAAGGATCTCTTTAACAAATTTAACTAATTTATGGACACTATAAAAAGGACCCTAGACCTCGATTCAAAGGCATGAACATTTTCTAAAAAAAAAGGAAGGGAAAGAGAACTCTGAAGAATTCCTCAAAAACAAAAAGGTAAAAACCTTTAGAAAAAAGAGAAAGTTCGCTCATGAACAGATCATAGATCTAAAAACAAGATCCATGATCTTTAATAAAAAATAATAATAATAAAATAGTGCTTTGCACTTTTATGAACCTTTGGTTCTTTGAGATAAGAAAAAACAAGAAAAAACTTATCTTTTCTTTGATCTAAATTAGATCAAGAAATCATATAGTGCTTTGCACTTCTGTTCTTGAATCTAAAAGATTTTTAGTGCTTTGCACTTCCAAACTGCGCTGTTGCGCTCTTAAGAGAGCGCCACGTGTCAGCTACAGAACAACTTGCGCTACGCGCTCTTGAAATAGAGCTTTGCTCTCTGGAATTGGCGCAACTCACCAGAGCACGCCACGTGTCAGCAGCGCAACAGCGCACTAGCGCAGCGCACTGCGCTGTTGCGCTTGCGCTCACCGGAGCATGACACGTGTCCTCACCATAAACGCTTGCGCTCTTTGACTGACACTTGCGCTCTTTGATTGGCGCAAAGCGTCTGAATAATGCAATGCATTTATTTTACTGAAGGGCCAGGCCCAAATCAGAGGGGCCTAGTAGGCCGAATTAAATTGCAATACAATGAAAAGGGGCAGAGCCCAAACAAAAATTGAAAATGCAATAAACAGGGCAGAGCCCAAGCAAGACTGATGCTCTGCATCATATATAAATGGGCACAGCCCTGATAAAATAAATAATGCTATGCATTATTAAACAGGAGCAGAGCCCCAGTAAAGGCCTAACAGGCCAAAAATAAATAAAATGTTGAACATTTTCAACTGGACTTAGCCCAATTCTGGCCGTAAGTTCTTAAATTAAATTGAACTGAGCATAAATGCTCTCTCAAATCAATTTATATCCGGTTCGAGGGTACATCTCCGAGCTCCTCTGACACCTCTCGTTGTAATCCTTCAACGACGTCAGAGAGGCGACGGGTCCCAACAACCACACATGAATATGGACTGCGGGGTCCTTAAACTCGTAGACCGGAACGTCCTTAAACTAATATTGGACCGGAACGTCCTTAAACTAATGTTGGACCGAGACGTCCTTAAACTAATGTTGGACCGGAACGTCCTTAAACTAATGTCGGACCGGAACGTCCTTAAACTAATGTCGGACCACCACATCCCTAAACTGGAATATGGACCACCACGTCCCTAAACTGGAACATGGACCGCAACGTCCCTAAACTACCTATGGACCACTATGTCCCTAAACTGGAACAATAGAGCCTCCAAATGCTCTTTTGCCGGATCTAAACGATCCCGTTTAAGTTGATCTTAGCCCCCAAACACGGCTAACGTATCCTTAAACATTCAAACGGACTATAAAACTCCAAATCAACCTTGGTTCAAGGGTACATCTCTGAACTCCTCTGACATCTGCCGTTGTAATCCTTCAACGACGTTAGAGAGGTGACGAGTCCCGATGGCCAGATATTAAATGGATTATCACGTTAAGTTGATCTTAGTCTCAAACAGAACTATTGTATCCTTAACGAACGTTTAAGTTGATCTTAGCCGCAACGCGACTAATGCATCCTTAAACTAAAAACACCAAACCCAAATCTAAGTAAATACGGATTTGGACTAGTCCACATCCTACGGGCGACGGCATTACTCAGTCTCCGTATACAATCCACGGGCAACCACAAACAAAACAAACACACACGACACGAAGTGAAATTCTGGAGAAGGAGAAAGTTGTTACCGCGATGCGGTAGCGTAATTAACTGCAGGGGCTTGCGCCTGCAGGGAAGAGCGTCCCCACAATCAAAAACCCCTCAAGCGAGGGGGAATCTGACGAAGTCTGCTACATCGGCCGCATCCGTCTAAACCTCCGATACACGGTGCCATAAATCAACATGGCATCTTCGGAGAGGTGGACGGATAAAACCAAATAGCATCTGCCCCGAACCTCAGCGTCAGGACATCGCGATCCTGTGCGCCGCAATTCGGAAGGGAACAATCGTCATTTGTCTCGTATGAGTTCCCACTGTGTTTTGATCACTATCCTACCACGGCTCTACTGAGTCGTGCAAACAGATTTTGGTTGGGTACAGTCCCGAGCCACATGGAGGCAATGAGCGATCATCGGGGATTCGTCTCTCCCTGTATTAGGAATCGATATCACACTGTGTTTGATTGGTCAGGACCATAAGACCTTAGCCAAGGCAGTTGGGATTTACTGATAGGGTGATCAGTGGTTTCCTAGATTGGTCCTGAACCGCATCAGCACGAATTACCAGGGTATCAGGGTCTGACTGTCGCGACCCGAAGGTACGGAACGCGACTGTCACTTAAATTACGAAACGTCTAGAGGCGTAACGTAATCTAAGTAAGCCAAATCCCAGAAATCTAAACCATTCTTAATGAAAAGAGTGAAGGAAAAACTTGTTTTAAAGCAACATCATATTTTCCCGAAAATTTCGGCAGAGTCTCCTTTGTAAATACTGGCCCCCAAACGGGTACAACACATGAAATACATAATAATGAATAAAGACATCCCCAAGCGAGAGCTAACTCTTCGCCAAATGGCGGAAACCACCACACAAACAATATAATATACAACGTCGAAGGGCGAGTATCAAAAACTCAGAAGAAAACCAACATCCTCAAGAAAACCAGAGAAGAGTCATAATAATACAAGCGCGCGACTCTAAGGTCGAAAGAATAAACAATTATTCTTCTAAGTCTATCAAATAATACAAGTCTGGTTGATAGAGTTTACTAAATACAACTAAAATAAATAAAGTACGACGGTGGTCACGATGCGAGTGAACCCACCTACCAAAGCAACCACCCGGAAAGAAGCAGTGTGCCAGCAAGCCGCAATGAAACATGTACGGCCGAACCTGCAAGAAACTGTGGCACAACGGGGGTGAGTTGCTAACTCGTGACTAGAAAACATCACCGAGAAGAAATCGCATGTATGACTCTCTCCTAGGTCATACAAATAAATACACAATACTACTATAAGGGTAACAATATATCATAAGTGTGATATCAAAGTGCTCGTGTCTGTGCCAAGAATAATAATATATCGATGCGCGACATGTACTAATGCACCATCCAACATGTGTCCAGCAACGACACACAAATCATGATAAAACCCGAATGCCCAGTATCGGCACTCAAAACATCATGAAGTCTGTGTCCAACAGCGACACATAATACTCAAATCACAGGCTCCGCATAATCAGGATCGGCCCATAACTTCGAACGGTATCCTCCGGATATCCGTCGAGTTTCCATACAATCACCGGTCGGTAGTGCTCCCCTGCCGAGCTCAACGCCATCATCTGCGATCTTCTTACCCCGAGGTACCGCACCGGGTCCACCATGTACCCACAGACAGTGCATCCCCCTCCTCGAATCGGGTATATGATACCGCTCAAGAACCGAGAAAACACATGGTGGACGCCTCTCCCATCATATCACGAGAAAACCGTAAATTTCTATTTGATAGAAATGATAATGAGTTTATAAATCCTTGCGGTTTCTCCAAATCCAGAAATCTCATGAAAAATCCTAATCCCATAATCAAGAGTCAATAAACAGTGAATACTGGCATAACGTCCCATAATATTGCATGACAAATGAATATACACGTGCATGGATATCTAAGTAGAGGATGCAATATCTAAACTAGCATAGTAATGATATATTAGAACTATCAGCTATCAAGTTATATCAATGAAGTAATATTCTCTAAAGTGTACGTGACATGGCAGTTACCGATGATGATGTGTGTGAGCCGGCAAGCAAGTGTTCGTAGACATACGCATCATCGGTAATGGTGCTAGTGTCCTGATAACATGTGTTCATAATAACAAAAGAAATCATCAGTATAAGCATGCAATGCGATAAGAACATGAATATATGGAAAAAGATGTAGTAACCGCAACATATAAATATATACAGTTATATATATACGAGTCATACAGTTTTGGCATTTGAAATAGCACGAATCGTGTTTTTTAGAAAATAGGGGCTACGATATTTTTAAGAAAAGGTACGTCCTTTGAAAAATCCGTAATATCCCTCGGGTTGTCTTTTGAAAATACTCATGATTCGTTAGTTTCTGAAAATAAGTATGACTCGAGCCTGGTCCAACCTCTTCTTAATCAACTAAAAGACTAAACTAAAGAACTGGTCGAAAGGGTAAGAAATCCACCTAAATTCCGAGTCGATATATCTAGTAGTCGGCGATCTCGCCTCAATAGCGTCACGTACGATAAGATATATAATACGACATCCTCGAGTCAAGAGTGCGGATCAATCATCATAATTATACTTCGTACGGAAAAATCCATCGTACGGCATCCCAAAATCGGGGTACGGGTCAATTATCACATATACCTCATTATTCATATGGTATCATTATCATAATATCCTGAATCAGGGGTATCGTTCTATAGTCTAGTACATACCAATACCATCAAACATATATCCACGTGTGAATAAAATCATATCGCCCATCGATCCACTATAATATCATGTCGTATCTCATAACACGACCCAAATCATATAACCGATCTCACGGCATCATGCCCGATCACATCGACCCATCTCCAAGTATCATATATTATCTTCATCACCCGTGTGTGTGTATGTGTATACACCAACGCATCCACGCGCGCGCGCGCGCGCGCACACACACACATATATATATAAACATATACATATAAACATATACACCCAAAACCATATCACGTGTGTGCATATGTGTATGTGTCAACCTTACTCTAGGGTTCGCGACTAAGAAACTAACTAAAATCATTTTCTTTCAATTACACTAAAACCAACCCATGTCTACTAAAGTCTTTCTTGCTAAGTATAAACATCTCGCAACAACATATATGTATATATATAAACACATCATACCCTACGAAATTGCGGGGGTGCTATACGACATCCACCCGACTTCCCCCGTAGATATACATCTACTCACCTGGACGCCTCGGCTAATCTGATCCGATCTCCGCCTTGTCTTTTTTCGCGTCACATCCGACGCCTCTGCACCCGATTCTAGAATCGCACACAAGAAATTAAAAAGATAAATAAATGATAGTCGCAGAAACAAACGATACAAGATAAGCACGCGCAGTAACTAGACGCGCACACACTTAGTGCACGAAACGCGCTGCGACAACGCCACAAACTACAACTGGAGTCACTATATGTGAAAATCCCCAAACCTAAAACCCAATCGCATAAATCGCGCATTCACAACACATTAAATACTATATGAAATAAGTTGTAACTCATCAAAAACCTCAAAATTAATCAAAAACCTAGTAAGCCTTTTTTAACCATTTTGATAATTTCTTTTCATTTCAAAAACAACATGTTACATTTTGGTTTAATGTGTCATGGTTCACTAAAGCATAGTTACCCCACTCCAAATTGTAATTATAACTAATTAAATGTTATCACGCCCTGCTTCCTAAAAGTACGAAAACAGTGACATGCCAAGGTTCGCAACCTAACTGTGTCGAGGGTGGTCTTTTCTCGATACAGTTACGTTAAGCGTATAAATCATACAGGCAATGTACCAAAACTGATAATAAAAGCAGAAGCATTTATTTCCATTAACTAAAATTATTACATCCCAAAGTACTGAAAGCAACTAAATAGTTTGATTACATTGATTAAAAGAAAGCAAGCCCTAAACAGGTGGGCAATAGAAGAGCTATCCTAATACTCTTGCGTCAACTCTGTGTAGTCTTCATTAGTGAGCTCCATTACATCGTCTCCTTCTTCATTAACCTCGTCCTCATCTAACGGACGTTCCAAGGATAGAGAAAGGGAAAGGAAGTCCGTCAGCGAGTTACACTCGGGTAGGATTTTCTCAACAGAAAGTAATGGTAAAGAGAACAAGTGTGTGTAATATATGATGTCATATGTGTGTAGAGGTATGACGTATGTATTGTAGGTATTTGGTAAATTAAGGTATACTGCGTATGGAAACTACAGGTAATATGTTCATTTAGTTTGTTAGACAAGAGTAGCGGGTTCTCGAGATTATTCCGTTCTAACCACGGAACACGGTTGGGGAAGGTGAAATGTACTGTTTCACTTTCCCGGATCTGATCGAGTAATAGAGGAATCCGAGTCCGTATGCTACCTTGTCCAAACAAACTACCCTGCCCCGTTTTATTCAGTGTGAAGGTTTTGCGAATTAGAGTTGGTGCGTATATCATCTAGGCATGGAATGTCATATGTCCATGTTGGAACTGTTCAATTCATTCATAGTAGCCGTCCATGTTAGGACTGTTCACTTCATTCTTAGTAGTCGTCCATGTTAGGACTGTTCACTTCATTCTTAGTAGTCGTCCATGTTAGGACTATTCACCATGCCTGCAGGGATCTCATTTGTAATAGTATTCCATACCTAGGTTCACGCAATCTAACCCTAACCGTATCGTAGGTCATGTCGTGTGATGTATCAAAAGTTGTATTTAAGCAGATGGTATCTCAGATGATATGGACTTCCACAGTCGTGGGTTATATCTTGTTCCATTATAGTTGTAAGGTAAACATAGTATTTTATTGAAACCTTAATTTATAATGGACTATGGTATTTTATAGTAGTTATTGTTTATATAAAAACAATGGTATCGATATGCTATATTAACGTAAATTATCTTTTATTATAAAGGTTGTGGTATTTTAATAAAATAACATCCTTTATAAAAGGTAAGGGTATATTAGTGAAATTCTAAAAACTAAACTTTCAAAAATAGGGGTATTTTTGGTAAGGTTTCATTTCTTAAAGGTATTTAGTAAAAATCTAGTTTTAGAATTTATTATTGATTTTTATAAGAAAACCCTAGTTTTTAAAAGTTCAGGGTATTTTAATAAAACTAATTAGTGTACCAAGTTCATGGTATTTTCGTAAAAATTATGATTCAGAAAAGATCGTGGCATTTTAATAAAAATATCACTTAAAAGAGTTTAGGGTATTTTAAGGAAAATACTATTTTTCCAAAGTTCGTAGTATTTTAATGAAAATATAAATTCTTAGGAGTTGATGGTATTTTTGTGAAATACCCAAATTAGCGGAAATATGACTTTACATGTTTACCATCAATTTTATTTTTAAAAACCAACATATAAAAATTTATTATAATTTTTCCATGTTTTAATAATTAAGAAAATAATTATCGATAACATTTATTTAACACCGTAGAATAATTACATTTATTCCTGAAAAAGTTGTCCCGGTCATGATAGTCACTTTACGACTTAGTTCCATATGTCCAAGCATGAATCTGGGGATGTCCGTTACCCCGTGATTTTATCGTGAAGGATAACTGCTAACAGTTCGTTATATTATCAGGGTTTAATATCGTTTTTAATTGTAAAAGCCCCGTTAAATAGATAACGCGGTTAAATCTTAATAATTAGGTCCTGGAATTTTTTTTACAGATAGATATTTTTATAATGAAAATAACAGGGGGTCAAGTGTTGAGAGATCTTACCTGAAACGGGCTAGGAAAATGAAAGTCGGTGAGCGTCGGGTTGTACGAGAAAAGATATATCTTGAAGCCGAGAATTTTTTTTGCCTTTTGTAATTATTTAAAAGTGTATAAGACTCAAATACAAAGCTCTGGAAATTTTTTAAATATTTTTTGTCGAACAGATAATTTTTGGGGGATTTTAGAAGTTTAGGGCTATTTATAGGGATTTCTGGGATTAAAAATCCCTATTTCTTTTACCTAGCCGACCCCACGAGCCGACAAGATCCGACCCGTCGCTCGAGCAGATCCAACGACCCACATCACATCGAGCATGAGCTGGCGTGGGCCCAGGCTCGAGTTGGCTCGGGCGATCCTTAACCGTTGGATCGTTGATCCAACGGTCCAGATTAAAGACGTCAATATTTATTCTTTTTTTTTCTTTTTAAAAAACTGTCGGCAGAATCCGGGCCGTTGATTTTTAAATCCTAAGGTCTAGATTCATTCCCGCTCTAAAAATTTAATA
Organism: Agapanthus africanus; assembly: GCA_030015575.1. Classification (NCBI taxonomy): domain Eukaryota; kingdom Viridiplantae; phylum Streptophyta; class Magnoliopsida; order Asparagales; family Amaryllidaceae; genus Agapanthus; species Agapanthus africanus. Next base: position 978,529,159 of record CM057338.1, on the reverse strand, counting down.
AAAATTTGTTTTTAATATTTAAAAATGTTTTAAAAATTGTTTTTGGCTTCTAAAAATTATTTTAAAATAGTTAAAAATATTATAAAAATCTGGAAAAATTATAGAACATGTATTTTGATGTTTTCTATCTTTTGTAACCAAATTTGGTCCAAAATAGCTCCCCTTATCGGTTTTAAGAACTTTTCCCTTCGATAAAAAATCCATTTAAATTCTTAAAAATTCCCAAAAATTCCTAAAAATCATATTAATTCATTTTAATCATGGAAAAATATTTTAAAAGTGTTTTATACCAATAGAAGCGGTAAAATAATTGTTTTTATCTCGAAAAAAATTATAAAACGTTTTTATTACGTATTTAGGGTACGCGGTCGTTACAATCTACCCTCCTTGAAATAATTTCGTCCTCGAAATTCTGGAGGTAAGCAAAAGAGTAGTTACATAGAAGAAGTTACAAATAGATGGGGATATCATTCTCTCATCCCATCCTCTCTTTCCCACATGGATTCGCCCGGAGAGTCCTTCCTCCACATAACTCTAACCAGCTGGACTGTCTTGTCCCTCAATGTCTTTTCCTTCCAATCTAGGATCTCGACTGGTTGTTGTTTGTAGGTTAGGTCAGCCTCTACTGTGATTTCAGAATGATCCAAAACATGTCTGGGGTCACCAACATACCTCCTTAACTGCGAGATATGAAAAACGTCGTGCACGCCCTCCAAAGAAGGTGGTAAGGCTAGGCAATACGCAACCTCTCCAACTCGTTCAAGGATGTCAAATGGGCTGATGAATCGCGGACTGAGCTCTCCCCGCTTCCCAAAACGTATCACTCCGCGATTCGGTGAGATCTTCAGGAACACATGTTCACCTGGTTGAAATTCTAGGTGCCTCCTCTTTGCATCTGCCCAGTGTTTCTGTCGATCCTGAAGTATACGTAGTTGTTCCCTTATGGTTCTTACCACTCCGACGGTCTCGACAATCAACTCTGGTCCTAGAAGTTCTCGGTCTCCAACATCATCCCAGCTCAGTGGAGACCTGCACTTCCTCCCATATAATGCCGCGAAAGGTGCCATACCGATACTTGCCTGATAGTTGTTGTTATACGCGAACTCTACTAAGTGCAAGTGGTCCTCCCAAGATCCCTTAAAATCCAACATACATGCTCGGAGCATATCTTCGAGAATCTGAATAACTCTCTCGGATTGGCCATCGGTTTGGGGGTGATAGGCTATACTGAAACTCAGGTTCTTGCCAAGAGTCTCCTGTAGACTTTGCCAGAAATGAGATTGGAAACGTGTGTCTTGATCAGAAATGATGCATACAGGTACTCCATGTAATCGGACAATCTCCTCCATATACTTCTTCGCTAGGCTTTCAGTTGACTGGCCGACGCGAAAAGGAATGAAATGCATGGACTTGGTAAGACGGTCTACGATTACCCATACTGCATCGTTGCCCTTGGTACTGCGAGGGAGTGCAGTCACGAAATCCATGGTGACGTTCTGCCACTTCCATTCGGGTATCGGTAAGGGCTGTAATAGACCGGCAATTCGGTGGTGTTCAGCCTTTACCTATTGACAAATCAGGCACTTGGATACACTCTTTGCTACTTCCCGCTTCATACCATTCCACCAATAGTTTTGACGGAGGTCCTTGTACATCTTCGTCCCTCCAGGATGAACGGAGTATGGAGAACTATGCGCCTCTTTCATTAATTCCTCTCTGATTTCTCCGGTAGGCACACAAATTCTGCTTCCATATCTTAGTGACCCGTCTTCATGAATGATGAAGTCTTTTCGCAAGTTTGTTTCTACCTGCACTCGAATCTTTTGTAATCTTGTAACTCCAGCTTGAGCTTCCTTAATCCGATCCACCAATGTGGACTGAATTTGCATATTCATAAGTGACGAGAATACCCCGGGCATGATTACCTCCGTCTCTAACTCGTTGAGGTCCTGTAGATTCCTCCAGTGAGTAGCAAGACTCAAAGCCATCGGCTGGCGACTCAGAGCGTCAGGGACCACATTTACCTTCCCTGGATGATATTGCAGGTTTATATCAAAATCTGCCATTAGTTCTAGCCACCTCCTTTGCCTCATATTGAGCTCCTTCTGAGTAAAGATATACTTCAAACTCTTATGATCGGTATAAATCTCCACCTTCTCCCCTAATAAATAATACCTCCAGATTTTAAGTGCGAAGATAACCGCAGCGAGCTCCAAATCATGGGTCGGGTAGTTGCGTTCGTGAATCTTCAGCTGTCTCGATGCATATGCCACTACTTTGCCATGTTAGTGTAACGCACATCCCAATCCCTTTCCTGAGGCGTCGCAATGAACATCGAAACCTCCAGTTCTGTCGGGAATAGTAAGAATGGGCGCTGTGGTTAGACGAGTCTTCAACTCCGAGAATGCTTTCTCACAAGCCTCAGTCCATACATACGGCACATCCTTCCGGGTCAAACAAGTCATCGGTTCCGCAATCCTGGAGAAGTTTTTAATAAACCGGCGGTAATATCCAGCAAGCCCCAAGAAGCTCCTGATCTCCGTAATTGTTCCTGGTGTCGGCCATTTTTGTATAGCGGTAATTTTGGCCGGATCTACCGAAATTCCATCGCCCGATACAATGTGTCCCAGGAAAGCTATTCGCTCAAACCAAAACTCGCATTTGCTGAGCTTTGCATACAATTGATGTTGACACAAAGTTTCAAGCACAATGCGCATATGCTCCGCATGTTCCTCTCGATCCTTTGAATACACAAGGATATCGTCGATGAAGATGATGACAAACTTATCCAAGTATTCATAAAACACTTGGTTCATCAAATTCATGAATACCGTCGGGGCATTGGTTACTCCAAAAGGCATCACTAGAAATTCGTAGTGCCCATACTTAGTCCGGAAAGCCATCTTAGGAATGCCAGATGTCTTGACTTCGAGTTGATGATAACCCGTTCGCAGATCTAGTTTCGAGAACACTCGAGACCCTTCCAACTGATCGAACAGATCGTCTATCTTCGGCAGAGGATATTTGTTCTTGATAGTGACCTTATTTAGCTCCCGATAATTTATACACATCCGCTTAGTTCCATCCTTCTTAGGTACCAAAAGAACCGGAGCACCCCAAAGTGACGTGCTCGGTCTAATAAATCCCTTATTAAGGTGGTCCTCAATTTGCATTCGAAGCTCGATCAATTCTGCCGGCCCAATTCGATACGGTGCTCGTAAGATTGGTTGTGTGCCTGGCATCAAGTCTATTGCGAATTCGATCGCTCGATCTGGTGGTAACCCAGACACCTCGGCGAACACATCTTCGAACTTCCGAACCACCATCGGCATAACTTCCTCCTTATGTAAGGTATATAACCTCTCCTCCTTCCTTGGTATGGCTTTATAAGTTGCTGGATCCAAGGATCGACTCCTGCTTTTGAATATGAATATTGGATGGTCAGGAATCTCGGACACTACCCTCCTTTGACGGCAGTCGATGGTAGCGTAAAAAGTACTCAACCAGTCCATGCCCAAGACTATGTCGAAATTAGGCATATCTATCGCCATGAAGTTGGCGTAGAAACCCCGACCGCAGATCACCACGGGACATAGGTCGTACCCCACAGTAGACTTGATCACACCGTTTCCTGTGTTGACATTCCATTCAGTGATGAGGGGTGCCACTGGAATGGAGTTGGTTGTCGCAAACCTTTGTGCCATAAAACAGTGTGACGCGCCAGAATCAAAAAGTGTAAGTGCAGGTGTAGAGAATACTAGAAGGATACCTACGTTTTAAAAGTAAGGGTATGAGTGAGCCTAACTATACATGGATAACGAAAATAGCGGTGATACTGGAAGAAAAAATAGATAAAAAGGAATGGATACCTGTAATGACATCCCCCGTGGCCTCAGCCTCCTCGGCTGTCATAGTATAGACCTGACGCTTGGGACCGTTTCGCTGAGCTTGCTGAAAAACATGCTTTTGCGAAGGTAAAGGTGGTCCTCTAGCTGGCGCACCTTATCCGGTCGGCTTAGCAGCGGGAAGTGGTTGGTTTCCCAGTTGTGGCGCCCCATTATTGACTGGCTTGTTGACAGGGCCTAGTGGTCCTCTTCTCTAAGGACAGTTCCCTATAGCATGATCTGGATGTTTGTGTATATGCCCTAGGGGCCATTATTGTATCATACTTGCATGTATATTACTTAATGGAAGATTGGGATATTCACAGTTGTATATACAGTCTTGCTAAAAATGGTAGTATGCTACTTGGTTTGTGTCTACTTTAATATGTGCATATGTTTCTTGTAACGTATCACTTATACATATTAGTAGAGCCCATAGGATCTTTGCTTGATTACCAGCGTTGTGATGGCAGTCATACTAGTGGGGGCTGGGTAGTCTATAAGCAACATCCTATACTTGTCCCTAGTCGTAGGATTATCGAGACAGGGCATCAATACTCCGGAGTAGACTAGTGTGTACGCTTCTCCCAGTTGAGGAGATGGTCTGTCCCACAGCCATTAGTACGTCGTACTGGAGATAGTATACAGGTGTCCGTTAGGTTACGAGTACACCGGACAGGACTCGCAAGGGAACTGTTGGTTGGTATTATACCCATCGTCGGTTAACAGTTCCCAGGTGACATGAGTACAGCATAGTCCGCAGACTTGACACTGCCACTTCGCCTCGAGTGTGTCCCACTGTTCTTAGATTGCTACCCTACCACGGCTCAAAGGAGTCGTGCAAACAGGTAGCATTTGGGTGCAGTCCCGAGCACTTGGAGGCAATGGAGGTTAGACAGGATTCGTCTCTCCCGGTATTGGGAGTTGATATCGCGTTGTGTCAGAGAGCCATTACGCAAAGTCCCTCGCCAGGGCAAGCGAGATTTACTGGTAGGTTCCAGTAGTTTCTCAGGGTGTAATGGACTACACTCCGACACGACTTATACCGCTATTAGGGGACTGACGCTTGCCGCCCCCTAGGCTCGATATGCGATAGTCTTAGACGAACAGACTGGACTGTACGGAAATTGTCACATCAGGCTCAGTAGGAGTTCGGATGGTTTTTCTCATCGGCCTTCTTATCGACATCTACCTGGGGACCGTTACGTACAGCTAGTGCCGCTTGCGGTCTGTGGTTAAACCCACTGCCAGCATAGTGTCGAGTTTTTAAAGTCCCACGCAGAGAGTTTCCCTGCTCCAGACGAAACGATATAGAGGTCGTATGGTTTTACGACAAGGGTTTGGACGCATACGTGTTTAAACGCACGTACGACATTCGGACAGTTTTTACTAGTCGGCTTTGGTTTAAGCCAGATTCTAGTATCAGGTTATTGGATTTATACAGTCTAAAGTTTTTCCATGTTTTCACGGATTGGAGGGGCGTTCTCGTAATTTTCTGGGAAGCTTCTGGAAGCATGGTGACTTGGGGATTAAGGTGGCATAAGCATTAATTGCTTAATGACTCATTTGTGTGATTCATCCTTGGTTTTAAATGATGCATTAATTAGTTAATGAGTCATATGATGAATCACACAAGATGAATGCATCAACCATGATGATTAATCATTTATATTATTTATTTGATAAATTGTTATGGTTGTTATATTCTAATGAGCTCATTATTCATATTCATTCTTATCATCACCTTCTCTCTCCTCAAGCTCTCTCATTCTTGAAACCCTAACCCTAACCTTTCATGTATTGAGATCAAGGGTTAGCTAGACTAATACATCCATAACCTTACTCTATATCCCCTAGGTAGCTTAGATTAGCACTTTGAGCAACCTAGTTATCTCAAGTTAGAGATCAAGCTTGGCGTAGGAGCTCTCGGGTGGATCGTCTTTGACTCGAGGAGGCCGTTGAGGTGCCGATGTTCTAAGGAGCCTACGAGGAGTGGAGGACACGATTCATGCGCTCAAGACCCGAAGGATAAGTAACGTGAGGTATAACTTCGAATCCGAGTAGTTAAACCTCTCGTAGTTTGCTAGTAACGGTTTAGACACGATTCATGCGCTCAAGTCCGTATTACGAAACTTTGATAATCGTTATTCATATATTCCGCCTCCCCGCAAGTTCATGGGGTGCGTGACATGGACTTACAGTGGTATCAGAGCCAACTAAACCATTACTAGCTTGTTAGCAACTAATTAGAAGTTCGATCGTCGGAAAACACGAAAACGAAACCCCGGAAACCCCTAAGTTTCTGTTAATTTTAAACATGTCTAAAAAATTATATGATATGCCTTAAAATTCACAGTAGGGAAATATAAGAATACTGGGAAAATATGAGCCCCTAACTCGGCAAGACGGCCGCGGATCCGCGGCAAGATGGTGCTTTTGGCCGTGGATCCGCCGCCGAGTCAACCCCGAGTTGACTCGGATTTACACAGTAATTCATATTTTTTGGGGTTTTGTTTTCCTGTATATTCTGTTTCTGCCCAGGTTACTTCTGTGCTGGCTTGCAATTGGGGTAGACACGGAAAATGGTTGTCGATCGATGTTCTAAGATATTTGCTAATTGGGTTTTTATCTGTAATGTTTAATGTGTTCGTAAACCTCCCCTAACTGCTAGTATGTCGGTTGGCAGGGGGTTGCACATTTCTGTAATGTTTACTGTTTGTATATATGGACTTGATTGGAGTGTTGTGATGATTAGCCGGGGTTTGAGATGGGTTTAATATTCATTTATTCGATATAAATGTAATATGATGTAATATTCTTTTGCGGGGCACATCCAGGTTGCGGTTGTAGCCACCGTTGTATTATTTCTTTTTTACTGTTTTTTGCTCCTAGGATAGACCCAAGGTGGGGTGCACAAACTACCGGGTACTTTGAAGTGTTTAGTGGCCTACTCACTTTGTTGAGGGAGACCGCTTCACTTCGGATACTTGGCGGGTAGTTTGCCGTACCCGTAGGGGTCTAGGGTGGGGTAATGGCTATTCATCACAACTGTGTAATCCATCTTTTATTGCAGGCTCAAAGCAAATGTGGATTGCTAGTATATCCAATAAAGTTCATCAGTGATCTGGAAAGCTTATTATTGCGTCTGACGAATGTACAATATCTATATATTATAGCTATTAGACGTCACTTATGTTTTACATCCGCGCTAGCCCATCCCCCGCTCTGTCGTTAGTTAAGTAACCTAACGGGTGATGACGGGACCCCGTGGCAAATGCGGATGGCATAAAAGGACGTGGTATTTTCGTTGTTTTCTGCAATGATAGGATAAATGATAGGACGCATTATTATAATGCAAAGAAAATAAACCAAAGTTCAATTGTTGGAACAAATTTAAAAGAAACCACTCGGTTATTTTAAAAGATCAGAATTTTTAATTGCGGAGCTTTAACCACTCCTTTTAAAAAGTATCAGGTTCCTTCGATTATATCAAGTTCACTATGTTCACGGTTTTGCTAAAACCATTCGTAGCCCTCCGTCATTTCATATAGATAGTCAATAGTATTCAAGCTATGTTTGTTGACTAAAGTCAAGGCACAGTGTTTGGTAGCTGTTGGATATTCATATGCAGCATAGATAGATGCGTTGGTTTGGGACAGTCGTATTACCTTGTTGACTAAAGTCAAGGGTATGTACGGGTGGGTTCAAATTAACCTGGATAATGACGGGTAGAACTTGACATGTGACTTATGATTTGTTGACTAAAGTCAAGGTCATAAGAGCATGGGGCAAAAATCCATATCGGGAATTTCTAAAGAAACTGAAATTTGCAGAGAGATGCATACCATTTTGGAGTTTGATGAATGTTGGTAGGATTCCTTCAACATTATCATACGATGATATTTTGGATCCCGATCCTACTGTGAGTATATACTATTTATCAGGAGATTCGTCACTTAACGATCAATGCTATAAACCAAGTAGATGCCTAAAAAGGTGTCAGCAGGGTTAAGCTCCCAGAGAAAAGAGGTTCTTTAATTAAGGAACTTCACGAAAGCATTGGAAAACCTCCCTCGAAGTATCGACACTGACCTGGCTGAACGGTTAAGCAAGTATTGTACGGTGAGAATAGTCCTGGCTAATTCTTCTTTTATGGTTTGAGGAAGGATTCGAGAAACAGTGGGAGCCATCCTGTTTAGATAAATTAAAAACCACTCTAAACTTGCAAGAGCATCATGCTAAAAGTGTTTTCTTCTCTCTCTCTTTATTGCAGCGACCTTGTGACCACGACTAGGTTACATCTAGATAACAAATTGACTGAATCTGACTTATATGACTGGTAAAGGTCTATCCAGATGTCCATTGCCTATGACAAGCTGGACCACCCTAATACTACTCAAGATCCCGCCGTCCCAGGTCCAGTTTCCACCGTCGCGGATATGGATATCCGTCAGACAAGGGAAAAGGATAAAGCGAAAGCCAAGTGCCTCGTATTAGCTTCAGTTGATGGTGTATACCAGAAGCAGCACGAGAAGATGGACTCAGTTTCCATCTTTCTCCATAACAAAGATTTATATGGAGAGCAATCTCATATCGCAAGATATGAGACCTCGACCGAATTAATTCAAGCAAGGTTGGCCGTCGGGTCATTTGTAGAGGACAACGTCCTTACAATGACTAGCTATATTGATGAGCTCCAGGACCTGGAGACCACGTTGGGAAACGAGTCAGATACTGACTTGATTCTACAGTCTCTGCCTTCTACCCTGAAGGAAACCAGGGAAGAAGAAAGAAAGAGAAGGGTAAAAGTTTCAGGACTAAATGTAGTAAAAGAGGAATGTTCTTATTGTTATGGTATTGGGCATTGGCAGAAAGATTGCAGGGCTTTAAAAGCCAGTAGCCAGGATACGAAGCATGTTGTGGCTTCAGCCTCAAGTGTATTTGTTATTGAGAACTGTTTGTCAATTAGCTCTACTTCCTGGGTACTAGATACCGGAGCAGGATCTCATATCTGTAATTCATTACATGCTTTGAGAAACCGTAGAGTTATGAAGGTGGGTGATTTGTCTCTCAGAGTTGCAAACGGAATGAGCGTGGACGCTGAATCCGTGGGAGAATATCGCCTAGGTTTGACAAGTGGGCATATATTGATTTTACGTAACTATTTATATATACCTAGTATGACTTGTAATATCATATCAGTATCCTCACTTTCGAGAGAGGGATATGATTTTACATTCGTAAGCGATGTAGTTAACATCCACCTAAATCAAGTTCTGATTGGGTCAGATACATTAGATAACGGTATATACGTATTAAGTCAAGCTCAGGTTTTCAATATCCAGAATACACTTAAAAGAAAGTCTCCGGAATTAAATCAGGCTTTCTTATGGTATTGTAGACTAGGTCACATCAATGAGAGAAGGTTGATTAAGTTACATAAAGAAGGATATTTGAATCCGTTAGAATATCAATCTTATGCTACTTGTGAATCTTGTCTCATAGGAAAGATGACAAAGACTCCGTTTACTGGACACGGAGTAAGAGCAAGCGAGCTCTTGGGACTCATACACAGTGACGTGTGCGGTCCGATGTCTACACATGCGCGAGGTGGTTATTCCTACTTCATTACTTTTACGGATGATTTCTCTAGGTATGGATATGTCTTCTTAATGAAGCATAAATCCGAGGCCTTTGAGAAATTCCAAGAATACAAGAATGAAGTGGAAAACCAAACAGGTAAAAGTATCAAGACACTGAGATCTGATCGAGGTGGTGAATACTTAAGTGCCGAGTTCCTAGGTTACTTAAAAGAGAATAGAATTCTCTCTCAGCTTACTTCTCCATACACACCACAACATAACGGTGTATCGGAGAGACGGAACCGAACCTTATTAGATATGGTACGTTCCATGATGAGTAACGCTGAGTTACCGCGATCATTCTGAGGATATGCACTAGAATCAGCTGCATATCTTTTGAACCGAGTTCCAACCAAGGCTGTGCCTACCACACCATATCAGATGTGGAGTGGGAAGAAACCCTGTCTTAAGTATCTTAAGACATGGGGATGTCCAGCTTTTGTAAAGAAGCAGCATACGGACAAACTCGAGGCACGCTCAGTACAGTGTAAGTTTGTGGGATATCCAAAGAACTCCATGAGATATTGTTTCTATTACGCAGAGGAACAAAAGGTCTTTGTTTCTCAACATGCCCGCTTCTTGGAAACTGAATTTTTGGAAAATCAGAAGAGTGGGAGCGCAATAGAACTGGAAGAAATTCCAGAACCACAAGCTATTACTTAAACCTTGGTAGAACAAGAAGGTTCAGGAGAACCGGACATCCCAGCGCCACTCCGCAGGAGTAGTAGGCAGTCTCATCCGCCCGAGAGATACTACGGTTTTCTCATAGACGGGGATAGAGAGGATTGCACTATTGACTATGATGAGCCTACTAGCTTCCAGCAAGCCATTCAGAGCGGTGACTCGGTAAAATGGCTAGATGCAATGCGGACCGAAATGGAGTCCATGTACACTAACAAAGTATGGACTTTGGACATTACTCAAGATGGGGTAAAACCCGTAGGATGCAAATGGATCTTCAAAAAGAAGATTGGTGTAGATATACAGGTTGAAACCTATAAGTCTAGACTTGTTGCAAAGGGTTTCCGTCAAAGACCTGGTTTGGACTATGACGAAACATTTTCTCCAGTGGCTATGCTCAAATCCATTCGGGTCCTTCTTGCTATTGCCGCCTTCCACGATTATGAAATCTGGCAGATAGACGTATAGACGGCCTTTCTGAATGGTAATTTAGAAGAGTGCGTCTATATGGATCAGCCAGAAGGATTCATTCAGAGTGGGAGCAGCGGTAAAGTATGCAAGTTGCTTAAGTCCATTTATGGACTAAAGCAAGCATCGCGGAGTTGGAACATCTGTTTTGATGATGCTGTCAAAGAATTCGACTTTATCAAAAATCCAGATGAACCATGCATATACAGTAAGATTGTAGGGAGAGCTGTAGTATTCCTCGTCTTGTACGTGGATGACATTCTCCTAATAGGAAATGATATTCCTATGTTACAGTCAGTCAAAAGATTCTTATCACAGAAATTCTCCATGAAAGACCTGGGTGATGCCACCTACATTCTGGGGATCCGGATCTATCGTGATAGATCAAAAAGGATGTTAGGACTTTCGCAGTCCAGGTATATAGACACCATAGTGCAGAGATTCAGTATGGATGATTCTAAGCGCGGTGACCTACCGGCTTGTCACGGAATCACCCTCTCCAAAGAGATGTCTCCTAAGACTGATTTGGAAAGGGATCGCATGTCGATTATACCCTACGCTTCTGCGGTAGGCTCTATAATGTATGCGATGTTATGTACCAGACCAGATGTAGCATACGCATTGAGCGTAGTAAGCCGGTATCAAGCAAACCCAGGGGAGAAGCACTAGATAGCCGTAAAGAACATTCTCAAGTACCTGAGGAGGAATAAGGAGATGTTCTTGGTGTATGGCGGAAAAGACCTCCAGATTGAGGCCTTTGCCGACTCCGGCTTCCAGAGTGACAAGGATGACTCTAAATCCATGCCTGGTTATGTCTTTACCCTCAATGGAGGGGCGGTCTGTTGGAAGAGTTCCAAGCAGGAGACCGTTGCTGACTCAACAATGGAAGCGGAGTACATAGCTGCTTGCGATGCCGCAAAAGAAGCTGTCTGGATGAAGAAGTTTCTCACAGAACTTCAGGTGGTTCCTACCAGTGTTGATCCAATACCTCTGTATTGTGAAAACAACGGCGCTATAGTTTTAGCGAAGGAACCCAGGTCCCATCAGAAGTCCAGACACATCTTAAGGCGGTATCACCTGATCAGGGAGATCGTCGATCGCCGGGAAATCAAGGTGAAAAGAATAGAGACGGAGAATAACATTGCTGATCCATTCATAAAGGCCATTCCTTAGATGCAGTTCGAGAGGCTATTCGAGATGATAGGTCTACGATATGCCAGCTCATGGCCCTAATGCAAGTGGAAGATTGTTAGTGTATATGCCCTAGGGGCCATTATTGTATCATACTTGCATGTATATTACTTAATGGAAGCTTGGGATATTCACAGTTGTATATACAGTCTTGCTAAAAATGGTAGTATGCTACTTGGTTTGTGTCTACTTTAATATGTGCATATGTTTCTTGTAACGTATCACTTATACATATTAGTAGAGCCCATAGGATCTTTGCTTGATTACCAGCGTTGTGATGGCAGTCACACTAGTGGGGGCTAGGTAGTCTATAAGCAACATCCTATACTTGTCCCTAGTCGTAGGATTATCGAGACAGGGCATCGATACTCCGGAGTAGACTAGTGTGTACGCTTCTCATCTCAGTTGGGGAGATGGTCTGTCCCACAGCCATCAGTACGTCGTACTGGAGATAGTATACAGGTGCTCGTTAGGTTACGGGTACACCGGACAGGACTCGCAGGGGAACTGTTGGTTGGTATTATACCCGTCGTCAGTTAACAGTTTCCAGGTGACATGAGTACAGTATAGTCCGCAGACTTGACACTGCCACTTCGCCTCGAGTGTGTCCCACTGTTCTTAGATTGCTACCCTACCACGGCTCAAAAGAATCATGCAAACAGGTAGTAGTTGGGTGCAGTCCCGAGCACTTGGAGGCAGTGGCGGTTAGACAGGATTCGTCTCTCCCGGTATTGGGAGTTGATATCGCGCTGTGTCAGAGAGCCATTACGCAAAGTCCCTGGCCAGGGCAAGCGAGATTTACTGGTAGGTTCCAGTAGTTTCTCAGGGTGCAATGGGCTACGCTCCGACACGACTTATACCGCTATTAGGGGACTGACGCTTGCCGCCCCCTAGGCTCGATATGCGATAGTCTTAGAAGAACAGACCGGACTGTACGGAGATTGTCACATCAGGCTCAGTAGAAGTTCGGATGGTTTTTCTCATCGGCCTTCTTATCGACATCTACCTGGGGACCGTTACGTACAGCTAGTTCCGCTTGCGGTCTGTAGTTAAACCCACTGCCAGCGTAGTGTCGAGTCTTTAGAGTCCCACACAGAGAGTTTCCCTGCTCCAGGCGAAACGATATAGAGGTCGTATGGTTTTACGACAAGGGTTTGGACGCATACGTGTTTAAACGCACGTACGACATTCGGACAGTTTTTACTAGTCGGCTTTGGTTTAAACAAGATTCTAGTATCAGGTTATTGGATTTATACAGTCTAAAGTTTTTCCGTGTTTTCACGGATTGGAGGGGCGTTCTCGTAATTTTCCGGGAAGCTTCTAGAAGCATAGTGACTTGGGGGTTAAGGTGGCATAAGCATTAATTGCTTAATGACTCATTTGTGTGATTCATCCTTGGTTTTAAATGATGCATTAATTAGTTAATGAGTCATATGATGAATCACACAAGATGAATGCATTAAACATGATGATTAATCATTTATATTATTTATTTGATAAATTGTTATGGTTGTTATATTCTAATGAGCTCATTATTCATATTCATTCTTATCATCACCTTCTCTCTCCTCAAGCTCTCTCATTCTTGAAACCCTCACCCTAACCTCTCATGTGTTGAGATCAAGGGTTAGCTAGACTAATACATCCATAACCTCACTCTATATACCCTAGGTAGCTTAGATTAGCACTTTGAGCAACCTAGTTATCTCTAGTTAGAGATCAAGCTTGGCGTAGGAGCTCTCGGGTGGATAGTCTTTGACTCGAGGAGGCCGTTGAGGTGCCGATATTCCAAGGAGCCTACGAGGAGTGGAGGACAGCGATGAAGACCCGAAGGACAAGTAACGTGAGGTATAACTTCGAATCCGAGTAGTTAAACCTCTCGTAGTTTGCTAGTAACGGTTTAGACACGATTCATGCGCTCAAGTCCGTGTTACGAAGCTTTGATAATCGTTTTTCATATATTCCGCCTCCCCGCAAGTTCGTGGGGTGCGTGACATGGACTTACACTGGAGACCCACAAATTATACAGAGTTTATTCAAAATACGGCAGTCCCTCATGTAATGTCCGACTCTGGCATAGTGGTTGCATGTGACGGTTGGTTTTCTTGGGACAATTGGCCATGCTGGCCTCTTGAATTGTTGTTTTCCATTGAATTTGGAAGACGGTCCTCCTGAAATTTGATTTGTCGGTCGTTTCATCCGGGACGAACGATCGCTCTTCTTGATCCTTTTCTCCAGATACTCATAATTGCGAGCTGCCTCCAAAATCGCGTCATATGTGGGGAGAGCGGTACAGGACATGGCTGACTGTGTCCTAAGATCCAACCCCTGTCGGAATCTTTTAGCATACAGTTCAGGGGTGGCCACAAGATGGAGAGTGAAACGGCTAAGCATAGCATATTCCGCCGCATATTGGTCTACAGTCATCTCCCACATAGACCCCTGTTGGAACTGAACGAACTTCCGCTCCATATCCATATGAGCTACTACTGGAAAGTACTGAGTATCGAAACGCACCTTGAAGGTTTCCCAAGTGATAGGCTCCGTCAGTCTACTTTCCTCAGCTTCCCACCATATTCGGGCATTGTCCGTGAGTTGCAGCTTGGCAATGCTGACCCACGCATCGTTTGGGACCTGAGCAGCCCCAAGGTCGTTGACAGTTCCCCGAAGCCATTCCTCGGCTTCTAATGGAGTCCCTTTCCCAGCAAAAGTCTTCGGATGCAAAGATCGGAATTGTTTAACTCCCGCGGATCCTTGGGGAGTTGGGGCTAATGCCTTCTCTAATAGTTCAGCCTGTTGCTGCCTACTTTCTCGCAGCTCTTGGTGAAGAGCGACGGTCTGTTGTTGTTGTTGGTCTAACAGCCCTTGCATCATATTCATCATGGCTGCTTGCTGAGCCGCGGCCTCATGGGTCCTATTTCCTCTTCTTTTGCGATTATGGTTACGACCAGCCATCGTTAACTGAATAGGAAGGGGGTTAGGTTAAAAATAGATCGAGGATGAGACCAGATAACAATTAATGCAAGAGGTAAACTAATAAAGGAAAAGGCACAAGACACAAGAGAGTTTTGCTCGAAACTAAGATTTCATTAATAAAAGTTAAAAGGAGATACAACTAAAAATAACGTAGACCTACTGCTATACATAGGTTTATTTGGCCAACTAGTACAAACTAAAACTAATACTGATCGTCTCGATCACTGTCCATCAAACAAACGGGTGGAACCGCTCAGCTCTAGCACGTCGGTTGTTGACCTTCCTCCCAAAGCTATAGTAGAAGGGTGAGCCTGGTATGTCACGGCGATAGAGGCGTGGAGGGGTGCGGCGCACGCATCGATAAGCATGCCCCCGAATATAGAGCGTCTCCCCAATAAACCACATGTGAGGACCATATTCTTCCGGTTCCTCCGCCCCAACGGGAGCCTCCTCTTCAGCTGGGGCTTCTTCAATAGGTTCCTCTTCCTCTGGCTCTTCCTCGATGGGTTCCTCTTCCTCCGGCTCTTCCTCGGTGGGTTCCTCTGAGTCACTGTCGGAGATAACCATCGGTGGTCCTACGACCTCGTCGTCTGAATAACCAAGTGTTACCACGAAGGTAATATCTGACATGTTGTCCTCGTTGGGAAGGGGTACAACTCCTAGATTGGCCATGACTTGAAAGAAAAAGGCTATGGTCAGAATACAGAATGTGAAGGAAGATAGAAAGAACAGTGGAAGATGTATGAAGACAGTGTAAGTGGATAAGATTCACAAACATAATAACATCAGTCAATGGTTTCATTTTAGTACATTGAGGACCTGCATGGGCCACCACTAAAACCTGTCACGCCCTGCTTCCCAAAAGTACGGAAACAGTGACGTGCCAAGGTCCGCAACCTAACTGTGTCGAGGGTGGTCTTTTCTCGATACAGTTACGTTAAGCGTATAAATCATGCAGGCAATGTATCAAAACTGATAATAAAAGCAGAAGCATTTATTTCCATCAACTAAAATTATTACATCCCAAAGTAGTGAAAGCAACTAAATAGTTTGATTACATTGATTAAAAGAAAGCAAGCCCTAAACAGGTGGGCAATAGAAGAGCTATCCTAATACTCTTGCGTCAACTCCGTGTAGTCTTCATTAGTGGGCTCCATTACATCGTCTCCTTCTTCATTAACCTCGTCCTCATCTAACGGACGTTCCAAGGATAGAGAAAGGGAAAGGAAGTCCGTCAGCGAGTTACACTCGAGTAGGATTTTCTCAACAGAAAGTAATGGTAAAGAGAACAAGTGTGTGTAATATATGATGTCATATGTGTGTGGAGGTATGACGTATGTATTGTAGGTATTTGGTAAATTAAGGTATACTGCGTATGGAAACTACAGGTAATATGTTCATTTAGTTTGTTAGACAAGGGTAGCGGGTTCTCGAGATTATTCCGTTCTAACCACGGAACACGGTTGGGGAAGGTGAAATGTACTGTTTCACTTTCCCGGATCTGATCGAGTAATAGGGGAATCCGAGTCCGTATGCTACCTTGTCCAAACAAACTACCCTGCCCCGTTTTATTCAGTGTGAAGGTTTTGCGAATTAGAGTTGGTGCGTATATCATCTAGGCATGGAATGGCATATGTCCATGTTGGAACTGTTCAATTCATTCATAGTAGCCGTCCATGTTAGGACTGATCACTTCATTCTTAGTAGTCGTCCATGTTAGGACTGTTCACCCTGCCTGCAGGGATCTCATTTGTAATAGTATTCCATACCTAGGTTCGCGCAATCTAATCCTAACCGTATCGTAGGTCATGTCGTGTGATGTATCAAAAGTTGTATTTAAGCAAATGGTATCTCAGATGATATGGACTTCCACAGTCGTGAGTTATATCTTGTTCCATTATAGTTGTAAGGTAAACATAGTATTTTATTGAAACCTTAATTTATAATGGACTATGGTATTTTATAGTAGTTATTGTTTATATAAAAACAATGGTATTGCTATGCTATATTAACGTAAATTATGTTTTATTATAGAGGTTGTGGTATTTTAATAAAAGAACATCCTTTATGAAAGGTAAGGGTATATTAGTGAAATTTTAAAAACTAAACTTTCGAAAATAGGGGTATTTTTGGTAAGGTTTCATTTCTTAAAGGTATTTAGTAAAAATCTAGTTTTAGAATTTATTATTGATTTTTACAAGAAACCCCTAGTTTTTATTTTAATAAAACTAATTACTCCACCAAGTTCATGGTATTTTCATAAAAATTATGATTCAGAAAAGATCGTGGCATTTTAATAAAAATATCACTTAAAAGAGTTTAGGGTATTTTAAGGAAAATACTATTTTTCCAAAGTTCGTAGTATTTTAATGAAAATATAAATTCTTAGGAGTTGATGGTATTTTTGTGAAATACCCAAATTAGCGAAAATATGACTTTACATGTTTACCATCAATTTTATTTTAAAAAACCAACATATAAAAATTTATTATAATTTTTCCATGTTTTAATAATTAAGAAAATAATTATCGATAACATTTATTTAACACCGTAGAATAATTACATTTATTCCTGAAAAAGTTGTCCCGGTCATGATAGTCACTTTACGACTTAGTTCCATATGTCCAAGCATGAATCTGGGGATGTCCGTTACCCCGTGATTTTATCGTGAAGGATAACTGCTAACAGTTCGTTATATTATCAGGGTTTAATATCGTTTTTAATTGTAAAAACCCCGTAAAACAGATAAAGCGGTTAAATCATAATAATTAGGTCCTGGAATTTTTTTGACAGATAGATATTTTCATAATGAAGATAACATGGGGTCAAGTGTTGAGAGATCCTACCTGAAACGGGCTAGGAAAATGAAAGTCGGTGAGCGTTGGGTTGTACGAGAAAAGGTATATCTTGAAGCCAAGAATTTTTTTGCCTTTTGTAATTATTCAAAAGTGTAGAAGACTCAAATACAAAGCTTTGGAAGTTTTTTACATATTTTTTGTCGAACAGATAATTTTTGGGGGATTTTAGAAGTTCGGGGCTATTTATAGGGATTTCTGGGATTAAAAATCCCTATTTTTTTACCTAGCCGACCCCACGAGCCGACAAGATCCGAGCCGTCGCTCGACCAGATCCAACGACCCACATCACATCGAGCATGAGCTGGCGTGGGCCCGGGCTTGAGTTGGCTCGGGCGATCCTTGACCGTTGGATCATTGATCCAACGGTCCAGATTAAAGACGTCAATATATATTCTTTTTTTTCTTTTTTTCTTTTTAAAAAACTGTCTGCAAAATCTGGGCCGTTGGTTTTTAAATCCTACGGTCCAGATTCATTCCCGCTCTAAAAATTTAATAAAAATTTGTTTTTAATATTTAAAAATGTTTTTAAAATTGTTTTTGGCTTCTAAAAATTATTTAAAACTAGTTAAAAATATTATAAAAATATGGAAAAATTATAGAAAATATATTTTGATGTTTTCTATCTTTTGTAACCAAATTTGGTCCAAAATAGCTCCCCTTATCGGTTTTAAGAACTTTTCCCTTCGATAAAAAATCCATTTAAATTCTTAAAAATTCCCAAAAATTCATAAAAATTCCTAAAAATCATATTAATTCATTTTAATCATGGAAAAATATTTTAAAAGTGTTTTATACCAATAGAAGCAGTAAAATAATTGTTTTTATCTCGAGAAAAATTATAAAACGTTTTTATTACGTATCTAGGGTACACGGTCGTTACAAATGTATTAGTGAAGTCTTAAAATAATATTTAAGTAATTAATTACGGAAAATATTTTAGTAAACTAGAAATTTTATAAGTGACCCATTAAATACCAAATACTAGCAATTTTATAGCTAGAATAGGTGTATTTAAGTCGATATTGAAAAATAACTATATCTTGGTTTTTACGGAAAACACCAGTTATTTTACCGATTATCGGAAATTTCACCTAAACGGTTTTCAAAACGTTACAGTCTTCCCCCCTTAAAGAAATCCGGTCTCCGAATTTAAATTAAAACTCCCCCAAATACTAAAACATTTCAGCAAAACACTCAAATCGGCAGGGTTCTAAAATCTTAAATACTTAAGACACATCTTAGCGCAATGCATGCGCATGAAAACGAGTATATAACTTAAAATCAAAACTCCGTCAAATATCACGCAATTATCGGAGTCATGGTGAAACTACCAATGTCAAAGTCTAATACAAAAACCAACATGATATACTCAAAACTATAATATGTACATAGTACGCATCGTTGTAAACTCGTCAAAACATCTGAAAAGAAATACATGCCAAACCTTTTTCAAGTCGCTGTGCGATGCACATCTCACGGCACAAGTAGCTGACGTTTATTGTAAGAAAATAACTATATATATATATATATATCCTTTGTTTAACATACACGTCCCGCTGTTTTGAAAATAATTTAGAAAGGTTTCCTTTGTAAAATGTTTCGTGTCATCTCGGACACATAGGAAAAATATTGAGACTGTAGCTTCTTTTTGGAAATCCCTTCGGTAACTATCGATGCATGCAAAAACAAATCAGGTACTCTCTCAGAACAGTCATGCTTGGTTACTAGCCCAAATAGTAAATATCATAAAAACGTACTGCTCAAGGAAATCATACTCAATAGTATATGCAATAATGCCACGTGCGTCTGGTGCGCACAGAAAACGAAATCAATGAATGTACCATACATGTGCACAGAAACAAAAATCTAAGTGCAACGGGTGTGCACGAAAAACACATGTCAAAGACAACGGGTGTGCCTGACAACAATATCAGGTGCATCTGATACGCACTAAGAATCCCGATTTAGTGCATTTGGTGTGCATCAAAATCGCATCAAGCACGCCAAGTATGCGCAAGAATCCAAATCAAGTGCACAAGATGCACGAAAACAAATATCGAATATCACAATCGAAATCGACGGTATACAACATAGCTCAATACAAATCAGGTATACCATGGTATATAATCTCACAACCACGTGCATCAGCGTGCACAAAATCGAATCAAAGTAATAAAAGTGCATGAAAAACTGTACCGAAGGCACAAGCCAAATCACATACATGCCATAGGCATGAAATCAAAATCAACCATCTCTAACGAAATCAAATCGAAGTCGAGTGCAGCTGTGGTGCACAAAATCTCAATCATGCAAATAAATCGCCCAAAATACCGAAATCCAAAATGACGGATACGTGATATTCAAATCACCAAATCGCAAATTATAAACATTGTCGTCGATATGTCCTTCCTTCAAAGTCGAGAAGGTGTCGGTGCTTCCAAAGCTAGCAGAGCAAGATATTTACTTGCCTCATGTTCATGGTCTGGCGCCTTGTGCCCTTAGGCTCTCGTCTCTCACTGCGGATTGCCAATTAACGGCCCAATATGGAATGATGACGGAAACAGTTCCGCTCTGGCACATCCTCTAAAGATCTCTGGCCAACTATCATGGTCACTCATAGCATGTCTCGTCGATGATGCTGAACTCTGGCCTACTGGGTGTGCGTGATACGACCGATCCTGAGTCCAAGTTTTCTCGTGTAGTATTCCAGAAAGATTCTGTCGGGGTCTCTCCCAAATCTCGTTTCTGCCGAACTGCCCGAAAGTTATCACCCTTTACTAAATCCATTTCTTGTTCCGGAACTGCTGCATACTCATCACGACTTCTTCTAAAAGATATATCCATATTCAACGCCTCTGTATGCATGTCACATATCTGATGTCAACGGAGTGGAACGTCATCTCGTCAAAATCGCGTACGAATCTCTTACTCCACTTTTCTCTAATGTGGACTGATTCGGACTCGTCTCTTCGTAGCTGTGTGGACTGCGCTACATACGGCTATACCGATATCTAGAGTCTCCCTTTCGAAACTACGAACTCGACAGCTCAATATCTGGTGGTAGGTATCTGGCCAACTACGCCCTCGGAAACTCTTCCAAATCGTCGGAGGAATACTCTTCATTCGTCCGTTTTTCTATCGACTCTCAACATGCCTGTGTGAAGTCCTCTCTAGCTGAAATCAATCAATCTGACGACCTCGCATCGGGGTATGCAAACGAACCATACGTCCTAGTCATTCATCCAAGGGTGACTAGCGATCTTCTATCATATCCATAAGTACAAACTCGTGCTGCAATAGCTTCAAATATCTGGGGCGATACCTTGTCAGTCGCAGTAACAACTGGCTAATTCGTCCGCACGCTAAACAATGCATCAATCCTCAAGAATAGACGATACATTAACGGTCATCACATTCTAGCCGGCCTCTAGCAGTGGCCCAAATTCTCAGGTGCTGATCTGAACGTTCGAGAAATCTTAGTAAAAACAATCCGTCAAAACGCTCATGTCACGAAGAACACAAATAAACGACACATCTATAAAATCGTGTGTCACCGGAATTACGCCCTGGTCAGTCCTCGTCCAAGACGAGCTCATGCTGACCGCAACTCTAGACGCATCTATCTCTGCCCGTGCAACCGTGGTAATAGAAACCACAATCCTATTCGATGAGGATAGATCATAGGAATGAATAGAATATGGTGCAAAGAAATGTACATCATAAGGCTTCTTAAGCGGAGTAGCATATCGTAAGTATGCCGCGGAACATACGCACGGTACGTCACTCTACTTAAGTCATCTACTCCATCAACCAAGGTCAACCTACGCGTCGAAAGTTCGGGTCTAATACCCCCTCGACCAAGTCTAAGTTCCGTAAGGTCAATCCTAGGTTCTAAGTTCCGTAAGGTCAATCCTAGCTTCCGAATATATATATACGCCCTAGACTCCGCATAGTCAAACCTAGACTCGAACCAAGGTTAAACCTAGCGCTCCGATCCCAACTTTGTTACGACCCGAAGGTACGGAACGCGACTGGCACTTAAATTACGAAACGTCTAGAGGCGTAACGTAATCTAAGTAAGCCAAAGCCCAGAAATCTAAACCATTCTTAATGAAAAGAGTGAAGGAAAAACTTGTTTTAAAGCAACATCATATTTTCCCGAAAATTTCGACAGAGTCTCCTTCGTAAATACTGGCCCCCAAACGGGTACAACACATGAAATACATAATAATGAATAAATGTATCCCCAAGCGGGAGCTAACTCTTCGCCAAATGGCGGAAACCGCCACACAAGCAATATAATATACAACGCCGAAGGGCGAGGATCAAAAACTCAGAAGAAAACCAGAGAAGAGTCATAATAATACAAGCGCGCGACTCTAAGGTCGAAAGAATAAACAACTGGTCTTCTAAGTGTATCAAATAATACAAGTCTGGTTGATGGAGTTTACTAGATACAACTGAAATAAAAAAAAGTACGACGGTGGTCACGATGCGAGTGAACCCACCTATCAAAGCAATCACCCGGAAGGAAGCAGTGTGCCAGTAAGCCGCAATGAAACATGTACGCCCGAACCTGTAAGAAACTGTGGCACAACGGGGGTGAATTGCCAACTCGTGAATAGAAAACATCACCGAGAAGAAATTGCATGTATGACTCTCTCCTAGGTCATACAAATAAATACACAATACTACTACAAGGGTAACAATATATCATAAGTGTGATATCAAAGTACTCGTGTTTGTGCCAAGAATAATAATATATCGATGCATGACATGTACTAATGCACCATCCAACGTGTGTTCAGCAACGACACACAATCATGATAAAACCCGAGTGTCCAGCATCGGCACTCAAAACATCATGAAGTCCGTGTCCAACAGCGACACATAATACTCAAATCTCGGGCTCTGCATAATCAGGATTGGCCCATAACTCCGAACGGTATCCTCCGGATATCCGTCGAGTTTCCATACAATCACCGGTCGGTAGTGCTCCCCTGCCGGGCTCAACGCCATCATCTGCGATCTTCTTGCCCTGAAGTACTGCACCGGGTCTACCATGTACCCACAGACGGTGCATCCCCCTCCTCGAATCGGGTATATGATACCGCTCAAGAACCGAGAAAACACATGGTGGACGCCTCTCCCATCATATCACGAGAAAACTGCAAATTTCTATTTGTTAGAAATGATAATGAGTTTATAAATCCTTGCGGTTTCTCCAAATCCAGAAATCTCATGGAAAATCTGAATCCCATAATCAAGAGTCAATAAAGAGTGAATACTGGCATAACGCCCCATAATATTGAATGACAAATGAATATACACGTGCATGGATATCTAAGTAGATGATGCAATATCTAAACTAGCATAGTAATGATATATTGGAACTATCAACTAGCAAATTATATCAGTGAAGTAATATTCTCTAAGGTATACATGACATGGCAGTTACCGATGATGATATGTGTGAGCCGGCAAGTGTTCGTAGACATAAACATCATCGGTAATGGTGCTAGTGTCCTGACAACATGGTTCATAATAACAAAAGAAATCATCGGTATAAGCATGCAATGCGATAAGAACAACATGAATATATGGAAAAAGATGTAGTAACCGCAACATATAAATATATACAGTTATATATATACGAGTCATACAGTTTTGACATTTGAAATAACACGAATCGTGGTTTTTTAGAAAATAGGGGCTACAGTGTTTTTAAGAAAAGATACGTCCTTTGAAAAATCCGTAATATCCCTCGGGTTGTCTTTTGAAAATACTCACGATTCGTTAGTTTCTGAAAATAAGTATGACTCGAGCTTGGTCCAACCTCTTCTTAATCAACTAAAAGAATAAACTAAATAACTAGTCTAAAGGGTAAGAAATCCACCTAAATTCCGAGTCAATATATCTAGTAGTCGGCGATCCTGCCTCAATAGCGTCACGTACGGTAAAATATATAATATGACATTCTCGAGTCAAGAGTGCGGATCAATCATCATAATTATATTTCGTACGGAAAAATCCATCGTACGGCATCCCAAAATCGGGGTACGGGTCAATTATCACATATACTTCATTATTCATATGGTATCATTATCATAATATCCTGAATCAGGGGTACCGTTCTATAGTCTAGTACATACCAATACCATCAAACATATATCCGCATGTGAATAAAATCACATCGCCCATCGATCCACTATAATATCATGTCGTATCTCATAACACGACCGAAATCATATAACCGATCTCACGGCATCATGCCCGATCACATCGACTCATCTTCAAGTACCATATACTATCATCATCACCCATGTATACGCGTGTGTGTGTGTGTGTGTGCACACCAACGCATCCACATACACACACACACACACACACACACACACACATAAACATATACACCCAAAACCATATTATGTGTGTGCATGTGTGTGTGTGTGTCAACTTTACTCTAGGGTTCGCGACTAAGAAACTAACTAAAATCATTTTCTTTCAATTACACTAAAACCAACCCATGTCTACTAAAGTCTTTCTTGCTAAGTATAAACATCTTGCAACAACACATATGTATATATATAAACGCATCATACCCTACGAAATTGCGGGGATGCTATACGCCATCCACCAGACTTTTCCCGTAGATATACATATACTCACCTGGACGCCTCGGCTAATCTGATCCGATCTCCGCCTGGTCTTTTTCTGCGCCACATTCGACACCTCTGCACCCGATCCTAGAATCGCACACAAGCAATTAAAAGGATAAATAAATGATAGTCGCAGAAATAAACGATACAAGATAACCACGCACACTAACTAGAAGCGCGCACACTTGGTGCACGAAACGCGCCGCGACAACACCACAAACTGCAACTAGGGTCACGATACGTGAAAATCCCCAAACCTAAAACCCAATTACACCAATCGCGCGTTCACAACACATTAAATATTATATGAAATAAGTTGTAACTCATCAAAACCTCAAAATTAATCAAATCGATTTATTTCCAAAAACCTAGTAAGCCTCTTTTAACCATTTTGACAATTTCTTTTTATTTCAAAAACAACATGTTAAATTTTGGTTTAATGTGTCATGATTCACTAAAGGATAGTTAGCCCACTCCAAATTGTAATTATCACTAATTAAATGTATTAGTGAAGGCTTAAAATAATATTTAAATAATTAATTACAGGAAATATTTTAGTAAACTGGCAATTTTATAAGTGGGCCATTAAATACCAAATACTAGCAATTTCATAACTAGAATAGGTGTATTTAAGTCTATGTTAAAAAATAACTATATCTTGTTTTTTTACGGAGTTATTTTACCGATTATCGGAAATTTCACCTAAGCGATTTTCAAAACGTTACACTGACGTTTACCACCCCCTAGACCCAGTATGCGATACTTTTAGACGAAAAGACCGGACTGTAAGGAGATTGTCACAGATAGGCTCAGTAGGGATCCAGATGAGTTTGCTCGTCGGCCTTCTTTTTCGACAGGTACATGGGTAGCCGTTACGTACAGCTAGTGCCGCTGACGTGCTTGTGGTTATGGATTTATCCAGTAACTCACTGCCGGCGTACTGTCGAGTCTTTAGAGTCCCACACAGAGGATTTTCCTGGTTCAGGCGAAATGATGTAGTAGCCGTATTGGATACGTGCAGGGTTTCGATTGATTGATGTACTTTGTTCCCGGACTTTCGATCGGACAGTTGGTAATACTAACCGGCTCGGGTTTGAGCCGGATAATTAAATCAGGTATTGATTTGATTATTTACATATATGTATATTCTAGTATTACGTTCTTCATATTATTCTATCTCTTTGGGCATTCGTATTTTTATCCGAATGTAGGTACGTATATACAGTAGACTGTAATCCGTATTTTATTACAGATTACCTTCTAGAAGGTGGCCACCTCATTATGCTTTTTTCATTTATTTGATAAATGGAAATGAGGTGTAAAGTGTGAGGTATGGGAGGAATGGAGATAACCATGCTTCAATAGTTAACAAATGAATTTTTAATTCATTTGTAGTTACTATTGAAGTATGGTTGTTGTCACGCCCCGCTTCCCAAAATACAGAAAACGAGGGATGACTAAGCCAGTCATACTCCTACGGTCAAGGAATAATCCTGCCGTAGTCACACTTCGGCTTCTAGCATTACATGGTATTTAGCAAGCAAGCACAGCAGTAAAGGAATTACATCACTGAATTATTACATTAAAATCCATTGTTCACAAATTACAAATAAACATGAAGAATTACTAACCAAGTTCAATTACACGGTCTTTTTATGGAAAGCAGAAAAGAAGAAAAACACTCCAGACTAGATCTCCGTCAGCTCGAAAGGTAAATCCGTCTCCTGTGCTGGTTCTTCCACGGGATCTGAGCATGCATACTTAGGTCGTCAGAGCGGCGCAATAGCAATTTATATAATGATGATATGAAACAGGTAAATACGGTAATAACAATGAAAGTACAATGCGAGTAATCACTATGTCACTAAATGATGCAAAGTATGATCTGTGTCCCTATCAGTCTCTAGGTCATGTTTGAAATCGTATAGTGGAAAGGAGGATCATGTTTAACAGGAGTCTCGTACATACCCGAGACAACGGCCCACATGCCTGGGACATAACCCTGTCAGCCGGATCGCTAGATCCTACCTAATATATATATCACTGCTCGAATGATCATCCTCTAAAACACGGTCCCGTTAAATACGATTCTCTTTCCACTTCGATTTCCCCTTTTTCCCCAGGTTTACACTATTTATGATTTTGATTTAGTCGTGTACAAGTATACCAATGGCACGGTTTTATCACTGTTCACTGTATTAATCACTGTCACGAATGTTCACTTTCCATTGGTGTACTCGACACTCCTAAACCAACATCATTCACGCACGATAATGCAATGTCCACTGAACACTAACACGCACTAACACTATGTATATGGCAATTGGGTAAGATATGTGTATGTATGCCATTAATAAGTCATGTATGTTATGAACCAATATGCACGTCATCAACTTACAAAAATTGCATTAATTCATTTGTTTAGAATTCAACGAAATGATACAAATACGATACTAAGCACACTCTGTCATCAGTTCATCAAAATTGGTTTCAGTTTAATCGGATTTCCGGTATTCAAGTTACAACCGTTTCATTTTAAGTGCTCGCGGCTGGAAATTCAGTTTCTGAACTGAACGTCTGTTTCGTGACATGAATTTCACCTAGTTGGGATCAGAATCTAGCAATGCTACAGTTGAATAAAATTTAGGGTTTTCAATAGGGTATTCAACGCAACTGACGAATTCTCAATCGCGTCTGTACGTCGAAAGTTACACACTGTTTAACACTAGTTTGTCACTTCTGAATCTGTTCTGGACTGTTATACGTCCTGCCCTTTTAATTTACAAATTAAATAGCAAACGATGATGAAACGGAACGAAACCACTTGTGTTGTTTAGCTAACAGATTCACCCTTAATACACTGCAGAGTTCCGCATCATAAGAATTCAGAAAACAAGGTGGCATGCATTACGGGACAGTAAATAGTAACCAGAGTCGCTTGGACTGCAGTCCAGAGCCGCACTCCAATCCAAATATCGTAACAATTTCAGTACAGGAACCATTAGAAACTTGCATAGGGTTATAGTTCGTCGAGTCTTCTTCAATTTAAGCCCTCGAACGCATCATTCCAGTATGTACATAATTTATGGTGATTTTAACAATTTTCAGATATGGGAAATCTCCAGTTTCACGGGTATATTTGGGGGTATTCGTTTTAGCCATTAACAGTCGTATTTTCCAGTGAAATTTGTACACGGTATTCATCACTACATGGGACAGCATAGGAAAACCAATTCCGTCAATTTAGATGAATATTTTCATTGGGATCATGCATCGAACAGGTATGTCATATAATTCATCGGAAATTGTAAATTTGTAATTTATACGATTTGAGTTTGTAACACTAATAAATTAGCGTGTAGCAAGTAAAATACTTGCCTGGAAATGTTTTGAGTGATGTATAACAGCGGCAAAGCCACGAGCGCGCGACGAACGGCAGGAATTGGTTTGCACGACCTTGGCTCGCGATTCCGGTGCGACGTCGGAGTAGCCTGGTGACGTCTTGTGCTTGCTGGAAGCGGAGGGGGTGCTCAATGGTTCTCTGCGAGTGCACTGGGGTCGACGACGGTCGGCGGCGTCGCTCCGGCGATGGGCAGCAGCAAGGGTGTTTGGAGTTGGGTGATTTTGGTGTGGTTTTAGAGAGAGAGAGGGTGGGTAGTGGGGCTTGGGCTGTGGTGATAATAATGCGGGGATTTCAGTGGAGGTGTCGACGAGGGGTTTGAGTGCAGTGGAGAGCTCGCCGGCGTGAGGTGCAGGGTGGCCGAGCTCGGGTGTGCAGGGGGTTTCAGTGGAGGCTAGAAAAGTTGAGGAGAGGGCTTTAGAAGGAGGCTAGGGTGTTCGATGGTGTGGTGGGAGTTTGGAGGAGATTCGTTGTCGCCGGAGGGAGTGGCGAGGTGAAGTCGGCAGTAGGTTCGCATAGAGGAAGCTGGAGGTTTCTCGAGAGAGAGAGAGAGGGGGGGTTTGAGATTGGGGGTGAGAGTGGGTGAGGGGGAAGCGTTGAGGTTGAGGAGATCGCGAGAGAGCACGGGTCGCAGGGCAACGGCCCGGTGACGTGGTCGTGGGGGTTGGCGTGAAGTGTGGATCGGGGAGAAAATGGGGGAGTGAGCGGGAAAAGAGAGAGAGACGTTGGGGAAGGGGTTAGAAGGTGGGTCGGGTCGGTTTAAAGCGGGCACGGGTTGAGAAAAGTGGCTGAAAGGAGTTGGGCTTTGGCCAGGGTTTATTAATCAAATAAATTCCTTTTTACTTTTCCTCGTAGGCTGAGGAGGTGGGGAAAGGCCGGGCTATGAATTTTATTTTCTTTAATATTTTATTTTCCTTTGGTGGGCTGGGGGTTTTATAAAAGGAAATGATATATTTGGTTTGGGTTTTGGTCTTAAATTTTGGGTTTTGACTTTTAGGGTTTGGAAAATTTTAAATATTGGAATTTAAGCAACCAATTTCCCACAAAAATCTACGAGGGAGAAAGGAAGGGAAAAACTTGGGGAATTTGGAAAAATTAGAAACTTTTATTAAGATGGGAACGGGGATTTACATCATACCCCCCTTACAAAAAATTTCGCCCTCGAAATTTAACAAGGATACAAAGAAACAAGGGTACTAAACAAAGAGATGTGGAAAACGAGCACGGATATCTTCCTCCCGCTCCCAGGTGGATTCTCCTGGGGAACGACCGCCCCAAGACACTCGGACTAACGGAATGACCTTGTTCTTCAGGACTTTCTCTCTGCGGTCGAGGATGGTAGTGGACTGCTCCTCGTATGACAGATCGGTACCCAAAACTAGCTCCGAATAGTCCAGGACATGGCTCTCATCCCGAACATAACGCCGCAACTGTGACACGTGGAAGGTATTGTGCACACCAGCTAGCGATGGATGCAAGGCAAGTCGGTAGGCCACCTCTCTTACTCGCTCTAGCACCTCAAAAGGTCCGATAAAACGGGGACTGAGCTTTCCCCGACCTCCGAACCTGATAACTCCACGGGTAGGGGAAATCTTTAAGAACACGTGATCTCCGACTTCAAATTCTAGTGCCCTCTTGCTGGTATCTGCCCAACTCTTCTGTCGATCCTGAGCCGTCTTAATACGCTGCTTGATTATTTGGATCTTGTCGACTGTCCGAACGATGAGCTCGGGACCCAATAATCTTCGCTCTCCCACATCATCCCAACATACCGGGGATCGACACCTCCGCCCGTAAAGTGCTTCAAAAGGAGCCATCTGGATGCTAGCCTGATAACTGTTGTTATAAGAAAACTCGACTAGATGCAGATGGTCCTCCCAGGAACCCTGAAAGTCCAACATACAAGCTCTCAACATATCCTCGAGCATCTGAATCGTACGCTCGGATTGTCCATCCGTCTACGGGTGATAAGCTGTGCTGAATTTGAGGCGGGTACCCAAGCTCTCCTGTAAGCTCCTCCAAAAGTGCGACACGAATCTGGTGTCCCGATCTGACACAATGCTGACTGGAACACCGTGAAGTCGCACTATCTCCTATATATATCTCTCTGCCAGCGACTCTGTCGACTGTCCCACTCGGAATGGTATGAAGTGTGCAGCTTTCGTGAGGCGATCGACGATAACCCAAATGGCGTTATTGCCCCTAGGGCTCCGTGGTAAGGCCGTCACGAAATCCATGGTAATGTGCTCCCACTTCCATTCCGGTATCGGCAGTGGTTGTAACAATCCCGCTGTCCTCTGATGCTCCACCTTCACCTGCTGGCATACCAGGTACCTGGATACGATCCTCGCAATTTCCCGCTTCATTCCGTTCCACCAAAAGTGCTGTTTTAGATCCCGATACATCTTTGTACCTCCCGGAAGCACAGAATAAGCTGAACTATGCGCTTCAGCCAGTACTTCTTCTCAGACATCTCCCTTGGGTACGCAGAGACTGCTACCGAATCTCAGAGAGCCATCTTCATGTATGATCAAGTCCGTTCTCAGCCCGGCTTCTACTTGCGCCCTGAACTTTTGCAATCGGGTATCATCCGTTGTGCAGCTTTGATGCGATCCACCAGGGAAGACTGCACCTGTAGTTGCCAAAGTTGACTGAGTGCGCCCTGTGTAACGACTTTAAGCTCGAGTCTCTGAAAGTCCTCAATAATGCTCCTTTGACCGGTCAACATCATGACAGCTGGCTTGCGACTGAGCGCATCTGGTACAACATTCACCTTTCCCGGGTGATACTGAAGGTCCAAGTCATAATCTGCCATCAGCTCTAACCATCGGCGCTGCCTCATGTTTAGTTCCTTCTGCGTGAAGACGTACTTCAGACTTTTATGATCCGTGTACACCTCTACCTTCTCGCCCAATAGATAGTGCCTCCAAATCTTCAACGCAAAGACTACTGCAGCTAATTCCAAGTCATGCGTAGGATAGTTTTTCTCATGATTTCTCAGTCGTCGAGAGGCGTAAGCAACCACTCGGCCGTGCTGTATCAGAACACAGCCTAAACCCTTCCCTGAGGCATCACTGTGTATTACCAAACCACCGGAATCATCTGGTACTGTAAGAATAGGCGTCGTGGTTAACTTCCGCTTCAGCGTGTAAAATGCCTGAGTGCACTCCTCTGTCTATGCAAACTGTATTTCCTTCCATGTCAGCCTCGTCAAAGGTTCAGCGATTCACGAGAAGTCTTAGACAAACCTCGGATAATATCCTGCCGGTCCCAGAAAGTTTCTGATCTCGGCCACTGACTTCGGCGTTGGCCAATCTCTGACAGATTCTATCTTTGCCGGGTCCACTGAGATGCCTTCGCCCGAAACGATGTGTCCCAAAAACTGAACCTTGTCGAGCCAGAATTCACACTTGCTTAATTTCGCATATAGCTTCTCTTCTCGAAGAATTTGTAGAACCGTGCGCAAATGCTCAACATGCTCCTCCCAGGTCTTCGAGTAGACAAGTATGTCGTCGATAAACACAACGACAAACGTGTCCAAGTACTTTGCAAACACCCTGTTCATCAAGTCTATGAATATTGCTGGGCATTGGTAACACCGAACGGCATCATAAGGAACTCGTAATGTCCGTATCGGGTCCTGAAAGCCGTCTTGCAAACATTCTCGGCTGCCACTCTGATTTGATGGTATCCAGAATGGAGATCCAACTTGGATAATACCTTGGCCCCACTTAACTGATCGAATAAGTCATCGATGCGCGGGATTGAGTACTTGTTCTTTATTGTGGCCTTGTTCAGCTCCCGATAATCTATACACATCCGCAGCGATCCATCCTTCTTCTTTACTAACAGAACCGATGCACCCCAAGGTGAAGCGCTCGGCCGAATAAATCCCTTCTTCAATAGCTCTTCAATTTGCGTCTTCAACTCCGCCAACTCAACTGGTGCCATTCTGTATGGGGCCTTGGATACTGGTGTCGTACCTGGAGTCAAATCGATCGAGAACTCCAAGATGCGAGGAGGTGGTAGACCTGGTAGATCTTCAGGAAAAACGTCCAGAAAGTCCCGAACAATCTCTGGGGCCGGGCTCTCATCAATCTCCATAGCTGCCAGCTCCTTGGGCTTGGCTCTGAACTTGGCTGGCTCCAAAGATTCGCTTCCGCCCTCGAAAATAAACTCCGGATGATTGGGAATGCGGAAGATCACATTCCTTGCACGGCAATCGATAACTGCATGGAAGGTACTCATCCAATCCATCCTGAGAATTGCGTCGTAACTGCCTATCCCAATCAGAAGGAAATTCGCGTAGAATTCCCTGCCACACACTACAACCGGACATGACCTACATTCTCGACTAGATATTATAATGCCATTACCCGTATGTATCTCCCAGCCCTTGGTTAGTAGTTCACGTGGTATGGAGTGTGTATCAGCGAAATGCTCAGACAAGAAACAGTGCGATGCTCCAGAATCAAATAGTATTCTAGCTGGCAAGGAATGTACGAGTAGAGTACCTGTAACAATGTCTCCTGACGCCTCTGCCTGCTCGGAGGTCAAGGTGAAAGCCCGTCCCTGACCGCGACCTGTAAAGGGTTGCCTCTGCTCCTGTGGCCTCTGCTGCGGCGGTCTAGAACCTCCTTGTATCTCTACTCGCTCAGGGCAACCGCTAATCCTGTGCTGACTGGATCCGCAGATCAGGCACTGTCCCTTGGCACGGCGACAGTCCTTCTGGATATGCCCATCTCTACCGCAGTAGCCGCAAACTACGTTCCGTCTCTGGGGGCGATGCTGTGGCACGAACGGACGCTTTATTTGTGCCGTTCCAGGCCTGTGAATCGGTATGGCTCCTCGAGAAGGTGCAGGGGTACGTACTGGAACGACTGGGGGTTTCCTGAACTTGTTGATCAATTTCTCTTGAACTCTCATTGCGTTGAGTACCTGTGCGAAAGTCTGCAACTCCAGTGATGCAATCAACTGCTGCAGCTCGAAATCAAGCCCCTGCAAGAAGCGTCTGGCCCTGGTGGCCTCTGAGGCGACCATGTATGGGCAAAACGGCTCAAACGGTTGAACGCTGCCACATAAATATCCACTGGACGTCCGTTCTGCTTCAATAGAATAAATCTTTCCTCCATTTCTGCCTTGGCGGTGGAAGGGAAATAATGATCTAGGAAGCACTCTTTGAATTTGCCCCATTCAATCGGTCTGTCCAGCCTGCTTTCTTCCACTGACCACCATGTACGGGCTTCATCTTCCAATTGGATCTTTATCACGTCCACCCTATCTTCATCTGGAATCCTGGCGGCTGTCAGTAAGTTCTCCATGTTCACCAGCCATTGCTCGGCCTCAAGGGGTTCAGCTAGCCCTGTGAATGCAGCCGGATGCAACCATCGGAAGTCTGATACGGTACCATCCCTAGCATGATAGGCTGGTGGGGTAGCGCCCTCGGAGGCGGTAATGAGTGCGGAGGGTCCTCCTGCAGCGGTAATCGCCTTGAGTCCCTCAGCGAGTAAGTCTGTCTTCCTCTCCTGAGCTTCCGCGAGAGAGGTCGGTGCACTAAGTATTCTTTCCGTGCGGTCCTGAGTACTGGAGTCCGAGGAGGGGTCGTTCGGGGACGCCATATCGCTGGAAGATTCAAAAGGATAAGATCAGATTCAAGGATGAAAATCAGGAGTAGTGAAACGAAAATAACGTAATACAGTATAGTTAATGTTATCCCTTGATACTAAACACGGCTCTGATACCAACAAAACCATGTCACGCCCCACTTTCCAAAATACGGAAAACGAGGGATGACTAGGCCAGCCATGCTCCTACGGTCAAGGAATAATCCCGCCGTAGTCACACTTCGGCTTCTAGCATTACATGGTAATCAGTAAGCAAGCACAGCAGTAAAGGAATTACATCACTGAATTATTACATTAAAATTCATTGTTCACAAATTACAAATAAACATGAAGAATTACTAACCAAGTTCAATTACACGGTCTTTTTATGGAAAGCAGAAAAGAAGAAAAACACTCCAGACTAGATCTCCATCAGCTCGAAAGGTAAATCCGTCTCCTGCGCTGGTTCTCCCACGGGATCTGAGCATGCATACTCAGGTCGTCAGAGCGACGCAGTAGCAATTTATATAATAATGATATGAAACAGGTAAATACGGTAATAACAATGAAAGTACAATGCGAGTAATCACTATGTCACTAAATGATGCAAAGTATGATCTGTGTCCCTATCAGTCTCTAGGTCATGTTTGAAATCGTATAGTGGAAAGGAGGATCATGTTTAACAGGAGTCTCGTACATACCCGAGACAACGGCCCACATGCCCGGGACATAACCCTGTCAGCAGGATCGCTAGATCCTACCTAATATATATATCACTGCTCGAATGATCATCCTCTAAAACACGGTCTAGCTAAATACGATTCTCTTTCCACTTCGATTTTCCCTTTTTCCCCAGGTTTACACTATTTATGATTTTGATTTAGTCGTGTACAAGTATACCAATGGCACGGTTTTATCACTATTCACTGTATTAATCACTGTCATGAATGTTCGCTTTCCATTGGTGTACTCGACACTCCTAAACCAACATCATTCACGCACGATAATGCAATGTCCACTGAACACTAACACGCACTAACACTATGTATATGGCAATTGGGTAAGATATGTGTATGTATGCCATTAATAAGTCGTGTATGTTATGAACCAATGTGCACGTCATCAACTTACAAAAATTGCATTAATTCATATGTTTAGAATTCAAAGAAATGACACAAATATGATACTAAGCACACTCTGTCAGCAGTTCATCAAAATTAGTTTCAGTTCAATCGGATTTCCGGTATTCATGTTACAGCCGTTTCATTTTAAGTGCTCGCGGCTGGAAATTCAGTTTCTGAACTGAATGTCCGTTTACCGACATGAATTTCACCCAGTTGGGATCAGAATCTAGCAACTCTACAGTTGAATAAAATCTAGGGTTTTTAATAGGGTATTCAACTCGATAGACGGATTCTCAATCTCGTCTGTATGTCAAAAGTTACACACTGTTTAACACTAGTTTGTCACTTCTGAATCTGTTCTAGACTGTTATACGTCCTCCCCTTTTAATTTACAAATTAAATAGCAAACGACGATGAAACGGAACGAAACCACTTGTGTTGTTTAGCTAACAGATTCACCTTTAATACACTGCAGAGTTCTATAACATAAGAATTCAAGAAACAAGGTGGCACGCATTACGGGACAGTAAATAGTAACCAGAGTCGCTCTGGACTGCAGTCCAGAGCCGCACTCCGATCCAAATATCGTCACAATTTCAGTACAGGAACCATTAGAAACTTGCATAGGGTTATAGTTCGTCGAGTCGGCTTCGATTTAAGCCCTCGAACGCATCATTCCAATATGTACATAATTTATGGTGATTTTAACAATTTTCAGATACGGGAAATCTCCAGTTTCATGGGTATATTTGGGGGTATTCGTTTTAGCCATTAACAGTCGTATTTTCCAGTGAAATTTGTACACAGTATTCATCACTACATGGGCCAGCATAGGAAAACCAATTCCGTCAATTTAGATGAATATTTTCATTAGGATCATGCATTGAACAGGTATGTCATATAATTCATCGGAAATTGTAAATTTGTAATTTATACGATTTGAGTTTGTAACACTAATAGATTAGCATGTAGTAAGTAAAATACTTGCCTGGAAAGGTTTTGAGTGATGTATAACAGCGGCAACGCCACGAGCGCGCGACGAACGGCGGGAATTGGTTTGCACGACCTTGGCTCGCGATTCCGGTGCGACGTCGGAGTGGCCTGGTGACGTCTTGTGCTTGCTAGAAGCGGAGAGGGTGCTCAATGGTTTTCTGCGAGTGCACTGGGGTCGAAGACGGTCGACGGCGGCCCTCCGGCGATGGACAGCGGCAAGGGTGTTTGGAGTTGGGTGATTTTGGTGTAGTTTAAGAGAGAGAGAAGGTGGGTAGTGGGGCTTAGGCTGTGGTGATAATGATGCGGGGGTTTCAGTGGAGGTGTCGACGAGGGGTTTGAGTGCAGTGGAGAGCTCGCCGGCGTGAGGTGCAGGGTGGCCGAGCTCGGGTGTGCAGGGGGTTTCAGTGGAGGCTAGAAAAGTTGAGGAGAGGGCTTTCGGAGGAGGGTAGGGTGTTCGATGATGTGGTGGGAGTTTGGAGGAGATTCGTTGTCGCTGGAGCGAGTGGCGAGGTGAAGTCGGCAGTGGGTTCGCGTAGAGGAAGCTGGAGGTTTCTCTCGAGAGAGAGAGAGGGTTTGAGATTGGGGGTGAGAGTGGGTGAGGGGGAAGCGTTGAGGTTGAGGAGATCGTGAGAGAAAGCATGAGTCGCAGGGCAACGACCCGGTGATGTGGTCGTGGGGGTTGGCGTGAAGTGTGGACCGGGGAGAAAATGGGGGAGTGAGCGGGAAAAGAGAGAGAGACGTTGGGGAAGGGGTTAGAAGGCGGGTCGGGTCGGTTTAAAGCGAGCGCGGGTTGAGAAAAGTGGCTGAAAGGAGTTGGGCATGGGCCAGGGTTTATTAATCAAATAAATTCCTTTTTACTTTTCCTCGTAGGCTGAGGAGGTGGGGAAAGGTCGGGCTTTGAATTTTATTTTCTTTAATATTTTATTTTCCTTTGGTGGGCTGGGGGTTTTATAAAAGGAAATAATATATTTGGTTTGGATTTTGGTCTTAAGTTTTGGGTTTTGACTTTTAGGGTTTGGAAAATTTTAAATATTGGAATTTAAGCAACCAATTTCCCACAAAAATCTACGAGGGAGAAAGGAAGGGAAAAACTCGGGGAATTTGGAAAAATTAGAAACTTTTATTAAGATGGGAACGGGGATTTACAGTTGTTGATTGTTTATTCAAGAAATTCATATACAAAACCATTGTGTTGATTTTCTCTCACTTGGATGCTTCATTATTTCTTGAGCTCCCATTTTTCATCACCTCCTCCCTCCTCTTGAGTTTCCTCCACCTTCATCATCTTCCTTTTCACTACCCTTCTGATGAGTTGAGAAACAAGTGAAGAGGTAAGAAAGAGATAGAAAAACACTTAGATCATCACACTATATCCTAAACTACTTGGTTTAGCAATCCAAGTTCTCTAGTTGCTCCACTTGATATATAGTGTGGAGCTAAAGCCATGGATCATATCACTCGGGTGGATCATCTACGACAAAGGAAGGCCGGAGAACAAGCTCGATCCCGGAGGACCGATGGAGCCGGAAATGGAGATCAAGCATGTTCAAAGTGGCCACTAGGAGCATATGATGAGGAAAGAAGACCGAAGGAATCAGATCGTTTGGTGAGACTTCTTTCATAGTAGATAGCACCACTTTAGTTTTGCTAGATAGGTTTATGGAAAGATCCGGGTTAAAGGTTATTCTAGTGCCATGTTTTAATCGTTAGAAAAAATTTTGTTCTGCATTTGGCCACGGTAGTTGGCCGGGGCACTAGCGTAACCTTTCAGCGCTGCCTCGCACCCCGCACCCCGCAAGGGGGCTGCTAGACCCCTTAACCCCCAGCCCGCTATCCGGGTAACGGAACCCCCGTAAACTCTGCGAGGCCCCTGATATATCCAAGACCCCTCAAAACACAACACACGCACACTACACATTGAGTTCGCATAACCAGTTTGACCCGTCAATCGGAGGTTCCTTCGCCTCAAAGGCGAGGGGTAATTAACGGCAGCTTAGTCCGCGGCTGCCGAAGATTTGGATCCCCACAATCAATAAACCTCCGCCTGCCCTAGGCAGGGGAAATCTGTAATACGCCTGACAAGCGCGCTCGTATTCCCATCTCAACGGGGTGATGAAAAACACCCTACAGCTTCATGAGCCGCCACGTGGATCCAGGGATTCAAGACGAGTAGCCTCCAAATGTCGCGTCTTAGTCGGACAACCCATTGCAGGGGAATTTTAGGCTAAATTGTTACAAACCGAGCTTACCACTCTCGACCCTAACCCATAAATAGGTCAGGGCGAGAGTGGGGGGCTAATGATGAGGTTCATAAACGAGTATTCTCCATATTACGACACATGGCAGATGATGTGTCATTTACATAAGCCCACTAGACTCGTGGGGGCTACGGAAGGAGAACCGGTATAGTTCATGGGGGACCTTCCTCGGTACCTCGTCTCCGAGGTTGCACCCGACCTTTCGGAAACCTCCCCGGAGTACCTTCTCTGTGCAATTAGCAACCAGCTAACAACTCGCCCTCGAGCAATCTGACATCTGAGCTTTTACGGACTCCTCGCTCGTCTCCGAACTACCCACCGAGCTGAGCTTCCTCGGTTCCTCTGTTCAGCCGCACGGAGCCTAAGCGCCCCCGTAAAGGCTCCGTATATCTCGCCAAAGCGAGATATACGCCGCTCCACGTTCCACGCTTGCACGCCCTTCCATTAACGAGCACATCCCGCTATTAATGGACGCATCCCGCTTTCTACGCGAACGTGCCGTAGGGGCGTAACCGACGGCGAGAATCTCGCGCTGGTTCACCTCATGCGACCACTATATAAACATTCTCTTCCAAACGACTCAGGTAACTGGAACTCATTCCAATACACCGCTACCCTGTCATTATTCCTCAGTACTTATTTGATCGTCGGAGGGTCCTATGGTGGTTACCCATTTCGGGACTTCCCTTGCAAGTAGCTCGGCATCAACGATAACCCACTGAGATCCACATATTCAACCCTCACACCAAATCTCAACCATTCAGAACTGCTTGCAGCAAGATCGACATAGGACAACTACTGAGGGAGATTTTGACCTCCATCAACATGGAATCCAGGGGACGGGGTCGAAATTTCTAGAGATTTTTTCCAGGTGTATTGTAAGTTGGAAGGGCCAAATACAAACTACCTTAGAACCCGGTGGTGGAGGCTAATTTTCCCGCTAAATACCGAAAAATAGACTGAAGAATTCTTGCGCCTGGCTTTAGTAATATGAATGGGAACATTCTTGTGCTCCTAGTGACCAAAATTTGTGAACCCGCTCCTTTCAAGAATAAAGGCTTCCAATATTGGTTATTATGATTTCCTTTTTAAAACTGAAAAATCAGAAACATGCAAGTTATGTGATTCAAAAGGAACACTGTTATGGTATGGTTGTGATGAGTTATGTTGGCGATAATTTTTTTCCTAGAAAAAGGTAAAAGAGAGAAAAAAGAGAAGGAAAAAGTTCGCCACCTACTTAATATAGTCAGGCTATTAAACGAGTCTAACCAATCGAGCTTTAGGTTTATCGGCTTGGCTCTATTATTTAAACGAGCTTCAAAATTTGGTTAAGCTCGGCTTATTTATTTGGTGAACAAACCAAAGAGAGTTTTCACCGAGTCCGAGCTAGACCTCGAGCTTTATCAAGCCTATTTAAAATAGAAAATAGTTATAAATAATTACAAGAATACATGGAAAAATTTATAGACGTTGAATATTATTTTTGACCAATTAAGCAACGAGAATAACAATGCAATGACTTAACCAATGGGCTACATAGCTATTATTTATTATGGTTCAAGTACATTGATATAATCAAGAATATGTACGATGGAGTAGTGGCAAATGTCATAACTTGCGGCGGCCTAACGAGTGATTTTCCGATCACAGTTAGCTTATATGAAGGATCTGCATTAAGTCCATTCATGTTTACCATCGTGATAGATGAGCTTACTAGAACTATCCAAGATAAGTACCTTGGTGTATACTATTCGCTGATGATACTGTTCTAGTAAATGAGACGAAAGCAGAGGTTAATGCCAAATTGGAGTTATGGAGGCAAACGTTAGAATCTTCGGGGTTCAGATTGAGCAGGTCCAAGATAGCATATATGCATTGCAAATTTAGCAAACAGAGAAGTCGAGATCGTATTAGTATAACACTGGAAGGACAAAAGATATCACCGAACGATCAGTTTAGATATTTAGGTTCTATCATTCAAAATAATGGGGAGATCGATAGTGATATTAATCAAAGGATCCAATCCGGTTGGTTGAAATGGAGGAGTCTAATAGGGATTTTGTACGATCGTAATTTTCCGTTAAGGTTGAAAGGGAAGTTTTATCGGAGCGCTATTCGGCCTACCTTATTATATGGTACAGAATGCTGGACTCTTAAGAAGCATCATACACAGAAAATGCACGTAGCGGAGATGCGAATGCTTCGTTGGGTGTGTTGTAACACTAGAAAAGATAAGGTGTGAAATGAGGATATTCGTACAAAAGTTGATGTAGCACATGTGGAGAAGAAGATGCGGAAAAACCGGCTAAGATGGTTTAGTCATATGCGACGCAGACTTATGAAAGCACCGGTTCGGCGAATGGACACTATCGATATAGGCAATGTCAAAAGGGCGAAAGGGAGACCGAAGAAAACATGGATGGAGGTGATACGAAAAGATATGGTTGCCAAAGGCCTCAATGAAAGTATATTGTTCGATAAGAGTCAGTGGAGGTGGAGGATTCATGTGCTGGGCCCCGCGTGATTCTCATGTTGGTTCATGTAGCCCACCCCATATGCTTGGAATAAAAGGCTCAGCTGTTGCTGCTGTTGTTGTAAGCAATGAGAACTATTATTGTCATTCCTATATGAACGAGTCAGTACTTGTTTGATTCGTCGGTATTTTATTGTGACAATATTTCACCAAATATTTGTTATGGTCTAAATTTTATGTTAATAGACGAGGTAATAAAAATATGGTCTGAATTTAATGATAAGCAGCGGCGGATCTAGGATTATAAATCAGCTAGGATGAAAAATTTTCTATAGTAATTTACCAAAAGAAAAGACAATTAGTACAACTATCTCTATAACTATTAGACTTGGATTTGTATTCGGTTTAGACATTGTTATTCCTTTTATATATGTATTTAGTTAATTCATTTATAGCTTGACCATAATATAATATATCGAGTCAATGTTCATATCTATATCGTGGCTAGTTTTATGCATGCGGTAATTGCTTTTTTCTAAAAAAAAGCATGCGGTAATTGCAAAAATCAAAAATAAATTGGCATTATGTTAGCAATATTTTTGTATAGCTAGAATGAATTTAAAATATACATAAGAAATACAAAAGAATTGGAAAAAGAAAATTGCAAATGCAAGAAATCCATTATCTTCTAGAAGGATTTTTTTAAAAGTTAAAAAGATTATTGAAGGAATCTTACATCAAACCTCCTATGGCTATCTTTATATCTCAAAAGGTCTATCCATCCAAACAAACTAGTTTTTGTTTTCTATAAGTGATTTACCTTTTATTTATTTCCATAATATAATAAAGAAAATATACATATGTATACTTAAAACCCCGAAATCCAGGTGAGGCATCCGTCTCATCTCGGCTATAGGCCCCTGATGATAAGTTACAATTTTATTGTTACCGCAATATACCAATTAAGCCATAATCTATACGAACGCTAAACGAGCCGAGCTTGAACATGTTATGTCATATTTATCCGTTTATTCAATCAGAGTTTCAATTTATAACTATAACACCCATACTTTAGTGAGTAGGTTATAGCCATACACGGACCGGCCCGTTTTCTAGAAGCGTCCAAGGTCTATAATTGACGTAGGGCCCACCATGTTCAATGCCCCACGTGATGCAGTATTGGTTCAGAGGATAATGGGCCCGAGGAGCACGATGGGTGCAGAGATAAGATCCAATAGCCCATGATTTTCGGGTCGGGTTTTATCTCCCTTGTATTTAAACCTCGACAGAGAGAAGGCGGTGACCTTTTCTTTTCTATTGTTTGCTTAAATCTCGAGCTAGGGTTTCGACAAATCTTAAATCGCAGGTAAAATTTCCCCTTTTTTCCCCTCTCTATTACTCTGATCGATCTCTGAAATATCGGACTATGCTTAGATTCTATGAGATTTTTTTTTCTTGCAATTTAACGCCGTTTAATTATGGTCGATCGGTCGATTTCTGCGAGAAATTTGAAAGTTTGTTGTTTGCGCGTTGATTTCCTTCGAAAGATCGCGCCTTTACTAAAATTTTAGTTTCTATTGGGAATTTAGGTCTTCATTGCTGCAGGTTGTTGTTTCTTGATTTGGGAGAGAATTTTGCAGATCTGTTAGGTTTTTTTTTTAATGAAAAAGAAATAAGTTTGTCTAATGGTGTGCTTAATTTCTTGTGCGGTTAAGGCTGTTTTAGCCTTGGTTTCTTGATTAGCGCTAATGATTTGTGTTTAGGCTAATATCTGTTCAATAAATGTATTTTTTTTTATTTGAAATTTTGGCAAATACTAAATCTTTAATGAGAAGCGGGGTATATTAAACCGAGGGGTGTGAGATAATGGTTACTTTTTATGGTATCTTATGGGGGACGATTTTTTCCCTTGTTGATATGAAGGATGGTTTTAATTATGTTTAGTTTAAATTTTTAATCTAGCAAAAGACTCAGAGACCCACAATTTTGTAGTCCCAGTCCATGGTGATTTTTTTGGCGAATATCCTTGTAATATAATTATTCTTAGAAATAATTTATTTCCGGTCTTGTGGATGTGCTCTAGTACGGTTTGGATTTGTGTAATTATATATGCAAGTATAGAAGCGATGCTTAGATTAGAATGCAGGAACTTCTTAAAATAAAGTCAATTACAAGTACTTTCCCGAGTTCTAATTATGCGACATTTTCTGTTAACGTACCAGGTTGATGCTATATTTAGTGGAATGCATATTTTTCTGCTGAGTATATTACTGGCTAAATGCTATAGAAATACAAGTTTTGATGTAATGGGTTTTCAAGAATGGTTGTGCAATTGTTTTTGAATTTGTAGCCCCTTTTGTCCAATTTATTAATATAGGTTATTATCATGATTCTTGATTCCCACATCAGATTTATCTGATTGTCTAATCTAGGGTAAACGTCTCATCTCCTTACCGTGACTGTATCTATTTATCTATTTTTCTTGTTACACTTCATCGTCATAGCCATCATCGGGGGCGTGGCTAGGGGTTGGGGTGGGGGTAGACCTAAACGAACCTCATATTTAGTGCTGGACTCCATCATCATCATATAATGGAGCTTTCGCCATAATTATATTTGTGTTTCTTATCCATAGAAATATGTATTATGTTTTATATTAATATCAGCTTTTAAGCATATAGAGCAGTTAAAACGCCGGATCAAGCATATCATCCGTAGTTCTTTCCCAACAATCGAAGAGTTCATGTCTGATCTTGACATTCAAACCCCAACTGCTTTTGGTAGGTTCACAAAAATCCAGTTTCTACTTTCTCATCAAATCGGTACATCATCAATGAATAAATTCTAAATGCATTTTGTTTTGTGTGAAGATCCTTTT
The DNA here is from genome assembly GCA_030015575.1 of Agapanthus africanus. Lineage (NCBI taxonomy): Eukaryota > Viridiplantae > Streptophyta > Magnoliopsida > Asparagales > Amaryllidaceae > Agapanthus > Agapanthus africanus. The sequence goes on along the minus strand of CM057338.1, from coordinate 978,486,071 downwards.
GGTGAGGTGAATGCTGAAGACTCTGGTGCTGGAACGAAGGACTATGTGCATATACGCATACAACAGCGCAATGGAAGGAAGAGTCTGACAACTGTGCAAGGATTGAAGAAAGAGTTTAGCTACAACAGGATCCTCAAGGATCTCAAGAAGGAGTTCTGCTGTAATGGTACTGTTGTCGAGGATCCAGAACTGGGCCAGGTAAAATATTTATCATGTATTCATTTCATGTCGTGAAGGATTCTGTGGAGAAAACTTCAAACCATAAGGCACTGTTTGGATAGCTAGGATAACTAACCAAGTTTAAAATAAGAGGTTGATGTGGCTGTGAACTACACTCTTATTTTACTGTTTTGGGTCCTGTCCTAATTTAAAAAGCGGTACCCCAAACAGGAAAATGTGAGTGAAGTTCACAGCTAACTTTGGCATTGAACTTTACAGCTTACATTTATGCCTTAAAATAAGTATTTGCTCTGTGACTTGTTCCTATGTAGCATACAATGATGCCCAAGCTACACTTGTTTCTCTAATTATTATTGGTATTATTAGTGCGGGGAGGGTAATAAGTGGAGTACCTTGGTTGGGAGTTGTGTATCTCAAAGGTGACTTTTGAGGGACTAATGCCTTGTAGTTAACTCAAGACAGTTTTGTATAGCATCCATCCTTGCTTAAACAGCACTATGTTGGTTCCCTTTTGACCTAGTGAATCCTTATTATTATAGTCCCTAATAAAGTTAGTCCAGTTTGAGCTCCTTTGAATAATTCTTTGTACTGGTTTTATATATTTCCTCTTTTGCATTTTATCTTTTGCAGTGATGATTGGTTGCTTTAATGTTTGTAACATTTTGCAGGTAATTCAACTGCAGGGTGATCAGCGAAAGAATGTTGATAGTTTCCTTGTTAAGGTATCTAATTCTTGGCTTGTTTTGTTTCTTTGCCATCTTTTTTTTATAAATTTTAATTAGGAGTTTTGTGTTTATTCTGTGGTGTGTAGGCTGGCATCGTGAAGAAGGAAAACATCAAAATTCATGGTTTCTGAGTAGCAAGCAGCTGGTTCCAAGGAATCATAAGAACAGCATTTGAAGACTGCAGTTTGATATTAGATTGCTTTTTATATTTGGTTTCGATTACATGTTTGAAGTTTTAGTTTGTTTGGTTGCATGAGAGCATATACATTGTGATATCTTGCTTCTATGGCTACGCTTGTTACTTTGATGTAAACAGAACCCTATTTTCTATAATATTAGGATAAGATTGGATTAGGATAGGATGTGATTTTTCCTCTATATGTTCAGTGTTTTATTTCCTCCGAGTAAATTGGTTGAGAATTTGCTTGATCTTGACAAGTTATATTTCTGGCATGGTTCCATTCTTGTGCCAAGGAGAAGGAATTATGGATCTCTGCAAACACACAAAATTATTATGTGAAGATAGAAATGATCTTCAGGTCATCAACTACAGTTGTGTTCATTCCGAAGAAGCCTCTTTTTTAATTATTATTAATGAAATGGCCCATAAGCCTTGTATGCGGCAATTTGTCCCAAAAGTGTTAATTTGTGGCCATTTACTCTCTTGGGGCCATACCAACTGAGCTGAAGATGTAAATGATCTAGTCATCGACTGTAGTTGTATTCATTCCAAAGAGGCTTTTGAAGCTACAGTTTTATCATAAGATTGATTTAGTTTGTTTGCCCATGTGACGGTTGTTATCAATCAAAACACAACAACTACAACCGAGCCTTTTATTCCAAGCATATGGGGTAGACTGCATGAACCAACATGAGTAATCTCTAGTATTCTAATGGAAACTGACAAGAATTCTAAGATTTCTAAGTTGATTGCTTGCGTGTTTTAACGGAAAAGGACGAGAGTTCTAGGATTATGTTTTGCAGGCCTTCTCTATCTGACAGACATGAACAAACCAATGCTTCTTTGCTCTCTCCTACAGTCTTGCTACATCCTCTTTCCACATTGATATTTCTTGCTACTGGATCAAATAAGATACACACGGTTGATGGATCGAATATAAAATCGAGAAGCACCTAAACAATCTGTGTTGCAGCGGATGAAGAATGTGCTGGATAAAAAATTTCTAAATCCCATATGCTTTAAATTGCTAAATGGTTCAAGGCCCAGGGCACATGCCATTCACTAGCATCCCAAAAGATCCATCTTTTGCGGTAGTGTATTTTTTCCTAATCCAGGGCATTATCAATCTGATACTAGCGAGACTTCTTAGCAATGCGCGCATACGAAATTCAAAGTTAGGGAAAATCATATCAACCCAAAAGTTCAGTGTTATATGATTCATAAGTTGTAACATCTCATATTTATAAGCTTCATATGTAATATATATAAATGACTAACTTGCAAATACTTTAGCATTTTACATCGGCTTTTAATATTTTCCTAGTAATAAAATCGCGAAATTTTAAAAATCTTAGAAAAATTAAATTTGTTCGGTATTTCAATATTTTATTTATCATAACACACAAGAGCCAGAAGATGTATAAAACTACCAATTTTTTTTCTTTCTGTTTTCTTCAAATTTTTAGTATTTTGCATAACACGCAAAAGCACACGAATACGACGAAATTTTAAAAAACTCAAAATTGTTGTTTTCTTCAGTTTTTTCTAATATTTTGCTTACTGTATAGCGCAAGAAAATCACGAAAAATTCAATAATAAAATAACTTTTTTTTCTTCGGTTTTTAATATTTTCTATGATACAGCACACGAAAATGACACAAATCTGAGAAATCTGAATTTTTTTAGTTTTCTCCATTTTTTTCAATATTATATAGATAAATAGATCGCAATAAAGAATAAAGTTTGCAACACACAATAATTTGAAAAATTCATTTTCTTTATTTTATATTTTAGCAAGCGTAAAATTTATCTAAAATACAGCAATATAGAAAAATCCACTCTCTTTGACCAAGATCTGTGTGGTTTCCAAGCAAATACGTGTGCTGCACGTGCAGAAAGCAAGTAAAAATCAACAAGGTAGCAACCCACTGTGAGCTAAATAAATCATCGAGTGAGGAGTGGTTGGAGGAATCAGGGCTCCTGTCTTCCACTAAAATCGGGGCGGTGATCTACGCCGTCACCTCGCCGCCGACGAGATCTGATCGGAGCCACGAGGCCGGACCCCCTCTCTTCATCGCCGACGACAAGGGGAAGAAACAAGAAGATCGATCTCGATTTCTTCTCTGAAGTCGGTATGTGATTCAAAACCCTAAGTCTCTGATACAACTGTAAGACACTTCCCTGCCATTGATGCTCTAAACTCCAAGTTGCTAAGGAGCTTTGGGAGAGATTGATGATTGAATTTGGATTGAGAAAAAAAAGCGTCAGGTCACTCGAGAGACGTAGAGACGAAGGGTGTGGCAATTAGGTCCTGATAAATAGGAGCAAAAGTCCCCCCCCCCCCCTCTTTCCGTGTTTGTTTCTTTTTTCGTTCTTCGGAGGAAGGTGAAGAATGATTAGAAGGATCATTGATTCATTGCTCCATGCCAAATGTAAGAGCTTGATCGGTTTTATTGATACCATAGGAGATATAAATACAAGGCGATCAAAGAATAATCCTTGAAATATTCCTTACATATCAGCATATCTATATCCTAGATAGGAAAAACCCAAATAAGCATATTTAACCATATATTTAGGACATAAAATCTATCTAATTAAGAAAGTCTAACTAGCCATCAATAGCAATGATCTTCCATGTTTAACAACTAGTTGCTCTGATCTCTAGTACTTGGTGTAAGTTGGGCACATCCCTTAGATCTTTAGCTATTTGTCGAGGCAATCAGCATGGTAGAGATGCCTGCAAGAGATTTTATGCAATTCTTCTTCGTCGCTAAGGCTTGACAGGCAGAATATTCACGTGTCAGCGTTATTTTCCTTGTCTTCAGCATCAGCCTCATCTACCTTAGCCTCAATAATATTCTGGGATGAATAGGATCGCAACGGAAACAACTTGATCTCTGAGTAGCTTTGGGCGGGTGCAGGGGTCTTCGAATCATCTTATTACTTCTGTCCTTCCTTCTTTTCAATATCCATTACCATTATAGCAACCCGATGATCATGAAGCGATAATGACCGCAATGTCAATCATCGCGTACTGCACCTAGTGGCTCTTCTTTTCATCCTTGTGTTCTATGAGATCCGGTGAAACTCCATGCCGGCTGTTGCAGGGTTCTCTCAGAGCAATGCTGCAGCTAAAAAAGAGAAGATAAATAGTCATAAAACTGGTAAAAAGAAAAAAAACCTAGCCAATGAAAAACTAAACACTAGTCACCTTTGGCTATCATGGTTGAAGTTATTTCGCTTAGCTTTGTTGACAAGAAAAACTGCTGCTTTCTTTCTTCTGAGAATTGAGCGACTTTTCTGTGAGTATGCAACTACTTCAATATAAAGTAAACAAAGCTCACACAGTCACAAACCAAATCAAACATTAATAACTTATATTTCAAAGTGGAGATTTGCTGTATTATGTAGTTATGAAGTTATTTCCTATGAAGTTGTTAAGACACTATGGAACATTCTTTTTCCTTGAATAAATTAAAAAGAAAGCTCTATATTATCAACCCGACCTTATACGACTTGTAGTTTATTTTGGATATGCGTTACATAGCTTTTAATTTTGTAATCACTTATAGACCTACTATCTGCATCTGGAAGATGTGAATGTGGTCTCTATCCATTTAATTTTTGAAGCAATTTTGTTAATTGTTTTGTTCAATACGAGTCCTATGACTCCTATTTTAATCTATTCTGGGTATAAATTGTTTCTAACACCCATAACAACGATAGGCATCTCCTTATGACAAGAGGCCGTGTTAAGTTTTAGTCGTGGATCTTCGGGATTAATGTTACTAATCTTGGACTCGTTAGAAATGGGTCTAAATCATCTCTAATACTGAAGGGTCCACAACAATATCCATTGTTGTCGCTGCACAACCAGCACCATTATTGTTGCTACCAGCCATTGCTTTTTGACCCACTTCTTGCACCCACGTCATCTCCGCGGTCGCCGACATCTATGTCGAGAAGGTAACGAAAATAAGAATAGCGTATTTCATGATTAATTAAATAATAACGAACATCCTAATGCATGTTTGGAAATTTAAAGGCTAGAAATTGTGGAAAAAGCCATTAAAGGATTCTACTAAGAAAAATCTAATTAAACTTAATTAACTGCAAGTTCAAATTGTTAGAGTTAAATTTCAGAGAAAGAAAAGTAAAGTTTATTGTGATCGGATTTTATGAATTGGTAGCAGACCAAGGTGAGCTTGAAAGATTTCGCGCCCTTCTGAGTGAAATCGTCTGGATATAGATGGTATTCCGACATTCTACTTCGCAAGATTCAACATGCACTCGACTATTTCAGCTTATGAATTAACTCTGAATGGATGGCGTTGGTATTTATCGAGAATAGAATGCGGAGATGGTGAGAAAGGATAAATATTTTTTGTATTTTTTACGAGGAGACGGAGTAGAGGAAGTGATGAAGATTTTTCTATGTAATTTGGTTTTTGGACCTCGGTTTATAAAACTTGTGGTTTTCTTAAAGATCATACAACTCGTTCACGAACGTGGGATTATCTTTTTAGTTATGGGACGAGTCGAAGAAGTAATTTGGAGAAGATACTATTATAACTATTTGTGTCGATTGATTGTGCCCCACATGCTTATAGCTTATAGCAATGACAATGAAAATTATTCAGGAGGATTCTTCGTTAGCAAGCGTTGTAAACAATTGCCAGTGGATAGTAATTGGATTCCAATCCATGCAAGTGATTAAATAATGAGCCTTAAAGAAATTCATAGGATGTATAATATATTAATTGGACTGGCCGATGCCTCAGTCATGCCCCAAATGCATCACACAATATTTACTAAATAACCATTATACCAAGCTTTTATCACATGGTCAACAAGGATGTAATCAAAGCATGAATTAGTGGGATTAGCTAGTAAATAGAGAATAAGTCAAACCGCACTAACATGAATTACATCTATATAATTATTAGATTCTTGAAAATTTTCTATTCTACATACCATTCGGGCTCTTAAGAAGTTCAAATGGTTAATTGTGCGAATTGTATTAAACTTTATTTCAAGGGTACGGGACTATTATTTAATTTTATGGTGTTAGTCTTTCAGACGATTTATATTGATGCACATAATAAAACCGTGTTCTCACAAAGACATAATAACTGAATATTTGAGAACCATAAGGTTGTAAAATATCATTGGTTAAGAGGCTATTAATTTCTTTTCTTTTCAGTTTTTCCGATAAAATGCATACGGTGATTGGCTCATAGCTAAAGTGCCAAATTATGAAAATAGTTAATTTTACTTGGTATAAGGATCAATGCTGTAAAAATTGTTCTTCTCGTCGATTACTCGCCTGATTAATCATATCCGCAAGCTAAGCGAACGTTAAATCGCCAAATCGGTTACTTAGTCGGTCAAACCAATTAACCTCCGAGTAGAATGATTATGCGGACGAATAATATAAATCAACCCGCTCATTTGACAATACTATTAAGTTGAAATTATTAAGGCCCAAGCCGAATTACTTTCACCCGATTGACCCGCTATAAAACTTAAAGAGTAAAGACTGGCACACCTATAACACCTACTTCTCATCCTTCTCTCTCCCCCAACCCAAGATCAAGACTATGATCTCGACTTCACCTCTGACCTTGACTTGACCAAGCAAATCCGGCCAATTTTTGGCCAATACCCAGTCGATTTCGATACTTCTCCATTCTATTTCGATGGTTCTCTCTATTTTGTACCCATAAGGTTAATTTTCAAAGTCAGTTTCCCCCCAATTTTTTCAATGATTTTTTTCTTTAATTTTTCTCATAGTGGAACTGATCAATTGAGGCAGGTGCTTATTTTTCAAAATGAGGCCAACATTTCCAATACAACCCCGTGTTTCACCGATCCAAATCGGACATCTTAATCTACATAGTTTTGTATAGCATACATATGAAATTTCATGAGATTTGGAGACCTCCATCCGGCATATCCATGAAGTGATCGCATTTTTCATGTACTAGAATTAATTTTTTTCTCTACCTAATGGATGTGTTAGAGGTCTTTAAATCTTATGAAATTTCATACTTCAGCTATTAAAGACATAGATTAGGACGATCGGTTTGGATCGGTGAAACATAGGGGTTGTGTGTTTGAAAAGTTAGCCTCATTTTAAAAAATGAGCCGCCGCCTCTATATTTAAGGTCCACAAAATACATACAAGGCATGTTTTAAAAAAACTTCCTTGTAGTTTCATGATTTTCCAAGAAACTACCATGTACTTTCAAAACTACCCATTTAACGGTGCCACGTAAGCATTAACGGCACCACGTTAGCTAATTGCCATGTCATAAAAAATTCAATAATTCTTAAAATACCCTCAACTTTATCTTCTTCAATCCCTAAGCTTAACCCTAGCACATGTCGCCGATCGTTGCTGCCTTGCCATCGTCGTCGTTCTCTGCCGCCCCACGCAGACCTTCGTCCGCTTCCCTTACCCCTTCCCTAACCTCCGTCCTCCATCACCCGCCTCCTCAACCCCTTAGCCCTCCACCCTTAACCCTAACCCGAGCCTAGCTCCAACCCTACCAATGCTACGCCGCCATCGCCGCTGCGGATCTTGGCCCTCTCCGTGTCCTTTCACCGTCACCCCCCTCCTCTTCCTCTTCCTCTTCCTCTTCCTCTTCCTCTGATCATCATCATCATCCTCCCATGCCCCTCTTCCTCCGTCTCTCCGCCTCTTCATCATCACCCTCTCCTCCACCACCACCGCTGCCTCCTCCCATCATCGCCATCCTCCTCCACCTCCACTTTGCCATCCACCACCTCCTCATCCTCCTTTCATCATCGTTGCGGCATCCTTCTCTGGCCAATGAGGTCCTCCACTAGTCGCGGCCGACCGCCGGCCCCTCCACCGTCACATTAATTAATTACTTAATAATTATTAACTATGTAAAATAATTACTAAAATAATTAATAAATACTTATATTTATTAAAAAGGGCAAAATGGTCATTAACATACCCAGTTAACGCCGTTAAGTGTTAGACTGTTTGTTTGGGTAGTTTTTGTATTTTTGAAAGTACATGGTAGTTTTGTGGAAAACAAGGAAACTACTGGGGAGTTTCTTAAAATTAAGCCTATATACAATGTATATATTTATATTAAAAATTCATGGCTGATTAATCCCCGTACAACAATTAATCGCCAGATTATATTATACGTTATGGGCCGCCGAACGAATAGAGAACGAATACGTGTTTTACAACATTAATAAGGATCATATAGATGTCGTACAATACTGTGTTGTGACATAAAACGCCTACCAAAAAGGAACTTGACGATTTACATCATATGACAATTCCATATCTCGTATATTTTAACTTGCTGTTTGATATTTGTTTTGAGAAGCATTTCCTTGACAATGATCTGGTGCTAATCCTTGTAGGTATCACTGCAATTTAATGCATTTATTGTGGACAAGGCTCGTGGGTTCAGTATAACTTTGCAGGTGGAGTTATGTTCTACCAGACATTCTCATTGATCCATGAATAAAACTGTATAGAAGTACCTGTGTGTACACCTATTGTTATTGTTGGAAGACTTCATATAGAGCGTATGTACATGGATTCCCCTATCTCCAGCAATGAGAAAAGAAGTGGTTTAAGACAAAGTGCCAGGGTTCAGACCCCCGAGCTCAAGCCTGAAAATATAGAAAATGGTTCTACAACAGCCACCTATACTGCTCCTGCAAATGTTGATTCTGAAAATGGAAATACACCGGTCAATCATGATGAGAATGTTTCACCAAAATCTGGGAGTGACGAAAAGTCTACACGTAAGAGGAAGAAAGTTTCTACTGAAGTTGAAGGTATACGATATCCTTTAAGGTCTTCATTAGGCGAGAAAGTTGAAGGAGAGGGATATCACTTGAGGTCTTCATTAGGTAATAGCAGAGTTATTCGATCAATGCCAAAAATGAATTGTGAGACCGAGCCTGAGCTGGATACCCCAGCCGCCAATCCTGTAATAGGAGGAAGGAAAAAAAGGAGAGTAAATGGAGCTTCGAACGATGAATTTTCATTGACCAGGAAACGTGTTAGGTACTTGTTAAATCAAATGAAATACGAGCAGACACTGATTGATGCTTATACTGGTGAAGGGTGGAAAGGCCAAAGGTGTGTGTTCCCTGGAATTCCATTTAATATAGTGCGCTTGGTTTACATTGCATATCGATATAAGTTTAGCCTGGATCTTCTTTTAATTTTTAAGTTACATTCCATATTTTTCATTTTTGTCCTACACATCTTAAATCCTTTACGGATTACAGTTCAGCCTACTAAAATTGTGCATATCCATCCCTTTGGCCTGATACCTATGCCCGTACATTCTTGGCACTTGTTGCGCATTAATCAACTTGTCTTTTTCCCCTAAAGGATGTGCATAAATTAAGGCTCAATTATACTACAATACCATGAACTGTCGTTGTTTGAGATAGATATTATAAAATTTATAATTTACATAAAAAACCATGAAACCTGTTTGTTGCACTAATATACTATCCGATTGTTTTTTTTCTAAATTGTTGATGTAATAATCATCTCACGTGACTTATAGATCACCATATAAACCTTTTACGTCTTAAACATGTGTTCCATGCCTAATCTAATTCTCTCTTTCCAAATATGAATCTTCAAGGTATAGAGCCACAAACCAGATGAGAAGAAAGAGAGAAATAAGATAGGTATAGGGTAAATTGAGGATATAGTGGCCACATAGCATACATGTTTTAACTACAGTGATGGTTTTGGAAAGATAACCGGTAGATGGTATTCTAGTGCAACAAGCAGGGAAGTTCATGGTATTTCAATCTAATTCGTATAGTGTATGGTATGTATGTCAATGACAGTGAAAGCTCATATTAATTATGTCTGTTGGCGTACTGCGATCTATAACCTCGTTTGTTCTTGTTTTCAATCAAAATTTAATCTGTATAACGCCATTCAATGTTTGACGTGGCGGTTGCTGAAACTAACTTAGTTGCTTCTTGTGTATATACGATTGGTACCCAATCCTGTTAGTTGACGTTTGTATTCAGTTGTGTAGGGTGTCGTCTTCAAAAGTTGAGAACATTTGGATTTAATGCTGTTGTTTGCTTCTTTTCTTTTACTTATATTACTGTCATCAATCTTCCAGTGCAGAGAAAATAAGACCCAAGAAGGAGCTTGAACGAGCCAAATCTAAAATTTTGCATTGCAAATTTAGAATACGCGAATTGTTTCAACACCTTGATTCTTCGTCTTCTGAGGGAAGGTTTGATGAATCTTTATTTGATTCGGAGGGGCGAATTGATAGTGAAGATGTATGTAAAATCTCTATTATTGCCTCTGATATTTTCTTCTAGTAAGAGTTTCCGAAAATTCAACTATAAACCGATTTTAAAACAATCTGACTGTCTTATGCCAGATATTTTGTGCCAAATGTAGATCGAAGGACTTGGCTGTTGATAATGATATCATCCTCTGTGACGGCCTTTGTAATCGAGGCTTCCATCAGAAGTGTTTGAACCCTCCTTTGTTGACTAAAGATAGTAAAACCAAACCTCCATATTTACGTTGGTTTGAATTTTCCGTAGAAGTTAGCAACAGTCGCATTTTATATTGTGTTTAATCATTGCTTGCATTGTTTCAGTTCCTCTTGGAGATGAAGGGTGGTTGTGCCCTGCCTGTGAGTGCAAGATAGATTGCATTAAGTTACTGAATGAATTTCAAGGAAGCACAATCTCTATTAAGGATACGTGGGAGGTAGGTAGTGAAAAGATTGCATATGCTAATTGATATGTTAGCTTGATTGACTCAGTCCACAATCCAATTGTAAATTAGCGTAAAATCTTTACCATGCATTTTTGGGTAATAAGTTACTGCAAAATCATATTGAATGTTGACAATTTTCTTTAGTACTTGCTATTTTCTTCACGTGACAATTTTTTACTATAAAATATTGGAACGAATGAAATTAATTCTAGTTTTTTGTTGTTGTTTATATGAAACTTGTAGATATGTTTTAGTTAAAAAGCAGTCTAGCATCATTAATTATTAAAAATATGTTTAAAGTCTATAGTTATATTTCTATGTATTAAAATGCTGCATTGTATCATCAGTAATCATCGTAAAATATGTCAAATTATTTATAGTTATTTTAACTCTCTTTGAAAAAAATAATTCTATTTTGACTTAAATATTTCCCTTTGCTGCAAAATCATATTGAACGTTGACAATTTTCTTTATTACTTGCTATTATCTTCACGTGACAATTTATTTATTATAAAATATTGAAATGAATGAAATTAATTCTATTTTTTGCTGTTGTTTATATGAAACTTTTAGATACGTTTTAGTTAAAAAGCAGCCTAGCATCATTAATTACTAAAAATATGTTTAAAGTCTATAATTATATTTCAATGGATTAAAATGTTGCATTGTAGCATCAGGAATCATTGAAAAATATGTCAAATTATTTATAGTTATTATAACTCTCTGAAAAAAATAGTTCTATTTTGACTTAAATATTTCCCTTTGTTAAACAATAAACCTATCTTAGATGGCCGATTCCGATACCAAAAATGACTATCCCTTGCAGATATGGGTACCGAAACCGAGGTTTTAAACTTTGGTATTTCAATGTTCAAACCTCGTGAAGTTCATATAGAAGTATATTTCTTTAAAAGTGAATGTTCCATTGAAGAATTTCCACGTGGCCCAACGGCCCATGTGAGGGAGTGCTAAATGTTATGTCATCTTGATACACACAGAAGCTCACAACCCAATGGCTTTAGGATTCGGGCAAGTGGTTTTTGAACAGCATTGGTGTAAGCATCATGCAATTTCCAGCTTTAATCCGCTTTATTTACATGCAGAAATTTTTTCCTGAGGCAGTAGGTATCACGAACGGGGACAAGTCATATGATGACTTGCCATCAGATGATTCAGAGGATAGTGATTATGAGCCTGATAGTCGAAAAGGTCACAAGGAGGGATCAGATTCAAAGAAGTCGGCCAAGGATTCAGATGCTTCAAATAATAATAAGCAAACCGAAAATTTTGGTCTTCCTTCAGATGATTCAGAAGATGATGATTTTAACCTTGATGCTCCAGATAATGATAAAAGCGACGATTCAAAAGATGGATCGAGTTCAGATGAATCAGACTTTACGTCGGATTCTGATGAATTCTGTAATGAACTTACTAAAAATTTCGGTGCGAGGGAAGATACTGCCTCCTCTTTGCGGAATCTGCGGTCTACTGTTCAATCAGGTGAAGGGAGTTATGGGGGAGATGAGAGTAATTCGGAGCTCCTTTATAAAACAGAGCCAGGTTTGAACCAAGATGAAAATGTGCTAGTGTCAGGAAAAAGGCACCATGAAAGATTAGACTACAAAAAGTTACATGATGTAAGTTCTGCTTCCTTTCTATGTTATTTATCCCCTTTGACTTCTCTCCAATGTAAATAGTAATTTCATTTATTTTAAGATGGCTGGTAGAAGTGTTGCTGGTAATTGAATTCACCTTCAATATGACTGGTAGAATTTTTGCTGTTAGAGTCTATACTATTACCATAAGGTTAACTATTATTAATATTTATGTTAAACTATTTAGGGTTGCCTTATAAAATGTTCTTGGCATTCTTTCCCACACAGGATTTGTCTCCCAGAAATTCAGGCTTTCAAAATCTTTTCATTTACAACTTCCACCATCTTCACTGGCCCTATTTCCATGCCCTTCTATAAAAGCTTTTAGTTTTTTTTCCCTGCTGCAACTAGTACTTTGGTAATATTAAAAAAAATGTGTGTTCTTGAAAAGTTTTTTCTTTTGCTGCAAAAAAAGTTTTCTGCATGCCCATGTAGCAATGGAAATTTGTATTAGCCGAGGAAGTTTTCTTGTTAGATAAATAGTATCCCAATCTTTCTCTTGTATGTGTATAGTTTGAGAGCACTCAAACAATGGGAAATTTAAAAAATTTATTAGCTTAAGTAGGTTTTATTTGCATTGTTTTGATTGTACAGTTTTAAACTTCTAATATATGCATTTAATCCACTATGTTGGTCAATAATGTAAATATGAACTGCCCCAAACTAACTCAGGTATATTTTAATCTATTGATCGGTCCATCTTGATATTGGTTTTTAAACTAACTAGGGGATTTATAAGCCGGGGAAATTCTTATAATATGCAGTTATAACTCTTGAAGGAGGTTTTGCGAGATTATTATATTATATTAATCATTGATTTAATTTCAATTGTAATGTTGTCTGATCAGATGATGCATGGTTTTCTTAAACACTTTTTGTGTTTGTTGGTCTAAAAGCTGATGGCATTATGCTGACTGGCTTTGTTTGTAGCTTTTCGTTTTCGTTTTTAATGCCACAGACATATTTGTTATAAAGTAACAAACATTAGTAACAGATCTGAATCTCGATGGATTCTGTTTTTACTTCTTAGATCAAGATGCCGCCATGAAATATTTACTTCCAAATTGCAAAGCATTCTCACAGGTGAATTCTTTTTTAGACGATGAGGGTCTTCGCAAGGTTCCCTTTCCTCTTCTTTTAACCTTTATCTTTCCTCTATGGTTTTATATAGGGAGAGCTCTATGTTGTTTATTCACTTAGGATGTGTAACTTACGTTTTTACCAATCCATTTGCCAAAAAAATATATACATTTACAATCTTCATGGTCTTCCTGTTTGGCATTTAAGTATAATTTACCTATGCATGTAACCTGTCGACTTTAGATCATGTGCACCATGTAACTATATAATATTTCTTTATTATATTATATCTCAATCTTCATGATCTGGCTCTTACACGGACCCCAAAACGTATCTTTTAGGCGGTTTTATCGCAACTGAACATATACATATTCATAAAATTATCTCTTACGATGCAAAAACTAGCTTGCTTGATTTCTATCTTACTGTGTAAAATTTTTCTGTGCATCTAGCTCATTTTCTTGTTCATTGTATGTATAAACATCTTTTATATTGCAGGAAACATATGGAAAATCATCTTCTGAATCGAGTGATGATGAAGACTGGTCTGAGTCCTCTGGCATGAGCACACCAAGCATAAGGAAGAAATATGCTACCAGGAAAAAAATTAATGGACCATCAAAGGCAAATTTTCAAATAGGCGAGAAAAATGGTTATTATCAGGAGCCTGATTCTAATAGAAACAAACCTTCTGTATATAGAAGACTTGATGAAATTGCCACCCAGGTACAATATGAGTGCATGTTTATCATTTCATTTTTCATAGCATTAAACCAGAGTAATTTTTGGAGTGTTAAATCTTATATTGGTTTGAATTACACCCCTAGTCTACCACCCAACAGCATGAGTGGTGGGGTAAAGTAGTTTTTGACATGCTATATAAATACCAGGTTTCCAAGAGGTATCCAAGTGGTTTCCAAGAGGTTTGGGTTCAAACTTCTCTAAGATCACACACATACACACACACACACACCCCCACGCCCCCTTTCACAACCGAGTGTAGACCTCTCCAAGTGGCCCCTAAGGCCCAAGTGAGGGGAAATGCCAAATGCTATGTTAGCTTGATATACATTGTTAGCGCACACCCCAACATCTTCAGCTTTTGGGCCGAGTGGTTCTTGACATTTTATCAAAGAACCATGCTTCAAGAGGTTTTGGGTTCAAACCTTAAGATCATTTATAAATACAATTATTTTTTCGATTATTATACTTCTACAAGTGAGTATTTCAGCTGCAGGCCCTTCCCACATGAATGTGAGTGGGAGTGTTAAAACTGTTGTGTTAGCTTAATATACCTGGTTCAACCCAACTGCTTAAGCTTTTGGGTAAACATGCTCTTGTCTGAGTTGACACAAATCAAAATTGAAGCCAACAATCTTTATACTATAAGAAAGAGGAATGAAGGTGATAAACTGAGGATTCCCATTTTACCTCTCGACTTTGTTTATTCTCTCTTGCATCAAATTTGGACTATGCTGGTATTTTGGAGAATATGGTTTGGTGGTGTGGGCAAACATGTAAATTTAGTTATAGGCAAAACTTTTGGATTCCCATTTTGCCCCTCACATCAAGTATTGTGGAGATTTAGGCTAATATAGGTAAACTTGTGGTTGTGCCCAAATCTTGAGGGCAATTATGGCACTCCATGACCTAGATCTTGAAGGTATTTGATTCCATAAAATTTTCCATACAAATATTTTTAATTTTCAAAATATGATCCAATCTTCTTATTTTGGCATAAAACTAATCTCCATCCCTTGATCTTCACATCATGAATACATCATATCATATTCTTCATGAAAAGTATTTTCCCAAAGTTTTACTTGCGTATCTTTATTTTGCATTCGAATTAAATGCAATATTTAATATTTTTAGGTTGTAAATAAAAATATTTATAAAAAGAAAAATATAGTTTACCACACTACAAATAAATACCGCAAGCTTCCAACATTTTCCAGTTAAATACCATGGACTTTGTATGCTACAAATAAATACCGCAGACTTTCGTCCTTTTCAAGATAAATACCATGGACTTTGTACGCTACAAATAAATACCATAGACTATCGACTTTTTTTTAGATAAATACTATGGACTTTGTTTGCTCAAATAAATATTGCAAACTTTCTAATTTTTTAGATAAATACCTTGGACTTCATCCGCTACAAATAAATATCATGAACTTTCAATTTTTTCTAGATAATTTGTACGCGACAAATAATTACCA
This sequence comes from Agapanthus africanus, assembly GCA_030015575.1. Lineage (NCBI taxonomy): Eukaryota > Viridiplantae > Streptophyta > Magnoliopsida > Asparagales > Amaryllidaceae > Agapanthus > Agapanthus africanus. The sequence continues at coordinate 978,470,247 of CM057338.1, read as the reverse complement.
TGACTTTTGAAGTTTTCAAATAAATAGCATGGACTTTGTTATTACAAATAAATGAAATTTCAACATTTTTTAGATTGCCACGGACTTTGTTTTATGACTTATTTACTAAAAACTCCCAATAGGTTTGGGCTATTTTAACAAAACTACCATTACCTTTAAAATCATTAAAAAACTATCACAGTTAACTATGCCACGTCAGCGCCGTCACTGCCACGTCAACATTTTAAAAAACCCCTAAATTACCCTTATTCTAACCCAAACCCTAATTTCAAAAAAAATACACAAATAAAAAAAACCTCATTTGCTCATCCTTCCTGACCATCACCGTCGGCGATGAAGGCACCTTACCGCCGCCATCATCAACGCCGCCGCCACTACCACCAACACCGCCGCCACTACCTCCTTCCTCTTCCCACCTCCGCCGCCATCACCAACACCATCACCACCGCCATCGTCAACACCACCACCATCATTGACACCGCCATCACCGTCTTCCTCTTCCAACCCACCACCATCATCAACATTATCATCATCATCCACAACACTATCTTCTTTCTCATCTTATTCACGTCACCGCCACCATCATATCCCCCGCCGGCATCCTCTCCCCTCCCCGCCCCTCCCTCCAGCCCCTCCCCGCCCCTCCCTCCAGCCCCTCCCCTGCCCTTAACCCCAACCTCGTTCCCTCCCTCCAGCCCCCAAAAATCACCTCCGCCAAAAATCTCCACCGCCACAATCACCACCACCACCATCACCATCACCACTAGCCCATCCCTCCCTCCCCTCCCCTACCCCCGACCTCGTCCCCTCCCTCCTGCCCCCGATCTCCGATCCTCTCCCGCCCCCCCCAAAAAAAACCCTAATCTATTTAATTAATAATTAATAATTATATAAAAATATTATTAATATAGTTAATAATTAATTATTTGTTTTATGAGAAGGGCAAAATGGTCTTTTACCTCGAAATTTAACACCATGAACTTGAATCTTTAACTCCTGCTAGTTTTTTGATAGTTTTAAAGGTGATGGTAGTTTTGTTAAAATGGTCCAAACCTGTTGGGAGTTTTTTAGTAAATAAGCCTTGTTTTATTGCAGATGAATACCAACTGACCTTTTGGATGATCCGCAAATCCCACGCATCGCATGGGGTTTAATGATAGATTTTATAACCCACTGGCTACTTGACATCAATTTTTGTATGAGCTGACAATTAGACAATTTTCCCATCAACTTGGTGTTGACTACAGAGACTGAAGTTGGAAATCTTTGTGACCAATTTGTTACAGCTAGCTGTCAACCTTTTTGGATGGTTGTCGTACGGGAAATTGTTCTCGACTCATAGCTTGAGCTTTTAGTTGATGTTTAGTATTTACCAGTTTGGTGCAGATTATCCATCTGGCTCGCCGGTAAATACAATGTTGGCCATGCACCTACTGTTTATACATAACCACTGAGAAAACCTAAAGTACTCTCTCCATTTTGATTAATTTTCCCTTTTAGCCTATTGCAAACTAATTAAGAGAAAGTGTTAACTTCTCTTTAGTAGAGGACGACAGAAATGTAAAAGTTCTACATTTCCCGCATATGGTTCCTCCACTTCCTATCGAAACTAAAAGAACAGAGATTTTTAATCAAAGTTTAAGTTAGTTTTGGTAATTTACACCTAAATTGTATTTAACTATAGAATTTTTTTTTAAACATTCTTCTCAATTTTCCAATAGGACAAAAAATTTAAAGGAAGAAAAAAAAAGGTCTTAGAGGACTAGTAAATTTAAATGAAGGGAGAAACTATCTAAGCCAGGAATCAAGATGAAGAGGTAAAAATGATTTTATTTGTTATGGTGAATCACATCACCTCTGAGGCATAAGATTTGCCAGGGATCCAAGACAAATGGCATTTTTATTTTATTCTTGTTTCGCGCAAATATTAATTCGCGCTGTCTCCTTTAAGGGATAAATCGAATGTTACATTCTTGTTAAATGGCAGAAGTCTCACAACATTCTCCGAGTCACTTTGTTACTTGATGAATATGGAACGAATATGGCTTGGATTACAGCTTTCAATTAAAGTTTTTTTGAAGTTTGATAGATATAGCGATAGTCTTCTATAAATCAAAATATCCAACGTAATTGTTATATTTTGCTACTTGCTTTTAAAAACCTAAATAGTGAATGGCATGTATAACATTTTCCTTTTAGAAGTTCTAGTGGTCACCGATACCAGTATATTTTAATTATCTTAGTTTGAGCATATACACTTGGAATCAGGATCCTAAATCCAACAGCATGGCACATACATGGGGACAGTTGGTTTTGATGAGGTGTTGAGTGGTTTATGTTTGTACTGGTACAGTTCAAAATATTAGAGCAGAGGATTCTGAACAATACATTTTAGTTAGAACCTAGCCTCTTCAATTTTGTCGAAGAAAATCTTTTGTCAATCATCATCATTGTCCATATTTTTCTTTTGAGAGAAGATGACTTCTTACAGTTTTTTTGAGCGTGAACTAAATTCTTTAACTTGTTAAACTGTTCTGTTTATTTACATGTGCACATGTGTATGTCATATTTACCATGCTTTTTTTTCTTCGTCATTTTTTTGGCAGAAACTTCATCAAAGCTTTCAAGAAGACCAGTACCCTCCTCGGGAGAAAAAGGAAAGTTTGGCACAAGAACTTGGGCTCACATATCAAAAGGTGTGGTATATGTTCAGTTAATATTAAGTCTGATGTACATTATAATCATACGACCCAACATCTTAAGCTTTTGGGTCAAGTGGTTCTTGGCATGCACCATGTTTCAAGGTCTTAGGTTTAAGCCTCGTCCTTATCGCTTTAGGATTTTGTTTATCTCTATTAATCCTATCCTTACAAGAGTCTATTGCTGTTGAGGCCTTCCCATATTTGCCCAAAAGCCTCCATGAAAGGGAGTAGTATTAAGCTTGCTATATGAGTTCTGCCACAACCCTACAGCTTAAACTTTTGGGTAAAGTCGTTCTTGATAGTTGGATAATTTATTGCTAACAAGGTTGCATGGACGCGGGTACAACACGATGCGATACGGCGACACGGCAAAATCCCAAAATATAAGATACGGGGACACAACTATATATATAATCTTATAAAGATAGATAATATATCAAACTATTATGACAATATAAAACAAGGAAAAATTAATAAGTCTTAACATATTATACGCTAATAACATACAACAAATATGTTTATACGCATATAACATGCATTGAACACATACTATATGTATATAACATGTATGCGGCCGTATGTGTCGTGCAAGTGTTTTGCAAGTGTCGGTGTCCGATACGCGTCAGACACGGATACAGCAACCGGTTGGAAGTGTCCGTGCAACCTTGATTGCTAAGTATTTATTTGTTAAACGTAAGAGGACAGTTAAAATTATTTGAAAACATTACTGACCTCGCGGTAGGTTCGGTAGGTGACTACTCTAAATGACATATTGTAGGCCTCGGCCGGCCTAAGTAGTTATGCCTCTTAAGGCACATAACTCTTCCTAGGGGTGTTGACGAGCCACAACCATCAAAATGGGAGACCTCGAACAGAAAACCTGCACATACAGTAATAAGAAAATAAAAAAAAAATTCTTCTCTTTTCAAACTAATATATTTGAGAAAAATTGATAAAGTAGATGGTTTGTATTGTTTTTTCTCACTGTTGGATAATTTATTGCTAAAAACATGTAATTCATTAAATTAAAAATTATTCTTTCCATCTGTAATAAAAAAAATCAACCCCACCCCCCAAAAACAAAAACAAAAAAAAGGAGGAAAAAGAAGAAGAAGAGAATAAAGCTAGAGAAATTATAAGAAAAATAAGATAAATGCAAGATCACTAACTTCATTTTGCTTTATTTGCAGGTGGATAAATGGTTTGTAAATACTCGTCATTGCATTCATGCTTCTTCCGAGAAAACACAAACTATCAGAACACCCGCACCACGTAAAGTTGGTACATTAATGAAAGAAAGTATTACTCCCAATATTGAAACCACAAGTTGGAGTAACAAGCCTGAAGAAAATTTCGCTAATCATGTTAGCATTACTCCCAATACAGAAACTGCTAGTTGGAGCTCCAAGCCTGATGATTATCTCGCTCAATATTTTAGTAGTACCCCCAATACAGAAACTACTAGTTGGAGCACCGAGCCTATTGAAAATTTCGCTCATTTTGTTAGTAATGCTCCAAATATAGAAATTACTAGTTGGATCAACAAGCCTGCTGAAAATTTTGGTCATCACATTGAGAGCGAACCAAGTACCAGAAAAAAGTCGGTAAAACCAAGAAAAACAAAGGATGGGGCTGAACAAGGCATGAATACGAATGGAATGGACAAGGAGCGGCAGAAAGCTGTAGCTCGTGAATTGAGGAAGATGAAATTAGGAAGGTAGGCATCAAAACAAATTTTTGGGTGGGATTCTGTTAGAATCAAGGTTGAAATCGCCTTGATGTATTTAAGAAGAGCTGTGCTTTGAGTCCAATTCTGTAATCATATTGTATGGTAACTTAAAAGAGGTCCAATTCTGTAATCCTCTTGTATGTAATATGCATGTACGTTAACTTAAAAGAGCAATGCATATTGCTCCTAAATTGCAGTACGCAGTTTTATTTTTATTTATGTCGGGTAAAAATTCCTTCTTACAATGGTTGAGTGTCTCTCATTTTTCTTCTCCTAAAAGTTGGTGGTGTTGTATTATTTTGATAGTTTCACTTAACAATTGATTATTGAATTCTATAGTTGTGTAGGTTTCAAGTTACGTTACATATTCTGGCCGTGCCTATTTGTTATTGCGCACCGTCTATTGTTTCTAACATTATAGGTTTTTGCTCATCGGTTAATATTAGTGTTCAATTTATACTTGTAGTTGTCAGCATGTGTAGATTTTCTTTTCTAATCTGTTCTGTCAACGGTGTGAGGATGTTTCTTCCTTCTTTTAAAATAATTTGTCTGCATTATATGTTTGCCCTTTGTGCCTTACCCTGCACTCTACGCATTGACTACTACTTCGATCCCAACATAAAAATTGGTGTAGGGTTGAGGTACACCGCCTGTTACACCTATGACTACTGCATCGCCCCCCCCCCCTCCCCTTCCTGGTTCCCATGGTAGCCCAAGGTCCGCCTGTTACACCTATGGCAAGGGTAACCCATGGTCCGCCCAAATAAAAATTCTGTCCTAGGGCAATTAAAATCAAGTGATATTAAAAATCCAAAAAAAAATTTCTTCGGCTGTTATTATGGCACATGGAATTCATGAAATATACGAAAATCCATAAAAAATGTTTTCTTCGAATTTTCTACATTTTGCATGTTATAACATATGAATATGGTGAAATTATAAAAATATATATATATTTTTTTGATTTTCAATGTTTTGTTTGTTGTAGCAAAAGAGTATCATGAAATGCACAAAAATCCCAAATAGTTTTTGTTATTTTCAACATTTGCACTCTATATAGCATACGAATATGGTAAAATTTAAAAATCTAAAAAATTTCTTTTCCATTGGTTTTCAATATTTTGCTTGTTCACGAAATGTACAAAAACTCCAAATTTTTTTTTGTTTTCCTCGAATTTTCAATATTTTGCTTGTAGTGCACGAAAATCACAAAATGTTGAATACCAAATTTTTCCCGTAAATTTCAAACTATTTGTACGATGTACACGAATATGATGAAATTTTAAAAATCAATTTTTTCCCCTTTTTTCCTCGGTTTTCAATTTTTGCTTATAGCACACAGAAATTATGAAATGTATAAAAAAACCCAATTTTTTTTTTATTTTCTTCGAATTTTCAACATTTTGTACGAACACACGAATTTGGTGAAAATTTAAACAATCTCAAAATTTCCGTTTTTTAAGTTTTCAAAATTTTCTTGTAACACACGAGAAACACGAAATGTCCAAAACTCCCAAATTTTTTGTTTTATTCAAATTCACAACATTTTACACGCTAGCATACGATATGGTGAACTTCTAAAAATCCCACAGTTTTCTTCTTTTTTCCGATTTTCAATATTTTGGTTATTATAGCACAATAGAATCACGGAATGTAAAAAAACTCACAATTTTTTTTGTATTTTTTTTAAAATTTTCAATAGTTTGCACACTATAGCGTATGCAAATGCGGTGAAAAATCTTAAAATTTTCTTTTTTCTTTAGTTTTCAATATTGTGCTTGTTATATATAGCACACACAAATCACGAAATGTACAGAAATTGCCAAAAAACTTATTATCTCCAAATTTCCAACATTTTGCACACGTATATGATGATATTTTAAAATTTGAATTTTTTTCTTTTTTCTTTGATTTTCAATATTTTGCTTGTGACACACGAGAATAACGAAATATACAAAAATTCCAAAATGTTTAGTTTTCTTCAAATTTTCGACATTTTGTATGACATAGCACATGAATATGGTGAAATTTTAAAAATCATAAAAGAATTATTCTCGCTCTATATTTTCAATATTTTTCTTGAGCACACGAGAATCACGCACTACTACAAATAGGCGATAGTGTTTTCTTCAAATGTTATTCAAATGTACGAAACGCAAGAAAATTATTGTTTTCTTCAAATGTTCAATATTTTGCAATGCTATAGTACACGAATATGATGAAATTTTAAAAATCTATTTTTTTTATATTTTTATAGCAAAGGAAAATCATGAAATGTACAAAAATCCTCAATTTTTGGTTTTCTTCAATTTTCAATATTTTATACGCTATCACATGAATATGATGAAATTTTGAGAACCAAAAAATTTCATTTTTCTTTGGTTTTCAATATTTTGCACACGAGAATCATGAAATGCACAAAAATTCTAAAACCTTTTGTTTTCTTCAAATTTTCGGCATAAAAATTCTAATTTTTTTTGTTTTCATTAAATTTTCGACATTTTGCATGCTACATATGGCACATGAATAATATGGTGAATTCCAAAAATTTCTTTGTTTTCTTCAATTTTTTAACAATTTGCACGCCGTGTAGCGAACGAATATGGTGAAATTTTAAAAATCATAAAACTTTCTTTTTTATTTGGTTTTCAATATTTTGCTCGTCACAGCACAAGAGAATTACAAAATGTACAAAAATCCTAAAATTCATGTTTTCTTCAAATTTTTATAATTTTGCACGCTATAGCACACGAATATGGTGAAAATTTAAAAATCTCAAAATTTTATGTTTTCTTCGGTTTTCAATATTTTGATTGTTATAGCACACGAAAATCACATAATGTACAAATATCCCAAAATATCTTGTTTTTACTCAAAATTTCAATATCTTGCACGTTATACCACATGAATAGGATGAAATTTCAAAATTCAAAAAAAAATTCTTCGGTTTTTAATATTATGGTTTTATTGCACATGAGAATCATGAAACGTACAAAAATCCCAAAGTTTTGTTTGTTTAAATTTTCAATATTTTGTACCCTATCACACACAAATATGGTGACATTCTAAAATCTTACAAATATCTTATCCTTTTGTTTTTAAATATTTTGTTGGTTATAGCACAAGAGAATCAAGAAATGTAAAAAAAAACAATTTTGTTTTGTTTTGTTCATATTTTCAATATTTTGAATGCTATAACACACGAATATGGTGAAATTTTAAAAATATCAAAATTTCCCTTTTCCTCTATTTTGAGTATTTTTTTTGTTATGAATCTCCAAATGCAAAAAAATCCAAAGTTTTTTTTTTGTTTTTTTCAAAATTTTCAACATTTAAAAATTTTCAAAAATTTAAAAGTCCCAAAATTTTCTTTGTATTTTGGTTTCGATATTGTGCTTGTTATAACACACACAAACCACAAAATGTACAAAAATTTTGAAGTTCTTTGCTTTCTTCGAATTTTCAACATTTTACAGACTATATAACACACTAATACAACGAAATTTTAAAAATATTTTTTTTCTTTTTTTTTGGTTTTCTATATTTTGCTTGTTATAATTCACGAAAATCACGAAATTTACAAAAATGCCATTTTTTTTCTTTTCTTCAAATTTTCCACATTTTGTATTCTATAGCACACAAATATGGTGAAATTTAAAAAATCATACAATTTTCTCTTTTTCAGTTTTATATATTTTGCTTGTCATAACACATGAGAATCATGAAATATACAAAAACTCTAAAAAAATTTGTTATCTTCAAATTTTCAATATTTTGCATGCTATCACACGAATATGGTGAAAATTTTCATATCATAAAATTTTCATTTCATCTTTGGTTTTCAAAATTTTACTTGTTATAAACACATGAGAATCACGAAATGTACAGATTTCAGGAGGAAAAAATTCCTGCAAATTTTCAATAATTTACATGCTTGTTTTAGCACAAGAGAATCACGAAATATACAAATATCTTAATTTTAAACTCATAATTTTTTTTATTCAATTGTTAATTTTTTGCTTATTTTAGCACAAGAGAATCACGAAATATATAAATATCTCAATTTTTTTTGTTTTCTTCAAATTTCATTATCTTGCAGGCTAGCACACGAACATAGAGAAATTGTGGTTGCTAATGCACACATAAACAACGAAATGCACAAAAATTCCAAAAAAATTTGTTTTCTTTGAATTTTTAGCACAAGAATATGATGAATTTTTAAAATAAAAAAAATTCCTTTTTCCCCTGGTTTTCTTTCAATATTTTCCTTGTGAAGTGCATGAGAATACGAAATGCACAAAAATCCAAAATAATTTGTATTTTAGCTTTTCAACATTTTACACACTAGCACACAAGTATGGTGAAAATATAATCCTAAAATATTTTTATTCGACTATAAATATTTTTCTTGTTATAACACATACGAAAATCACGAAATGTACAAAAACTCCAAAAGTTTTTGTTTTGTTCGAATTTTCAACATTTTGCATGCTCTAACACACAAATATGGTAAGATTTTAAAATCATAAAAAAAATCTTCAGTTATCAATATTTTGTTTGTTATAACACACGAGAATCACGAAATGTACAAAAATCCTAAATTTCTTTCTGTTTTGTTCAAATTTTCAACATTTTGCACGCTATAACACGTAAAGATTGTGAAATTTAAAAATCATAAAATTTTCTTTTTTATTCGGTTTTAAATATTTTGCTTATTATAACATACGAGAATCACGAAATGTACAAAAACCCAATTTTTTTTGTTTTTTTCAAAAAAAATTGTTTTCTTCAAATTTTCAACATTTTGCACATATAAGCAAGCAACCGTAGTGAAATTTTAAAAATCATAGAATTTTCTTTTTTATTCAGTTTTCAATACTTTGCTTGTTATAGCACACGAGAATCATGAAATGTATAATAATCCCGAAAAAAATTGTTTTCTTTAAATTTTCAATATTTTGCAAGCTCACACGAATTTGGTGAGATTTTAAAAATCTCAAACTTTTCTTTTTTCTTTGTTTTTTAATATTTTGCTTGTTGTAGCATATGAGAATCACGAAATTTACCAAAATCCTAAAAAAAAAATTCTTCAAATTTTCACAAATTTGTATGCTATATTTATAGCACATGAATATGGTAAAATTTTAAAAATCTCAAAATATTATTTATTCTTCGGTTTTCAAAATTTTACTTGTAAAAAATTCCAAATTTTTTTGCTTTTTTTTAATTTTCAATATTTTGCATGCTATATAGCACCCGGATATGATAAAATTTTAAAAATTGAGAAGTTACCTTTTTCGGTTTTCAATATTTTGCTTATTATTGTATACGAAAATCATGAAATGTACACAATTCCTTAAAAAAATTGTTATTTTTCAAATTTTCAACTTTTTGCACCCTGCACACGAATATGTTGACATTTTAAAAATCTCAAAATTTTCATGTTTCATCGGTTTTAAATATTTTACTTGTTTTAGCACACGAGAATCAAGAAATAAAAAAAATTAATTTTTTTCTTCAAATTTTCAACATTTTACAGGCTACACAAATATGACGAAAATTTTAAAATCATAAAATTTTCTGTTTTATTCGACTTTCAATATTTTGCTTGTTATAACACACGAGATTCACGAAATGCACGAAAACCCCAAATTTTTTTGTTTCCTTCAAATTTTCAAAATTTGCACGCTATACCACACCAATATGGTGAAATTTTAAAAATCATAAAACTTTTGTTTTTATTCGATTTTATTATTTTTCTTGAGTACACGAGAATCACGAAATATAACAAAATTCTTTTTTTCTTCAAATTTATAATATTTTGCATGCTATTATAGCACACGAATATGCATGGTGAAATTTGAAAAATCTCAAAATTTTCTACTTTCTTCTGTTTTCAAACTTTTGCTTGTTATAGCACAGGAAAATCACATAATGTACAAAAATCCCCAATTTTTTTTTTCTTTCAAATTTTCAATATTTTGCACGTTATAGTACACGAATATGATGAAATTTTAAAAATCGAAAAAATTTCATTCTTCTTTGGTTTTCAATATTTTGTTTAATGCACACGAGAATCACGAAATGCAAAAAAGTTCAAAAATTTTCGTATTTTTCAAATTTTCGACATTTTGCATGCTATAGCATAAGAATATGGTGAAATCCCAACATTTCTTGTTTTTTTTTCTTCCAAATTTTCAAAAATTTGTACGCTATAGCAGAGGAATATGGTGAAATTTTAAAAACCATAAATTTTTCTTGTCTAAATGGCAGGAAATACCCTAACATTTACCCCAATAACACAAAATACCCCGAACTTTCTAAAACCAGCATTTTGACCCTCTTAACTTTAATTGATTCCCAAAATGCCCTTATTTGAATGTTTGATTAAAATATTTATAGCAAGGTGTTTTTTGATATACTCCATAAAATTCTAAGCAAATTTGATGTACATCCGTTATTTTGCCATATTATCTATATCTCCTAGAATTCTTTAAGTTTTTTAAATATTCTCCAACATCCTTAAATGATGGTTAACTTTGACAAAAATTGATTAAAAGATATAAATATCCTCACAGTCCTTTCTTATTCCTTACATGCTCTCAAATCCCAAAACAAAAATTGCTTGATCAAATTATGTTTTCTTGTAAAATTCTATTGATTTAGGTGTTCTATTTTGCAAGTGTTGATTGATTTGGATTTTTATTGTCAGGTTTTGCACATTGCTAGGTTTCTTATGTGTTAGAATTTTCTAAAATTTGGGTTATTTAATATTAGGTTTTTTTTATTTTAGGAGTAATTAAATAGATGAGAAGAAATAAAGAGCTCATGAAAGACGAAAGAGAAAGAGAAGAGAATTAGAATGAATGGGATTAAGGGATGAGAAGAAAAAAGATGAGGTTTTGTTGGGTTGTGATGAAGAAGATGATCGTGATGATGATGAGAGTAAAATATGTATTTAATAAAAAAATAAATTGAGAAAAATAAACTTAACTGTCACTTAATAAGTTTGTGAGTATTTAAAAGAACTTAAAGAATTTTAGAAGATGTAGCTAATATTGAAAAATAATGGAGGTATATAAGAAAAAGAGAACCAAAAATATTTTTTGTTTCAATATTTAAATAAAGAGTATTTTGGGAATCAATTAAAGTTGAGAGAGGCAAAGTACCGGTTTTAGAAAGTTAGGCATATTTCCTATTATTATGGTAAATATTGGGTATTTCTTGTTATTTAGCCAATTTTATTTTTATTCGGTTTTCAATATCTTACTTGTTATAGCACAAGAGAAGCACGATATGTACAAAAATCCTAAAAATTCATGTTTTCTTTAAATTTTCAACATTTTGCACATTATAACCTGGGACAGAACTGGGTTTTATGCTTGGGGGGGGGGGGGGGCGCTAAATAAAAAGTGATTCACTTAATCTCAATATAGCCTATCTAAGCATAGAACCGGTGAATCTCTATCAGGGCTACTTTATTTTAATAAAACAATGCTTATAATTTATGAATTAATGTGTATGCTACCGATGATTAAATTATAAGGAGGTTTTAAAATTGATTTTCTTTTTTAAAAAAGTTATATCCTATGCATGTTCTCTTCTTCTTACTCTTGTCATTGATCTTGGAAGATAATTGTTGTTTTTATTTCTTTTTTATTTTATTTTTTAAAGAATAAAGTGGATGCCTTTTTAAACACTCAAAATTTGAAAATCCAATCTTTTATCTAAGTTTGTGACATTTATATCTAATATAATTGTTTATATCATATTATATATAAACCTTGATACTTAAGTTGAATAATACGTAACAATAGGATTTAAACTAATCTATTTTAACAGAATTGGATTACTTTGACTAACAAAATTACATTACACTCATCATAATGTAAAAGTTTTGTATAGTATGTATTTGGATAGAGCAAATAAGTTTGAAAAATATTTTGTTATCCTACAATTTAGGAATAAAAGTAATCATCACAAACTAAATTTATGCGCAACATAATATGTTGATTCCAAAATAACTAACCTCCTAAAATTGGGAAGACATTTCCTAACCAAGAAGCGCTTATTCCATAATTATATTAGGTGAACACCTAAATGATTCGATAGGGGCAAAATATAGCAGTTTTATAGGATTTTTACCGAGATGGGGGGCAATCGCCCCTTACCTCTATAGGTGGTTATGTCCCTAGCTATAACACACGAATATTGTGAAATTTTAAAAATCTCGAAATATTCTTGTTATAGCTAGGGCCAAAATATTCTTGTTAGCACACGAAAATCACGTAATGTATAAATATCCCAAAAATTCTTGTTTTTATTCAAATTTTAAATATTTTGCACGTTATAACACACAAATATGATGAAATTTAAGAATCATAATTTTTTATTTTTTCTTCGGTTTTCAATATTTTAGTTGTTATTGCACACAAGAATCATAAAATGTGAAAAAATGCCAAAATTTAGTTTTTTTCTTCAAATTTTCAACATTTCACACCCTAGCACACTAATATGGTGACATTTTGAAAATCTCAAAAAATTCTTTTTTCTTTGGTTTTCAATATTTTGTTTGTTATAACACCCGAGGATCAAGAAAAGTAAAGATTGCATGCTATAGAACACGAATACGGTGAAATATCAAAGATAGCAAAATTTTCTTTTTACTTCGATTTTTAATATTTTGTTTGTTATACACACTAGAATGTCAAAATGCACAAAAATCCCAATTTTCTTCTACAAATTTTCAATATTTTGCACACCATACACACGAGTGTCTTGAAACTTAAAAAATCTCAAAATTTTCTTTACTCTTCAGTTTTCAATATTGTGCTAGTTATAGCTAGGGGTGTTCCCCGGGTCGGGTTAGACCCGTTATCTGCCCGAACCCGTCTGCTTTTGACGAGTAAAATGGTCTGCAAAAGCCGCCTGAAATTGACGGGTTCAAAACCCGAACCTGCCCGCATTTGAATAGGGCGGGTTTTAAATTTTTTATAGCCCGCCTGGACTCGCACCCTTATCGGCCCGCAACCGACCCGAATTCACTTGTTTCATTAACATTTGAGCCGTTGATAGGTTTAATTTTAGGCTAAGATTAAACTCTAATCTATTTAAACTCTATTCTCGCTTCTCATATCTAAAATTTAATTGAGCCGCATCATTTTTTAATCTCCTTTCTCTTCTCATCTCTTTCCATTTTCTTAAATTATCAAATCTTGTTAGTTCTCGGTCATAAGATTTAGTGAAGAAACCTACGATTTTAATTTCTAAAATCAAAAGATTATAGAAATCTATGATTTCACGATAAAAAAAATGAGAGAAAACTAGGCTTTTATGGTTCATTGCTCTATTTCATATAAACTATACATTAAATTTAGTATGTTAAACCCGTTATTATCCGAAATCGCGTTTAACTCGCCCGAATTAATTAAAACCGAACCCGTGCCCGAAACTCGACCGAACCCGTTTGGCTCGGGTTCGGGTTTTTCTATCCATTGCAACGGGAGGGTTTAAAGTGGCTAGATAACCCGACCGACATAGCGGGTTCGGGTTCATTTATGATCAAAAACCTGCCCAACCCGACCCGTGCACACCCTTAGTTATAAAACACACAAACCACAAAATGTACAAAAAATTCAAAAAATTTTGTTATCTTCGAATTTTCAGCATTTTGCAAGCACGCTAACATGATGAAATTTTAGAAATAATTTTTTTCCTTTTTTTTGTTTTCAATATTTTGTTTATAAAGTTCATGAAAATCATGAAATATACAAAAATACCAATTTTTTTTATTTTCTTCAAATTTTCAATATTTTGCACTTTATAGCATACAAATATGGTGAAAATTTAAAAATCACAAAGTTTCTTTTTTATTCAGTTTTCAATATTTTTCTTATTATAACACATGAAAATCACGAAATGTACAAAAACTTCAAAAAGATTTGTTATCTTTAAATTTTCAACATTTTGCACGCTATAACACATGAATATGGTGAAAATTTTAAATCATAAAATTTTCTTTTTTCTTTGGTTTTCAATAAACTGCTTGTTTTATAGCACACGAGAATCACGAAATATACAAATATCCTCAAAAAAAATTGTTCCCATTAAATTTTTAATATTTTGCACGCTAAATTTTTTTCCTATATCACACGAAGATTGTGAAAATTTTAAACTCATAAATTATTTTTTATTTGATTTTCAATATTTTGCTTGTTAAAACACAAGAGAATCACGAAATGTACAAGTACCCTAATTTTTTTTCTGTTTTTCTTTAAATTTTCATTATCTGGCATGCTATAGCTCATGAATATAGTGAAATTGCGCTTGTTAGCACACAAATCACAACATGTACAAAAATTCCAATTTTTTTTATTCTCTTCGAATCTTTAGCAAACGAATATAATGAAGTTTTAAAAACAAATTTTCTCATTTGGTTTTCAATATTTTGTTTGTTATACCACATGAGAAGCACGAAATGTATAAAAATTCAAAAAAAAATTGATTTTTTCATTCAAATTTTCAACATTTTAGGATCTATAGCACACAAATATGGCGAAATTTTAAAAATCCTAAATTGTTTTATTCGGATTTAAATAGTTCGCTTGTTAAATCCCAATTTTAAAAAAATATACCACACGAGCATCACGACACGAGCATCACGAAATGTACAAAAACTTCAAAAGTTTTGAAGTTTTTGTTTTTCTTCAAATTTTCAATATTAACGCTGCACACGAATATGGTGAGATTTTAAAAATCATAAAATTTTCTTTTTTCTTCGGTTTTCAATATTTTTTTTGTTATAGCACACGAGAATCACAAAATGTATAAATAACCCAAATTTTTTTGTTTTCTTCAAATTTTCAATATTTTGCATTCCATAGCCTAAAAGGATGGTGGAATTTTTTAAATCATAAAATTTCCTTTTTTCTTCGGTTTTCAGTATTTTTTTATAACACAAGAATCAAGAAATGTACAAAAATCCCAATTTTTTTTATTTCAAATTTTCAACATTTTGCACATTATAGTATATAACCACAGTTAAATTTTAAAAATCTTAAAATTTTCCTTTTTATTCGGTTTTCAATATTTTACTTATCACACGAATCATGAAATATACAATAATCCCCAAAAAAATTCGATTTCTTCAAATTTTAAATATTTTGCATTCTCACACAAATATAATGAGATTTTAAAAATCTTAAAATTTTCTTTTTTCTTCGGTTTTTAATATTCTGCTTTTTAAAGGACATGAAAATAACGAAATGTACAAAACCCCCCAAAAAACTGTTTTCTTCAAATTTTCAATACTTTGTATGCTAACACTAAAATTATGAAATTTAAAAATCTCAAAATTTTATTTATTCTTCGGTTTTCAATATTTTACTTGTTCACCAAATGTACAAAATCTCAAAAAAAAATTGTTCTCTTCAGATTCTCAACATTTTGCATGCTATACAACACACGTATATGCTGAATTTAAAGAATCAAATTTTTTCTTTTTTCTTTGGCTTTTAATATTTTACTTGTTATTATGACACACAAGAATGAAATATACAAAAATCTCCAAAAAAATTTCTTTCAAATTTTTAACATTTTGCATCCAATAGCACAAGAATAAGATGTCATTTTAAAAATCTCAAAATTTTCATCTTTCTTCGGTTTTCAATATTTTGGTTGTTATAGCACACGAGAATCAAGAAATGTAAAAATTCCCGATTTTTTTTGTTTTATTCAAATTTTCAACATTTTGCAGGCTATGTGGTGAAATTTTAAAATCATAAAATTTTCTTTTTTATTCCGATTTCAATATTTAGATTGTTATAGCACATGAGAATCACGAAATGTACAAAAACCCTATTTTTTTTAATGTTTTTTCAAATTTTCAACATTTTGCACACTCACATGAATATAGTGAAATTTTAAAAATCATAAAATTTTCTTTTTTATTCGGTTTTCAAAATTTTGCTTGTTATAACACAAGGGAATCATGAAATATACAATAATCCCAAATATTTTGTTTTCTTCAAATTTTCAGTATTTTGCATACAATTAGCACGCACGAATATGGTGAGATTTTAAAAATCCTAAATTTTCTTCGTTTTGAGGTTTTTAATATTTTGTTTGTTATATCACATGTGAATCACGAAATATACAAAACCCCCAAAACCTTTTGTTTCCTTCAAATTTTCAATATTTTGCATCTAGCACACGAATATAGTGAAGTTTTCAAAATCTCAAAGTTTCCTTATGGCTAAATGGTTGGAAATACTCCTAAAATTTTCCCCAATAATAGGAAATACTCTAACTTTCTAAAACCAGAATTTTCCCCTTCGACGCTAATTGATTCCTAAAATGCCTTTTATATAAATATTTAATTAAAAAATATTTCTTTTTCTCTCTTTCTTATGTACGCTCATTATTTTTTCTATATTGTCCACTACTTTCAAAACTCTTTAAGTATTTTAAATACCCCCAAACTTATTAAGTGACTGTTAAGTTTATTTTTTCAATTTAGTTTATTTTTTTAATACCAACTTTACTCTCATCATCATCGTCGTCATCTTCTTCCGCACAACCGACAAAACCTCACCTTCTTATTCTTTCTTCTCTCGTTCATTCTAATCCTTTTCTTTTCTTCTTTGTTTTCATAAGCTCTTTGTTTCTTCTCTTCTCCTCTCTTTACTCCCAAATTAAGAAATCATAATATAAAAGAATCCAAATTAAGAAAAATCTAACCCAAAAGAAACCTAGATTTATGCAAAACCTAACATAAAAAAACCAAATCAATCAACACTTACAGGAAAGAACGGGTAAATCAATCAAATCTTATAAGAAAACATAACCAAATCAAACAATTTTTGTTTTGGGAATTGAAAGCGTGTAAGGATTAAGAAGGGATTGTGAGAATATTTACATTTTTTTAATCAATATTTGTTAAAATTAACCATCATTTAATGATGTTGTATTAAAAAAAACTTAACAAATTTTGGGAGGTGTAAGTAAGATCGGAATAATGGGGGTACATCACATCAAATTTGCATAGAATTTTAGCGGTGTTTCAAAAAACCTTTGATATAAATAAATTAATTAACTATTTAAATGAAAGGTATTTTGGGAATCAATTGAAATTGAGGGAAACAAAGTGATGATTTTAGAAAGTCAAGGGTATTTCTTGTTATTAGGGTAAATGTTAGAGGCATTTCCTGCCATTTATCCTTTTCTTTATTATTCGGTTCTTAATAATTTGCTTGTAGCACACAAGAATTCATGAAATGTACAAAAACCCTAAAAAAATTGTTTTCTTCAAATTTTCTAAAATTTGCACGCAGCACACAAATATGGTGAAATTTTAAAATCTTAAAATTTTATTTATTCTTTGGTTTTCAAAATTTTACTTGTAGCATACGAAAATCACCAAATGTACAAAAATCCCAAAATTTTCTTTTTTTTCAAATTTTCAACATTTTGAATGCTATAACACACGAATATGATAAAATTATGAAAATCGAAAAGTTTTATTTTTTCTTCGATTTTCAATATTTTGCTTGTTATTGGACACTAGAATAATGAAATGTACAAAAAACCAAATTTCTTTTTGTTTTTTTGCAAATTTTCAACATTTTGCATCCTATATAGCACATGAATATAGTGACATTTTAAAAATCTCAAAATTTTCATGTTTCTTCGGTTTTCAATATTTTACTTGTTTAAGCACACGAGAATCAAGAAATGTAAAAAATCATAATTTTTTTGTTTTCTTTAACTTTTCAACATTTTGCAGGCTCACACGAATATGGTGGATTTTTAAAATCATAAAATTTCCTTTTTATTCGGATTTCAATATTTTGTTTATTACACGTAGCACGCGAGAATCATGAAATATACGAAACCTCTAAAAAAATGTTTTCTTCGAATTTCCAATATTTTGCACGCTATACCACACGAATATATTGAAATTTTAAAAATCATAAAATTTTCTTTTTTATTCAGTTTTCAAAATTTTATTTGTTATAGCACAAGATAATCATGAAATGTACAATAATCCCAAAAATTTTGTTTTCTTCAGATTTTCAATATTTTGCATGCTATATACCATATGAATATGATGAGATTTTAAAATTTTTATATTTTTTCGGTTTTTAATATTTTGCTTCTTATAGAACATGTGAATTACGATCTGTACAAAAACCCTAAAATTTATTGTTTCTTCAAATTTTCAAAAATTTGCAAGCTGCACACGAATATGGTGTAGTTTAAAAATCGAAATTTTTTCTTTTTTTCGATTTTCAATATTTTGCTTGTTATCGCACACGAGAAACACGAAATGTATAAAAATCCCAATTTTTTCCTTCAAATTATCAGCATTTTGCACCCCACAAGAATATAGTGACATTTAATAAATCTTGAATTTTTTCTTCCTTTTTCTATATTTTGCTTGAATAGCTCACAAGAGAATCAAGAAATGTTAAAAAATCCTAAATTTTTTCTTTCAAATTTTCAACATTTTTCCGGAACACACGCATAATTAAAAATATAAAAAAGAAAATCTTTTCATTTTTCAATATTTTGCTTATTATAGCACTCTTAAATTTCAAAATTTACAAAAATCTAAAAACTTTTGTCAATATTTTGCACGTTATACCACACAAATATAGTGAAGACTTAAAAATCTCAACAAAAAAAAAATTCTTCGGTTTTCAATATTCTGCTTGTATAGCGCAGCACACAGTAATCATGAAATGTACAAAAATCTTCAAACTTTTTGTTTTCTTTAATTTTTCAACATTTCGATCGCTATAGCACACGAATATAATAAAATTTTGGAAGTATCAAAATTTTCTTTTTTCTTCTGTTTAAATTTTTTTATTTGTTATAGCGCACGAGAATCATGAAATATACAAAAATCATATTTTTTTTATTTTTAAATTTTCAATATTTTGCATGCCATAGCACACGAATATGGTGAAATTTTAAAATTCTCCGAATTTTTTATTCTCTTTGGTTTTGAATATTTTGTTTGTTATAGGACACCAGAATAAAGAAGTGTATGATAGTCCCGATTTTTTTTTACTTTCTTCCAGTTTTCAACATTTTGCATGCTGTATAGCACTTGAATATGGAAAAATTTTAAAAATCTTAAAATTTTCTTTTTTCTTTTCTTTTCTATATTTTACTTTTTACAGTACATGAGAATCACGAAATATACAAAAATCCCAGAAAAAAAATCTTCAAATTTTCAATATTTGCCACATAGCACATGAATATGATGAAATTTCAAAAATATCAAATTATTTCTTCGGTTTTCAATATTTGCTTGTTATATCATACGAGAATCATGATATGTAAGAAAATCCCAGAAACTTTTTTTCTTTCAAATTTTCAACATTTTGCATGTAGCACATGAATATGGTGAAATTTTAAGACATCTTAAAATTTTCTTTTTTTAGGTTCTCAATATTCTTCTTATTTTAATTCATGAGAATGACGAAATGTAAAAAAAATCCCAAAAGTTTTTGTTTTCTTCAAATTTTCAACATTTTGCACTCAAATATGATGAAATTTCCTTTTTTCTTTGATTTTCCAATATTTGGTTCGCTATATAGCACAAGAAAATCATTAGATTTTCAAAAAAAAAATTGTACTCTTCAATGTTTCAATATTTTCCATTAAGCACATGAATCAGAATTTTCTGTTTTCTTTCTTTTTTAATATTATGAATGCTATATCACACAAAAAAAATCATGAAATTTTTAAAAATCTTAAAATTTTATGTTTTCTCCCGTTTCTTAATATTTTGGTTTTTAAATATCATGCATGCTTTAGCATATGATAACCATGAAATTTACAGAAATCCTAAAATTAATTTTCTTCAAATTTAAACATTTTGCATCTTACCACACGAAAATTACGTAATTTTACAAAATCTCAAACTTTTCTGTTTTTTTCGGTTTTCAATATTTTGTTTACAACATATGAAAGTCGCAAAATTTTCGAAAATCGCAAAATTTTCAAAAATCTCAACATGTCTTCTCAAATTTTTAAAAATCTAAAATTTTTATTTTTTTCAATATCATGCATACCATACCTTATGAAAATCGCAGAATTTTCAAAAATCTTAAATTTTTCTGTATTCTTCAAAATTTTAATATTTTACATGCTATACTTCTTGAAAATAGTGAATATTTAGAATATGTCAAAATTTTCTATTTACTCTCTCTCTCTCTCTCTCTCTCTCTCTCTATATATATATATATATATATATATATATATATATATATATTCTTAACCCTAAATTTTTTTTCTTCTGTTTCTTCTGATTTTTCAATATTTTGTAAAAATCTTGAAATTTTTCAATATTTTACCGGTAAAACCTAAATAGCGAAAGAAAAAAATAAGAAAAGAAATTTAAAGATGGGAATGATTACAATTTTTCATCATATAAGCCTAATTGTAAAGGATAAAAGGATGCTAAATATTGAGTAGGGAGGTAATAAAATTTTTTCCATGATCCAAATGTCGTAAGAGAATAAATAGAAGGTAGATAAGAATTTTTCCACCGGAGTTCAGGATAGACAAGGGAATATTGAAAAGAATATTCTCTTATATATATATATATATATATATATATATATATATATATATAAAATCAATTACCCAGATGATCCTAGCAAAATACATTGATAAAGAAGAGCCTAATTAACCTTAACTTATATATAAATTTCTTGTTGGCTATCAGTCATCAAGTACAAACTTAAAAAGAATGAACAGTGGAGACACAGTTTCTTATAAAACCAGAGAAATATAAACACAATAAAAAGAATGAATAATGGAAACTTCACTCCCCTTCTCCCTCAATACAACAATGTGGTTTACTAGTCAATCATGCCTAATATTTTTACAGAAAAATACCCTTATCTTCAATAAATCTAGTCTCTAAGGCTACATTCCTCTGGCAAAGTAGGGAACCTCTCAAAATCCTTGCAATAATCATAGATAACCAAATTTCTACCGACCCATCCTACATCTTCTTGTTGGCTATCCGCAAGATTCCAAGCTTCAAACTGGTCCCACCAGTACTCGGTCGTCGTGGCGACACATGCAGGGTATGGATCTTTCCATTGGCAGCCGTCGACACTGAAGTCTTTGTAGCTGGAGACGAAGGGAGCTTTTTTCCAATCAGTTTTCTCCAGGCCGCCTCTCGTGGCCCAGTCGTCGGCGTTCCATATGCTAGAGAATAAGTACATTGGCTTCTCGTTTGGGAAGAAGTTGTTCGGCTTGCCGTTGTTTTTGAACACTCTTATGGGGACTCTGTCAACATAGAACCTGCAGTCGTGTCAAGATTAAGATGTTCAGATTGTAATTCCTATAGATGGTGGACCTATGTAATTTCAGTTCATTTATCACACATGAGGATGGAATTGTTGAGCATTCATTTGTTAGTGCGTGATTGAAATAGTCCACATCTAAAAGTTTGAATAGAAGTGGACATAAATTTGAAGTTGGGCATTGGACCTACAAGCATAAGATTTTAGATTGATCCTAGTTCAATCTCTTCACTATTTGATTTCTCTAACCTGCAACTGAATCCTAAGCTCATTGGCCACACCCCAAATTAACTGAAAATTCAATTTCTATTACAAGAAAAATGAGTGTACTCACACAATGTGGTGGTTGTTCCATAGAATGGAATAGGTGTGAAAGTCCGCGGTTGGATCAAACCAAAGCATATGCCTCATCTCTCTCGAACCAACGCCACTCTTATACACATTGGTCTGCAGCGTGTACGGCTCTCCACTTCTATTACCCAAGAACTCAAAGTCCAGTTCATCCCTCTCTGGCGCAGCGTCCAAATCTGAACACATCTGTTTTCATCGAATCAATTGAAAAATCAGTTCAAAACCACACATTTCCCACTTCTATTATATTCTTTTTGGCTACATTACATCGAAACATGTAAACTACCTCATAGTTATTTTTATTACAGTAAGCTCGCTCAAACTTTGGTTTTATGGGAGTTCTTTTCCATAAAACTACCCGTAATGCAGTATTTTAACAGAGCTTACTGTAAATAAAACGTTATGGTACTAAAGAGTAATTTAGTGTAATTTAGCTAAATCTTCGATATACTCACATAATAAGCTGTGACAACACCAGCAGAATCGCCCCCGACAAGCTTCAGCTTCATGCTGAACCACCCGAATCTATATCGATGTTTAGTTTGGAAGCCGCAGCCTATACATTATCGATTTGGCTATTAATAAGAGTTTCTGTGATTGAAACATGAGAAACGAGAGGAGATGTGTGTGTATATACCTGCTTGTTTGTCAAGAGAGAGATACCAAATTTGACCATCTGGAGATGTTTTGAAATGATCCTCTTTGCACGTTGCGTCGAAGTTATCCTCGAAAGAGAAAGAGTTGGACGCTGCATTAGAAGAGCTTAGTGATCCTGCAAGATATAGAACCAAAAGCCATGAGGAGAGCCATAACCCCATGTTTTAAGTTCTCAAGTTGAGAGCGAGGTTTCTGAAAATTTCTCACTCATTGTGTGTGAAGACATCATATATATGCAGGGTTTTTTCAAACTATAGATCTGGTGAGGGTTTGAGTATGTAGCCACCACACCAAATTGAAGTTGTGGAGATTGGGTCAAAATGTCTAATACAGATCTGACAGCTAATCCATGTGGGTGATAGTGGAAGACTTAAGGCTGCCATCACTGTACATTAATTGAAGTTGAACTTACATAAAACAATTATTAAGACTTACCAAGCAAAAAATAAGAAATTTCCTAAAGTTCTAATATATATAACCTTTTACTTTATTTTTGAATAAGGATGAAAGCATCACCCTGTTTCCTCAAAGAGAATATGATAAAATAAACCCACAAATTCCAATTTATGCAAAATCCAATAAATTTAATTTTGTAGTCAAGATATTATGCATGATTTATAAGAAGTGGAACCGATTCTTACATATTAGGAAAATGTGATTGTTTCTTAAGGAGGTTGCTGGGCCTGGGGAGCTCCCCAGGTCCGGTGGCTGCGAACACATGCGCAAAACCCATGCAGGCGGGGGCGGTACCCACCTGCTCGGGTGCTTGTGACTGCATTCTCAGGCACGAGCCAGAGGCGCTCCCCCTAGGCCCATTTTTGTCATTCTTAAATGCTTCGTTTTTTTAAGTGAAGCAGAGACTTTGACATGTGCCTATGAACCAAGTCATTATCGTAACAATAATTATCCATACCAATCTAACAATTTCTCACATATTAAGAAAGTGTAAACTATAGAACTCTCTCCACAGGAAAAAGGAAAACATCTGAGTTAAATATTTATCACAACTAATTGATTAAGGTTGGATACAATTTCTAATTATTGCTACACAAAATATTTTAGGTGTATAAGAATCATACACTGAGGTGCCCACATTCATTTTGTGAAGACATGATGAGGAATCCAGGCTGCCTTAGGCTGTCCAAACAAGATGAAGTCAAAAGCAGAGTGGGGGCAACATGTGGTTTGTACAATAAAAATCACAGGGAATTTTGAAAAGAAGAGAAGGTTGCATGATTGGCTGTTAAACAATGGAAATTTTCCCATTGGGTCTCACATAGGGTTCATTGGCTTTGGGTTTTGGGTATTGGGTTGTAACTTGTAAGAGATTAATTTTAGCATGAGGGGTGAATTTTGAATGGCTCAAAAAAGACTGAGGCCATTCTTTTCTTTTAAAAGGCTAAACTAAAGTTTTCTGACATTGTAATATGCTTCCATATGATGTACTGTCATTGTATTTTCTATTATTGGCTTCAAGATAATGACTTTATGGTAGGTTATTGGCCGACACAGATTGAAAAAGATTAAAAGCTATTTTCCAAACAAATTAAAATGGTAATCTTATTCTACTGGTCTACTCGATTAAAGCTGGAAATAGGGATGTAAACGGATTAAATACAGATCGGATATAGGTGTAACTGTATCCGTGTCAGTAATTGTTGACGGACGTGAATATGGATATGGATAATTAAAACTTATTTGAAAAAATTTGGATATGGATACAAATATAAAACGAATATCATAAAAATTATATTCATACATAATATATTGAGTAGGATATTAAATCAAATACAAATACTAAAGAAATATAGGTGTTACCATATCCGTGTCGGGTAAGCGTTGGTGAATAAGAATACGAATATGGATAGTCATCGGAAATGAAAATCAATATCCGTATTTATAAAAGTTAGATACAAATATGGATTCCATTCGGATCATCCCCGTATCCGTTTACATCTCTAGCCAGAAGCCTTCAACTTTGCACTGTTGGTTTTGAATGAAAAACCTATGTAGTAGATTAAGATTAATGGAAGTTCTCTTTACAAAGAAATTTATGGAAACAATACCTTGGGCAGGGGTAATCCTTTAGGATTAGTCTGATATTTTCTGGTTCTGCGAACAAAAGATTGTTTATCTGGGGGCTCATTGTTCTTGGCATATTAAAGAGGATTGTTCTTCATGGTTACATAAATATTTAGAGGCATAGAGTAATTGTGCTTTCTTGGTTTTAACAAGAGGTTTGACAAGGTGTACACAAAACCTTAGCATCTTAATTATTAAATCATATTTAACTTGTTTTGATGTTCAAGAGAGAACCGTATGCAGAATAATATTTAAACTGAAAGAAGTGTACCTGGGTGTAGCTACAATCAACAGCCCTCTTAACTCAGAATCAAACTGGCAGCATCCCCAGAAACATCAATTCCTTATTAACTGATAAAAGAAGCAAAAACATTAATAACTATAATGACAGGACAAATGTATGAAGATCATGCTCAAAGAAAGAAATTTAAAATGAAATGAACGGCACGATTATGATCATTATAACTTCATCAACTAACCAATTTGAGGTTGTTATCATCATCGTTGTTAGTTTTCTTTTCTATGTTTCTCCCTTTCTAATATACTACATTTTCATGCTGAACAAGTAATGCATTAGGTCACAACTACAAAGCCAACGACGAAGATTTTCTCTGCAAGCGTCTTTTCTCTATTAATAACATCATCACAGATAGCAAGAAATGACATGATGCATGAGTTACAAGTAACAGCAGATGCAACTAATGAATTTAAACAATTAAACTTACATTATCAAGCCACTGAATTATTCTCTGACACAATCCAACTGCATCCAGGCTTCTTCCCAAAACCATTCTTCCTCATTTGTTCTCTAACACTCGTTGCTTCTTTCCACTTCCCCTTAGATGCATTGATGTTAGCCAACATAACATATATCGCCGTATTCTCTGGTTCAATCTCCAAAAGAAACTCAGCTGCAATTTTCCCCAGCCTCAAATTACCATAAGTACTGCAAGCACTCAACAATGTCCACCAAATATGAGAATTTGCTCGAACCTGCATGTTATTAACCAAACTTTCTGCTTCGTCTAAATGTCCAGCTCGGCTTAAAAGATCGATCATACAAGAATAATGATCAATTTGTGGTTCTAGTCCATAATCTTTGATCATCAAGGAGAAAATTGAAAGGCCCTCTTCAAATAAACCTGAATGGCTACAAGCCGAAAGAACAATGGTGAAAGTTGCATTATCGGGAATAATATTTGATTTTTGCATCAAATTGAAGTAATGGATGGCCTTGTCTCCATCTCCATTTTGTGAATAAGCTGTGATAACTGCGTTCCAAGAGACTACATCTGTTTCAAGTATTTCATTAAAAACTTCTAAAGATGAATCTAGATCCCCACATTTTGCATACATTGTGATAAGCGAATTTCCTAAGGCTGTTTCATGACAAAACCCAGACTTAAGAGCAAAACTATGGATCTGTGATCCTAATCTCAGAGCAGATACTGTTCCACAAGTACTTAACACGGTGCTGAGAGTGTAGGAATTTGGTTTGAGCCCTGAATATAGAAGGTTAGTAAAAGACTGCAAGCTTTCCATTGGAAACCCGTTCAAAACGTATCCTGCGATGATAGAATTCCAAGAGATAAGGTTCTTGAAGGACATCTCAACAAAGGTTTTGTAAGCACTGCCTATCTCTTCGCACTTAGAATATGCGGATATAAGAGCATTGCAAACTTCAATGAATAAGCTTGACCCATTTTTAACAACTACAGCATGGAGCATTTGTGCATGCTTTGCAACTAGTGAGCAGGCTACTAAGCTCCCATAAGTGAATTCGTCAGGTTCAGTCCCTGCACTCAGCATCTGACAGTATAACTCAATCGCCGTCTCCAAGCAATTTTCCTGACTATATCCTGAAATCATAGAATTCCAAGATATCACGTCCTTGTCATAAATCCTATCAAATACTTGTCGAGCGCTGAGCAAATCTCCACAACCTGAATACATAGTCACTGCAGCATTGCCCACCAACAAAGAATTCTCGAAACCAATTTTAACCATTTGACTGTGTATTTGCTCACCGGTCTCTTTCAATAAACATGCACTCAGAACGCTTACATAGGTCAGCTCTGTCGGCCTTAAACAAGCTTCTTTCATCATGTCCTTAAACACAATCAAACCATCCTCATCCCTTTCACACCTAACCAAACCCGCAATCAAACTGTTATAAGTAATCACATCGCATACTCTGGCTTCTCTAAACACTTCAACTCCATCTGCAACAATTCCACAATTAAAATACATGGTCAACAAAGCATTCACCGCCGCAACACTAAACTCAAGAAACCCACTTCTTATAACCATCGAATGAACCGATCCTCCAAAACCCACCAGCTCCCTCGAATCACACAAGCTCAAAACGCTAGCAAAAGTATACCTATCAGACCCGATTCCGAGCCGATGCATCCTAACGAACAAGCCGACCGCAAGATCCCGACACCCATGATTAATATACCCCATCATCATCGCATTCCAAACGGGCAGCTTTCTGCTCGGCATTTCATCAAACAGCTTGTGGGCATCCTGAAACCGGCCCGTTCTACAATAAGCCGATAAGATAGTGGTGTAAGTGTAGATGTCCGGCGACGGGATCGAATCGAAGAGCATTTGGGTGGCTTCAAGAGGATGTGTCTTTGCGTAAAAGGAGAGGAGAGAGTTGGAGACATGAGGATAGGCGACGAGGTTTGTGCGGACGGCGAGAGAGTGGATTTGGGAGCCGAGAAGGCGATGGCGGAGACGTGCGCAGGATTTGAGGGAGGTTGAGAGGGTGTAGTGATCAGGGGAGTGGATTTGGGTGAAGAGGAGGAGAGCCTGGGAGTGCTGCTGGGAGTTGGTGAGTTTTGAGAGGAGAGAGTTGAGGGTGATGAGGAGTTGGGTTGGGTTTTGTGTGGCTTTTGAAAGGAGAGGGATTAATGTCTGATGATTGGGAAATGAGAGGGAATGCTCCATCACTTGCATTTCAAAGATTTTATCTATATCAATAACTCTTTTGTTGTAAAAACCCTTGGGCTTTTTGCTCTCATTATTTAAAAAAAATACATGAGCCAAATCAAAAAACCCCAGTTGCCAGTTGCAGTTGCCTGCTTTTCCCGGAATATCTAAGCAGTTGCTTATGATATCCAAACACTTGAGTGCATATAATGCCTAAATGAAATACAACTCAGGACTTTTTCACAAAAATTTTGAACAATAGTCCGTTTCCAACAATTTCGAATATTACAAAGAATTTTAGACAACTCTCGAGCGGGCCAGGGGCTTTCTTACAATTTAAACTTCTTTTTTCCTTTGGGAAATATGGGTTAATTTCTTGGACCTTACTCTCTAAAAAAAATTCACCGGCTACTTTTATTTTTCAATATCCAAAACAACCCTTGTAATATTTCAATATTACAATACTAAAGTGCTAATCTATATAGTTGGACGCCTCATCTTCTTTTGTTTATTTCCTTTTGTGTTTCTCTCTCTGGCAATGTCAAAAATAACGATAGTGTATAACACAACGTTATACTGCCGAATAGCGATAAACGCAAGTGACATTACAAATTGCATAAGCTACACAGATTACGAATTCATTATTAATAATTATTATGATCTTATTTACAATAAATTATATTGTATTGTTATAAAAGTATAAAATTAGTTATAGAACATAGAATTATTTTCACATAAATTAATAGAGATCATAACAATAAGTACCACAACTAATTTTTCTGAATTTCCAATTCTTGATTTTATAACTTCATATGTATGATTCACAATATAAACTTTGCAAATTTCGTGTTGTTTTGGATTTTTTAAAATAAAATTTGCAAATTTTATATGCATCATACAAAATATTGAAATAGGAAAGAAAACAAAAACTTTTGAGATTTTTGAAAATTCTATAATTTTGGTGTGCTATATCATCGAAAATATTGAATAACCAAAGAAATATAATATTAGAGACACATGCCAAAAACAACAGCGGCGGACGCCTGAAAGAGAAGTTCCAGACGTCTACCAGAGAACTGCCAAACAACATAACGGAGGTAAACGTCTGAAGAGGAAGAGCCAGATGAAGAATAGGAGCCAGACATCTGGACTTGACTTTTCAACAAACAACAGAGAACATGCAGACGTCTGCCTAAGGCGAACATAGTTGTTGCGGTTCTAAATTTAGTAAATCAATTTTTACCAAATTGTGGTTATAGAAAGATTCTGTTCTGATTTTATTTTCCATCATGTAATTGTATAAATATACTGCAAGTCTTAATACAAAATCAACCAAGTTCAAAACCCTAAACTCTATCTTCTTCAAGATTATTATATATAAAAGTTTTGTAATCTTTGAAAATTTCGCGATTTTCTATAAGCAGGTAAATATTGAAAAATCGAAGAAAACATTTTTTTGAGTTTTTTTTTGGAAATTTCATGAGTTTTTTTTTTGGAAATTTCATGAGTTTTTGTATGCTATATAATAAGCAAAATATTAAAAAACTAAAGAAAATAGGAATTTTTCGAATTTTGGAAAATTTCACGATTTTCGTGTTCTATAATAAGCAAAATACTGAAAAACCAAAAAACACAGAAAAATTTAAGATTTTTAAAAATTCCGTGATATTCGCGTGCCATAACATGCAACTGTAGAAAAGTTTTGCGATTTCCATATGATATATCATTATAAAAAATACTTGGATTTTCCTATAACAAGAAAAACAATGAAAAATCAAATAGAAATTTTGGGATTTTTAATTATTTCACGAGTTACCTGCCGTACAACAAGCAAAATATCGAGAGAGAGAAAAACAAAGAAAACAAAAATTTTAGAATATTTTAAATTTCGCAATTTTCATATCAGATAGCAATCAAAATATTAAAAATCAAAAGAAAAAAAGTAGTTTGAGGTTTTCTAAAATTTTCCCTATTTTTATTTTTCAATGTTCCAATTTTCGTTTGTTATGGTAAACAATATTAAAAACCAAAGAACACAGAAAATTTTAACATTTCGTAAAATTCACGATTTCCATATGCTTTTAGCATGCAAAATATCAAAATTTTAATGAAATTAATTTTTTTAAAAAGATTTTTGAAAATGTCACGATTTTCATGAGTTATATCATGCTAAATATAAAAATACGTGTCGGGACCCGGTTCTTGCTCACGGAGCAAAGTGCCACACGGAATAAAGTGTCACGCCAAGTGTCGTGTTTAAGTGGGCGGGGGCCACCTCTTGAATCCGTGGGGGCCACCTCTTGAGTCCGTGGGACCCACTGTAGAACAATGAGAACTCTTCAGAATACATTCCGAAAGGGGACAGATCTGTACTATAAATGAAATGATACCACTCTTCAATACAGAAGTGCCTTTTAAGTGAATCGACACTACAGGAGGTTAAGAACCCCGTAGTTAAGCGTGCTCGAGCCAGGAAAGTTTTGGGATGGGTGACCTCCTGGGAAGTGGCCCCTTGTCGGTTCTGGTTCGCCCCGAAGGACAAAACCATGCGGCTTCGGCCAGAGCAGACAATTTGAGTTCATTAAAAATTTCATAATTTTCATGTGTTATATCATACAAAATATTGAAACACCGAGTAAAACAAAAAACTATTAAGATTTCGAATATTTCACGACTTTAACAAGTTTAATTTTGAAAAACCGAAAATGAAATTGTTGTTGAGTTTTGAAAAGAACGTGATTTTCTTATGCTAGTATGCAAAATATTGAAATTTTGATAATTTCGTGATTCGCATGTTATATAGCAAGTAATATATTGAGAACATGAAGGAAACAAAAAATTCCGAGATTCTTGAAAATTTTGCCATTTTGGTGTGCTACATTATGCAAAATATTAAGATATGGAAATAATATAAAACTTTGAGATTTTTAAAAATTTATCACGTAAATTATTGAAATATGGAAGAAAATAGAAAAGTTTTGAGATATTTGAGAATTTCGCAAGTTTTTTTTTGTTGTATCATGCAAAATATTGAAAACAGAAAGTCAACAGAATAATTTTAAGATTTTTTAAAAATTCCTACTTCTTGTGTACGCAAGCAAAATATTAAAAATCCGAAGAAAACAAAAGATTTTAAGATTTTTGAAAATTTTGAGATTTTACGTAATAGGTGGGAAATATAGTTAATATGAAGAAAACAAATTTTGCGATCCTTGAGTGTCATATAGCAAGTAAAATATTGAAAGCCAAAGCAGACGAAAAAAATTAAGATTTTTTGGAAGTTTCGCGATTTTCATATGCTATATAACATGCATGATACTGAGAAATGGAAGAAAATGGAATAACATATCAAAATTTTTAAAAAACAAAAAATTTAAGTTTTTAAAATTTCTTGTTTTTGTGTCCTATAGAATGCAAAGTATTGAAAATTTGTAGAAAACAGAAAAATTTGGGTTTTTGTAAATTTCGTTATTTCGGGTGCTAAATGAAGAAAAATACTGAATAAATAAATAAAAAAGAAAATCTTGATATTTTTGAAAACTTCATGGTTTTCTTGTATTATAACATTCAAAATATTGAAAACAATAGAAAATAGAAAATTGTAAGAATTTTTAACATTTCTGATTTTCATTTTGTATACAAGCAAAATATTAGAAAAACCGAAAAAAAACATAAAATATTTTCCTGATTTTTTTATTTCTACAGCAAAATACTAAAAGAAACCCAAAAAAAACTTAGATTTTTGGAAATTTCTATATTTTCTAATGCTTAGCATTCAAAATATTGAAATTTTTAGAAAACAAAGAAATTTGGTATTTTTAAAGATATTCTGATTTTCCAAAAAATTTAAAAATCGAAAAAAATAAAATCATTTGGAATTTTGAAAGATTTTGCGATTTCGTTGGGCTTAACATTCAATCTATTAAAAACAATATTTGAAAATTTTGCTCTTTTCGGATTCTATGGCAATGACAATATTGAAAACCTAAAGAAAAATTCAAAATAATCCTTCATATATTTTTGCATTTGAATATCATAAATGTGAGATTTACAACTTACAAATTATATCACAATAAACTTTAAATAATCCGATTTTCTGAACTTTGGAGTTCGTATCTAGAGAAATTATTCAATATAAATAAGCCAGATAAGAGAGAAAGATGGAGAATTTCGAACACCTTTCAAGCTGCATGGTGGGATCCGTATTCTTATTTCTTTCTCTCTCATAAGCGGGCATATATGTAACGACTCTAATTTCACTGTACGAAAAATTTTAAAATTAATGTGCAGAATAGAGTTTACTAGCCTGAGCATAAGTTATAAATTTAATTTTATAAGAATAATAAGAAACAACTTGTAACCTATTAGTAAAGCTTTACACTTTTATGACACAGTCTTTGTGTTCGAATCCCATCAGCCATATATATTTTTAATGATTTTTCTTTTAAACTTTTTGGAAGCCCAAAAGTTGACATGTGCGATACACGTAAAATGAAAAAGTCACATAAAATCAAACATGTGCACAATGTTATATGAACCAAGCTAGACACGTGGCATAAATCCAGAGACTAACCCTCACCCAATGGCCGGCGAGAGTAGCCTATGGGCCGGCGGCGCCAGGCTCTCCCGTAGCTAATGCCCCCAAACTTTGCACACTAATCTCTTGGCCTACCCCCACTATCCTAGTACTGTTTGATTTTTCTGCATTTATCCAGAGAGTGTTAATTCACTCATAAATTCTATTTTAATACATTTTTAATTCTCTCTTCATTCTCAAAACCCTAATTTTATCCTATAAATACAATATCATACCTTAACCCTCTTCATTCTGAAATCTATTGTCAAAAATTCTCAAAATTTTCCAAGTCAACGAAAAGTACAAGTGAAGTTAGCACTAGATCAAGTTCCGGCGAGAATTCAAGACGATTCCGGCGACCCCGTGAAGCCACCAAACTTTCCCTCAACCTCCCTTCTTTTTTCTAAAGTGGTAAGTCTCACCTCTATACTTCTCTTTCTATTATAAAACTTCACTTTTTCAAATTACATCGGTAAGTGGAGTTATACCGATCTTTAAATTCTATTCTCTTTAGAATTGCATTTTTTCTTAAGAACCAATCATCAAACCTTGCTTGTTAATCATTAAACAATTTTTAGAAATAAGTTTCAATTTACAACTCTATGTAAAACAATTTTTATTAAGATTTTACGCTTAAATACCATGAAGTTATATATGACATTGTTTTATCATTCTTGCTTATATTACTTTTAGAAAAATCTCATGAAGTAATGACTTACCGCTCGCAAACACGCATCCTGACATAGCACGATTTTCCTTGAACAACAATTTTGTGGCAAATACGACTTTTACATCAAAATGCAATAAACTATTAAAAAACCGTATTCTTTAAATTATGTTATTTAAATTCCTTACGATTGTGCCTCTACAACCCACTTTTGGGAAATCCGATTCAGTTGGTGCGGATTATCGCACATCCATCAGACTAGTAGGGCGAGATGCAGACCTCCTCACGGAGCATACGATCTCGATAGAATTTTTAATGAAATTTTTAAGAAAAACATGATTTTCTATTTAATAAATAAATTTTATTTTTAATAATTATATATATATATATATATATATTATCAAACCATCTATTTTAAATATATAATAAATTCCATGTTTTTCTAAACAAAAGAAAATAATTACAAGTTTCATGAAAATACCATCAAAAATCAATTCAAGTCAAGTTTACACTAAAATACCTTGAACTATTCAATATATATATATATATATATATATATATATATATATATATATAATCACTAATATACCTCATTATATAAAATTCACATCCATGACAATTCTAAATAACACAAATAAATACTT
Source organism: Agapanthus africanus (assembly GCA_030015575.1). NCBI lineage: Eukaryota > Viridiplantae > Streptophyta > Magnoliopsida > Asparagales > Amaryllidaceae > Agapanthus > Agapanthus africanus. The sequence goes on along the minus strand of CM057338.1, from coordinate 978,436,575 downwards.
GAGCTTTATTTTGAAAGTATACCAAAAATATTTTTCATAAAACCCTCTTAAGTTATATTAAATTACAATAAGGACCCTAGTAAATATAGGTTTAAGCGGGACCAATTCTCTTGAGCCTCGGGGAGCCGGAGAAAGTGGGTGCTTGCCTATTTAAGGTAGAAAACTAAAACGGGATGGTCAATGTAATTGGCTTGGAAAAAGTCACAAATCCTGCTGTCCATGTGCAGCAATTACCGATAACTTCTAAACCTAATTCAGGATTTAAATCTGTTTAAGTGTCTGACTCAATCTGAGTCTTGGTCTAATCTGAATACAAAGCAAACATGAATCCAACCATATATCCAATTCAACATGAATCCAATGTATCAAATATGAACACTTGAACTTGAACATGAATACCGAACAATACGAACATGTAACATAACTTGGTCGAACCAAGGCAATATCTTGAAGTTGACTACATGACTATCCGTTTACATCCGAACCGTTTACATGAACAACTTATACCATGGTTTTGGCAAGTCATATACTATAACTCATTACAATCAATAGAATATGCATTACGCGGTTTTTAAAGAGGTAGACTGGTACATAATGTGTTAAAAGTGATACGGAATGGTTACTAAAAGACATATATAAACATCCATTGCCGTTGTTCCGTAGGTATTGACGAAGCCTTGTACTAGGGGTTACCTTAGTCCACGGGGAAAGTTGGACTCCTCTCGTATACACTGATATATTCTGTACCAAGCTACAAACAACTGCGTTAGTATAACAAACATAAATCTGTACAATTACCAGTTCTATTCTCTCTACTTGTTCTATTCTATTCTATCTTTTGGGACTTACCGAGCGATTGTTCGCTGATGACATTCCTATTTCTTCTTTCTTTGGAATGTTGTCAGGAGAACCCAACTCTCAGGAGATCGAGCCAAGCCAGGACTATTTGGAGCAGTTCATTGAAGATACAGAGTTCTAGATCTACTTGTACTTACTTTACTTTCAATTCATATGCCATTGTTTAGGCATCGCTTTCCAGCATTGTATTAACTTTTCAGTTGCATGTAAAGAATGTTAATTAATAAAAAGTAGTTGTTTATTTACATCTCTTGTTGCTCATGTGTTATTCATTTATATTGCTTATTTACGCTTAACGTGTTTACTTCTGAGCAAATACGTCGCGGGCCTCGTCACGTCTCCTTCCCCGTATACTGGGAAGCGGGACGTGACAGGTTTTGTTGGTGACCCATGCAGGTCAGTTCTGCATGGAAACCTACATAACCATGCAGGTCAATCTGCATGAAAACCTAAGCAATATATATTACAAGAATTATAAGAATCGGCATCTAAAAACATTCTTTACATTTCAAATTCCTTGAATCTATCCTAACCCCATTTTTTTTCTTTCAAGGTTATGGATTCCTCAAACAACACCAGCACCAACGTGAATGACACAACCCCACCACCACCTGTTCTCCGCCGAAAACCGGGAAGACAAACGTCTTGCCCGAATTTGGGGGCAGATGCTATTTGGTTTTATCTGTCCACCTCTCCGAAAATGCCAAGTTGATTTATGGCACCGTATATCGGAGGTTTAGACAGATGCGGCCGTTGTAGCAGACTTCGTCAGATTCCCCCTCGTGTATGAGGGGTTTTTGATTGTGGGGACGCTCTTCCCTGCAGGCGCAAGCCCCTGCAGTTAATTACGCTGCCGCATAGCGGTAACCACTTTCTCCTTCTCCAGATGGTCACTTCGTGTCATGTGTGTTTGTTTTATTTTTGGTTGCCCATGGATTGTATGCGGAGACTAATTTATATTGTTGCCCGTAGGGCGTGGATTAGTCCAAATCCGTATTTTCTTTGATTTGGGTTTGGGTTGGTTTAAGGATCGTTAATCTTGTTTTAAATTAAGATCAACTTAAATGCTTGTTAAGGATATGTTAGTCTAAGTTTAAACTAAGATCTACTTAACAAGACTTTGGGATCATGTAGATCCAACGAAAGAGTATTTGGACTCTATCGTTTTAGTTTAAGGATGTTGCGGTCCATAAGTTTAAGGACGTCATAGTCCGTGAGTTTAAGGACGTCATAGTCCGTAGGATTTAGTTTAGAGACGTTGCGGTCCATAAGTTTAGGGACATCATAGTCCATGAGTTTAAAGACATCATAGTCTGTAAGGTTTTTTCAGTTTAAGGACATCATAATCCATGAAGTTTAGTTTAAGGACGTCACGACCCATTATTAGTTTAAGGACGTTACGGTCCATCATTAGTTTAAGGACGTTGCGGTCTATTGTTTGGATGTAATCATGGGTTTGGAAATGCACCAGATAGTTATTGGTCGTCGGGACCCACCACCTCTCTGAAGACGTTGAAGAATTACAACGACATGTATCAGAGGTGTGAAGAGATGTACCATTGAACCAAATGCCAGACTGAGAAGCAAAGGGATAAACATTATTGTAAATGCCATCTGAGATGATTAATTTTGGAAGACCTGAGCATAATTAGGGCTCGGTTAAAAACAAGGTTTTGGATTTGGGAGACTTAGCTAACTTGGGCTAAGGTTGGCCTGTCATAGTGTTAAACACCAGCATATGTTCAGCGCTCACGTGCTCCCACGTGAGGTCTTAAAGTATTGTTTAAGCACTAAAGATTTGAAGCGCTCACGTGGGGTCACGTGAGGCGCTTGAGTGTTAAACACTGAAGATCTGAAGCGCTCACGTGGGGTCACGTGAGGCACTTGAAGTAGTGTTAAATACTGAAAGTCTGAGGCGCTCACATGGGGTCACATGAGGCGCCTGAGATTTGGCACAGCTTCTTTGGATTTGTTCCCTTTTTCTTTTCTGAGTGTTGAGCACTATTGGACCACGTGGGATCACGTGAGGCGTCCCCAAAGACTGAAAGCTGCCTTTGTTTTATTCTCTTTAGAAAAGTGCTAAGCACTATTAAGGGGTCACGTGAGGCGCCCTAAGAATGGAATATGTCTTAAGCTTATTCCCTTTTTGCAAAGGTTTGTTCAGGGGTCACGTAGGAGCACGTGATCTGTAATTATCATGTTTGTTCTCCTCTTCCTGTGTAGAGCCCCTGAATCTTGATTTGTTCACTGAGTTTGCTCCAGAACTGAACTAGATCTTCTTCCTATCCTGCACACTTGCATAAAAACTAATCAAAATAACAAGATGATTTTTTTTGTTTTGTTTTTATATTTTTCAATTTTTATACTTTTTAATTTTTTTAATTAATCCGAAATTACATAAAGAAATAAACTACTGTCTTCCCGGCAACGGCGCCATTTGATTGGTACGCTTTTTCTGCGTGCTTAGTTTTTTAATTACCGCAATCAATACGGTTTCGCTTGGTAGCTAGCCGGTTGAGTACGGGTCGATCCACAGGGAGATGGAATCTTTTTCTTTATATTTTAACGAGTTAAATCCAAATATTTTGAGTTTTGTTTTAAGATCTACTAATGAGATAAAGAATGATAAAAAACTTGCTAGGGTTAGGATTAGATTAGTTCGAGTTAGGAATTTCTCACTTCTTTCAATGCCCTTCTTAATATCGGCGTAATCGGCAACAATGGGGATTAGCACGACTAGGAAGGAACTTACAAGTATAAGCTAGGCTTTCCATGCTTAGTTTCTTCCTTTTGGTCCTTGTCCGCCCATTCTTGGCTCTTAGGCCTAACCTCCGGTTAATTCAACCACAACCAGTCTAACTTTGGAATCACTGCTATCATGTAGGATAGGGTGCCTTAGTGAGCGGATTGTGGTTCAATTAAAGAGAGTCCGAATTAAGGTGTTGGGCAAAGAAAAGAGTGAGAGAGATTTCCTTCTCTCAAACTTTTCTTCTCCTGCCCTAACAAGTGAGAGCTTACTCACCCATTAAAAAGATAAAAACAAAAAGGAAGGTAGAAAGAAATGAGGTTAAGTAGAAATTACAGCTAGCAATTTAAGACCTCACATTGGCAAGGATCTTACTCAAGCATCATCGTTGTTAAGGATAAAGAAAAATAGAAGAAGAAAAAGAAAAAGAAAAAGAAAAAGAAAAACAATAAAATAAAGCGACTAGTTTAGCAAATACAAAAAAAATTGCAAACAATAAATAGACATGCAAGATAAAAAGAACTATTTTTTTATTATTAATCAACGCTCATAAACTCACTACAATTTTTTATAGAGAAATATAACAAAGAAGAACAGAATTAATCCTAAAATCTAAATAAAAAAAGGCACCCCCTAATTTGGCTTTGAGCTCTGCTATTTATAGGCAGGAGAGTGAAACCCTAGGTATACATTCTGAGCTAAACACGAGTTTACAAAACTACCTCAAGAGAGCCGAGTCAACGCTGCTTCAACTGCCACCGACACTGTTCAGACGCGGCCGCGGAACCGCGGCAGAAGTGCCTATTTGGCCGTGGTTCCGCGGCCGTTTGGTAGAGTTGACTTCTCGTTTTTTTATGGGTTTCTTCATGTTGTTGTTCTCTTCTGTTTTGTACACTTGGTTTCTCAGAATCTCTTCAGTTTTCTTCCAGATTTTTAGCAGTGCAAAATGATGTGGACTTTTGCCTTGAGTTCCGCGTTGAAGTCTTGGATCTTGTGCTGTCCTTGTGCTATGTGCATTGAAGTGACCAATGATTTGCCATTTTGTCCCTTGAACTGGTAGACGGTATCATACGGATGGTGAGCGGAGATCAGTATTTATCTGTTGTTGGTCATAGTCCCGCATTTGTTGCGACTTTTCATGAATTTCATTGTAAAGAGCTGAGAACATGTAACCTGCAATTATTCAGCAAACACGGATCAAAAGTACCTACCTATATGCAATGTGATCAAGAATGGGCGGTATAAAAATGTAAAAATCTGATATGAACAAGCTCCAAGCAGGACACCATTGCTGATTCGACAATGGAAGCGGAGCGCACAACTGCTTGAGATGCCGCAAAAGAAGCAGTTTGGATGAAGAAGTTCTTAACAGATCTTCAGGTGGTTCCGTCCATTGTTGATCCAATACCTCTGTATTGTGACAACAACGGGGCTATAGCTTTAGCAAAGGAACCAAGGTCCCATCAGAAGTCCAGACACATCTTGAGGCGGTATCACCTCATCAGGGAGATCGTGGATCGCTGGGAGATCGAGATTCGGAGAGTTGCTACTTAGGAAAACACTGCAGATCCATTCACAAAGGTCATCCCTCAGACGTAGTTCGAGAGGCTATTCGAGATGATAGGTCTGCTATATGCCAGCATATGTCTTTAGTTCTTGCTTTTTTCCAGGATTATGAAATCCGTCGGTATGTATGGCCCATGATTATATAAGATCATGAGAAAAATTCATAGGCTTGGATTTCTCAGAGCAGGAATTCCTGATTGTGGATGGATAGAGTAGATTTAGAAAAGAAATTTGATTTAAACTTATTTATTTGGCTAAATTTCACAAAAGTAATATGAACTCAGCTGATTTGTAAGAATCATGCTCCAAGTATTGTAGCTTGTAAATACATATCTTTGAGCTTTTAGTGGATTAATACCATGAGCTTTTAGACCTTTTCAACTTAAAATCTGATCATGCTCAAAAGTGGTATTTCCCCATATCATGACACGTGGCAAGTGACGTGTCCCAGAAATTATGAGAAAGGATCAAGATCGGTACGTTGGAAGCATACCTCGGGCCTTCGAACCGAGAAAGTTCCCGACCTTCGGCGGCCTTCCAGGCCACCCCTACGATCACCTTACAAACGACCATCGGCTCGCCTCGGAGCCCTCCCGCACGCTGAGTTCCCTCGGCCCTCCAGCTCGCCTCCGAGTTATCGCATATCCAAGATGCCTCGGCCTTCCGCTCGTTCCCGAGCCTCCCGCCGAGCGTAGCTTCCTCGGTCTCACCGACCGACCCAGGGAACCGATCAAAGGCGCCTCCGCCACGGCTCCGCGAATCTCTCCAGACGCGAGATATCTGCAGCCCATGATCCCGCGTTCCACGCCATCGCGGTCCCCCATTAACGAGCACATCTCGTCATTAATGGGGAATCCCACCTATCACGCGGGCGTAATGGCCGGCGTGAATCTCGCGCCCGCCTGCCCATGGTTGCCACTATATAAACCCCTCTCTCAGACGATTCAGGAAAGCCAATTTTACCCCAATAGGCCGTTACTCTGCCAAAATACCCCGTCTAATTTGATCGTTGGAGGGTCCTCGGTGGCACAACCACCCCGGGACTTCTTTGCAGGTATCTCGACCTCAACCACATAAAACCCATTGAGATCCACACGCTTTAGGAGGCAACCCTCCAACTCAATCTCAGCCATCCATCAGTGCTCGCTGCAGATCAACGGAAGGTAACATCTGAAAGTGATCCAGAGATCCATCAGTTAGCGTCGTCTGTGGGAAACGTTAGTTTCACTCAACGAAAGTTCATCTTCCGATCTCGACTTTGTTAGTTGTATGTATGCCCTAGAGGCCAGTATTGTACAGATGATATATATTATATTGGATGCTTGGACATATATAGAAAGGACTTTCTTGCTCGATATGATAGTATGCTATCTGGTTGCTCTTTATCTTAACATGTATACTTGTCTCTTTATACTGTCTTATAGTTACATGTTGGTAAAGCCCTTAGGATGTGTACTTGACTACCTGGACTATGATGCAGATCATACTAGTGGGGACATGGTAGTCCATAAGTACATCCTTCAAGGTCCCTAGTCATGGGTGTATCGAGACGGGGCATCGATATACCAGTGTAGACTAGCATATACGCTTCTCGACCCATGAGATGGGCGGTGGATGATCCCATATCCATTGGTGTTTGATATCAGAGATGGTGTACGGGTGCTCAGTGGAGACTGGGTACACTGGACGGACTCGCCGAGAACTCCCAGATGGTATTATACCTTACGTCAGATGGCAGTTTTCTGGTGACACTTGTGCAGGTTAGTCTGTAGACCCGAGATCGTCATAGAGTCTTGTGTGATTGCCACTGTGCTTTGATTTCCACCTTACCAAGTCCATGAGGGCATGCAAAACGGTGGTTTTTGGGTACAGTCCTGAGTCACATGGAGGCAATGAGCGATAGGAGGGGTTTCGTCTCTCCCGGTATCGGGGGTTGATGTTGCGCTGTGCTCGATTGGCCGTAACAGGGAAGTCCCTGGCCAGGGCTGATTAGAGATTTACTGGTAAGTGTTACCAGTAGTTTCTCGATCCGTTATGAGCCTCACATCGGCACGACTTATCGGTTATTGGGGTATGACATTTACCACCCCTAGACTTGATATGCGACATATCAGACGAGGAGACCGGACTGTACGGGAAGTGTTACCGGCAGGCTTTTACAGGAGTTGGAGCGGGCTTGCTTGCTGATCTTCTGATCGCTCAATACCCGGGTAGCCGTTACGTCCAGCTAGTACCGCTGACGGCTTGTGGGTGCTTGATGTGATCATCACCTACTGCCGGCGTATTGACGAGTCTTTAGAGTCCTACATAGAAGTTTTACTGGCTCAGGCAAAACGAAATAGGAGCGCATATGTGATATGTGCGGGACTGAGAATAATACGAGTATGTGATGCCGTATTCTATTCTCGTGACTTAATGTATCGATCGGTTATATATGATATAGTCGGGTTATCGAATCAAGTGTTGATTCGATAAGTCGATACATTGGATGTTAGTCGGTTATATGTGATATGACCGGATTATTAAGTCAAGTGTTGATTTAACAATTTATTGTATAATTGTATATTTGATATACTAGTTTGCATTAACTAACACTTGTTCACTTTAGGTATTTTCTCATATGCACACTTGAATATATATATGTGTGATATATATATTAAAAGTGTTTTCTTTTGTATCATGGTTGATGATACACTAAACATGGGTGTGTAAGACATACACCATACTATAAAAGATGGTGGTTAATATTTATTTAAGGTAATTACAAATTAGTGGTGCTTAGGTCATAAGTATGAAGCTTGTAGAAGCTTGTGGATGCTTTGACAAAGTCCACTAAATTTGTTTTACTTTAGATTTTTATTAACCTAACCATTTTCAATTAGCTATGGTTATGGCTCTACAAGAGTTAGTATATGATACTCACTCACCATGGTTAGCCTTCTCACTTGATCATTATTCTCATCTCTTTCTTATGTTCTTCTTCTTCATTTGTTAAAAGGAAAAAGCTTGCTAGAGTTTGATCCAAAGTGAGAAAGCTTGTGAGAAATAAAATTCTAAAGAGAACCCACTTCCTATTTCTCCATCCTCTACTAGACTAGCACTTTAGTTTAGGGTGTTTGCTTCACTAATTCTCAAGTTAGTGAAGTAGTAGCTTGAGTTGGCATCCCCTCGACGTAGATCATCTTCGGCCTCGAAGACTTCAAGCAAGGACACGTCTATCGCCTCGTGAAGCCATGCAAGGGTCCGGGAGAACCACGATCGCAGCGAAGGGACTTCAACAAGGAGCTATAGAAGTGAAGGACCGATCTACAAAGGTTGTATTTCGTATTCACTTAGTTGTAAACTTAGTTTACTAGCATATGAAACCCTAATTTTCTAGCAACGATCTTGTTTAGGGTTATTCGGCACGGCTAAAATTTTAAACGGGCATGTTTGATGCTTTCTTAACCCTTGTTAGAGTGCCTACTAACCCTACAGTGGTATCAGAGCCTAGCTAGAGCATTAGGCGATGCGTTAACGAAGTTAAAACTCCGAACGAACCCGAATACGTCAATTTAACCCCCTCTCTGGACATTTTTTCAAATCTGTGATTTTTCTGAATTAAAAATACCTAAAAATATCAGCAGGTAAATATAAACATTACTGTAGAAAACGAGCCCCTGAACAGTAAGACCCACCGCGGAACCGCGACCATACCCCTCTTGAGCCGCGAATCCGCGGCCGTACTGTAGCAATAGGCTTTGGTTTTTCTACAGTAATGTCTATTTCTGTGAGTATATCTTTCTGGGTACTTTTTATTCTGACTCAAGTGTTGAGTATTCTGGGGTTTATTTTGCATTCGTAGATTCGATCGGAAAATTTAAATTCGTAATATTTTCCGGATAATTTAGAAAGTATTAAAATGTTCGAACGGATATCATTAACTCAATTTTTCCCGGCACGAAAAACATTCAAGTGCTGAATTTTTCTCGGGTTTAAATCTTTCGGAAAAACGTGAAGTAATGTGATGGACCCTCTAGAAGACAACAAAGCTTAATTCGATTATGTGACCGTCTTGAACTGCCTTTTGAACCTTAGGGTTTGGGGCAATACGGCGTGCCACATGTGAGGCGTTGGCTTGACCCTTCTACGGCTGGACCGTTGCTAATGTGACGTATTCTGGAATTTTTGAACTCCGCTCAAGTGTTGAGCTATTTAGGAAATCTTGGGTATTTGATTATTCGATCGGAAAGTTTAATGCTGTCTATTTATCTGGAATGTGATACAATATGTGGAATTCACACAGTTAGGCATGAAATGCGAAGTATGTGATATTTCGGATTTACGATATCTAAAGAGATTGTGGATTCCAAATGTTGTAGTTTTACACTTTCTTTTCTGTGACCGTAAGTGTAATATGTGATATCGCCGGTTTCGTTGCTATATGTCAACGACAATTGGGATGCGCATATTTACTTACGTTGATGACATGTGATGTTATGTGTTGCTGGATATGTTATATTGGATCGTCGTGTTTTGAATAGCCGGGTTTTTTTTATGTGAGATGAGAGTTTTTATTTTAATTCATGTAAAATTAAATGTATGTAATATTCTTTTATTGGGGCACTTCCTAGATGAGGTCGATGTCACCATTTGTATATTATTTACTTTTCCGCACTAGGATAGACCCAAGGAGGAGAGCACGAGTAACCGGGTTCTGGAGTCCAGTGGGAGACCAACTCGAGGAGTCGAGTCCGGGTCTCCTAACTCTAGAATTGATAGGGTTGCTTGCCGCTCTCGTAGGGGTCTAGGGGTGTGGGTTTGGCTATTCATCGTGACCATGGAATCCGTGTTTTATAGAGGCTCAAAATAAAACACGGACGTCCTAGTATTTCCAATGTTTCATATGTTTCTTCTGCTGCGATATCTGTGATGTGATCATTTGATGTGCTGTGATAAATACTGTATATAGTATATATGATATATTATATAGGCGTTACTTATGTTTTACACCCGCGCTAGCCCTGCCCCGCTCTGCCATTAGTTACCTAACCTAACGGTGCACGAGGGGACATCGAGGCGAATGCGGATGGCATAAGTGTACGTCGTATTTATCTGTGATGTTTAGGTGACTTAAATGATGGGACTTCATTAATGTGATTAATGAAAGAAAAGAAACCTAAAAGATGTTGTAGAATCAAATTTTTCAAAAAGGGTAGCTACAGTTTTGCTTTGCATAGCGATATATATGATATATTCCGCACCTTATTCGATGGGGAAAGAGCCGAGATCCCTTCACCGGGAGTGCCCTCTTTAGCAAAACTGGCAGATGCTACAAAACTCGGTTTGTCTTTTGATTGCTTTTGGAGTTTTGCTTTGCATAGTGATGTATATGATATATCCTGCACCTTATTCCACAAGGAAAGAGCCGAGATCCCTTCACCGGGAGTGACCTCTTTAGCAAAACTAATAAAAGGCTCAAAATCACTCCATTTCAAAATTCACATGATTCTACAATGATATCAAGTTCATTACGCAATAGGTTTTCAGAAAAACCTGTCGTAGCCCTCCGTCATTTCAGATAAGTTGTATATAGTATTCGTGCTGCATTTGTTGGCTCTCGTCAAGGTGTAGTGTGTGGTAGCTATATGCTGCTTATCTGCTGTATATGATGCGACTGGATTAGGGTAGTCGTACGGCTTTGTTGGCTTTCGTCAAGGATCGTGCGGGTGGGTTTAATTCAGTCAAGAAATGTACGGGTTGAACTTGACTAGCAGGTTATGGCTTGTTGGCTTTCGTCAAGGTCATAGCACGTTAGGGGCAAAATATTATCGGGAATTTCAAGTGTTGATATTTGCAATGAGATTGCATACCTTCTATGAGATAGTTGGATCCCAATACCCACTGCGAGTAATTGTTACTTCTGGGAGAGTTTTACACAGGACAATTAGCCGATCAAGTAGGTGACTAGAAATGTGTCAACGGGGTTACGCCTCTGGGAAAACGAGGTTTACTTTAATTAGGTCCGTGCGAAAGCACGGGGAACCTCCTTCAAAGTACCAACACTGGCCTGGCTGAAAGATTGGCGAAATTGTAGGGTGTAATTAATCCCGGCTAGTCTTTCCTTTTAGGGTTTGAAGGAAGATTTGATAAAAACAGTGGGAGCCATCCTGATTAGATAAAATAATAACCAATCTGATCTTGCAAGAGCATACGCTAAAGTGTTTTCTTCTCTCTCTCTCCAGGTAGCGACCATATCATGCCTTAATAAAGATAATAATATGGATGTATTGACCGAACCCGCATGTTATACTGTGCTGGGGAACGTTGGTTCCGTTCTTTCTTATAAAAGTTATAAGACTGAACAGCATATAGGGGAATACCAGGGTTCCCATGCCACCCGAATGAAGAAAGTACATGTTGATGCATTTTCTTCGGGTGTGTTCGTTACAGAGAACTGTTTCTCCATTTGCTCTACATCCTGGGTATTAGATACCGGGTCAGGATCCCATATATGTAATCAATTACACGGGCTTAGGAAAGGTAGAGAACTTGGAGAAGGTGATAAAGACATAAGGATTGGAAATGGTGCAATTGTTGCAGCTAAAACCGTCGGGGAATATCACCTTGTATTGCCAACTGGTAATACATTGATTCTGAACGAATGCTATTACATGCCGAACCTGATATGCAACATTATATCGGTTTCTTTGTTAAGTAAAGAGGGATATAATTTTGTATTACAGGATAATTTTATGAACATTTTCCTTAACCAGAAGTTGGTTGGATCAGGCACGTTGTGCAATGGCATTTATATTCTAAATCAATCAACGGTTCTGAGTATAACAAACACACACAAGAGGAAGAGTTCAGAAATGAACGAATCCTTCTTGTGGCATTGTAGACTTGGTCATATAAATGCGACACGACTAGCTAATTTGCATAAGGATGGATATTTGAAACCGTTCGAATTTTCATGTTATGACACTTTCCAGTCATGTCTCAAAGGCAAAATGACCAAAACTCCATTTACGGGACACGGAGAAAGAGTTACCGAACTCTTGGGACTGATACATAGTGATGTATGCGGTCCCATGTCTACACATGCCAGAGATGGTTCTTCGTACTTCATTACATTCACTGACGATCTCTCAAGATACGGACATATGTTCTTGATAAGACACAAGTCTGAAGCTTTTGAGAAATTTAGAGAATATAAACAAGAAGTCGAGAACCAAACCGGGAAAAGTATTAAAATCCTTCGATCTGATCGAGGAGGTGAATACTTGAGCAATGAATTCCTGGACTTCCTAAAAGAGAATGGGATTCTCTCTCAGCTGACTCCTCTATATACACCACAACACAACGGTGTATCAGAACGGAGGAACCGCACCCTATTAGATATGGTGCGCTCTATGATGAGCACAGCTGAGTTACCTATTTCCTTCTGGGGGTATGCGCTAGAGACAGCCATGCATCTATTGAATATGGCCCCCACCAAATCTGTGCCTACCACTCCATATGAGATATGGAAAGGGAAGAGACCATGTTTTAACTATGTAAAGATATGGGGTTGTCCAGCCTATGTCAAACGACAAAATCCGGACAAACTCGAGGCACGGTCTGTTCTATGCAAATTTGTAGGATATCCCATGAATTCACAACGGTATATCTTCTACCACACTGAGGAACAAATGGTATTTGTTTCTCGGCATGCCACTTTTTTAGAAAAGGAATTTCTTGCAAAAGAGATTAGTGGTCATGAGGTAGAACTGGAAGAGGTTCCAGCTACAAAAGCTGCAACAGAAGATCTGGTAGAACCAGAGGATTCCGTAGTTCCTGATGAACCCCAGCCACTCCGCCGATCTAGTAGGGTTCCTCATCCACCTGAGAGATACTACGGTTTTCTCATGGATGGTGGGAGCGAGGATTGCATCATGGTTGATGATGACCCAACTAGCTTCGAGCAGGCCATCACGAGTGGGGACTCAGTGAAATGGCTGGATGCAATGCGGTCCGAGATGGAATCCATGTACACCAACAAAGTATGGACTTTGGAAGTTGCTCCTGAAGGGGTAAAACCCATTGGGAGCAAGTGGATCTTCAAGAAAAAACTTGGTGTAGATGGGAAAGTGGAGACTTTCAAAGCTAGACTTGTTACAAAGGGTTTTCGCCAAAGACCAGGTGTGGACTATGACGAAACCTTTTCTCCAGTGGCTATGCTTAAATCCATCCGGATCATGCTTTCCATCGCTGCATATCATGACTACGAAATCTGGCAAATGGATGTTAAGACCGCCTTTCTAAACGGTGATTTAGAAGAGTGCGTGTACATGACTCAGCCAGAGGGCTTCGTAGATAGTGGGAGCAGCGGGAAGGTGTGCAAGCTGCTTAAATCCATTTATGGATTAAAGCAAGTATCGCGGAGTTGGAACATCTGCTTTAACGTCGTTATCAAAGAGTTTGATTTCGTCAAAAACGTAGATGAACCTTATATCTACAAGAAGGTGGCAGAGAGTAAGGTTGTCTTCCTCGTATTGTACGTGGACGACATACTCTTGATAGGAAATGACATTCTTCTGCTGCAATCGGTCAAGCTCTTCTTATCACAAAGATTCTCAATGAAAGATCTTGGTGATGCCTCCTGCATATTGGGAATTATGATCTATAGAGATAGATCTAAACGGATATTGGGATTGTCCCAATCCAGGTACATTGACACCATACTAAAGAGTTTTAGTATGGAAGAGTCCAAACGTGGGTTTTTACCCACGACCTCAGGGCTCACTCTCTCTAAAGAGATGTCTCCCAAGACTGATTTGGAGAGAGCTCGCATGCAAGGGATACCCTATGCTTCGGCTGTAGGCTCTATCATGTACGCGATGCTATGTACCAGACCCGATGTAGCATACTCACTAAGTGTAGTGAGCAGGTATCAAGCTGATCCTGGAGAGAGTCACTGGACAGCTGTGAAGAGCATTCTCAAGTACTTGCGAAGGACTAAAGAGATGCTCTTGGTGTATGGTAACGGAAAACTCCAAGTGGAGTCCTTTACCGATTCAAGCTTCCAGAGTGATAAGGACGACTCTAAGTCGCAGTCAGGATTTGTCTTTACCATTTACGGAGGGGCGGTTAGCTGGAAGAGTTCCAAGCAGGAAACCGTGGCAGACTCGACGATGGAGGCTGAATATATCGCTGCCAACGATGCTGCCAAAGAGGCTGTCTGGATCAAGAAGTTCATTACTAAACTTGGAGTGGTTCCATCCATTGAGCATCCAATACCTTTGTATTGCGATAACAATGGAGCGGTGGCTTTGGCCAAGGAACCCAGGTCCCATCAGCGATCCAGGCATATTCTGAGACGGTATCACCTGATCCGGGAGATAGTTGATCGCCGGGAGATTGAGGTCAGGAGGGTTGACACGAAGAACAACACTGCGGATCCACTCATGAAGGCCATTCCCCAGATACAGTTTGAGAGACTCTTCGGGATGCTTGGTATGCGATACTACAGCAGCTGGCCCTAGTGCAAGTGGGAGATTGTTAGTTGTATGTATGCCCTAGAGGCCAGTATTGTATAGATGATGTATATTATATTGGATGTTTGGACATATATAGAGAGGACTTTCTTGCTCGATATGATAGTATGCTATCTGGTTGCTCTTTATCTTAACATGTATACTTGTCTCTTTATATTGTCTTATAGTTATATGTTGGTAAAGCCCTTAGGATGTGTACTTGACTACCTGGACTATGATGCGGATCATACTAGTGGGGACATGGTAGCCCATAAGTATATCCTTCAAGGTCCCTAGTCGTGGGTGTATCGAGACGGGGCATCGATATACCATTGTAGACTAGCGTATACGCTTCTCGACCCATGAGATGGGCGATGGACGATCCCATATCCATTGGTGTTTGACATCAGAGATGGTGTACGGGTGCTCAGTGGAGACTGGGTACACTGGACGGACTCGCCGAGAACTCCCAGATGGTATTATACCTCACGTCAGATGGCAGTTCTCTGGTGACACTTATGCAGGTTAGTCTGTAGACCCGAGATCGTCATAGAGTCTTGTGTGATTCCTACCGCGCTTTGATTTCCATCTTACCACGTCCATGAGGGCGTGCAAAATGGTGGTTTTTGGGTACAGTCCCGAGTCACATAGAGGCAATGAGCGATAGGAGGGGTTTCGTCTCTCCCGGTATTGGGGGTTGATGTTGCGCTGTGCTCGATTGGCCGTAACAGGGAAGTCCCTGGCCAGGGCTGATTAGAGATTTACTGGTAAGTGTTACCAGTAGTTTCTCGACCTGTTATGAGCCTCACATCAGCATGACTTATCGGTTATTGGGGTATGACGTTTACCACCCCTAGACTTGATATACGACATATCAGACGAGGAGACCGGACTGTACGGGAAGTGTTACCGGCAGGCTTTTACAGGAGTTGGAGCGGGCTTGCTTGCTGATCTTCTGATCGCTCAATACCCGGGTAGCCGTTACGTCCAGCTAGTACCGCTGACGGCTTGTGGGTGCTTGATGTGATCATCATCTACTGCCGGCGTATTGACGAGTCTTTAGAGTCCTACATAGAGGTTTTACTGGCTCAGGCAAAACGAAATAGGAGCGCATATGTGATATGTGCGGGACTGAGAATAATGCGAGTATGTGATACCGTATTCTATTCTCGTGACTTAATGTATCGATCGGTTATATATGATATAGTCGGGTTATCGAATCAAGTGTTGATTCGATAAGTCGATACATTGAATGTTAGTCGGTTATATGTGATATGACCGGATTATTAAGTCAAGTGTTGATTTAATAATTTATTGTATAATTGTATATTTGATATACTAGTTTGCATTAACTAACACTTGTTCACTTTAGGTATTTTCTCATATGCACACTTGAATATATATATATATATATATATATATATATATATATATGTGATATATATATTAAAAGTGTTTTCTTTTGTATCATGGTTGATGATACACTAAATATGGGTGTGTAAGATATACACCATACTATAAAAGATGGTGGTTAATATTTATTTAAGGTAATTACAAATTAGTGGTGCTTAGGAAATAAGCATGAAGCTTGTAGAAGCTTGTGGATGCTTTGACAAAGTCCACTAAATTTGTTTTACTTTAGATTTTTATTAACCTAACCATTTTCAATTAGCTATGGTTATGGCTCTACAAGAGTTAGTATATGATACTCACTCACCATGGTTAGCCTTCTCACTTGATCATTATCCCCATCTCTTTCTTTTGTTCTTCTTCTTCATTTGTTAAAAGGAAAAAGCTTGCTAGGGTTTGATCCAAAGTGAGAAAGCTTGTGAGAAATAAAATTCTAAAGAGAACCCACTTCCTATTTCTCCATCCTCTACTAGACTAGCACTTTAGTTTAGGGTGTTTGCTTCACTAATTCTCAAGTTAGTGAAGTAGTAGCTTGAGTTGGCATCCCCTCGACGTGGATCATCTTCGGCCTCGAAGACTTCAAGCAAGGACGCGTCTATCGCCTCGTGAAGCTATGCAAGGGTCCGGGAGAATTACGATCGCAGCGAAGGGACTTCAACAAGGAGCTATAGAAGTGAAGGACCGATCTACAAATGTTGTATTTCGTATTCACTTAGTTGTAAACTTAGTTTACTAGCATATGAAACCCTAATTTTCTAGCAACGATCTTGTTTAGGGTTATTCGGCACGGCTAAAATTTTAAACGGGCATGTTTGATGCTTTCTTAACCCTTGTTAGAGTGCCTACTAACCCTACAGACTTCATGCCGAGCGGTCACCGCGACGATCCAAGCACCAGCCGTCGCCCTCCTCGCGGTGGAGACGAGGGAGAATCCCCTCTTCCCACGAACGCCATTCACGCCCTATCCGCTCGGATAGATCGGCTCGCGTCCGTCGTGGATGCACTCGTCCATATCCAAACGGCCGAGCAAGCTCCCCAGGTCGCCGCTCCCCCACCTCGGGACCGGGACCCCTACAGAGGGAGAGAAGACTCTGCCTGCGTCGGCACGACCGAACACCGCCCGCTGTCTTCGGCGGCCGCAGATCCCCGGGCCAACCAATTCAATGACCCGCTGGGCGCCGCATAGCTCAACGCCGAGGTCTTTCGCCAGAGCACCTCGCCCCGAGGCCCATCGCGCCTATGTCCCTCCCGAGGAGGTGTCGGTCAGCTCGCCTGTACCCAGGCATGACCGGCACCCCCTCCCTCGACGGGGTCGTGCGGACCGGACTCACCATGGTGGCTCGAAGACGACCTCACCGCGGGACCTGAGGAACCTCATCGAACGGAACCGGGGCCGTGTCCAGGAACAGGTCCCCGGCAGCAGAGGCCAAAAATCAGAATATGCCGAATCGTCGGGATACCATGGCCGACTCGACGCCCTCGAAGAGACGATCGAAGGTTTGCATCGGGAAAATCGTCCTTCAAGCGACGGGGCTAAATATGCCGTCGAATCGCTCACGAAGCCCTTCACCAAAGAGCTACTCGCCGTCCACGTCTCCTCCCGGAACAAGCCCCCGAAGGTCTCACTCTTCGACGGGAAGTCCGACCCGAAGGACCATTTGGACGCGTTCACTGCCGGGATGAGTTTCCAGGACTGTTCCAACGCCGCACAATGTAACATTTCAGAAAAATAAAATATTATTTTTGGGGATTTTTATAATTAAATAATATTATATTGAATATTTTAATAAGGCGGTATAATTAAATACCGATAAATTGGGAAAAATTTGAAAAATTATAGAAATTACTAAAAAGAGGGTATTTTATTGGATTTAAGCAAATTATGAAATTTTATGATTCATTATACACTATTTTAATGTTAATCGCGATTAAATATCGCTAATCGCGCATTAAACTTGTTTTGTGCGAAACATGCACCATATCAAATTACACTTGTTACATTTTATCATGGCTTTCTCTTCATTTTCATTTCATGGTTGTTGTTATTGAGAAGAGAAAAGAAAAGAAAAGAAAAGAAAATGGAATAGAATATTGAGGGATGTGCATGAGAGAGAAAAGAGAGAGTGAGGGGTCAACCTAGGACTATGGCCTTGTTTCCTCATCATTTTTTCCTTCACCATTCTCCTCCCTCTTCAGCTCCATGGCAGTACTCCATCTCCCCCTCCTCTTCAAACCACAAAACACCATCAAAAATTCATCAAAAGTCCATCCCCACTTCACAAAAAACATGGACAAGCTCCTCACTAGTATTTTGGACAAAGAAAAATCAGTTTTTGATGCTCTAGGGGATTCATGTGTGCCAAATGAGCTAATTCTTTCACATTAAGTGTAGTATTCCATTTGCTTTAGCCTCTTTTCAAGTTAAAAACCGATTTAGCGAAGTTTAGTGAACTTTGAAAATTCCTAGAAGAGGGTTGTAGGATTTTTGGGTTGTGTTAGTGTAATTGAGGCATAGTAGTGACCTTAAGCCCCATCGTGTTAGAAACCCAGACCAAATATGAAACAAGAACCTGAAACCCAAAAACAGAAACTTTTCATGTCAGTTTGTGAACTATTAGGGTGTGCAGGGGAATCTGGGATGACCTGGGTTATTTTCAAGAAAAATAAACAACTCTAGTGGCCAATTTGAGACCATAGGAGACCCCCCCTGAAAGTTCGAGGCCCCAACCCCCCTAAAACCAAGGAGGCCGGAATTCTTGGGTATGTGGCCGGCCACTTGGTGGGGTCTGGGGTCCAGGTTGCTTCTATAGATCATATACACCCTATACATCACCCCAGTATTGTTTGTGCACCTTGTTTTCACCTTAAACAAAATCTGGGACTAAATTTATGAGTTGCTGTTTTGATTCGGGGTTATATTTTTCGTATTTTGGATTCTGGATTTTAGTATTTGTGTTTTACCTCGACCACTTGACGTTTGTACGACGATATCGAGGGTTGTTTGGTGGTTTTGAAGGCGTAGTCCGTAGGTTCTAACCTATGGGCTTTTAGCGTGTCGCTTTGGTTTTGATTTGGATTTTAATGCAATACGATACGTTGTGACATATAGGTACCCCCATGTGGACTTCGAGAGAACAAGCAAGCGCGTGGCGACGTCGGCAATGGCAAACGGAGAACAAGTGAGTAGATCTATATCTACGGGGGAAGTCGGGTGGATGGCGTATAGCACCCCCGCAAAGTTCTGGTGGAAAACAATTTGTAGCATATGGTTAAGAAAACCTAGAGTAGCAAACTAGGGTTAGAATTAAAAGATAGTTATAGAAACCATATTTGAAACTAAGGATGGTTAGAAGTGATATGATACGACTAGTATGTGATAACGGGATTTGAGGATGATATTCGATGATATTGCCGTTTAGGGTACTATAAGACTAGATAGCCGACGTAGATGTGTCATCCGAACCATACCTATTTCCAAACTGAAGAATCATATGTATCTTTTAAACATATATCTTGAGGGATGTTACGGATTTTCAAATGACATCTTTTCCTTAAAAACACCGTAACCCTTACGATCAAAACTACGATTAGCATCTTTTAAAAAACCGATTGTATGGTTCGGGTGTGTTTGTTAGATTAGATAAGTATGCGTATTGTAAAGGTAGATTGTATATATATATATATATAACATTTGATTCGATGAGAGATATAAATATGATGAAAGAATGTACGATGCGATATGATGACTTGGTGATATGTTGGTATACGGATGCGATTCAATTGAGATGACTGATACCTTGCCGGTCCCCTGATATGAGATTGTTGTGGATGTGACCTGAGACATAGGTATATAGATATATATAGAATGTCGTGAATCATGTGTGATATGTCGTACGAGACGTTAGGTCCGTACCCCTCATTGTCGTAAAGGTTGATAGGATCCCTAATGCTTTAATGCCGCCGTACGATAATTTTTCCGTACGTGATGAGTTAACTTGATGATTGATCCATACCCTTGACTAGAGGATGCCGTACGATGGACTATACCGTACGTGATGTTGTGTGGCTAGATGCCGATTGTTAGATTCACCGACTCGGTCATGTTAGATACGTATACCTGTCAACATTTACATATGATTTACCTTATGCTGCATTCATGTTATTCGCATTGCATTACTTATACCTGTGCTACTACATCTGCACCATTATCGATGATGCATATGTTACACGTACACAGATTTGTCAGCTCACACACTTCATCATCGGTAATTTCCATGTCACTACACAGTAGGATTGCTGCATCATGATATGACTCTTCGCATAACATACTTGCGTATATACCTACTTGTACATCCATATTGGCGCACATGCACATTGTACACTCATACTTGCGTATATACCTACTTGTACATCCATATTGGCGCACATGCACATTGTACACTCATACTTGCGTATCTACCTACTTGTACATCCATATTGGCGCACATGCATATTGTACACTCATACTTGCGTATATACCTACTTGTACATCTATATTGGCGCGCATGCATATTGTACACTCGTACTTACGTATATACCTACTTCTATATTTATATTGGCGCACAGGCATATTGTACACTCATACTTGCGTACATACCACTTGTACATACATAGATGATGCTGACTTGATTTTGGAGAATTGGGGACCGCATGTTATATTTTCAAAACTGGATCCACTTAAAAGAGCGGTTTTCCCTTGTTGCTCATAGTACGACTTTATGCTGCATACATCACATTACATGGATTTACGCATTGAGTTTTGGATTTTATGTGATTTCTGGATTTGAGAACCGAGCTATTATTTAAAGAAAGTATGCATTGTTTGAAAACCCGGTTTCTCTTGATATGATATTTCAATACGTCCACCATGTGTTTTCTTGGTTCTAAGACGTATGATAGAAACCCGATTAGAGGAGGAGGAGGATCCATTTGCGGGTTCATGGTGGACCCAGTATGGTACCCCGGGGCGAGAGAGAGATTTCGTGGGGATGACGATGAGCCTGCCAGAGGGATCACTACCTACCGGTGATAGTATTTAGGCTCGGCGGATATCCGGAGGATACCGACCAGAGTCGAGAGATGATATGGGCCGATCCGGACTGACGGAGCCCGTGGGCCGATCCGGACTGACGGAGCCTGATATATGAGGATTTACGTGTCGATGCTGGGCACGGTTTTCATGATGTTTCGAGTGTCGATACTGGACACTCAGGTTCTATGATTTTGATGTGTCGCGAGAGACACACGTTGATTTATATCCTCATACTTTCATGCATATGCTTTTATGGTATTTACATGCATGATGTTATTGTGTCATTGGTTGATATGTGGACGAGATCCACATGCGTACAGGCATTGATTACATAGTTGGATGATATCCACATATTTATAGACTTCATGATATAGTTGACACTGATTTCATGTTGATTACATTGATCATACTTCATGTTTATGATAGGTTGCTACCTGAGACACTGACACGAGCACTTGATATTACACTTATGTTTAGATGTTTACCCTTGCCACCTTATCATGCTTCAGACTTTATCATTTTGAGAATATATATTACTGATCGTTTTGACCTAGGATTGAGTCATACATACGATTTCTGCTCTGTGATGTTTTCTACTCACGAGTTGGCAACTCACCCCCGTTGTGCCACAGTTTCTTGCAGGTTTTGCCGTACAGGTTTCATTGCGGCTTTCTGGCACACTGCTTCCATTCCGAGTGATTGCTTTGGTAGATGGGTTCACTCGCATCGTGACCACCGTTGTACTTTTATTATATTCAGTTGTATCTAGTTAACTCCATCAACCAGACTTGTATATTTATTTTAGACTTAGAAAACCAGTTGTTATTACTTCGACCTTAGAATCGTGCGTTGTATTATTATGGTTTTCTTGAAGATTTTGAGTTCTTTTGAGTTTTGATCCTCGCCCTTCGGCATTGTATATTATATTGCTTGCGTGGTTGTGACCACCGATTGACGAAGAGCTAGCTCCTGCTTAGGGATGCCTTTTTTCATTGTGCATATATTATTCATGTTGTATCCCGTTTGGGGCCAGTATTTACAAAGGAAACTCTGCCGAAATTTTCAGAAAAGACTTGAGATTTTAAAATGCATATTCGGCTTATATTATTTTAAAATCCCTTGTTTTAAAACATGTTTTCTTCACTTCTTTCTTTTAAATGGTTTAGATTTCTGGGATTTCTTGGCTCACTTGAATTAGATGGGGTCCTATAGACT
This sequence comes from Agapanthus africanus, assembly GCA_030015575.1. Classification (NCBI taxonomy): domain Eukaryota; kingdom Viridiplantae; phylum Streptophyta; class Magnoliopsida; order Asparagales; family Amaryllidaceae; genus Agapanthus; species Agapanthus africanus. The sequence continues at coordinate 978,414,212 of CM057338.1, read as the reverse complement.
TCATATGATTCAGGTGCCAGTCGCGTGCCGTTTCGGGTCGTGAAAATGCCGCACTTTCCTCGCCACTCTCATCCGCTCCGGACGAGACTAGTTCTGAGAAATCGCGCCACGCTCAATGTCTACCTTCGATGAGCTGGCCACCCAATTCCTCGGCCACTTCGTCGGGAACAGACAGCAGAAGCGGACCGTTGACCATTTCTTCACCATAAAGAGCGGGGACAAAGAATCCTTCAAAGGATACGTCACCCACTTCTACAACGCCCTCTTTGAGGTCCCAGAATACCGGGACGAGACGGTCATTACGGCCCTTAAGTCAGTTCTTAGGCACAAGGAGTGGCTATGCTCCTTTATATTAGCGCAACCTAAGACCATGGCCGAGGTAAAGGCCTGGACCAAGCGTGAGATCCAGTTCGAATCCGAGGTGAACGCCAATTTGCCCCGGACAGAGCAAACCAATCAGAAGAAAAGAGTCAGCGAGGAGAAAAAGAAGATTGAGCGGCCACAGCCCTACTCTCCGAAGTTTCAGGAGTACACCCCGCTCAACGTCACCTAGACGGTACTGTTGGAGGAGGCTAAGGGCGAGAGGTTCTTCATACTCCCCTCAGTCTCGAATACGGCGGAAAAGCGCACCCGGGGCCCCTACTGCGGTTTCTACAGGTCCCAGGGCCACTCCACCGAGAACTGCAAGCAGCTTCGAGATTACATCGAGGAGTTAATCCGCTCGGGGCACCTGGCGACGTACTTGTGAGACAAGCGGCAAGCCGACCGTGAGCAAGAGCACCATTCCCCTCCCGGCGAATTGACAATCGGCCAAATCATGGTCATATCAGCGGGGAGTACGGCGAAGACCGACGAGATGCGACATCCCTCACCGATCGAGAGGACTGACGGCCACCCGAGGAAGCTACGCTGCTCGGTCCATCCTTGTCTGGTAATCTCTTACCCCCACGATGCTAAAGATCAAAGCCCTCATCAAGAGGCCACCGAGAAGCTACCCTGCTTGGTCCATCCTTAGCAGGCCACTCCATGCCCTCCCATGCTAAGGATCAAAGCCCTCATCAATAGACCACTAAGCAGCTACCCTGCTCGGTCCATCCTTTGCTGGTAATCTCTTACCCAACGACGCCAAGGATCAAAACCCTCATCAAAAGACCACCGAGCAGCTACTGTAACACCCTAGTTCATTTATACCAGTTCTAGTTCATGTATTTCTTTATTTATGGTATTTTCTTGATTTATTGTGTTTTGGGTGCGAATAGTGTATTTGACATTTGTATTTGCATCCGACCCGACCCGCATGATTGAAACCAGTCTTGATTCATGTTTATGATTTATCCTGACCTGTTACATGGACTCGTGCACTTTCATTTATTTGTACATTGCATACTCGCATTTTATCTAGCATCTGCATTTTAATATAACATTTTAAGTCACATAAAATATTTTAAAAATACATTGCATGGCCTGCATTGTCACGCCCCGCTTCCCAAAAGAAGGAGAAAGATGACGTGGTATGGTCCGCAATCTAACTGTATTGAAGGCGGTCTATTCAATACAGTTACGTTAAGCGTATGAATATTTAACATGCAGGATGTGTACCAAAACAAAAATAATAAAAGTGAAAGGCATTTCTTTCCATTAACCAAACTTTATTACATCCCAAAAGAAAGAGTAAAATAAACTAAGTAGTTTAATTACATCGAGGAGAAAACAAAAGCCCTAAACATGTGGGCAACAACAAAAATTAAATCTAGCTAATCTTCCATCGTCCAGTCTACATAATCTTCATAAGTTGGCTTCACACCTTGATCCTTGCCATAATACTCATTCTTATCTGACGAACATTCCAAAGATAGAGGAGAAAAGGAAGGTCCGTCAGCGAGTTATACTCGGGTAGGATTTCCTTATAAGAAAGTAAAGGTATAGAAACGAACATGTGTATATAATGAATATGATGTACATGTGTATAAAGGTATGAGGTTATATACAAATTAGATATATGAATGTGAGTAGGTTGTGTGAGGTATATGTTTGGTAAAGGTTCAATTCAAGTCAAACGGATATTCAGTCTAAGAGTTAGATCAGGTTAAAGAAGGTGTGTATGGATGGAATTGACTGGTGAACATACTCGTATTCTTGAGGTATCCCATGACTAGCTGGAAGCAGTATGAGCTAGTGCTCGTGCCTGGGATGGCAATCAATGTGGTAGCGTGAACATCCCCGAAAGGTGTCCCATGAATACGATGGAGCTTTGTCTAGCGTGAATATCACTCAAGTGTACAGGTATTACCATCCTTCAGTTCCATAATAAACAACAAGTCTAAACTGGTAAAATATCCACATCAAAGATACTGAATAATTCGTGTCTCATGAAAAAAGGTAGATAAGGTAACAGGTAGGTATATCACATGATATGGGTTTAGTGTTGAGTATCAATAGGTATTGTAAACGTTTTAGTTTGTTAAACAAGGGTCCGGATACTCGCGATTATTCCGTTGTGGCCACGGAACAACAACTGGGGAAGTGAAATGTACCGTTTCACTTCCCGGGATCATGATCGAGTAGTAGGGGAATCCGAGTTCCGAATCTCCTTGCGTAATCAAACTACCCATCTCCGTGATTCAGTATAAAGGTTCGGACGAATTAGAGTTAGTGCGTATACCTCTACGCATGGAATTTCCACATTGTATAGTCGTCCATATTTTGGACTGGTCACCCGGAATATCGGGATCTTCATATTTGTATAGTCGTCCACACTTTGGACCGGTCACCCGGAATATCGGGATTGTCATGCCCCGCTTCCCAGAGTACGCTCAAATAGGCACGTGACATAGCCAACCATGCTACCCGTGGATAGGAAAAATCCCTCCACAGTCACATTACGGCTGTAGAGATATCAAGAACAGGAAAGTAAACTAAACTATCTAGTACATGTCCATGAGCCAGAATGAATGAGTTAAGAAATAATGATATGCGGAAGCAAAAGATACAATAAATGAATCACCTGGAAAGTAAAACTACATACCGACAGGAACTTCACCGCTCGGTCTAACAGCGGCAATACTCCTGATCAGTCTGCAACAAAGGTAGAAAAATCTGGGCCATGCAAAACCCAGACGTCAGCGCGTTATAACATCAAGCAATAATATGTAAACAGGACAGCAAGACATGCAAGTGTAATCATAAATAATAAAGCAGGCGTACAACAATATAAATCAGGGCAGTGAAATGTAGTGTGTAGTGAGTAACCTAAACTGGTCTATTGGTTATCTACTCTCAAGTCTTTTGAAATCAATTTGATGAATCATCGATATAACTCAATAGTATCCCGTGCATGCCCGGGACCACGGTCTAAGACTCTCGGGCTGAAACCGAGACGTGCCGCTAGGCACTAAAACATGGAATATGTAAAGACGAATGATGTCAGCAGCATCATCCCGAGGCGGGCCTAGCCTCTAAACTGATCAGTAAAAGCAAGCAACCGTCGAGTTACAAGTCAGGTTTCATCATTGATTTCTCCATACCCCCAAGTTATATGTGATCAAGTCGTGTATTAAATAATCTGAGCTAATGCCAACACAGGATCAGGCAGGTACAGGTTTGTCTGGATAGACAACAGGAACGGTCCGTAAGGACAACAGGTCAGCTTTGTTGGCATTAGACACAAGATCAGGTAACAGGTAAGACCATGGTACATCAGGTCAAGCCAGGTAATGTATTTAGGTGTCATGTCATGTCAAGAGTGTACGGTACCATGTCATATCAAGTAGGAAGTGCAACAGGTCATGTCAGGAAGCACAATATGTCATGTGGGTGCTCACAATCAAACTAACATAAACAAGATTATAAATGAACAAGCATGAGTACTATCAGAGCAATAAACTAGATCAGGTAATATGATAAGCAAATAGGTGCAAATTAGATTATATCGATGCACGGTTATCATTATGCGTTTAAGGGATGGTTTCAACATCACTTAACTACAGTATAACCAATATGGATGTTAAAAATCACGTTATTACGTACTAAATAGTCTGGAGATGCAATTGAATATAGATCAGGTTAGATGTATGCAAACAGTCGTCCGACAGGGTGTAAAAATATAAAGTGGTACTGTGGACTATGCAAAAAATCGTTATATGATTTAATTATGATTGTGGGTACTATGTATAGTAGAACTAAATGCAACATGGTATGTTTCGTGCGATGAATCTAAAATGATATAACAGACGTCAACTGTTAAAAGGAAATTATAGTGTTAAATGTAAGCTACAGGTTAACTTGCAATCAAATGGATATATAGAACTTTTAATAGCATATATAGTAATTCAAATAGCATGTAGCAAGTTTTCACTTGCCTGGACGGATCAAGAACGGGAATACGGAACGTCTCACGTCGGCGGAAAACGTCGCGACGCGCGCACGGTACATGGAACGGATCCAAACCACGCACAGTGTGCTCACGCGGGTCAGGTACGCTCGCTGGGTCGTCGGGATCGTCGATGGCACGCCGGTTTCCGGCGAACCAGAAACAACAGAAAACATAAATAAGAGGTTACAAAGAAAGAAAGAAGAAGGAAAGGAAAGGAAAGATGATAAAGAGATTGGGAAGAAGAGAACTACTCACTGGGTGTACTGGAGTAGGGAGACGAGAACGATATCGACGACGGCGATCAACTCCGGCGATAAGAGAATATGCAGGGCTCGGTTATGGGTTCAGGTGTGCAAGGGTGTGAGAATCTTGGTGGTTGGAGTCGCTGGCAGAGGAGGAGAGGAAAGGGAGAGGGTTGTGGAGTCAGCGACGAGGTCGTCGGAGCTCCGGCGGCGGCGGTGGAGCGAGGGTGCAGGGTTTCATTGGTTTGCAGGTCTCGGGGATCTTGGGGTTCTCGTTTTCAGGGATGTAGGGTAGTAGAGGAAGAAGGAGAGGTGGCGGCGAGGATGAGATGAGGCCGAAGAGGGAGGCGACGACGGCGAGGATGACGGCTCGACGTGGGTTCATGGAGGCGAGTTGGGTTCGTCGGGAGATGGAGAAGGAGGTGGTTGTGTGGGTCGGAGATCAAGAAGGCAGGCGAGGTCATGGGTTAGACGAGGAGTGGAGAAGGTCGACGGTGAAACGCGAAGCGACGAGGGTTAGGGTTTGAGTTCGAAGGCGGGAACAGGGAGTTTCAAAGAGAAGAAGGAGGGACGTGGGAAAGAAAAGGATGGGTAAAATAAAATAAAAATATATATAGAGGAGAGAGGGTAAGAGAGAGAGGGAGAGACTCAGGAGAGAGTGAGAGAGAGCTCAGAATCTTTAATATCTAAAAAAATATTTATGAATAGAAAGATAGAGATATCGAGAGTAAAATTAGTTATATGAATATATTATACTATATTCCCAGATTAAAACAGTGCGAAGCTATTAGAATATATTAATATAATATTAGTCCGATTTAGATTTTGGCAAATACAAACTTACTTCAAAACACGCCCGGGTCGGGTCTAAAAATTCAGATTTAAAATATGAAAAATATATGCGACTTCCAAATTTCAAAATTAGTGCCCAGTCAAAGAAAATGCATACCCCCAAGAACGGATGCACGTACGTGCGTGTAGCCATCCAAACACGTCCGTTTCACTGAACGGGACGAGAACAAGATGCGTGGACGCTACCACGGGGTTAGGGGTATCATGCAGGCTATGAAATGAAATTTTAAAATATTTTCTGTGATCTAAAAGTTATATGATAAAACATGCGATGTCAGATGAAATGTCAATATGCAGTTTATACTAGATGCACGTATCAATGCAACGAGTCAGGATAACCTATAAATATAAATCAAACAAGTTCAAGCAAGTGGGTCGGGTCGAATGCAAAGTAATATGTAAAATACCATTCGCACCCAAACACGCTAAATCAAGAAAAGACCATGGATAGGTAAATACGGAAACTGGAATTGGTATAAGTGAACTCGGGTGTTACAGGGATCTTCATATTTATATAGTCGTCCACACTTTGGACTGGTCACCCGGAATATCGGGATCTTCATAAAAAGTATTCCATAGCTAGGTCCGCGCATTCTAACTCTAACCGTATCATGTTTTGTATATGTCATGTTGTCATAAATTAGAAATTTAAAAAGTATTGATCTCGTTTAATATGGCCTTCCACAACCACTCGTTTTATTTTCTAAAGTTCGTAAAGTACTTCGTGTCATCTTAGGGAATGCTTAGTAAAAAGAATAATAGTGTTTAATTATCTTTTATTACTTCTAAGAAAAACCATGAGATTTGGGATATTTATCATTTTGGAAAAACATAATGTTTTACGGAAAAACATTCTTTCGATAAAAGGTTGTGGTGTTTATTTGAAAATCTTTTGCAAGAGATTTTTATAAGGACAAGTTGCAAGAGGTTTTTATTTGAAAAACTAGACTGCTCCTAACTATTCCAAAAGGCATGTTGTGAGATCCTCAAATCGCCTCTTCACCGCCAATTGTGGCCAGGTAAGCATAAGTAAGGAAAGGAGGGATCCGCTCACGAATCACCGTGAGACGGGCCTTTTAAATTTACCTTTCCCACTTGTCTAGCCTAGGCACCACAAAGTCTGGTTTAGATAAACGACCGATGCCTACAACCTTTCCTTTGTCCTAGATTGGTGTTATTTGAAAATTTCCTTTTAATAAGATACTAGATATTCCTTCTGAAAAGATATCGTTATACAGATTATGGTCCTTATGGAAAATGGCCCTTCAATAAAGGTCGAGGTATTTAAATGGAATTAATAATTTTATGAAATTATAGTGTTTTAGATTCGGGGTAACGTTTTAGAAAATACGTTCGTTTTGGAAAAACCATAAGCCGTTATTTAAATTTAGTATTTTCTTCTTTAAAAAGGTTGAAGGGGGTTTAACAACATTATAGTAGTTGATGAAAAAGTGTAAGTAAAATATATGTATGTCATATCTAAAATATTTATTTCACATATCTTATCTCTTATGGATATTTTAAACAAATATAACATTTTAATTAAACGATGATATTTTGTGGAAGTAACCTATTTCGAGATCATTTTGATAGTATGGGTAAGTGTGGGTATATCAGAGGTGAATTGACAATTCATGGGTTATGACATTAAGTATATCAGATTCCAGGTAGTATGAGAGTGCAATAAATTTTTGTGTACAGAGAAAATTAAACACCGTTTTAAATCATGGGTTAATATTATCATCATTAGGGTATAAGGAATAGGCATGCACGAATATTAAAACATCATTTTAAATAGGGAGTTGATGATTAGAAATTGGAACTAGGTTATTAAGAAAAGAAGAAGGCGACAGAAAGAAGGGAGAGAGGCGGATCCTACCTTTTGTTTGAGTCGGATGCCGAAGGGTTGAAAACGTAGGCTTGTACAAAATCCTTAATAGCTCCGCGCTCAGATTTTTCCTTGGTGATTGGGTGGAGCCGTAGCGTCGGCGTCGTCGATACGAAGGCGCCGGTATTTTTTTCAGAATTTTTGGAGTTCTGAGGTGTGAGAAATCAATGTTTGAAATGTCTATTTATAGGGTTTTTTAAATAACCATAAAATCCAAAAATCTGTTAAATCGACGCAAAAATCCGCGCTGCCAATGATTGTAGAATCATCAGCTCGTGAATAGCCGTCGCCGCCTCATCGCATTAGCCGTTGGATCAAGATCCAACGGTCTGGATCGCGCCGCCAAGTCCGCCGCCGCCTGCCACGTGTCGCCATGTGCCCGCGCGTGTGGGGATCACGCGTTTTCGCGTGGTCCCCACCACGTGGACGTCGACAGAGGGTCTGGGCCGTTTGATCTTTTGATCTAGCGGTCCAGGTTAAAGGGAATTTAAATATATATATATATTTTTTATTTATTTTTTTTATAAATAAAATAATAATCTGTTTATTATTTTAAAAATTGAATTTGGTTTTTAAAAAAATTGTTAAAAATAGTTAAAAATACGGGAAAATTATGGAAAAATTTCAGAAAATATATTTTATTGTTATATTTAGTATAAAAATAATTTTGGGCTAAAACTAAATAATATATCCATTCCTATGGTTTTAGCCAGTTATTATAGTTATTTAAAATCTAGTTTATCCTTTAAAATAGTTTTAATTACGAATTAATTATTTTAATTGATAATAAAAATATGCAGATTATTTTAAGGCATTATAAAATCTTACTAAAACATTTTAAGCCTATAAAAACAATAAATAGATTTTAGAAAATTCCTTTAATCATATTTCGATGCTGTGAAAATTATTAACATTACTTTAAAAATTATTCTTCTATTAACAAAACACATAAATAATTATTTGATAGTAAAAATTTAAATAAAATATATTTTATTAGATATTAAAAAACACGGTCGTTAAATGCATAATACCCCTAACCCTTTGGTAGCATCTGCGCATCTTGTTCTCGTCCCGTTCTGTGAAACGGACTTGTTTGGATGACTACGTGCACGTGCGTGCATCCGTTCTTGGGGGTATGCATTTTTCGTTACCCGGGTATCCAACTTTAATTTTGGTCGACATGTATATTTTTCATATTTTAAAACTGAATTTTAGACCCGACCCGGGCATGTTTTGGACTATGTTCGTATTTACCAGAATATCAAATTTTATTTATATAATATTAATTTTATAAACTGATACAAATTAAAATTTAGTTAACTAATAAAAGATTTTTTTTTAAAATTTAAATCTAAACTAATTTCCTAACAAACTAACAATCCCTTTCTCTTTCTCTCTCTTCTCTGCATATATATATATTTATATATATATATATTTTTTTTTCTTCCTTATTTAATACACAGCCTCTTCTTCTTACTTCTTCTTCTTCTTTCTTCTTTCTTCTTCTTGATCTTGTTTCTTGATTCTGGTGATCACCGCCGGAGCCGTGCTCGTCGCCGATGATCCGAGTGATCCAGTGAACGTATCTTGCCTGTGTGATCACCCTCTTGCCTTGCCTGGACCCGTCCCGCGTGCCGCGTGTGCGTTGCGACGATTTAACGATGTCGGACGTGCCGTGCGTATCCGTCGCGTGATTCGATCGAGGCAAGTTTATCTTGCTACATGTTATGATAAATATTACATCCATATTAATAATAATATTTCATGTTTAGTGTATTGTACATCCCCTGTTATCATTTTACTGTTTTACGACGTCCGTTTGCATCCGTATAATTTATTTCGTATCTAGTCGCATGCTAATTCATCTTTCTACATGCTATGTATCTTATTTTGCATCCATATGAATAAAAACATCACATGTTGATTGCATTGTACATCCATATAAAAGTTTTACCGTTTTCGGATTTCCGTTTGCATCCATATCATTTAAAATATATATCGTCGTAATATTTCTTATTATTATTTTTAATTAGTTTATAATCTTCATTTTATAATGTTATATAAAATATAGTTTGAAAATATTATAGTTTACACATGAAATGTCGTTGCAAAGCGGATACGACAAATCTGAAATTTACTGTAAACCTTACCTTATAAAATTCATTATAAATTATAGAAAAATCATTAGTATATGTTATTTAGTTCGTTACGAAGCTAACTAAGAATACTATAACTCTATAAAATATTTACTTGCAAAATAAATTGTTTAAATAACGTAAAATGCAAATGAAAATATCTCTAAACTGATGTCTAGGGAAATTCCAGCAGCAAACTTTCAACTTCGAATTTTCATAGCTTTTTGTAGGAACAACCTGAGATACTTCTACTTATAAAAATGAAAACCTTATTGAATTATCTTTGTTTTGGCATAAGACACGTCCCTTTTGGAGAACATTTGTTATTTTTAAGCTATTTTACAAATCAGGGTGACGCTGAATTTTTGAACGGAACTTTCTTGTGCATGGTTAATCAATACCACTTTTATAGTTATTAATCGGTTTGAATATGTTATCCATGTTAATATTATTATATCAATATCTATTTAATAAATAATAGTTCTTATGTTTTAATATTCAGCAAATTTTACCGATTTACGGTTTTAGAGTATCCGTCTGTATCCGTACGGTTTATTACATATCTAGTTGCACGCCGAGACCATATTATTTCATGTTACTATTGTATTAGTGCACCATGCTTGATAATTATGCATCCTACTTAGTCATGATGTGACCCCTGATCGATATTTGTGCATCCACGCTTTTATTGTATATCCGTACTTTCACCTTGATTCAATACTTGCTACAGTTTGATTATGAGCACCCGTTTGACACCTGTGCACCACTTGACATGACCTGATACGCCACTACTTGACATGATTTGATACATGTACACTACCGACATGACCTGATATATCACTACTTGACATGTTACCTGATCCTGTTTCTAATGCCGACAATCCTGATATGTTGTCCCGATGGACATATCCTGTTGTCTGTATAGACAAACATGTTCCTGCTTGATCCTGTGTTGGCAATAGTTTCAGATTTATCAATACCTGACTTACATACATAACTTGGGGGTATGGGGAAATCAAGAATGTATCCGAACGTAACTCAAAGGGCTATTACATCTTGTTACCGTGGTCCCGTGGTGTTGAACGGGACATAGACCCACAGTCTATCATATCTTGTTACCGTGGTCCCGTGGGGTTGAACGGGGCATAGACCGATGGGTTACGATGAGAATTATATTAATTGATTTCGAATAATTTTAGAGTAGATAACCTTATAGCACAGTTTAGATTACTCACTATACTTCACATGTTTATATCCTGTTCACTGATCTATATTCATGTTACGATTTACTTGCTACTGATGACTTGTTACTGTTCATACTTCATGCCTGCATAGTTCATCACATCCTGCTTGCTTAGAATTATTGATATTATGACGCACTGACGTCTGGGTTTTGCATGGCCCAGATCCTCTACCATTGTCGCAGGCTGATCAAGAGTATTTCCGCCGTTAGGCCGGGCAGTGATGTTCCAGTTAGTATCCAGTTTAGTTATGTTTTACTTTTCAGATGTTTTTGCTCTTTGGATTTATTGCTTCCGTGTATTATTTCTTGACTCGTTTATTCTGGCTCATGAACATGTACTAGATAGTTTATTTTATTTCTACTGTTCTTGATATCTCTAGACAATCGTAATGTGACTGTGGAGGGATGTTTCCTATCCACAGGTAGCATGGTTGTCTCTGTCACGTGCCTATCTTAGCGCACTCTGGGAAGCGGGGCGTGACAGGATTTGTTTGGTAGCAGAGCCATAGGATTTAGGTTAATCGAGTTTGATTCTTTTGTAGTTGGGTATTGGACCCAATACACGAGTCAGGAAACCCGTAATTAGGAACATGTCCTGCCACATTGTTATCGTGATTCTTGAATCATATCTTTCTCTTGACCCTTGTCTTGACGAAATGCAAACAACTTTGCATCTCGGCTTGAAACCTTTTGGTTATCCTTTCCTATTCCTTTGATTCTGATACTAGAATTTGGGCAACTTGAACGGAGTTATGTGATTATACCCATGAACTGCAGCATGGTTACAATGTGGTACTCTATTTAAGTAACTTGGAGTCCTGGTCTTGATTCATTTCCTTGTTCCATGGTCGTTTTATTACCTTAGTTCTCTCAGTATCAATGCTTACCAGTTCATGTTTTGCAGATTTCTTAGTGATCGATACCGGCAGCTATGATGTTGTCTTGGGAATGGATTTTCTCGGTACTTTCCACGCTCACATTGATTGTAGGGCAAAGAAAGAGATTTTCCAGATTTTCCGACATCCGGAGTTTGTTTTTGCTGGAGGAAGCAGTTCTGTTGGGCCATTCGAGTTTAGGGCTAGGCCGACAAACAGTGTTCTTCCGTCGATGGAAGTTGATAAGGAAGAAGCGCCAGCTGTAGTTCGAGAGTTCATGGACGTGTTTGAGGACATCTCGAGTTTACCGCCGAAACGAGATGTGGAGTTCGCGATCGATCTTGTTCCTGGTGCAACGCCAATCTCAAAGGCGTACTATCCGATGGCACCAGTGGAGTTGGAAGAAGTCAAGAAGCAGGTTACCGAATTACTTGAGAAGGGTTGGATTCACAGCAGCAATTCATCTTGGGGAGCTTCAGTTCTTTTAGTAAAGAAGAAAGATGGCACAAGGAGAATGTGCATCGATTATCGAGAATTAAACCAGGTGACTATTAAGAACAAGTACCCGATCCCTCGCATTGGAGAATTGTTCGAGCAACTTAGTGGCGCGAGGGTATTCTCGAAGCTGGATTTGCGATCCGGATATCATCAAGTTCGAGTTAAATGATAGGATATTTGCAAGACCGCGTTCCGAACTCGGTATGGACATTACGAGTATTTAGTGATGCCATTTGGAGTCACGAATGCACCGGCATTATTTATGGACTTGATGAACCGAATCTTTTCACCGTTCTTAGACCAGTTTATAGTGGTGTTCATCGATGATATTCTGGTCTACTCGAGGAGCATAGAAGAGCATGCAGAACACTTGAAGATCGCACTGCAGACATTGAGGCAAGAAAGATTATATGCAAAGATGAGCAAGTGAGAGTTTTGGCTTGAAGAAGTAAAGTTTTTGGGGCATGTCGTATCCGGAGATGGAATCGCCGTTGATCCTGAGAAGATTGCAGCAGTTCAAGATTGGCCGCTTCCGAAGAATGTAGCAGAGATCATAAGTTTTCTTGGACTTGCCGGATATTACAGAAAGTTCGTGGAGAATTTTACTCGTTTGGCTGAGCCTTTGACCAAGCTTACGCGTAAGGAAGTACCGTTCATATGGACGGATAAATGTGCGTCAGCTTTTGAGGCGTTGAAGCAGAGATTGATAACCGCTCCTATTCTGACCGTGCCAGACAGTTCCGGAGGATTGGTGATTCACAGCGACGCATCTGGGAATGATTTGGGACGTGTTTTGATGCAGCATAGGAAGGTTATAGCTTATGCATCGAGACAATTGAAGATCCATGAGAAGAATTACCCAACTCATGATTTGGAGCTAGCAGCTGTGATTTTCGCTTTGAAGATTTGGAGACACTACTTATTGGGCGAAAGGGTTGAAGTATTCACCGATCACAAAAGCCTGAAGTACGTGTTCACACAGAAAGAGCTTAACATGAGGCATCATAGATGGTTGGAGCTGATGGCTGACTACGATCTTGATCTTAAGTACCATCCGAGGAAAGTTAATGTAGTGCCGGATGTGCTTAATCGGTTGCCAGCAATTCGGATGTTGACCGCACAAAAGGAGCTTATCGATAATTTTCGGAGATTTGAGTTGTAGATCGTGTTATTGCATTCTTCAGGACAGTTGATGCAGCTGCAAGTACAGTCGTCATTGATCGATAATATTAAAGCAGCGCGGTCACAGGACCCAAGATTGCAGAAGTTTCAAGAGCATGTTGAAGCTGGACTTCGTACGGACTTGTTAATTCATGAAGATGGCTCGTTGCGGTATGGTAGCCGTTTGTGTGTGCCAAAAGAAGATATTCGCGAAGAAGTTTTAAAGGAGATGCACAGTTCCGCATATTCCATACATCCAGGAGGCACGAAGATGTACCGTGATCTACGACATCATTTCTGGTGGGAAGGCATGAAAAGGGAGATTGCTCGTTTTGTAGCGAAGTGCTTGGTGTGTCAGCAAGTTAAGGCTGAACATCAAAGGGTAGCTGGTTTATTGCAACCACTTCCGATTCCTCAATGGAAGTGGGAACATATAACTATGGATTTCGTGACAGCTTTACCGCGGAGTCCAAAGGGCAACAATGCATTTTGGGGGATTGTTGATCGATTGACCAAGGCAGCTTATTTCATACCATTTTGAATTGGTCAATCAACGGAAGCATTGGCAGAACGGTACATGCAGGAGATTGTGAAATTTCATGGAGTACCTGTGAGCATCGTGTCCGACCGTGACACCCGATTCTTATCGCACTTCTGGAAGAGTTTACAGGAAAGTTTGGGGACGCGATTGAAGTTTAGCACAACTTATCATCCTCAAACAGATGGCTAGTCAGAAAGAACGATCCAAACTCTTGAAGACATGTTGAGAGCTTGCATGTTAGACTTCAAGGGTTCATGAGAGGATCATCTACACTTGGTGGAGTTTTCATACAATAACAGCTTTCAGACGACTATTCAGATGGCTCCATTCGAAGCGTTGTATGGTCGCAAGTGTCGTACACCTGTTTGTTGGGACGATGTTGGAGAACGAAGATTGTTGGGACCGGATTTGATCGTGCAAACAGTAGAGGAAGTTAATACTATCCGGAATCACATGAAGGCAGCACAAGATCGGCAGAAGAGTTGGGCCGACACATCAAGAAGACCTCTAGAGTTTGCTGTTGGTGATCTGGTATTCTTGAAGATATCACCGACTAGAGGAGTGATTCGTTTTGGGAGTCGAGGCAATCTTGGTCCTCGATTCGTGGGGCCTTTCGAGATTATGGAGCGTGTTGGAGAAATGGCTTATCGATTGGCGTTACCACAATCTTTGGCGAATGTTCATAACGTGTTTCATGTATCTCAACTCCGTAAGTATGTTCGAGATGAAACACACGTGCTAGATCATTCGGAGCTGACAGTAAGAGAGGATTTAACCTTTGAGGAACGATCGATGTCGATTGTTAATCGAAGAGAAAATATCCTTAAGAACAAGCTTATCCCTCTCGTACTTGTTTCTTGGGGAAATCGCTCGCATGGAAAATCGACTTGGAAACGAGAAGACGAAATTCGACATAAGTTTCCACACCTATTCTTGTAGATTCTTGATTGTTCATCTTTTCTTGTTTTGGGAATTTCGAGGACGAAATTCTTTTTGTAGTTGGGTATAATGTAACACCCTAGTTCATTTATACCAGTTCTAGTTCATGTATTTCTTTATTTATGGTATTTTCTTGATTTATTGTGTTTTGGGTGCGAATAGTGTATTTGACATTTGTATTTGCATCCGACCCGACCCGCATGCTTGAAACCAGTCATGATTCATGTTTATGATTTATCCTATTCTGTTACATGGAATCGTGCACTTTCATTTATTTGTACATTGCATACTCGCATTTTATCTAGCATCTGCATTTTAATATAATATTTTAAGTCACATAAAATATTTTAAAAATACATTGCATGGCCTGCATGATACCCCTAACCCTGTGGTAGCATCCGCGCATTTTGTTCTCGTCCCGTTCAGTGAAACGGACTTGTTTGGATGACTACGTGCACGTGAGTGCATCCGTTATTGGGGGTATGCATTTTTCGTTACCCGGGTATCCAACTTTAATTTTGGTCGACATGTATATTTTTCATATTTTAAAACTGAATTTTAGACCCGACCCGGGCATGTTTTGGACTATGTTCGTATTTACCAGAATATCAAATTTTATTTATATAATATTAATTTTATAAACTGATACAAATTAAAATTTAGTTATCTAATAAAAGATTTTTTTAAAATTTAAATCTAAACTAATTTCCTAACAAACTAACAACCCCTTTCTCTCTCTCCCCCTTCTGCATATATATATATATTTCTTCCTTATTTAATACACAGCCTCTTCTTCTTACTTCTTCTTCTTCTTTCTTCTTTCTTCTTTCTTTCTCTTGATCTTGTTTCTTGATTCTAATGATCACCGCCGGAGCCGTGCTCGTCGCCGACGATCCGAGTGATCCAGTGAACGTACCTTGCCTGTGTGATCACCCTCTTGCCTTACCTGGACCCGTCCCACGTGCCGCGTGTGCGTTGCGACGATTTACCGACGTCGGATGTGCCGTGCGTATCCGTCGCGTGATTCGATCGAGGCAAGTTTATCTTGCTACATGCTATGATAAATACTACATCCATATTAATAATAATAATTCATGTTTAGTGTATTGTACATCCCCTGATATTATTTTACTGTTTTA
Source organism: Agapanthus africanus (assembly GCA_030015575.1). Classification (NCBI taxonomy): domain Eukaryota; kingdom Viridiplantae; phylum Streptophyta; class Magnoliopsida; order Asparagales; family Amaryllidaceae; genus Agapanthus; species Agapanthus africanus. Next base: position 978,398,327 of record CM057338.1, on the reverse strand, counting down.
CGACGTCCGTTTGCATCCGTATAATTTATTTCGTATCTAGTCGCATACTAATTCATCTTGCTACATGCTATGTATCTTATTTTGCATCCATATGAATAAAAACATCACATATTGATTGCACTGTACATCCATATTAAAGTTTTACCGTTTTCGGATACCCGTTTGCATCCATATCATTTAAAATATATATCGTCGTAATATTTCTTATTATTATCTTTAATTAGTTTATAATCTTCATTTTATAATTTTATATAAAATATAGTTTGAAAATATTGTAGTTTACACATGAAACGTCGTTGCAAAGCGGATACGACAAATCTGAAATTTACTGTACACCTTATCTTATAAATTCATTATAAATCATAGAAAAATCATTAGTATACGTTATTTAGTTCGTTACGAAGCTAACTCATAATACTATAACTCTATGAAATATTTAATTGAAAAATAAATTGTTTAAATAACCTAAAATGCAAATGAAAATATCTCTAAACTGCTGTCCAGGGAAATTCTAGCAGCAAACTTTCAAGTTCGAATTTTCATAGCTTTTTGTAGGAACAACCTGAGATACTTCTACTTATAAAAATGAAAAGCTTATTTAATTATCTTTGTTTTGGTATAAGACACGTCCCTTTTAGAGAATGTTTGTTATTTTTAAGCTATTTTACAAATCAAGGTGACGCTGAATTTCTGAACGGAACTTTCTTGTGCATGGTTAATCAATACCACTTTTATAGTTATTAATCGGTTTTAATATGTTATCCATATTAATATTATTATATCAATATCTATTTAATAAATAATTGTTCTTATGTTTTAATATTCAGTAAATTTTACCGATTTACAGTTTTATAGTATCCGTCTGTATCCGTACGGTTTATTACATATCTAGTTGCACGCCGAGACCATATTTTTTCATGTTACTGTTGTATTAGTGCATCATGCTTGATAATTGTGCATCTTACTTAGTCATGATGTGACCCCTGATCGATATTTGTGCACCCATGCTTTTATTGTACATCAGTACTTTCACCTTGATTCAATACTTGCTACAGTTTGATTATGAGCAGCCGTTTGACACATGTGCACTACTTGACATGACCTGATGTTGGATATAGTGCCCTCTAAGTCAATTATTGGATCGCAGGTACGTGATTGCAATGATTGAGGGAGGACCTATACCGACATGACTGTCTTACTCGAGATGATAGTATGCTATCTGGTTTGTTTTTATCATCGTATACATGCTTTAGTTTACTATTACATGTTGATAGAGCCCATAGGATTCTTGCTTGACTGCCAGCAGTATGATGGCGATCATATACGTGGGAGCTGGGGTCTATAAACACATCCTTATAGTGTCCCTAGTCGTAGGAGTTTCGAGACAAGGCATCGATACTCCAGAGTAGACTAGTGTATACAGTCGAGACCCCGACGATGGGCGGTGGCCGATCTCACAAGCCATTGGTGTCAGTTGGTTCACCTAAGATGTATACAGGTGCTCATTGAGTACACCGGACAGGACTCTCCGGGAACATACTAGTTGGTATTATATATATCGTCAGATAGCAGTTCCCTGGTGACATGTGTACATGTTAGTTTGTCGACCTGAGATCGTCATTTGTCTCGTGTGAGTTCCCACTGTGCTTAGATTACTACCCTACCACGCTCAAAGGAGACGTGCAAACAGGTTTTAGTTGGGTACAGTCCCGAGCCACATGGAGGCAGTGAGCGGATCGTCGGGGATTCGTCTCTTCCGGTATTGGGGGTTGATGTCGCACAGTGCACGGGTGGCCATTACTAGAAATCCTCGGCCGAGCTAGTGGAGAATTACTGATTTGGATCAGTAGTTTCTCAGGTGGTGATGGGCTTCATGCCGACACGATTTATCGCGTTATTAGGGGTCTGACTTTATCCACCCCCCTAAACTCGATATGCGATACTCTTTAGACGAACGAACTGGACTGTACGGATATTGTCACTGTCAGGCTCAGTAGGGTTTATGGATGAGTTCGCTCATCAGCTTCCCTTCCAATCAATACATAGGCAACCGTTACGTACAGCTAGTACCTCTGATGTGCTAGAGGTCATACCAGCGCCAATGTTTTGATGAGTCATTAGAGTTCCCCACAGACCGTTTCTCAAGTTCGGGCGAAACATTGTAGAGGCCGTATGGTTTTATGGCAGGGTTCGGAAAATGCACGTGCGTTTTCGAACGTGTCATTTTTCGGGCAGATAATACTGGTAGGCTTTGGTTTAAGCCGGATCCCAGTATTATACTGTGTAGATATAATATCTTTGTCTTAGTTGCATATGTATTCGGTCGTAATACAAATGCGGGTATGTTTATACTGTTACGGGGTTATCCTGAAATTCGTTTCAGGATCACTTTTGGAAGTTGCCAGTTTTCAGTTTTCTATCAGCCGTATTTAACATTCGGTTAAATATGGATTTATCTATTCTTCATTGGGTAAGTCATGAGGGTGAGTCACCATTTTGCATTAATGGTTGATGACTAGGATTAGTGAGTCACCATTATGCATTTAATGTTCTGCAAGATGGAATTTGCATTAATGTGGTTTTGTTTTTGTTTGAGATCTTTTGTGTTATGATAACCTTTGCTTGTGGTCACCTTCCTTGCTCCTACACTCACCCCCCACCTACATATTGTGGCCGGCCCTTCTTGTAAGGAGAGAGATTGATTTCATTTGGAAAGGGATTATAGTTTTGGTGTATGGAAATTTCATAGCTCCATTTTTTCCATCACCCGATTCAAATGGCAACTTCATTAACCGTTCGTCCATAGCTTTGGATGTAATGAGACAAAGTGTTCTACTCATTCTCTACATCAATCTTGGTCATCTCTTTTAGCAAACTTGATGATCGAGTTGCCTCGGTTCAGAGGCGGGAGCCTGTTTAAAGATCCGTCGACGTGATGCCACCTGGATGAGAAGACTGGAGATTCAGGAGATCGGAGCAGCCGCAACAAAGCGTGGGATGATGGTTGAAGACCGAAGGACTCGGATCGTTCGGTATAACATTTCTACCCACTTTGTAGTTTATTAGTTTAGCTTTAATGGCAGATCCGGGTTATAGTACACGATAGCGCCAGTTGTAAAAAGTTTTTGTTCCGCATTTGGCGTCTGTTAGACGGCCGAGGCGCTACCGTGGACTTACAATGGTATCAGAGCCTCACCATTAAGCTATACTAACTTGTGCTAACGTGTTTAAAATATCGATCGAACGGATTTTCAAAAATCGCAATTTCCATGTGTAAAGTTTCTGTCGATTTTTAAAAGGGTCTAAAAATTATTTTGCATATCACAGAAAATTGTGCAGGGTTTTTCAAGCATTCTGGAAAAATTTGAGCACGTGATCCTACAGTAACGCCGCGGATCCGCGGTCAAAGCTAGGGTTTGACCGCGGAACCGCGGCCGTTATGTGGGAACAGTGATCCAATTTTTTCCAGTGAGTTTGTCTTGGGAAATTGTGGGTTTTGGTATATTTCTTTTGGGCCCAGATTTTATTACTGTACAGCAGATGTACGTGGGGCCCACTTTGGGAAGTTTTGTCGATCGAAATTTTAAACTTGTTAGTATGCAGTACTTATATTATATCTCCGACCGGGAATGTCATTCGAGCGGTAAACCGCGTCTGATTGCTATAGTTCTTTTAGACGGGTTTGCGAACGTGACATTCGCGTTGATGTTCTGTGTTGTGCTGTGATGTTGCGGATTTGTCGTGGTAGATAGCAGGGTGCAATGATAGTGCAGTTTGGATTTATTTATACATTTGATATTGCGAGGCGAGCGTCTAACATGTGGACTGCCGTCACTGCCTGTTTGTATAATATTCTTTTGGGACACGACCGGGTTGAGGTCGATGTACCCGTTGTACATATTTTTATTTCTGTACTAGGTTTATCCCGCGATGGAGTGCACGGATAGCCGGGTTCTGGAGGGCAACAGGTCCGTATCTTATGGCTTTGAGAGGCAGAGGGGCCTCACTCTAGAATTAGCAGACTATTCGCCGCACTCGTAGGGGGTACAGGTTGACCCAAGGAGGGGTGCTCAAGTTACCGGATTCCGTGAAGTGTCGAGTGGTCCATTCATTTTGCTGTAGGGGGCTGTCTCGCTTCAGGTTTTGGCGGGTAACTTGCCGCACCCGTAGGGGTCTAGGTTTCATTGCACAGGCTATCCACACGACCAGGGGAACGTCGGGTTTCAGTAGCGGCTCTGTGAAACCCTGGGATCCCAAATTATCTGTATTGTTCTGTGATGCTTATTACTTTTCTGTAATGTTGCATATTATCACGCCTGAAGCGATTATTGTATATTGGTATATATACTATTAGATATTGTATATGTTTTACACCCGCGTTAGTCCAGCCCCCGCTCTGTCGTTAGTTAAGTAACCTAACGGGTGATGACGGGACTCAGTGACGAATGCGGATGGCATATACGTACATTATATTTTTGTTCTTTTCTGGTGTGATTGATTGATGGGACTGCATTGATTCTTATCAATGCAAGGATAAAACAAACCTATAATTGATGTTGTTGGAACAAAATTTAAAAAGGTGTTATTACAAAGATGTTTCCTTTTGTTTTGCATAGTGATATTCAGTTGGAATATCCTGCACCTCATTCGACGAGGTAAGGGCCGGGATCCTTTCACCGGGAATGACCCCCTGGGCAGAAGTTTACGTCAGGGTAATAACTTCATTATAGTCGATTACAAGTTGCTTTGTATCGCTGTATTCAGTTAGAATATCCTGCGCCTCATTCTACGAGGAAAGAGCCGAGATCCCTTCACCGGGAGTGACCTCTTTAGCAAAAGGTTTTCGCCACTATATTTTTATAAAAAGCTATCAGGTTCCTTCAACGAGATCAAGTTCATTACGTTAAAGGTTTTTCGCCAAAAACCAGCCGTAGCCCTCCGTCATTTCTTTTGGGTATTCAGTAGTATTCAAGCTATGTATTTTGACCAACGTCAAGGCATAGTGTTTGGTAGTTGCTGGGTATTCATCTGTTGCATAGATAGATGAGTTGGTTTGGGACAGTCGTTCTGCCATTTTGGCCAACGTCAAGGGCATGTGCGGGTGGGTTCAAATTGACCTGGATAGTGACGGGTAGAACTTGGCATGTGACTTATGATATTTTGACCAACGCCAAGGGCATAAGAGCATGGGGCAAAAATCATATCAGGAGTTTCAAACTTACAGGAAACTTGCCAGGCATGCGCATACCTTCTGGAGTGTGATAACTTGAGTGGCTTCCATCAAGTTATCATGCGATGATAGTTGGATCCCGATTCTCACTGATGAGTTGGTTTACTCTTCGGGTGATCCCGACTAATTCTTCTTTCAGGTTTGGAGGAGAATTTAAGATTACGGTGGGAGGTTTCCTGATTAGATAAAGTGATAACCATTCTGATCTAGGTTAGAGTGCACGCAGAGTGTTTCTGTTCTCTCTCTCTTTTTGGCAGCGACCTTTGACCGACCCTAGACTATGACTCAGTGATCAAGTTGACCGAACCTTCTTAAAATACCGGCTTTTGGATTGTCTTAGTTGCATAAGTCATTGCCACTCCTTCTTTTACCCTTTGCATTTCTCAGAACACCCCGTATTACTACGGACATCCACTTCCATTGGATAGATCCATCGTATGGTTATATACGAACTCGAAGGGACTTCTTCGAGGATGGATCCAGGTTCAGGAGAAATAGAATTGGTTTATTCAGTTGTCTTTTATTATCACATTCTCTCAGGTTGCGAGGTCTTTTTAGTTTAGGAGAGTACACCTATTACGCTTATTGGATAGTCTTATTCCAAACCATAGACAGTTGCCGAAAGGTAGGGAATGAAGAAAACCAATTAGCCTAAGTAGGGTGTACAGAAGGAAATAACTAAAGACAAAATAAAGGGATTAGAAAGAGGGCAAAGTAAATTGTGACTGTTATCATTCACGACCAAACCGCGTACTTCATCGCCACTACTATTTCACTTTTGCTTTTTTTTCCCCAGTTCGGGAGAAATAGAATAAGGTATTATTCAGTTGTCTTTTATCATCACCTTCTCTCAAGTTGTGAGTACTCCTAGGATTAGGAGAGTACACCTATTATGCTTACTGGATAGTCTTCTTCCAAACCATAGGCCGGTGCCGAACGGTAGGGAAGGAAGAAAACCATTTAGCCTAACGATGGTGTACAGAAGGTAACGACTAAAGACAAATAAAGGGATTTGGAGAGATGGCAAATGAAATATACGGTTAAAGTCATGAATTGGATTATGGAAGAGGCATTACTAGGAATACCAGGATACCCCTACGAAACATTTTCATGTTTCAGTGCATTGTTAAAAGAAAACTGATTTCCCGATTACATACTTACTCCAGGGTATGTATTTACCAGGTTTCATTCTCATATCTGTATGGTTTTACAGATGATGAGTAGGAGTAGGTTATTGGGAATAAGGTGATCATCCTCATTATATCGGAATTCGTGCACAGTTTTTGAGTTATTCAACTCAGCGGACTTATACAGAGTATTGTATGTTGTCCAGTGTCCATCAGGACAAAGGGGTTGGTCCTCGTACTCTGTTCTGTTTACTTGTAATTTCTCTATTTTTTAGACAAGTGTTTCGTTGAAATACAATGTCTAAGTTTTGAGAAGTTGTGGGTATAAGAATAAAGTAGAGAACCAGGTATCCCAAGTATCGGGATTCTTCAAAGAGATCGAAGATGTAGATTCTTGTGATTGTTATTCAGTTAATAGTAATGGTTTTGTGAAACTCGATTCTCTTTCAGGTTACTCATAATTGGATGGATTCCTAAGTTGAGTAATGCTGAGTAGCCACTTTCCATTAAGTTGATATGCACTAGAGACAGCTGCATGATTTGAATCTGGTTCCTATTAAATTAGTGTCTCTATTTCTATATTGTATATAGAATGGTTCATATCTTAACGATGTTAAGATACGGGGAGTTGTCCAACTTATGCTTAAAACCAGACACTGGATAACTCAAGGCACGTTTCTGTAATGGCAGTTTGTGGGTTGACCCTGGCTTTGACGAGGGTTGATTTTCTACCATCTGGAAGATCAATAGTGATATTGTTCTTGACTCGACACATTTTTAGTAAAATGAATTTTTTCAGAAAACGGTAGTGGGAGTATGGTAGAACTGGAAGTGATTCCAGAACCGCAAACGATTACGGAAAATTTAATAGGACCTATATATTCAATCAGGTTTGACATTCCAATAGCCACTCCGCAGATATGGTGGGTAATCTCAAACACCCGAGAGGTACTCCGGTAGCCTCAAGGACGGTGACAGGGAGGTTCTTGTTTACCCAGACTTGACACTACTGTTGTTCCAGACTATGAGATCCGGCAAGAGGATAAGTATAACGTCGTTCTAAACTAGCTTTAGAAGTATATGTAGATATCATTCTTCCAGAGGGTTGTCGTAGTCAGTGGGAGCAGCGGAAGCATAGTGGGCAAGTAGCTTATATCTATTTATAGACTAGAGCACATATAGTGGAGATAGATCATCTAATTTTGATGTAAGAGTCATGGCTTTGACTTCATCAGAATAGGGGATGGATCTGTTAAGAAGGTAATAGGGTGTGATGTCCTGGTATTTGGATCACATACACAGAGTGGGAAGTAAAATTCCTATACTACGATCGGTTGTATTGTGGTCGTCACACAGTTGTTTCTTCACAAAGGATATGGATATAATATCTGACATTCTGGTTACTAGATCTATAGTATTAGATCTAGATTTGGGTAGTTTCCTAATATGGGTACTTTGACAGTATTCTAATGGTATTTTAGAATAGATGACTCCTGGCATGGTGGTGTACCTGCAGGTGATGGAGTCACCCTCTCTAAAGGTGTCTTACAGACTAAAGGGGAGAGGGATGTGCATGATTGGCAGATCACTTGCTTAGGCAATTGAGTCAATCGTGAGATGTCAAGTACCACACCAGATGTTGTTTTTGCAATAGATACGATAAGTTTATATTAATCCAATCCTGAAGAAACATAAGGAAACAGTTTTTGAACATAAGTGCATGTTCTACGGATTTGATGACGGCAACCTCCTTCGGGAGACAGTTATCATTCCAGGCTTCAAAGGTGACATGGATGACAGAGTGATTGTCAGAGTTATGTTTTCCCTCTGACAAGGGGCAGTATTATGGACAGAAGGTCCAAAAGGATACTGTGGGAGGCATGGTGCTGGATACTGATTAGGTTCAGTTATCGATACAGTCTAAGAAGTTTGGATTTGGAGTTCATTTATGAACTAGGTCCCATCAGATATCCAAACATATTCTAAGACAGGTATTACTCGATTCGGGAGATGGCTTTATCCGCGAACTTGAGATTAAGAGAGACATAGAAAGAAACATCAGGGCGAATCCACTCACTGAAGCCTTAAGTGCAAGTAGGAGATTGTTGGATATAGTGCCCTCTAAATCAATTATTGGATCGTAGGTACGTGATTACAATAATTGAGGGAGGACCTATACCGACATGACTGTCTTACTCGAGATGATAGTATGCTATCTGGTTTGTCTTTATCATCGTATACATGCTTTAGTTCACTATTGCATTTTGATAGAGCCCATAGGATTCTTGCTTGACTGCCAGCAGTATGATGGCGATCATATACGTGGGAGCTGGGGTCTATAAGCACATCCTTATAGTGTCCCTAGTCGTAGGAGTTTCGAGACAAGGCATCGATACTCCAGAGTAGACTAGTGTATACAGTCGAGACCCCGACGAGGGGCGGTGGCCGGTCTCACAAGCCATTGGTGTCAGTTGGTTCACCTAATATGTATACAGATGCTCATTGAGTACACCGGACAGGACTCGCCGGGAACATGCTAGTTGGTATTATATATATCGTCAGATAGCAGTTTCCTGGTGATATGTGTACAGGTTAGTTTATCGACCTGAGATCATCATTTGTCTCGTGTGAGTTCCCACTGTGCTTAGATTACTACCCTACCATGCTCAAAGGAGACGTGCAAACAGGTTTTAGTTGGGTACAGTCCCGAGCCACATGGAGGCAGTGAGCAGATCGTCGGGGATTCTTCTCTCCCGGTATTGGGGGTTGATGTCGCACAGTGCACGGGTGGCCATCACTAGAAATCCTCGGCCGAGGTAGTGAAGAATTACTGATTTGGATCAGTAGTTTTTCAGGTGGTGATGTGCTTCATGCCGACACGATTTATCGCGTTATTAGGGGTCTGACTTTATGCACCGCCCTAGACTCGATATGCGATACTCTTTAGACGAACGGACCGGACTGTACGGATATTGTCACTGTCAGGCTCAGTAGGGTTTATGGATGAGTTCGCTCATCAGCTTCCCTTCCAATCAATACATAGACAACCGTTACGTACAGCTAGTACCTCTGACGTGCTAGAGGTTATACCCAGTGCCGGTGTGTTGATGAGTCATTATAGTCTCCCACAGACCGTTTCCCAAGTTCGGGCGAAACGTTGTAGAGGCCGTATGGTTTTATGGCAGGGTTCGGAAAATGCACGTGCGTTTTCGCACATGTCATTTTTCGGGCAGATAATACTGGTAGGCTTTGGTTTAAGCCGGATCCCAGTATTATACTGTATGGATATAATATATTTGTCTCAGTTGCATTTGTATTCGGTCGTAATACAAATGCGGGTATGTTTATACTGTTACGGGGTTATCCTGAAATTCGTTTCAGGATCACTTTTGGAAGTTACCAGTTTCCAGTTTTCAATCTGCCGTATTTAACATTCGGTTAAATACGGATTTATCTTTTCTTCATTGGGTGAGTCATGAGGGTGAGTCACTATTTTGCATTAATGGTTGATGACTAGGATTAGTGAGTCACCATTATGCATTTAATGTTTTGCAAGGTGGAATTTGCATTAATGTGGTTTTGTTTTTGCTTGAGATCTTTTATGTTATGATAACCTTTGCTTGTTGTCACCTTCCTTGCTCTTACACTCACCCCCCCACCTACATATTTTGGTCGGCCCATCTTGTGAGGAGAGAGATTGATTTCATTTGGAAAGGGATTATAGTTTTGGTGTATGGAAATTTCATAGCTCCATGTTTTCCATCACCCGATTCAAATGGCAACTTCATTAACCGTTCATCCATAGCTTTGGACGTAACGAGACAAAGTGTTCTACTCATTCTCTACATCAATCTTGGTCATCTCTTTTAGCAAACTTGATGATCGAGTTGCCTCGGTTCAGAGGCGGGAGCCCGTTTAAATATCCGTCGACGTGATGCCACCTGGACGAGAAGACTGGAGATTCAGGAGATCGGAGCAGCCGCAACAAAGTGTGGGATGATGGTTGAAGACCGAAGGACTCGGATCGTTCGGTATAACATTTCTACCCACTTTGTAGTTTGTTAGTTTAGCTTTAATGGCAGATCCGGGTTATAGTACGCGATAGCGCCAGTTGTAAAAAGTTTTTGTTCCGCATTTGGCGTCTGTTAGACGGCCGGGGCGCTACCGTGGACTTACACCTGATACACCACTACTTGACATGACTTGATACATGTACACTACCTGACATGACCTAATATATCACTACTTGATATGTTACCCGATCCTGTTTCTAATGCCGACAATCTTGACATGTTGTCCCGATGGACATATCCTGTTATCTGTATAGACAAACATGTTCCTGCTTGATCCTGTGTTGGCATTAGCTTCAGATTTATCAATACCTGACTTACACACATAACTTGGGGGTATGGGGAAATAAAGAATGTATCCGAACGTAACTCAAGGGGCTATTACATCTTGTTACCGCAGTCCCGTGGGGTTGAACGGGACATAAACTCACAGTCTATCATATCTTGTTACCGTGGTCCCGTGGGGTTGAACGAGGCATAGACCGATGGGTTACGATGAGAATTACATTAAGTGATTTCGAATAACTTTAGAGTATATAACCCTATAGCACAATTTAGATTACTCACTGTACTTCACCTATTTATATCCTGTTCACTGATCTATATTAATGTTACGATTTACTTGCTACTGATGACTTGTTACTGTTCATATTTCATGCCTGCATATTTCATCACATCCTGCTTGCTTAGAATTATTGATATTATGACGCACTGACGTCTGGATTTTGCATGGCCCAGATCCTCTACCATTGTTGCAGGCTGATCAGGAGTATTTCTTCCGTTAGGCCGGGAAGTGATGATCCAGTTAGTATCCAGTTTAGTTATGTTTTACTTTCCAGATGTTTTTGCTATTTGGATTTATTTCTTCCGCATATTATTTCTTAACTCGTTTATTCTGGCTCATGGACATGTACTAGATAGTTTGTTTTATTTCTACTGTTCTTGATATCTCTAGACAATCGTAATGTGACTGTGGAGGGATTTTCCTATCCACAGGTAGCATGGTTGGCTCTGTCACGTGCCTATCTTAGCGCACTCTGAAAAACGGGGCGTGACAGCTACCCTGCTCGGTCCATCCTTAGTAGGCCACTCCATGCCCTCCTACGCTAAGGATCAAATCCCTCATCAAGAGTCCGCCGAGCAGCTACCCTGCTCGATTCATCCTTGGTTGGTAATCTTTTACCCCACGATGCTAAGGATCAAAGCTCTCATCAAGAGGCCACCGAGCAGCTACCCTGCTCGGTCCATCCTTGCTGGTAATCTCTTACCCCACGACGCCAAGGATCAAAGCCCTCATCAAGAGGCCACCGAGCAGTACCCTGCTCGGTCCATCCTTGGCCGGTAATCTCTTACCCCACGACGCCAAGGATCAAAGCCCTCATCAAGAGGCCATTGAGCAGCTACCCTGCTCAGTCCATCCTTAGCAGGCCACTCCATGCCTTCCCACGCTAAGGATCAAAGGCCTCATCAAGAGGCCACCGAGCAGCTATCTGCTCGGTCCATCCTTGACTGGTAATCTATTACCCCACGACGCTAAGGATCAAAGGCCTCATCAAGAGGCCACCGAGCAGCTACCTTCCTCGGTCCATCCTTAGCTGGTAATTTCTTACCCCACGACGCCAAGGATCAAAGCCCTCATCAAGAGGCCACCTGTTCCCCTCCGAAAGACGTGGCAGAGATGCGGGGGGCGTCTTGCCTGAAATTCGGGGCAGATGCTAATTGGTGCTATCCGTCCACCTCTCCGAAGAGTCCAAGTTGATTTATGGCACCATGTATCGAAGGTTTAAACGGATGCGGCCGATGTAGCAGATTTCGTCAGATTCCCCCTCGTTTGAGGGGTTTTTGATTATGGGTACGCTCTTCCCTGCAGGCGCAAGCCCCTGCAGTTAATTACGCTACCGCATCGCGGTAACAACTTTCTCCTTCTCCATGTGGTCACCTCGTGTCGTGTTTGTTTGTTTTGTGTTTGGTTTCCCGTGGATTGTATACGGAGACTAATTTGTGTTGTCTCCCGTAGGACGTGGATTAGTCCAAATCCGTATCTTTCTTAGATTTGGGTTTGGGGGCGTTGTGTTTAAGGATACGTTAGCCTTATTTTAGACTAAGATCAACTTAAACGTTTGTTAAGGACACGTTAGTCTAATTTCCAGACTAAGGTCGACTTAACGGGATCGTTTAGACACGACAAGGGAGCATTTGGACTCTATTGTTTCTGTTCCCACCAAAAATTTCTGCGCAAAAGAGTTTAAGATATCAAACGGCAGCGATACGCTTAAGAAAATGCGAACCAGTATCTTCCGGCCTGTATTTTGATAAACTCCCCAATGAGAAACTGTTAAATTATGATGGTATTGAAAGCATCTCGAAAACACCTTCGATTTGATATATTATGGGCCTCATAATTCATCCCGGATCAAAAGTTATGAGCAAATGTGTTATACACGTGTAATCTAAAGTAATGCTCTACTACATGTGGAATGCATTTTTTAGTCCCACATCGGGAAAAGGAGAGATGGCTTCTCTACCACTCCAATATAAATAAGAGGGGATACCTCTTAGAAAGGTAGAGTTAAATCCTCAAAGGATTCAATACTCAAAGGAGCTTAGTTCTCCAAGATAGGAGCATGCTCCTCCATAATGCGCATATGCGCAAGCGCCATGTGCGCTACGTGCAACGCACGTGTGCCCGCCATGCGGCACTACATGCAACGCACGTGCGCACCACATGAGAACATTTAATAATATTAAAAGGAGCCTGTTCTCCATATATAGAAGCCCTGCTTCTCCTCATAATGCGCATGTGTGCTACGTGCAACGCACGTGTGCTCGCCATGCGCGCACCACGTGCAACGCACGTGCGCACCACATGAGAACATTTAATAATATTAAAAGGAGCCTGTTCTCCATATATAGAAGCCCTGCTTCTCCTCATAATGTGCATGTGCGCTACGTGCAACGCACGTGTGCTCGCCACGCGCGCACCACGTGTAACGCACGTGTGCTCGCCACGCGCGCACCACGTGCAACGCACGTGCGCACCATATGAGAACATTTAATAATATTAAAAGGAGCATGTTCTTCATATATAGAAGCTCTGCTTCTCTTCATAATGCGCATGTGCGCCACGTGCAACGCACGTGTGCCCGCCACACGCACCACGTGCAATACACGTGCACACCACATGAGAATATTCAATTAAAAGGAGACTCGTTCTCTATAGGAGCTTGCTCCCCCCCTATAATGCGCATATGCGCAAGATCCATGTGCGCTACGTGCAAATATGAGCGCCCAACACGTGCGCGAACGCAAAGAAGCCTTTTTCAGCAGCGAGAAGCTTAAGCTCTAGCCTGTTCTTCCCCCTAATGAGTGAGACATGGTTCAAAGGGTACATCCCTTCACACCTTCGATATATGGCACTGTAATCTCTCAGTGTCGTCGGAGAGGTGGTGGGTCCCAACGACCAATGATCCTTCTTTCTAAAATAAAAAAAACCCAATGACCAATGATCCTTCTTTCTAAAATAAAAAAAAGAAGAAGAGAGAACATTGACAGAGAAACAGACAAAGAATTCAGAGAACTCCTAAAAAGAAAGTTTGAGAAGAAATCAGAAAGAAAAGAAGAATTTCTTTTGAACAGATCATTGATCTGAGAACAAGATCAAGGACCTCTAAGGAAAAGGAAAATAAATAAATAAAAAACAGTGCCTTGCACTTCTTTTTATGAACCATTGGTTCTGAATCTAAAAGATTCTCAAGATAACAGTGCCTCGCACATTTTATCTGAAATTGATCCAAAAGAATAAAACAGTGCCCAGCACTTGCCAGAAATGCACTATTGCGCAAGCCGCGCCACGTGTTAGCAGTGCAACAGCGCAGCACACTGACGCAGCGCACTGCGCTGTTGCGCTTGCGCTCACCAGAGCGTGACACGTGTCACCACCATATGAGTTTGCGCTCATTACTTGGCGCAAAGCGCCTGACAAGCCACGTGGGGCACTGTCAAAGTATTTAATGCTCTACATTATTAAAGAAAAGGGACAGAGCCCAATTAAAAGGCCTAACAGGCCTAATAAAAAAGTGCTATGCAGGGCAGAGCCCAAACAAAATAGATGCTCTGCATCATTTATAAAAGGGCAGAGCCCAACCAAAACAAGAATAATGTAGTGCATTACTAAAAAGGGGCAAAGCCCTAGAATAGGCCAAAGACAAAAGATGTTGAAACTGGACTTAGCCCAATCATGGCCGTAAGTCTTCAAACTAAATTGACTGAGCACAGCTGCTCTCCTAAATCAATTTACATCCGGTTCGAGGGTACATCTCTGAACTCTTTTGACACCCATCGTTGTAATCCTTCAACGACGTCAGAGAGGTGACGGGTCCCGACGACTAAACATTCAAATGGACTGCGGGGTCCTTAAACTCGTGCACCGAAACGTCCTTAAACTAATGTTGGACCGAAACGTCCTTAAACTAATAATGGACCGAAACGTCCTTGAACTAATATTGGACCGAAACGTCCTTAAACTAATGCTGGACCGAAACGTCCTTAAACTAATGTCGGACCACCACATCCCTAAACTGGAATACGGACCACCACGTCCCTAAACTGGAACATGGACCACTACGTCCCTAAAACTGGAACAATAAAGCCTCCAAATGCTCTTTTGCCGGATCTAAACGATCCCGTTTAAGTTGATCTTAGCCCCAAACACGGCTAACATATCCTTAAACATTCAAACGGACTATAAAACTCCAAATCAACCTTGGTTCAAGGGTACATCTCTGAACTCCTCTGACATCTGCCGTTGTAATCCTTCAACGACGTTAGAGAGGTGACGAGTCCCGATGGCCAGATAATAAATGGATCACCACGTTAAGTCGATCTTAGTCTAAAACAGGACTAACGTATCCTTAACGGACGTTTAAGTTGATCTTAGCCTCAATACGGCTAACGTATCCTTAAACTAAAAACACCAAACCCAAATCTAAGTAAATACGGATTTGGACTAATCCACGTCCTACGGGCGACGGCATTACTCAGTCTCCGTATACAATCCACGGGCAACCACAAACAAAAAAAACACACACGACACGAAGTGAAATTCTGGAGAAGGAGAAAGTTGTTACCGCGACGCGGTAGCGTAATTAACTGCAGGGGCTTGCGCCTGCAGGGAAGAGTGTCCCCACAATCAAAAACCCCTCAAGCGAAGGGGAATCTGACGAAGTCTGCTACATTGGCCGCATCCGTCTAAATCTCCGATATACGGTGCCATAAATCAACTTGGCATCTTCGGAGGGGTGGACGGATAAAACCAAATAGCATCTGCCCCGAATCCCAGCGCCAGGACATCGCGGTCCTGTGCGCCGCCATTCGGAGGGGAACAGATTCTGGCACGCCCGGTGGGACCTTTTCCTCTTTCCACTCCACACTTCGTGTGTCGTCTTCGCGAACCAATCGCGGTTTGTTAATGGTTGCCTTCGGATTTCAAGTTACTAAGATTTGGTCTTTTGCCTGGCACAGAACTCAAGATTCAATGGTCTTTAACTGCACCAACTGCTCGAAGTGCCCCTGCAACGGACGCTCCACCTCACCGGGAGGTGTAGCATATGGGCCCCAAGCGGCTTCCTTCCTCGCTCTGCCGGTAGACCAGGTGACCCAGACCACCACCGGCCTGTTTTTCGGGACCATGATCCCACCTACAAGATTCTCTATGCCAATACCTGCACCGGAAGTGAACAAAAAGTCGGTCTTCGACTGGCTCACTGCTACGACGGCCCCTGTGAACGGGTCGCCCGCTACCAAACCGACAGCCTCTGTTTTCACCAGGCTAGATCAGGACTCTAAACTGGCTGTCCCAAGGAAGGCAATGACTGTTGCTTCAGAAGTCGTCAAGGCGGCTTTTCCTGTTAAAGAGTCAGTCTTTTCAAGACTGACGATTCCTGCCCCTGCCCGAGGATCCGTCTTCGACAGGTTGAATATCATCCCTCAAAAGACAACTTCAGTCTTTAAGAGGTTAACACCAGCGGTGCCTCATTCAGACAGGGGGCAAAAAGAAGCTATCTCTATCTCTGAGCCAGTCCCAATGGCTCGTCGTGCTCGACGTCGCCATTGGCGACGAGTGAGAAAGGCAGGGGGCAACTCCCCCTCAGGGCTAACTCCACCGGCTCCAGTGGTGGAAGTCAACGCTGCTGTTCTAACTAGGAACAGCTTTGAACTGCTGAGGAGGGTATGTAAGAACTCTCCAACCGCTACATTGAAAAGATCCCCTCCACCTATGGAGAGAGATCCGGAAACAAAGCAAGAACAGCCCTCTCAACGGCTGTCTTCAAAAATTTATAAAGTTTGGCGGAGGGTTCAAGACTCCGTGATTGACCCAGGTCACTCTCGTCGCCAGAAAAAGGCGAAGGTGGAAAAAGACAAGGACCGTCCCATTAAACAGCAAGGGACAACAATCGCTAGGGTGCCCACTGCAACGGCCCCTTCAACCTCAACGGCCCACAAAAGAAGGAGGCCAGAGAAAACTCCCGCGTCAGCGGCAAAAGTTAAAAATGGTGAACCTAAACGCCCCAAGTCAGGGGGCATAACAGTTCATACGGTTTACATGGCATCGAGAAAAGAAGACAGTCGTGGATCAACGGGTCATAGACCGCTTACACGGTCAGTGACCAAGGCTCAGGAGCAGCAACAAAAGCTCCAGGAGATGATGAACGCTATGGCCGCACTTACAGGGCCAAAAGAGAGCCCTGAAATGTCCTCAGATGAGCGCCAAGAGGAAGAAACCAACGCCGAATTCCTTCGTCGGATATTGGAGAAGAAGGACAAAGAGGCTGCTGAACAAGCAGCCAACATACAGCGTATGGGCCTCCTCTTCCAAGACATGATAGGGATGATGATACAACAAGATCCTCCGGCTGAAAAGCCCCCGATCGTCCTTGGAGACGATAGGGGAAAGACATCAAATCCTCCACCAACTCTATCGACAGCTAAAGAGGATACAATCTCCAAAGATGATTTGGATGAATACATCGCCCAGCAAATACGGGTTCATTATGCGACCGAAGCGGCCGGTCAGGTCGTAAAAATGGGGCGGCCATATCCAAGTTGGTACGATCAAATCAAGTACCCACCTGGTTACACAATTCCCAAGTTCCATGTCTACAAAGGAACGGGCAATCCTCATCAGCATGTTGCCCAGTTCAGGGCACTCTGCGGTAACACCGGCGGTGATGACAAGCTTTTGCTTCGCCAGTTTGTTGGAAGCTTATCAGATACGGCGTTCGAATGGTACTCTGAGCTCCCGAACGACTCTATTAAAACCTTCGCGGAGATGGAGCTGTTGTTTACTCAGCGTTTTGCAAGCGCCAGTGAACGACCCCGATGACAGCACTGATTAACGCCAGGGTAAAGCCAGGCGAGACGTGGGTTCAGTATGCTAAACGGTGGCGGAACTTGTGGTCAAAGTGCGAGCAGCGCATTGAAGAAGCTCCTGCGGTGGGAATGTTTGTTGGAACCCTTGATCCACAAGCAACCATCTCACAGTTTATGATGTTCTTCAAGCCGACTACTTTCCAGGCTTTGATCGACAAACTAGCGCAGATGGACCAGATGGGCCATAAACCCCCTCTCCTAAAGCCGGACTCCCGAAATGACAAAGGAAAGGGAAAAGCGATCGTTGTCGCTAATGCTCAACAACAACCGAGCGACTCGAAGCCGGTTGCTCGTCCAAACAATACGCGCCCGTACGTACCCCTTGAGGATAGGATGGGACGTCCTTATTCCTTCCCCCGCGATAAAACGAGGAGGCTATTCGAGCTGGCTTTGCGCAACGGACTCATAAATCTGCCAGATCCAAAACGTCCGTTGCAACCAAATGACATCAACGAGCCCAACTACTGCCCTTACCATCGAGTGCTAGGCCATCCCATCGAGGATTGCTACGTTTTCAAAAATTGGCTTAAGAACCGGTACCGTCAGGGCAAATTTGCGCTATCTGACAAATGGAAGGTGGATCCCCCGTAGCCCCACACCTCTAAGGGGACGAATACGCCGGGGGCAACATGCTCCGTCATTGAAGAAGCTCCTTGGGAGGTTGTATTATCGGCCAAGACAAAGATGATGCTAAACGATCTTCAGACATGTCCAGCGATCAAGTGGAAGAACCCGTTGGAACCGCAGGTCATTGAGACGATGTTGAAGCCGCGTACAACTCCAAAGACCGATGGTGGTGGCTCAAACACTCGCAACCAGCCGTCAAAATATTCGAAGAAGAAGAAAAAGAAGTCAAAGAAGCCTGTGAAGCCTGGCGACAAGCGCACAGACTTGCAAAAACAAATTGACGCGCTGGAGGAGTACAACCAGAAGGCACGGAATCCCATTACACTCCAAGAGTTCCTCAATCACGTCTTTCAAGAGGAAGGTGAGGGAGAAAGTTCGTCAGATGAATCTGAAGAATGCGTGGCGAGCTGTCATGTGATTTCCCATTCTTTCGTGGGTGATGAGGAAACTCCTTGTACCGAAGCGCTGGGGGCAAATCTTGAACCAAAATTCCCGAAACTATCAGATGAAATGATTGACGCGTTCCTTAATGAAGCTCGACTGAAAAGTAAAGCTAATCGAGAACGCGAGACGGCTATATTTGAAAGGGCCAAGCGCCAGCGACTTGATGAAAGAGCTGAGATGATCCCGCTGGAGCAAAATGCCTCCACCATTGACAAAAGCCAATTCAAGATGAGGAAAAAGTTTGCTAAGGCCATATCAATGGGTATGAAGCTACTATCCTCTGAAGGAAGCATCACCAATGAAATAGAAATGCACCCGTCCTATTGCTTATATCATCAGAAGGTTTCGCACCCCACCCAAGAGTGCAAAGCTTTCGATAGATGGTGGCAAGGATACGTTGCTCATCGACAATGCTTTAAGCGGGAAAAGCGTAAACCTCGTCGGGAGCAAAGAAATACGACCGGAGAGCTTGAAAGAACTACCGGCGATTGTCGCATGGTTAGCACTGGCGGGTCACCAGTGCCTACATTCGGAAGCGATTCTGATGAGGAGCCAGAACTTACCCCTCTCTTTAAAGAATCCACTTCGGGAAAAGAAGAAGAGCCGAAGGTCTGTGAAAATATTCGGCTGCGGAATCGGACGCTGCCTGAAAAGAACCTCGGACCCTCAAGCAGAAAAGATAAAGGGAAAGAAAAGGTCTCTGAAGATATCGTCTTAGATAACCAAGTTCTGGAAGAGCTAAACGCCAATAACCCGCCGAAGAAGAATAAGGTGGATTACAACGTCTTAGCACATCTGAGAAAGCTGCCCTCACAACTCAGCATTTTTGACGCCCTTTCGCTATCAAAAGAGCGAGAGATTCGTTGATTAAGGCGCTCCAAGACCCAGAACAATTCCAAGCATGCCTGGCCGAGGAAAAGATGAAGGATGAATTGGAGGAAGTGCACATGGCCGATGTTACTTTTGGCGATGAGGACCTTCTACTTGGGATGTGCGAACACAATCGCCCTCTCTATGTCTCGGGATACTGCCATGATATAAAGATAGGCAAAATCCTGATCGATAACGGGTCCTCCGTTAATCTCCTCAACGTGCGGGTGTTAAAAGAAATCTGCATGAGCGTCCAGCACCTTGCTCGTGACAAGATCACCATCTCCGGGTTTGACTCCCAGTCATCAAGAACTCTTGGGTCTGTGATACTGACGTTACGCTTCGGGCTACTCGTCACGGACATTAAGTTCCACGTCATAGACGCCAAGACATGCTACAACGCTTTGCTCGGCCGGCCATGGTTACACGAGTACAACATCATCCCTTCTACACAACATCAGTGTATGAAGTATTTTAAGGATGGTTTCGAGTATACCGTGACGGGAGAACTGAACCCGTTCTCCGTGAACGAGGTCCGCAAATACGAAGATGCCAAATATTTCTTACCGGATTTCGAAGATATGGAGAAGTGTCACAAACCGGAGAATAAAACTAACGCTACCATCCCTGTCTTCGGCAGTGATACTGAGGAGGAAGAGGAGATAGTTTATTCGGGTCCGTCCCAACACAACAAGCCGGGACCATCGGCTCCTACATTGATCTTTGGCAGCGACTCGGAAGATGAAGTCTATGCTGTATTCTCTGCTCGACCTTCAATACAAACATCCGCTGACGAAAAGCAAAGTCTACAAGTCGCCATAGTGCCGCTTAAACACCATAAAGAACTGGATGCACTTAATATCTACAGTGTAGAAGAGTTGCGGACATTCTATATCCCTCCCGGGCGAGAAAGCGATTCTGTTCTACCGCTCTGAAGAAACCCAGGTAGAAAAAGAAATCCGGCATGGCGCGGATCCTACGCTCGACAGGCTTCAGCCTATCCATCTTCCCAGATATTATACAGAAGGTTTAAAAAAGCTGCTGAAACGCCAGGGGATATCCTTCAAGCAGACCGTTCGGAAAGCCAAGTTCTATGACAAAGTCTGGAACGTTCCCGGGACTCAACGCAAACTGCCTAATGGCAGAATGGAAACAATTGGGCTTGGATACGTCCGGTCAAAGAAACGAGAGTTACTACCCGGCTGCTACGTCGTGTATGACTTCGATGAGGAAGCGGATGCTCAATGGGAAGACGCTAATCCTGAGACAATGAAAGTTTCAGATGCAAAAGTGCCCAGTCCGTCGTTCGAAGAACAAATGGACAAGCTTATAAGGGAAGTGGGTCAAAAAGTCTGGGACGATCATAACCGCGAAATGGTCATCTACGAGAAAGCCAAGACGCAACGCCTTCTCCAACAGGCCGTGAAAGATGAAAAGGCCGCTCCATGTCAACCTGTTATAAAGAAGGCTCGGCGCAAAAGCAGAAATAAGTCGAAAGGCCAAAAAGGCGCTCAACAACAATAAAGCAGGGCTAAGAAGCTACGCAAACGGGAGTCGAGCGTCATCGATCTATCCCTCATGAAGAAAATGGGTCGAGCGTACTCATTTCCTTGGGATAAGACGAACAAGATACTTGACCTTGCTCTAAAACATCAAATGCTTACATTGCCGGAGTCTAAACATCCCGAACAAGCGACGAAGTCTCACACCCGGACTATTGCTCTTACCATCGAATAATAGGTCATCCT
The DNA here is from genome assembly GCA_030015575.1 of Agapanthus africanus. Taxonomy (NCBI): domain Eukaryota; kingdom Viridiplantae; phylum Streptophyta; class Magnoliopsida; order Asparagales; family Amaryllidaceae; genus Agapanthus; species Agapanthus africanus. Next base: position 978,376,783 of record CM057338.1, on the reverse strand, counting down.
CTTGAAGATTGCTTCACCTTTAAGAATTGGGTCGAAGATCAGTATCAGCTTGGTAAATTCGCTCTGTCTGACAACTGGAGGGTAGCGCCACCACAAAAACACGAGCCCAAGGCCACGAAAGAAAAACCAGTTCCACATTGGGACTGGAAGCGAATTCGTACTTGTCACGTGATAACAATACTAAAAGAAGAATCCGAAAACCTGGACAGCCTTCCCTGGTGCCTCGAAAACGACAATGATGAGGTAATCTCAGAATTTCCCCCAGCTCCGAAAAGAGCTGGAAAATGGAATCCATACCACTGCGGATAACCTTAAGAAAATTGAGTTGGGAACGGCAAATGACCCGCGACCGACATTCATCAGCGAGCTGCTATCTGAAGAAAGGGTGGTTGCGTTAAAGGATGTGCTTCTGCAGCATAAAGATTGTTTCGCATGGAACTACTCCGAAATGCCGGGATTAGATCCAGAAATTGCTGTGCACAGATTGGCGATATCTCCGGACATTAAGCCAGTCAAACAGGCGCCGAGAAGAATGCGGCTCGAGCTTGAAATGAGTATCAATGCTGAAGTCAAAAAGCTGATCGATTCAGGCTTCATCCAGGAGGTTCAATACCCTGAATGGATCGCCGACATCGTCCCGGTGATGAAGAAAAATGGGACAGTGCGCATTTGCGTAGACTTCCGGGATCTTAATAAAGCTTGCCCGAAGGATGATTTCCCAGTGCCAGTCACCGAACTGATGATAGACAATACGTCTACTCAAGAGGTTTTCTCCTTCATGGACGGCTCATCAGGGTATAACCAGATAAAGATGCATCCAGAAGACCAGAAGCATACCGCCTTCAGGACTTTTTTAGGTATATTCTGCTACAAGGTGATGCCCTTCGGTTTAAAGAATGCCGGTGCCACCTACCAAAGGGCCATGACGAAGATCTTCGATGACCTTATACACGAAATCGTCGAATGCTATATCGACGATCTCGTGGTTAAAAGCAAATCATACGAAGAACATCTCGAGCATTTGAAGACTGTATTTCAACGCCTTCGGCATTACAACTTGAAGATGAACCCGCTCAAGTGTGCATTCGGAGTTTCCTCGGGCAAATTCCTGGGATTCATTGTTCGACACCGAGATATTGAAATAGATCCGTCAAAGATCAAAGCGATCATGGAAATGCCTCCGCCGAGAAATCTCAAACAGTTGCGATCTCTCCAAGGGAAGCTCGCATACATACGGCGATTTATAGCCAACCTTTCAGGCAAGTGCCGTCCCTATAGCCACCTGATGAAGAAGGGAACCCCGTTTGTCTGGGATCAAAAGTGCCAAAGCGCACTAGACGAGATCAAGCAATACTTGCAGAACCCGCCGGTGTTGGCTGCTCCGGTCAAGGGAAAACCCCTCATTCTTTATACAACCGCCCTCGAAGGTTCCTTAGGCGCATTATAGGCACAAGAGAACGATCAAGGGAAAGAAAGAGCACTCTACTACTTAAGTCGAGTTCTGCTGGGGGCAGAAAGCAACTACTCCCCCATTGAAAAACACTGCCTGGCATTGATCTTCGCGATAACAAAGCTCAGGCACTATGCGTTGGCGCATGAGGTCCGTCTCATTTCGAAGGTGAACCCTCTCAAATATCTAATGTCAAAGGCCATATTGACAGGTCGACTCGCTAAATGGGCTCTGCTCTTGATGGAGTTCTCGATAACGTATCAACCTCTCAAGACAGTGAAAGGCCAGGCCATCGCCGACTTCCTTGCTGAGCATCCAATACCGGCTGATTCTCCTCTGAATTGCGAGTTGCCAGACGAACATGCGTTTGACGCTATCGATGGGAACGATACCCGATGGGAACTCTATTTTGATGGAGCATCTTCCATGAAGAAGCGCAAACAATGTACCCCTATAATCAAATCGGGAGTAGGCCTCATCTTCGTAACTCCACAAGGAGGGATAATGTGCTTCGCTTTCTCCTTAACAGAGCCGAGGACAAACAATGAAGCCGAATACGAAGCTCTAATAGCAGGCCTCGAGATCGCCATCGACATGGGAATTGAAAATCTCCTCATATATGGAGATTCCCAACTGGTCGTTAGTCAAGTAAACGGCGACTACCAGACATGCAAACCAGAATTGGTGAAGTATGGCGAAAAGGTGCAACAGCCGTTGACCCAAATCCCCTTATACACTTTGGAAAACATACCGCGCGCGGAAAACAGCAAAGCAGACTCGTTGGCCAAACTTGCTAAAGAACTGGCTGACGAGAACCTTGATGACGTTAGAATCATGGTACAAAGCCGTCGGGTGCTTGCCCCAGCAGAAATATCTCCGGAATCATCCGAAGAAAAAGGAGCGAACGAGCAGACTACCCTGCAAGTAAAAGATTGGGAAAATACTGAGGATTGGAGAGAAGTCTTCATAGACTACTTTAAATCCCACCGAATGCCCGAAGAAGCGTCCACAAGACATCAGTTCATGAAACGAGCCCTGTCTTTCGCCTTCGTCAACGATACTCTGTACAAGAGGTCATTTGATTCTTTGTGGCTGAGATGCTTAGGACCCGACGAAGCGAAAAGGGTCGTCCAGGAAGTTCACGACGGACTCTGCGGTTCTCACCAAGCAGGCCCGAAGATGAAGTTGAAGATCAAACGGATGGGCTACTACTGGCCCACGATGATCCAGGACTGCCTCGAATATGCGAAGCAGTGCCACTCATGCCAAATTCATGGGGACTTCATCCACCAGCATCCAAATCCACTACATCCAACGGTGGCTAGCTGGCCATTCGAAATGTGGGGGACCGATATAGTCGGCCCCATCGAACCAGCATCGTCTAGAGGACATTGTTTCATCCTAGCAACGACTGACTACTTCTCTAAATGGGCAGAAGCGGTACCGTTAAGAGAAGTTAAGACGGCAAATATCCTCCACTTCTTCAAGACGCACGTCATATATCGGTTTGGAACTCCGCGATGGATCATCTCCGATAACGGGCCAGGTTACAGAAGCCATAAGATCAGTCGCTTCGCGCAACAACATAATATAGACTGGAGATATTCTTCAGTTTACAATCCGCGAGCTAATGGTCTAGCTGAAGCCTTCAACAAGACCTTGACAAAGATCATAAAGAAAACGGTGTCCCGAAATAAGAAAGACTGGCATGAAAGACTGCAAGAAGCTCTTTGGGCATATCGAACTACGTTCAAGACGGCCACGAACACAACACCGTACGCGTTGGTGTTCGGTATAGAAGCAGTACTCCCCCTCGAGATAGAGTTACCCTCTCTATGAGTGGCAGTCCACTACGAGCTGACGGACGAAGAAAATGCTCACCTTCGGCTTGAGGAGCTTGACGCCCTTGATGAAACCCGGCTCGTAGCGCAGCAAAATCTGGAAGCTTATAAAGCAAAAATGACGCACTCATATGAAAGATTGATCCGACCGAGGACATTCCACCAAGACGAACTTGTGCTAGTGGTCAAAAGGCCTATGATTCCCAGTCGCGCCAAGCGAGGAAAATTCGAGCCAAACTATGAAGGCCCGTACATCATAGATAAGGTCTACCGGGATGGAGCCTATCTATTCATGGACATGCACGGCGAAAGGCCTTTCAGGCCAATAAACGGTCGCTTCCTAAAGAAATACTATGCTTAATGAGCCACAGCCTAGGTCAATGGTAGATGACGACGACTATGTCCGCTCGCTATCTTCCTAAGCTCAAACTCTATCAGCAGTAGCCAGCCTTCTCAAACGTCGGACCGAAATGTCCTTAAACTAATAGCAGACCGAAACGTCTTTAAACTAATATCGCAGCATCCTTAAGCTGAAAAGATGAATAAAAATAAAAAATAAAAAAATATAATAAATAAAAACGGTATGTCCATAAGCAAAAAGGGCACGGATGAAAACCCGAAAGGGCTCCGCGAGTAAAAACAGCAGGGCTACCGGTGAGTGTTCGTGAAAACCCGAACGAGCACGACCTTGTAAAAAAAAGAGAAAAAGAAAATAAAAAGAATAAAAAAACGGTATGTCTATAAGTAAAATGGGCACGGATGAAAACCCGAAAGGGCTCCGTGAGTAAAAACAGCAGGACTCCCGGCGAGTGTTTGTGAAAACCCGAAAGGGCACAACCTCGTTAAAGGACACTTACAAGATCCTCTCGACCTTGTAAGGAGAAATCACCTGCGTGAGATCCTTACGACTCACAAGGGAGCAACACACTTAGGGATCCTCACGATTCCTAGGGAGAAAATGCACTTGTGAGATCCTCACGACTCGTAAGGAGAACTCTCTTATTAGACCTTCACGGCTCATAAGAGTTGAAAGTCTTAAGTTACAGAGACCTAAACCTGTGCTTAAGCAACCCCCGCAACTTCCGATATTGCCCTACAAGTGGCTCAATATTGACCCTTGTATACAATTCACGGGCGCGAATAAACATTTCCCTAACCAAGTTTCATCCGTGATTGGGGATATGTTTGCATGATGAACAACCCTTGTAAGTCCTCTCGATTTACAAGGAGAAAACCCTCTTGTAGGATCCTTACGACTTACAGAGGAACAAACACTTAGGAATCCTCACGATTCCTAAGGAGAAAATATACCTACAAAATCCTTACGACTTGTAGGGAGAAATAACTTTGTGAGACCCCTACGGCTCATGAAGTCAAAAGCCTTAGTCGACAGGACCTTAACCCTGTTCGCTAAGCCACCCTTGTTCGACGTCGACAGAGGCAGATAATGATTCGCTCCTGGCAATATCCCAGTTGTAGCGGTACTGATGCCGAAATCGGTGTCTAAATTCAGGTTTACGGCGGAAAGCTAGTAAGCCGCACATGCATACGAAATAGCCGAAATGATGGGGCAACTTGCAATAAAAAGCAGCAAGTAAAAATGTATGCATGCAAAATAGCCGAAATGATTGGGCAACTCGCAATAAAAAGCAGCGAGTGAAAATAAAATAAACAGCCGAAATGATTGGGCACCGTGAAAAATAGCCGAAATGATTAGGCGATCGCGACCTTCGCGATATAAAAGCTGAAATGATAGAGCATCGCGGAAATAAAACAAAAAATGATGATAAAACTTTGGCCCTACAGTTAAGATCGCATCGATCCTTGTATACAATCCAAGGGCGTAAACAAACAGGAGGGAACCATACTTTCCCAACAAGCTCCGCCAGAAAACGAAGCCAAATCTCGATGGATACAAACACTCCTTGACGAGAGCCTCTTGATCCGCGTCGACTCGCAGAGCAACCAGTGCCTCTGTGGGAAATTCTCGACTCGTTTCAACCCCAAGGAAACAAATAATCCTTGGCACTTGGGAAACAAATAATCCCTAGCAAACACCTCGACTCACGGATACAAACACTCCTTGACGAGAGCTTCCTGATCCGCGTCGACTCGCAGAGCAACCAGTGCCTCCGTGGGGAATTCTCGACTCGTTTCAACCCCAAGGAAACAAATAATCCTTGGCGCTTGGGAAACAAATAATCCCTAGCAAACTCCTCAACTCACGGATACAAACACTCCTTGACGAGAGCCCCCTGATCCGCGTCGACTCGCAGAGCAACCAGTGCCTCCGTGGCAAATTTTCGACTCGTTTCAACCCCAAGGAAACAAATAATCCTTGGTGCTAGGGAAATAAATAATCCGTAGCAAACACCTCAACTCACGGATACAAACACTCCTTGACGAGAGCCTCTTGATCCGCGTCGGCTCGCAGAGCAACCAGTGCCTCCGTGGGAAATTCTCGACTCGTTTCAACCCCAAGGAAACAAATAATCCTTGGCACTGGGGAAACAAATAATCCTTAGCAAACACCTCGACTCACGGATACAAACACTCCTTGACGAGAGCCTTCTGATCCGCGTCGACTCGCAGAGCGACCAGTGCCTTCGTGGGAAATTCTCGACTCATTTCAAACCCCAAGGAAACAAATAATCCTTGGCGCTAGGGAAACAAATAATCCTTAGCAAACACCTCGACTCACGGATACAAACACTCCTTGACGAGAGCCTTCTGATCCGCGTCGACTCGCAGAGCAACCAATGCCTTCGTGGGAAATCCTCGACTCGTTTCAAACCCCAAGGAAACAAATAATCCCTGGCGCTTGGGAAACAAATAATCCCTAGCAAATTCCTCGACTCACGGATACAAACACTCCTTGACGAGAGCCTCCTGATCCGCGTCGACTCGCAGAGCAACCAGTGCCTCCGTGGGAAATCCTCGACTCGTTTCAAACCCAAGGAAACAAATAATCCTTGGCGCTAGGGAAATAAATAATCCCTAGCGAATTTCTCGACTCACGGATACAAACACTCCTTGACGAGAGCCTCCTGATCCGCGTCGACTCGCAGAGCCACCAGTGCCTCCGTAGGAAATCCTCGACTCGTTTCAAACCCCAAGGAAACAAATAATCCTTGGTGCTTGGGAAACAAATAATCCCTAGCGAATTTCTCGACTCACGGATACAAACACTCCTTGACGAGAGCCTCCTGATCCGCGTCGACTCGCAGAGCCACCAGTGCCTCCGTAGGAAATCTTCGACTTGTTTCAAACCCCCAAGGAAACAAATAATCCTTGGTGCTTGGGAAACAAATAATCCCTAGCAAACTCCTCGACTCACGGATACAAACACTCCTTGACGAGAGCCTCCTGATCCGCGTCGACTCGCAGAGCCACCAGTGCCTCCGTGGGAAATCTTCGACTTGTTTCAAACCCTAAGGAAACAAATAATCCTTGGTGCTTGGGAAACAAATAATCCCTAGCAAACTCCTCGACTCACAGATACAAACACTCCTTGACGAGAGCCTCCTGATCCGCGTCGACTCGCAGAGCCACCAGTGCCTCCGTGGGAAATCTTCGACTCGTTTCAAACCCCAAGGAAACAAATAATCCTTGGTGCTTGGGAACAAATAATCCATAGCAAACTCCTCGACTCACGGATACAAACACTCCTTGACGAGAGCCTCCTGATCCGCGTCGACTCGCAGAGCCACCAGTGCCTCCGTAGGAAATCCTCGACTCGTTTCAAACCCCAAGGAAACAAATAATCCTTGGCGCTTGGGAAACAAATAATCCCTAGCAAACTCCTCAACTCACGGATACAAACACTCCTTGACGAGAGCCTCCTGATCCGCGTCGATTCGCAGAGCAACCAGTTCCTCCGTGGGAAATCCTCGACTCGTTTCAAACCCCAAGGAAACAAATAATCCTTGGCGCTTGGGAAACAAATAATCCCTAGCAAACTCCTCGACTCACGGATACAAACACTCCTTGACGAGAGCCTCCTGATCCGCGTCGACTCGCAGAGCCACCAGTGCCTCCGTGGGAAATCCTCGATTCGTTTCAAACCCCAAGGAAACAAATAATCCTTGGCGCTTGGGAAACAAATAATCCCTCTCCTCAACTCACGGATACAAACACTCCTTGACGAGAGCCTCCTGATCCGCGTCGACTCGCAGAGCCACCAGTGCCTCCGTGGGAAATCCTCGACTCGTTTCAAACCCCAAGGAAACAAATAATCCTTGGCGCTGGGGAAACAAATAATCCCTAGCAAATTCCTCGACTCAAAGAAACAAACAACCCTTGACGAAAGCCTCCTGATTCGCGTCGGCTCGCAGAGAAACCAGTGTCTCCGCGGAAAAATTCCCGATTCGTCTCAACTTGCAAGATGGAGCCTCAGGCAGCAGGGACTAAAAAGCTTGCTTCCTGAACAATGGGACCCGACAAGTCGATTTAAAATGGTCTCTTGCATACTATCCATGGGTCTCACTCTCCGAAGTCGAGTTTCGACAAGGAGGGAAACAACCGCTTACGAGTCCTCTCGACTCGTAGGAGGGAAAAATTCTCTTATAGGATTCTTACGACTTATAAGAGAAAACGCACTTAAGAATCCTCACGATTCCTAAGGAGAAAATACACCTACGAGATCCTCTCGATCCGTAGGGAGAAAAGTCTTTATGAGACCCTCACGGCTCATAAAGTTAAAAAGTCTTAGGTGGCAGATCCTACCCCTGTTTTCTAAGCCATTACTGCCCTACAAAGAGGTTAAGATGGACCATCTACGAGCCACACTTGCTAAAGCTACATGCCACTGAAATGGAGAAGTTACTCATGAGCGTATAAACTACTTCATACCAGAGTAAAACATAAAGAAATAGAAGGGTGCGGCACATGGAATTGAGAGTTTGAAACTATATCTTTTAAGAGTCGAGATTTGAGTCAACGATAAATGACGACGCTTGTGTCCGCTCGTTATCTTCTCAGATCAAGATTCTGAAAGTTATATACCAACCCGAAACTGGTCATACGCTATGCATTACTCTGCACTACTTCACCCACATATATACTTACGTGGGTAAAGTAGTGGGGGCATTTTTTCCCACCAAAAATTTCTGCGCAAAAGAGTCCAAGGTATCAAATGGCAGCGATACGCTTAAGAAAATGCGAACCAGTATCTTCCGGCCTGTATTTTGATAAACTCCCTAATGAGAAACTGTTAAATTATGATGCTATTAAAAGCATCTCGAAAACACCTTCGATTTGATATATTATGGGCCTCATAATTCATCCGGGATCAAAAGTTATGAGCAAATGTGTTATACACGTGTAATCTAAAGTAATGCTCTACTACATGTGGAATGCATTTTTTAGTCCCACATCGGGAAAAGGAGAGATGGCTTCTCTACCACTCCAATATAAATAAGAGGGGATACCTTTTAGAAAGGTAGAGTTAAATCCTCAAAGGATTCAATACTCAAAGGAGCTTAGTTCTCCAAGATAGGAGCATGCTCCTCCATAATGCGCATATGCGCAAGCGCCATGTGCGCTACGTGCAACGCACGTGTGCCCGCTATGCGGCACTACGTGCAACGCACGTGCGCACCACATGAGAACATTTAATAATATTAAAAGGAGCATGTTCTCCATATATAGAAGCCATGTTTCTCCTCATAATGCGCATGTGCGCTACGTGCAACGCACGTGTGCTCGCCACACGCGCACCACGTGCAACGCATGTGTGCTCGCCACGCGCGCACCACATGCAACGCACGTGCGCACTACATGAGAACATTTAATAATATTAAAAGGAGCCTGTTCTCCATATATAGAAGCCCAGCTTCTCCTCATAATGCGCATGTGCGCTACGTGCAACGCACGTGTGCTCGCCACGCGCGCACCACGTGCAACGCACGTGTGCTTGCCACGCGCGCACCACGTGCAACGTACGTGCACACCATATGAGAACATTTAATAATATTAAAAGGAGTCTGTTCTTCATATATAGAAGCTCTGCTTCTCCTCATAATGCGCATGTGCGCCACGTGCAACGCACCTGTGCCCGCCACACGCACCACGTGCAATGCACGTGCACACCACATGAGAATATTCAATTAAAAGGAGACTCATTCTCCATAGGAGCTTGCTCCCCCCCATAATGCGCATATGCGCAAGATCCATGTGCGCTACGTGCAAATATGAGCGCCCAACACGTGCGCGAACGCAAAGAAGCCTTTTTCAGCAGCGAGAAGCTTAAGCTCCAGCCTGTTCTTCCCCCTAATGAGTGAGACATGGTTCAAAGGGTACATCCCTTCACACCTTCGATATATGGCACTGTAATCTCTCAGTGTCGTCGGAGAGGTGGTGGGTCCCAACGACCAATGATCCTTCTTTCTAAAATAAAAAAAACCCAACGACCAATGATCCTTCTTTCTAAAATAAAAAAAAAGAAGAAGAGAGAACATTGACAGAGAAACAGAGAAAGAATTCAGAGAACTCCTAAAAAGAAAGTTTGAGAAGAAATCAGAAAGAAAAGAAGAATTTCTTTTGAACAGATCATTGATCTGAGAACAAGATCAAGGACCTCTAAGGAAAAGGAAAATAAACAAATAAAAAACAGTGCCTTGCACTTCTTTTTATGAACCATTGGTTCTGAATCTAAAAGATTCTCAAGATAACAGTGCCTCGCACATTTTATCTGAAATTGATCCAAAAGAATAAGAACAGTGCCCAGCACTTGCCAGAAATGCACTATTGCGCAAGCCGCGCCACGTGTCAGCAGTGCAACAGCGCAGCACACTGACGCAGCGCACTGCGCTGTTGCGCTTGCGCTCACCAGAGCGTGACACGTGTCACCACCATATGAGTTTGCGCTCATTACTTGGCGCAAAGCGCCTGACAAGACACGTGGGGCACTGTCAAACTATTTAATACTCTACATTATTAAAGAAAAGGGACAGAGCCCAATTAAAAGGCCTAACAGGCCTAATAAAAAAGTGCTATGCAGGGCAGAGTCCAAACAAAATAGATACTCTGCATCATTTATAAAAGGGCAGAGCCCAACCAAAACAAGAATAATGTAGTGCATTACTAAAAAGGGGCAAAGCCCTAGCATAGGCCAAAGACAAAAGATGTTGAAACTGGACTTAGCCCAATCATGGCCGTAAGTCCTCAAACTAAATTGACTGAGCACAGCTGCTTTCCTAAATCAATTTACATCCGGTTCGAGGGTACATCTCTGAACTCCTTTGACACCCATCGTTGTAATCCTTCAACGACGTCAGAGAGGTGACGGGTCCCGATGACTAAACATTCAAATGGACTGCGGGGTCCTTAAACTCGTGGACCGAAACGTCCTTAAACTAATGTTGGACCGAAACGTCCTTAAACTAATAATGGACCGAAACGTCCTTAAACTAATATTGGACCGAAACGTCCTTAAACTAATGTCGGACCACCACGTCCCTAAACTGGAATACGGACCACCACGTCCCTAAACTGGAACATGGACCACTACGTCCCTAAAACTGGAACAATAGAGCCTCCAAATGCTCTTTTGCCGGATCTAAACGATCCCGTTTAAGTTGATCTTAGCCCCAAACACGGCTAACATATCCTTAAACATTCAAACGGACTATAAAACTCCAAATCAACCTTGGTTCAAAGGTACATCTCTGAACTCCTCTGACATCTGCCGTTGTAATCCTTCAACGACGTTAGAGAGGTGACGAGTCCCGATGGCCAGATAATAAATGGATCACCACGTTAAGTCGATCTTAGTCTAAAACAGGACTAACGTATCCTTAACGGACGTTTAAGTTGATCTTAGCCTCAATACGGCTAACGTATCCTTAAACTAAAAACACCAAACCCAAATCTAAGTAAATACGGATTTGGACTAATCCACGTCCTACGGGCGACGGCATTACTCAGTCTCCGTATACAATCCACGGGCAACCACAAACAAAACAAACACACACGACACGAAGTGAAATTCTGGAGAAGGAGAAACTTGTTACCGCGACGCGGTAGCGTAATTAACTGCAGGGGCTTGCGCCTGCAGGGAAGAGTGTCCCCACAATCAAAAACCCCTCAAGCGAAGGGGAATCTGATGAAGTCTGCTACATCGGCCGCATCCGTCTAAACCTCCGATATACGGTGCCATAAATCAACTTGGCATTTTCGGAGGGGTGGACGGATAAAACCAAATAGCATCTGCCCCGAATCCCAGCGCCAGGACATCACGGTCCTGTGCGCCGCCATTCAGAGGGGAACAGTTTCGTTTAGAGATATTGCGGTCGATTGCCAGTTTAAGGACATGATGGTCCATGGAATGTATGGCCGTCGGGACCCGTCACCTCTCTGACGATGTTGAAGGATTACAACGACACATATCAGAGGAGTTCAGAGATGTACCCTCGAACCGGGTGTAAATTGATTGGGAGAGCGGTTGTGCTCAGTTCAATTTAAATTGAGGACTTATGGCCAGAATTGGGCTAAGTCCATTTGAAAATGTTCAACATTTTATTCATGTTTTGCCTATTAGGCTTTTGCTTGGGCTTTGCTCTTTTTAAACAATGCACAGCATTGGGTTTTTTAATTAAATGCACAGCATTTATATTTGGCCTGTTAGGCCTTTTAATTAGGCTCTGCCCTTAATAATGCACAGCATTTAGTGGTCTGACAGTGTGCCACGTGGCCTATCAGGCGCTTTGCGCCAAGTAAAGAGCGCAAGGCGCTGACGCATGTGGAGGTGACACGTGTCGTGCTCTGCTGAGCGCAAGTCTGTTAGCGCAGTGCGATGCGCCAGTGCGATGCGCTAGTGCGCTGCTGACACGTGGCGTGCTGTGGTGAGTTGCGCCAGTCCAAGAGCGCAGTGCGCTATTTTCAGGAGCGCAAGGCGCAGATCATCCTGTGGTTGACACGTGGCGCTCTCTGGTGAGTTACACCAGTCCAAGGAGCGCAGAGGCGCAAATCAAGAGTGCAGGGCACTGTCCAATAGCGCAGAGCGCATCTTGATCAGATCAAAGAAAAGAATCTTTCTCGCTCTAAAGAGGTTCTACCTCAGGATTCAAGAACCAATGGTTCTGATTCTCATTAAAAGGCAATGCCTTTATATACATCAAAAGATCTAATAATGAAGTAAATTACTTCTTTATTGTTTTTGTGATTAGATCTTTATGATCTTTTTCTTTTTATTGAAGATCTTGATCTTGTTCTTAGATCTTTGATCTTTTTAGAAGAAATTCTTCTTTTTGTGAGGTGTTTCATCTCTGTTCTTCCAAGAATTTAATTCTTTACCTTGAAGAAGATGATCTTCTTTCTTCAAAGGCTTGCCTTTCAAAATTTTCAGAGTTCTCCCTTTTTTCTATCTCTGTCTATCTGTTTTAGACTTGGAGTCTAGGGGCCTTTATATAGGACCAATTGGTTTGTTGAGTTAGTTACAGAGATCTTTCTCTGATTGATCTGGGGATATTTCCCCACCGTTGGATCTTTGATCCTAAGGCCTCTGTTTTACAGAAGACAATCTTCTTATTTTAATAAGATTGGAAAGATCTTTCTAGAATTTTAATTATGATTAATTAAATAATTTATTATTTAAATTTTAGTGTTGGCGCAGTTGGCGCAAGCGCACCTGCGCTTGACACGTGTCACGCAGCGCAACTGCGCTTGACACGTGTCACGCAGCGCAGAGCGCAACTGCGCTAGCGCACCTGCGCTGACACGTGGTGCGCAGCGCACAGCGCAGCGCAACTGCAGTAGCGCACCACTGTTTGACACGTGGCGCGCAGCGCAGAGCGCAAGTTATCTGAAGCGTTCCTTTATTTAAAATTTGAATTTTAAAACAGAGCCTTGCTCTGATTGGGGGTGCGCTGCCTTGGGCACAGTGCTCCTTGCGTTGGCGTGTCTGCTTTTGACACGTGGCGCTCTGCGCGCAGCGCAAGAGATCTGAAGCGTTGCTTCACCTTTTGAATCTTGAAATTCAAACAGAGCTTTGATCTGATTGGGGAAACACCACCGAGCAGCTACCCTACTCGGTCCATCCTTAGTAGGCCACTCCATGCCCTTCCACGCTAAGGATCAAAACCCTCATCAAGAGGCCACCAAGCAGCTACCCTACTCGGTCCATCCTTGGCTGGTAACCTTTTACCCCACGACGCCAAGGATCAAAGCCCTCATCAAGAAGCCACCGGGCAGCTACCCTGCTCGGTCCATCCTTGGCTGGTAATCTCTTACCCCACGACGCCAAGGATCAAAGCCTTCATCAAGAGGCCACCGAGCAGCTACCCTGCTTGGTCCATCCTTGGCTGGTAATCTCTTACCCCACGATGCCAAGGATCAAAGCCCTCATCAGGAGGCCACCAGGCAGCTACCCTGCTCGGTCCATCCTTGGCTGGTAATCTCTTACCCAACGACGCCAAGGATCAAAGCCCTCACCAAGAGGCAACTGAGCAGCTACCCTGCTCAGTTCATGTGTGGCTGGTAGTTCACCACCCACCGACACCAAGGACCAAAGCCTTCACCAAGAGGCAACCGAGCAGCTACCCTGCTCGGTTCATCCTGGCGGGCAGCTTCCTGCCCAACGACGCTGAGAATCGAAGCCCCCATCGCGAGGCAACTGGGAATCCTCGTGCTCGATTCATCCTGGCGGGCAGCTACCTGCCCCTCGACGCCAAGGATCGAAAGCCCTCCTTAAGAGGCGACCGGGCATTCTCCTGCTTGGTCCGTCCACTCCAGGCAGCTTCCTGCCCTACAAAGAGATGGATCAAGGCCCTCATCACGAAGCCGCCAGACATCTTCATGCTCGGTCTCAATAGTGGATCCCTGAGCCTCACATTGCACCAGCTAGCAAGCCTCTGCCAGGCGCATGCACCCGAAAAAGGCAAGCTCCTAACATGGCTCAAATAAGCAAAAAATAGGAGAGCTCGAGTTGGTCGATAGCCAGCCCTAACAGACGAAACGCCGCCTCCATCCATTCATAGGCAATCGGCATCGTGATTCTCGGTGCCAAACCAAGCAGAAGATTCTCCATATAGTCCACTCTCGACCCGACCCATAAATAGGTCGGAACGAGAGTGGGAGGCTAATGATGATGCTCAGAAGTGGTATTTCCCCATATCATGACACGTGGCAAGTGACGTGTCCCAGAAATTATGAGAAAGGATCAAGATCGGTACGTTGGAAGCATACTTGTCACGCCCCGCTTCCCATTCTACGGCGAAGGGGACGCGACCGGTCCGCTACGTATTTACTCTGAAGTAAATACGCTAAGTGTATCTAAGCAATATAAAAGTAAATACACAAGAGACAAGATATAATAAAAACAATAACTTTTATTTATTAACATTTTTTTGTACAATGCATGAAAAGGAAATACAACTGAGATAGAAAGATGCCTAAACAGTGGCATAACAGGAAATGAAAAGTACTGAATGGAAAAGTGTACAATGAAACTACAGTGCTGGATCTTCGGCAAACTGCTCCAAGTCTTCTGTAGATGGCTCAATCTCCGCTGAGTCCAAACCACCTGACGACATTCAAAGAAGAAAGAAATAGAATGTCGTCAGCGAACAGGTCGCTCGGTAAGTCCCAAAGATAAGGGATAAATAGACAGAGAGTAAGAGAGAGAGAGAGAGAGAGAGTAGCTTTTAATGTTGGATTATAATATTGTAATATTTTATTAACGCTATTGTTTGTAGCCTGGTACAGAAGATGCCAGAGTATACGAGGGGAGTCCCACTTACACCGAGGACCTTGGTAACCTGTAGTACAAGACTTCGTCGATAATACCACGGAACAACGGCATGGATGTAATTACGTCTTAAGTGACCACCTCGTGCCACCTTTAACATATTCCGTTCCAGTTTACCCCTTAAACCCCGTAGTGTTTTGATTGTATTGTTTGTCTTGTAAATTGTATTGATTGTATAATTGACTGACTGACCGAAACCATGATATCGGTAAACGGATATAACTGTAAAGTCATGTAAATGGAATAACTGGAGAATCATATAAGTGGAATATATCCATGGTTCGGTTCAATCAAGTCGTATAGATTGATAATTGAATTCATGGATTCATGTTGTGTTGTAATATTGAAGATTGTAGATTGTACTTGAATCATATTCAAATCAAAAATATAATCAGACTCAAACCCGAGTCAGACAGTTAGAAATGTAAGTCGAAATCTTGATTATTTCTTAAACCTATAATTGTTAGGGTTCTTAGGGTAATTTATAAACTTGAGGGTTTTTTATGTAAAATACTTTTATATACTTTTCAAAATACACCTCAAGTATTTATTATTCGTCTTTAGAGTTGTAATGAATGTGGATTTTATATTGAGCCATTTCAAGTGAAAATATCCTAGTTTTATAAATAAGGTATTTATCTGTAATATTGATTTATTTGAAGTTCATGGTATTTTAGTGTAAAATTTATTCTTGTGATTTTTAGAACGTGGAATATTTATATCATAATAAAATAGATATTTAAATGATAAATATATATATATACAAAAAATAATTTTAATAAATATTTTATATTCTAAAAATCTTATTTTCTTAAAATGTCGTATTTTAAACTTTTCGAGACCGAATGCTCCTTACGGAAGTCTGAATCTCGTACTACTAAGCCTGAGAACATGCGATAATCTGCACCATCCCGAACGGGTTCCCCAAGGTGGGTTGTAGCGGCGCTTTGCAAAGATTGTAAAATACTAAATCCTTTAGAAAACGGTTTTATAAAGTAAAAGGTATTTATTTGTAAAAATGTCAATTTTCCGTATTTTAGATTCTAGGGTTTCCTAAGTCAACTAACTTATTTCTAAATGGTCTAAACGACAAGTTGTTAGATGCCTCAAATCGCCTCTTCACCGCCAATTGTGGCCAGGTAAGTACAAATGAGGAAAGGAGGGATCCGCTCACGAATCACCATGAGACGGGCCTTTTAAAGTTACCTTTCTCACTTGCCTAGCCTAGACACCACAAAGTCAAGTTTAGATAAACGATCGATGTCCACAACTTATCGTGTTTTCCTAATAATATGTATTTATTTAAAAGTGTATCAAAGCTAAAACTTTTAGGAATGGTTTTATTAAGAATATGATATTTAAATGAAAGTATTGTTTTATCGTATTCTAAGTTTTTGATGATATCGTTTAGGGTTGTATATGCGTGTGTGTGGAGGTAGGTCATTATCTCGTGTTCTACTTTAAATGTATAGCAAGGTTAAGGGGGTTAAATGTGAAATCGAAACATTGTGGTATTTAAGTGAAAAAATACGATAATTTGATAACGCTATCATTTCATGTGATGAAACTTATTCAAATTGTTTGTTAAATGTTTAATAGTCAACATAAAGATGTTTAAGCATGAATGTATTGGTGAGAAGTGAAATTTTATAGAAAACCGAATCGGAAATCGGATTTGTTCCGATTCCGTCGGGTTTTGTAATTTCGTATTTTAGAGAATAAGAAAGAGAGATAGAATGGAACTTACGGGTTTCGATTAAGCAAAGGAGTGAGGGGGGACTAAAGGGGTTGCCGAGGCATTGCTTCGTCGCCGTTTGTTCCTAAAAACGTCGTCGGAATTTCGTCGGAGCTTCGCCGCGAACTTGTTTTCAAAGTAGACAAATCTTGAGAACTTTTTGAGAGAGTGGGCTCAGGATTTTAGGATGAGAGAGTAGAGGTTAGGGGGTGTATTTATAGGGTAGGCTAGGGATAGGGTACGTGAAGGGTCTTTTTAAATAAAAATATAAAAAAATATAGGAAAAATAATTTTAAAAAATGGAGTAAATGAGGTATAATTGTGTTTCTGGAACCGATCCAGACATTTAAAGTATACAGGGGGCAGGGGAGGCCAAAAGACACAAATTTTGTGTTGACGACTCGGCCGTCCGGCCGAGTCGGGGGTCGAGAAGGTGGGGGGTCGCCGGGGTAAGAAACTGGTATTTTTAGTTTTTCAGGTTTAGTTCAACTTTTGGGAGTTATGGTGTTTGGACTGTTGGGCTTCCAAAGGATTTAAAACAAAATAAATATTAAAAATAATGTGGGGCATGGGATTTGAACTCTGGTGGCTTGGTTCAGCAGTGCAAGATATTACCAATGAGCTGCAAGCTCCTTCTTGTAATTAAATTGCTAATTAATTACTTAATTCTTGTGCTCAGGCAATAAATACCCCTTTATGGATTTCTTAAAAAAAATATTTGAAAAAAATTTGTATAGGAAAAAGTGTATAAGAAAATTAGGGTTGTTACATTCTACCTTCCTTATAAAAATTTCGTCCTCGAAATTTGTAAAAAGAAAGTGTAACAAATTCAAGGAAAGTTTGGTGCTGGTGTTGTTCGGGGAATCCATAACCCTGAAGAAAAATTTGGGTTAGGACAGATTCAAGTACATGAAATAATAAGATTCAAGGAATATGAAATTGCAAGATTCAAGGAACATAAATTGTAAAGAATGTTTTAGTTGTTGGTTCTTGTGTTATATTGCTTAGGTTGTTCACGCAGAACCGAACTGCATGATAGGGATTCATACAGCTCTAACCTGCATGTGCCGCCAACAAAACTTGTCACGTCCCACTTCCTATTCTACGGCGAAGGGGACGCGACCGGTCCGCTACGTATTTACTCTGAAGTAAATACGCTAAGCGTATCTAAGCAATATAAAAGTAAATACACAAGAGACAAGATATAATAAAAACAGCAACTTTTATTTATTAAAATTCTTTTGTACAATGCATGAAAAGGAAATATAACTGAGATAGAAAGATGCCTAAACAGTGGCATAACAGGAAATGAAAAGTACTGAATGGAAAAGTGTACAATGAAACTACAGTGCTGGATCTTCAGCAAACTGCTCCAAGTCTTCTGTAGATGGCTTGATCTCCGCCGGGTCCAAACCACCTGACGACATTCAAAAAAGAAAGAAATAAAATATCGTCAGCGAACAGGTCGCTCGGTAAGTCCCAAAGATAAGGGAGAAATAGACAGAGAGTAAGAGAGAGAGAGTAGCTTTTAATGTTGTATTATAATATTGTAATGTTTTATTAACGCTGTTGTTTGTAGCCTGGTACAGAAGATGCCAGTGTATACGAGGGGAGTCCCACTTACACCGGGGACCTTGGTAACCTATAGTACAAGGCTCCGTCGATAATACCACGGAACAACGGCATGGATGTAATTACGTCTTAAGTGACCACCTCGTGCCACCTTTAACATATTCCGTACCAGTCTACCCCTTAAATCCCGTAGTGTTTTGATTGTATTGTTTGTCTTGTAAATTGTATTGATTGTATAATTGACTGACTGACTGAAACCATGATATCGGTAAACGGATATAACTGTAGAGTCATGTAAATGGAATAACTGGAGAATCATATAAGTGGAATATATCCATGGTTCGGTTCAGTCAAGTCGTATAGATTGATAATTGAATTCATGGATTCATGTTGTGTTGTAATATTGAAGATTGTAGATTGTACTTGAATCATATTCAAATCAAAAATATAATCAGACTCAAATCCGAGTCAGACAGTTAGAAATGTAAGTCGAAATCTTGATTATTTCTTAAACCTATAATTGCTAGGGTCCTTAGGGTAATTTATAAACTTGAGGGGGTTTTATGTAAAAATACTTTTATATACTTTTCAAAATACACCTCAAGTATTTATTATTCGTCTTTAGAGTTGTAATGAATGTGGATTTTATATTGAGTCATTTCTAGTGAAAATATCCTAGTTTTATAAATAAGGTATTTATCTGTAATATTGATTTATTTGAAGTTCATGGTATTTTAGTGTAAAATTTATTCTTGTGATTTTTAGAAAAAGGTGGAATATTTATATCATAATAAAATAGATATTTAAATGATAAATATATATATATATATACAAAAAATAATTTTAATAAATATTTTATATTCTAAAAATCTTATTTTCTTAAGATGCCGTATTTTAAACCTTTCGAGACCGAATGCTCCTTGTGGAGGTCTAAATCTCGCACTACTAAGCCCGAGGACGTGCGATAATCTGCACCATTCCTAACGGGTTCCCCAAGGTAGGTTGTAGCGGCGCTTTGCAAAAATTGTAAAATACTAAATTCTTTAGAAAACGGTTTTATAAAGTAAAAGGTATTTATTTGTAAAAATGTCAATTTTCCGTATTTTAGATTCTAGGGTTTCCTAAGTCAACTAGCATATTTCTAAATGGTCTAAACGAAAAGTTGTTAGATACCTCAAATCGCCTCTTCACAGCCAATTGTGGCCAGGTAAGTACAAATGAGGAAAGGAAGGATCCGCTCACGAATCACCGTGAGACGGGTCTTTTAAAATTACCTTTCTCACTTACCTAGCCTAGACACCACAAAGTCAGGTTTAGATAAACGATCGATGTCCACAACTTATCGTGTTTTCCTAATAAGAGGTATTTATTTAAAAGTGTATCAAAACTAAAACTTTTAGGAATGGTTTTATTAAGAATATGGTATTTAAATGAAAGTATTGTTTTATCGTATTCTAAGTTTTTGATGATATCGTTTAGGGTTGTATATGTGCGTGTGTGGAGGTAGGTCATTATCTCGTGTTCTACTTTAAATGTATAGCAAGGTTAAGGGGGTTAAATGTGAAATCGAAACATTGTGGTATTTAAGTGAAAAAATACGATAATTTGATAACGCTACCATTTCATGTGATGAAACTTGTTCAAATTGTTTGTTAAATGTTTAATAGTCAACATAAAAATGTTTAAGCATGAATGCATTGGTGAGAAGTGAAATTTTATAGAAAACCGAATCGGAAATCGGATTTGTTCCGATTCCATCGGGTTTTGTAATTTCGTATTTTAGAGAATAAGAAAGAGAGATAGAATGTGACTTACGGGTTTCGATTAAGCAAAGGAGTGAGGGGGGACTAAAGGGGTTGCCGAGGCGTTGCTTCGTCGCCGTTTGTTCCTAAAAACGTCGCGGGAATTTCGTCGGAGTTTCGCCGCGAACTTGTTTTCAAAGTACACAACTCTTGAGAACTTTTTGAGAGAGCAGGCTCAGGATTTTGGGATGAGAGGGTAGAGGGTAGGGGGTGTATTTATAGGGTAGGCTAGGGATAGGGTAGGTGAAGGGTCTTTTTAAATAAAAATGTAAAAAATATAGGAAAAGTAATAAAAAATGGAGTAAATGAGGTATAATTGTGTTTCTGGAACCAATCCAGACATTTAAAGTATACAGGGGGGTATGGGAGGCCAAAAGACACAAATTTTGTGTTGACGACTCGGTCGTCCGGGCGAGTCCGACCGGCCGACTCGGGGGTCGAGAAGGTGGGGGGTCGCCGGGGTAAGAAACTGGTATTTTTAGTTTTTCAGGTTTAGTTCAATTTTTGGGAGTTATGGTGTTTGGACTGTTGGGCTTCCAAAGGATTTAAAACAAAATAAATATTAAAAATAATGTGGGGTATGGGATTTGAACTTTGGTGGCTTGGTTAAGCAGTGCAAGATATTACCAATGAGCTACAAGCTTATTCTTGTAATTAAATTGCTAATCAATTACTTAAGTCTTTTGCTCAGGCAATAAATACCCCTTTATGGATTTTTTTAAAAAAATATCTAAAAAAAATTTGTATAGGAAAAAGTGTATAAGAAAATTAGGGTTGTTACAATACCCCGGGCCTTCGACCCGAGAATGTTCCCGATCTTTGGTGGCCTTCCAGACCACCCCTACGATCACCTTACAAACGACCATCGGCTCGCCTCGGAACCCTCCCGCAAGCTGAGTTCCTTCGGCCCTCCAGCTCGCCTCCGAGCTATTGCATATCCAAGATGCCTCGACCTCCCGCTCGTTCCGGAGCCTCCCGCCGAGCGTAGCTTCCTAGGTCTGACCGACCTACCCACAGCACCGATCACAGGCGCCTCCGCCACGGCTCCGTGAATCTCGCCAGACGCGAGATATCCGCCGCCCATGATCCCGCGTTCCACGCCATCGCGACTCCATTAACAAGCATATCACGTCATTAATGGGGAATCCCACCTATCACGCGGGCGTAACGGCCGGCGTGAATCTCGCGTCCGTCTGCCCATGGCCGCCACTATATAAACCCCTCTCTCAGACGACTCAGGGAAACCAATTTTACCCCAATAGGCCGTTACTCTGCCAAAATACCCCGTCTAACTTGATCGTCGGAAGGTCCTGTTAGTTATGTATATGCCCTAGAGGCCATTGTTGTACATATGATGTATATTATAATGGATGCTTGGATATATATATAGATGACTTTCTTGCTCGTCATGATAGTATGCTATTTGGTTTCACTTTATCTTAACATGTTGACTTGTATTGGTTTACTGTTTTTCTCTCACATGTTGATAAAGCCCTTAGGATCTGTACTCGACTACTGGGACTATGATGAGATCATACTAGTGGGGCCATGGTAGTCGATGAGTACATCCTATAACTGTTCCTAGTCGAGGGTATATCGAGACAGAGCATCGATACACCAGAGTAGACTAGCGTATACGCATCTTGACCCATATGATGGGCGATGGATGATCCCATATCCATCGGTGTTTGACATCAGAGATGGTGTACGGGTGCTCAGTGGAGACTGGGTACACTGGACGGACTCGCCGAGAACTCCCAGATGGTGATATACCACACGTCAGATGGCAGTTCTCCGGTGACACTGGTACAGGGTAGTCTGTAGACCCGAGATCGTCATGGAGTCTTGTGTGATTCCCACTGTGCTTTGATTTCCACCTTACCACGTCCAAGAGGGCGTGCAAAACGGTGGCTTTTGGGTACAGTCCCGAATCACATGGAGGCAATGAGCGATAGGAGGGGATTCGTCTCTCCCGGTATAGGGAGTTGATGTTGTGCTGTGTTCGATTGGCTATAACTGAAAGTCCCTGGCCAGGGCTGATATAGAGATTTACTGGTAAGTGTTAGTAGTAGTTTCTCGACCTGTTATGAGCCACACATCGACACGACTTATCGGTTACTGGGGTCTGACGTATACCACCCCTAGACTTGATATGCGACATATCAGACGAACAGACCGGACTGTACGGGAGTGTTACTGATTGGATTCACAGGAGAACGCACAGGCTAGCTTGTTGATCTTCTGATCGCTCAATACCTGGGTGGCTGTTACGTTTAGCTGACCGCTTGCAGCTTGTGGGTGTTTGATGTGATCATCACCTGCTACCGGCGTATTGACGATTCTTTAGAGTCCTACACAGAGGTTTCTTGGCTCAGGCGAAACGGAGTAGAGGCACATATGTGATATGTACAGGACCGAGAATAATGCGATATGAGATACCGTATTATATTCTCGCGATATTTAGATATGAACCGGGTCATCGGATCAAGTGTTGATTCGATGAATCGGTACATGATATATTAGTCGGTAATATTCGATATAGCCGGATCGTTGGATCAAGTGTTGATTCGATGATTTAATGTATAATAATATATATGATATATTATAACATTATCTAATATTGGCTTGCTTTATTATTTCACTTTCTCACTGGATGATACATTGATATACATGCGATATATGTTAATTGTATTATTTTCTTTTGTTGCAAATATATAATATATATGTGATATATATTATTGTGACATGATATGATTTATTGTTAAACATGTTTAAGGATGATTAAATGAGGTTAGCGTTTGATTAGGGTTAGTTGCTTCATGCACCTTCTAGAAGCATTTTCTTTTGTCATGGTTAAGATATTTTTTGATGACACGTTGCTAACCAAACCAAACCCTAACTCTAGTTGTTTCTCTACACATTATTAGCCACTCATCCTTGACCATAGTTGATATATCAATCATATAGCTTTGTTTTCTATTCATCACAAAAGGATTATTATGATCATTATCTTTTTCCATTATCATCTTCTTCTCTCTTGAAAAGCTCACTAGAAATTCTTTATGTGATGAATAAATATGAGAAAATGATTTAAAAAGATAGCATAAATACTACTCTCTCATCCTCATCTCATCTAGCCCATGAGATTAGTGTGTTCATCTCTTTAGAGTGAGAAAGCTTGAGTCTTTGCAACTTCGACGTAGATCATCGGAGATTTGGAACACTTCAAGCTAGCATGGATCGTTCGAGTCGTAGAGCCTCTCATGAGTCCGGGAGATCGTGGATCGAGGCAAAGGGACTTCTACTCGGAGCTTGTGAAGCGAAGGAGCGGACTACAAAGGTTGTAATCCCTCACACTTAGATAATAGTTATCATCTTGCATGTTTAACCCTAATAATCTAGCAAAGATCCCGGCTTTGAGTTGTTCGGCACGTCTAAATTTTTATCCGGGCATGTTTGATGCCTTATGAACCTTCACAAGAGTGCCTAGGAACCCTACAGTTGTATCAGAGCCTAGCTAGAGCATTAGGCGATGTGTTTACGAAGTTAAAACTCCGATCGAACCCGAACCGACAAAATTTAACCCCTCTCTGGAAATTTTTCAAAATTTGGGATTTTTCTGAATTAAAAATATGTAAAAAAATCAGCAGGGAATTCTAAGAATTACCATGAAATACGGGCCCACAACTCCACCAAAACGCGGCGGAACCGCGGCGGAAACATGCTTTCCGCGGCGGTTCCACGGCCGTTTTGTGGAATTGTGACACGTGGCTTCATGGTATTATCTGTAGTTGCTTGTAGATGCTTCTGGGTATTTTTAAACTGTTTTAAGTGTTAAGACTTCTGGTGTTTGTTTTGTAATAGTAGATTCGATCGGAATATTTAAATTCATATTTCTTTCCGGATATTTAGAAACTGTTAAAATATTTGAACGGATATCATTAACTCACTGTTTCCCGGCACGGCAAACTTTCAAGTGTTGAATTTTTTATCGGGTTTAAATCTTTCGGAAAAATTGTACAAGTTAAGCGGTGGACTCTCTAGAAGACAACAAACCTTAACTCGATTATGTGACCGTCTTGAACTGCCTTTTGAACCTTCGGGTTTGGGGCAGTACGGCGTGCCACATGTGAGGTGTTGGCTTGACCCTTCTACGGCTGGATCACCGGTACTGTAACATATTCTGGGATTATTTGAACTCCGCTCAAGTGTTGAGCACTTTAGGAAATTTTGGGTATTTGATTATCTGTTCGAAAAGTTTAATACTGTCTATTTATCTGGAATGTGATACAATATGTGGAATTCATAGAGTTAGGCATGAAATGCGGAGTATGTGATATTTCGGATTTATGATGTCTAAAGTGATTGTGAATTCTAAATGTTGTAGTTTTACACTTTCTTTTATGTGACCGTAAGTGTAATATGTGATATCGCCGGTTTCGTTGCTATATGTCAACGACAATTGGGATGCGCATATTTACTTACGTTGATGATATGTGATATTATGTGTTGCTGTGATATGTTATATTGGATCATCGCGTTCTGAATAGCCGGGGGGTTTATGTGAGATGAGGGTTTTTTTTATTTTATTCATGTAAAATTCATTTGTAATGTAATATTCTTTTATTTGGGACACTTCCAGATTGAGGTTGATGTCACCAGTGTATATTATTTCTTTTCCGCATTAGGTAGACCCAAGGAGGGGAGCATAAGTAACCGGGTTCTAGGGTCCAGTGGGAGGCCATCTCGAGGAGTCGAGACCGGGTCTCCTAACCCTAGAATTGGCAGTGTTACTTGCCGCTCTCGTAGCGGTCTTGGGATGTGGGTTTGGCTATTCGTCGCGACCGTGGAATCCGTGTTTTATACAGGCTCGTATTGAAAACACGGACGTCCTAGTATATCCAATATTTCATATATGTTCTTCTACTGCAATGTTCTGTGATGAGATCATATTACTGCCTGAGACGAATGCTTACACTATATATATGCTGATATATAAATATTACTGCTTTCGTTTCTTCTGTGATACTTAGGAAGCATAAGCTGATGGGATTTTTATTAATGAGATTAATAAAAAGAAAAGAAACCTAAAGATGTTGTAGAATCAAAACTTTATAAAAAGGGTAGCTACAGTTTTGCTTTGCACAGTGATATATATGATATATCCTGCACCTTATTCGATGGGGAAAGAGCCGACGATCCCATCACCGGGAGTGACCTCTTTAGCGAAACTGGCAGATGCTACATCACTCGGTTTGTCTTTTGATTGCTTTTAAAGTTTTGCTTTGCACAGCGGTATATATGATATATCCTGCACCTTATTCGATGAGGAAAGGGCCGACGATCCCTTCACCGGGAGTAACCCCTTTAGCGAAACTAAGAAAAGCCTCAAAAACACTCCTTTTCAAAACTTCACTTGATTCTACGACGATATCAAGTTCATTACGCAATAGGTTTTCAGAAAAACCTGCGTAGCCCTCCGTCATTTCAGATAAGTAATATTTAGTATTCGTGCTACGGTAGTTTGGCATGCGTCAAGGCGTAGTGTACAGTAGCTGATTATTACTTATCTGCAGCATGAGATGCGATTGGATTAAGGTATTCGTACGGCGTTGTTTGGCATGCGTTAAGGGTCGTACGGGTGGGTTTAATTCAATCACGAAATGTACGGGTTGAACTTGACTAGTGGACTATGGGTTGTTTGGCATACGTCAAGGTCATAGCACACTAGGGGTAAAAGCTTTATCGGGAATTTCAAGTGTTGAAATTTGCAATGAGATTGCATAACTTCTATGAGATAGTTGGATCCCGATACCCACTGCGAGTAAGAGTTACTCCTGGGAGAGTTTTACACAGGACAATTAGCCGATCAAGTAGTTGTCTAGAAAAGTGTTAACGGGGTTACGCCTCTGGGAAAACGAGGTTTACTATAATTAGGTCCGTGCGAAAGCACGGGGAACCTCCCTCAAAGTACCGACACTGATCTGGCTGAAAGATTGACGAAATTGTAGGGTGTAATTAATCCCGGCTAATCTTACCTTTTAGGGTTTGAAGGTAGATTTGATAAAAACAGTGGGAGACGTCCTGATTAGATAAGATAATAACCAATCTAATCTTGCAAGAGCGTACGCTAAAGTGTTTTCTTCTCTCTCTCTCTCCAGGTAGCGACCATGTCAGGCCATAATCAAGATAATAAAATGGATGTATTGACTGAACCTAATTATTATACTGAGCAGGGGAACGTTGGACCCGTTTTTTCTTATAAGAGTTATAAGACTGAACAGGAAACAGGAGAATATCTAGATTCTCATGCCGCCCAAAAGAACATGCATGTTGATGCATCTTCTTCGGGTGTGTTAGTTATTGAGAACTGTTTCTCAGTTCACCCTACGTCCTGGGTATTAGATACCGGATCAGGATCCTACATATGTAAACAGTTACATGGGCTACGTAAAGGTAGAGAACCGGGAAAGGGTGATCATTCCGTTCAAGTAGGGAACGGTGCAAATGTTGCAGCCAAAGCAGTTGGCGAATATCACCTAGTATTACCAAGTGGTGATACACTGATTCTAAATGAGTGCTATTATATACCGAACATGATGTGCAACATTATATCAGTTTCTTTATTAAGTAAAGAAGGATATAATTTTGTAGTAAAGGATAATGTTATGAACATATTCCTAGATCAAAAGTTGATTTCATCAGGCTCGTTACATAATGGCATATTCATTCTAAATCAGAATACAGTCCTGAATATACAAAACACACACAAGAGGAAAAGTTCAGAAATGAACGAATCCTTCTTGTGGCATTGTAGACTTGGTCATATTAATGCAACACGAATGGCTAAGTTACATAAGGATGGTTATTTGAATCCGTTCGAATTATCATCTTATGATACTTGCCATTCATGTCTCAAAGGAAAAATGACCAAAGCTCCGTTTAGTGGACACGGAGAAAGAGTTAACGAACTCTTAGGACTGGTACATAGTGATGTATGCGGTCCCATGTCTACGCATGCCAGGAACGGTTCTTCCTACTTCATTACATTCACTGACGATCTCTCAAGATTCGGATATGTGTTCCTGATGAAACACAAGTCTGAAGCTTTTGAGAAATTCAGAGAATATAAGCACGAAGTAGAGAATCAAACGGGCAAAGGTATTAAGATTCTTCGATCTGATCGAGGAGGTGAATACTTAAGCAGTGAGTTCCTAGATTATCTAAAAGAGAATGGGATTCTCTCTCAGCTTACTCCTCCTTATACACCACAGCACAACGGTGTATCGGAACGAAGAAATCCCACCCTATTAGATATGGTGCGCTCGATGATGAGTACAGTTGAGTTACCTATTTCCTTTTGGGGGTATGCGCTTGAGACAGCCATAGACCTATTGAATAGAGTTCCTACCAAATCTGTGCCTACCACTCCATATGAGATATGGAAAGGGAAGAGACCACATCTTAATTACATTAAGAAATGGGGTTGTCCGGCCTATGTCAAAAGACAAAATCCGGACAATCTCGAGGCAAGATCTGTCTTATGTAAGTTTGTAGGATATCCCAAAAACTCACAAGGGTATATCTTCTACCACCCCGAGGAACAAAAGGTGTTTGTTTCTCGACATGCCACTTTCTTAGAAAAAGGTTTTCTTATGAAACAGAATAGCAGCATTGAGGTAGAACTGGAAGAGGTTCCAGCAACACAAACTATAACAGAAGACTTGGTTGAACCAGAGGATTCAGTAGTACCCGACGAACCTCAGCCTCTCCGCCGATCTAGCAGGGTTTCTCATCCTCCTGAGAGATACTACGGTTTTCTCATTGATGGTGGAAGCGAAGATTGCATCATAGAAGATGATGACCCAACTAGTTTCGAGCAGGCCATCGTGAGTGGTGACTCTGTGAAATGGCTGGATGCAATGCGATCTGAGATGGAATCCATGTACACCAATAAAGTATGGATTTTGGAAAATGCTCCTGAAGGGGTAAAACCCATTGGGAGCAAGTGGATTTTTAAAAGGAAATTTGGTGTAGATGGAAAAGTTGAGACTTTCAAAGCTAGACTTGTAGCAAAGGGTTTTCGTCAACGACCAGGTACGGATTATGACGAAACATTTTCTCCAGTGGCTATGCTTAAGTCCATCCGGATCTTACTTGTCATTGCTGCATACCATGACTACGAAATCTGGCAAATGGATGTTAAGACCGTCTTTCTAAACGGTGATTTAGAAGAGAGCGTGTACATGACTCAACCAGAGGGCTTCGTAGATAGTGGGAGCAGCGGAAAGGTGTGCAAGCTGCTTAAATCCATTTATGGGTTAAAGCAAGCATCGCGGAGTTGGAACATCTGTTTTGATGTTGTAGTCAAAGAGTTTGACTTCATCAAAAATATAGATGAACCTTGTATCTATAAGAAGGTAGCAGAGGGTAAGGTAGTCTTCCTCGTATTGTACGTGGATGATATACTCTTGATAGGAAATGATATTCCTATGCTGCAATCAGTCTAGCTCTTCTTATCACAGAGATTCTCAATGAAAGATCTAGGTGATGCCTCCTGCATATTGGGAATCATGATCTATAGAGATAGATCTAAACAGATACTGGGATTGTCCCAATCCAGGTACATTGAAACCATACTAAAGAGGTTTAGTATGGAAGAATCCAAGCGTGGGAACCAACCCACGATCTCTGGACTCACTCTCTCCAAAGAGATGTCTCCCAAGACTGATTTGGAGAGAGCTCGCATGCAAGGGATACCCTATGCTTCGGCAGTAGGCTCTATCATGTATGCGATGCTATGTACCAGACCCGATGTAGCATACTCACTAAGTGTAGTGAGTCGGTATCAAGCAGATCCTGGAGAGAGTCACTGGACAGCTGTGAAGAACATTCTCAAGTACTTACGAAGGACTAAGGAGATGTTCTTGGTGTATGGTAACGGAGAACTCCAGGTGGAGTCCTTTACCGATTCCAGCTTCCAAAGTGATAAGGACGACTCTAAGTCGCATTCGGGTTTTGTCTTTACCCTCAATAGAGGGGCGGTATGTTGGAAAAGTTCCAAACAGGATACCGTTGCAGACTCGACGATGGAGGCTGAATACATCGCTGCCAACGATGCTGCCAAAGAGGCTGTCTGGATCAAGAAGTTCATTACTGAACTTGGAGTGGTTCCATCCATTGAGCATCCAATACCTCTGTATTGCAATAACAATGGAGCTGTGGCTTTGGCCAAGGAACCCAGATCCCATCAGAAGTCCAGACATATTCTGAGGCGGTATCACCTGATCAGGGAGATAGTTGATCGCCGGGAGATCGAGGTCAGGAGAGTAGATACGAAGGACAACACTGCGGATCCATTCACGAAGGCTATTCCCTAGATACAGTTTGAGAGATTATTCGGGATGCTAGGTATGAGATACTACAGCAGCTGGCCTTAGTGCAAGTGGGAGATTGTTAGTTATGTATATGCCCTAGAGGCCATTGTTGTACATATGATGTATATTATAATGGATGCTTGGATATATATAGAGATGACTTTCTTGCTCGTCATGATAGTATGCTATTTGGTTTCACTTTATCTTAACATGTTGACTTGTACTGGTTTACTGTTTTTCTCTCACATGTTGATAAAGCCCTTAGGATCTGTACTCGACTACTGGGACTATGATGAGATCATATTAGTGGGGCCACGGTAGTCGATGAGTATATCCTATAACTGTTCCTAGTCGAGGGTATATCGAGACAGGGCATCGATACACCAGAGTAGACTAGCGTATACGCATCTTGACCCATATGATGGGCGATGGATGATCCCATATCCATCGGTGTTTGACATCAGAGATGGTGTACGGGTGCTCAGTGGAGACTGGGTACACTGGACGGACTCGCCGAGAACTCCCAGATGGTGATATACCACACGTCAGATGGCAGTTCTCCGGTGACACTGGTACAGGGTAGTCTGTAGACCCGAGATCGTCATGGAGTCTTGTGTGATTCCCACTGTGCTTTGATTTCCACCTTACCACGTCCAAGAGGGCGTGCAAAACGGTGGCTTTTGGGTACAGTCCCGAATCACATGGAGGCAATGAGCGATAGGAGGGGATTCGTCTCTCCCGGTATAGGGAGTTGATGTTGTGCTGTGTTCGATTGGCTATAACTGGAAGTCCCTGGCCAGGGCTGATATAGAGATTTACTGGTAAGTGTTACTAGTAGTTTCTCGACCCGTTATGAGCCACACATCGACACGACTTATCGGTTACTGGGGTCTGACGTATACCACCCCTAGACTTGATATGCGACATATCAGACGAACAGACCGGACTGTACGGGAGTGTTACTGATTGGATTCACAGGAGAACGCACAGGCTAGCTTGTTGATCTTCTGATCGCTCAATACCTGAGTGGCTGTTACGTTTAGCTGACTGCTTGCAGCTTGTGGGTGTTTGATGTGATCATCACCTGCTACCAGCGTATTGACGATTCTTTAGAGTCCTACACAGAGGTTTCTTGGCTCAGGCGAAACGGAGTAGATGCACATATGTGATATGTACAGGACCGAGAATAATACGATATGAGATACCGTATTATATTCTCGCGATATTTAGATATAAACCGGATCATCGGATCAAGTGTTGATTCGATGAATCGGTACATGATATATTAGTCGGTAATATTCGATATAGCCGGATCGTCGGATCAAGTGTTGATTCGATGATTTAATGTATAATAATATATATGATATATTATTACATTATCTAATATTGGCTTGCTTTATTATTTCATTTTCTCACTGGATGATACATTGATATACATGCGATATATGTTAATTGTATTATTTTCTTTTGTTGCAAATATATAATATATATGTGATATATATTATTGTGACATGATATGATTTATTGTTAAATATGTTTAAGGATGATTAAATGAGGTTAGGGTTTGATTAGGGTTAGTTGCTTCATGCACCTTCTAGAAGCATTTTCTTTTGTCATGGTTAAGATATTTTTTGATGACACATTGCTAACCAAACCAAACCATAACTCTAGTTGTTTCTCTACACATTATTAGCCACTCATCCTTGACCATAGTTGATATATCAATCATATAGCTTTGTTTTCTATTCATCACAAAAGGATTATTATGATCATTATCTTTTTCCATTATCATCTTCTTCTCTCTTAAAAAGCTCACTAGAAATTCTTTATGTGATGAATAAATATGAGAAAATGATTTTAAAAGATAGCATAAATACTACTCTCTCATCCTCATCTCATCTAGCCCATGAGATTAGTGTGTTCATCTCTTTAGAGTGAGAAAGCTTGAGTCTTTGCAACTTCGACGTAGATCATCGGAGATTTGGAACACTTCAAGCTAGCATGGATCGTTCGAGTCGTGGAGCCTCTCATGAGTCCGGGAGATCGTGGATCGCGGCAAAGAGACTTCTACTCGAAGCTTGTGAAGCGAAGGAGCGGACTACAAAGGTTATAATCCCTCACACTTAGATAATAGTTATCATCTTGCATGTTTAACCCTAATAATCTAGCAAAGATCCCGGTTTTGGGTTGTTCGGCACGTCTAAATTTTTATCCGGGCATATTTGATGCCTTATGAACCTTCACAAGAGTGCCTAGGAACCCTACAGGTCCTCGGTGGCACAACCACCCCGGGACTTCCTTGCAGGTACCTCGACCTCAACCACATAAAACCCATTGAGATCCACACGCTTTAGGAGGCAACGCTCCAATTCAATCTCAGTCATCCATCGGTGCTCGCTGTAGATCAACGGAAGGTAACATCTGAAGGAGATCCAGATATCCATCAAAATCATACGTTTCTACCGGTAGCGATTTTGCCTTCATACATATCTTTGTATCTCTTGGTTTAGCGTATTTAATCATCTATTTGTACGTCACCAAATTTATATAGTATTCGTGGTACAATATAAAGTTCATAGTGTGGTATTTAACACAAATTTGGCCTATCAATTTCAAATTAAGATATTTCAAGGGACCTGTCCAAAAGAATTTTAGGAGGGGAAAAAAAGGCAAATATCTGAAAGAAAAGGCATGTTTTTGGCTTGTTTGTTTCGAGTCCAATTCATCTTTTTTCTACTATCTTGTAGATCCAAATGCACAAGTGGACGCAACATAATGACATCGATCGATGCATTAAAGCCTTCAGAAGGACCGACATATTTTGTCCTTGGAATCTCTGAGAGGTCATCAGAAAAAATATCTTGATCCCTACAAAAAAACCTTAAGCTATTAATGGATATCTCATTCTCCGTCTCAAAACGAAACTAAGGAAAAAGCAGCAACCGTATTCACATTATGATTATGTAGAAAAATGACACCAATATTTGTCATGTAATTGAAGAATGGTGAATTTCCCTTGGGGATTAACCTTGCATTCATTTGTAATTATAGATATACAAGAGATATACAGGAGGATATTTAGGAGATAATCTCTCCTATTTACATGTATAGCCTAATTATAGCTACCTAATTAGTAATAGAATATTAACATATATTTTCTAATTAGTAATAGAATATTAACATATATTTTCTATTATCACACCCCCGCAGGCTGAGCGGGAGGAGGTCGGACGCTCAGGCTGGAGCGAAAATCAGTGAAGAGTGAAGTAGGAAGTCCCTTGGTGAAGATCTCGGCATATTGTGAGCTGGAAGGGACGTGGTGAACCTGGACGTGGCCCAAAGCTACCTTTTCACGAACAAAGTGAATATCGATCTCAATATGTTTCGTACGCTGGTGTTGCACCGGATTAGTGGATAGGTAGACAACACTAATATTGTCACAATATACAAGGGTCGCATGAGTAAGTGGGCAATGAAGTTCCAAAAGCAGGTTGCGGAGCCAACAAGTCTCAGCAACGGCATTGGCAACCCCACGATATTCGGCTTCGGCACTGGAGCGAGAGACAGTAGCTTGACGCTTTGAGGACCAAGAGAGAAAATTATCACCCAGGAACACACACTAACCGGAGGTAGAGCGGCGTGTGTCGGGGCACCCACTCCAATCCGCATCAGAGTAAGCAGTTAGTCCAGTGGCGGTGGACGGATATAGGTGCAGGCCATGATCCACCGTGCCACGAACATAGCGCAAGATGCGTTTGAGAGTGTTGAAGTGAGGCTCCCGAAGATCATGCATGTAGAGACACACTTGCTGGACACCGTAGGAGAGATCAGGCCGGGTAAATGTGAGGTATTGTAGAGCGCCGACAAGGCTACGGTAGAGTGATGGGTCCTGAACCAGTGTACCAGAGGGGCCAAGTTTGGACTTAGTGCCCACTGGAGTCGCACACGGCTTGCAATTAGCCATGTTGGCGCGATCAAGTATTTCAAGGGCATATTTCTGCTGTGACAGAAAGAGACCAACCTTTGTGCGAGTTGCCGTGATCCCAAGGAAATAATGGAGTGGGCCCAGGTCAGTCATGGCGAACTCGGAGTTGAGGGACGCAATAATCCGCCGTAGTAGAGCATCTGACGAAGCCGTGAGGACGATGTCGTCCACATAGAGTAAGAGAAATGCTAGGTCGCCCCCATGACGGTAAATGAAGAGAGAAGTATCTGACAGACAGTTGCGGAACCCAATGCGCGCCACATACTCGGCAAACCGCTGGTACCAGGCACGAGGTGCCTGTTTAAGACCATAGAAGGATTTACGGAGGTGACAGACATGGTCGGGATGAACAAGATCAATAAAACCCGGTGGTTGATGCATATAGACCATTTCATGTAAGGCTCCATGAACGAAGGCGTTTTTCACGTCTAACTGATGTATAGGCCAGGAGCGTGATAAGGCAAGGCTGAGTACAGTGCAGATAGTAGCTGGTTTGACCACCGGACTGAAAGTGTCGTCACAGTCAACTCCCGGCCGTTGGCAACCAGACGAGCCTTGTGTCGCTCAAGTGACCCATCATTGTGAAGCTTGTGCTTGTACAACAACATAGACCGAACCACATTCACCCCAGGTGGGCGAGGCTCCAGAACCCAAGTTCCATTTTTAATAAGAGCATCATATTCAGCCTGCATAGCTGCACGTCAGTGAGGATCCTTGAGGGCTTGGATATGAGAGCGGGGAATAGGGGAGGGAGTGGATATGTGGAGGTTGAGTTTTTGAATTGGTTTGGATATCCCGTGCTGTGCACGGGTGATCATGGGATGCGAGGGAGTGGGAGGGGGAGTTGGAGGTGAGGTCGTGGATGCCGTTGAAGGGGAGATTGAGGCTGTGGAGTTCGTGGAGTGGGATGGTGGGGTGGTGGAGGCCATGGGGCTAGTGGGGGGCACCCTCATAGTGTGAGGGGTTGTATTGATGTTGGGGACAACGGACGACTCTAGGAGACGACGTGAGATATGTGACGGTTCGGAGGAAACGTCGAGAAAGTTGTATGTGGTGGACGGGGTAGGAGATAGAGAGTTAAACGGGAAGACAATGATCTCCGTAATATCGAGATGGGTGATCTTTCGGTCACCGCCTATTGCCAACGTCTTAAAACTCTCTCTGATCTGCTGTCCAACATCGACGTGATAGTTCCCGAAAAGAATCTCGTCACCTACATGGTTAACGGCCTATCTGAGAAGTTTGAGCAAATTGGAAATATCATCCGGCATCACAACCCCTTCCCTTCCTTCCTTCAAGCCCGATCCATGCTCCTCCTGGAGGAACAACGTCTCTCCAAAACCCGCAAACATCTCACACCGACCATCCATCCTCTCCTACGATCCTTTACACTGCTGCACCGACCACTCAGTCCTCCAACAGCAACTTCGCCCGCCGTAACAACGGTCGTCCAGGCCGGAACTACCCGGAGGCTGTGGTTGTACCATCAACGTGACCAAGAACGCCAAAGCTGACGCAGTGGGTCTCAAATAGCTCTCTCCAGACATCATAGTTGAGTTCGTCGAGGTCTAGGATAAGAGGGATATAGGATTTGATGTTGGTGATGCCGTAAGGTTTTTCGGTGGCAGGAGGAGGAGGGGTGGCGTCATGATCGGCCATGAGGGAGAGAATAGGAGGGAGAAAAGAAGAGATTAGAGCTTTGTTGGCTCTGATACCATGAAGAATAGTGAATTCCCCTTGGGGATTAACCTTGCATTCATTTGTAATTATAGATGTACAAGAGATATACAGGAGAATATTTAGGAGATAATCTCTCCTATTTACATGTATAGCCTAATTATAGCCATCTAATTAGTAATAGAATATTAACATATATTTTCTAATTAGTAATAGAATATTGACATATATTTTCTATTATCAGTAATCTCTTGCATTTATTCTTCTCCATGTACGTCAAAAGTGCTCTAGAGATATTTTAGAGAAGCGTTTTGATTATAACATCACATCTGAAAGTTGCAGGATTGTGATCGATCGCATTATCTCATCAATGCTTTTTCTGATATAGCATTAGCTGTGATTGTTCCGTGCAAAAACTTTTCCCCCAATTTGTGTGTAGGCTTCCATCAAATACTGACACTGAAGCACAGATTACCAACAGCAACGGGAAATTCTCTTAAAGAGTCAAGGACCCATTCTCAGGAGGTCATCATTTTCCGCTTTGCGAACATTGATCATTCCTTATATTTGAAGGGGAACCATGCATAGAATGTACACTTGCAACGTAGAGCATGCAGAGCGTGTGCTCATGCTGAAAACAATGCTCCAGCATGAAAAAGGGGGAAAGGTGGAAGATCTTTGTAATCAATCGAAACTCTAAAAAACTTTAACCAAGTCACTGCTATCTAGAACTAACGATGGCTTCTGTTTTCCAAGCGTGATTAGAACATGTTCCCTAGACTTTAATCCTCAGAGTCTGTGTTTGGCCCAGACTCAGAAGCTAGGGTGCTGTTATTGTCCCTAAGGGCATGTTTGGTTGGAGTATTATGGATTTGGATTTGGATTTTGGCCAACCACAACACAAGGATTCTTGAATCCTAAAAATTTTTAAGAATTTTCAAGGATTTAGCACTATTCATTGTACTTTTAGATGGGACTCGTGTACTTTATTTATTTAATAATCCTCTCTCTATCTATCTCTCTCTAAAATCCTTAAATCTAAATCCCACTTTTTTCAGCAACCAAACAAAGATTATAAAGATCTACAAATCCAATAGTAGGAATCCAAAACCAACCAAACAACAAATTACCAAATCCAGAAATTTCAACCGTACTACTTTGGAATCCAAATTCCATAATCCTGCAACCAAACAGGCCCTAAGAATCCATCAAGTTTTTGCACAGAATACAAGATAAAGATGAAATTATTACTTAACATAAAATTTTACCTGCAAGAAAATTACGCATTTACCCATTAAACTTGTACAGTAAATACAAGTAGAAGAACCGCAAGAAAAAGAACAAAATTCTGAGAGAAGTGGGGGGAAATATTAGATATAAAATAACAGTGCGAGATAATCAACAATTGAGGAACTGAATTTGTAACACAGAAAACTCCATGCAAAGACTTAAGAGGCAGTGACAACAGGCATAATAGGTCAACAATGGTAACAAGACCCATACAGAGGTCCAAAACAAGAGAATCCTTTTGCGAACAAACAATCATACCATAACAGTCCTTATAAAATTGTGGCTAATAATCATTTTATAATCTATCCATTGTTTCTTCTGGAGTTCGATTCTCCAAGATGTGAATGATACTGAATATGGCTACAACCACATGCTTGAGATGAGAAGGTTGTGACATGTTTATCGCAATTAAAAGAGGTTGGTCGCTTGGCCTCGCCAAATGTGTGTCCCATTGCAACTTTTTATTTCCTGGAAATGCCACAACAAACACCAACATGTCACTCGATTATAACTGAAAGCCGTGCTACTAATATGAATTAACAAACTATCGCAGTTCCTTCGTTAAGGAACTAAACAGAAAACAAGTGCACAAAGGAACCCCCCACCCCACGCCGCATGCTCTCTCTCCTTCTGGTTAGCCTCTCTCCTTTAGCCTGAGGTCTTACCATGGAATTTTATGCTTGTAACTTGGTAAGGTAGCTTAATTGTTGATTTCCATGGACTAAGCAAAGTGTTCTGTGCATAGACAGGAATCAAAAGTATCAACCAATGGCTGCCTTGCAGTAACTTTATGAAAAAAGATTCATTATAAACCTTTCTAGGGCATCACTTATTTTTCTATTTAAATGATACACCATAACAGATCTGTCAGAAAATTAGTCTAAATGATTCTATTAAAATCAACATGATTTGCATATGCATAGGATAGTTTGTGGTGCAACGAAGACCAAGGGTAGACCTAAATGAACATCAATACTTGATATATAGGGTCAGTTAGAAAAGATTGTTGGTTGACAATTTAACTAAGGGGAAAACCTTTACCAGGGTGCAAATTGGCAAAAGAAAAAAAGGGATTTATGTAGCAGACCCCAAAGTTTGAGTAGGATTTTGTTGCTATGGTGTTTGTATATAATAGTTTGTGCAATAATCCTAAAGTTCATGAATGAAAATTAGACCAAGAAAAAACAGTATTCTAAGGTTAGAAACATAGTTGCAAAGTATTTAGATGCATACACCCCCTATATGCATCTGTATATTTGCATATACGACAATCATGAGTCATTGAATATCCTACTTCCCATCATCCTGGCCATGCATATAAGAAACGGTTGGTGAAAATGTTCTAGAGTAGCATGGATGCAATAAAACGTGGAGTCATCGGAAATATCTTTTATGGTAGATGGAATTCCATAGAGTTCTTCCTAAATAACTATATGTGATGAATCTCTCTTTAAATCAGTATTCGGTTTTTCTTCTTCCAATTTTTATTACTCGTAGTGTCTAAAAGCCAGATCGAATGGTAAGCATAAGGATTTGTTCTCTTGTTGTTTTTACTCCATAAACATAAGCGTCTTATTTAATTAGCTAACGCCCAACACCATGTCCACGCATCAAACATATAGGACCTGTTAGGTATGAGCATCTATGTCATAGTGTGATCACCAATAGAAGTGAACATTTTTTCTATTAAAGGGACAAAATCCCACAATATCTCATCTGAACAAGGTGAAAGTAAACGGAAGTATTTTTTGTGTGTAAAGGTGATTAGCTCCCAATAAAGGAGTTATGCCTTGAACTTCTAATAAAAATTAGGCTGAGAAAATATGCTTAAGCAAGCATGGTTGAATTGGGCTGCACTTGCACGGTGGAAATGACTCAAGGAGCAAAGGAATGGTAAGGCACAGAAAAGATCGTGACATTGCAATGGATAAAAGAAAAGTTAACAAGCTATTCTTATCAGCCAAATACACAGTGACTGCACAAAGTTGCATGATTTCACAATACTACAGGAGCATGATGGTTTCCATAACACAATCAAACCAAACCAACATTATTCTTAGCAGGCAACCACAATAGTAGACATCACCATTCTTACAATGTAAGCCGCAATCTCACAGTAAAGAATAGAACGTAGAATCATTATGTTTTATCTGCTAGCTCATTAGAGTATAATATAGGTAACATAATGAATTTTGTCTAGAAAGTAGTCAACTTGTCTTAAACGATTTTCAATCTCATCGGTTTAATGATCTTTTCTCATGTTTTTTCTAGAAGAACAGAGAGTATGAAACTAGGGATATATAATCAGATGCATAAACTAATTTCGGTTAGCTCTAGATTACTTACCGACATTTATTACGTGAATATCATCGTAGAGGTTCATGATATCAGTGAAACCACTATACAAACAAGTTATTTCCGAGAGGTACAGTTGTATGCCTTGCATGAGGGGTAAGCATCTGTCCTGCAAGGCATGCCAACTGTAGCCCTGAGAAATAATTTGTTGTATTTGCGGTTTTACTGATTTCAAGAGCCTCTACAACGATATTCTTGTACTAAACCTCGGTGAGTAATTTAGAGCTAACGGAAATAAGTCGATGTATTTGAGTATTTTAACTCCTTTTGTTTCTTAATCTTTATTCTTCCAGAAAAAAACATGAAAGAAAAAGCAATAGGCTGATGAGATTGGAAGTCATTTAAGATAGGACAAAATTCATTATATTACCTAGATCTATGAGGCACTACCATGCCCATGGGGGAGGTATACTGTCATGCCCCGCTTCCCAAAATACGGAATACGGAAAGCGAGAAAGGTCAGCCGTGCTACCTACGGTAAAGGAAAAATCCTTCCATAGTCACATAAGGCTGTCTAGATTAACCTGTCAAAATAAAGTCCAATACCAAAAGGAATAAAACTGATAATCATGCTGCAATGAAACCATAAGAAATCCTAAAAATGGGTCCACTAGATAATTGATGCAATTAAACATCCAATACAATATGTTCAGAAATAAAATAAGATCCAAAAGAGATACATAAGTCCTAATGTCCCATAAGAGCACACATGCTAAAAACTAACTGAAAAAGGAAATAAACCTACGGTTACTGATCTTCGGCAAAGTCCTGAGTGTCGATGTGGTCCTGCTCAGCCTGAAAATCTGTCTCTAAACCTGAGATGGCAAATCTCAGGGTTGTCAGAACATCCCAGCAAGTACTCAACGTATAAGGTGTGTGTATGGTATGATAACATGAATAAATGAATGTAGTAAAGCCCACGTGCACAAGTAAAAACATATATATATATAAATAGATACATTACTACTATGAAACAAACAGGTAAAGAGGTTAAGTCATAACCCAATAGGTCACTAAAATGTAAACTACTCTATCGTAAGCTTGAGTATGTGCGTCAACCTCTGCAGGAGTATTCCTAACCCAAGAGTGGTGCCTCGGGAGCTAGGAACACGGACCCAACTGTGGAATGAACATGAGACCGATATAGCCCGGTACGAGCTGTAAACATGAGACCGATATAGCCCGGTACGAACTGCCGGCATGGGACTCCTGAGATCCTGTTGTACGAACGCAAACTCAAACTACCCCAACACCCGCATATTTGTAGCTACTATGGCAATGACTAGAGCACTAATTAAGAATGCTGAAAAGACTGGAATTGTGGTATGGTAATTGTATAGAGATGAAACTGGTAAATAGTAGTGTGTCATGTCATGTAGTTCAGCATCCTAATCAGCGATCTCATTCATAAAGACTAGAGTAGTGAATGGTCAGGACTTGTCAGTGGTAATAGTTATCAGGTAATAGTAACTGCATGAAAGCGGTGTACAAGCTGGTATAAGTCACAATTGTCATCTTTATCGTTAACCTTAATATGGGTATATTAATCACAATCTGACTAGAAATATATAAATGTGAGATAGATTAACTTTCGAACTTTATTTGTAGTTAAAATAAATCTCATTTTAAAACCACACTTGCTAATTATTCTCACTTGCTACATAAAAGTTTGCCTATATATATTTTTGTATGATATAACGAAGAATAGATACTAACACATTTCCCTTTTGTTCTAACAGTGCAGGAAATATATATATACATATGACCACAAAGGAATGCCGATGTACATCGACCAAAAGTAAAGCAAGAGTACTTACCTGAGGATAAAGATCACGGAAAACGATGCACGAAGATGCGACGCACGATCTCAGCTAAAGTGCGACTTGGGATCTGAGTTATACGATCCGCCTAGATAAATTTATCATTGGTTAAACCATAAATATCTTCATAAATATTGTCACACAACCAAACACAATTTTATCAATTTAGGGTTT
Organism: Agapanthus africanus; assembly: GCA_030015575.1. NCBI lineage: Eukaryota > Viridiplantae > Streptophyta > Magnoliopsida > Asparagales > Amaryllidaceae > Agapanthus > Agapanthus africanus. The sequence continues at coordinate 978,335,959 of CM057338.1, read as the reverse complement.
TAATACTAATTTTCCCCTTTCAATGTTCACCGGTTCCCTATTATTTTATTTATTTATTTTTTTGTTTTATTAAAAAAAACGGGTATCAAGGAAACTTACAGAGGATGATCGTGGTAGTTGCTAGGGTTTGGATGAGTCCTGGGTCGAGTCGTGGGCGATTCGAGGTGGAGATCGGATCTGGAGATGGGAGCAGCTGCGAGGCGAAGACGAGGGCTGCGGCGACGGTGAGGGTTCGGTGCAGGTCGCCGGGGGTTGTGGTGGCAGTGATGAGGACGAGGGCGATGGGGGAAGGAGAAGGAGGCGAGGGTTACGGCGGCGGTAATGGTGGCGACGAGGGATGGATCGTGCGGTGATGGGTTGCAGGGGAGATGCGAGAGAGGGGGAGATGAGGAGGTCGAGGAGGGAAAAAAAGAGGCAGGATCGAGGGTGAAGGCGACGAGGCTCAGCGAAGGGTGGGTTAGGGTTTCGCAAGGGCGAAGGCGTGGGTTAGGGTTTTGCGAGGGCGAAGGCGTGGGTGCGAAGATGAGATGCGAAAACGAGGGTTTTGAGGAGCAGCAGGGGAGAGAGATGTGAGTATGAGAGAGAGAGATTTTGTTTTATATATAAAGAAATTTTATAAATATACATACGTAGATACATATCTTCAATTGATCGTATTTAGAGATTCGGCACAGATTTTCTTTTCTCATATTAACAGTAAACAGAAGTTAACCAAGGTAATATATGTATGCAACCCAATATTAATGTCAATTTAGGAATTTTAAGATACGCAAAATATTGTTTTGCTGCCATTAAGAAAATATTATATATATAATATAAAAACTGAATATTTTTCTCATATCAAAATTATTTACGGTAAAATTCAAAATAAAAATATTCTAGCGGCTAACTAAAAGTTCAAAAATTATGGAAAAAGAATCTCGATAAGTCTTGAACTACTACATCCAAATAGGGCTGTTACATCCTACTCACCTTACAGAAAATTTCGTCCTCAAAATTGGAAGGACGACTACAAGATCAAGAAAACAGATGTGGGTACTTTTGACGAATCTCGTCCTCACGCTCCCAAGTGGATTCCCCGCGAGAACGTCCACCCCAAGATACAACTAAAAGGATGATCTTGTTTCTCAATACCTTCTCCTTACGGTCGACAATGGCTGCAGATTGCTCTTCATACGAGAGATCAGTGCTCAAGGTTAATTCAGAATGATCGAGAACATGACTGTCATCGCGAATGTACCGACGCAATTGTGACACATGGAATACATCGTGCACACTAGCCAAAGAGGGTGGTAAGGCCAATCTGTATGCCACTACTCCAACGCGTTCCACAATCTCGAATGGTCCGATAAATAGGGGACTGAGTTTCTCACGACTACCGAATCCAATCACTCATCGAGTCGGCGAAATCTTAAGGAAGGCATGATCTCCTACTCCAAACTCAAGAGGTCTTCGACTAGTATCCACCCAGCTCTTCTGACGAACCTGTGCTGCCTTGATACGGTCCCTGATCAATTGGACCTTCTCAACGGTTTGGGTTACAAGCTCCGGTCCTAGTAATCTTCGCTCACCCACATCGTCCCAGCAAAGTGGGGAACGACACTTACGTCCGTAAAGTGCCTCGAACGGCGTCATCTGAATACTCGCCTGATAGCTGTTATTATATGAGAATTCCACCAAGTGAAGGTGATCATCCCACGATTCCTTAAAATCTAGCATACAGGTTCTCAACATGTCTTCTAATATCTGTATCGTATGTTCAGACTGTCCGTCAGTCTGGGGGTGGTAAGTTGTGCTGTAACGAAGACGAGTACTTAAACTCTCTTGTAAGCTTCTCCAGAAATGTGAGAGGAATCTCGTGTCCCGGTCCGATACTATAGTGATAGGCACCCCATGTAGCCGTACGATCTCTTGCATATTTTTCTCCGCCAATGTCTCTGTTGATTGTCCCACTAGAAAGGATAGAAAATGGGCCGCCTTTGTGAGACGGTCAACGATGACCCAAATAGCATTATTGCCCTTATGACTCCGCGGTAAAGCCGTCACGAAGTCCATAGTGATGTGTTCCCACTTCCACTGGGGAATGGGAAGTGGTTGCAACAGGCCGGCCACTCGCTGATGTTCGGCCTTCACCTGCTGGCGCACTAAGCATTGACACATAGCGGGCAATCTATCTCTTCGTGTCATTCCACCAAAAGTGTTGTTTAACATCCCTATACATCTTGGTGCCACCCGGATGCACCGAATAAGCTGAACTGTGTGCTTCCTTCAACACTTCCTCTCGAACCTCGCCCTTTGGCACGCATAATCGACTGCCGAATCTTAATGAGCCATCTTCGTGTATCAATAGATCTGTTCTCAATCCAGCCTCTACTAACCCGCGGAACTTCTGCAATTGCGGGTCCACAGCCTGTGCAGCCTTAATACGATCTACTAACGAAGATTGCACTTGCAGTTGCCAATACTGTCCGTGCGTCCCCTGCTCTACCAATTCTAAATTGAGTCTTCGAAATTCATCAATGAATTCCTTCTGTACAGTCAACCACATCGTTGTTGGTCTCCTACTGAGAGCATTCGGTACCACATTTACCTTCCCGGGATGATATTGCAAATCAATATTATAATCAGCCATGAACTCCAACAACCTACGCTGTCTCATATTTAGCTCATTCTGCGTGAATACATGTTTCAGACTCTTGTGGTCCGTAAAAATTTCCACTCGTTCTCCCAAAAGATAATGCCTCCAAATCTTCAAAGCAAAGATCACTGCGGCCAAATCTAAATTGTGAGTTGAGTAATTCTTCTCGCGCGTCCTCAGTTTGACGCGAGGCATAAGCGACAACACACCCACGCTGCATCAAGACACGGCCTAGCCCTTTGACAGAAGCGTCACTATGAATCACCAGTCCTCCCGTCTCATCTGGTACGGTCAATATGGATGCAGTTGTGAGTTTCTCCTTCAATAATTCGAACGCTCGGTTGCACTCTTCTGACCATACGAACGGTGCTCCCTTTCGAGTAAGTCTTGTCAACGGCTCAGCCGCACGTGCAAAATCTTTAACAAATCTGCGGTAGTAGCCTGCGAGTCCCAAGAAACTCCTAATCTCTGCTACTGACTTTGGTGATGGCCAATCCTTCACTGCTTCAATCTTCGCCGGATTTACTGAAATACCATCTCCAAAAACGATGTGGCCCAAAAATAGAACTTGTTCAAGCCAAAATTCGCATTTACTAAGCTTGGCGTATAACTTTTCCTGTCTCGGTATCTGCAACACGATCATCGGATGCCCGGCATGCTCCTCCTTGCTTTTGGAATACACAAGGATGTCGTCGATGAAAACAACGACAAACTGATCAAGGTACTGAGAGAAAACTCGGTTCATTAAATCCATGAACACGGCTGGGGCATTAGTAACACCGAATGGCATTACCAAGAATTCATAGTGACCGTATCGAGTTCTGAAGGTTGTCTTGCATACATCCTCCTCTTTAACACGAACTTGATGGTACCCCGACCGAAGATCCAACTTAGAGAACACTCGAGCACCGCATAATTGATCGAACAAATCATCGATCCGAGGTATAAGGTACTTGTTTTTAATCGTAACCCGGTTCAACTCTCGGTAGTCAATGCACATGCGTAACGAGTCGTCCTTCTTCTTTACTAGTAAAACTGGAGCACCGCATGGAGAAATACTCGGGCGAATGAATCTTTTGATGAGGAGGTCTTCTATCTGCTTTTTCAATTCCGCCAATTCAACTGGTGCCATTATGTAGGGTGACTTAGAAATCGATGTCGTTCCTGATAATAATTCTATCGAAAACCCCAAAGCACGAGGCGGGGGTAAGCCGGGTAAGTCCTCAGGAAAGACATCCAAAAATTCCCGAACTACGACCGGTGCCGAACTCACATCAACCTCCATTAACGCTAGTATGCCGCACATCGGCTTAGCTCTATACTTTATGGGTCCCAGAGATTTGCTCCCCCCAGTGAACACGAACTCTGAGTGATTAGGAATACGAAAGTTTACAGTTTTGGCCCGACAATCAATATATGCGTGAAAGGTGCCCAACCAATCCATTCCTAAGACGACATCATAACTTCCGGTCCCGATCAACAGGAAATCTGCGAAAAGCTCCCTGCCGCAAATCACTACCGGACAAAGCTTGCACTCTAGGTTGGTGGTAACCACTCCATTTCCAGTGTGAATGTCCCAACCTCTAGTCAGTGTTTTGTGTGTAATAGAATGTGTTGTGGCAATATCCAAAGATATAAAACAGTGTGAAGCCCCGGAATCGAAAAGTGCTTTAGCAGAAACAGAACAAATTAGAAGGGTACCTGAAACGACATCCTCTTACGCCTTCGCCTGCTCAGCTGTCAGGGTAAAGGCTTGCCCCTGCCCACGTCCTGTGTTGCCCCGCCTCTGATCAAAAAGTTGTTTCTGAGGGACAAGTCCTTTCTGAGGTTGGTTGCGTTCTGCTCTCCTAAGACAACTCCCAATCTGATGGTCACTAGCACCACAAATCAGACATAGACCCTTAGCGCGGCGGCAATTTCTCTCGACATGTCCCTGTATCTGACAGTATCCACAAACCGGAGGTTCCCGTTGTGGTGGGGTTGCGGTACGCTTCATCTGAACTCTTCCATGCTGTCTAACTGGAATCCTCCCTGATATTTGATTCACGGGCCGTTTGAAACTTCTACTCTGAAGTTTCTTCCTCTTATCCATAACTGTCTCAATTCTGCGGGCCGCATTTAATACCTCTGAATAAATCCCCGGATCATGTGAAGCTAGCTTCTCATGTATTTCCAGAGTGAGACACTGTAAGAATCTTCTAGCTCTATCCTCTTCTTGGGCTACCATTGAAGGAGAGAAACGACTGAGTCGGATAAACTCAGCCGCTACCTCATCCACTGTGCGGTCTTTCTGACGAAGACTGATAAATTGTTGTTCCGTCTCGATCCTGGCCGATTTGGGAAAGAATTTCTCAAGAAAAGTCGTAGAAAAATCAGTCCATGCAATTGGTTTCTTCAACCTGTTCTCTTCTGCGAGCCACCAAATTCTAGCAACATCCTGCAGCTGAATCTTGACTATATCCACTCTGTCCTCTTCAGGAACCCGGGCTGCTGACAGTAAATTCTCCATGTCGACAATCCACTGCTCAGCATCCAGTGGTCCGCCCGCGCCAGTGAAAACTGACAGCTGTAGTCTCCTGAAATCAGCAACGCTGCCCGGACGTCTACCTTCACAAACCTCAACCACCTTGCTCAGGGCTGCAGTAGCGGTCTGCTGAGAAGCAAGTAGGCTCTCCCGTAGCAATTCGGTCTGCTGCTGTTGACTCTCTAATATGCCACGTATAACTCCAAATAGTGCAGTATTGTTGCCACGCCTTCCATATACTCGCAAATTTTCTTCTGCCATGATTCTGAAGTCAAAACGAACGACGAGGTTTAGCAACAAAAACGAGGTTTAAATTCAAAATATTAAAACTGAGCGAAGCAAAGGGATAATGTAATAATCAATCCAAAGGATACAAATTAAGTGTAGGACTCTAAGTTACTCATACAGAATACCGTATTGTATCCATGCCGCGGTACATGGGCACAATATCGTAACTCTATGTAAGTCGCCCGAATCCTACGGTCAGAGTCAACGGAATCTGCAGCATGACATATTGGGGAGAACCTAGACATGTGATTCTAACCTAAAAGGTCGGCAGAACCCAGTCTAACTTTTGACGTCAGCCTGGCTCTGATACCAACAAAACCTTGTCACATCCCGCTTCCCAAAATACGGAATACGGAAAGCGAGGAAGGCCAGCCGTGCTACCTACGGTAAGGAAAAATCCTTCCATAATCACATAAGGCTGTCTAGATTAACCTGTCAAAATAAATTCCAATACCAAAAGGAATAAAACTGATAATCATGCTGCAATGAAACCACAAGAAATCCTAAAAATGGGTCCACTAGATAATTGATGCAATTAAAGATCCAATACCATAGGTTCAGAATTAAAATAAGATTCAAAAGAGATACATAAGTCCTAATGTCCCATAAGGGTGCACATGCTAAAAACTAACTGAAAAGGGAAATAAACGTACGGTTACTGATCTTCGGCAAAGTACTGGTAGTCGCTGCGGTCCTGCTCAGCCTGAAAATCTGTCTCTAAACCTGAGATGGCAAATCTCAGGGATGTCAGAACATCCCGGCAAGTACTCAACGTATAACGTGTGTGTATGGTATGATAACATGAATAAATGAATGTAGTAAAGCCCGCATGCACAAGTAAAAACATATATATAAATAGATACATTACTATTATGAAACAAACAGGTAAAGAGGTTAAGTCATAACCCAATAGGTCACTAAAAGGTAAACTACTCTATCGTAAGCTTGAGTGTGTGCGTCAACCTCTGCAGGAGTATTCCTAACCCAAGAGTGGTGCCCCAGGGGCTAGGAAACACAAGCCCAACTGTGGAATGAACATGAGACCGATATAGCCCGGTACGAGCTGTAAACATGAGACCGATATAGCCCGGTACGAGCTGCCGGCATGGGACTCCTGAGATCCTGTTGTATGAACGCACACTCAAACTACCCCAACACCCGCGTATTTATAGCTACTATGGCAATGACTAGAGCACTAATTAAGAATGCTGAAAAGACTGGAATTATGGTATGGTAATTGTATAGAGATGAAACTGGTAAATAGTAGTGTGTCATGTCATGTAGTTCAGCATCATAATCAGCGATCTCGTTCATAAAGACTAGAGTAGTGAATAATCAGGACTTGTCAGTGGTAATAGTAATCAGGTAATAGTAACTGCATGAAAGCGGTGTACAAGCTGGTATAAGTCACAATTGTCATCTTTACCGTTAACCTTAATATGGGTATATTAATCACAATCTGACTAGAAATATATAAATGTGAGATAGATTAACTTTTGAACTTTATTTGTAGTTAAAATAAATCTCATTTTAAAACCACTTGTTAATTATTCTCACTTGCTACATAAAAGTTTGCCTATATATATTTTTGTATGATATAACGAAGAATAGATACTAACACATTTCCCTTTTGTTCTAACAGTGCAGGAAATATATATATACATATGACCACAAAGGAATGCCGATGTACATCGACCAAAAGTAAAGCAAGGGTACTTGCCTGAGGATAAAGATCACAGGAAAACGATGCACGAAGATGCGAGGCACGATCTCAGCTAAAGTGTGACTTGGGATCTGAGTTATACGATCCGCCTAGATAAATTTATCATTGGTTAAACTATAAATATCTTCATAAATATTGTCACACAACCAAACACAATTTTATCAATTTAGGGTTTTAATACTAATTTTTCCCTTTCAATGTTCACTGGTTCCCTATTATTTTATTTATTTGTTTGTCTGTTTTATTAAAAAAACAGGATTCAAGAAAACTTACAGAGGATGATCGTGGTAGTTGCTAGGGTTTGGATGAGTCCTGGGTCGAGTCGAGAGCACTCGGTGATGAGAGCAGATGACGAAGACGAGATGGGTCGTAGGCGATTCGAGGTGGAGATCGGATCTGGAGATGGGAGCAGCTGCGAGGCGAAGACGAGGGATGCGGCGACGGTGAGGGTTCGGTACAGGTCGCCGGGGGTTGTGGTGGCAGTGATGAGGACGAGGGCGATGGGGGAAGGAGAAAGAGGCGAGGGTTGCGACGGCGGTGATGGTGGGTTGCGGCGGCGGTGATGATGGTGACGAGGGATGGATCGTGCGGTGATGGCTTGCAAGGGAGATACGAGAGAGAAGGAGATGAGGAGGTCGAGGAGGGAAAAAGAAGAGGCAGGATCGAGGGTGAAGGCGACAAGGCTCGGCGAAGGCATGGGTTAGGGTTTCGCGAGGGCGAAGGCGTGGGTTAGGGTTTCGCGAGGGCGAAGGCGTGGGTGCGAAGATGAGATGCGGAAACGAAGGTTTTGAGGAGCAGCGGGGGAGAAAGAGATATGAGTATGAGATAGAGAGAGAGATTTTGTTTTATATATAAAGAAATTTTATAAATATACATATATAGATACATATCTTCAATTGATCGTATTTAGAGATTCGGCAAAGATTTTCTTTTCTCATATTAACAGTAAACAGAAGTTAGCCAAGGTAATATATGTATGCAACCCAATATTAATGTCAATTTAGAAATTTTAAGATACGCAAAATATTGTTTTGCTGCCATTAAGAAAATATTATATATATAATATAAAAACTGAATATTTTTCTCATATCAAAATTATTTACGGTAAAATTCAAAATAAAAATATTCTAGCGGCTAACTAAAAGTTCAAAAATTATGAAAAAAGAATCTTGATAAGTCTTGAACTACTGCATCCAAATAGGGCTGCTACATATACTCGAGTCCAATACATGTCGGACATGACTGGGCCATGTTAGATGTGGACACAGATCTGGACACGGCAGAAAAAAGAAAGGTAAAAGCAGAGTAGTCACTAGTGTCTGAAGTTGTTGGTCGTCCCATGAAGGCGGCGAAATAAATAGCAGCTGCAAGTCGAAGGTGCCTCTGCGCGCAACAAGGCGTGAAAAAGGAGAATGAGAGAAGAGGAAAAGTTTCAAAAAAAACATAATATGAAATGAAAAAAGAAGTGTTCATTGTCTTTTATTGCTGATTTGCACATGGGAAAAAGGAAAAATATAGTTGTTATTATTGATTGCACAAGAGGAAATTACAGCTGTCATTGACTTGCGCAAGAGAAAATTACAGTTGTCATTGATTGGGGTATATTGGTTGAGCAATACTTTTCCTACCATCAATTTATGTACCCAAAAGTTTACCCAAGAGACAAAATGGCAGGACCACAACACTTAGGTAATAATGTCGAACATGTGGGCCCATGATGTTTGTCTCTTGGGTACAAATTGCGGTAGAAAAAGTATTTTTGCTTGAGAATGAAATATACAACCTTCATTGATTGTATCCATTAATGGGTATTTAATTAGACTAAATTCATAACTAAAAGACAATTCCAAATGGCAAGCATTAATTTGGGAATTACATAAAAGAAAGTGTTTTTTCCTGCAATAATAAAACTTTTTAAATAATATAATGTCATTTAGGGCTAAGCCAAAAAAGAATATGGCGGGCCCAACCAAAATTGGGCGGTGTAAACATGAACTACTTCGGTTAGGGACCCAAAACCCAAAAAGTTCGGTTTGCTGGTTCAGAGTCGTGTTTGGAAATTCTAAACCCGATAACCGAACCAACCAACATTTTAAGAACCACCAAAAATAAATATACAAGATTTATTAATAATCCATACCTACCACCCATTTATTTCTTTTCTAACCCTGATCTCTTTCTCCTTCATCTTGACTTTGCTGACTCCACTAAAACAACACCTTCCCAAATTACACAATCAATCTCCTTTATCAATCCAAACTAACCCCAACAAGATCTGCTTAGAGATCCACCACCACAACACCAATCAAATCCTAACCCAAACCCCAAATCAATCAACTCCGATCACTTCTCTTTTCGTTGCTTCGTCAATCTCATATCTACTCATACGGTTTCAACTTCGTCTTCTCTAATACACAGCAAAACCTAAATTTTACTGGACCGAAACAACTATTATCGGGTTTGGCTTGCGCTCAGTTTCAGCATGAAAATCTCGATCGATCGATCGGTTAGTTCCCCATACAAGGACAGTTCAGTTCGGAACGGCAGGAGAAATTTTTAAACACAGACTATTGATGCTTATAGCCCTAATACCATTAATCATATGAGGCCCCACCAATAATATAATGAAAATATTGTCATTAAAAGTTTAAAACTCACTAGATAATACCTAGTTATTACTTTCTAAATATAATTTTTTAAGTCAAATAATTGCAGAGTTTTTAAATTAGTTAGATAGTTTTAGTTCTTTTATGCCTTGATATTTAGAACTACATCGCATGCATCACATCAGTTGTTTGGTTTAATCTGCATGAAGATTACTTGTGTATTAAAAGAATAATATTCCTTTACTTATCTACATACATAATACATAATATACGTGTATAATTATATACATAAACTTATACAAGTAAATTTTAACATTACACACATCTATGTATAATATATGATATCAATAAAATATATAGTCGTGTCTATATGCTCTACCTTTCGCAAATTTATTGTGTCCCATGTCCGTGGGTCATATCCATATCCATGTTTGTCGATGTCTTATAGTCTAGATTAATTTAATAAGCCGATTGATAAAACTTAATAACTCTGTAAGTTATCCTTTGGCGTAAGATCAGGACTAACAATAGAAAAATGGATTTCCATCTAGATTAAGCAAAACGTGCTATTCCTTTTGAAGCTTGTATGGAACTAATGGCTTAATGCTGGCTTAACTATGAACCTTCATATATGCTTAATATATTCCATTACAAAGCATCGGCTGAATTCACAAATTCTCCAATCAAACTGGTTTTATTTGATTTACTTGAAGTGTGGATGATGTCACCCAATTCACAAAATCCTTCAAAGATTTCTTGTAAGATTAGATATAGTCAAATGTTAAGAATATTGTCTTGCATACTAACATGAATAACTCGCAATTGTAGCAATGAACACATAAATTCTCAATCGAGGGTTTTATGTTTCTTCAACTTGACAAATAGACTCATCAAAGCTACATTGGAAGCCTGTTATGTTCCAAAAACAAAATAGTAACCGGTTGAATTATCTCTCTCTTATATATCTGCTCTAAACCTCATCCATGCAGCATGCATCTACCAGATGCAAGATCTACAACTTTTTTTTTGAGTGCTTCCAAATAACAAGGGCTTCAATGCATCATCATCCACGTTATACAAAATGAACAAGAGAACAAACAAGATGTAAAACACCAAAAGCTCTATTACGCAGATAAGCAAAAGACTTGAGAGTTAAGACGAGATCCATAGCTCAAGTAACTCAATCACAGCATGCTAATAAAAAATCATTTATTTGTTGCAAAAATAAGATTAAACCATATGTGAAAGGAAATGTTTTGCATACTGATATAATGAAGTACGAGCTCCCCTTTCAAACTCTTTAGTTCAACAATGGATTATTTTGCAGCACTAAAATTGTAAATTCTTTCATCGTTCATGTAACTTTCATCCATTGCCAAAACCATCCCTCGGATCCATGTTCTATAGCATTTTTGGAATATCTCCAAACAACAAGGTTTCAAATTTTCAGTGCATTGTCATCCATGGCATAGCAGATTGAACAGAAAACACCAAAAAAAAAATTAAAAATAACTAAACACGAAGTCCATACCTCACTTCCAGCTTGAAGGCCAGAATGCATGAATGCTATACCCTGTCTTCCAATTATCCAAATATATGACCTTTCTCACTGCCCAATACCCCACCACCATCGCCACGAGCATAATCCCCCTCTGCACCCCAACACTCCTCACCCTCACCAAAACATGAGTCACAAAAGCCAATATCATCCCCACAACAGTATACAAAAACCCAACAGCAAAACCCTCAGCTCCCAGCTGCATCCCCGACCCCTGATAGAAGAACACCAACTTCCCCGGCTCGTTCCTGTCGGGCAAAAACATGGGCATCTTCCTAATAATGTTATGCATGGCCCCCGAAACACTAAAGAAGTACACAAACACAGCCAAACTCATCCACAGCTTCGGGTCATGGATCATTGTATCCCCTGCCAGCACTCTCTTGATCAAGTACGGCGCCGAGATCAGGCACGCGAGGATCAAGAACACGATTTGCTTGGTCGAGACCGGCGGCGGGCGGACCAGAGGGCCCACGGAGATCCGGGCCTTGGTTTCGACGAACCTGGACATGGATTCGGAGAGCCCAGCGAACTCGCCCTGATCCATTGCATCGGAGCTCTTCAAGGAGGTGGCGGTGGGTCCCACGTGGCGGATGTGAGGGAGGGAGTTGATGCCGAAGAGGTTGAAGCTGTGCTGGGACTCCCCGAACTCGAGGTCGCAGAAGAAGAGCTTGTCAGATTCGGGCCTGGACCCGGATCCGACAAGAAAGGACGAGGAGACGAGGGCGAACTCGGAGCGGAGGTGGGGGAGGTGGAGGTCGGGCTTGGATCGGAGCTGGGCGGCGTCGAAGAAGATGACAAGGGAGTAAGGGCGAGGGGTCGGCGCGTTGAGGACGAAGCGAGCGAGGGACTCGTCGTTGAGGTGGATCACGCCCGAATCCGATTGGGACCTGAGGTTTCGGAGCTCCGATACAAGATCGGAGGCGGAGGAGGAGGATGGGAGAGAGGTGAGGGTTAGGGTTATGAGGAGAGCGATGAGGATTTTGGGAGACATTTTTTAGGGTTTTTTTGGAAAATTGTTAGGGTTTTGGATCTGAAGAAATGGGCGAGGGTTTTTTTTTAGGTGGGGACAACTGGATCCGGTGCTTCGCGGGTGAGGATGAGGGGAGTCCATACTTTGAATCGGGTTTGGATCCGGTTGCTGGTTTGGATCGGATCTTGAAAAGGTTGAATATCCAAGACTCAGACAATTGGATTTGGAAACAAATCTATCCATTTCTGAACCATTTAGACTTGGAATGTGTGCTAACACTTATGGAAAGAATCGCTTATGCTTCTCATTAATCACGTCATTGATATTACAAGTCTCAAAATAAATTCAATGGTTAAGAAATAGATAGAATTTGTTTCTAAATCCTATCGATATGAGCATAATCTACTCTCCAAGTCTTGCACGGTTGAATGGTTTTTGGATAATCTTAAATATACATTTGTTTTTTCTTTTCGTTTTTTGGTTGAAAAAAAGATGAATAGAAATAACAATCATTGCACAATTTCACAATGTGATGTCTAAATTGTATTATTCGTTTCAAATTCACGATATTTGTTGCTGGAAAAAAAACTGAAACAAATGTGAGAATTGTGTCACCCCCGTTTCCCAAGCTACGGAATACAATGGGTGGCTAGGCCAGTCATGCTCCTACGGTTAAAGAATAATCCTGCCGTAGTCACACTTCGGCTTCTAGCGTTACATGGTAATCAATAAACACAACACCAGAATAAAGGAAATCACAGTTCACAATTTTATTACATTAAAATAACAGAGTTCATGATACATTTATTTCCATGAAAGAAATAACTAACCAAAGAAATAATGTTCTTATAGCGAGAAAAAGGGATGGTGCTGGTGTCGCGAACTAAACCTCCGCGATCTCGAATGGCAGATCCTGCTCCTGGGCTGGGTCCACTTCATCCTCTGAGTATGCATACTCAGGTCGTCAGGGCGACACATACAGCAATAAATACATATTGTGTGCGCAATGTTATTAAACGTGAAATGCACGGCAGAATACAGTAATATGAGAATAAGAAATATCAAGTGAAATAAACTATGCGGTATATGTATCATGTCAGCAGACCAGACAATGAGTATGTCACTGCTTATCAGTCGCTAAGCCAATTGAAATCAATCGGTGGAAAGGGATGCTCGTGTTTAATAAGGATCTCGTGCGTGCTTCAGACTATAGTCCACCGTTGCCCGGGACATAACCCTGCAGCTGTGCCGCTAGGCTCACGACCTAATGTGTGTGTGTGTATCAGTAATATCGAATGATCATCCTCTAAGTCACCGTACCTCGCTAAATACGAGTTCAATTCTATCTTGATTTCTCTATTTCCCCGGGTCACAATAACTATAAGTATCGGATTAATTGTATACAAGCACGCGCCAAATCACGGTCTTACTCATTTTCATTGTATTGTTCACTTTTACTAATCAATAGCTTATCACTGGCGTGATTGATACAACTAATTCAATACCGCTCACGTTCGACAATGCAAAGTTCGCTATAAGTCACTATGAACGTTCACTGTCACTAAAGGTATCACGGGCGGTAAAATACAAGAATGATGCAACATAGAAAGTCATATGTGATATGAAACACTATGCACCTTATGATTTTAGAAAAATATATTAATCTACACGATCGTATTTAGACAAAATATTACAAAAGAGGTAAAAAGCAAACTCAAACAGCGATCTAAAAAAAATCGGTTCTAGGTCAATCGGATTTTAGGTTTGCGAAATGCGGTCGTTTTATTTTAAGTTTTAATCGCTGGAAAGTCAGTTTCTGAACTGAAAGTCCAATTCACGACACGTTTTTCACCCTGTTGGGATAATAATTAGGCAAAGCCACGGTTGAGTAAAATTTAGATCTTACAATTACGTTTTCAACGCACCAAACGGATTGACAATATCCGCTGTGTGTGGGCAGATACGTTCTGTTCAATGTCAGGGCACCCGTTCTTTCCCTGCTTGGGACCGCAGTACATTTCGACGGTTTAAATGGTGTTATAAATATCAAATGATACTGGAATGCAATGAGACCAGTACCATCAGAAAGCTAATTCAATCCTCTACGCTTTTATGTATGGTTCTGCACACTTGCGCATTTAAACAGTGAGAAACTTGCGTTCTAAAACGAGTAAAGATAGAGATTCTGGCTCTGGACTGCAGTCCAGATGCAGGGTTGTCTAGCACGGCAGCAAGTTTTTGGGAAGTATCGTCCATGCCATTTTAAAAAAAATTGTCGTTTTAGCTAACCCTAACCCTAGAATCGTTACTAGAAAATCCGACGAAACGAATGCAAACAACTTTGCAACTAAAGTGAACAAGAAATACAACCTTTGTAGACTGGTCCTCACTTCATTAGCTCCGTGTAGTAGTCTCTTCGCTGCGATCACGAACTCCCGGACTCTAAAGAGGCTCCCATGAAGAAATGAATAAACTTGCAACGAAGTCTTCGAGGCCGAAAATAATCTACGTCGAGGAGACACTAACGCAAGCTACGCCTTCACTGATTGTGGAATTAGTGAAGCAAACACCCTATACTAAATGGCTAGTAATAAAGGATGATGAAGTAGAAATTTTTCTCATTTTAGATTTACTTTTCTCACACTGATTCTTCACTTAGAAAAAACCTAGTGAGCTTTTTCTTTGATGAAGAAGAAGACGAATGAACTCAAGAGAGAGTGAATGGCAACCATGGGTGAGTTAGTGTCATATACTAACCTTTATAGAGACTAAACTAAGGCTAATGATAATAGGTTAGCTTAACAAATATCTAAGTAAAAACAAAATAGTGGACTTGGTCAATGGTTCCAAAAGCTTCTCCAAGCTTCAACCATTTGTCCAATTTCCACATAATTTGTAGTTTACTTTGATAAATAAAACCCTAGGATTATCTTTAGCATGGTATAAGTCTCATACACCCAAGTTATTTGCGGCATCAAGCATGACACAAACCTTGTAAACTAATATATATCACATATATACAATGTGCACAAATCTAGTGAGAAAAGAAATCTTAAGTGAGCTAATACTAGTCAAAGTAAATTAATATATCAAATATATAATAATACATTAGATTATCAAATCAACTCTTGATTTAATAATCCGGCTAAATCGCATATAACCGACTAATATCATATGTAACAACTTATCGAATCAACACTTGATCCGATAACCCGGCTATATCACATATAACCGACCGATATCACAAATCGCGAGAATAAAATACGATATCACATATCGTATTGATCTCGGTCCCGCACATATCACATATGTGCTCCTACTCCGTTTCGCTTGAGCCAGGAAACCTCTGTGTAGGATTCTAAAGACTCGTCAATATGCCGGCAGTGGGTGATGATTATATCATACATCCACAAGCCGCAAGCGGACTGCTAAACGTAACGGCCACCCGGGTATTGAGCGATCAGAAGATCAACAAGCAAGCTTGCTCATACTCCTGCGAATCCAATCAGTAACACCACCGTACAGTCCGGTCTCTTCGTCTGATATGTCGCATATCACAGCCTAGGGGTGGTATAACGTCAGACCCCAATAGCCTGATAAGTCATACCGATGCAAGGTCCATAACGGTTCAAGAAACTACTGGTAACACTTACCAGTAAATCTCAGCAACCCTGGCCAGGGATTTCCTGTTATGGCCAATCGAGCATAGCGCAACATCAACTCCCAATACCGGGAGAGACGAAACCCCTCCTATCGCTCATTGCCTCCATGTGACTCGGGATTGTACCCAAAAGCCACCATTTTGCACGTTCTCTTGAACGTGGTAAGGTGGAAATCAAAGCACAGTGGGAATCACACAAGACTATGACGATCTCGGGTCTACAGACTAACATGTACCAGTGTCACCAGAGAACTGCCATCTGACATGGGGTATAATACCATCTGGGAGTTCTCGGTGAGTCCGTCCAGTGTACCCAGTCTCCACTGAGCACCAGTATACTATCTCTGATGTCAAACACCAATGGATATGGGGATCATCCATCGCCCATCTACATGGGTCGAGAAGCTATACGCTAGTCTACTCTGGTATATCGATGCCCTGTCTCAATACACCCATGTTCGCCGCCGAAAGACGCGGCCGGGACGTCGGGCTTGAATTTTGGGGGGCAGATGCTATTTTGTTTTATTCGTCCACCTCTCCGAAGATGCCAGGTTGATTTATGGCACCGTGTATCGGAGGTTTAGACAGATGCGGCCGTTGTAGCAAACTTCATCAGATTCTCCCTCGCTTGCGAGGGGTTTTTGATTGTGGGGATGCTCTTCCCTGCAGGCGCAAGCCCCTGCAGTTAATTACGATATCGGGTTACGATAACCACTTTCTCCTTCTCTAGAAGATCACTTCGTGTCGTGTGTATTTATTTTATTTTTGGTTGCCCGTGGATTGTATACGGAGACTAATTTGTGTTGTCTCCCGTAGGGCGTGGATTAGTCCAAATCCGTATTTTCTTAGATTTGGTTTCGGTGGATTTAAGGATCGTTAACCTCGTTTGAGATTAAAATCAACTTAAATGTTTGTTAAGGATACGTTAGTCCAATTTTAGACTGAGATCTACTTAACAAGGTTTGAGGATCATTTAGATCCAACGAAAGAGCATTTGGGCTCTATCATCTTGGTTTAGGGACGTTGCGGTCCATTGGGTTTAAGAACACCATAGTCCATGGAGTTTAAGGACATCACAGTCCATAGAGTTTAGTTCAGGGACGTTGCGGTCCATTGGGTGTAAGGACCTCATAGTCCATGAGTTTAAGGACCTCATAGTCCATATTTAAAGACATCATAGTCTGTAGGGTCTTGGTTTGACAGTTTGGGGATATGCCAAGAGTTATTGGTTATTTGGACCCTCAACCTTTCTGAAGACGTTGGAGAATTACAACGACATGTATCAGAGGTGTGGAGAGATATACCCTTGAACTACTGTCCCAATCGAGGGGGAATGGGATGAACAACATTTTAGATGCCATCTGTTAGGAGCCCATTAGCTATATTTGAGACTGAGATCGGCTTTGGAGACCCTGAGCAGGAAGGGCTCAATCGATGGTCCTCGGGAGATTTGGTCTGAGTTTGGCTAATATTGGCCTTTCATAGTGTTAAACACTAGTATATGCTCAGCGCTCACGTGTTCTCATGTGAGGTGCTTGGAGTAGTGTTAAACACTAAAAATTTGAGGCGCTCACGTGGGGCCACGTGAGGCACTTGAAATAGTGTTAAACACTAAAAATTTGAGGTGTTATTTCTTTGGGTACTCCCTTGTTCTTTTCTGAGCGCTGAGCGCTATTGGGTCACGTAAGATCACGTGAGGCGCCCCAAAAATGGAAACTGCCCTTGATTTATTCCCTTTTTGCTTTATAAGTGCTAGGCACTATTTGGGGGACATGTGGGAGCACGTGATCCGATCTCGGTTGTCCTCTTTTGTACATCAAGGGTGCTCACGTGGGAGCACGTGATCCGATCTCGGTTGTCCTCTTTTGTACATCAAGGGTGCTCACGTGGGAGCACGTGATCCGATCTCGGTTGTCCTCTTTTGTACATCAAGGGTGCTCACGTGGAAGCACGTGATCGGCCGTTATCATGCTGGGTACCAATTTTTTTATGTGCATGGAGATCCTGAGTTTCGAGACTCTCAAGCCTAATGTTTCATAAGAATTAAATTCTTAAAACTTAGTTTTCCACGTAGGTTTGGGATCTGCGTGGCAGAATCCCCCTTATGAGAATTGAATTCTCAACTTGTACGGAGATCTGCTTCTGCAGATCTTTCACTATAAAGAAGAACCAAGTTCTTATATGAAGGGTTAAACCCTTGTTTTATCAGAGAAATCAAATTCCTATATACTTTTTTGGGAGAATTAAATTCTCTGAACTTAGGTCTTCCCCTAGATTTTGGATCTGCATGGCAGAATCTCCCCGATGAGAATTAAATTCTCAACTTGTGAGGAGATCTGCTTCTATAGATCTCAACCAGAGAAAGAACTAAGTTCTCTTTAGAAGAGTAAAACTCTTATGGAGGTGAAAGAGAGATGAGATATTCTCTGTGTTTTGTTCCGTCTCTTACCTAGAGTTTCTTTTTCTCTTTCAAGAGGTCTTCTTCTCTCTGGAGAATTAAATTCTTTTTTTTAAGCTTCCGAGGGGGTTTCTCTCTCTTTTTTTTGTCCTCCCTTTTTTGTGTCTCTTGACTCCTATTTATAGAAGAAAGAAAAGAATCAATTTGTTCAGAAAATCTCTTATTGAGAGATTTTGATTGATTTTATAATCAACCAAAATGATCTTTTAGATCAATCGGTGAATTTTATTCACCGTTGGATTTTCAATCCAAGGACTTCTGTTTTACAGAAGATATTTCTCACAAGATTAGGAAAATATTTCCTTATACAGAATCTTCTTCTGTAAACTGGTGATTTTTAATCACCATTGAATTTTTAATCCAACGGTGCTCTGCTTTACAGAGCGCAATCTTTCTTGTTTAGAAATATCTAAGAAAATATTTTCCAAATAGGGCTTTGATCCCTTTTATTTAATTCTATTGGTTCAGAAGGCATAGGAGCACATCACGTGTATCACGTGACCCCACGAAGTTAAACCCATCAAAGAGCGTCACGTGCTATCACGTGACTTTTTCTGGCCAATTGTTTGTTTTAAGAAGGCACCTATATACTTTGTATATGGCGGTCACGTGTCTGCACGTGAGGCTCAGTTTCAGCCTCATTTTCAGCCTTGTTTTGCCAAGTACAGTGCCTATCACGTGTGGGCACGTGATGCTCCAATTGGGGACTTTTCCCATTACTTTTTATATTTTTTATTTATTTTTCGTAAGGGAACAAATGCCCCCACAGCGTTGTTCTCACGTGGCTTGCACGTGAGTGCAACGCTGTCACCCTTACAGCCGTTGGATTGCCTAGGGGAACGGGGAGGTGAACCGCCCTTGTCACGCCTTATAAATGTAAAGGTTTGGTTTCTTAGGCAACCACTGTTTCTTCATCTTCTTCCTTCTTTATTTTCTTTGAGAACTTAATTCTCCTCCTCAGAGCTCAGTTCTCTGCTATTATAATTTCAGAGTTAAACTCAGTCAGAAAGAAACCTTTTTTAGGTACAGATCTTGCACATAGATTTTTTTTTCTTTTTGAACAAAAATTTCCGGATTTTAAATCCATTATGAGAGCTTTGCTCTCCTCTGAAACCCATCCGCTTAGGGATCCAAATATGTGATCTTTGAGTAGTAAACCTCCATATCTCGGGCATTTCCCTCTGATTTTTGGGGATTCATGGGATTTTGTTTCTCATGTATTTTTTATGAGTTTCTGGAATTCAATTCCATTATATAAAAGGAATTTAATTCCTTCGGCGAAGAGCTTAGTTCTGAAAGATCAAGAGGACCCTTCGAGAATTTTATCCCCCGGTGTTCTTGAAAATCTTTTCATAGGGTTTACCCTTATTCGCACAAATTTGAATTTGTTGCGTACTTAACAGAACTTGTTTTTTCCAAGAATTTGTTTTAATTCCAATGTCTGTTTAATGAGGATCTTCTTGATTCTCATAATGATTGCCCTGTCTCATCATTGGTGAGCTGCCGTATTGATTTTGTGGGGTCCATGTGTCTTGTAGGCAGTGGTCCTGCAAAACAGACATTTTGTCGTTTTCTTCTGTTAAAATGTGTATGTGTGTGTGTGCGCGCGCGCTTCACTAATTGCTTTTCTTTCTCTTGTTTCAGGAACAATGGCTTCTCTTCCCTACTTTCCTTTTACCCGCTCAGACGCTGCTTTTCCACAATCGCCGTCAGACGAAGAAGCAATGGCAATGATCAGGGCCCATGACAGGGACTGTACCAGTTTGCTCTTGTGGGGAACTTGGTATGTGCATATCATCCGGGGCCGCTACAGCTTTCTTTGCGAAGTGCCAATAGAGCCTCTCCGCCCTATTTTGCCGATGGAGCGTCCGCAGACTCCTTTTGCGGTGGAGGCGGCTGACTGGACTCCTGTAGGCCGGCTCGAGACGTCGACAACCGGGATACCTAACCGGCCTTTGCCAGCTATAGACATCTTAGGATGTCGCATTTGTCAAGGTGAAGCCCAACCATGGGGACAAATTTATAAGATAGGGCTTACCCCTCGCCACCCAACGAGCTATCTCCCCTGGGCTCAATATATTCTGTCCGCTCATCACACACGATTGCAGAAGGTTGGGCTTTATCAAGTGGTGTATGCGTCCCTCTTCCATTATCAGTCCCCTCATGTCTGGTGGGTTAAAGCTTTCCTGAATCAATGGAATCTTCGTGCCAACACTTTCTTGCTAGGGGATCGTGAAGTTTCGATTTCTCTGGAAGAGTTCCGCGTGATTTCTGGATCGCATATTAGGGGAGAGCACTATGAAGAGTTGTTACCTCCCGATGAGTATGTATTCACGACCGTGCCTGCTATGCTTGACGGCTTGACGACCGAAAACGCCGTCCGTCATAAGTATCCCAGTCTAATCAAGACTCTGGGTATTTTCGAGAAGCTGTTCGCGGAGTCAGAGGAACAGGGCGTCACCTTTAAGAGCTTCATCGCCTGCTTCCTCCGTGAAGATGTCTTAACAAAGGAGGCTCCGAAATTTGCGAATATTAACGACCCCTTTGGGTTTGGGCTGAAGCTGCCGGCCAAAGAAGAAGATTTACCACAGTTTTACATCCCGATCTTGTCGGTCGTGCCCTTTGATTCGATTGCGGCTCCCGGTATGGACGAAGAGACATTCTTTGTCAGTTTCATCAGCCTTTGGCTTAGCTGGTTTGTCATTCCAACGCATCGTCGCTTCATGAGAGCTTTGGTCATCTACCCTGCTCATCGAGTGTCTGAAGGGACACGACTGGCCATGGGTATTGTGGGGTTATCGCACTTATATCATGGGCTGAGCACTACGGCTAATACTTCGACTCTGGGTGTAAATATGGTGAGTTTCTCTCTCTACTACTTTACGTCGTGGATCGAGATGCATGTATTGGGGGCGTTTGCAGTGCATTAGAGGCCAGCTTTCTATGATGCTTACACCTTCCCGCGACTCATGTGGTTAGTGGATGCTTCGGCTACTGATCCAACTCAGTTAGGGGCCCTTCGTGTGTTGCTTAACCCGTATGCTAACAAAGGTGGGATGGTATTCATTGACCGAGTCCTGTCTGCTCCTTTAGGACCTGTTCAACAGATATTCGATTTATCGAAAGGAGGAGCACCATCCTTAAAGCCCAAGGAAATTATGCACTTATTTTCGATTAGGCCGAGTTATCTAGTGTTCCATCGAAATTATACGGTTCTTTCCATGTGGTATAATTCGCATCGCTTTGCTTGGCAATTGGGTTACAACCAGGGTGTTCCCTTCGAAGCATTTTTGGTGGAGCTCATCTTGTCTCTGCGAGTTGTTCGTGACATCATCCATCACTTCATGCGACTGAACACCGGCTCTCGTTTCGTGATCCCCAAGGCCGACTATATTCCGAGGTGCGTGGGGTCTTATACGGGTTGGTACCGTCATCGAGTTGGCCCCATCATTACCGAGGAGAAGCGGATACTCTTCGGATATAGAGCTCCCGCCCTGATCCAAGACACATGCGTTCCGCCTCGACCATGGATAGTGGTTCGCCCTCCATTGAGGGGTAGCGATGCCTTACTCATCCTCGAGACGACGGATGCGGAGTCGACTCCTCCCACAGTTGGTATGCCAATGCGCACTAGAGCTCAGTCAAAAGCTTTTGATAAGGCGCCAACAGTAGTTTCATCAGTTGCGGCTTCATCAATGGCAGTGTCATCATCGGTAGTACCACCAAAAGAGGATACTGGAGATGAAATTGGTGAACGTCTGTAAGTGCACGGCGGCGCCCCGACCGTCTGAACGAGGCCAAAATGCGGAAACGATACTTTTACGAAACTTGTAAACCGGCACCACCGCGCACTAAAATCCCAGATCGGGCCATTAATCTAATCCTAGCAAACCAGAGAAGGGGTAGAGAGATATACCGAGAGATCCGTGTCCTTCGGTCTTCTCGTCGTCGTCCCGATCTCCCCGCGGAATCTCCGGTCTTCATCTCCTCGTCGGAAGGGCACTACATCGCCGGGTTCTTTTACGGGCTCCCACCTCTGGACCGAGGCAACTCGAGCACGAAGTTGGCGAGTCGACGTGCCCAAGGATACTGTAGATGAAGTGTAGAAAGCTATGTCTCATTGGGGTGTGAAGTTGCCATGGTTTTGGTGGAGGAATGAGATGAAAGCATTTTGAGATGAACTTGGGGATTTTTGCAAGCATGAAGAGAACAAAAATCTCCCCTCAAATTTTTGGACAGCCCCCCCTCAAAGAAGTGGCCGGCCTCTCTTGTGAAGGGAGAGAGAGAAAAGTCAAAGGGGGGAAGCAATAATGCAAGAGTGAATAAAGAGTGATGATGAGAAGAATATGATCACAACCATATCTCCACTCCATCAACCATCATGACACCAAAGTCAAGTAATGATGATGATCAAATGAGGTCAATAGAAGCTATAACCATCATGAAGCTATCATGTGCCAAAAGTCTTCTCCATAATAAAATGCACAATTGCAAATAACCCCCTCCACCATTTTTCAGCCAAAGAAAGATACAAAGGAAGATGGCCGAAACGGAATGCAAACTGGCAAATTCAAAAGACTGATCCCGTAATAAATTACAGGAAAACCCCGCGACTGTATATACATACCCGCATTTGTATTCCGACCGAATACCAATGCAATGAGACAAATCTACACAGTACAATACTAGGATCCGGCGTAAACCAAAGCCCGCTAGTATTATCCGTCCGATCATGATCCGTGCAATACCGCACGTATCTGATCGAACCCTGCCATATCTCCATACGGCCTCTACAGCGTTTCGCCCGAAACTTGAGAAAACGGTCTGTGGGGGACTCTAAAGACTCGTCAATACTTTGGCTGTGGAGTTAACTACTAGCACGTCAGAGGTATTAGCCATACGTAACGGGCTACCAGGTATTGACCAAAAGGGACGTCGATGAGCGAACTCATCCTGACACCCTACTGAGCCTGTCAGTGACAATATCCGTACAGTCCAGTGCATTCGTCTATGAGCATCGCATGGCGGGCCTAGGGGGTTGGTAAAAGTCAGACCCCCAAAAGCGGTACAAGTCGTGTCGGAGTGTAGCCCAGAACACCCTGAGATACTACTGGAATACCTACCAGTAAATCTCCTGCCTTGGCCAAGGACTTCGTGTAATGGCTCTCCTAGACACAGCGCGATCTCACCCCCAATACCGGGAGAGACGAACTCCTGCAGATCCGCTCACTGCCTCCATGTGGCTCGGGACTGTACCCAACTAAAACCTGTTTGCACGTCTCCTTTGAGCGTGGTAGGGTAGTAATCAAAGTACAGTGGGAACTCACACGAGACAAATGACGATCTCGGGTCGATGAACTAACCTGTACACATGTCACCAGGGAACTGCTATCTGACGTCAGGTATAAGACCAACTAGCATGTTCCCGGCGAGTCCTGTCCGGTGTACTCATAACCCAATGAGCACATGTATACATCTTAGGTGAACCAACTGACACCAGTGGCTTATGAGACCGGCCACCGCCCCTCGTCGGGGTCTCGACTATATACACTAGTCTACTCTGGAGTATCGATGCCCTGTCTCGAAACTCCCTCGACTAGGGACCTTTTAAGGATGTGCTTATAGACCCCAGCTCCCACGTATATGATCGCCCTCATACTGCTGGCAGTCAAGCAAGAATACTAAGGGCTCTATCAACGTGCAATAGTGACTTGTATGGTCACCTAAAGCAGTACACGATGATAAAGATAAACCAGATAGCATACTATCATCTTGAGTAAGACTGTCCTACCGGTATAGGTCCTTCCTCAATCATTGCAATCACGTGCCTGTGATCCAATAATTGACTCTGAGGGCACTATCTCCAACAATCTCCCACTTGCACTCAAAGCTAATTATTGCGATGTCGCATACTCACAGCCCGTGTAATACCGAACACCCAACCCCTCTACTAATCAGTCTCACAAAACCCGTTTGCGAAACTATTGCGTTCGAGGAATAGCCTCGGTGAGTGGATCCGCTCAGATGTTTCTTTCTATGTCTCTCTTTATCTCAAGTTCGCGGAGAAACCCATCTCCCAAAATGAGCAATACCTGTCTTAGAATATGTCTGGATATTTGATGGGACCTAGCTCACAAGTGAACTCCAAATCCAAACTTCTTAGACTGTATCGACAACTGAAACCAATCAGTATCCTGCGTCATGCCTCCCTCAGTATCCCCTTGGACCACCTGTCCAAAACACTGTCCCTCGTCAGAGGGAAAACTATAACTCTGACAACCACTCTGTCATCCATGTCACCTTAGAAGCCTGGAATGATAACTGTCTCCCGAAGGAGGATGTCGTTATCAAATCCCTAGAACATCCACTTATGTTCTAAAACTGGTTCCGACCGTTTCTCCAGGATTGGATCAATATCAACTTATTGCATCTACTGCAAAAACAACATCTGGTGTGGTACTTGACATCTCATGATCAACTCAATTGCCTAAACAAGTGATCTGCCAATCATGCACATCCCTCTCCCCTTTAGTCTGTAAGACTCCTTTAGAGAGGGTGACTCCATCACCTGCAGGTATTCTAAAACACCTTTAGAATGCTGTCTAAGTACCCAGATTGGGACACTTCCCAAATCTAGATCTAAAACCATAGATCTAGTAACCAGAATGTCTGATATAATATCCAAGTCCTATGTGGAGAAACCACTGTGTGACAACCAAAGTATAACCGATCGTAGTATAGGAACATCACTTCCTACTTTGTGTATGCCATCCAAATACCAGGACATCACACCCTACTACCTTCTTAACAGATCCATCCCCTATTCTGACGAAGTCAAACCTATGACTGTCATATCAGAAATAGATGATCTATCTCCGCTACATCTGCTTTAGTCTATAAATAGACATATGCCACCTGTCCACCAATGCTTCCGCTGCTCCCACTGACCACGACAACCCTCTGGCAGAGTCATATACACGTACACTTTTAAATCTAGTTTAGAACGACGCTATACTCATCCTCCTACCGGATCTCGCAGCCTGGAACAACAGCAATGGCAATGTCTGGGTAAATAAGAACCTCCCTGTCACCGTCCTTGAGGCTACCGGAGTACCTCTCGGGTGCCTGAGGTTACCCACCGTATCTGCGGAGTGGCCAATGGAATATCAAACCAAATTGAATCTTTAGGTTCTTATCAAATTTTCAGTAATCGTCTGCGGTTCTGGAATCACTTCCAGTTCTACCATACTCCCACTACTGTTTTCTGAAGAAAAAAACATTTTTGTTAAAACTGTGGCGAGTCAAGAACAATATCACTATTGATCTTCCAGATGATAGAAAGTCAACCCTCGTCATAGCCTAGGTCAACCCACAAACAGCCATTACAGAAACGCGCCTTGAGTTATCCAGAGTATGGTTTTAAGCATAAGCCGGACAACTCCCCGTACCTTAACATCGTTAAGATATGAACTGTTCTATATCCAATATAGAACCAGAGGCACTGATTTAATTGAACCAGATTCAAATCATGCAGCTGTCTCCAGTGCATGTTAACTAAATGGAAGGAGGCCGATCAGCGTTACTCAACTTAGGAATGCGTCCAGATATGAGTAACCTGAAAGAGAAGAAAGTTCTTTTAATCATTACTATCAACTGAATACCATACACAAGTATCTACATCTTCGATCATCTTGAAGAATCCCGATACTTGCAATACCTGGTTCTCTACTTTAATCTTATACTTATAACTTCTCAAAACTCAGACCTTGTGTTTCCACGAAATACATGCCTAAGAACTAGAGAAGTCACAAGTAAACAGAATATAGTGCGAGGACCAACCCCTCTGTCCTGATGGATACTGGACAACATACAATACTCTGTATAAGTCCCTTGAGTTTAATAACTCAATCCCTGTGTGTTGTAGGTTGAAAACTGTACTTATGGTTAAGAAGAATTGCACCGCTGTTCAATGCTCCTTACCTAACCATCCACTAATATAGGTAAATGTTATAGACATAATTTCAAAAAGTTATATCTCACTCTATAAAAATAGACGTATAGATATATCAATTTGAAATTGGTGCATAGCAACGGATATTCAAAACCAAATATTTGCCGTCCGGCAAACAATCCGGGTGATTTCCTCAAATATCACCAATTACAACGAATTCCGATATAATGAGGACAATCACCTAATTCCCAATAACTTACTCCCACTCATCATCTGTAAAACCATACAGATGTGAGAATGACATCTGGTAAATACATACCCTGGAGCAAGTGCTAATTGGGAAATCAGTTTTCCTTTAACAATACACAGTGAAATTGAAACATTGAAATGTTTCGTAGGGATATCCGGGTATTCCTAGTAATGCCTCTTCCATTATCCAGATTCACAACTGTAACCGTATATTTCTTTGCCATCTCTCCATATCCCTTCATATATCTTTAGTCATTACCTTCTGTACACCCTCTTAGGCTAAATGGTTTTCTTCCTTCCCCACCGTTCGGTACCGGCCTATGGTTTGGAAGAAGACTATCCAATAAGTATAATGGGTGTACTGTCCTAATCCTAGGAGCACTCGCAATGCGAGAGAATGTGAAGATAAAAGACAACCGAATAAACCTTATTCCTATTTCTCCTGAACCAGAATCCATCCCCGAACTGGAACAAGTTCCTTTCGAGTTCGTATATAACCATACGATGGAGCATCCAAGAAACTGTGGATCTTCGTAGTGATACGGAGTGTCCTGGATAAATACAAAGGTGATTTAGGATTGGCGAAGAAATACTTGGTTTGGTCGTGAATAGCAGTCGCAATTTACTTTGCCATCTTACTAATCCCTTGATATGTCTTTACTTAATACCTTATGTACACCATCGTTATGCTAATTGGTTTTCTTCATTCCCCACCGTTCGGCACCAGCCTAAGGTTTGGAAGAAGACTATCCAATTTGCGTAATAGGTGTACTATCTCCTAAACCAAGGAGTACTTGCAACCTGAGAGAAGGTAAAAGGAAAAGACAACTGAATAGTCCTATTCGTTTTCTCCAGAACCGGAAACCATCCTCGAATAAATTCCTTCGAGTTCGTATATAACCATACGATGGTTTTATCCAATGGAAGTGGACGTTCGTAGTAATACGGGGTGTCCTGGAGAAAAGGGTAAAAGTAGGATTGGCAATGAGGTTTGCAACTCTGACAATCCAAAAGCCAGTGTATAAGAAGGTTCGGTTAATTTTGGTCACTGAGTCATAGTCAAGGGTCGGGTCATGGTCGCTGCCAAAGAGAGAGAGAAAAGAAACACTCAGCGTGCACTCTAACCTAGATAAGAATGGTTATCAATTTATCTGATCGGGAAACCTCCCACTGTACCGTCAAATTCTCCTCCAAATCTGAAAGAAGAATTAGTCGGGATCACCCGAGGAGTAAACCAACTCATCAGTGGGAATCGGGATCCATCTATCATCGCATGATAACGTGACAGAATCCGCTCACGTTATCACACTCCAGAAGGTATGCGCATATCTGGCAAGTTTCAGTTTCTTTAGAAACTCCCGATGTGATTTTCGCCCCATGCTCTTATGACCTTGGCGTGAGGTCAAAATGTCATAAGTCACATGTCAAGTTCTACCCATCATTATCCAGGTTAATTTGAACCCACCCGTACCTACCCTTGACGTAGGCCAAAATGGCAGTACGACTGTCTCAAACCAACGCATTCTATCTATGCAACAGATAAATATCCGGCAACTACCAATCACTATGCCTTGGCGTGAGGTCAAAATACATAGCTTGAATACTACCGAATATTTAACTAAAATGATGGAGGGCTACGAATGGTTTCTGGCGAAAACCTTTAGCGTAATGAACTTGATATCGTTGAAGGAACTGGATAGTTTTATAAAAATATAGTGGCGAAAACCTTTGCTAAAGAGGTCACTCCCGGTGAAGGGATCTCGGCTCTTTCCCCGTAGAATGAGGTGCAGGATATTCCAACTGAATACCACGATGCAAAGCAAAAGTAAACGACTATAGTGAAGCTATTGCCCTGACGCAAAATTCTGTCCAAGGGGTCACTCCCGGTGAAGGGATCTCGGCCCTTGCCTCGTCGACTGAGATGCTGGATATTCATAACCGAATACCACTGTGCAAAACAAAAGAGAACGTCCTTGCAATAACAGCTTTTTGAAAAATGTTCCAACAACATCAGAATAGGTTTGTCTAGCTTGCATTGATCCGAATCAATGCAGCCACATCAATTGATCACACCAATAAAGAACGAATAATGATGTACGTATATGCCATCCGCATTCGCCACTGGGTCCCGTCATCACCCGTTAGGTTACTTAACTAACGACGGAGCGGGGACTGGACTAGCGTGGATGCAAAACAT
Source organism: Agapanthus africanus (assembly GCA_030015575.1). Lineage (NCBI taxonomy): Eukaryota > Viridiplantae > Streptophyta > Magnoliopsida > Asparagales > Amaryllidaceae > Agapanthus > Agapanthus africanus. Next base: position 978,307,133 of record CM057338.1, on the reverse strand, counting down.
ATACAACATCTACTAGTATATATATCAATATATAATATTCGCTCAAGGCGTGATAAAATGCAACATCACAGAAATGTAATAAGCATCACAGAACAATACAGATATCTGGGATCCCCGGGTTTCATAGAGCCGCTACTGAAACCCGACGTTCCCCTGGTTGTGTGGATAGCCTGTGCAATGAAATCCTAGACCCCTACGGGCGCGGCAAGTTACCCGCCAAAACCTGAAGCGAGGCAGTCCCTTCAGCAACGTGAATGGACCACCCAGCACTTCACGGAATCCGGTAACTTGGGCACCCCTCCTGGGTCAACCTGTACCCCCTACGAGTGCGGTGAATAGCCCGCCAATTCTAGAGTGAAGCCCCCTCCGTCTCAACGCCATGAGATGCGGGCCCGTTGCCCTCTAGAACCCGGCTATCCGTGCACCCCACCTTGGGGTAATCCTAGTACAGAAAGTAAAATATACATACAGCGGGTGCATCGACCTCAGCCCGGTCGTGCCCCAAAAGAATAATATACAAACAGGCAGTGATGGCAGTCCATATGTCGGACGCTCGCCCCGCAATATCAAATGTACATAAATAACCAAACTGTACTACCATTGCATCCAGGCTATCCCCCACGACCAATCCGCAACATCACAGCACAACACAGAACATCAACATGAATGTCACGTTCGCAAATCCGTCTAAAAGGGCTATAGCAGTTAGACAGGATTTACCGATCAAATGACATTCACGGTCGCAGATATAATGTAAATACTGTGAACTAACATGTTTAAAATTTTCGATCGACTAAATTTACCGAAGTGGGCCCCAAGCACAACTGTAGCACTCAAAATAAATCTGGGCCCAAAACGAATATACCAGAAACCCTATTTCCATGTCAGAAAACCACTGTAGAAATTTGGTGCAGTTTGGCCACAAAACAGCGGCTGATCCGCGGCCAAAACGTGGTTTTGGCCACTGATCCGCCGCGCTACAGTAATATCAGCCGACCAAATTTTCACAGAATTCTCAAAAAACCCTGCACGTAATTTTACAATGTACCAAATAATTTTTTTTGACGACTGGAAAAATTCGACAGAAACTGATGCATGGAAAATGTGGTTTTTGGAAATTCGTTCGATCGAACTTGTAAACACGTTAGAGTAAGCTAGACTAGGTTAATGGCGTGGCTCTGATACCAGTGTAAGTGCACGGCGGCGCCCCGGCCGTCTGAATGAGGCCAAAATACAGAAACGATACTTTTACGAAACTTGTAAACCGGCACCACCACGCACTAAAATCCCGGATCGGGCCATTAATCTAATCCTAGCAAACTAGAGAAGGGGTAGAGAGATATACCGAGCGATCCGTGTCCTTCGGTCTTCTCGTTGTCGTCCCGATCTCCCCGCGGAATCTCCGGTCTTCATCTCCTCGTCGGAAGGGCACCACATCGCCGGGTTCTTTTACGGGCTCCCACCTCTGGACCGAGGTAACTCGAGCATGAAGTTTGCGAGTCGACGTGCCCAAGGGTACTGTAGATGAAGTGTAGAAAGCTATGTCTCATTGGGGTGTGAAGTTGCCATGGTTTTGGTGGAGGAATGAGATGAAAGCATTTTGAGATGAACTTGGGGATTTTTGCAAGCATGAAGAGAACAAAAATCTCCCCTCAAATTTTTGGACAGCCCCCCCTCAAAGAAGTGGCCGGCCTCTTTTGTGAAGGGAGAGAGAGAAAAGTCAAAGGGGGGAAGCAATAATGCAAGAGTGAATAAAGAGTGATGATGAGAAGAATATGATCACAACCATGTCTCCACTCCATCAACCACCATGACACCAAAGTCAAGTAATGATGATGATCAAATGAGGTCAATGGAAGCTATAACCATCATGAAGCTATCATGTGCCAAAAGTCTTCTCCATAATAAAATGCACAATTGCAAATAACCCCCTCCACCATTTTTCAGCCAAAGAAAGATACAAAGGAAGATGGCCGAAACCGAATGCAAACTGGCAACTTCAAAAAACTGATCCCGTAATAAATTACAGGAAAACCCCACGACTGTATATACATACCCGCATTTGTATTCCGACCGAATACAAGTGCAATGAGACAAATCTACACAGTACAATACTAGGATCTGGCTTAAACCAAAGCCCGCTAGTATTATCCGTCCGATCATGATCCGTGCAATACCACACGTATCTGATCGAACCCTGCCATATCTCCATACGGCCTCTACAGCGTTTCGCCCGAAACTTGAGAAAACGGTCTGTGGGGGACTCTAAAAACTCGTCAATACTTTGGCTGTGGATTTAACCACTAGCACGTCAGAGGTATTAGCCATACGTAACGGGCTACCGGGTATTGACCAAAAGGGACGTCGATGAGCGAACTCATCCTGACACCCTACTGAGCCTGTCAGTGACAATATCCGTACAGTCCGGTGCGTTCGTCTATGAGCATCGCATGGCGGGCCTAGAGGGTTGGTAAAAGTCAGACCCCCAAAAGCGGTACAAGTCGTGTCGGAGTGTAGCTCAGAACATCCTGAGATACTACTGGAATACCTACCAGTAAATCTCCTGCCTTGACCAAGGACTTCGTGTAATAGCTCTCCTAGACACAGCGCGACCTCACCCCCCAATACCGGGAGAGACGAACCCCTGCAGATCCGCTCACTGCCTCCATATGGCTTGGGACTGTACCCAACTAAAACCTGTTTGCACATCTCCTTTGAGCGTGGTAGGGTAGTAATCAAAGTACAGTGGGAACTCACACGAGACAAATGACGATCTCAGGTCGATGAACTAACCTGTACCCATGTCACCAGGGAACTGCTATCTGACGTCAAGTATAAGACCAACTAGCATGTTCCCGGCGAGTCCTGTCCGGTGTACTCATAACCCAATGAGCACATGTATACATCTTAGGTGAACCAACTGACACCAGTGGCTTGTGAGACCGGCCACCGCCCCTCGCCGGGGTCTCGACTGTATACACTAGTCTACTCTGGAGTATCGATGCCCTGTCTTGAAACTCTCTCGACTAGGGACCTTTTAAGGATGTGCTTATAGACCCCAGCTCCCACGTATATGATCTCCCTCATACTGCTGGCAGTCAAGCAAGAATTCTAAGGGCTCTATCAACGTGCAATAATGACTTGTAAGGTCACCTAAAGCAGTACACGATGATAAAGATAAACCAGATAGCATACTATCATCTTGAGTAAGACCGTCCTACCGGTATAGGTCCTCCCTCAATCATTGCAATCACGTGCCTGTGATCCAATAATTGACTCTGAGGGCACTATCTCCAATAACGTCATGCCAAAGCGCCAAGGGGCAGGAAGCGATCATCATCTAGTGTTAGCTCCAGCTCAAAACGGAGGAAGAAAACGGTTACCGGTCTGTTCGACCTCTTGCTTGCATCTGAGGCTGTTACCCAAGACGAACCCATATCCATGCAAGAGCTGGATGATGGTCTTCTCTTTCCGGATTTGTCTGCCGAGGAAGCCGCACAATTGGCTGAGGCTATAAGGCGCTCACAAGATGAAACTGAGAACGTGGGTGTCCCGAAGAAACCTTATCCTCCCGTCATATTCTACGAAGATCCCCCATCACTATGGAGGGTACATATGGGTCCCCTGCGACAGGAAGACGAGATTGCCCTCAAACAGCCTATCTCAGCCGCTTCCGAAGATGAGCTAGCATTGAAGACCGGTGGCCATGAATCTGCATTTGAACCCCGGCGAGCACACTTCCTCAGGAAGGAACGACGGCTTGAAAAAGCCATATTAGAAGTATCTTAGCGCATCGGTATGTGTGCTTTCCGTATTTTTTCCTTTCAGCAAATAATTTGTATTGCTTTTTGTATCTCCTTATCTTTGCGACAACTTTGCAGGGACTTCAACGACTACAGAGGATTTGAGCTCAAGTCGCGTCCTGACTGTGGACTCTGTAAATGTCTCCGATGAGGCACTAGTAGGTGCGGAGGAGGTCGTTGCTGCTATTCCTACTGTGGAGCTTCCACTGGTAACCTCTGTTCCCCCGGTGCTTGTTCTCCCAGAAGAGGTACCCTTATCGGCCGTAGATTTAATAGATCTTTCTGGTGACGGCCTAGAGATTGTGGAGAGGGTAGTTAAGACTGTCGTCCCTTCATTAGAGCCTGAAATGGCGGCCGTTGCCCCTCAATTGGAAGCTGTCACACCAGCGCATGTCTCCGGTGATGTTCCTGAGGGCATGGAGGAGGCTGCCGAGGCTGTTATCCCTCCGATTCAAGATAGGAAGAGTATCGAATGTAGTCTCCTATACTTTGTTTTTAATGGTCTTCCCATTATCTGAACCTTTCCTTCCTTTCAGAACTACGGGAATTGGCGGCTTCTATTGTGGACATGTCTCCCAGGAAATCCTTACATCGCTTACTTGACATAAGTGCCCTACAGACGATATCCCCGTAGAGCATCGTCCTTTCTTCCGGGAAAGGTCTGTGTTCTTTGACCCTTTTTGTTTTATTATTATTCTTTATAATAATGCTAATATGCGCTCCACGGTGCTAGAAGCCGATGACGAGGTCGAGATCCTCGATGGACCTGAGGATCTCCCAAACCCCCTTGCATGACCGTGGGTAAGTAAGGTTTTATCTTTGGCATTGTTTTGTCTATTCCATGTTTGTGCCTCTCACTGACCGTTAACAAATCATGACAGCTCTGCCAATCCAAATTCCGTTGGAATCACGGATTTTCATGCCACCGGATCCCTATGCCCATCGTGCGTCTGAAAGGATGACGAGACAAAACATCTACTCCCTGGCGGCTCTCATTGAAGATCTTCGTGCTGGAAATTTTGTTACGGCCAAAGAATTTGCAGCCGAAGCCAATACCTCTTTGCCCTTCCTTGCTACTTATCATGATGAGGCATTGGTGCATATTTGGGTTGAGTATTGTCGCAGGGTGGAGGCTTGCTTACATAATCTTGAGTGTATACGCCTTCCTTCCTAGCTCTTAACTGCCAAGGTGAGCCTGCGGGGGTGGATTGAGCGGTGCGCCGCTAATCTTCAGTCCTGCGAAAAGAGGCTCAACCGGAAATTTTCGGAGAGGGGGCTAGCTTCAAATACTTTGGGGGAACTTCAAGCTCAACTTACTGCTAAGACCACTGATTGATGTGAAAAAGGTGTTTGTAGTTAACCGCAATCAATAACGGTGTCGCGTGTAGCTAGACCGAGATGAGTACGGGTCGACCTCTGGGAAACGTTGAATCTTTTAATCTTACTTTAGACGTGTTGAGAAAGAAAAAAGGAAGAATAAAGAATGGTAAAGAATGGTTGTAGGTTCTAGATCTACGTCAAACACGGATGCAGAATATAGATCTAGATTAACTACGGATGTAGTATTTATAGTAGAAGGGGGCTTGTAGGGTTCGTTAAGATTTAGTAATCATGGATGATTAATTAAAAATTACTCTTTTTATCCTTTAATAAATTTAAAACTAGATCGACAGTGATGCATGTAGATTAGGGTTTCTGGAGGGAAAAGAGTTCCCACTCTTAACCCCTATCTTGATATGGATCTTCGTTCATGTCTAGCCTTTACCAAAACAATTGTTAATCTAATCTCTAATCGTGGTCATGAATATCAATGAATTGATAGCGCGCCCGATTAGGATATTAACTATTCTTTTGATAAAATTTATAAATTTTATAGGACGTAAAAAGAGTTTAAAGATCTTCATCATCCATTAATCTACCCTAATCCTACGAACCCTAATAAGCAAAGAATTACTCGCGCATATTGGGAAAAGAAAAGATAGAAATCATGAAGAAAATAAAATGTAATAGAATAAAACTACTTTATTAATCAACAAGATCAATTACACTTTGTTCCCTTAGAAAATGATTACAAAATGCTAGTTAGCTTCTCGATCTCTTCTAAGGAGGTAGATGAACTATTGATGATCAATCAGGATTCTTGAGCCGTCGTGGACTTCGTGTCGCGTCGGTTTGATGATTTTCCAAGAGGCTCTCGGTCCTTATTTATAGTCGCAGAGCCAGAATCCTAGTTTCCTAATTTGGAAACCAGTGGTTAAGTTCCTAACAGAACAAATCTCAACTCCCAACTCGTCCAACACGCGGCGGAACCGCGGCCAATAGGTGGATTTGGCGACGGTTCCACGGCCAAGTAGGGGGATCGTCACATTGTTTTTCTGGGGCTTTATCTTGATGACACGTGGTGATCGTTTCACATCTCTAGAAACTGAAAATCTTCTCTTTGTCACTGTCAGAATTGATTTCTTTAGTTTACTTTCTTAATTAGGCAGGTTTGTTTCGCCAACTTTGATTTCCTTGATTTCAGTCCTGAAAATTCTGCACAATAACTCAACAAATAATATTAGTAGAGTTTGTTTTATTGAGATATTAACTTAACCATTAAGAATTGGTCATAGGTATTTAATAAGGTAAGCATATTTAAATGGGCCAAATGTTACATGGATATTATATGCTTACTTTTTCCTACATAATGTTAATTATAATATATAAACACATAAAAATAGTATTTTTACAGATAAACCCTCATATGTATCATATATTATAATAAACACCTTTATTATATAGAAATAGTAGGAAAATGTCATATTAAATGTGCAGTTTTATCAACTGAACAAATACCCCCAAACTTATCTTTGATCGTCCCGAGCAAACTAGTTATTCAAGAGAAGGAGAAAAAACAACAACTAAATATCACACTTTCGCAGGCAACACGATTGCACTGAGCACGTACAACAAACCGTTAAACCTCTAGGTGTCTCTAGTAGGAGGAGTGTTGTCTCCTGAGGGTTTTCAGCGGATTACACCAACAAAATCCTATAATAAAAGAAAGATGGTGAAATGTTACATATAAAGATAAGAACTATAAAAGAAAGAACTTGAAAATAAGAGTTTCCAACTATACCTGCTTTTCAGTTGCTATGAGCCCTATCTTAATGGTCATGAAAAAATGTTAGAAATCACATCATCCCTCAATAAAACATAGCCTTTAGTCTCCCTCCCTATCTTTCATCCAAACATTGATAATATACCCTTACGTGTGTGTAAAAGACATCCCTACACTTAGAGAATTCAATTCAAGCTATCATACTCTTGTCCATCTTCCAAAGTATTTTATAGTTGGTGAATATTTTCGATAAAATTGCTCACACATTCTTCATGAGACCGTTAATACTTCTTGAGATACTAACCGACCGATTACAAAATGTGCTTGCACCTTTAGGCGTAATTCCTCGTCATGCAACACCTAAGGCTTAGCAGTGACTCCCAAACCAGTTGGTCTAAGGCACTAGGTGATAAAGCACCCTCGCTATATTTTTTTATGTTGCCTTGGTAATTACAAAACCAGTGTTCATTTTTTTTCCTTTTCACCACATATACTTTTTATTTTATTTTCCTTCATACTAAGACTTTTAGACAAGAGCATTTCAAGGTATTCTCTACTATCCCAAGTTTCAAGATGTGTGTGAGTGTGTATAATAGGGTATCAACGTTCAAATGTTTGGTTTTAAAAACAGGAACTATTTTTCAGACTTATTTTTATCCTCAGATTAGCAATTTCCTTCATCTTACTAACCCTTGGGACAACAGCTCATAACTACTTATTACTAGTTTTATTTTAAGAAAATATCTAACTTTCATATTTTTCTTAAACTATTCATATCTTTCATATATGATTTTTCACTTTCTACTCTTTTATTATAAAAAAAACAAAATTTTTGAATGCACAGTGTCAAAGATAATTCAGTGAATACAAACCTCCCCCCCAAACCTGTTTTCAGCAGTGTCATCACTGATGTTGTCTTTTGAGAGCATGGACCTGTATACTTGGGGAGAGACAAAAAGGGGTAAAATAATAGTTAAATGAAAACTACCCCCAAACTTGTTCTTTGGCACGCACAGATATTCGGTTAAGTCCTTTTCACTCACCTCCATTATTAATAGTTAAGTCCTTTTCAGAAAGTGTTGCCGAAACATGGAGGTGAGGCGGAGGAATTCAGTTATGATAAAGCGGCTCCTGTAAAAACAGGAGCTCCTCTGCTGGGTCAGCAGAGAAATACAATTTTTATCTATGCCCATTTACTTTAAAAATCTAACCGTTTTTCAAATTTTCAACTTCTACTGCCTTGTGCGGGTGTACATACCGCACCACAAAAGGTCCTTTCCAACGAGATTTAAGCTTACCCGGATGAAGATGAAGACGTGAATCGTAAAGAAGGACTTATTGCCCCGATGTGAAAGTTTTTCTAAAAAGGTTTTTATCGTGGAACACTTTAGTCCAGTTTTTTACTATCACCGCATTATCGTAAGCTTCATCGCGGAGTTCGCTTAGCTCATTCAATTGCAGCTTCCGATAGCTGCAAGCATGATCAAAATCAAAGTTAAGCTCTTTAATAGCCCACATTGCTTTATGTTCGATCTCGACAGGAAGGTGTCATGCCTTCCCAAACACAAGGCAGTATGGAGACATGCCAAGATCGGTCTTATAAGCGGTGCGAAATGCCCAAAGAGCATCCGTCCATTTGGTTGACCAATCTTTACGGTTTTTAGAAACCGTCTTCTCCAAAATTTATTTGATTTGCCTGTTTGAGATCTCAGCTTGCCCGCTTGTTTGGGGATGATAGGGCGTAGAAAGTTTGTGAGTGATTGAAATTTCCGCATCAAAACCTCGAAAGACCGATTACAGAAATATGTCCCGTTGTCGCTAATTATAGCGTGAAGGTGTCCGAATCGCGAAAAGATATTTTCTTTAAGGAACTTAATGACAACTTTGTTGTCATTAGTGCGACACGGTATTGCTTCCACCCATTTCAAGACGTAATCAACCGCTAACAAGATATATAAATTCTCAAAAGAGTTGGGAAAAGGGCCCATAAAATCAATACCCCAAACATCGAATATTTTCACAACCAATATAGGTTGGAGCGGCATCTCATTTCTTCGTGAAATCCGACCTAAGTGCTGACACCGCGGACAAGTTTTGCAATGTTCATATGCATCTTTAAATAATGTTGGCCAATAAAAGCCACATTGCAAAACTTTCTCCGCCGTTTTTCGAGGACCAAAATGACCGCCGCATGCCTGATCATGACAAAATGATAACACACTCTTGAATTCATCGTTAGGGACACACCTGCGAATGATTTGATCGGAACAATACTTAAACAAATAAGGTTCATCCCAGTAAAAGTATTTTACTTGGGATAGAAATCGAAGTTTGTCTAGTTTCGACCAATCGCTAGGAATAAGTCCCGTCGCAAGATAGTTTACAATATCCACGAACCAAGGTTCGTAGGATACAGTCAAGAGCTGTCGTCAGGAAATGAGTCATTTATTGGCATGGTCAATGTTGGTGAAGAAGTGATGCGTGAAAGATGGTCAGCTACAACGTTTTCACATCCACTCTTGTCTCGGATGACAAGATCAAATTATTGTAACAACAGAATCCAACGTATTAGCCTGGACTTAGCATCCTTCTTCGATAAAAGGTGTTGTAGGGCGGAGTGATCCGTGTAAACCACAATTGGCGAGCCAATCAAATAGGGCCTAAATTTTTCCAATGCAAATACAACTGCCAAGAGTTCTTTCTCGGTAGTTGTGTAATTAAGTTGTGCATCGTTCAAGGTCCTACTTGCATAGTAAATTACATGTGGCATCTTATCAATGTGCTGTCCTAAGACTGCACCAATAGCAAAATCTGATGCATCACACATAAGCTCGAACAGGTGGTTCCAATCCGGAGATGATAGAACGGGGGCTGTAGTGAGAGATCCTTTAAGCGATTCAAAAGCAGCCTCACAATCCGAATCGAAGTGAAATGTAGTATCCTTGGCCAATAGAAGAGTTAAGGGTCTAGCAATTTTGCTAAAGTCCTTAATGAATCTCCTATAAAATCCTGCATGACCAAGGAAGGATCGTATATCTTTGACGCATTTGGGACGAGAGAGCTTATGAATGACATCAATTTTAGCTCTGTCAACCTCAATGCCATTTTGTGAAATTATATGTCCAAGGACAATACCTTCTTGGACCATAAAATGACATTTTTCCCAATTCAAAGTTAAGTTCTTATCCTTACAGCGGGTAAGAACTGCGTCAAGATGACGAAGACAATCCTCAAATGAGTCCCCAAAAATGGAGAAATCGTCCATAAAAATCTCCAGAAAATTCTCAACCATTCTGAGAATTTCCCCATCATACACCGCGGAAATGTAGCGGGAGCGTTGTATAACCCAAAGGGCATGCGTCTATAAGCAAACGTACCGAAAGGACAAGTAAATATAGTTTTATCTTGATCCTTTTTGGCGATGGGGACCTGGTTATAACCAGAGTATCCGTCCAAGAAACAATAGTATTCGTGTCCAGCTAATCGTTCTAATATCTGGTCAATGAAAGATAGAGGGAAGTGATCTTTCCTCGTTGCGGCATTGAGTTTCCTGTAATCAATACATATGCGCCACCCAGTTTGGGTGCGTGTTTGGATCAACTCATTAGCCTCATTAGTTATGACCGTGACGCCAGACTTTTTAGGGACCACATGAATAGGACTTACCCATTGGCTATTAGATATAGGGTAAATTATACCACTATCAAGGCACTTGACGATTTCTTTCTTTACCGCCTCCTTCATAACGGGATTTAACTGTCTTTGTGGGTCTCGGGTTGGTTTGGCTTCATCCATCAGATGTATATAATGTTCAACAATTAAGGGACTAATCCCTTTGATGTCAGCCATTGTCCAACCAAATGCTTGCCGATTTGATCTCAACACTGCCAAAAGTGCGTTCTCTTGGTCTAAGGCTAGAGAAGCGGATATAATTACAGGCAGAGTCTCATTCTCACATAAATATGCATATTTAAGATGAGAAGGTAGTGGTTTGAGATCAATTATTATCGGAGAGACAATAGAAGATGGGGTAAGGGAATGATACTCGGACTTTCTGAGAGGTTCAAAACTTGCATAGGATATTGACTTGGAAAGTGCTACTGACTTTTGCCATGAGTCAACGGATTCAAACTCTGGGATAGACTCATTGAACATATCCTCACTATGAAGTTGTGCAAGATCAAACGATGTCTCACTAGTGTTGTCGAGATCATCAAAGCAAAGTTCCTCATCCATGCAGCTTTCGGAAGCTATCTCGTGGATGGAACAAACATCAAGCAAATGAGCAGAAGGTTCAGATGGTTGACTTTCTAGCTTGTAAATATTAAGCTCAATTGTCATCTTCCCGAAGGATAAGTTCATAGAACCGTTACGACAATTAATTACAGTGTTAGAAGTTGCTAGGAAGGGTCGACCGAGCATCACCGGGATTTGATTGCGTGGGTTTGCCACAGGCTGTGTATCTAAAACAATAAAGTCCACAGGGACTGTGAATTCTCCGACTTTAATTAACACATCCTCTAGTTCACCCCGAGGTTTGGTGATTGATCGGTCTGCCATCTGGAGAGTACAATGGGCGGGTTTCAACTCTCCAATCCCTAACTGCTCGTATACTGAATAAGGAAGCAAGTTAACGCTAGCGCCAAGGTCGAGTAAAACACGATTAATATTTTTACCCCCAATAGAAATAGAGATGGTAGGACTGCCAGGGTCCTTACATTTCTTTGGTATTTGCTGAGTAAAAGCTGTGCTAACATTACTCATCATGAAAACCTTTTTCGGCACTTGAGTTTTTCTCTTCCTAGTGCACAAGTCTTTAAGGATTCTTGCATAAGATGGGACTTGTTGAATAGCATCTAGGAGAGGAATATTTACGTTAACTTGCTTAAACATTTCCACAATCTTCTCCATTTGTGGGTTAGGTCTGTTGGCCCTTAATCTGTTTGGAAATGGAGCTTGATCAATAAGTTTTGGGTCCAACATTTGTGGAGAAGATTGTGGGGACGGATTCGATCCCAAAATTGGAGTGGGGATCATCTTAGATAGATTGGGTGAGTGTTCGAGCCTTGGGGAAAACGGAGAATAGGCTCGGATGAAGGTGGGAGACTAGACGAATTAGGGGAAGAAGTAGAAGCCGGGGTATCACTGGTATCACTAACATCATCAAATTGCTCACCCACTCGGTTATTCAGCACTTTTCCCGATCTCAACGTAGTAACGACACTCACATTATGATTTTGTGAGTGGCCAGGATTCGGTAGGGGTTGAGATGGGAGTTTCCCTTTTTCTCTCGCACTCATCACGGCGTTCAACTGTGCAATTTGGTTTTCTATTGATTTAATACTCTCACCGTGGGAGGCGGAGTCTTTCTTTATAGTATCAATAGAAGACCTCATATCAGCCGACATTTGAATGGAATGTTTCATAAACAAATCTAAAGTTTGTGCGAGTGAAGAGTTATCAGTACCGGCCAATTGCGGTGCAGAAGTGTTGGCTGGATTTTTGTGACTGATAGGGGTGCTGACTTTGTGATTGTGGTTGCTGTTGCTGTTGCTGTGGAGGAGGTCTTTGATAATTGTTTTGGAACTGGTTTTGATTTTGGGGTTGGTTTAGGTTCCAAGCAAAATTAGGATGCTTCCTCCATCCCTGATTGTACGTGGAAGAATAAGGATCGTTTCTAGGTCGCTGCTGAAAAGCAGCATTAGTTTGCTCGTGACCTTGAAACGGTGCATTCATAGGACATTCTTCCGTCAAGTGTGATGGATCTGAACAACACACAGACGGTCTTTGAGAGCATTACCTAATTTAGGGAGACTGATGAAAATTTGTTTTCAATAGCGTCGAGTTTCTTTTGCATCGCTGCCATTTCGGCTTTTACTGTGATGGAAATATCGAGCTGATGAATACCTCCTCTAGATGAAGGTGGTCTTACGCTTTCCCACTGCAAAGTATTTTCAGCGAGGTCTTCCAAATATTTCCAAGCTTCACCATCATCTTTAGACATGAAATTGCATTGACAATTTATTTCAAGCATCTGCTTTGTTGCTGGATTAATGCCCTCATATATAATTCGACACAAATCCCATCTATGTATTCCATGATGAGGACATTGGACAAGCAGATCCTTGAAACGTTCAAAGCACTTCCAAAATGGTTCATTGGGAACCTGGGTAAACTGGTTGATCTCGCTCGTAACACGGACGGTCTTATGGTTTGGGTAAAACTTCTTAAGAAATGCTATTACGAATTCATCCCAATTAGTGATAGAGTGTGCGGCAGTATTATAAAGCCATTTTTCTGCCAAGTCGCACAAAGTGAATGGGAAAAGACGCAAGCGCATAGTATCTACTGACAATTGTGAAGTACCCATCATTGCACATACGTTTTCGAATTTAGTGATGAAAACGTATGCGTCTTCAGATTCAAGCCCGTAAAATTTGGGCAACAGATTGATATAGTGGGGTTTAATTTCAAAACTATCCCCGTTGGCTGGTGGAACGGATAGACAAGTAGGAAGGGGACCACGGATAGGATAGCATCTCTCTTGGAGAGAGATGTGCGGTGGATTCTGCTCACCTACGGGCGGTGGCAGCGTGGTGTTATAATTTTATGGAGTACCATCCATCTCGGTCGATGTGGTGGGTGGTGGGAAAAAAGAAAATGAAAAAGCACCGACTTCGGAGTCGATAGCAGGAACGCAGACAAGACGGTCAGTAGAATCCCGTGTCCTGCCAAGCATGCACTAAACGGTTTAGCGCAAGTGGCAGCGTGTGTGTTATTTAAAAATTGGTTTGCTTTTGAAAAAGTGTGTCGGACTTAGACAAATCACACAAAAATGCACAAACAACCCTGAAACTAAGGTTACCTAGGTCAAGTCTCTAGACCACTCCTAGACTTCCAAAGGACAAGCCGTAGGATCAATCCTCTACCACTTCTTTACTACTCTTGTGGCCAGGTAAGTGCCAGGTAGGTGGGAGGTATCCGCTATACGAATCACCGAAAATAACGGGCCTTAATTAAATAACCACTTGCCTTAGACACACTTGCCTAGGCACCACAAAGTAATGCGGATAAGCGATAAATTACCCACGACCTTCCTCTGTCCTTATTGAGCGCGACAGTCCTTAGAGTCTTGTCTAGATATTTTTTAAATTAATGTAGGGTTGATGCAGATGCTTGTTTTGTGATTTGCAGGGCTTAGGAAGGGTGATAAAATCCCTACCTAATTTGAATGTTGGTCTTGCCCCTTAAAATCCGTATTAAAATATGAACAAACAAACTAGGCACAAAAGTTAGCAAAAAGATTTTTTGAGCGGCGGTATTTTGCAAAGAATTCTGTAGAAAAGATATTTTATTGGATTTCAGAGGAGAGAGAAAGAGTTGAGAAACTTACCAGAGAAGTTACGACCCCTGACTCCTCCTTTTAGCCGCGCTTTCGCCGTGAATGTGCTATTTGTGCCGCGGTTCCGCCGCAAAGAAAAAGGATCAGTTGATGAATTTTTGCTCCGTGGCCTTTTGTACTCCTCTGGATCTCGATGAATGTCTCTGTTTTTCTGTTTCCTCAAGTCCGTGACTCCAGATCTCCTTGCAAAATTCACACACAATTCGTTAAATATACAATTTGCAGTTTTATTTTAATTATGATATAAATCGAATAAGAATTCAACACAAATAGTAAGAATAAAAAAATTACGCACATATCCCTGGTAACGACGCCATTTGATTGATGTGAAAAAGGTGTTTGTAGAATAACCGCAATCAATAACGGTGTCGCGTGTAGCTAGACCGAGATGAGTACGGGTCGTCCTCAGGGAAACGTGGAACCTTTTATTCTTACTATAGACTTGTTGAGAAAGAAAGGAGGAAGAATAAAGAATGGTGAAGAATGGTTGTAGGTTCTAGATCTACGTCAAACACGGATGCAGAATATAGATCTAGATTAACTACGGATGTAGGATTTATAGTAGAAGGGGGCTTGTAGGGTTCGCTAAGGTTTAGTAATCATTGATGATTAATTAAAGATTACTCTTTTTATCCTTTAATAGATTTAAAACTAGATCGACAGTGATGCATGTAGATTAGGGTTTCTGGAGGGAAAAGGGTTCCCACTCTTAACCCCTATCTTGACATGGATCTTCGTTCATGTCTAGCCTTTACCAAAACAATTGTTAATCTAATCTCTAATCGTGGTCATGAATATTAATGAATTGATAGCGCGCCCGATTAGGATGTTAACTATTCTTTTGATAAAGTTTATAAACTTTATAGGACGTAAAAAGAGTTTAAAGATTTTCATCATCCATTAATCTACCATAATCCTACGAACCCTAACAAGCAAAGAATTACTCGCGCATGTTGGGAAAAGAAAAGATAGAAATCATGAAGAAAATAAAATGTAATAGAATAAAACTACCTTTATTAATCAACAAGATCAATTACACTTTGTTCCCTTAGAAAATGATTACAAAATGCTAGTTTGCTTCTCGATCTCTTCTAAGGAGGTAGATGAACTGTTGATGATCAACCGGGATTCTTGAGCCGTCGTGGACTTCGTGATCGCGTCGGTTTGATGATTTTCCAAGAGGCTCTCGGTCCTTATTTATAGTCCCAGAGCCAGAACCCTAGTTTCCTAATTTGGAAACCAGTGGTTAAGATCCTAACAGAATAAATCTCAACTCCCAACTTGTCCAACACGCGGCGGAACCGCGGCCAATAGGTGGGTTTGGCCGCAGTTCCGCGGCCAAGTAGGGGGACCGTCATATTGTTTTTCTGGGGCTTTATCTTGATGACACGTGGTGATCTTTTCACATCTCTGGAAACTGAAAATCTTCTCTTTGTCACTGCCAGAATTGATTTCTTTAGTTTACTTTCTTAATTAGGCAGGTTTGTTTCACCAACTTTGATTTCCTTGATTTCAGTCCTGAAAATTCTGCACAATAACTCAACAAATAATAGTAGTAGAGTTTGTTTTATTGAGATATTAACTTAACCATTAAGAATTGGTCAAATGTATTTAATAAGGTAAGCATATTTAAATGGGCCAAATGTTACATGTATATTATATGCTTACTTTTTCCTACATAATAGTAATTATAATATATAAACACATGTGTTTCCTGATTTAAAATCAGGAAAGCTTCTGGGAAAAGCTTCAGAAGAGGGTCACGTGCTTACACGTGACTAGCGGTCACGTGTTGGCACGTGACACCTAAAAACATCATCAAGGCAAGTTCAGTTTCCTGACTACGTTGAAGAAAAGGGGCTTCAGAAAGAGTCACGTGCTCCCACGTGACCAGGGTCACGTGGCGACACGTGACATTTAAATGCAAGCGTCAAAGGCACACCGGTTCCCTGATCAAGTCAAGGAAAAGGCTTCAGAAGAGGTCACGTGCTTCCACGTGACCAGGGTCACGTGTTGGCACGTGACGTTCAAGGCAGCAGACTCGTTCTCCAGATGAACCAAGGAAAGAGAGTTCAAACAAGGATCACGTGCTCACACGTGACCAGGGGTCATGTGGTAGCACGTGACGTTTAAGCAGCAATCAGAAGACAGAGCGCAAAAGAAAGAAGAAGGCTCATTCCAAAGGGGGTCACGTGCTCACACGTGACCATGGGTCACGTGGTCACACGTGACCGGCTTTCAAAGCCCATTTCGTCAACAGAATTAAATTCTGAAACAGATTCAAATCTTTCCAAAGGAAAGCAACTATCTGGAACCAATCGAATTAAAGATTCAGAGGTGATCTATCTATGGGAAAATCTCGGGTTTGGAAAGATTTCCCCTTTAAATCTAACCGAAATAATAAAGGGGAACCCCTGGATTTGAAATCCAATGGTGAATAAAATTCACCTAATAATCCAAAGGTCCAAAACAAATGATGGATGCAAATCAAATCTCTTAATGAAGATTCGTCAAAAACTGATTGATTCGCCTGCTTCTCCTATAAATAGGAGCCAAGAGACACAGGAGAAAAATATATACATACACAGAGAAGAAAAAAGAAAAGGAGGAGAGCTTTGATACTTTGAAAAGACTCGGATCTTCTGCAAAAAACCCTAGGTAAGAAAGGGAAGGCCTTTTGAAAGAAAGAGAATTTAATTCTCAACAGAGTTTAACTCTGATATATAAAACAGAAGAACATATTTCTTCTCTCTTTGATAGAGGATCTGCAAAGTGCACATCTCCCCTTAAGGTTGAGAATTTAATTCTCAATGGGTCGAGATCCTGCCATGCAGATCCAAAACATAGAGAGGGAATGCAAGCACGAGAATTTAATTCTCACAGAACTATAGGAATTTAATTCCTTTAAAATAAAATTAGGGCTTGACCCTGTATCATGGGAATTTAATTCCTTCAGAATAAAAAGAAACAGGGTTTAACCCTAATTAAGAACCTAGTTCTGTTGCAACAGCGGGAATTTAATTCCCTTAATCATAATTTAACAGAGGATGGAAGTTTAAACTCCTTAAAAAAGCTTTTGTTAGGGTTTAACCCTATTTGGTTCTTCACATATATGAGGAATTTAATTCCTACAGAAAATTCAGAGTTAAACTCTATTCCAGAATATAAGTCTTCGAAAGGAAGTAGGAATTTAATTCCTCTGAAATTTACAGCTCGAGGAATTTAATTCCTGAAAAAAAATTAACAAAGTCTCTAAACAAAATACATAGAGGCAGGGTCACGTGTCATCACGTGACCCCCCCAAGAGATCTACAGAAAGTCCCTTTGAGGCAGCACCCCACGTGATCCACGTGACCCTTGGCAGAAGCTCTAATACATAGGCATTTGAATGCCCATCACATGATGGCACGTGATGCTCCGAAAGATGCGATAATCTCAGCAGAATAAATGAAGGGAGGGCGCTCTCACGTGCTGCCACGTGACCCCTCTTGCCTTAGTGTTTAACACTAAATTAAAACTCTCGAACCCAGTGTTAAAACACTGTTGGGCCTTAGTGTTCAACACTAATTAAAAAGCTTTATCTGCAGTGTTCAACACTGATCTGTTTTAGTGTTTAACACTAATTTGAAAAGCCTTGTTGCTGGTGTTTAACACCAATTATCTCTTAGTGTTAAACACTAGCTTGTCAACCTCATTCCCAGTGTTCAACACTGACTGCTCTGCAGTGTTTAACACTAGGCTTTGGCCCAATTGGCCTAAATGGATAGAGGCAAAGCCTCTCCTGATTGGACTTAGCCCAAGATGGCCATAAGTCCTCAATTTGTGATTAACTGGGCCAATGGACTCATAACATAATTAATTCGTCTTGATCCCAAATTGGGCCAAGGACTATTTAATCCACTCCGGTTCTAGGGTACATCTCTTCACTCCTTTGATACTTGGCATTGTAATCCCTCAATGTCTTCAAAGAGGTGACGGGTCCCGACGACCACACATTGATACGGACTGTGGGGTCCTTAAACCCGTGTTTAATGCAAATTCCTGGTTACGTGGAACGCGGATAATGTCACTCTTTGACCCCGTGGAAAACGTCCAGAGCGGAGCCTGGTCCTCGCCAAGCACGGCAGTGAACCCGTGTGAAGCATCCAGAGCACATACTGGACTGTGGGGTCCTTAAACCCATGGACTACGACGTCCTTAACCTTGACCGAGATGTCTTAAAACTAACAATGGACCGCAATGTCCTTAAACTACCCATGGACCGCAACGTCCTTAAACTACCCATGGACCGCAACGTCCTTAAACTAGAACAATAGAGCCCCGTATGCTCTTTTGTCGGATCTAAACGGTCCCGTTTAGGTTGATCTTAGCCTCAAAAATGGCTAACGTATCCTTAAACCTTCAAACAGACTGGACTATGAATCCCCCCAATTAACCCTGGCTCGAGGGTACATCTCTGAACTCCTCTGACATCCGTCGTTGTAATCCTTCAACGTCGTCAGAGAGGTGACGGGTCCCGACGGCCATACATTCATGGACCACTATGTCCCTAAACTGGAACATTAGAGCCCAAACGCTCTTTTGTCGGATCTAAACGATCCCGTTAAGTTGATCTTAGTCACAAAGTTAGACTAACGTATCCTTAACAAACGTTTGAGTTGATCTTAGCCTCGAGTACGGCTGACGTATCCTCAAACCAAACCTCCAAACCCAAATCTAAGATAATACGGATTTGGACTAGTCCACGCCCTACGGGCGACAACATAACTCAGTCTCCGTAAACAATCCACGGGCAACAAAATACAAAACAAACACCCACGACACGAAGTGACCATCTGGAGAAGGAGAAAGTTGTTACCGCAATGCGGTAGCGTAATTAACTGCAGGGGCTTGCGCCTGCAGGGAAGAGCGTCCCCACAATCAAAACCCCCTCAAATGAGGGGGAATCTGACGAAGTCTGCTACATCGGACGCATCCGTCTAAACCTTCGATACACGGTGCCATAAATCAACTTGGCATCTTCGGAGAGGTGGACGGATAGCACCAATTAGCATCTGCCCCGAACCTCAGGCGAGACGTCACGTCTTGCGCGTCTTTCGGAGGGGAACAACATGAAAATAGTATTTTTACAGATAAACCCTTATATGTATCATATATTATAATAAACACCTTTATTATATAGAAATAGTAGGAAAATTTCATATTAAATGTGCAGTTTTATCAACTGAACAACCACTTGTGCGTACGAACTTTGGCGGGTACTTCAAGAAGCTATCACGGAGGTGGTAGCTCTTGATAAATCCGTTATTTTTACCCGCGAGATGGTTGAAGCTCACAAAGTAGCTGAAAGGGAGCTTGAGAGTCGGCTCGCCTCGTACCAGGCTCAACAGTCTCAGGCGGAGACCCGTCTCGTGGCCATAACAAAGCTTGAAGCCGAGGCCCAGCGGAAGAATGACGAATTGACGAACTTATTGCATCGTCCACCGGCTTGAAGATATATATGTTTTCTTTTTTGTATTCTCCTTTTTGTACTTACTCCTGAATGAGAGTATATTTTGATTCTTTTATAGGATGTACTTTGTATTCATTTGGATTTATCAATAAAAGACATATTTTGTTTCATAGTGGTGTGTCCCTTTTAGCAAATGCATTTTGTAAATAATCTATCTTGATCTCTTCACAGGACAGCGACGGCTTAAGAAACGGGTTTAGGTCTGCTGCCTAAGACTTTTCAACTTTATGAGCCGTGAGGGTCTCATAAAGACTTTTCTCCCTGCGAGTCGGGAGGATCCCATATGTGTATTTTCTTCTTAGGAGTCGTGAGGATTCCTAAGTGCGTTTTCTCTTTGAGAGTCGTAAGGATCTCACAAGAGAATTTTCTCCTTTACAAGTCGAGAAGACTCATAAGTGGTTGGTGAGTTGACTCGTTTCCGAGTCGAAACGTCGCTCTGACGGGGAGGTCGTTGGCCGACTTGTTTCTGAGACGGAGGTCACTTGCTGACGTGTTTCCGAGACGGAGGTCACTGGCTGACGTATTTCCGAGACAGGGGTCACTGGCTGACGTGTTTCCGAGACGGAGGTCACTGGCTGACGTGTTTCCGAGACGGGGGTCACTGACTGACGTGTTTTCGAGACGGGGTTATTTGTTGATGTATTTCCGCGACGGGGTCATTGGATGACGTATTTCCGAGACAGGGTCATTTGCTGGCGTATTTCCGCGACGGGGTCATCGGATGACGTATTTTCGAAACGGAGGTCATTGGCTGACGTGTTTCCGCGATGGGGTCATTGGATGATGTATTTTCGAGACGGAGGTCATTGGCTAACGTATTTCCGCGACGGGGTCATTTGCTGACGTATTTCCGCGATGGGGTCATTGGATGACGTATTTCCGAGACGGGGTCATTTGCTGACGTATTCCCGCGACGGGGTCATCGGATGACGTATTTCCGAGACGGGATCATCGGATGACGTATTTCCGAGACGGGGTCATTTGCTGACGTATTCCCGCGACGGGGTCATCGGATGACGTATTTCCGAGACGGGGTCATTTGCTGACGTATTCCTACGACGGGGTCATCGGATGATGTATTTCCGAGACGGAGGTCATTAGCTGACGTGTTTCCGCGACGTGGTCATTGGATGACGTGTTTCCGCGACGGGGTCATTGGATGACGTATTTCCGAGACGGAGGTCATTAGTTGACGTGTTTCCGCGACGGTGTCATTGGTTGACGTGTTTCCATGACGGGGTCATTGGATGACTTTAGGTTGTCTATGAACCGTAGAGTCTTAGAACTGGGGACTTTGCCGTGGCTCCGATTGGTGGTGTCGCGTCCGTATCCTGCTGAAATGAGGAGGAACGCCGTTACTGATTTTTAGGCTGTAGATGTTGCTGTTGAGATTTGGAACTAGGGACTTTTCCATGGCTCCGTTTCGTTGTGTCGCGTCCGTGCCCTGCTGGCATGAGGAGGAACGTCGTTGTTGGTCATTAGGCTGTAGATGTTGCCGTTGAGATTTGGAACTATGGACTTTACCATGGCTCTAATTGGTGGTGTCGCGTCCATATCCTGCTGGCATGAGGAGGAACGCCGTTGTTGGTCTTCTGGGATGCAGATGTTGCTGTGGAGATCTGACTTTCTCTTTGACAGAGTTTGTTAGGACATGTGGTTCCCTTTTCATTTATGCCCATGGATTGTATACAGGGGTCGGTATGGACTTACCTGCAGGGCAAAAGTTTCACTCTTTCATTTTTGTTCTTTCTGCGATGCTCTATCATTTCAGCTTTTTATATCGCGAAAGTTGCGATTGCCCAATCATTTCGGCTATTTTTCGCAGTACCCAATCATTTCGGCTATTTTTCTTTTTCTTTACTCCCTGCTTATTATTGCAAGTTACCTAAACATTTCGGCTATTTCATATGCATATATTTTACTCGCTGATTTTTATTGCGAGTTGCCCAAACATTTCGGCTATTTCATATGCATTTTTTTTGCGAGTGTGGAACTCAAAATCTGATACCAATTTTAGTATCAACATTGTTGCGACTGGAATATTGCCAGGAGCGAATCATCATTTGCCGTGAAAGGACTTGGAATTTGATACCGATTTAGGCATCAGCATCGCTACAACTAGGATATTGCAAGGAGCGAATCATCATTTGCCTTTGTCGATTTAAACAAAGATGGCTTAGCACACATGGTTAGAATCTTGTCGACTAAGTCTTTTGACTTCATTAGTCGTAAGGGTCTCATAAAGGTGTTTCTCCCTACGAGTCGTGAGGATCTCATAGGTGCGTTTTCTCCTTAAGAATCGTGAGGATTCTTAAGTGTGTGTTCTCTTATAAATCGTAAGGATCTTACAAGAGTATTTTCTCCTTATAAGTCGAGAAGACTTACAAGTGTCATTCACCACATGAGGAAATTTCGCACCATTGGTGGAACTGGGTGGGGGAAACGTTTATTTGTGCCCGTGGATTGTATACAAGGGTCAACATTGAACCGTTTATAGGGCGGTCTGGAAAATGTGATGGCTTAAGAATAGGTTCAGATCCCTGTAGCTTAAGGCTTTTGAATCTT
Source organism: Agapanthus africanus (assembly GCA_030015575.1). Lineage (NCBI taxonomy): Eukaryota > Viridiplantae > Streptophyta > Magnoliopsida > Asparagales > Amaryllidaceae > Agapanthus > Agapanthus africanus. The sequence goes on along the minus strand of CM057338.1, from coordinate 978,284,748 downwards.
ATGAGCCGTGGGGGTCTCATAAGTGGGTTCTCCTTACGGGTCGTGAGGATCTCGTAAGTGTAATTTCTCCTCAGGAATCGTGAGGATCCCTAAGTGTGTTGCTCCTTTGTGGGTCGTAAGGATCTTACGTAGGTATATTCTCCTTACAAGGTCGAGAGGACCTTGCAAGTGTGTATGAATTTTTTTTTACGAGTTTGCGCCATTTCGGGTTTTCACAAATATCGCCAGTAATCTTGCTGTTTTTACTCACGGGGCCCTTCCGGGTTTTCATCCGTGCCCATCTTGCTTATGGACGTACCGTTTTTTTTTGCGTCAGCCTTAGGATGCTGCGGTTTGTAGTAGTGTAAAGACGTTTCGGTCCGTAGCTAGTTTTAGGACATTTCGGTCCATTATTAGTTTAGGGACGTTTCGGTCCACAACGATTTTGAAGCAAGTTTTCGCTGGATACTACTTATAGAGTTTGGGCTTGGGAAGATAGCGAGCGGACATAGGCGTCGTCATCTATCGTTAACCTAGGCCATGACTCGTCAGGCGTAGTATCTCTTTAGGAACCGGCCGTTTATTGGCCTGAAGAGTCTTTCGCCATGCATATCCATGAGCAAGTAAGCCCCACATTGGTAGACTTTTTCTATGATGTACGGGCCCTCATAGTTCGGCTCGAATTTCTCCTGTTTGGCATGAATGGGGATCATAGGTCTTTTGACAACTAGCACGAGTTCGCCTTGACGGAATGTTCTCGGCCTAGTCAATCTCTCGTATGCGTCATTTTTGCTTTGTAAGCCTCCAAGTTTTGCTGCGCTATGAGACGACTTTTATCGAGGGCGTCGAGCTCCTCAAGCCGAAGATGAGCATTCTCTTCGTCTATTAGCTCGTAATGAACCGCCACTCGTAGAGAGGGTAGCTCTATCTCCAAGGAGGGTACTGGTTCAGCGCCGAATACCAATATATACGGCGTTGTGTTTGTGGCCGTTTTGAATGTGGTCTGATACGTCCAGAGAGCTTCATGCAATCTTTCGTGCCAATCCTTTTTATTTTTGTACACCGTCTTCTTTATGATCTTTGTCAAGGTCTTGTTGAAAGCCTCAGTTAGACCGTTAGTTCGGGGATTATAGACCGAAGAGTATCTCCAGTCTATATTATGCTGTTGTGCGAAGCGGCTGATTTTGTGACTTCTGTAGGCCGGCCCGTTATTGGAGATAATCCGTCGTGGAGTGCCGAACCGATAAATGACGTGTGTCTTGAAGAAATGGAGAATGTTCCCCGTCTTCACTTCTCTTAGCGGTACTGCTTCTGCCCACTTAGAGAAATAATCGGTTGTCGCCAATATGAACCGATGTCCTCTGGATGACGTTGGTTCGATGGGCCCAATTATGTCGGTTCCCCACATTTCGAACGGCCAGCTAGCCACTGTTGGGTGTAGCGGGTTTGGATGCTGGTGAATGAAGTCTCCATGAATTTGGCACGAGTGGCACTGTTTCATGTATTCGAGGCAGTCTTGGATCATCGTGGGTCAATAGTAGCCCATCCTTTTGATCTTCAGCTTCATCTTCGGCCCGGCTTGATGAGAACTGCAGAGTCTGTCATGAGTGTCTTGGACGACTCTCCTTGCTTCTTATGGCCCCAGGCATCTCAGTCATAGAGAGACGAACGATCTCTTATATAGAGTATCATTGACGAAGGCGAAAGACAGAGCTCATTTCATGAGCTGATGTCTTGAGGATGTATCTTCCGGCGTTTGACAGGATTTGAAATAGTTTATAAAGACTTCTCTCCAATCCTTAGCCTTTTCTTGGTTCTCTATTTGTAGGGTCGTTTTCTTGGTTGCTTCCATTTCTTCAGACGACTCCATGGACATTTCTGCTGGCGCAAGAACCCGACGGCTTTGTACAACGATCCTCACATCATCGAGGGATTCAAAGCAGTAACTCGCCTTGGGGAGCTCCAGTTCTTCTAGTTAAGAAGAAAGATGGCACGAGAAGGATGTGCATCGACTATCAAGAATTAAACCGGGTGACTATTAAGAACAAGTACCCGATCCCTCGCATTGGCGAACTTTTTGAGCAGCTTAGTGGCGCGAGGGTATTCTTGAAGCTGGATTTGCGATCCGGATATTGTTAGTTATATGTATGCCCTAGAGGCCATTACTGTACATACGATGTATATTGTAGTGGATGCTAGAACATATATAGGGAGGACTTTCTTGCTCGACATGATAGTATGCTATCTGGTTGTACTTTATCTTAACATGTACTATGATTGTCTCTATGTTACATGTTGATAAAGCCCTTAGGATATGTACTCGACTACTGGGACTATGATGAGATCATACTAATGGGGCCACGGTAGTCGACGAGTACATCCTATAACTGTTCCTAGTCGAGGGTGTATCGAGACAGGGCATCGATGCACCAATGTAGACTAGCGTATACGCATCTTGACCCATATGATGGGCGATGGATGATCCCATATCCATCGGTGTTTGACATCAAGGATGGTGTACAGGTGCTCAGTGGAGACTGGGTACACTGGACGGACTCGCCGAGAACTCCCAGGTGGTATTATACCTCACGTCAGATGGCAGTTCTCCGGTGACACTGGTACAGAGTAGTCTGTTGACCCGAGATCGTCATAGAGTCTTGTGTGATTCCCACTGTACTTTGATTTCCATCATACCACGTCCAAGAGGGCGTACAAAAAGGTGGCTTTTGGGTACAGTCCCGAATCACATGGAGGCAATGAGCGATAGGAGGGGATTCGTCTCTCCCGGTAAAGGGAGTTGATGTTGTGCTGTGTTCGATTGGCTATAACCGGAAATCCCTGTCCAGGGTTGCTGAGATTTACTGGTAAGTGTTATCAGTAATTTCTCAAACTGTTATAGACCTCAATCAACATGACTTATCGAGCTACTGGGGTCTGACGTTTACCACCCCTAGGCGAGATATGCGACATATCAGACGACGAGACCGGACTGTACGGGAGTGTTACTGTTTGGATTCACAGGAGAATGTGCAGGCTTGCTTGTTGATCTTCTGAGCGCTCAATACCTGGGTGGCTGTTACGTTTAGCTGACCGCTTGCAGCTTGTGGGTGTTTGATATGATCACCACCTACTGCCGGCGTATTGACGATTCTTTAGAGTCCTACACAGAGGTTTCTTGGCTCAGGCAAAACGGAGTAGGAGCATATATGTGATATGTGCGGGACCGAGGATAATACGGAATGTGATACCGAATTGTATTCTCGCGATATTTGATATCAGCCGGGTCATCGGATCAAGTGTTGATTCGATGAATCGGTACGGATAAATATTAGTCAGTTATATGCGATATAGCCGGATTGTCGGATCAAGTGTTGATTCGATAATTTAATGTATAATAATATATATGATATATTAAATTACATTAACTAATATTAGCTCGCTAAAAGATTCTTTTTCTCACTCGGGTAATACATTGATATATATGCGATATATGTTAAATGTATTATTTTATTTTGTTACAATAAATATTATATATGTGATATATAATATTATAACATGATATGATTATCAATGCAACATCATTAGTAGAGTTTAAACATGGTTAGGGTTTGGATTAGGGTTATGACTTCTAGTAGATTCTAGAAGGTTTTCTTTTTTGTTTTGTAAAAGATATTTTCAAGTGACTCATTCTTAACCTAACCCAAACCCTAGCCTTGGTTAATTCTCTACAAAGGTTTAGTCAACCATGGTTGCATTATTCATCATTATCTCCTTTGCATTATTCATCACAAAAGGATGCTTATCATATTGTTCATCTTCTTCCTTCTTTCTTTTCATGAAAAAGCTTTCTAGATTTTTCTAAGTGATGAAAAATGAGTGAGAATAAGAAAATAAAAGAGAGCAAAAATCCTACTTCATCATCCTCATCTATCCTTGCCATTTAGATGAGGGTGTTCACTTCATATTATGAGTGTTAGCTTGTGTTAACGAAACTTCAAGGTAGATCATCTTTGTATCGAAGATCAGAAGCAAGACTGCATCTTTCTCTTCGTGGAACCTCTCGAGAGTCCGGAACACGATGATCGCAGCGAACGGACTTCAACACGGAGCTTTAGAAGTGAAGGACCGGATCTACAAAGGTTGTAATCCCTCTCACTTAGTGTTAAAGTGTTTAACATGCTTGTTTTCGCCTAATCTCTAGTTTAAAGATCCGGCTTCGGGTTGTTCGGTACGGCTAAATTTTAATTGGGCATGGTTGATGCCTCATAGAACCTTGTATGCGTGCCTAGCATCCCTACAGATATCATCAGGTCCGAGTGAAAGCAGAAGATATCTGCAAGACGGCGTTCCGAACTCGGTATGGACATTACGAGTACTTAGTGATGCCCTTCGGAGTAACGAATGCACCGGCGATATTCATGGACTTGATGAACCGAATCTTTTCACCATTCTTGGACCAGTTTATTGTGGTGTTCATTGACGATATTCTGGTTTACTCGAAGAGTTTTGAAGAGTATGCTGAGCATTTGAAGATCGCACTGCAGACGTTGAGACAAGAGAAGTTATATACGAAGATGAGCAAGTGCGAGTTTTGGCTGGAAGAAGTAAAGTTTTTGGGGCATGTTGTGTCTGGCGATGGAATCGCCATCGATCCCGAAAAGATTGCAGCAGTTCGCGATTGGCCGATTCTAAAGAATGCTGCGGAGATAAGAAGCTTTCTTGGACTCGCCGGATATTACAGAAGATTTGTGGAGAACTTTGCTCGTCTGGCGGAGCCGTTGACCAAGCTTACGCGCAAAGAGGTACCTTTTGTGTGGACGGATAGATGTGCGTCAGCTTTTGAGATGTTGAAGCAGAAATTGATAACCGCCCCTATTCTGACCGTGCCAGACAATTCCGGAGGATTGGTGATTCATAGCGACGCATCTGGGAAAGGATTGGGATGTGTTTTGAAGCGGCATGGGAAGGTTGTAGCGTACGCATCAAGACAGTTGAAGACCCATGAGAAGAATTACCCAACTCGCGACTTGGAGCTTGCGGCTGTGATTTTCGCTTTGAAGATTTGGAGACACTACCTTTTGGGCGAAAGGGTCGAAGTTTTTACTGATCATAAGAGCTTGAAGTATGTGTTCACGCAGAAGGAGCTTAATATGAGGCAGCGTAGATGGTTAGAGCTGATGGCTGACTACGATCTTGATCTTAAGTACCATCCGGGAAAGGTTAATGTCGTACCGGATGCGCTCAGTCGGTTACCAGCAATTCAGATGTTGACTACGCAGAAGGAACTCGTGGAAGAATTTCGAAGATTTGATTTAGAGGTTGTGCTACCGCATTCTTCGGGACAGTTGATGCAGTTGCAAGTACATTCGTCGTTGATCGAGAATATTAAAGCAGCGCAATCGTAGGATCCTAGATTGCAAAAGTTTCGAGAACAGGTTGTAGCCGGAATACGGACAGATTTATTGATCCATGAAGATGGTTCGTTGAGATATGGTAGCTGTTTGTGTGTGCCGAAGGGAGATATTCGTGAAGAACTTATGAAGGAGGCACACAGTTCAGCTTATTCCTACATCCAGGAGGTACGAAGATGTACCGAGACTTACGACAGCAATTCTGGTGGGAAGGTATGAAACGGGAGATCGCTCGCTTTGTGGCAAAGTGCTTGGTGTGTCAGCAAGTTAAGGCTGAACATCAAAGGGTTGCTGGTTTATTGCAACCACTTCCGATTCCTCAGTGGAAGTGGGAACATATAACCATGGATTTCGTGACGGCTCTACCGCGGAGTCCAAAAGGCAACAATGCAGTATGGGTGATTGTTGATCGATTGACCAAGGAAGCTCATTTTATCCCTTTTCGGGTTGGTCAATCAACAGAGACTTTGGCGGAGCGGTGTTAGTTATATGTATGCCCTAGAGGCCATTACTATACATGAGATGTATATTGTAGTGGATGCTTGGACATATATAGGGAGGACTTTCTTGCTCGACATGATAGTATGCTATCTGGTTACTCTTTACCTTAACGTGTACACTGATTGTCTCTCTGTTACATGTTGGTAAAGCCCTTAGGTTATGTACTTGACAACCTGGACAATGATGCGGATCATACTAGTGGGGACATGGTAGTCCATAAGTACATCCTTCAAGGTCCCTAGTCATGGGTGTATCGAGACAGGGTATCGATGCACCAGAGTAGACTAGCGTATACGCATCTTGACCCATATGATGGGCGATGGATGATCCCATATCCATCGGTGTTTGACATCAAGGATGGTGTACGGGTGCTCAGTGGAGACTGGGTACACTGGACGGACTCGCCAAGAACTCCCAGACGGTATTATACCTTACGTCAGATGGCAGTTCTCCGGTGACACTGGTACAGAGTAGTCTGTTGACCCGAGATCGTCATAGAGTCTTGTGTGATTCCCACTGTGCTTTGATTTCCAACATACCACTTCCAAGAGGGCGTGCAAAAAGGTGGCTTTTGGGTACAGTCCCGAATCACATGGAGGCAATGAGCGATAGGAGGGGATTCGTCTCTCCCGGTATAGGGAGTTGATGTTGCGCTGTGTTCGATTGGCTATAACCGGAAATCCCTAGCCAGGGTTGCTGAGATTTACTGGTAAGTGTTATCAGTAGTTTCTCGAACTGTTATAGACATCATATCGACACGACTTATCGAGCTACTGGGGTCTGACGTTTACCACCCCTAGACGAGATATGCGACATATCAGACGACGAGACCGGACTGTACCGTAGTGTTACTGATTGGATTCACAGGAGTACTAGCGGGCTTGCTTGTTGATCTTCTGATCGCTCAATACCCGGGTGACCGTTACGTTTAGCAGACCGCTTGCGGCTTGTGGGTGTTTGATATGATCATCACCTACTATCGGCGTATTGACGAGTCTTTAGAGTCCTACACATGGGTTTCCTGGCTCAAGCGAAACGGAGTAGGAGCACATATGTGATATGTGCGGGACCGAGATTAATACGATATGAGATACCGTATTCTATTCTCACGATTTGTAACATTGATCGGTTGTATGCGATATAGCCGGGTTATCGGATCAAGTGTTGATTCGATAAGTTGTTACACATGATATTAGTCGGTTATTGCCGGATTAATAAATCAAGAGTTGATTTAATAATTTAATGTATAATTATATATTTGATATATTACATTACATTAACTAGTATTAGCTCACTTAAGATTTACTTTCTCACTAGATTGTGCACATTGTTTATATGTGATATATGCAAGTGTACATGTTTGTATCATGCTTGATGATACATACAAGTTGGGTGTATGAGACTTAAACCAAGTCAAGGTTAAATTAGGGTTTACTAATTTCCTAACAAATAACAAAAGAGATGAGACTTTGGTCAAAATTATCAAGCTTCATGAAGCTTGATAAACATTGACAAAGTCAACTCTTTTGTCAGTCCTTAGGATATTAGTTAACCCAACCCTTAACCTCATACTTTGGTTAATTCTCTAAATGAGTTAAGCATGAGGGCTTAACTCAACCATGGTGCAATAATTCATTGGATAAGTTTTCATTTTGGATGAATTATTCACTTCATCTTCTTCTTCATCAAGCTCTATGAAAAGCTTGCTAGCTCTAATGGTGCCATGAGAAAAAGTGTGAGAAAATCAAATCTAAAGTGAGCCTACTTCCTACTTCTTCATCCTCTACCGCTTTCCATGTAGTAGAGTGTGTTCTTTTCAAAAATTTCATGACCTAGTGAAGGAATCGCTTGAGTTAGTGTCTCCCCGACGCAGATCATCTTCGGCCTCGAAGTCATCGTAGCAAGCACGTTCGTTCTTCTAGCGGAGCTTATCTAGAGTCCGGAGTTCACGATCGCAGCGAAGGGGACATCTACACGGAGCTTAAGAAGTGAAGGACCGGATCTACAAAGGTTGTAATCCCTCTCACTTAGTGTTAAAATGTTTAACATGTTAGTTTTCGCCTAAACCCTAGTTTAAAGATCCGGCTTCGGGTTGTTCGGCACGGCTAAAAATTTAATCGGGCATGGTTGATGCCTCGTAGAACCTTGTGAGCGTGCCTAGCAACCCTACAAGCGGTACATGCAGGAGATTGTAAGATTGCATGGAGTACCGGTGAGCATCGTGTCCGATCGGGACACTCAGTTCTTATCACACTTATGGAGGAGTTTACAGGAAAGTTTGGGGACTCGATTGAAGTCTAGCACAGCTTATCATCCTCAAACTGATGGTCAGTCGGAGAGGACGATCCAAACTCTTGAAGATATGTTGAGAGCGTGCATGTTGGACTTCAAGGATTCTTGGGAGGATCATCTACATTTGGTGGAGTTTTCTTACAACAATAGTTTCCAGGCGACTATTCAGATGGCTACATTTGAAGCTTTGTATGGTCGCAAATGCCGTTCACCTGTTTGTTGGGACGATATCGGTGAACGAAGATTTTTGGGACCAGATTTGGTTATGCAGACAGTTGAGAAAGTTAACACTATCAGAAATCATATGAAAGCAGCACAAGACCGACAGAAGAGTTGGACAGATACGTCGAGGAGACCTCTAGAGTTCGCCGTGGGTGATTTGGTATTCTTGAAGATATCACCGACTAGAGGGGTGATTCGTTTTGGAAGTCGAGTAAAGCTCAGTCCTCGATTCGTTGGACCCTTTGAGATCTTGGAGCGTGTTGGTGAGGTAGCGTATCGTTTGGCGTTACCACAGTCCTTGGCGAATGTGCATGATGTGTTTCACGTATCTCAACTCCGTAAGCATGTTCGAGATGAAACGCATGTATTGGATCATTCGGAGCTGACGGTACGGGAAGACTTGACTTTTGAGGAGCGACCGGTTGAAATTGTGGATCGAAGGGAAAAGGTTCTTAAGAACAAGATTATCCCTCTTGTACTTGTTTCTTGGGGTAACCGCTCGCATGGAGAGTCCACTTGGGAACGAGAAGATAAAATCCGACAGAAGTTTCCTCATCTTTTCTTATAGTTTGTTTTCGTCTATCTTTGTGTTCTTGGAATTTCGAGGACGAAATTCTTTTTGTAGTTGGGTATAATGTAACAACCTAGTCCAGTTCTACAAATTTCAGTTACCGTATGTATGTTGTGTGGTATTTATTTCATTTATCTTAATTGACTGTTGCTAGTTATAAATTTTGCCCCGACAATTCAATTCTGCATATAACAATTTAAGTCATCTAAAATTTAATTAAAAATATTCGACATGGCCTGCTTGACACCCCTAACCCTATGGTAGCGTCCTCGCATCGTGTTCTCGTCCCGTTCAGTGAAACGGACTTGCTTGGGCGGCTACGCGCACGTGCGTGCGGTCGTTCTTGGGGGTATGTTTTTTAATTATAAAATCCTTCATTTTAATTTTTAGAACCCGCCAATAATTTTCGTATTTCAAATTCAAATTTTTGGACCCGACCCGGACGCAATTCTGGAATATTTTGTATCCCGCCAAATTACGATTATTTAATAATTCATTTTACTTAAATCTATTTTCTTTTACTGGCCTGAATATTTTTTACAACCTAACCAAATCTTGTTAACCCAACGCTATAATTATTAGCACCCCACAAATCTTTCACATTTTATTCCCAACCAATCACCTTCCTCCGTTTCCTGCCCCGGGCCCACAGCTTTCTCTTTCCTTCTCCTTTTTCTCCCTCTCTCTCTCCTCCGCAACTTCTCTCTCTCTCACTTTCTCCTTCTCTTTCTCTCTCTTCTCTCTTTCTCTCTCTGCGACTAAGGCCAAAACTATCTCTCCTCACTGTTCCTCTCTCTCTTTCCTCTCGCGAGATTTCCTCTCTCCTCTCGCAATCTCTCTCTCTCTCTCTCTCCGCGTCTTCTCTCTCTCTCCCTTTCGCTTCTTCTTTAAATTTCTTTTCCCATCCTTAAAACAAACAGAACCCATCTCGATAAAACCCTAGCTGCCTTCCTCCTCTCGCCGTGGCCCTCGCGACAACGCCATCACCACCGTTCCACGCCGCTGCTCGCCCTCGTCACTTCCACCTCATCTCCTTCCTCCTCTCCCCGAGCACCCTGCACGAGCACCGCGCACCCACCTGCATGCCGTTGCACATCGTGGGATCGCCGCCGGCGATCTTGATCCGTTCCCTAGCCTCGTGCACCCTCCTCTGTGAGCATAGCCTCCCTCTCCTCTTCTTCTTTCTTCTCCTTCCTTCCTTCTTCTCTTTTCTTATTCTTTGTGATCTGTGGTTGGTCTCTGTCACTGTAGGCTGTCCGTCGGAGCTCCGTCGACGCAATCGACGATCTCAACCCCTCTACAGATTATCGTGAGCACCCTCTTCTCCATCCTCCTTCCCTTCTTTCTTCTTATTTTCTCTTTTCCATGCATTCTTGAATTTTGTGTGTTCACTGTTGTTGTGTTTGGCCGGAATCCGACCGTGCCGGTGACGTTTCCCGACGATCCAGCGATGAACTCTGACCCGTGTGGTTCCACTGTTTATCGTTCGGACTTATTCTATGCACCGTGCGCGCGTTGCGACTTTTCCCCGCCGACGCGTAACGTTCCGTTTTCCGTTTCGCGACCCGTCGAGGCAAGTGAAACTTGCTACATGCTATTTTAAACTATTCATATGCTAAATTAATTATTTCCTGTTAAATCCCTAATTAGAATTGATAAAAATGGATTTCAAATTAACCGTATAAGGTTCCGTTACACATTTTATGATTCCGAACTTGAGACTTAATCTTGCATCGAATTATTTATATCTAACAATCACCTGTACATGATAGATCACATTTGTTTACTGCTATGGTACTTTTTTTTAATCCAGTTTAGCCTATCAGACATTCATGTGCAACTTTAACCGGTCTAATTACAACTGCATTCATTAAACAGATTATACATGTCGTCGCATCCTTGGGACACTCAATATTTATTAACCTATTTCCAGCAGTTACATCTATCATTCTGTATTCACATTATGTTGTCACTGTCTGTTTAACACAATTGATAACTGTACAGCTAAATAAACAAATCTGCTTTATTGCTTAACTCATTGATTAGATCATGTTGTTGATAACCATGCTTGATTATTTAACCCTGATTATGCTAGCTGATTATGAGTACACCCATGATATCGTTTACACCTTGACATGACTTGCTACATACATATTGATTGACCCGACATGGTACCGTACACTACTTGACTTGACCTGGTGTACCATGACTTGACCCGTTACCTGATCTTGTGTCTAATGCCATCAAACCTGACATGTAGTCCTCACGGACCGTTCCTATTGTCTATCCAGACAAACCTGCTTACCTGATCCCGTGTTGGCATTAGTTCTTGATTACTGAATACCTGACCTGACTTACACATATAACTTGGGGATATGGGGAAATCAATGATGAAACCTGATTTGTAACTCGACAGTGTACTACCTTTACTGATCAGTTTTAGAGGCTAGGCCAGCCTTGGGATGATGCTGCTGACATCATTCATCTGTACATATCTCCTGTTTTAGTGCCTAGCGGCATGTCTCGGACTCAGCCCGAGAATCTGGACCGTGGTCCCGGGTATGCACGGGATACTATTGAGTTACATCGATGATTCATCAGATTGATTTCAAAGACTTTAAAACAGAAAACCTGATAGAACAGTTTAGTTCACCCACTGCACACTACCCTGCACTGCCCTGTTTTACATTACTGTTACGCCTGCTTTTCATTCATGTTTATATTTGCATTGCCTGTTACCCTGTTTATATTTTATTACTTGATGACACGACGCGCTGACGTCTGGGTTTTGCATGGCCCAGATTCCGTACCTTTACTGCAGTCCGAACAGGAGTACTTCAGCCAGCAAGCTGAGCTGTGAGGTGTCAGCAGTAGTTAGTTCTTTTATTTCCTGCATTTTATTCCTGATGTGAGCCCGCATTATGGGACATGCATTCCAGTTATTTTGTATTGGATCTTTTGCTTCCGCATTTTATTGTTCTCGACTCATTTTCTCTTGGCTTATGGACATGTATTAGATAGTTTATTTTGTTTTTGATATCTCTACAGCCGTAATGTGACTGTGGATGGATACTTCCTACCCACAGGTAGCATGGTTGGCTATATCACGTGCCCAATTTAGCGTACTCTGGCAAGCGGGACGTGACATGGTTCTTTTGGTATCAGAGCCATAGGTTAGTCGGGTTGATTCTTTTGTAGTTGGGTATTGTACCCAATACACGAATCAGAATACCCGTGTTTAGGAAACATGTCCGGCCACCTTGCCGTTTTACCGTTCTTGAATCAACTTCTTCCTGGTTATATCTTTTACGATGTGCAAACTTCCTTTGCATATCGACTCGAAACCTGATTCCTTGTTATCTCTAGGACTTAGGCGACTTGGGTGGAGTTATGTAATTGTGGCTATGATACCGCGGCATAGTTACGATCCGGCACTCTATTTAAGTAACTTGGAGTTCTAGCCTTGATCTATATTGTAAATTTGTTATCATGCTAATCTTGGGTGTTTTGATTTCAGGAGTATGGCAGGCAAAAATCTGAAGACGTACCAAAGGCGTGTTGACGAAGCCGCCATGCTTGGAGTAATTCGGGGAATGCTGGAGAATCAAAAGAGGCAGATCGAGCTGATCCAGCAGCAAGCTGAATCGTTTCAGGAAGGTTTGTAGACCGTTCAGCAGTCTGTGAACAATGTTGGAGCTAAACCAGTTGATCGTGTGGGGACCGTAGCAGACTTCCGACGTTTGGGTCCGTCGGTATTTACCGGTTTGGAGGAGCCGTTGCCAGCAGAGCAGTGGCTAGTTGACACGGAGAATTTACTTATTGCGGCACAGATTCCAGATGATAAAAGAGTTGATGTGGTGCGTATTCAGTTAGTAGACTACGCCCGTGAATGGTGGCTTGTGGAGGAGACCCGCTTGACCAAGCAGATCAAGTGGGCGGATTTTTCGAAGAGTTTCCTGGAGAAGTTCTTCCCGCGGACTGCACGGGAGGAAATGGAAGAGAAGTTCATCGGTCTGAAGCAGAATGGAGCACCCATAGATGTGCATGCAGCAGAATGGACACGGCTTAGTAGATTCGTTGGACCTTTAGTTGCCAACGATGCAGACAGGGCAAGGAGGTTTATGCGCAGCTTGGATGTGGACATCAAGAGGCAGATTGTCTCCCTGAGTTTGACCACTTTCTCACAGGTACTTACGGCAGCCCGAGAACGGCAGAGCCTATCTGGGAAGAATGGGAGTTTGCAGCAGACAGCAGTTGCGGTAAGGAAGCCGGCATTTGTACCAAACCGAGTTCATGGTCGCAGAGGTATTCCAGTGGACCGTCGTGGCGTAGCACCAATGAAGAAGCATGCTGTAGTTGACCAGAGAAAGAGCGTGACTTGTAACCACTGCAATTTACCTGGCCACGTGCAAAAAGATTGTCGAAGGAGGCAAGGACTCTGTTTAGTTTGTGGAGCGGCAGATCACACTGTTAACTCATGTCCGTCGAAGCTTTGTACGAGGGATGATATTCAGAAGCCTCCGCAGAAACCGTTCCAGGGACAGAAGCAGCTGACTCAAGGACCTAATCAGGCTCGAGCTTTTACCTTGACGGCTGAGGAAGCTAAGGCGTCAGGAGAAGTTGTTTCAGGTACTCTACTCGTTCATGGTTTTCCCGCATTAGCGTTATTTGATTCCGGTGCATCCCATTGTTTTATGTCGTCCAAGTTTATAGCTACACACTCGATTACCAGCACGACCCTGTCTAGTTTCTGAGACATACACACTGGGAATGGGAAAATCATATCTAGTAGGAATGTAAAGATTGTACAGTTGTTGTTGGCAGACGGGAGCTTTTTGCAGATTTCTTGGTAATCGATACGGGCAGCTATGAAGTCGTCTTGGGAATGGATTTTCTTGGCACTTTCCACGCTCACATTGATTGTAGGGCAAAGAAAGTAATTTTTCAGATTCCCGGACACCCCGAGTTTACCTTCACTGGAGGAAGCAGTTCTGTCGGGCCAGTCGAGTTTAGGGCTAGGCCGACAAATAATATTCTTGCATCAATGGAGGTTGATAAAAATGAAGAGCCAGCTGTTGTTCGTGATTTTATGGACATGTTTGAAGACATATCGGGATTACCGCCAAAGCGAGACGTGGAGATATTCGTGTTTCTCGTTAACTTATAAGATTTTACTTTATTTATAATTATTTATTAGTTTATTTATTTTAAAACTCCTTTTTAAACCCAAACCCAAACTATATTTTATTTCCTCAGCCCAAACACTTAATTTCCCCGGCCCAATCTTCTCAGCCCAAGCAAACAAATAAAAGGAAATTTATTTTAACCCAGCCCACTCCTTTTCTTTATCAAATCTCCACAGGCCGGCCCTCACTTCCTTTTTCCTCACAATTCTTTTATTTTAATCTTGGCCCAACCCAGCAGCCTCATCCCCTCACCCGCGCCCGCTTCACGACCCGGCCCACTACCCAACCCATCTTCTCCCCAACGGCTATCTTTCTCGCCTACGCCCACTGCTCCCTCGACCCGCCTCCTCCGCTCACGCCTGCGCCCACGACGCTAACGCCAGCGACCACGTCACCCGCGCTCCTCGCCTCCGCCGACGCCCACGCTCGCGCGCGTTACTCCCACGACGCGCGCCTCGATCTCTCCTCGCGATCACCCCCACGCCTCTCTCTCTCTCTCTCCACTCGGTTCACACTCTCTCCCTCTCTCTCATCTCATTCTTTCTCCCTCCCTCTTTCTCTCAAAAGAAATCCCTCACCGAGCTTCCCCCACCGTTCCCACCTCCACGTCGGCGCTGGCATGACCAACTCCTTCTCCTCGACCGCACCTCCTCCCTGAGTACTGCCAGCGAACCCCTCTTCTCCTCACTAAAAACTCACCAAACCCAAAACTCCCGCACTGCTCCGCCGTCGGCGAACTCGCCGACCACCATCGCCACCCCAAGCTCCTCCTCATCTCCTCCACTTCGTCACCAAACTCCTCCACTCACCCACCACCATCGAGCTCCCCACTTCAACTAAACACCCTCACCTCCACCACCTCCTTCTCCTCTAACCACCACACTCCACTGCCCTGGACCGTCGTGACCACCACCATAAGCCATCGCCATCGAGACCTCCAACTCCTCCTTTCCACAGTCACCAACTAACCCAACCTCCAACAGCGACCTAACGACCCCACTCCATAGCACCATCCTCTTCCCCCCCGAGCTACCTTGACCACCTTTGATCATCTCCTCACCGACGATCTCCTCCCCGCAACCTCTAACGATCATCGAGCACCTCCCCTCTAGTAGTCGCTGTAGCCATTGCCATCGCCTTCACGCCAGCACCACCGTCGTCATTGACCACGCCGGAGCCGCCCCTGTCGCGCCGCCACCTCCGACTACAACAAACCACCGCAACACCATCATCTCCCCAGTCTCACGAGCTCTAGCCGTTGCCGAGACAGAACCCCATAGCCGAGCCCAAGCTTGTGGTCATCGTGTCGTGCTTGTGCCCATGCAATCCGTCGTCGTGCAATCCCCGAAACATTTCCAGGCAAGTTTTATACTTGCTACATGCTAATTTGTATTAGTTACGAACTATAATTTTATAAATTCCATACTAAATATCCTCGATAAATTATACGATGCAACTGTTTGATGCATGACCTCAATGGAAATACTCACCTAATTTGACGAAACTCATTGGTATAGTTTGGCACGTATGGATGTGAATCTAGTGTGTGAATTTTATTGGAAAATACGACTATTAACGACTAAAACGACTACCCCCAAGTTTACCCGTAAAACTGGAAATTTCTTGTATCTGAAAACCGTTAAAATCACCATAAATTATATACATACTGGAATGATGCGTTCGAAGGCTTAAATCGAAGCCGACTCGACGAAATATAACCCTATGCAAGTTTCTAATTGTTTATGTACCTTAACTCTGACAATATTTGGATCGGAGTGCGACTCTGGACTGCAGTCCATAGCGACTCTGTTTACTGTGTGCTGTCCCGTAATGGGTACCACACTGTTTCCTTAACTCGTAGGTTGCAGAACTCTGCTGTTTATGAGAGGTGAATCCATTAGCTAGATAACACAAGTGGTTACACCCTGTTTCGTCATCATTTTCTATTTAATCTGCAATTTAATAGATGAGGACGTATAACAGTCCCAACAGAATCAGAATTGACATACTAGTATTAAACAGTGCATATCTCCTGACGGACAGACGCGATTGAGAATACGATTGAGAATACGTCTGTTGCATTGAAAACCTTACTTGAAACTCTAGATTTCAATTAACTGTAGCGTCGCTAAAATCTGATCCCAACTGGGATTAAAATGCGTTGCGAAACGGACTTCCGATTCTGAAACCGGATTTCCAGCCGTGTACGCTTAAAATGAAATGGCTATAATCAATGATCCTGGAACCAGATTGGTGTGAAACTAAATTCGCTGAATAGATAACTGAACATACTAATTATTCCCCGTTCATCGTTTCACTAAACTGTAACCGTATGATTTATGATAAATTATGCAAGTGGTAGATTACTGATTCATGACACTCAAATCATGCTTTACATACTGTTTACGCATCATACACATGTCACTGCATTGATAACCTAGTGATAACGTGCAATACCCAGTGTTAGGTATTAGTGATGATTGTGGCAAGTACGTTAGTGTTCGTGTATAAGTGAATAAGTGAAAGTGACGCGTACTTGTACACAATCAGTGAACCTTATTATTCTATTGCATTGTCGACGTCTGTGGGACGCGTGTACGTGTGACTATAAGTGGTATGTGACACTTATGGAAACTCTTGTATGGGTGTCACAGATAAGGCACCAGACACTGCCATTTATCTTAGATATTAGTCGGGACGTGCTTGATGGAGGTCCTGCCTCCAATTCTCGTGCAGACTTGTCACAGACCGACTGGTATTTAGGGTTATGGTTAGCGTTTGATGTAGACCACGGGGTGTGGGGTAGTTTGAGTGTGAGTTCAACATAATCTTGGGAGTCCCTTGCCGGCTTATATGTATATGGAGATATATGGAGATTTACAGGGTACATGATTATTACCGTGAGTTACATGTTGGGCCCGTGGTCCCTTGCCCTTTGGTTCTACCCTTGGGTGGAGGACACTCGCGAGTGGTTGACTCTCACACTTGGACTGACGATAGGCTTAGTGACCTGTACAGTGAGACTTAGAGACTGATAGGGATGATGGCATCGATATACATACTTACTGTGTTGACATACTTGGCATATCATTTTACTGCTTGTACTGTTCCACTGCAACGATTACTGCTTGTTCATACTTATACCATCATTGATTTACTGTCATATACATTTATTATCACTGTTAGAGTTGTCACTTGGATTTATATATTATATTGCTATTGTGTCGCTCTGACGACCTGAGTATGCATGCTCAGTGTGAGGAGAAGATTTAGCCTGGACCAGGACCAGACGCATATCACGGACACCTTGATTAGCTATCCAGAGTTATACTGTTTTGTTTCCATCAGGTCAGTTCTTTATATTGTTCATTTTAGTTACTGCATTTCTCATTGCCTGCGCATTATTTACTGATTACCATGTAAAGCTAGAAGCCAAAGTGTGACTACGGCAGGATGTATCCTTGACTGTAGGAGCATGGCTGGCCTTGTCAACCCCTCGTATTCCGTATTTTGGAAAGCGGGGCATGACAGAATGTTGCGGAGATAAGAAGCTTTCTTGGACTCGCCGGATATTACAGAAGATTTGTGGAGAACTTTGCTCGTCTGGCGGAGCCGTTGACCAAGCTTACGCGCAAAGATGTAACTTTTGTGTGGAAGGATAGATGTGCGTCAGCTTTTGAGATGTTGAAGCAGAAATTGATAACCGCCCCTATTCTGACCGTGCCAGACAATTCCGGAGGATTGGTGATTCATAGCGACGCATTTGGGAAAGGATTGTGATGTGTTTTGATGCAGCATGGGAAGGTTGTAACGTACGCATCAAGACAGTTGAAGACGCATGAGAAGAATTATCCAACTCACGACTTGGAGCTTGCGGCTGTGATTTTAGCTTTGAAGATTTGGAGACACTACCTTTTGGGCGAAAGGGTCGAAGTTTTTACTGATCATAAGAGCTTGAAGTATGTGTTTACGCAGAAGGAGCTTAATATGAGGCAGCGTAGATGGTTAGAGCTGATGGCTGACTACGATCTTGATCTCAAGTACCATCCGGGAAAGGTTAATGTCGTACCGGATGCGCTCAGTCGGTTACCAGCAATTCAGATGTTGACTACGCAGAAGGAACTCGTGGAAGACTTTCGAAGATTTGATTTGGAGGTTGTGCTACCGCATTCTTTGGGACAGTTGATGCAGCTGCAAGTACATTCGTCGTTGATCGAGAATATTAAAGCAGCGCAATCGCAGGATCCTAGATTGCAAAAGTTTCGAGAACAGGTTGTAGCCGGACTACGGACAGATTTATTGATCCATGAAGATGGTTCGTTGAGATATGGTAGCCGTTTATGTATGCCGAAGGGAGATATTCGTGAAGAACTTATGAAGGAGGCACACAGTTCAGCTTATTCCGTACATCCAGGAGGTACGAAGATGTACCGAGACTTACGACAGCAGTTCTGGTGGGAAGGTATGAAACGGGAGATCGCTCGCTTTGTGGCAAAGTGCTTGGTGTGTCAGCAAGTTAAGGTTGAACATCAAAGGGTTGCTGGTTTATTGCAACCACTTCCGATTCCTCAGTGGAAGTGGGAACATATAACCATGGATTTCATGACGGCTCTACCGCGGAGTCCAAAAGGCAACAATGCAGTATGGGTGATTGTTGATCGATTGACCAAGGCAGCTCATTTCATCCCTTTTCAGGTTGGTCAATCAACAGAGACTTTGGCGGAGCGGTGTTAGTTATATGTATGCCCTAGAGGCCATTACTATACATGAGATGTATATTGTAGTGGATGCTTGGACATATATAGGGAGGACTTTCTTGCTCGACATGATAGTATGCTATCTGGTTACTCTTTACCTTAACGTGTACACTGATTGTCTCTCTGTTACATGTTGGTAAAGCCCTTAGGATATATACTTGACTACCTGGACTATGATGCGGATCATACTAGTGGGGACATGGTAGTCCATAAGTACATCCTTCAAGGTCCCTAGTCGTGGGTGTATCGAGACAGGGTATCGATGCACCAGAGTAGACTAGCGTATACGCATATTGACCCATATGATGGGCGAAGGATGATCCCATATCCATCGGTGTTTGACATCAAGGATGGTGTACGGGTGCTCAGTGGAGACTGGGTACACTGGACGGACTCGCCGAGAACTCCCAGATGGTATTATACTTTACGTCAGATGGCAGTTCTCCGGTGACACTGGTACAGAGTAGTCTGTTGACCCGAGATCGTCATAGAGTCTTGTGTGATTCCCACTGTGCTTTGATTTCCATCATACCACATCCAAGAGGGCGTGCAAAAAGGTGGCTTTTGGGTACAGTCCCGAATCACATGGAGGCAATGAGCGATAGGAGGGGATTCGTCTCTCCCGGTATAGGGAGTTGATGTTGCGCTGTGTTCGATTGGCTATAACCGGAAATCCCTAGCCAGGGTTGCTGAGATTTACTGGTAAGTGTTATCAGTAGTTTCTCGAACTGTTATAGACATCATATCGACACGACTTATCGAGCTACTGGGGTCTGACGTTTACCACCCCTAGACGAGATATGCGACATATCAGACGACGAGACCGGACTGTACCGTAGTGTTACTGATTGGATTCGCAGGAGTACTAGCGGGCTTGCTTGTTGATCTTCTGATCGCTCAATACCCGGGTGACCGTTACGTTTAGCAGACCGCATGCGACTTGTGGGTGTTTGATATGATCATCACCTACTACCGGCGTATTGACGAGTCTTTAGAGTCCTACACATGGGTTTCCTGGCTCAAGCAAAACGGAGTAGGAGCACATATGTGATATGTGCGGGACCGAGATTAATACGATATGAGATACCGTATTCTATTCTCGCGATTTGTAACATTGATCGGTTGTATGCGATATAGCCGGGTTATCGGATCAAGTGTTGATTCGATAAGTTGTTACACATGATATTAGTCGGTTATTGCCGGATTATTAAATCAAGAGTTGATTTAATAATTTAATGTATAATTATATATTTGATATATTACATTACATTAACTAGTATTAGCTCACTTAAGATTTACTTTCTCACTAGATTGTGCACATTGTTTATATGTGATATATGCAAGTGTACATGTTTGTATCATGCTTGATGATACATACAAGTTGGGTGTATGAGACTTAAACCAAGTCAAGGTTAAGTTAGGGTTTACTAATTTCCTAACAAATAACAAAATAGATGAGACTTTGGTCAAAGTTATCAAGCTTCATGAAGCTTGATAAACATTGACAAAGTCAACTTTTTTGTCAGTCCTTAGGATATTAGTTAACCCAACCCTTAACCTCATACTTTGGTTAATTCTCTACATGAGTTAAGCATGAGGGCTTAACTCAACCATGGTGCAATAATTTATTGGATAAGTTTTCATTTTGGATGAATTATTCACTTCATCTTCTTCTTCATCAAGCTCCATGAAAAGCTTGCTAGCTCTAATGGTGCCATGAGAAAAAGTGTGAGAAAATCAAATCTAAAGTGAGCCCACTTCCTACTTCTTCATCCTCTACCACTTGCCATGTAGTAGAGTGTGTTCTCTTCAAAAATTTCATGACCTAGTGATGGAATCGCTTGAGTTAGTGTCTCCCTGACGTAGATCATCTTCGGCCTCGAAGTCATCGTAGCAAGCACGTTCGTTCTTCTAGAGGAGTTTATCTAGAGTCCGGAGTTCACGATCGCAGCGAAGGGGACATCTACACGGAGCTTAAGAAGTGAAGGACCGGATCTACAAAGGTTGTAATCCCTCTCACTTAGTGTTAAAATGTTTAACATGTTAGTTTTCGTCTAAACCCTAGTTTAAAGATCCGGCTTCGGGTTGTTCGGCACGGCTAAAAATTTAATCGGGCATGGTTGATGCCTCGTAGAACCTTGTGAGCATGCCTAGCAACCCTACAAGCGGTACATGCAGGAGATTGTAAGATTGCATGGAGTACCGGTGAGCATCGTGTCCGATCGGGACACTCGGTTCTTATCACACTTATGGAGGAGTTTACAGGAAAGTTTGGGGACTCGATTGATGTTTAGCATAACTTATCATCCTCAAACTGATGGTCAGTCGGAGAGGACGATCCAAACTCTTGAAGATATGTTGAGAGCGTGCATGTTGGACTTCAACGATTCTTGGGAGGATCATTTACATTTGGTGGAGTTTTCTTACAACAATAGTTTCCAGGCGACTATTCAGATGGCTCCATTTGAAGCTTTGTATGGTCGCAAATGCCGTTCACCTGTTTGTTGGGACGATGTCGGTGAACGAAGTTTGTTGGGACCAGATTTGGTTGTGCAGACAGTTGAGAAAGTTAACACTATCAGAAATCATATGAAAGTAGCACAAGACCGACAGAAGAGTTGGACAGATACGTCGAGGAGACCTCTAAAGTTCGCCGTGGGTGATTTGGTATTCTTGAAGATATCACCAACTAGAGGGGTGATTCGTTTTGGAAGTCGAGGAAAGCTCAGTCCTCGATTCGTTGGACCCTTTGAGATCTTGGAGCATGTTGGTGAGGTAGCGTATCGTTTGGCGTTACCACAGTCCTTGGCGAATGTGCACGATGTGTTTCACGTATCTCAACTCCATAAGCATGTTCGAGATGAAACGCATGTATTGGATCATTCGGAGCTGACGGTACGGGAAGACTTGACTTTTGAGGAGCGACCGGTTGAAATTGTGGATCGAAGGGAAAAGGTTCTTAAGAACAAGGTTATCCCTCTTGTACTTGTTTCTTGGGGTAACCGCTCGCATGGAGAGTCCACTTGGGAACGAGAAGATGAAATCCGACAGAAGTTTCTTCATCTTTTCTTATAGTTTGTTTTCGTCTATCTTTGTGTTCTTGGAATTTCGAGGACGAAATTCTTTTTGTGGTTGGGTATAATGTAACAACCGAGTCCAGTTCTACAAATTTCAGTTACCGTATGTATGTTGTGTGGTATTTATTTCATTTATCTTAATTGACTGTTGCTAGTTATAAATTTTACCCCGACAATTCAATTCTGGATATAACAATTTAAGTCATCTAAAATTTAATTAAAAATATTCGACATGGCCTGCTTGACACTCCTAACCCTGTGGTAGCGTCCTCGCATCTTGTTCTTGTCCCGTTCAGTGAAACGGACGTGCTTGGGCGGCTACGCGCACGTGCGTGCGGTCGTTCTTGTGGGTATGTTTTTTAATTATAAAATCCTTCATTTTAATTTTTAGAACCCGCCAATAATTTTCGTATTTCAAATTCAAATTTTTGGACCCGACCCGGTCGCAATTCTGGAATATTTTGTATCCCGCCAAATTACGATTATTTAATAATTCATTTTACTTAAATCTAATTTCTTTTACTGGCCTGAATATTTTTTACAACCTAACCAAATCTTGTTAACCCAACGCTATAATTATTAGCACCCTACAAATCTTTCACATTTTATTCCCAACCAATCACCTTCCTCCGTTTCCTTCCCCGGGCCCACAGCTTTCTCTTTCCTTCTCCTTTTTCTCCCTCTCTCTCTCCTCCGCAGCTTCTCTCTCTCTCACTTTCTCCTTCTCTTTCTCTCTCTTCTCTCTTTCTCTCTCTGCGAATAAGGCCAAAACTATCTCTCCTCACTGTTCTTCTCGCTCTCTTTCTCCTCTCGCGAGATTTCCTCTCTCCTCTCGCAATCTCTCTCTCTCTCTCTCTCCGCGTCTTCTCTCTCTCTCCCTCTCGCTTCTTCTTTAAATTTCTTTTCCCATCCTCAAAACAAACAGAACCCATCTCGATAAAACCCTAGCCGCCTTCCTCCTTTCGCCGTGGCCCTCGTGACGACGCCATCACCACCGTTCCACGCCGCTGCTCGCCCTCGTCACTTCCACCTCATCTCCTTCCTCCTTCCTCCTCTCCCCGAGCACCCTGCACGAGCACCGCGCACCCACCTGCATGCCGCTGCACATCGTGGGATCGCCGCCGGCGATCTTGATCCGTTCCCTGGCCTCGCGCACCTTCCTCTGTGAGCATAGCCTCCCTCTCCTCTTCTTCTTTCTTCTCCTTCCTTCCTTCTTCTCTTTTCTTATTCTTTGTGATCTGTGGTTGGTCGCTGTCACTGTAGGCTGTCCGCCGGAGCTCCGTCGACGCAATCGACGATCTCAACCCCTCTACAGATTATCGTGAGCACCCTCTTCTCCATCCTCCTTCCCTTCTTTCTTCTTATTTTCTCTTTTCCATGCATTCTTGAATTTTGTGTGTTCACTGTTGTTGTGTTTGGCCGGAATCCGACCGTGCCGGCGACGTTTCCCGACGATCCAGCGATGAACTCTGACCCGTTTGGTTCCACTGTTTGTCGTTCGGACTTATTCCGTGCACCGTGCGCGCGTCGCGACTTTCCCCGCCGACCCGTAACGTTCCGTTTTCCGTTTCGTGACCCGTCGAGGCAAGTGAAACTTGCTACATGCTATTTTAAACTATTCATATGCTAAATTAATTATTTCCTGTTAAATCCCTAATTAGAATTGATAAAAATGGATTTCAAATTAACCGTATAAGGTTCCGTTACACATTTTATGATTCCGAACTTGAGACTTAATCTTGCATCGAATTATTTATATCTAACAATCACCTGTACATGATATATCACATTTGTCTACTGCTATGGTACTTTTTTTTATCCAGTTTAGCCTATCAGACATTCATGTGCAACTTTAACCGGTCTAATTACAACTGCATTCATTAAACAGATTATACATGTCGTCGCATCCTTGGGACACTCGATATTTATTAACCTATTTCCAACAGTTACATCTATCATTCTGTATTCACATTATGTTGACACTGTCTGTTTAACACAATTGATAACTGTACAGCTAAATAAACAAATCTGCTTTATTGCTTAACTCATTGATTAGATCATGTTGTTGATAACCATGCTTGATTATTTAACCCTGATTATGCTAGCTGATTATGAGCACACCCATGATATCGTTTACACCTTGACATGACTTGCTACATACATATTGATTGACCCGACATGGTACCGTACACTACTTGACCTGACCTGGTGTACCATGACTTGACCCGTTACCTGATCTTGTGTCTAATGCCATCAAACCTGACATGTAGTCCTCACGGACCGTTCCTGTTGTCTATCCAGACAAACTTGCTTACCTGATCCTATGTTGGCATTAGTTCTTGATTACTGAATACCTGACTTGACTTACACATATAACTTGGGGATATGGGGAAATCAATGTTGAAACCTGACATGTAACTCGACAGTGTACTACCTTTACTGATCAGTTTTAGAGGCTAGGCCAGCCTTGGGATGCTGCTGATGACATCATTCATCTGTACATATCTCCTGTTTTAGTGCCTAGCGGCATGTCTCGGACTCAGCCCGAGAATCTGGACCGTGGTCCCGGGTATGCACGGGATACTATTGAGTTACATCGATGATTCATCAGATTGATTTCAAAGACTTTAGAACAGAAAACCTGATAAAACAGTTTAGTTCACCCACTGCACACTACCCTGCACTGCCCTGATTTATATTACTGTTACGCCTGCTTTTCATTCATGTTTATATTTGCATTGCCTGTTACCATGTTTATATTTTATTACTTGATGACACGACGCGCTGACGTCTGGGTTTTGCATGGCCCAGATTCCGTACCTTTGCTGCAGTCCGAAAAGGAGTACTTCAGCCAGCAGGCTGAGCTGTGAGGTGTCAGCAGTAGTTAGTTCTTTTATTTCCTGCATTTTATTCCTGATGTGAGCCCGCATTATGGGACATACATTCCAGTTATTTTGTATTGGATCTTTTGCTTCCGCATTTTATTGTTCTTAACTCATTTTCTCTTGGCTTATGGACATGTATTAGATAGTTTATTTTGTTCTTGATATCTCTACAGCCGTAATGTGACTGTGGATGGATACTTCCTACCCACAGGTAGCATGGTTGGCTATGTCACGTGCCCAATTTAGCGTACTCTGGAAAGCGGGGCGTGACACCTAGCCTTTCACTGCCTTGAGAGGTCGGTATGTTATCGAGAATTCTATTAAGAGTAGGGCCCATTTAGCGAGCCGCCCCGTTAGTATGGCTCTCGACATCAAATATTTGAGAGGATCCACTTTTGATATGAGATGGACCTCATGCGCCAAAGCATAATGCCGATACTTCGTTATAGCGAAGATTAACTCCAGGCAGGGTTTTTCAATAGGGGAGTAGTTGTTTTCTACCCCCAGGAGAACTCGGCTCAAATAGTAGAGGGCTCTCTCTTTCCCTTGGTCGTTCTCCTGTGCCCACAGCGCGTCCAAAGAACCTTCAAGGGAAGTTGTGTACAGAATGAGGGGCATTACCTTGACTAGAGCGGTCAGTACCGGCGGATTCTGCAGTTATTGCTTGATTTCATCGAGTGCACCATGGCATTTACGATCCCAAACGAACGGGGTTCCTTTCTTCATCAGGTGACTGTAGGGACAGCATTTTCCGGAGAGATTGGCTATGAACCGCCGGATATACGCGAGCTTTCCTTGGAGGGACCGCAATTGCTTGAGAGTTCTTGGTGATGGTATTTCCATAATCGCCTTGATCTTTGATAGATCTATTTCGATGCCTCGATGTCGGATGATGAACCTCAGGAATTTGCCCGAGGAAACTCCAAACGCGCATTTGAGAGGGTTCATCTTTATATTGTATTTCCGAAGATGCTGGAACACTATTTTCAAATGCTCCCAGTGTTCCTCATATGATTTGCTTTTCACCACGAGGTCATCGATATCGCATTCGACGATTTAATGTATGAGGTCATCGAAAATCTTCGTCATGGTCCTCTGATAGGTAGCGTCGGCGTTCTTCAGACCGAAAGGCATCACTTTGTAGCAGAATATGCCCAGAGGAGTCCGGAAAGCGGTATGTTTCTGGTCTTCGGGATGCATCTTTATTTGATTGTATCCTGATTAGCCGTCCATGAATGAGAAGACTTCGTGAGTGGACGTGTTATCTATCATCAGCTCAGTAACCGGTACGGGAAAATCGTCCTTCAGACAGGCTTTGTTGAGGTCCCGAAAGTTCACGCAGATGCGCACCGTCACATTTTTCTTCATCACTGAGACAATGTTGGGGATCCAGTCGGGGTATTGAACTTATTGGATGAAGCCGGAGTCGATCAGCTTCTTGACTTCGGCGTTGATGCTCATTTCAATTTCGAGCCGCATTCTTCTTGGTGCTTCTTTAACTGACTTAACATCCGGAGATATCGCCAATTTATGCACAGCTATTTCCGAGTCTAGCCCCGGCATCTCGGAATAGTTCCATTCGAAATAGTCCTTATACTTCATAAGCACGTCTTTTAGTGTAGCCACCTGTTCTTTAGACAGCAGCTCGCTGACGAACGTTGGCCACGGGTCGTTTGCTGTCCCCAAGTCGATTTTCCTTAGGTTGTCCGCGGTAGTATGTATTCTATCTTCCAACTCTTTTGGCGCTGGTGGAAATTCTGAGATCAATTCTTCTTCATCCTCATTTTCGAAGCACCAGGAGAGGTCATCCATATTCTCGGGCACTCCTTCTTCTGACAGCGTTATCACGTGACAGGTACGAGATCGTTTCCAAGACCGATTTTGATCTGGTTCTACTCTCACCGTATACGTTGCTTTTGGTACATGCTTTTGCGGTGGGGCTACCCTCCAACTGTTGGATAAAGCGAATCTGCCGAGTTGAAATTGGTCTTCGACCCAGTTTTTGAAGGTGGAGTAGTCTTCAAGAGGATGTCATATCGCTCGGTGATAGGAGCAATAATCTGGGCGATGAACCTCGTTTGCTTGTTCGGGGTGCTTGGACTCCGGGAGCGTAATCATCTGATTTTTCATGACGAGGTCGAATATCTTTCTTGTCTTGTCTTGAGGGAAGGAATATGCTCGACCCATCTTTTTCGTTAGAGATGGATTCCGGCTGACCTTTTCTTGATCACATGGCCTTTTGGATCCGTTTTGCTGCTGTCGAACGTTTTTTCCGTTCTTTGACTTCTTTTTGCCTCTACATCGGGCCTTTTTCTTGTCTTGGGAATGCATGGCGGGCTGATGGTGAAGGGCATCGTCATCCTCCGTAGCCTGCTGAAGGAGGCGTTGCGTCTTGGATTTCTCGTAAATGGCCATTTCACGGCTGTAGTCGTTCCGAACCTTTTGACTCGCTTCCCTTATTAGCTTGTCCATCTGTTCTTCAAATGACGGACTCGACACTTTTATGGCAGGACCTCGTTCTGGTTCAACGTCGGCGTCTTTTAAAAGAGCATCCTCTTCTTCGCCGAGGTCCTTTATGATATGGCAGCCATGGAACTGCTCCTGTTTCTTGGACTGGACATATCCAAGCCCAATCATTTTCATTTTTCCGTTGGGCAATTTTCGCTGCGTTCTGGGGACGTTCCAAATCCTATTATAGAACTGAGCTTGTCGAGGAGTTTGTTTGAATGGTACGCCTTGGCATCTTAATAACCTTTTTAAGCCCTCGGTGTAATACCCGGGCAGACGAATGGGTTAGAGCCTGTCGAGCGCAGGATCGGCACCGTGCCAGACCTCTCTTTCGACTTTAGTCTCCGTGGATCGATAGAATAGGGTCGCCTTTTGCCCTCTTCGCCTGGGAGGGACGTAGAATGTCTGCAACTCTTGCAAATTATATGTCTCCAGCGCATCAAGC
Organism: Agapanthus africanus; assembly: GCA_030015575.1. Classification (NCBI taxonomy): domain Eukaryota; kingdom Viridiplantae; phylum Streptophyta; class Magnoliopsida; order Asparagales; family Amaryllidaceae; genus Agapanthus; species Agapanthus africanus. The sequence continues at coordinate 978,256,914 of CM057338.1, read as the reverse complement.
TCTCTCTAGTGCTGCCACGGAACCATGGCGATTTGCAAACTCCAGTCTACTCCAACGAAGGTTTGCATCGACGGGCGAACGGAGAATACGGCGTTGATTTCATCTTCGGATTCGATTCCAAAGACCAAAATCGGAGCGGATGGTCCGGGTTTATCATTCCGCTTCTGAGGCTATCCTGAGTAGACTATTTCTTCATCCTCCTCGGTATCGCTTCTAGAGGTAGGAATGGGAGTGACGGTCTTCTGTTTAAGCTCCGGCTTATGACACTTCTCCATGTTTTCGAAGTCTGGCAGGAAATGCTTGGCGTCTTCATATTTTCTGACTTCGTTCACAGAGAATAAGTTTAGGTCTCCCGTCACGGTGTACTCAAGACCATCTTTGAAATACTTCATACACTGATGTTGTGTAGAAGGGATGATATTGTATTCGTGTAACCAAGGCCGACCAAGTAGAGCGTTGTAGCAAGTGCTAGCGTCGATGACATGAAATTTGATGTCTGTAACGAGAAGCCCAAAGCGCAATGTTAGTATCACGGTCCTGAGCGTCTGCGATGACTGCGAATCAAATCTAGAGATAGTGATTTTATCTCGGGCTAAATGCTGAACGCTCATGCAGATTTTTTTTAGCACCCGCACGTTGAGAAGGTTGACAGAGGATTCGTTGTCAACAAGTATTTTTCCTTTTTTGATGTCATGGCAGTATCCAGTGACATATAAAGGACGGTTGTGGTCGCACGTACCAAGGAGAAGATCCCTGTCGTTAAACGTAATGTTAGCCGTATGGACTTCTGCCAGCTCATCTTGCATTTTCTTGGAACTGATCGGGCTCTTGTAACATCTTGACCAAGAAATCCCGTGCTTCTTTAGACAGAAAGAGGGCATCCAGTATGCTTAGTTGTGAGGGTATCTTCCTCAAATGCGCTAGGATATTGTAATCCGCCTTGCTTTTCTTAGGCGGGTCCTTGGTTGTGAGCTCTTTGACGACCCCATCATCGAGAGCAATCTCCTCATGGATTTTCTCCCTCCCCTTGTCTTTTTTGTTCGAACCTTTGCTTGAAGGCCCGAGATTCTTTTCAGGTAACGTACGATTATGCAGCTGAATGTTCCCACGGTTCTTCATCTCCTCCTCTTTTCCTGAGGTAGATTCCTTAAAGAGGGGGACAAGGGCCATTTCTTCGTCAGAATCGCTCCCGAAGGTGAGAACTTGTGATCCCCTAGAATCAACCATGTGACAGTTGTCGGCAGTTCTTTTGCACTCATATATCGTGCTTCTTTGTTCCCGACGAGCCTTGCGCTTCAATCGCTTGATGTGTTGTCGGTGGGCAACGTATCCTTGCCACCAGTTTTTGAAGGCGTTACACTGTTCGGTAGGGTGTGTGATCTTCCGATGACATAAGCAGTAGCTAGGATGCCCATCCGCTTTGTCAAGGTGTATGCTGCCAGGAGTATTTCTTTTAAAAGGTGGCAGCTTCATTCCCATCGACAGGGCCTTAGCGAACCGTTTTCTCTTCTTAAGCCTGCTTTTGTCTACCGCGGGCGTATTTCGATCTAGTTGGAGTGCTTCAACCTTTTTATCCTGTCCCCCAACGTTTGGTTTTTTCGAATATGGACATTCCGCGCTCTCGATCAGCTTTGCTCCTCTGACGGGCCTCGTTCAGCAACATGTCAATCATCTCGTCTGACAGTTCTAAGAGTTCCGGTTCTGGATCTGCCCCCAGTTTCTCTGCATCAGGAGCTTCTTTACCATCTATTGACGAGTGAGAGATCATGTGGCAGCTCGCCACATAATCCTCGGGCCCTTCTGAAGAATCGTCTCCTGCATCAGCGTTATCGTCTTCATTCTCAAGAACATGCTTGAAGAATTCGTCCGATGTAATTGGGGTCCGTGCCCTCTGGTTATATTCTTCCAGTGCATTGATATATTTCTGCAACCTTGTATGGTTGTCATCGGGTTGGACTGGCTTCTTAGCCTTCTTCTTTTTCTTTGAAGACTTCGGAGGCTTAGCCTGAAGGTTTCCGTCATCAACTTTCAGCGTTGGGCGCGGCTTCAGCATCCCCTCAATAATCTCAGGCTCCAGCGGGCTTTTTCACCTAATCGCCGGACATGCTTGAAGGTCCTTCAGCATTCTTTTAGTCTTAGCTGAAAGGGCCACCTCCTATGGGGCTTCCTCTATAAGTGAGCATGAAGCCCCCGGCATGTCCACCTTTTTAGGAGCGTGCGGTTGTGGCGGGTTCACCCTCCAGTTTTCGGACATCGCGAACTTGCCATGTTGGTACTGGTCTTCGATCCAACTTTTAAAGATGTAACAATCTTCGATTGGGTGACCCAATATTCGGTGGTAAGGACAGTAATTGGGGCTGTTAACGTCGCCTGATTGCGTTGGGCGTCTTAGTTCCGGCAGAGTGATGAGCCTGTTGCGCAGCGCTAGCTCCAATAATCTCTTCGTCTTATCCCGAGGGAACGAGTAAGGGCGTCTCATCTTTTCTCTGAGTGATCGTTGTTTATCGTTTTGGTGAGCGACCGGCTTTGTAGGGTTAGCTTAGCACCTTAGCAAGGTTTTGGCAAGCATCAAACATGCTATATTAAAAATTTGGGGTGCTAAACGAACCAACCAAGTAATCGAACTAGAGAATTAGGGTTAACTTTGCATGTAAACAACTTTACATCTAATTGATAGGGATTACAACCTTTGTAGCCCATTCCTTCGCTTCAAAAGCTCCGAGTAGTAGTCCCTTCGCTGCGATCCATGAGCTCCCGAACTCTTGAGAGGCTCCACAAGATGTACGATGCAACCTTGCTTGAAGTCTTCAAAGTCTGTGATGATCTACGTCGAGGAAACACGGACTCAAGCTCACTCTTCACTAATACGGAATTAGTGAAGCTAACACACTAATCTATATGGCTAGTATAGAAGAGGATGATGAAGTAGGAATTTAGCTCACTTTAGTATTTAATTTCTCACTATTTTTTTTCTTGATCTCAAAAACTAGAGAGCAAAAATGAGATGAGGAAGAAGAAGATGAATGAATGAGATAAGCTTAGAAATGCAACCCTTGATTAGTATATGTGAATCCCTAACCCTTGTAGAGAGTTAACCATAGTTATGTGTCATGGTTGGGTTAAAAAATATCTTAAGCAAAATAAAAAGGGTGGACTTTGTCAATGGTTATCAACAAGCTTCATGAAGCTTCCACCATGACTCATTTCCACATTTTTGAATTACTTAAGAATTTAAACCCAAACATTATATGTAGCATGGTATAATTCTCATACATCCTTGTTTCATGTATAACCTAGCATGTCACAATATTATATATCACATATATAATATTTATGTAACAAAATAAAACAATACAATAAACATATATCACATATATGTTAAATGCATCATAAGTGAGAATAATAAATATTTAAGTGAGCATATAATATATATATATACACACACATATTATATATATATATATATATATATATATATAATTTCATCGAATCAACACTTGATCCGATAACCCGGCTATATCACATATAACCGGCCGATATCACATATCGCGAAAATAGAATACGGTATCACATACTCGTATCAATCTCGATCCCGCACATATCACATATGTGCTCCTACTCCGTTTTTCCTGAGCCTGGAAACCTCTATGTAGGACTCTAAAGACTTGTCAATACGCCGGCAGTAGGTGATGATCACATCAAACACCAACAAGCCGCAAGCGGTCAGCTAAACGTAACGGCCACCCGGGTATTGAGCGATCAGAAGATCAACAAGCAAGTCTGCTCTAACTCCTGTAAATCCAATCAGTAACACTACCGTACAGTCCGGTCTCTTCGTCTGATATGTCGCATATCCAGTCTAGGGGTGGTAAACGTCAGACCCCAGTAACTGATAAATCGTGTCGATGTGAGGCTCATAACGGGTCAAGAAACTACTGATAACACTTACCAGTATATCTCCATATCATCCCTGGCCAGGGACTTCAGTTATAGCCAATCGAACACAGTGCAACATCAACCCTAATTCCGGGAGAGACGAAACCCCTCCTATCGCTCATTGCCTCCATGTGATTTAGGACTGTACCCAAAAGCCACCGTTTTACACGTTCTCGTGAACGTGGTAAGGTGGAAATCAAAGCACAGTGGGAATCAGACAAGACTCTATGACGATCTCGGGTCTACAGACTAACCTGCACCAGTGTCACCAGAGAACTGCTATCTGACGATAGGTATAATACAAACAAGGAGTTCTCGGCGTGTCTGTTCAGTGTACCCAGTCTCCACTGAGCACCTGTATACTATCTTTGATGTCACACACCAATAGATGTGGGATCATCCATCGCCCATCATATGGGTCATGATGCGTATACGCTAGTCTATTCTGGAGTATCTCATACCCAACATCCCGAAGAGTCTCTCAAATTGTATTTGGGGAATGGCCTTCGTGAATGGATCCGCAGTGTTGTCCTTTGTGTCTACTCTCCTGACCTCGATCTCCCGGTGATCAACTATCTCCCAGATCAGGTGATACCGCCTCAGAATATGCCTGGATCTATAATAGGGCCTGGGTTCCTTGGCCAAAGCCACAGCTCCATTGTTATCGCAATACAAAGGTATTGGATGCTCGATGGATGGAACCACACCAAGTTCGGTAATGAACTTCTTTATCCAGACAGCCTCTTTGGCAGCATCGTTGGCAGCGATGTATTCAGCCTCCATCGTCGAGTCTGCAACGGTTTCCTGTTTGGAACTCTTCCAACACACCGCCCCTCCATTTAGGGTAAAGACAAATCCCGAGTGCGACTTAGAGTCGTCCTTATCACTTTGAAAGCTCGAATCGGTGAAGGACTCTACCTGGAGTTCTCCGTTACCATACACCAAGAACATTTCTTTAGTCCTTCTCAAGTACTTGAGAATGTTCTTCACAGCTATCTAGTGACTCTCTCCTGGATTTGCTTGATACCTACTCACTACACTTAGTGAGTATACTACATCGGGTCTGGTACATAGCATCGCGTACATAATAGAGCCTACTGCCGAAGCATAGGGTATCCCTTGCATGCGAGTTCTTTCCAAATCTGTCTTAGGAGACATCTCTTTGGAGAGAGTGAGTCCAGAGATCGTGGGTAAGTTCCCACACTTGGATTCTTCCATACTAAAACTCTTTAGTATGGTGTCAATGTACCTGGATTGGGACAATCCCAGTATCCGTTTAGATCTATCTCTATAGATCTTAATCCCCAAGATGCAGGAGGCATCACCTAGATCTTTCATTGAGAATCTTTGTGATAAGAAGAGCTTGACCGAGTGCAGCATAGGAACATCATTTTCTATCAAGAGTATGTCATCCACGTATAATACGAGGAAAACAACCTTACTCTCTGCAACCTTCTTGTAAATATAAGGTTCATCTACATTCTTGATGAAGTCAAACTCTTTGACTACCACATCAAAGCAGATGTTCCAACTCCGCGATGCCTGCCGTTCCCCTCCGAAAGACGCGGCGGAGACGCGGCGGGCGTCTTGCCTGAAATTCAGTGCAGATGCTAATTGGTGCTATCCGTCCACCTCTCCGAAGATGCCAAGTTGATTTATGGCACCATGTATTAAAGGTTTAAACGGATGCGGCCGATGTAGCAGACTTCGTCAGATTCTCAGATTCCCCCTCGTATGAGGGGTTTTTGATTGTGGGGACGCTCTTCCCTGCAGGCGGAAGCCCCTACAGTTAATTACGCTACCGCATCGCGGTAACAACTTTCTCCTTCTCCATATGGTCACTTCGTGTCGTGTTTGTTTGTTTTGTGTTTGGTTGCCCGTGGATTGTATACGGAGACTAATTTGTGCTGTCGCCCGTAAGACGTGGATTAGTCCAATCCGTATCTTTCTTAGATTTGGGTTTGGGGGTGTGTGTGTTTAAGGATACATTAGCCTTATTTGAGGCTAAGATCAACTTAAACGTTCGTTAAGGACACGTTAGTCTAATTTTAGACTAAGATCGACTTAACGGGATCGTTTTAGATCCGACAAGAGAGCAATTGGGGGCTCTATTGTTTAGCTTAGTGACGTTGCGGTCGATAAGTAGTTTAAGGACATTGCGGTCCAATATTAGTTTTAAGACATCACGGTCGAGGTTAAGGACATCATAGTCCATGAGCTTAAGGACCTCACAGTCCGATGTTAGTTTTAAGACATCACGGTCAAGGTTAAGGATGTCATAGTCCGTGAGCTTAAGGACCTCACAGTCCGATGTTAGTTTTAAGACATCACGGTCGAGGTTAAGGACATCATAGTCCGGTATTAGTTTTAAAACATCACGGTCGAGATTAAGGACATCATAGTCCATGAGTTTAAGGATCCCACAGTCCGTTGTTAGTTTTAAGACATCGCGGTCAAGGTTAAGAACATCATAGTCCATAGATTTAAGGACCCCACAGTCCGTAACAGTGTGTGGTTGTCGGGACCCGTCACCTCTCTGACGACGTTGAAGGATTACAACGACAGATGTCAGAGGAGTAAAGAGATGTACCCTCGAACCGGGTGTAAATTGATTGGGAGAGCGGTTGTGCTCGGTTCAATTTAAATTGAGGGCTTATGGTCAGAGTTGGGCTAAGCCATTTGAAAATGTTCAACATTTTATTCATGTTTTGCCTATTAGGCTTTTGCTTGGGCTCTGCCCTTTTACAATGCATAGCATTGGGCCCTGTATTTAAATGCATAGCATTTATATTTGGTCTATCAGACCTTTACTTGGGCTCTGCCCTTTTAAATAATGCATAGCATTTTAGTGGTCTGATAGTGCGCCACGTGGCTTGTCAGGCGCTTTGCGCCAATTAAATAGCGCAAGGCGCTAGTGCATGTGGAGGTGACACGTGTCACGCTATGCGCTAAGCGCAAGTCTGTTATCGCACTACGCTGCGCCAGTGCGCTGCGCCAGTGAATGACACGTGGCGCGCTCTGGTGCAGTGTGCCATCCCAAGAGCGCAGTGCGCTGTATTTAAAAGCGCAAAGCGCAGATTGTTCTGTGATTGACACGTGTCGCTCTCTGACGCAATGCGCCAATCCAAGGAGCGCAAAGGCGCATTTCAAAAGTGCAAGGCACTGTCCAATAGCGCAGAGCGCATCTTGATCCAATTCAGATCAAAGAAACAAGTTTTTCTTGTTCTCATGAAAGAGGTTCTACCTCAAGATTTAAGAACCAATGGTTCTTATTCTTATCAAAAGGCTGTGCCTTTATATAGATCAAATGATCCGTGAAGTAATACTTCTTTAAAAAAAAAATTATGATTAGATCTTTCTGATCTTTTTCTTTTTATTGAAGATCTTGATCTTGTTCTTAGATCTTTGATCTTTTTAGAAGAGATTCTTCTTTTTTAATGAGGTATTTCCATCTCTGTTCTTCAAGAATCAGATTCTTTACCTTCAAAGATGAAGAAGATGATCTTCTTTCTTCAAAGGCTTGTCTTTCAAATTTTTCAGAGGGTTCTCTCTTTTCTGTATGTCTATATCTTTTCTTTTTCTTTTTAGAAAGAAGGATCATTGGTCGTTGGGACCCACCACCTCTCCGACGACACTGAGAGATTACAGTGCCATATATCGAAGGTATGGAGGGATGTACCCTTTGAACCATGTCTCACTCATTAGGAGGGAAGAACATGCTGGAGCTTAAGCTTCTCGCTGCTGAAAAAAGCTTCTTTGCGTTCGCGCACGTGTGTCGCACGTGTTGGGCGCTCATATTTGCACGTAGCGCACATGGAGCTTGCGCATATGCGCATTATGGGGGGAGCAAGCTCCTATGGAGAACGAGTCTCCTTTTAATATTATTGAATATTCTCATGTTGTGCGCACGTGCGTTGCACGTGGTGCGCGCGTGGCGGGCACACGTGCGTTGCACGTAGCGCACATGCGCATTATGAGGAGAAGCAGGGCTTCTATATATGGAGAACTAAGCTCCTATGGAGAACTAAGCTCCTTTTAATATTATTAAATGTTCTCATATGGTGCGCACGTGCGTTGCACGTGGTGCGCGCATGGCTGGCACCATGTGCGTTGCATGTAGCGCACATGCGCATTATGAAGAGAAGCAGGGCTTCTATATATGGAGAACTAAGCTCCTTTGAGTATTAAATCTTTTGAGGATTGAACTCTACCCTTTCTAAGAGGTATCCCCTCTTATTTATATGGGAGTTGTAGAGAAGCCATCTCTTCTTTTCCCGATGTGGGACTAAAAATGCATTCCCATGTAGTAGAGCATTATTTTAGATTACATGTGCATAGCACATTTGCTCTTAACTTTTGATCTCGGATGAATTATGAGGCCCATAATATATCAAATCGAAGGATTTTTCGAAACACTTTCGATATCATCAAAGTTTAGCTATTTCTCATTCCGGAGTTTGTCAAAATACAGCTCGGAAAATACTGGTTCGCATCTTCTTCCTTAGATCACATGTGTATAGACATTTGCTCTTAACTTTTGATCTCGGATGAATTGTGAGGCCCATAATATATCAAATCGAAGATTTTTTCGAGATGCTTTCAATACCATCAGAATTTAGCTGTTTCTCATTCCGGAGTTTGTCAAATACAGCTCGGAAAATACTGGTTCGCATCTTCTTCCTTAGATCACATGTGCATAGACATTTGCTCATAACTTTTGATCCCGGATGAATTATGAGGCCTATAATATATCAAATCGAAGGTTTTTTTGAGATGCTTTCAATACCATTAGAATTTAGCTGTTTCTCATTCCAGAGTTTGTCAAAATACAGCCCGGAAAATACAGGTTCACATTTTCTTAAGCGTATCGCTGCCATTTGATGCCTTGGGCTCTTTTGTGCAGAAATTTTTGGCGGGAACACCTGCTTTAACCCGTAGATGGATTTAATGAGCTTGCAAATCTTTCCGCTGCTCTCACTATCTACGAAGCCCTCTGGATGAATCATGTACACGCACTGCTCTAAATCACCATTTAGAAAGGCGGTCTTAACATCCATTTTCCAGATTTCGTAGTCATGGTATGCAGCAATGGCAAGTAAAATCCGGATGGACTTAAGCATAGCTACTGGAGAAAAGATTTCGTCATAATCCACACCTGGTCATTGACGAAAACCCTTTGCAACAAGTATAGCTTTGAAAGTCTCAACTTTTCCATCTATACCAAGTTTCTTCTTAAAGATCCATTTGCTACCAATGGGTTTTGCCCTTTCAGAAGCAACTTACAAAGTCCATACTTTGTTGGTGTACATGGATTCCATCTCAGATCGCATTGCATCCATCCACTTCACAGAGTCCCCACTCGTGATGGCCTGCTCGAAACTAGTCGGGTTATCATCTTCCTTGATGCAATCCTCGCTCCCACCGTCTATGAGAAAACCGTAGTATCTCTCAGGTGGATAAGGAATCCTACTAGATAGGCAGAGAGGCTGGGGTTCGTCGGGAAGTACTGAATCCTCTGGTTCCACCAAATCTTCTGTTGCAGTTTGTGTAGCTGGAACTTCTTCCAATTCTACCTCATTGCCACTAATTTGTTTCATAAGAAAACCCTTTTATAAGAAGGTGGCATGTCGAGAAACAAACACTTTTTGTTCCTCGGAGTGGTAGAAGATATACCCTTGCGAGTTCTTGGGATATCCTACAAACGTGCACAGGACAGACCTTGCCTCGAGTTTGTCCGGATTGTGCCTTTTGACATAGGCCGGACAACCCCATATCTTAACATAATTAAGAGATGGTCTCTTCCCCTTCCATATCTCATATGGAGTGGTAGGCACTGATTTGGTAGGAACCATATTCAATAGGTGTATAACTGTCTCAAGTGCATACCTCCAAAAGGAAATAGGCAACTCAGCAGTGCTCATCATAGAGCGCACCATATCAAATAGGGTGCGATTCCTCCGCTCCGATACATCGTTGTGATGTGGTGTATAGGGAGGAGTAAGCTGAGAGAGAATCCCATTCTCTTTTAGATAGTCCAGGAACCCATTGCTTAAGCATTCTCCTCCTCGATCAGATCGAAGGATCTTAATACTTTTACCCGTTTGGTTCTCGACTTCGTGCTTATATTCTCTGAATTTCTCAAAAGCTTCTGACTTGTGTTTCAACAGGAACACATGTCCGTATCTTGAGAGATCGTCAGTGAATGTAATGAAGTATGAGGAACCATTCCTAACATGTGTAGACATGAGACCGCATACATCACTATGTATCAGTCCCAAGAGTTCCGTAACTCTTTCTCCGTGTCCACTAAACGGAGTTTTGGTCATCTTGCCTTTGAGACATGAATGTCAAGTTTCATAAGATGATAATTCGAACGTATTCAAATATCCATCTTTATGTAACTTAGCTAGTCGTGTCGCATTGATATGACCTAGTCTACAATGCCACAAGAAGGATTCGTTCATTTCTGAACTCTTCCTCTTGTATGTGTTTTGTATATTAAGAACTGTGGTTTGATTCAGAATGTATATGCCATTATGTAACGAGCATGATCCAATCAACTTTTGATTCAGGAAGATGTTCATAAGATCATCCTGTATTAGAAAATTATATCCTTCTTTACTTAATAAAGAAACTGATATAATGTTGCATATCATGTTCGATATGTAATAGCATTCGTTCAGAATCAATGTATTACCACTTGGTAATACAAGGTGATATTCGCCAACTGCTTTGGCTGCAACATTTGCACCATTCCCTGCTTTTATGGAATGATCACCCATTCCCAGTTCTCTACCTTTTCTTAGCCCATGCAACATATTGCATATGTGGGACCTTGATCCGGTATCTAATGCCCAGGACGCGGAGTGAACAGAGAAACAGTTCTCGGTAACTAACACACCCGAAGAAGATGCATCAGTATGCTCGTTCTTCGTATGGGTGGCGTGGGATTCCGGATATTCTCCTATTTCATATTCAGTCTTATAACAGTTATAAGACAGAACGGAACCAACGTTCCCCTGCTCAGTATAACAAGCAGGTTCAGTCAATACATCAATATTATTATCTTGATTAAGGCCTGACATGGTCGCTACCTGGAGAGAGAGAGAAGGAAACACTTTAACGTATGCTCTTGCAAGATTAGATTGGTTATTATCTTATCTAATCAGGATGACTCCCACTGTTTTTTCATCAAATCTTCCTTTAAACCCAAAAGGTAAGACTAGCCGGGATTAATTACACCTTACAAGTTCGCCAATCTTTCAGCCAGGTCAGTGTTGGTACTTTGAGGGAGGTTCCCCGTGCTTTCGCACGGACCTAATTAAGATAACCTCGTTTTCCCAGAGGCATAACCCCGTTAACACCTTTCTAGACACCTACTTGATCGGCTAATTGTCATGTGTAGACGTCATCCAGGAGTAACTCTTACTCGCAGTGGGTATCGGGATCCAACTATCTCATAGAGGATATGCAATCTCATTACAAATTTCAACACTTGAAATTCCCGATAATCTTTTTACCCCCAGCGTGCTATGACCTTGACGAATGCCAAACAACCCATAGTCCGCTAGTCAAGTTCAACCCGTACATTTCTTGATTGAATTAAACCCACCCGCACGACCCTTGACGAAAGCCAAACAACGCCGTACGAGTACCCTAATCCAATCGCATCATATGCAGCAGATATGAAGTAAATAGCTACCGCACACTACGCCTTGACGAAAGCTAAACTACCGTAGCACGAATATTAAATAATACTTATCTGAAATGACGGAGGGCTACGCAGGTTTTTAAGAAAACCATGAGCGTAATGAACTTGAAATCGTTGTAGAAACAAGAGATTTTGAAAAGGAGTGTTTTTGAGGCTTTTATTAGTTTCGCTAAAGAGGTCACTCCCTGTGAAGGGATCTCGGCTCTTTCCTTATCGAATAAGGTGTTGGATATTCTACAAGGAATACCACTATGCAAAGCAAGAACTATAGAAGCAATCAAAAACATAACCGAGTGATTTATAACATCTGCTAGTTTCTATAAAGAGGTCACTCCCGGTGAAGAGATCTCGGCTCTTTCTTTATCGAATAAGGTGCTGGATATTCTACAAGGAATACCGTTATGCAAAGCAAAAAATAGAGCTACCCTTTTTGAAAATTTGATTCTACAACATCTTTTAGGTTTCTTTTCTTTTCATTAATCTCATTAATGAATTCCCATCATTTATGCTTCCTGAGCATCACAGAAGAAACAAAAGCAATAATATTTATATATCATATATATATATAGTATAAGCATTCGTCTTACGCATATAAAATGATCACATCACAGAATATCAGCAGCAGAAGAATCACATATGAAATATTGGATATACTCGGAATTCCGTGTTTTATTTAAGCCAGTAAAAATACGGATTCCACGGTCGTGATGAATAGCCAAACCCACATCCCTATACCCCTACGAGAGCGGCAAGCAACCCTACCAATTCTAGAGTTAGGAGACTCGGATTCGACTCCTCGAGTTGGTCTCCCAGTGGACTCTAGGACCCGGTTACTTGTGCTCCCTGCCTTGGGTCTATCGTAATGCGGAAAAGTAAATAATATACAACAATGGTGACATCATTCTCAACCCGGAAGTGCCCCAATAAAAGAATATTACATACACTGAATTTTACATGAATGAAAATAAAAACTCTCATCTCACATAAAAAAAACCGGCTATTCCTAACACGACGATCCAATATAACATATCACAGCAACACATAACATCACATGTCATCAACGTAAGTAAATATACGTATCCTAATTGTCGTTGATGTATAGCAACGAAACCGGCGATACACCACATATTACACTTACGGTCACAGAAAAGAAAATGATAAACTACAACAGTTGGAATCCACAGTTACCTTAGACATCATAAACCCAAAATATCACATATTACGGATTTCATGCCTAACTATATGAATTCCACATATTGTATCATATTACAGAAAGCTAGACGACGTTTAAACAATTCGATCGAATCAACGAATGCCTAAAATTCCTAGAGAGCTCAACATTTGAGCACAGTTAAAGTTAACCAGAGACATGCCATAGTTCCTACGGACCTACAGCTGAAGGGCCCGACCCAAGCCTCTCAAGTGGCGCAGCAGATCCACTGCCAAAAACATGTTTTGGCCGCGGATCCACGGTCACTTAGATGAGTTAGGGTTTCGTTCTTCAGATGTGTCCATAGAATTCCCTCCATGATTTTCTGAATATTTTTAACATGAAAAAATCCAACTTTTTGAAAAATTTCCATAGAGGGGGTCCTTTAGGGTTTTCGGAGTTTCGATCGAACTTTAAACTTCGTCTAGACAACGCCTAATGCTCTAGCTTGGTTCTGATACCACTGTAGGGTTAGCTTAGCACCTTAGCAAGGTTTTGGTAAGCATCAAACATGCTATATTAAAAATTTAGGGTGCTAAATGAACCAACCAAGTAATCGAACTAGAGAATTATGGTTAACTTTGCATGTAAACAACTTTACATCTAATTGATAGGGATTACAACCTTTGTAGTCTGATCCGTCGGTTCAAAAGCTCCGAGTGGTAGTCCCTTCGCTGCGATTCATGAGCTCCCGAACTCTTGAGAGGCTCCACAAGATGTACGATACATCCTTACTTGAAGTCTTCAAAGTCTGTGGTGATCTACGTCGAGGAAACACGGACTCAAGCTCACTCTTCACTAATACGGAATTAGTGAAACTAACACACTAATCTATATGGATAGTATAGAAGAGGATGATGAAGTAGGAATTTAGCTCACTTTAGTATTTAATTTCTCACTATTTTTCTTCTTGATCTCAAAAACTAGAGAGCAAAAATGAGATGAGGAAGAAGAAGATGAATGAATGAGATAAGATTAGAAATACAACCCTTGGTTAGTATATGTGAATCCCAAACCCTTGTAGAGTGTTAACCATGGCTATGTGTCATGGTTGGGTTAAAAAATATCTTAAGCAAAACAAAAAGGGTGGACTTTGTCAATGGTTATCAACAAGCTTTATGAAGCTTCCACCATGACTCATGTCCACATTTTTGAATTACTTAAGAATTTAAACCCAAACATTATATGTAGCATGGTATAATTCTCATACATCCTTATTGCATGTATAACCTAGCATGTCACAATATTATATATCACATATATAATATTTATGTAACAAAAGAAAACAATACAATAAACATATATCACATATATGTTAAATATATCTTAAGTGAGAATAATAAATATTTAAGTGAGCATATAATATATATATATATACACATATTATATATATATATATATATATATATATATATATATATATATATATATATATTATTTCATCGAATCAACACTTGATCCGATAACCCGGCTATATCACATATAACCGGCCGATATCACATATCGCGAAAATAGAATACGGTATCACATACTCGTATCAATCTCGATCCCGCACATATCACATATGTGCTCCTTCTCCATTTTGCCTGAGCCTAGAAACCTCTATGTAGAACACTAAAGACTCGTCAATACGCCGGCAGTAGGTGATGATCACATCAAACACCAATAAGCCGCAAGCGGTCAGCTAAACGTAACGGCCACCCGGGTATTGAGCGATCAGAAGATCAACAAGCAAGTCTGCTCTAACTCCTGTAAATCCAATCAGTAACACTACCGTACAGTCCGGTCTCTTCGTCTGATATGTTGCATATCCAGTCTAGGGGTGGTAAACGTCAGACCCCAGTAACCGATAAGTCGTGTCGATGTGAGGCTCATAACGGATCGAAAAACTACTGATAACACTTACTGGTATATCTCCATATCAGCCCTGGCCAGGGACTTCAGTTATAGTCAATCGAACACAGCGCAGCATCAACCCCAATACCGGGAGAGACGAAACCCTTCTTATCGCTCATTGCCTCCATGTGATTCGGGACTGTACCCAAAAGCCACCGTTTTACACGTTCTCATGAATGTGGTAAGGTGGAAATCAAAGCACAGTGGGAATCACGCAAGACTCTATGACGATCTCGGGTTTACAGACTAACTTGTACCAGTGTCACCAGAGAACTGCTATCTGACGATAGGTATAATACAAACAAGGAGTTCTCGGTGAGTCCGTTCAGTGTACCCAATCTCCACTGAGCACCTGTATACCATCTTTGATGTCATACACCAATGGATGTGGGATCATCCATCGCCCATCATATGGGTCATGATGCGTATACGCTAGTCTACTCTGGAGTATCGATGCCCTGTCTCGATACACCCTCGACTAGGAATAACTATAGGATGTACTTATAGACTACCCTGGCCCCACTAGTATGGTCTGCATCATAGTCCTAGTAGTCAAGTACATATCCTAAGGGCTTTATCAACATGTGAGAGCAAGACAGTAAACCAATACAATTCAACATGTTAAGACAAAGATCAACCAGATAGCATACTATCATATCGAGCAAGAAAGTCCTCTCTGTTTCCCCTAATCAGAGCAAAGCTCTGTTTTGAAATTCAAAATTCAAAAATTGAAGCAACTCTTCAGATCCAGCGCTAGCCGCGCTGCGCGCCACTGTTCCCCTCCGAATGGCGGCGCGACTGGGCGTCTCGCCTGAGATTCGGGACATATGCTAATTGGTGCTATCCGTCCACCTCTCCGAAGATGCCAAGTTGATTTATGGCACCATGCATCGAAGGTTTAGACGGATGCGTCCGATGTAGCAGACTTCGTCAGATTCCCCCTCGCTTGAGGGGTTTTTGATTATAGGGACGCTCTTCCCTGCAGGCGCAAGCCCCTGCAGTTAATTACGCTACCGCATTGCGGTAACCACTTTCTCCTTCTCCAGATGGTCACTTCGTGTCGTGTGTGTTTGTTTTGTGTTTAGTTGCCCGTGGATTGTATACGGAGACTGAGTTATGTCGTCGCCCGTAGGGCGTGGACTAGTCCAAATCCGTATTATTTAGATTTGGGTTTGGGGGTTTGGGTTTAAGGATACGTTAGCCTCATTTGAGCCTAAGATCGACTTAAACGTTTGTTAAGGATACGTTAGTCTAGTTTTTTAGACTAAGATCAACTTAACGGGATCGTTTAGATCCAACAAGAGAGCAATAAAAGGGGGCTCTGTTGTTTAGTTTAGTGACGTTGCAGTCGGTAGGTAGTTTAAGGACATTGCGGTCCATGGGTAGTTTAAGGACATTGCGGTCCATGGGTAGTTTAAGGACATTGCGGTCCAATGTTTGTTTTAAGACATCTCGGTCAAGATTAAGGACCTCATAGTCTGTGGATTTAAGGACTCCACAGTCCAAAGTTAGTTTTAAGACATCTCGGTCAAGGTTAAGGACGTCATAGTCCATGGGTTTAAGGACCCCACAGTCCACAGTTAGTTTTAAGACATCTCGGTCAAGGTTAAGGACCTCATAGTCCATGAGTTTAAGGACCCCACAGTCCATAGTTAGTTTTAAGACATCTCGGTCAAGATTAAGGACCTCATAGTCCATGAGTTTAAGGACCCCACAGTCCGTGTCAATGTGTGGTCATCGGGACCCGTCACCTCTTTGAAGACGTTGAGGAATTACAATGCCAAGTATCAAAGGAGTGAAGAGATGTACCCTTGAGCCGGGGTGGATTAAATAGTCTTTGGCCCAATTTGGGATCAAGACCAATTAATTATGTTATGAGACCATTAGCCCAGTTAAGTCTGAACTGAGGACTTATGGCCATCTTGGGCTAAGTCCAATCATGTCTGGAATATTGGCTTCCTGTTGGTCCATTGAAGGAGAGGCTTTGCCTCTGGCCATTTAGCCAATTGGGCCAATGCCTAGTGTTAAACACTAAAGACCAATCAGTGTTGAACACTGGGAATGAGATTGACAAGTTAGTGTTTAACACTAAAAGATAGTTGGTGTTAAACACCAGCAACAGGGCTTTCAAATTAGTGTTAAACACTAAAACAGATCAGTGTTAAACACTGGCAACAGAGATCTCAAATTAGTGTTAAACACTAAGGTAATCAGTGTTGAACACTGCAAATAAAGTTCTTTGATTAGTGTTGAACACTAAGGCCCAACAGTGTTTTAACACTGGATTCAGGGGTTCCAATTTAGCGTTAGACGCTAAGGCAAGAGGGGTCACGTGGTAGCACGTGAGGGCGCCCTCCCTTCATTTGTTCTGCTGAGAATATCGCATCTTTTGGAGCATCACGTGCCATCACGTGACGGGTGTTTAAATGGAGTATGTTAAAGCCTCTGCCAAGGGTCACGTGGGTCACGTGAGGCACGTGAGGCACTGCCTCAAAGGGGCTTTTTTATAGATCTTTTTGGGGGTCACGTGGTGACACGTGACCCTGCCTCTATGTATGTTTTAAAAGATCTGTTAATCCCTTTCAGGAATTAAATTCCTCGTAGGGTTGAACCCTGACAATAATTTCAGAGGAATTAAATTCCTACTTCCTTTTGAAGATTTATATTCTGGGATAGAGTTGAACTCTGAATTTTCTGTAGGAATTAAATTCCTCATATATGTGAAGAACTGAATAGGGTTAAACCCTAATAAAAGCTTTAAGGAATTAAACTCCCACTCTCTGTTAAAGGATTATTCTGGGGAATGAGATTAAGGGAATTAAATTCCTATTGTTTTAACAGAACTAAGTTCTTAACTAGGGTTAAACCCTGATTCTGTTCATTCTGAAGGAATTAAATTCCCATAACACAGGGTCGAACCCTAATTTTATTTTAAAGGAATTAAATTCCTATCGTTCTGTGAGAATTAAATTCTCATGCTTCCATTCCCTCTCTATGCTTTGGATCTGCATGGCAGGATCTCAACCCATTGAGAATTAAATTCTCAACTCAAGGGGAGATGTGCACTTTACAGATCCTCCACCAAAGAGAGAACTATGTTCTTCTGATTTTATATCAGAGTTAAACTCTGTTAAGAATTAAATTCTCTTTTTCTTTCAAAAAGCCTTCCCTTTCTTACCTAGGGTTTTCTTTTGCAGAAGATCCCGATTTCTCAAAAGTATCAAGGCTCTCCTCTGTTTTTATGCCTCGATTCCTTTTTGCCTCTTTTTCTCTCTCTCTCTCTATCTCTATCTATCCCTCGCTGTGTCTCTTGGCTCCTATTTATAGGAGAAGCAGCCGAATCAATTAGTTTTGGTGAATCTTTCATTGAGAGATTTGATTTGTATTCACCATTTGTTTTGGACCTTTGGATTATTAGGTGAATTTTATTCACCATTGGATTTTAAATCCAGAGATTCTCTTTTATTATTTCGGTTAGATTTAAAGGGGAAATCTTTCCAAATTCGAGATTTTCCCATAGATAGATGGTATTTAATCACCTTTAAATCTTTAATTCAATCGGTTGCTTATAATCTTTTTCCTTTGGAAAGATTTGAATGATCTCTCCTCAGAATTTGATTCTGTTAAAAGATAGGCTTTGAAAGCCGGTCACGTGTAGCCACGTGACCCTTGGTCACGTGTGGGCACGTGACCCCCTTGGAACGAGCTTTCTTCTTTCTTTCTGCGTTCTGTCTTCTGGTCGCTGCTTAGCTGTCACGTGCCACCATGTGACCCCTGGTCACGTGTGAGCACGTGACCCTCGTCTGGCGCCTTTTTCTTGATTCAATCAGGGAATTGAGTCTGCTGCTTTTGAATGTCACGTGCCAACACGTGACCCTGGTCACGTGGGAGCACGTGACCCTTTCTGAAGCCCTTTTCTTTGATGTAGTTGGGAAACTGAATTTGCCTTGCCGATGCTTTTAGATGTCACGTGCCAACACGTGACTGCTGGTCACGTGTAAGCACGTGACCCTTTTCTGAAGCCTTTTCCGTAGGCTTTCCTGATTTTAAATCAGGAAACAAATGCCCCCACAGCGTTGTTCTCACGTGTCCGCACATGAGTGCAACGCTGTCACCTTTTGTGACCGTTGGATTCCTTTAGGGATTTGGGGAGATGAAACGTTTCCATCACTTCCTATAAATACCCGTGTCTCTTCAGAAGAGCCTTCACTTTGCTCATCTTCTTATTTTGAGAACTTTTTCCCTTGAGAATTTAATTCTCGCTTCCAGAGCTTAGTTCTCTGTCTTGAAACAATCTTCAGAGTTTAACTCTGTTCAAGTGACCCTTTTCCTCAGGTAATGTTCTTGGACAAATAGTAAACTTTCATATTCCTTTGGATTTTAAATCCAAAACAAGGGTTCTTACCCTTTTCCAACATAAACCCATGAAACCAATTAATCTTCAGCAGTAAATCTCTTTTAGGGTTCATCTGATCTTCCAAGGAGATGACGATGACAGTTCGAATCCATGGAGTTTAACTCCGTTCATAGAGAAGGCTTTTTGGGGAATTTAATTCCTTTTTCTAAAAGGAATTCAATTCCTATGAAGAACTAAGTTCTTCCTCATAGGGGCTTCTTAGGGTCTCCTTACCCTAGGTTGTCATTTTGTGATTAGTGAAGAAAGAAAAGGGTTTGTAATAAATCGTCCTGATTTTTATTTCAGGTATCATGGACGCTCATTTGTATAATCTCAACGAAATCATTTCCTACGGGAATATCCGTGCCCTGGGCCGTAGTCAGAATCAGGAGTTCACCAACGCTCAGTGTGCTGAGATTATGAGCCACTTTGACGAGTACAACCATCGGCTACTCCCCCGTCGCTCTTCTCTTCTAAGGCTCATCGTACTGGCGATTTGGGAGGCGCTTCCTCTCTTCTGCGCCGGTGTGCCACTCAGGGCATTGGACGTTGCCGAGGATAAGATACATTCGGTGTATCTGATGAGTCTGATCTCGAAGAGAAGGCGTGACAACCTCATTGATCTTTTGCACCAGGCGTTTCAGCAGTCGGCCATTCTTGCCGCCTACCGGAGGGTGGAGGACATCCGCGAGGACCCCGATGCTTGTGATCGCGAGAGAAAACATACTTGGGCGGTTCGGAATGCTTGGAGGATCTTGGACAAGGTCAAGCTTGAGTTTCTCAATCCGTGCCCCGCGCCTGAGGTCTTGCCGTTGTAATCGTTTTCTTTTCATTTTGTATGAACCTTTTTAAAGCATGAATGATAAACTTATCGTGTCCTTTTGTGTTTGCGTGCCCCCCCTTTTTGGAATTTTTTCATTCATCATTTTTTTTATTGTTGCTGTTGATGTGTTTAGCGTGCAAGGCATTGTTTCACTTTTTAGTACGCACCAAGCATGGTGCTCACGTGCCACACACGTGAGGGGTCTTTTATGGGGCTATTCAATTTTCCATGCCATATTTCTGTGTATGGCATTGGATGCAGAGAAGGCGCCTTGGAAATCGCTCCTTTTCCTGATTTCTAATGTCTTCCCTTTTTTGGGCCTTGGAAGGGTTCCATCATGCAATTTTCTTTCGCGCGCAGCATTTAATGCTCCCCTTTATAGTCTTGAGGCCATAGCCTATTTCCTCTTCACAGAGAAATTTATTCCCATATTGACGTGATTTAATTTGAGAAGTAGCTGAGTGGCATGGCCTACAACCGTCCACACGCTCGTCGACAGCCATGGGAAGTGCCTATCGAGGAGATGATCCCCCGCTTTGCTGCTCGGTTGGTGGATCCACTCCTTACCGACGACGAATGCGACTCAGCAATGTATGAACTCTCGATTCGTAGGGGGTCCCCCCTCCCGATGGGTTCCCTCTGGCTCCGGATGATTCTCACGGCCGTGCTTGCCGACATCCCTCCTCACCCGGCAGATATGACCCTGGCGATGCTTGACGCGGCTGAAGAAAAGCTCGAGGGCTTTCATGAAGCGCGCCTGATTACTCAGGCTTTGAAGGATTGCTCAATTCATTTGCTGAGCCAGATAAAGGCCCGGCGAGCTATTATGTCTGCTTTTGCGGACGAACACGGCGCCAATCGATGGGGAGCGACTCCTCGTAAGAACCGTCGCTTTGATGTGCTGGAGAAAGCAGAGAGAGAGATGGAGAATTTTGTCCTCTGCTTCATTAACCCCTGTGCCATTGATCCCGTGTTTGGTGACCTTTTCCCGTTAGCGTAGAACATTTTTAAATTAGTCCCTCCTTTTTTATGCTTTATGCCGAACTTCCATGTAGGCTTGGTACTAGTATGTATGTTTTTGCTTGCATAAATAAACTTTGTATTCTTCTTATGAGAACTTTCTTTGGTTGCAAATGCTATCATCACTTTCATGCGTATCAGACCTTTTTGGGCATTATGAATGTTCATACGATTGCAAATGCTATTATTATTTCTTGAATACTCATATGATTGCGAATGCATGCTTGAAATACGTCGGAAATTTTTCTTCTTGCTGTTCACATCAGGTGATGTGAGCGCGTTTTAGATCAATTATTCCCGTCGACCGGAAGCCCATTTATACGGTCTTGTAAATGTCTTGTTTCCAAGGCTGCGGTCACGAAAGCGAGCTTACGTGGCCTGATAGAGCGACACGTAGCGAACATATTGTTGTGCGAGAAAAGGGCTCGGCCGTAAATTTTCGGAGAGGGAGCTTGCTTCCAAGGCGCTGAGCGAGCTTCGCGCCACTCTTACCGCCAAGGCCAACAAAACGTATGAACTCTGGTGGGTGCTTCAGGAGTCCATCAAAGAGGTGGTGGCTCTCGACAAAGCTGTCGCGTTCACTCGTGAGAGGGTCGAGGCTCATAAAGCCACCGAGAAAGAGCTCGAAGCTCGGCTTGCTTCGTATCAGGCTCAGCAAGCTCAGGCGGAGGCTCGTCTTCTGGAGATCTTGCGTCATGAAGACGTGGCTCAGCAACAAAACGATGAGCTGGTAAAATTACTACACCGCCGGCCGGCTTGAGGACTTGTATCTTTTCCCCTTTTTGTACATACTCATGGATGAGAGTATCTTTCTTTTTTGTTTCTTTCATGAATTGTACTTTGTATCCATTTTGGTTTATGAATAAAAGATACATTTTTCTTCTCAATAGTGTGTCCCCTTTTTATTGAATGTATTCTGCGGATATTCTATCTTGATCTCCTTGCAGGACAGCGATGGCTCAGGATTCAGGGTTAAGATCTGCTTCCTAAGACTTTTGCATTTTATGAGCCACGAGGGTCTCATAAAGAGTTTTTCTCCCTACAGGTCGAGAGGATCCCATAGGTGTAAGTTCTTCTTAAGAATCGTGAGGATTCTTAAGCGGGTTTTCCCTTGAGAGTCGTAAGGATCTCACAAGAGAGTTTTTGTCACGCCCCGCTTCCCAAAATACGGAAAACGAGGGATGACTAGGCCAGCCATGCTCCTACGGTCAAGGAATCATCCCGCCGTAGTCACACTTCGGCTTCTAGCACTACATGGTAATCAGTAAATAAGCACAATATTAAAGGAATCACATCACTAATTTATTACATTAAAATTTCATTGTTCACAGATTACAGATGATAAGAACGATAACTAACCAAGTTCAATCTCACAATCTCTTTTATGGAAAGCAATAAATGAAGAAGGTACACCAAACTATATCTCCGTGAACTCAAAGGATAGATCCGTCTTCTGTGCTGGTCCTCCCGCGGAATCTGAGCATGCATACTCAGGTCGTCAGAGCGACACAATAATAATATTAATAATCAGATGAAACAGGTAAATGAGGTAATACTGGTATGAGAATAATGCAAGTAATCACTATGTCACAATATGATGCAGAATAGGTTATGTGTCCCTATCGTCTCTAGGTCAAATTTGAAATCACATAGTGGAAGGAGGATCATGTTTAACAGGAGTCTCGTACATACCCGAGACAACGGCCCACATGCCCGGGACATAACACTGTCAGCCGGATCGCTAGATCCTGTCCTACACGTATAAGTATCACGGTTCGAATGATCATCCTCTAAACACGGTCCCGCTAAATACGATACTCTTTCCACTTTGATTTCCCCCTTTTCCCCAGGTTACACTATTTATGATATTGATCTAGTTGTGTACAAGTATACCAATGACACGGTTTCATCACTATCCACTGTATCAATCACTGTCACGAAGGTTCACTTTCCATTGGTGTACTCGTCACTCCTAAACCAACATCTATCACGCACGATAATGCAATGTCCACACGCACTAACACTATGACAAGGGTATGATATATGTATTGTATGCTACCAATAAGCTCTGTATGTTATGAATTAACATGCATGTTATGAACTAAAATAAATTGTACAAATTAGTATGTTACGAATTCAGAAAAAATGATGTAAGTAAGATATATAGAACAATCAGTCAGTAATTCATCAAAATTTGTTTCAGTTCAATCGGAGTTTCGGTTTTCAAGATATAACTGTTTCAGTTTAAGTACTCGCGGCTGGAATTTCAATTTCAGAACTGAACGTCTGTTTCGCGACACGAATTGTACCCAATTGGGCTCAGAATTTAGCGATGTCATAGTTAAATGAAATCTAGGGTTTTCGATAAAGTATTCAACGCAATAGACGGATCCTCAATCGCATCTGTACGTTGAAAGTTATACACAGTTTTATCTCAATATGTCATTTCAGAAATTGTTCTGAACAGCTTTACGTTCTGCCCTATTAAATATAGTTTAAAATAACAAACAGCGATGAATCGGAATGAAACCACTTGTTTTCTTTCACTGACAGAAATATCTTATAACTACTGTAAAGTTCCGTATCATACAATTTCAGGAAACACGGGGACGCGGGACTTTGGACAGAACACACTAATCAGAAACGCTCTGGACTGCAGTCCAGAGTCGTGTTCCAATCCATTTATCTTCATGGTTACATAACAGAATTGATCAGAAATTTACATAGGATTAAAGTTCGTCTAGTCGGCTTCGATTTCAGCCCTCGAACGCATCTTTCCAATATGTGTATGATTTATGGTGTTTTTATTCGTTTTCAGTTACGAGAGAATTCTAGTTTTAACGACATGTTTGGGGGTATCGATTTTTGTTACTAACTATCGTATTTTCCAGCGTATTTCACACAAGATATTCATCATTATAAGGGCCAACATAAAATATTGATTTCCGTCAAATTAGACAATTATTTCCATTGGTAACTAACATCGAGCACTTAGGTCATGATACGTATCGGAAATCAGTAAGTTTGTAAGCTACATGATCTAGGTTGGTAACACTATTATTATAGCATGAAGCAAGTAAATACTTGCCTGGAGCACGCCTCGGGGTCGCACGGCAGCAACGATGTCGCGAACGCGCGTTGTACGCCGCGAAACAAGTTCGCGCGAGCTTGGCTCGAGACTCGGGTTTGACGTCGGAGTTCCCGGAGTCGTCTTTGTGCTTGCTGGAAGTCTAGAATGGTGCTCAGTGGGTCTCCCGGGGTGTGCTGGGGTCGGCGTCGGTCGGCGGCGCTCCGGCTGTGTATACAGTGCAGTTTCACAGTGAGGGGGAAAAAGTTGAAAATGGTTTTTTTTGAGATTTTGAAGAGGAGGAGAGGTTTAGGCAGTGGGCTAGTGGATTACGGTGATGGTGATGATGCTGAGGGGGTCGTAGGGAGATCGGCGATGTGGTGGGGAGTTCGCCGGCGTCGAGGGGCGTAAGGTGGCCGAGTTCGGTAGTGGGGGTTGTGTGCAGAGGGGTGGGTGTGCAGGTGTGACTCGAGTTGGTGGAGGTGGAGTCGTGAAGGGAGAGGGTTGGTAGAGGAGTGATTTGAGGGTTGCTGAGGGTCGTCGCCGGCGGCGAGGTGAGGAAAATTTGGTGCTCGGTGGGTTTCTTGTGGGGGAGGGATATGAGGGATTCTGAAAAAGAGGGAGAAAACTAGGGCGAAGAAGATAATGGAGACGAGGGGTTGCGCATCGCAGTCATAACGGCAGGAATGAGGGCGTGGGCGTGGGCGTGAAGCGCGGCGAGGAGCTGGGATCGCGCGCGTGAATAGTGGAGATTACCGTTGGGAATTTTTTGAAGAAGAGGAACAGGGGAGTGAGGTCGGGTCGGGTCTGAGGAGGCGGGTATGGGTTATGGGAGTGGGCCGGAATCAAAAATAATTGAAGAATTATGAGATGTGGGCTGAGAATGGGAAGTGTGGGCCGAGGGATTAAAGGATTTATTTAAATCCTAGTGGGCTGAGGAAAATAGAGAGGGGCCGGCTAAATCTTATTAAAGGATTTTTATTTTTATATTTGGGCTGAGGGAATAATAAAGGGAACGGGCCAGGGGAAAAATTATAGGGAATTTATTTAAAATAATGTGTGGGCTGAGGGATTTGTGAGGGCTGGGCTAAAAATTTTCCTTTAAAATAAAACATAAGTGGCTGAATAAAACTTAGGGTTTTAAATAATGGGTTAGGATTTTATTGATAAAATTTTGGTTTCGATTTACTCTGGCTTTAATTTAAATCCTGGGTTTAGGCTTTGAGGGTTTGGAAAAAATAAATATTAAGCCTAACAACCAAATAAAAATATACGAGGACCAGAATAAGGTAATCTCTAGAACTCAGAAAATAGGAAACTTCATTTAGAAAGGAAACGGGGATTTACATCATACCCCCCTTAACAAAAATTTCGTCCTCGAAATTTAACAAAGATACAAAGAAACAATGTACTAAACAAAGAGATGTGGATAACGATCACGGATGTCTTCCTCCCGCTCCCAGGTGGATTCCCTTGAGAAACGATCACCCCAAGACACTCGGACTAACGGAATGACCTTATTCTTCAGCACCTTCTCTCTGCGGTCGAGGATGGTAGTAGGCTGCTCTTCGTAAGACATATCGGTTCCCAAAACTAGCTCTGAATGGTCCAGGACATGACTCTCATCCCGGACATAACGCCGCAACTGTGACACGTGGAAGGTATTGTGCACCCCAGCTAGCGATGGAGGCAAGGCAAGTCGATAGGCCAGCTCTCCTACTCGCTCTAGCACCTCAAAAGGTCCGATAAAGCGGGGACTAAGCTTTCCCCGACTTCCGAATCTGATAACTCCACGAGTAGGGGAAATCTTTAAGAACATATGATCTCCAACTTCGAACTCAAGTGCCCTTCTGCTGGTATCTGCCCAACTCTTCTGTCGATCTTGAGCCGTCTTAATACGTTGTCTGATCATTTGAACCTTGTCGACCGTCTGAACAACGAGTTCAGGGCCCAGTAATCTTCGTTCTCCCACATCATCCCAACATACTGGGGATCGACACTTCCGCCCGTATAGTGCCTCAAAAGGAGCCATCTGAATACTAGCCTGATAACTATTGTTATAAGAGAACTCGACTAGGTGCAGATGGTCCTCCCAGGAACCCTGAAAGTCCAACATACAGGCTCTCAACATATCCTCGAGCGTCTGAATCGTACGCTCGGATTGACCATCCGTCTGTGGGTGATAAGCTGTGCTGAATTTAAGGCGGGTTCCCAAACTCTCCTGTAAACTCTTCCAAAAGTGTGACAAGAATCTCGTGTCCCGGTCTGACACAATGCTGACGGGAACACCGTGAAGTCGCACAATCTCCTGCATATATCTTTCTGCCAGTGATTCTGTCGACTGTCCCACTCAGAAAGGTAGGAAGTGTGCAGCTTTTGTGAGGCGATCGACGATAACCCAAATAGCGTTATTGCCTCTAGGGCTCCGTGGTAAGGCCATCACAAAATCCATAGTAATGTGCTCCCACTTCCATTCAGGTATCGGCAATGGTTGTAATAATCCTGCTGTTCTCTGATGTTCCGCCTTCACCTGCTGACATACCAAGCATCTGGATACGAACCTCGCAATTTCCCGCTTTATTCCGTTCCACCAAAAGTGCTGCTTTAGGTCCTGATACATTTTTGTACCTCCTGGATGCACAGAATAAGCTGAACTGTGTGCTTCAGCCAAAACTTCTTCTCGAACATCTCCTTTAGGTACACAGAGTCCGCTACCGAATCTCAGAGAGCCATCCTCATATATAATCAAATCCGTTCTCAATCCAGCTTCCACTTGCTCTCTGAACTTTTGTAATCGGGGATCATCCGCTTGTGCAATCTTGATGCGATCCACCAGGGAAGATTGCACCTGTAGTTGCCAAAATTGACTGAGTGCGTTCGAAGTAATGACCTCAAGTTCAAGTCTCTGGAAATCCTCAATAATACTCCTCTGATCGGTCAACATCATGATCGCTGGTTTGCGACTGAGTGCATCTGGTACAACATTGACCTTCCCCGGGTGATACTGAAGGTCCAAGTCATAATCTTCCATTAGCTCTAGCCATCGGCGCTGCCTCATGTTCAGTTCCTTCTGAGTGAAAACATACTTCAGACTTTTATGATCCGTGTAAACCTCCACTTTCTCACCCAATAGATAGTGCATCCAAATCTTCAACGCAAAGACTACCGCGGCTAACTCCAAGTCATGCGTGGGGTAGTTCTTTTCGTGGTTTCTCAGTTGTCGAGAGGCGTAAGCAACCACACGGCCGTGCTGCATCAAAACACAGCCTAAACCCTTTCCTGAGGCATCACTGTGTATCACCAAACCACCTGAATTATCTGGTACAGTAAGAATAGGCGCCGTGGTTAGTTTCTGCTTTAGTGTGTCGAATGCCTGAGTGCACTCCTCTGTCCATGTAAACGGTACATCCTTCCGTGTCAGCCTCGTCAATGGTTCCGCGATTCTTGAGAAATCTTGGACGAATCTCCGATAATAACCCGCCAATCCTAGGAAGCTCCTGATCTCGGCCACTGACTTCGGCGTTGGCCAATCTCTGACAGATTCTATCTTTGCCGGGTCCACCGAGATGCCTTCGCCCGAAACAATATGTCCTAAAAACTGAACTTTATCGAGCCAGAATTCACACTTGCTCAGTTTCGCATACAGCTTCTCTTCCCGAAGAATTTGTAGAACCGTGCGCAAATGCTCAGCATGCTCTTCCCAGGTCTTCGAGTAGACAAGTATGTCGTCGATAAACACAACGACGAACGTGTCCAAGTATTTTGCGAACACCCTGTTCATCAAGTCCATGAATATTGCTGGGGCGTTGGTAACACCGAACGGCATCACAAGGAACTCGTAATGTCCGTATCGGGTCCTAAAAGCCGTCTTGCATACATCCTCGGCTGCTACTCTGATTTGATGATACCCAGAACGGAGATCCAACTTCGAGAAAACCTTGGCTCCACTTAGCTGATCAAATAGGTCGTCGATACGCGGGATTGGGTACTTGTTCTTTATTGTGACCTTGTTCAGTTCCCGATAATCTATACACATTCGCAGCGATCCATCCTTCTTCTTTACTAATAGAACTGGTGCACCCCACGGTGAAGCGCTTGGCCGAATAAATTCCTAATCCAATAATTCTTCAACCTGTTTCTTCAATTCCGCCAACTCCACTGGTGCCATCCTGTAGGGGGCTCTGGATACTGGGGCTGTACCTGGAATCAAATCGATTGAGAACTCCAAAATTCGAGGAGGTGGTAGACCTGGTAGATCTTCAGGAAATACGTCTAGAAAGTCCCGAACAATTTCTGGGGCTGGGCTCTTATCAATCTCCATAGCTGTCAGTTCCTTGGGCTTGGCTCTATACTTAGCTGGCTCCAAAGATTCGCTTCCGCCCTCGAAAATGAACTCCGGGTGATTAGGGATGCGGAAGATCACCTTCTTTGCACGACAATCGATAACTGCGTGGAAAGTGCTCATCCAATCCATCCCAAGAATTGCGTCGTAACTGCCTGTCCCAATTAGGAGGAAATTCGCATAGAATTCCCTACCACACACTACAACCGGGCATAATCTACATTCTCGACTAGACATAATAATGCCATTACCCGTATGAATTTCCCATCCCTTGGTTAGTGGTTCATGTGGTATTGAGTGTGTATTTGTGAAATGCTCAGACAAGAAACAATGCGATGCTCCTGAATCAAATAGTACTCTAGCTGGCAAGGAATGTACGAGCAGAGTACCTGTAACCACATCTCCTGACGCTTCTGCCTGCTCGGCGGTCAAGGTGAAAGCCCGTCCCTGACCGCGACCTGTAAATGGTTGTCTCTGTTCCTGCGGCCTCTGCTGTGACGGTCCAGAACCTCCCTGTATTTCTGCTCGCTCAGGACAACTGTTAATCCTGTGTTGGCTGGAACCGCAAATCAAGCACTGTCCCTTGGCACGGCGACAGTCCTTCTGAGTATGTCCTCCTCTACCGCAATAGCCGCAAGTTATGCCCTGTCTCTGGGGGCGATGCTGTGGTACAAACGGGCGCTTCATTTGCGTCGTCCCTGCTCTGTGAACCGGTATGGCTCCTCGAGAAGGCACGTGGGTACGTGCTGGAACGACTGGGGGTCTCTTAAACTTGTTAATCAATTGCTCCTGAACTCTCGCCGCGTTGAGTACCTGTGCGAAAGTCTGTAGATCCAACGATGCAATCAGCTGCTGCAACTCAAAATCTAACCCCTGAAGGAAACGCCTGGCCCTGGTGACTTCTGATTTGACCATGTATGGAGCAAAGCGGCTCAGGCGGTTGAACTATGCCGCATAAACGTCCACTGGGCGTCCATTCTGCTTTAAAAGAATAAACTTTTCCTCCATTTCTGCCTTGGCTGTGGGAGGAAAATAATGATCTAAGAAGCACTCCTTAAACTTGCTCCATTCGATCGGCTCTTCAAGTCTGCTTTCTTCCACCGACCACCAAGTACGGGCCTCATCTTCTAATTGTATTTTTATCACATCCACTCTGTCTTCCTCTGGAACCCTGGCGGCTGTCAATAAATTTTCCATGTTTACCAGCCATTGTTCAGCCTCAAGGGGTTCAGCTAGCCCTGTGAACGCAGCTGGGTGTAACCGTCGGAAGTCTGACACAGTACCAGCCCTAGTCTGATAAGCTGGTGGAGTAGCGCCCTCGGGGGCGGTAATAAGTGCGGAGGGTCCTCCTGCAGCGGTAATCGCCCTGAGTCCCTCAGTAAGCAAATCTGTCTTCCTCTCTTGAGCTTCCGCAATAGTGGTCAGTGCACTGAGTATTCTTTCCGTGCGGTCCTGAGAGCTGGAGTCCGAGGAGGGGTCGTTCGGGGACGTCATATCACTGGAAGATTCAAAAGGATAGGATTAGATTCAAGGATAGAAATCAAGAGTAGTGAAACAAGAATAACGTAATACAGTTTAGTAAATGTTATCCCTTGATACTAAACACAGGCTCTGATACCAACTAAACCATGTCACGCCCCGCTTCCCAAAATACGGAAAACGAGGGATGACTAGGCCAGCCATGCTCCTACGGTCAAGGAATCATCCCGCCGTAGTCACACTTCGGCTTCTAGCACTACATGGTAATCAGTAAATAAGCACAGTATTAAAGGAATCACATCACTAATTTATTATATTAAAATTTCATTGTTCACAGATTACAGATAATAAGAACCTGCAAGTGTTGGATGTGGTTACCCTTATCCGTGTTTCGCGGGGTCAGGGGCTGCTCCAGGTATCGTAGTTTAAAGACGTCGCGGTCAAGGTTAAGGACCTCATAGTCCGTGGATTTAAGGACTCCACAGTCCGATGTTAGTTTTAAGACATCACGGTCAAGGTTAAGGACTTCATAGTCCGTGGATTTAGAGACTCCACAGTTCGATGTTAGTTTTAACACATCACGGTCAAGGTTAAGGACCTCATAGTCCGTGGATTTAGGGACTCCACAGTCCGTTGTTAGTTTTATGACATCACGGTCAAGGTTAAGGACCTCATAGTCCGTGGATTTAGGAACTCCACAGTCCGGTGTTAGTTTGCAGGGACCCGTCACCTCTTCGAAGACGTTGAGGAATTACAATGCCAGGTATCAAAGGAGTGAAGAGATGTACCCTTAAACCAAGGCAGAATCCGTAGGGAATCGGGGTGGTTGATCGTTAGTTTTAAGACATTACGGTCGAGGTTAAGGGCATTATAGTCCGTGGATCTTAAGGACTCCACAGTCCGGTGTTTGCTCTGGATGCTTCACACGGGTTCACTGCCGTGCTTGGCGAGGACCAGGCTCCGCTCTGGGCGTTTTCCGCGGGGTCAAAGAGTGACGTTATCCGCGTTCCACGTAACCAAGAATTTTGCACTAGATGCTTCACACGGGTTCACTGCCGTGCTCGGCGAGGACTAGGCTCCGCTCTGGATGCTTCACACGGGTTCACTGCCGTGCTCCGCGAGGACCAGGATCCGCTCTGGATGTTTTCCACGGGGTCAAAAAGTGACGTTATCCGCGTTCCACGTAACCAGGAATTTTGCACTAGATGCTTCACACGGGTTCACTGCCGTGCTCGGCGAGGACTAGGCTCCGCTCTGGATGCTTCACACGGGTTCACTGCCGTGCTCCGCGAGGACCAGGATCCGCTCTGGACGTTTTCCACGGGGTCAAAGAGTGACGTTATCCACGTTCCACGTAACCAGGAATTTTGCACTAGATGCTTCACACGGGTTCACTGCCGTGCTCGGCGAGGACTAGGCTCTGCTCTGGATGCTTCACATGGGTTCACTGCCGTGCTCTGCGAGGACCAGGATCTGCTCTGGACGCTTTCCACGGGGGTCAAAGAGTGACGTTATCCGCGTTCCACGTAACCAGGAATTTTGCACTAGATGCTTCACACGGGTTCACTGCCGTGCTCGGCGAGGACTAGGCTCCGCTCTGGATGCTTCACACGGGTTCACTGCCGTGCTCCGCGAGGACCAGGATCCGCTCTGGACGTTTTCCACGGGGTCAAAGAGTGACGTTATCCACGTTCCACGTAACCAGGAATTTTGCACTAGATGCTTCACACGGGTTCACTGCCGTGCTTGGCGAGGACTAGGCTCCGCTCTGGATGCTTCACACGGGTTCACTGCCATGCTCCGCGAGGACTAGGATCCACTCTGGACGCTTTCCACGGGGTCAAAGAGTGACGTTATCCGCATTCCACGTAACCAGGAATTTTGCACTAGATGCTTCACACGGGTTCACTGCCATGCTCGGCGAGGACTAGGCTCCGCTCTGGATGCTTCACACGGGTTCATTGTCGTGCTCCACGAGGACCAGGATCCGCTCTGGACGTTTTCCACGGGGTCAAAGAGTGACGTTATCCGCGTTCCACGTAACCAGGAATTTTGCTGATTGTATCCGCATTTCACGGGATGGAGGTTTGACTGTTGGCGATATGTATACCACCGAGCCATGGAACTGGGAGTTGCCGCTGTTCCGCTTAGCTTAGAGTTGTGTCCGTTGTTACGAGACGAGTGTTGAAACTATCTCCAGGTCTCCTTTGGCCCGTCGAGACTTGGCTTCTTCTTTTGATGAAACCTGAGGGAGTCGGGTGATCCCTTTTTGTTTACGCCCTTGGATTGTGTACAGGGTGTGATGGAACATCACCTGTAGGGCATAAATTGAAACCCCCTTTTTTATTTATATTTTATTTCATTTTCCGCGATGCTCTATCATTTCAGCTTTTATATCGCGGAGGTCGCGATTGCCCCATCATTTCGGCTATTTTTCGCGGTGCCCAATCATTTCGGCTATTTATTTATTTTTTGCTCGCTGCTTTTTATTGCGAGTTGCCCCATCATTTCGGCTATTTTTCATGCATACATTTTTACTTGCTGCTTTTTATTGCAACTTGCCCCATCATTTCGGTTATTTCGTATGCATGCGTGGCTTGCTAGCTTTTTCGCTACAAGCTTAGATTTTAGACACCGATTTCAGTATCAGCACCGCTACAACTGGGATGTTGCCAGGAGAGAATCATCATTTGCCTCTGTCGATGTTGAACAAAGGTGGCTTAGTCAACAGGGTTAAGGGTCCTGTCGACCAAGGCTCTTAACTTCATGAGCCGTAAGGGTCTCACAAAGGTATTTCTCCCTACAAGTCATGAGGATCTTGCAGGTGTATTTTCTCCTTAGGGATCATGAGGGTTCCTAAGTGTATGTTCCTCTGTAAGTCGTAAGGATCCTACAAGAGGGTTTTCTCTTTATAAGTCGAGAGGAATTATAAGGGTTGTTCACCATATGGACATGTCCTTAGTCAGGGGTGTGACTTTGCTGGGGAAATGTTTATTCGTGCCCGTGGATTGTATACAAGGGTCAGTATTGAGCCGCTTGTAGGGCAATATCGAAGGTTGTGGGGGATTTTCTTAAGAACAGGTTTAGGCTTCTGTAACTTAAGACTTTCAAGTCTTATGAGCCGTGAGGGTCCCATAAGAGAATTCTCCTTATGAGTCGTAAGGATCTCGCAAGTGTATTTTCTCCTTAGGAATCATGAGGATCCCTAAGTGTGTCGTTCCCTTGTGAGTCGTAAGGATCCCACGCGGGTGGTTTCTCCTTACAAGGTCGAGAGGATCTTGTAAGTGTCTTTTAACGAGGTTGCGCCCTTTCGGGTTTTCACAAACACTCGCCGGTAGTCCTGCTGTTTTTACTCACGGAGCCCTTTCGGGTTTTCATCCGTGCCCTTTTTGCTTATGGACATACCGTTTTTTTTATTCTTTTTCTCTTTTTTTTTACAAGGTCGCGCCCTTTCGGGTTTTCACGAACACTTGCCGGTAGCCCTGCTGTTTTTACTCACGGAGCCCTTTCGAGTTTTCATCCGTGCCCATTTTGCTTATAGACATACCGTTTTTTTTTATTTTATATTTTTCTTATTTTTTTTATTCATCTTGTCAGCCTAAAGATGCTGCGGTAGTAGTTTAGGGACGTTTCGGTTCGTCGTTAGTTTAAGGACGTTTCGGTCCGTCGATAGTTTAAGGACGTTTCGGTCCGTCGTTAGTTTAAGGACGTTTCGGTCCGTTGTTAGTTTAAGAACGTTTCAGTCCGTTATTAGTTTAAGGACATTTCGGTCCGTCGATAGTTTTAAGGACGTTTCGGTCCGTTATTAGTTTAAGGAAATTTCGGTCCGTCGATAGTTTTAAGGACGTTTCGGTCCGTTATTAGTTTAAGGACATTTCGGTCCGTCGATAATTTTAAGGGCATTTCGGTCCGTTATTAGTTTAAGGACATTTCGGTCCGTCGATAGTTTTAAGGACGTTTCGGTCCGTTATTAGTTTAAGGACATTTCGGTCCGTCGTTAAGGGGAAGGTCGGCTACTGCTTATAAGGTCTGAGCTTAGGAAGATAGCGAGCGGACATAGTCGTCGTCATCTATCATTGACCCAGGCTGTGACTTATTAAGCATAGTATTTCTTTAAGAAGCGACCGTTTATTAGCCTGAAAGGCCTCTCACCGTGCATGTCCATGAGTAGATAGGCTCCACCCTGGTAGACCTTGTCTATGATGTACGGGACTTCATAGTTTGGCTCGAATTTTCCCCGCTTGACGCGATTGGGGATCATAAGTCTTTTGACCACTAGTACGAGTTCGCCTTGGCGGAATGTCCTCGGCCTGGTCAATCTTTCGTACGAGCGCGTCATCTTTGCTTTGTAGGCCTCTAGATTTTGTTGCGCTATGAGCCGGGTTTCATCGAGGGCATCAAGCTCTTCAAGCCGAAGGTGAGAATTTTCTTCGTCCGTCAGCTCGTGGTGGACTGCCACTCATAGAGAGGGTAACTCTATCTCAAGGGGAGCACTGCTTCCGTCCCAAATACCAATGCATACGGCGTTGTGTTCGTGGCCGTCTTGAATGTAGTTCGATAGGCCCAAAGGGCCTCTTGCAGCCTCTCATGCCAGTCCTTCTTATTTCTCGACACCGTCTTTTTTATGATCTTTGTCAAGGTCTTATTGAAGGCCTCGGCCAGACCGTTAGCTCATGGACTGTAGACTGAAGAATATCTCCAGTCTATGTTGTGCTGCTGCGCGAAGCGGCTAATCTTATGGCTTCTTTAGGCTGGCCCGTTATCGGAGATAATTCACCGTGGGGTTCCAAACTGATAGATGACGTGCGTCTTGAAGAAGTGGAGGATATTCTTCGTCTTCACTTCCCTCAATGGTACTGCTTCCGCCCATTTGGAGAAGTAATCAGTCATCGCCAGGATGAAACGATGTCCCCTGGACGATGCTGGTTCAATGGGGCCGACTATGTCAGTCCCCCACATTTCGAATGGCCAGCTAGCTACCGTTGGATGTAGTGGATTCGGATGCTGGTGGATGAAATCCCCGTGGATTTGGCACGAGTGGCATTGCTTCGCATACTCGAGGCAGTCCTGGATCATCGTCGGCCAGTAGTAACCCATCCGTTTAATTTTTAACTTCATATTCGGGCCTGCTTGATGAGAACCACAGATTCCGTCATGAACCTCTTAAACGACTCTTTCTGCTTCGTCCGGTCCTAAACATCTTAGCCACAGAGAATCAAACGACCTCTTATACAGAGTATCATTGACGAAAGCGAAAGATAGAGCTCGTTTCATGAGCTGATGTCTTGAGGACGCTCCTTCGGGCATTCGGTGGGACTTAAAGTAGTCTATGAAGACTTCCCTCCAGTCCTCAGCCTTCTCACGGTCTTTTATTTGTAGGGTCGCCTGCTCAGTCGCTCCCTTTTCTTCGTATGATTCCGGAGATATTTCTGCCGGGGCGAGCACTCGACGGCTTTGCACCATGATTTTGACGTCATCGAGGTTCTCGTCAGCTAGTTCTTTAGCGAGCTTAGCTAGCGCGTCTGCTTTGCTATTTTCCTCACGTGGTATACTTTCCAAAGTGTAGGAGGGA
This sequence comes from Agapanthus africanus, assembly GCA_030015575.1. Lineage (NCBI taxonomy): Eukaryota > Viridiplantae > Streptophyta > Magnoliopsida > Asparagales > Amaryllidaceae > Agapanthus > Agapanthus africanus. The sequence goes on along the minus strand of CM057338.1, from coordinate 978,221,462 downwards.
ATTTGGGTCAATAGTTGTTGCACCTTTTCGCCGTACTTCACCAATTCCGGTCTGCACATTTGATAGTTGCCGTTTACTTGACTAACGACCAGCTGGGAGTCCCCGTATATAAGAAGGTCTTCAATTCCCATGTCAATGGCGATCTCGAGGCCCGCTATCAAAGCTTCGTATTCGGCTTCATTGTTCGTCCTTGATTCCGTTAAGGAGAAAGCAAAGCGCATTATCCCTCCTTGTGGGGTTACGAAGATAAAGCCTACTCCCGATTTGATTATGGGGGTACATTGTTTGCGCTTCTTCATGGAAGATGCCCCGTCAAAATAGAGTTCCCATCGGGTATCACTGCCGCCGATCGCATCGAATGCATGTTCGTCCGGCAAATCGCAGTCTAGAGGAGAACCGGCAGGTACTGGATGTTCAGCAAGGAAGTCGGCAATGGCCTGGCCTTTCACTGCCTTAAGAGGTCGATACGTTATCGAGAACTCCATCAGGAGTAGAGCCCATTTAGCGAGTCGACCCGTCAATATAGCCTTTGACATCAAATATTTAAGGGGGTCCACCTTCGAGATGAGACGGACTTCGTGCGCCAACGCATAGTGCCTGAGTTTTGTTATCGCGAAGATTAACGCCAAGCAGTGTTTTTCAATGGGAGAGTTGTTGCTTTCTGCCCCCAGCAGAACTCGACTTAAGTAGTAGAGTGCTCTCTCTTTTCCTTGATCGTTCTCTTGTGCCCATAATGCGCCTAAGGAACCTTCGAGGGCAGTTGTATAAAAAATGAGGGGTTTTCCTTTGACCGGCGCAGCCAGCACCGGAGGGTTCTGCAGGTACTGCTTGATCTCGTTTAGTGCACATTGGCATTTGTGATCCCAAACGAATGGAGTTCCCTTCTGCATCAGGTGGCTGTAAGGACGGCACTTGCCTGAAAGATTGGCGATAAATCGCCGGATGTATGCGAGCTTCCCTTGGAGAGACCGCAACTGTTTGAGGGTTCTTGGCGGAGGCATTTCCATGATCGCCTTGATCTTAGATGGATCTATTTCGATACCTCGGTGTCGGATGATGAATCCCAGGAATTTACCCGAGGAGACTCCGAACGCGCATTTGAGGGGATTCATCTTCAAATTATACCGCCGAAGGCGTTGAAATACAGTCTCAAGATGCTTTAAATGCTCTTCGTATGACATGCTCTTTACTACAAGGTCATCGATATAGCACTCGACGATGTCATGTATGAGGTCATCGAAGATCTTTGTCATGGCCCTTTGGTAGGTAGCGCCGGCGTTCTTTAGACCAAAGGGCATAACCCTGTAGCAGAATATACCCAACGGGGTCCGGAAAGCGGTGTGCTTCTGGTCTTCGGGATGCATCTTTATCTGATTGTATCCTGATGAACCGTCCATAAAGGAGAAAACCTCAAGAGTGGACGTGTTATCTATCATTAGCTCGGTTACCGGTACTGGGAAATCGTCCTTCGGGCAGGCTTTATTGAGATCCCTGAAATCCACGCATATGCGTACCGTCCCATTTTTCTTCATTACCGGGATGACGTTGGCGATCCAATCGGGATACTGGACTTCTTGGATTAATCCAGAATCGATCAGCTTCTTGACTTCGGCCTTGATGCTCATCTCAATCTCGAGCCGCATCCTTCTCGGCGCCTGCTTGACTGGCTTGATATCTGGGGATATTGCTAATTTATGCACAGCAATCTCCGGATCTAATCCTGGCATCTCGGAGTAGCTCCACGCGAAGCAATCTTTATGCTGTAGAAGCCACCCTTTCTTCAGATATTGCTAATTTAACGCAGCCACCCTTTCTTCAGATAGCAGCTCGCTGACAAATGTTGGTCGCGGGTCATCTGCCGATCCCAACTCAATCTTCTTGAGGTTATCTGCAGTAGTATGTATGCCATCTTCCAGTTCTTTTGGAGCTGGCGGAAATTCTGAGACCACCTCATCATCGCTGTTCTCAAAGCACCAGGGAAGGTCATCCATGTTCTCGGGCTCTTCTTTTAATATCGTAATCATATGACAAGTGCGAATCCGCTTCCAAGACCGATGTGGATCCGGCTCTACTCTTGCGGCTTTGGGTTCGTGCTTTTGTGGCGGCGTTACCTTCCAGCTGTTAAATAAAGCAAATATGCCTTGTTGGTACTGGTCTTCGACCAAGTTCTTGAAGGTGAAGCAGTCTTCGATAGGATGTCCTATGGCTCGGTGATAAGAGCAATAGCTCAGATGAGACGCCTTGTTAGCTTGCTCAGGGTGTTTAGACTCTGGAAGCGCGATCATTTGATGTTTTATAGCGAGCTCGAGTAACCTCTTCGTCTTGTCTCGGGGGAAGGAGTACGCCCGACTCATCTTCTTCATGAGGGACAAATCCGAGCCGCGCAATACCCGGTCACGTAACTCTCTAATCCTGCGTCGTTGTTGTCGGCTCCTCTTTCCACTTCTTGATTTATTTCTGCCTCTGCGTCGGGCCTTTCGTACAACGGGTTGACAGGGATGAGCATCTTTGTCTTTTGCAGCCTGTTGAAATAGACGTTGCGTCCTGGCCTTCTCGTAGATGGCCATCTCGCGGTTGTAGTCTTCCCAAGCTTTTTGACCCGCTTTCCTGATAAGCTTGTCCATCCGTTCTTCAAATGACGGACTCGGCAGTTCAATCGCGGGATCTAGTTTTGATGAGGGGTTGGCATTTCCGGACGGGGCGTCCTCTTCTTCATCAAAAGTATATATGGCGTAGCTACTGTGGGCCCGTTCCCGTTTTCCGGTTCTGGCGTATCCAAGCCCAAGTGTTTCCATTTTCCAATTGGGCAATTTGCGTTGGGTCCCAGGGACATCCCAAATCCTGTTGTAGAACCGAGCTTGTCGAACAGTCTGTTTTAAGGGCACTCCTTGGCGCTTCAATAGCCTCTTTAGTCCATTTGTGTAATATCTGGGCAAACGGATGGGTTGGAGCCTGTCGAGTGTAGCATCCGCGCCATGCCAGATCTCTTTCTCTATTTTCGACTCTGAGGATCGGTAGAATAGGATCACCTTCTCATCCCTTTGCCTGGGAGGGACATAAAACGTTTGCAGGTCCTGCACATTGTAAGCTTGAAGTGTGTCGAGATCCTTATAGTGTTCTCGCGGCACCATGGTGATTTGCAAACTCTGATCATCGCTAGGGGGTGCTTGTATTGACGGCCGATTGGAGAACACGGCATTAACCTCATCTTCCGAGTCACTTCCGAAGACCAACATGGGGGCGGACGTCCCCGGGTTGTTGCGTTAAGATGGCCCAGCATAAACTATCTCTTCTTCTCCTTCGGTATCGCTCCCGAAAACAGGGATGGTGGCGGCGGCTTTGTTCTCCGGCTTGCGACACCTTTCTGTATCCTCGAAATCTGGCAAAAAGTACTTCGCATCTTCGTCTTTGCGGACTTCGTTCACGGAAAATGGGTTCAGCTCACCTGTTACGGTATACTCGAAACCATCCTTAAAGTACTTCATACACTGATGTTGTGTAGAAGGGATGATGTTGTACTCGTGTAGCCAAGGACGACCGAGCAAGGCGTTGTAGCAGGTCTTGGCATCAATGACATAGAATTTGATGTCTGTGATGAGTAGTCCGAAGCGTAGTGTTAGTATCACGGATCCGAGAGTCCGTGACGATTGTGAATCGAAACCGGAGATGGTAATTTTGTCACGAGCGAGGTGTTGCACGCTCATGCAAATTTCCTTTAACACCCGAATGTTAAGGAGATTGACGGAGGATCCATTATCTACTAGGATCTTGCCTATCTTGATATCATGGCAGTATCCAGAGACATATAGGGGACGGTTGTGGTCGCACGTCCCGAGAAGGAGGTCTTCGTCACCGAAAGTGATGTCGGCCGTTTGCACTTCCTCCAGTTCATCCTTCATCCTTTCAGTGGCGAGGAAGGCTTGGAATTGCTCAGGTTCTTATAACGCCTTAATTAGTGAATCTCGCGCTTCTTTTGATAATAGGAGGGCATCGAGAATGCTAAGCTGAGAAGGTAGCTTCCTTAGGTGCGCTAGGATATTGTAGTCTACCTTACCCTTCCTGGGAGGGTCTTTGGTAGTCAGCTCTTTCATGACTTGGTCATCTAAAGTGATATCCTCAGTGACCTTTTCCTTTCCCTTATCTTTTCTATTTGCGGGCCCGAGATTCTTTTCTGGGAGCGTGCGATTGCGCAGCTGAATGTTTTCGCAGGCCTCCGGTTCCTCCTCTTTCCCTAAAACGGATTCTTTAAAGAGAGGGCCCAGAGCCATTTCTTCATCAGAGTCGCTCCCAAATGTGAGAACTTGCGACCCTCCGGCGTTAACCATGTAACAGTTGCCAGTAGTTCTGTTGTACCCGTCGGCAGTACTTCTTCGTTCCCGACGAATCTTGCGTTTCATGCGCTTAAAATGTTGCTGATGAGCAACATATCCTTGCCACCATATCCTAAAGGTGTCGCACTCCTCCGTGGGGTGTGAAATTTTCCGATGATATGCGCAATAATCAGGGTGCCTCTCCGCCCCATTGAGCGTGTTTTCTTCCGTGGGTGGTAGCTTCATTCCCATTGACATGGCTTTGGCAAACCTTTTCCTCGTCTTGAATATCTTCTTGTCTGTCTTGGATGCCTTTCGATCTGGTGGGAGTACTTCAACTCTTTCGTTCAGTCGCCTGCATTTGGCTCCTTCCGATGCGGCCATCTCACGCTCCTGATCCGCTTTACTCTTTAGACGAATCTCGTCCAGAAAGGCGTCGATCATTTCATCTGTTGGCCACACACGCTCTGGTTCAGGCTCTGTCCCCAGTTTCTTAGTGCCAGGAGTTTTCTCATCGTCGGTAAACGAGTGGGGGATTACGTTACAACTCGCCACATATCCCTCGGATTCATCCGATGAGCTCTCTCCATCATCTTCCTCTTGAAAGTTGTGGCTGAGGAACTCTTGCAGCGTGACAGGAGTTCGCGCCTTTTGATTGTACTCTTCCAGCGCGTCGATTTGCTTCTGCAAGTTCGTGCGCTTGTCTCCAGGCGTCACGGGCTCCTTAGATTTCTTCTTCTTTTTCTTCGAAGATTTTGACGGTTGGGCGTGAGTATTTGGGCCATCACCACGAGTCTTCGTAATTGGGCACGGCTTCAACATCCCTTCGATAATTCGAGGTTCAAGCGGGTCCTTCCATTCGACCGCAGGGCACGCATGAAGGTCCCTCAGCATTCTTTTGGTTTTAGTTGACAGCACGACCTCCCATGGAGTTTCTTCAATAAAGGAACAGGTTGTCCCCGGTGTATCTGCTTTCTTAGGAGTATGCGGCAGTGGTGGGTTCACCTTCCACTTTTCGGATAGTGCAAACTTTCCCTGGAGGTATTGATCTTCAATCCATCCTTTGAAGACGAAGCAATCCTCAATCGGATGACTTACCGTTTGATGGTAAGGGCAATAGTTAGGGTTATTCACCTCAGTGGGTTGTGGCGGTCGCCTTGGATTTGGTAGGTTTATAAGTCTGTTGCGTACTGCCAGCTCGAATAACCGTTTCGTCTTGTCTCGTGGGAACGAGTAGGGACGCTTCATCTTTTCATTATAATACCGGCGTCTTTCTTCCAATTGATCCGCCATCTTCGGGGCGTTAGGTTGCTGCTGGGCATTCGCGACGAAGGTTGCCCTTCCTTTACCCTTGTCATTCCGAGGTTCCGACTTCGGGGGAGGTGGTCTATGACCCATCTGGTCCATCTGATCCAACTTGTCGATTAAAGCCTGGAATGTGGTTGGCTTAAAGAACATCATAAACTGGGAGATAGTTGCGTGAGGGTCTAGGGTTCCCACGAACATGCCCACTGTGGGTGCTTCCTCAATGCGTTGCTCGCACTTCGACCACAAATTCCTCCAGCGTATAGCATACTGGACCCATGTTTCGCCTGGTTTTACCCTGGCGTTAATCAATGCCGTTATTGGAGTGCGTTCGCTGGCGCTTGCGAATCGCTGAGTGAATAGCAACTCCATTTCAGCGAACGTCTTGATAGAATCGTTCGGGAGTTCCGAATACCATTCGAACGCTGTTTCTGATAAGCTACCCACGAACTGGCAAAGCAACAGTTTATCATCACCGCCGGTGTTACCGCAAAGGGCCCTGAACTGGGCGACATGTTGGTGGGGATTGCCGGTCCCCTTGTAAACATGGAACTTGGGAATTGTGTAACCTGGCGGGTACTTGATTTGGTCGTACCAGCTTGGATATGGCCGCCCCGTTTTTACGATTTGACCAGCTGCCTCAGTCGCATGGTGAACCCGAATTTGCTAGGCTATATAGTCGACCAAATCAGCCATAGAGATTGTCTCCTCTTTGGCCGTTGAGAGGGCCGGTGGTGGATTTGACGTTTCTCCCCGGTCGTCTTCAAGGACGATCGGGGGATCCTCAGTGGGTGGGTCCTGTTGGATCATCATTCCTATCATATCTTGGAAGAGGAGGCCTATACGCTGTATGTTGGCTGCTTGTTCAGCAGCCTCTTTGTCCTTCTTCTCCAGTATTCGGCGAAGGAATTCGGCGTCGGTTTCTTCCTCATGGCGTTCGTCCGAGGACGTTTCTGGGTTTTCTTTTGGCCCGGTAAGTGCGGCCATAGCATTCATCATTTCTTGGAGCTTTTGCTGTTGCTCCTGAGCTTTGGTTACCGACCATGTAAGCGGTCTATGACCTGTAGACGCACGGCTGTCTTTCTTTCTTGACGCCATGTATACGGTATGGACCATCATGCCCCCAGACTTAGGGCGTCGGGGCTTAGTGCCTTTAGCTATCGTTGCAGGCTGGGGGATCTTCTCTGGCTTCCTCCTTCTATGAGCAGTGGAAGTTGAGGGGGCCATTGAGGCGGGCACCCAGACAGCCTCTCGTGGTTTAGCCGGGTGACTGTCTTCCGGTTGGATTTTCAGCTTCTTGTGCTGGCGGGAGAAGTTTGGATCGATCATCGAGTCTCGGGCCTGCCGCCAAACCTTATAGATTTTGGAAGGCAGCCGTTGAGGGGATCGGGGCTATTCTGGCTTTATTTCCGCGACCTTTTTTAGTGGAGGAGGAGAACTCTTTAGCACCGCAGTAGGAGAATTCCTTCGCACCTTATTTAGCATCTCGAAACTGTTCCCAGTTGGAACAGCAGCATTAACTTTTGCCATCGGGGCTGGCGGAGTTAGCCCAGAGGGGGAGTTTCCCCCAGCCTTCCTTACTCGGCGCCAGTGGCGACGTCGAGCGTGTCGAGCGGACGGCGTTGGTTCAGCGGTGAGAATGGCTTCGTCTTGCCCCCTGTGTAGGTGGGGGGTCGTTGCTGGTGTTAGCCTGTCAAAGACCGACGTCCTTTGGATAGCAGGAGTGGGAGCTGGAGCCGTCAATCTTATAAAGACCGACTTTGTGGCAGGGGAAGCCGCTTTGACGACTTCAGGAGTAGGGCTGGTCACTTTCTTAGAAACAGCCTTCTCTGGGATTGTAGGCCCCATTGTGGGTCCACAGGAGTTCTGGCCCAATCTAGAGAAGACCGAGGCGCTGGTGTTGGGCGACCCGTTGAGAGGGGCCGCGGCGGGGGTAAGACGATCAAAGACCGACTTCTTGGGAGCTTCCTCTTGAAAGGTTCCTAGGCACACTAGTGAAGTCTCACAAGGCATCAACCATGCCAATTTCAAAAATTAGAGGTGCCGAGAAACCCTAATACGGATCGTTGGCTAGAAGTTTAGGCGACAAAGCAACTAGTTAACTACTTTAACTAAGAGTACGGAAATACAACCTTTGTAGATCCGGTCCTCCACCTCCACGGCTCCATGATGAAGTCCTCTCCGCTGTCCAAATGAAATCCCGGGCTCTAGCGTCGGCTTCATCGGAGAAATGGACGGGCAAGGTCGTCGGCTTCGTGCCGAAGATGATCTACGTCGAGGCATCACAAGATCAAGCTCCCACTTCACCAAGTCATGAAACTTGTGAAGAAAACACACTCTACTACTTGGCAAGAGGTAGAGGATGAAGAAATAGGAGGTGGGTTCACTTTAGAATTGGATTTCTCACTCATTTCATCAAGTTGCCATTGATGGAGGCATGCTTTCTTCAAGTGAAGAAGAAGAAGAAGAAGATGAATATTATGATAAGTATAGTTCAAAAAGGAAATTAAATGAATACTTATCATAATGTAACCATGGTCAAGTGTAGAGAATAGACTAGGGTTAAGTGGAATGGTTAGGGTTAAGCATGAGACAAAATGGTGACTTAGTCAAAGCTTCATGAAGCTTCAAATACAAACAAAGAAAGCCACCATTTCCCCTTTTTCTTTTCCAAAATAAAATAAATGAAATAAATAAATGAATGAATAAGAAAATGAAAACCCTAACCATTACACAACCATGGTTTAATCTTTACACTAACCCTAGTTAGCATGTATCATCAAACATGATACAAACTTGTGTACAAAAGTATATCACATATACAATGTGCACAATCCAAGTGAGAAAATCCATTTAAAGTGAACCGATACTAGTTAATGCAAAGTAATATATCATATATGTAATTATACATTAAATCATTAAATCAACACTTGATTTAATGATCCGGTCATATAGCATATAACCGACTAGTATCATCAGTAACAACTTATCGAAACAACACTTGATCCGATAACCCGTCTATATCGCATATAACCGAGCAATGTCACATATCGCGAGAATCAAATACAATATCACATACTGGTATCATTCTCGGTCCCGCACATATCTCATATGCGCTCCTATTTCGTTTCGCTTGAGCCAGGAAACCTCTGTGTAGGACTCTAAAGACTCGTCAATACGCCGGCAGCAGATGATGATCATATCATGCACCCACAAGCTGCAAGCGGTCTGCTAAACGTAACGGCCACCCGGGTATTGAGCGATCAGAAGATCGACGAGCAAGCCCGCTCACACTCCAGTGAATCCAACCAGTAACACTACCGTACAGTCCGGTCTGATCGTCTGATATGTCGCATATCTCGCCTAGGGGTGGTAAACGTCAGACCCCAATAGCTCGATAAGTCGTGTCGATATGAGGTCTATAACAATTCGAGAAACTACTGGTAACACTTACCAGTAAATCTCAGCAACCCTGGCCAGGGATTTCCGGTTATAGCCAATCGAACACAGCGCAACATCAACTCCCTATACCGGGAGAGACGAATCCCCTCCTATCGCTCATTGCCTCCATGTGACTCGGGACTGTACCCAAAAACCACCATTTTGCACGCCCTCTTGGACGTGGTAAGGTGGAAATCAAAGCACAGTGGGAACCACACAAGACTCTATGACGATCTCGGGTCAACAGACTACTCTGTACCAGTGTCACTAGAGAACTGCCATCTGACGTAAGGTATAATACCATCTGGGAGTTCTCGGCGAGTCCGTCCAGTGTACCCAGTCTCTACTGAGCACCCGTATATCATCTCTGATGTCAAACACCAATGGATATGGGATCATCCATCGTCCATCTGTATGGGCCGAGAAGGTATACGCTAGTCTACTCTGGTATATCGATGCCCCGTCTCGATACACCCACGACTAGGGACTTTGAAGGATGTACTTATGGACTACCATGTCCCCACTAGTATGATCCGCATCATAGTCCAGGTAGTCAAGTACACATCCTAAGGGCTTTACCAACATGTAATAGAGAGACAATCTGTGTACACGTTAAGGTAAAGAGCAACCAGATAGCATACTATCATGTCGAGCAAGAAAGTCCTCCCTATATATGTCCCAGCATCCACTACAATATACATCCAATGTACAGTAATGGCCTCTAGGGCATACATACAACTAACAATCTCCCACTTGCACTAGGGCCATCTGATAGCAGTGGTTGTAGTATCTCATACTCAACCATCCCATAAAAGTCTCTCTCTGGGAATAGGCCTTCGTGAGTGGATCCGCCGTGTTATCCTCTGATTCTGCTCTCCTAACCTCGATCACCCTGGAGATCAACCATCTCCATGATCAGGCGATACTGCCTTAGAATAAGTCTGGATCACTGATGGGACCGGCGTTCCTTGGCATGAGCCACAACTCCATTGTCTCACAATGGTAGGAACGTTGTTCATCTCATGAACTAATATACACCCAAACATCCTCTTTGGTAGCATCTTAAGTAGCGATGTATCCTGCCTTTATCGTCTAGTATGCCACGGTATTTAGCTTGGAACTCTTCCAACATACCGTCCCTTTACTGAGGGTATAGACAATGCCTGTGACTGACACTCAGTCGTCTTTATCAGCCTGGAACACTTCCAGTGATTCTCCCCAGGATCAACTGATACCATCTCACTACAGCTAGTGAGTATCCTAACATCCATTTAGATCTATCTCATAGATCCAAAGTCCAGGATTTAGTAGGTATCACTTTGATCCTATGTGGAGAATCATTGTGATAAGCGGAAATTGATCGAGCGTAGCATAGGAAACTCCTTCCCTATCAAGAGTATGTCATCCACGTACTCTACGAGGATCATCACCATACTCCCTACTACCTTTTTGTTTATACAAGGTTCATCTACCATTTTGATGATGTCAACTTCTTTGACTAATCCATCAAAACAGATATTCCAACTCCGCGATGCCTGCTTTATCCTATAAAACATCTTGCACATGTTTCCGCTGCTCCCACTGTCTACGAGGCCCTCTGGCTGTGTACTTATAGATGCACTCTTCTAAAACATCATTTAGAACAGCAGTCATGACACTCAACCACCAGATATCGTAGTCATGGTATGTAGCCGTGGCAAGTAGGATCTGGATGGACTTAAGCATAGCTCCTTAGAAAAAGTTTCATCATTATCCACGCCTGGTTGATGACGAAAACCTTTAACAAGTCTAGCTTTGAAAGTCTCAACCTTTCCAACTACACCAAGTAATCTTCTCAAGATATACTTGCTCCTGATGGGGATTTAACCCTTCAGATATAGCAACCAAAGTCCATACTTTGTTGGTGTACATGGATTCCATCTCAGATCGCTAAGCATCCAGCCATTCTTACAGAGTCTTACTCCTGATGGCCAGCTCGAAGCTAGTAGGGTCATCATCTCATGATGCAATCTTCGCTCCCACTGTCATAGAGAAACAGAAGTATCTCTCAGGTGGGTGAGGAACCCTACTAGATCGGCGGAGAGGCTGAGGTTCGTTGGAATCTACTGAATCTTTTGGTTCTACCAAATCATCTGCTGTAGTTTGTATAGCTGGAACCTTTCCGGTTCTACATAACTGACCTTGCCTCGAGCTTGTCCGGATTTTGCTTTTAGACATAGGCCGGACAACCCCAAATCTTAACTAACTTAAGAAATGGGCTCTTCCTTTTCCATATCACATATGAAGTGGTAGGCGCTGATTTGATTCGCACCCTATTCAATAGGTATGCAGCTTCTCAAGTCCATAACTCCCAAAAAGGAAATAGGAAACTCAGTAGTACTCATCATAGAGCACCCATATCATATAGGGTGTGATTGCTCCGCCCCGATATACCATTGTGCTATGGTGTATATGGAGGAGTAATGCTGAGAGAGAATCTCATTCTCCATTAGAATGGTCCAAGAATTCCGTGCTTAAGTATTCTCCTCCCTGATCTCATCAAAGGACATAATACCTATACCCGTATTTTGGTTCTCTACTTCTCGCTTATATTCTGTGAATATCTCAAAAGGTTCGGACTCATGTTTCAACAGGAACATATGTCTGAATCTAAAGAGATCATCAGAGAGTGTATTGAAGTACAAAGAACCATTCTTGGCATATGCAGACAGGGGACCTACATACATCATCATGTATCAGTCCCAAGAGTTCACTAACTCTTTCTCTGTTTCCAATAAACAGAGCTGGTGTCATCGTATCTTTGTGACATGACTGGCGAGTTTCACAAGATGTAAATTCAAACTGATTTAAATATGCATCTACATGTAACTACAGCCAGTCGGGTCGCATAGATATGACCTAGTCTACAATGCCTTAAGAAGGATTCGTTCATTTCTGAACTCTTCCTCTTATGTGTGTTCCGTATACTAAGAACTGTAGTTTGATTTAGAACATCAACGCTTTTAGATAACGTGCCTGATCCAATCAACTTTTGATATAGGAAATGTTCAAAACATTATCCAACAATACAAAATTTTATCATTTCTTTACTAATAAAGAGACTGATATAATTTTGTATATCAGGTTCGGTATCTAATAGCATTTGTTCAGAATCAATGTATTGATAATACAGGGTGACAGTGACCAACAGACTTGGCTGCAACACTTGCCTCGTTTTCTGCCTCATGAAACTTATCACTCGTTCTCAGTTCTCTCCCTTTCTGTAGCCCTATGTAACAGATTACATATCTGGGATCCTGATCTGGTATCACATACCCAGATCGTAGAGGATACAGAGAAACAGTTCTTTGTAATGAACACACCCGAAGATGATGCATCAGCATGCACTCTCTTCGTTTAGGCGGCACGGGAAATCTGGTATTCCCCAATTTCCTGCTCTGTCTTATAACAATTATAAGTTGGAGCGGGACCAACGTTCCCCAGCTCAGTATAACAAGCGGGTTCGGTCAATATTCCGTATTGTTATCTTGATTAAGGCGTGATGCGGTCGCTACCAGGAGAGAGAGAGAAGAAAACACTCAGCGTGCGCTCTAGCAAGAATAGATTGGTTATTATTTTATCTAATCAGGATGTCCCACTGCTTTTTATCAAATCTTCTTTCAAACCATAAAAGGAAAGACTAGCCGGGATTAATTACACACTACAAGTTCGCCAATCTTTCAGCCAGGCCAGTGTCGGTACTTTGAGGGAGGTCCCCCGTGCTTTCGCACGAACCTAATTAATGTAAACCTCGTTTTCCCATAGGCGTAACCTCGTTGACACCTTTCTAGACACCTACTTGATCGGCTAATTGTAATGTATAAAACTCTCCCAGGAGTAACTCTTACTCGCAGCGGGTATCGGGATCCAACTATCTCATAGAAGGTATACAATCTCATTGCAAATTTCAACACTTGAAATTCCCGATAATATTTTACCCCTAGCGTCCTATGACCTTGATGCAGGCCAACAAACCATAGTGCACTAGTCAAGTTCAACCCGTCATTTCCTGATTGAATTAAACCCACCCGCACGACCCTTGACGCAGGCCAACAAAGTCGCACGACTACCCTAATCTAATCTGCATCATATGTATAAGCAGATAAATACTAGTTAGCTACCGCACACTACGCCTTTACGCAGGCCAACAAACATAGCACGAATACTAACTACCACTTATCTGAAATGACGGAGGGCTACGACAGGTTTTTCTGAAAACCTATTGCGTAATGAACTTGATATCGTTGTAGAATCAAATGATTTTAAAATGGAGTGTTTTTTAGGCTTTTCTAGTTTTGCTAAAGGAGTCACTCCCGATGAAGGGATCGTCGGTCCTTTCCTCGTCGAATGAGGTGCGGGATATATCATATATATCGTTGTTCAAAGCAAAAAATCTTAAAAGCAATCAAAAGACAAACCGAATGTGTAGCATCTGCCAGTTATTGCTAAAGGAGTCACTCCCGGTGAAGGGATCTCGGTCCTTTCCTCATCGAATAAGGTGCAGGATATATCATATATACCGCTGTGCAAAGCAAGAACTGTAGCTACCTATTTTATTTTGAAATTCGATTCCACAACATCTTAGGTTTCTTTTCTTTTCATTAATCATATTAATGAAGTCCCATCATTTAAATACCTAAACATCACAGATAAATACGACGTACACTTATGCCATCCGCATTCGCCTCGATGTCCCCTCGTGCACCGTTAGGTTAGGTAACTAACGGCAGAGCGGGGCAGAGCTAGCGCGGGTGTAAAACATAAGTAACGCCTATATAATATATCATATATACTATATACTGTATCTATCACAGAACATCACATGATCACATCACAGATATCGCAGCAGAAGAAACATATGAAATATTGGATATACTAGGACGTCCGTGTTTTCAATACGAGCCAGTATAAAACACGGATTCCACGGTCGCGATGAATAGCCAAACCCACACCCCTAGACCCCTACGAGAGCGGCAAGAAACCCTACCAATTCTAGAGTTAGGAGACCCGGACTCGATTCCTCGAGTTGGTCTCCCACTGGACTCCAGAACCCGGTTACTTGTGCCCTCCTCCTTGGGTCTATCCTAGTGCAGAAAAGTAAATAATATACAAAGGGTGACATCTTCCGCAACCTGAAAGTGCTCCAATAAAAGAATATTACATACAAGTTTTTACATGAATGAAAATGAAAAACACTCATCTCACATAAAAACCCCCCGGCTATTCAAACACGACGATCCAATATAACATATCCAGCAACACATAACATCACATGTCATCAACCTAAGTAAATATGCGCATCCCAATTGTCGTTGACATATAGCAACGAAACCGGCGATATCACATATTACACTTACGGTCACAGAAAAGAAAGTGTAAAACTACAACAGTTGGAATCTGCAACCACCTCAGACATCGCATGCCTGACCAAATGAATTACTTAGACATCGCATGCCTAACAATTATAAACCCCGCATTTTAGTCTCAAAATCGAAAACACTTTTCAATATAAAGTCGGGTAATTCAACAAGATTCCCGACATTCTGATCGAATGCTCGTCGCAAACTTCAGTAGGCGGCCGCACCCCCGATGCCGCCGACGAAGTGCACCAAGGCGGAACACCGCTGCCGCGAGCATCCGAACGGATGCTTTCGGCGACGGGGTTCTCCTACAGTCACTTGGTCGGGGCTATGGGGTGAGGCTGTCTATTAAGTTTACCCGGCGAGTGTCCGCGTACGCTACGTGATTGCAACGGACTTTTGATCGCATCAAAATTCCGTGGCAACCGATCAAGTGAGACTAAAGTGCTGTGTTTATAACATTCATTCAGTTATCACATAACTACTTGTGAATTCCAATTATTGTATCCCATTCCAGATAAACAGAAAATGTTAAACTTTCCGATCGAACAGTCAAACACCCAAGTTTTCCCGAAACAGATCAACACATGAAATAAGTTTAAAAACATTCAGTTCATGCCTCAGTACCAACGGTCCAGCCGTAGAAGGGTCAAGCCAACGCCTCACATGTGGCACGCCGTACTGCCCCAAACCCGAAGGTTCAAAGGGCAGTTCAAGACGGTCACATAATCGAGTTAAGGTTTGTTGTCTTCTAGAGGGTCCATCGCGTTACTTGCACTACTTAGAACGTCTTTAAACCACGAAAAAATCCAACACTTGGAAATTTCCCGGCAGGGGAAAATTTGGGTATTTATATCCGGTCGAACATTTTAACATATTCTAAATATTACCCGGAAAAACACACTGACAAAATTAGACAATCCGATCGAAACACGGAGTCCCCAATACAACCCAGAAATTTCAAATCTTGAATAAATATTAAAAATTCCCAGGAAAACCAGCACTGCAAAGTAGAAGTTACTGTGCAAAATTCAATGCATGAAGAGACTAAATGAGCGCGGAACCGCCGCAATAGGCGGCTAATGCCGCGGTTCCACCGCGCTTTAGACAGATCATTAGGTAATTTTTGCACCGTAATTCTTAGAATTTCCTGCTGAATTTTTTAAGAATTTTTAATTTGGAAAAAACCGCTTTTTCAGAAAAAGTCCAGAGAGGGTTAAAAGTTAGGGTTTCGGGGTTCGATCGGGTTTCTAACATCGTCTACGCATCGCCTAAGGCTCTAGCTAGGCTCTGATACCAATGAAAGGTTCCTAGGCACACTAGTGAGGTCTCACAAGGCATCAACCATGCCAATTTCAAAAATTAGAGATGCCGAGAAACCCTAATACGGATCGTTGGCTAGAAGTTTAGACGACAAAGCAACTAGTTAACTACTTTAACTAAGAGTACGGAAATACAACCTTTGTAGATCCGGTCCTCCACCTCCACGGCTCCGTGATGAAGTCCTCTCCGCTGTCCAAATGAAATCCCAGGCTCTAGCGTTGGCTTCATCGGAGAAATGGGCGGGCAAGGTCGTCGGCTTCGTGCCGAAGATGATCTACGTCGAGGCATCACAAGATCAAGCTCCCACTTCACCAAGTCATGAAACTTGTGAAAAAAACACACTCTACTACTTGGCAAGAAGTAGAGGATGAAGAAATAGGAGGTGGGTTCACTTTAGAATTGGATTTCTCACTCATTTCATCAAGTTGCCATTGATGGAGGCATGCTTTCTTCAAGTGAAGAAGAACAAGAAGAAGATGAATATTATGATAAGTATAGTTCAAAAAGGAAATTAAATGAATACTTATCATAATGTAACCATGGTCAAGTGTAGAGAATAGACTAGGGTTAAGTGGAATGGTTAGGGTTAAGCATGAGACAAAATGGTGACTTAGTCAAAGCTTCATGAAGCTTCAAATACAAACAAAGAAAGCCACCATTTCCCCTTTTTCTTTTCCAAAATAAAATAAATGAAATAAATAAATGAATGAATAAGAAAATGAAAACCCTAACCATTACACAACCATGGTTTAATCTTTACACTAACCCTAGTTAGCATGTATCATCAAACATGATACAAACTTGTGTACAAAAGTATATCACATATACAATGTGCACAATCCAAGTGAGAAAATCCATTTAAAGTGAACCGATACTAGTTAATGCAAAGTAATATATCATATATATAATTATACATTAAATCATTAAATCAACACTTGATTTAATGATCCGGTCATATAGCATATAACCGACTAGTATCATCAGTAACAACTTATCGAAACAACACTTGATCTGATAACCCGTCTATATCGCATATAACCGAGCAATGTCACATATCGCGAGAATCAAATACAATATCACATACTGGTATCATTCTCGGTCCCGCACATATCTCATATGCGCTCCTATTTCGTTTCGCTTGAGCCAGGAAACCTCTGTGTAGGACTCTAAAGACTCGTCAATACGCCGGCAGCAGATGATGATCATATCAAGCACCCACAAGCCGCAAGCGGTCTGCTAAACGTAACGGCCACCCGGGTATTGAGCGATCAGAAGATCGACGAGCAAGCCCGCTCACACTCCAGTGAATCCAACCAGTAACACTACCGTACAGTCCGGTCTGATCGTCTGATATGTCGCATATCTCGCCTAGGGGTGGTAAACGTCAGACCCCAATAGCTCGATAAGTCGTGTCGATATGAGGTCTATAACAATTCGAGAAACTACTGGTAACACTTACCAGTAAATCTCAGCAACCCTGGCCAGGGATTTCCGGTTATAGCCAATCGAACACAGCGCAACATCAACTCCCTATACCGGGAGAGACGAATCCCCTCCTATCGCTCATTGCCTCCATGTGACTCGAGACTGTACCCAAAAACCACCGTTTTGCACGCCCTCTTGGACGTGGTAAGGTGGAAATCAAAGCACAGTGGGAACCACACAAGACTCTATGACGATCTCGGGTCAACAGACTACTCTGTACCAGTGTCACCAGAGAACTGCCATCTGACGTAAGGTATAATACCATCTGGGAGTTCTCGGCGAGTCCGTCCAGTGTACCCAGTCTCTACTAAGCACCCGTATATCATCTCTGATGTCAAACACCAATGGATATGGGATCATCCATCGCCCATCTGTATGGGTCGAGAAGGTATACGCTAGTCTACTCTGGTATATCGATGTCCCGTCTCGATACACCCACGACTAGGGACTTTGAAGGATGTACTTATGGACTACCATGTCCCCACTAGTATGATCCGCATCATAGTCCAGGTAGTCAAGTACACATCCTAAGGGCTTTACCAACATGTAATAGAGAGACAATTTGTGTACACGTTAAGGTAAAGAGCAACCAGATAGCATACTATCATGTCGAGCAAGAAAGTCTTCCCTATATATGTCCCAGCATCCACTACAATATACATCCAATGTACAGTAATGGCCTCTAGGGCATACATACAACTAACACTTCTGTCAGCACCGGCGCGGTGAAGCTTGTCGGTGGGAGCATGGTCCCAAAAAACAATCCTGTGGTGGCTCGAGTGACCTGTTCCACGGGCATTGTGAATAGCGAAGCAGCTTGGGGTCCGTAGGCTATACCTCCTGGCGAGGCAGAGCGTTGGTTGCAATTGCAGTCCGAGCAGTTGGAGCGTTTCGCAGAAGTAGAAGCCATCGATTCTTTGCTTTCTGCAATGAGCAAGACGCCAAGTCTTAGTATCTTGAAACCCAAGGGCAACCATTAACGAATCACGACTGGTTCGCGAATCACGACACACGAAGTGTGGAGTGGAAAGAGAAAAAGGTCCCACCGGGCGTGCCAGAATCTGTTCCCCTCCGAATGGCGGCGCGACTGGGCGTCTCGCCTGAGATTCGGGGCAGATGCTAATTGGTGCTATCCGTCCACCTCTCCGAAGATGCCAAGTTGATTTATGGCACCATGCATCGAAGGTTTAGACGGATGCGTCCGATGTAGCAGACTTTGTCAGATTCCCCCTCACTTGAGGGGTTTTTGATTGTGGGGACGCTCTTCCCTGCAGGCGCAAGCCCCTACAGTTAATTACGCTACCGCATTGCGGTAACCACTTTCTCCTTCTCCAGATGGTCACTTCGTGTCGTGTGTGTTTGTTTTGTATTTAGTTGCCCGTGGATTGTATACGGAGACTGAGTTATGTCGTCGTCCGTAGGGCGTGGACTAGTCCAAATCCGTATTATCTTAGATTTAGGTTTGGGGGTTTGGGTTTAAGGATACGTTAGCCTCATTTGAGCCTAAGATCGACTTAAACGTTTGTTAAGGATACTTTAGTCTAGTTTTTTAGACTAAGATCAACTTAACGGGATCGTTTAGATCCAAAAAGAGAGCAATAAAAGGGGGCTCTGTTGTTTAGTTTAGTGACGTTGCGGTCGGTAGGTAGTTTAAGAACATTGCGGTCCATGGGTAGTTTAAGGACATTGCGGTCCAATGTTAGTTTTAAGACATCTCGGTCAAGGTTAAAGACCTCATAGTCCGTGGATTTAAGGACTCCACAGTCCAAAGTTAGTTTTAAGGCATCTCGGTCAAGGTTAAGGACGTTATAGTCCATGGGTTTAAGGACCCCACAGTCCATAGTTAGTTTTAAGACATCTCGGTCAAGGTTAAGGACCTCATAGTCCATGAGTTTAAGGACCCCACAGTCCATAGTTAGTTTTAAGACATCTCGGTCAAGGTTAAGGACCTCATAGTTCATGAGTTTAAGGACCCCACAGTCCGTGTCAATGTGTGGTCATCGAGACCCGTCACCTCTTTGAAGACGTTGAGGAATTACAACGCCAAGTATCAAAGGAGTGAAGAGATGTACCCTTGAGCCGGGGTGGATTAAATAGTCTTTGGCCCAATTTGGGATCAAGACCAATTAATTATGTTATGAGCCCATTAGCCCAGTTAAGTCTGAACTGAGGACTTATGGCCATCTTGGGCTAAGTCCAATCATGTCTGGAATATTGGCTTCCTGTTGGTCCATTGAAGGAGAGGCTTTGCCTCTGGCCATTTAGCCAATTGGGCCAATGCCTAGTGTTAAACACTAAAGACCAATCAGTGTTGAACACTGGAAATGAGATTGACAAGTTAGTGTTTAACACTAAAAGATAGTTGGTGTTAAACACCAGCAACAAGGCTTTCAAATTAGTGTTAAACACTAAAACAGATCAGTGTTAAACACTGGCAACAGAGATCTCAAATTAGTGTTAAACACTAAGGTAATCAGTGTTGAACACTGCAAATAAAGTTCTTTGATTAGTGTTGAACACTAAGGCCCAACAGTGTTTTAACACTGGATTCAGGGGTTCCAATTTAGACGCTAAGGCAAGAGGGGTCACGTGGTAGCACGTGATGGCGCCCTCCCTTCATTTGTTCTGCTGAGAATATCGTATCTTTTGGAGCATCACGTGCCATCACGTGACGGGTGTTTAAATGGAGTATGTTAAAGCCTCTGCTAAGGGTCACGTGGGTCACGTGAGGCACGTGAGGCACTGCCTCAAAGGGGCTTTTTTATAGATCTTTTTGGGGGTCACGTGGTGACACGTAACCCTGCCTCTATGTATGTTTTAAAAGATCTGTTAATCCCTTTCAGGAATTAAATTCCTCGTAGGGTTGAACCCTGACAATAATTTCAGAGGAATTAAATTCCTACTTCCTTTTGAAGATTTATATTCTGGGATAGAGTTGAACTCTGAATTTTCTGTAGGAATTAAATTCCTCATATATGTGAAGAACTGAATAGGGTTAAACCCTAATAAAAGTTTTAAGGAATTAAACTCCCACTCTCTGTTAAAGGATTATTCTGGGGAATGAGATTAAGGGAATTAAATTCCTGTTGTTTTAACAGAACTAAGTTCTTAACTAGGGTTAAACCCTGATTCTGTTCATTCTGAAGGAATTAAATTCCCATAACACAGGGTCGAACCTTAATTTTATTTTAAAGAAATTAAATTCCTATAGTTCTGTGAGAATTAAATTCTCATGCTTCCATTCCCTCTCTATGCTTTGGATCTGCATGGCAGGATCTTAACCCATTGAGAATTAAATTCTCAACTCAAGGGGAGATGTGCACTTTACAGATCCTCCATCAAAGAGAGAACTATGTTCTTCTGATTTTATATCAGAGTTAAACTCTGTTAAGAATTAAATTCTCTTTTTCTTTCAAAAAGCCTTCCCTTTCTTACCTAGGGTTTTCTTTTGCAGAAGATCCCGATTTCTTAAAAGTATCAAGGCTCTCCTATGTTTTTATGCCTCGATTCCTTTTTGCCTCTTTTTCTCTCTCTCTCTCTATCTCTATCTATCCCTCGCTGTGTCTCTTGGCTCCTATTTATAGGTGAAGCAGCCGAATCAATTAGTTTTGGCGAATCATTCATTGAGAGATTTGATTTGTATTCACCATTTGTTTTGGACCTTTGGATTATTAGGTGAATTTTATTCACCATTGGATTTTAAATCCAGAGATTCTCTTTTGTTATTTCGGTTAGATTTAAAGGGGAAATCTTTCCAAATTCGAGATTTTCCCATAGATAGATGGTATTTAATCACCTTTAAATCTTTAATTCAATCGGTTGCTTATAATCTTTTTCCTTTGGAAAGATTTGAATGATCTCTCCTCAGAATTTGATTCTGTTAAAAGATAGGCTTTGAAAGCCGGTCACGTGTAGCCACGTGACCCTTGGTCACGTGTGGGCACGTGACCCCCTTGGAACGAGCTTTCTTCTTTCTTTCTGCGTTCTGTCTTCTGGTCGCTGCTTAGCTGTCACGTGCCACCATGTGACCCCTGGTCACGTGTGAGCACGTGACCCTCGTCTGGCGCCTTTTTCTTGATTCAATAAGGGAATTTAGTCTGCTGCTTTTGAATGTCACGTGCCAACACGTGACCCTGGTCACGTGGGAGCACGTGACCCTTTCTGAAGCCCTTTTCTTTGATGTAGTTGGGAAACTGAATTTGCCTTGCCGATACTTTTAGATGTCACGTGCCAACACGTGACTGCTGGTCACGTGTAAGCACATGACCCTTTTCTGAAGCCTTTTCCGTAGGCTTTCCTGATTTTAAATCAAGAAACAGCCACGTGTCAAACACGGATGCGCTAGCGCCAGGTGCGTTGCGCCCTAAGCAGTGCACCATGTGTGCGCTAGCGCTAGGCACGCTGCGCGCCACGTATTAAACACAGGTGCGTTAGCGCAGGTTGCGCTGCACTCTGAGCAGCACCCCACGTGTCAAACGTAGGTGCGCTAGCGCAAAGTGCGCTGCGCTCTGAGCAGCGCACCACGTGCAAAGCACGGGTGCGCCAGCGCTGGAATTATAAAATTCCCCACCGTTAGATCAAAAGATCTAATAATAATGATAAATCATTAATTAATCAGAATTAAAATTCTATTATGGAAAGATTTTCCAATCATGTTAAAAACAAGAAGATTGCCTTCTTTAAAACAGAAGCATTATGATCAAAGATCCAACGGTGGGAAATATCCCCAAATCAATCAGAGAAAGATCTCTTTAACCGATTTAACAAATCAATTTGCCCTATATAAAGGCCCCAAGACTTCAAGTCTGATATAGAGAAACCCCCTATAAACTTTGAGAAGTTTAAAGAAAAAAGAGCAAGCTCTTAGCAAAAGAAGATTATTTCTTCAAGGTAAAGATCATGAACGATGAACACAGAGATGAAATCATCTCATAAAAAGAAGAATTATCTTCTTAAAAGATCATAGATCTACAAAGACCAAGGTATTTTATAAAAGATCAAAAGATCTCATCATAAAAACAAAGAAGTACTTACTTCATTCACAGATCATTGATCTATAAAGGCAAAGCCTTTCAAAAATAAGAACTGATGTTCTTGAATCTTGAGACAAAGTCTCTTTTAAAAGAATATAAATTTGTCCACAGATCATAGAAATTGATCAAATGCGCTTTGCGCTATTGAAATGCGCCTTGCGCTCTTGAACAGCGCTTCTGCGTTCTCTGGACCGGTGCTCAGCACTAAAATGTGCCACGTGTCAACCACGTATGCAATTTGCGCTTTGCGCTTCTGAAATAGCGCACTGCGCTCATGGGCTGGCGCTCAGCGCCAAGCGCACCACGTGTCACTCGCGTATGCGCCACTAAATTGAAAGCGCTCAGCGCTCACAAATTAGCGCCCAGCGCTCATAAACTGGCGCAATGCGCCCATCATCTGGCGCTTAGCGCCAAGCACGACACGTATCCTTCTTGTGTGCGCTACTTGGCAGAAGCGCACTACGCTCTTTAACTGGCGCAAAGCGCCTGGCGCGCCACGTGTTGCGCTGACAGAACATAAATTATTCTGATGAATGCTCTGCATTCAATACAAGACAAAAGAAAAATGTCAAGATCTAATGCTCATAATTATTAAAAGGGCCAAGCCCAAAAAAAGGCTCAATAGCCAGAATAAGGAAATGTTAAACATTCATTGGACTTAGCCCAAGATTGGCCATAAGTCCTCAACTTATATTTAATTGAGTCCATCTGCTCACGAATATTTAACAGATCTTAGTCCCAAATTGGACTACGGATCTTCCGACCAACTCACACCGGTTCGAGGGTACATCTCTTTACTCCTCTGATATCTATCGTTGTAATCCTTCAACGTCTTCAGAGAGGTGATGGGTCCCGACAACCAAACATTCTACGGACTGTGGGGTCCCTTTAAACCCACGGACTACGATGTCCTTAACCTGAACTGTGGGGTCCTTAAACTCACGGACTATGATGTCCTTAACCTTGGACAACCATGTCCTTAAACTGGCAATTGACCGCAAAGTCCCTAAACTAGAACAATAGAGCCCAAATGCTCTTTTGTTGGATCTAAATGATCCCGTTAAGTTGATCTTAGTCTAAAATTAGACTAACGTATCCTTAACTAACATTTAAGTTGATCTTAGTCTCAAATGAGACTAACGTATCCTTAAAACCAAACCCCAAACCCAAATCTAAGAAGATACGGATTTGGACTAATCCACGCCCTGCGGGCGACAACATACATTAGTCTCCGTATACAATCCACGGGCAACCACAAACAAAACAAACACACACGACACGAAGTGACCATCTGGAGAAGGAGAAAGTTGTTACCGCGATACGGTAGCGTAATTAACTGCAGGGGCTTGCGCCTGCAGGGAAGAGCGTCCCCACAATCAAAAAAACCTTCTGACGAAGTCTGCTACATCGGCCGCAGCCGTTTAAACCTTCGATACATGATGCCATAAATCAACTTGGCATCTTCGAAGAGGTGGACGGATAGCACCAATTATCATCTGCCCTTGAATTTCAGGCAAGACGTTCGCCACGTCTTCGCGCGTCTTTCGGCAGGGAACACTCTCTATATATATCCAAGCATCCACTATAATATACATCATATGTACAACAATAGCCTCTAGGGCATATACATAACTAACAGGCTTCGAGCTACTCGGTTGTTGCTGAGCATTGGCGACGAAGGTCGCTTTCCCTTTCCCTTTTTCATTCCGAGGATCCGTCTTTGAGGAGGACGGTCTATGGCCCATCTGGTCCATTTGGGCCAGCTTGTCGATCAAGGCCTGGAAAGTGGTCGTCTTGAAGAACATCATGAATTGGGAAATGGTGCCTGAGGGTCAAGGGTCCCCACGAACATGCCCACGGCAAGAGCTTCCTCTATGTACAGGTTCCGCCACCGAATGGCATATTGAACCCAGGTTTCTCCCGGCTTCACTCTAGCGTTAATTAGTGCGGTGATCGGTGTTCCCCTCCGAATGACGGCGCGACGAGAGACATCTTTCTTGAGATTCGGGGCAGATGCTATTTGGTTTTATCCGTCTACCTCTCCGAAGATGTCAAGTTGATTTATGGCACCGTGTATCGGAGGTTTAGACGGATGCGGCCGATGTAGCAGACTTCATCAGATTCCCCCTCGCTTGAGGGGTTTTTGATTATGGGGACGCTCTTCCCTGCAGGCGCAAGCCCCTGCAGTTAATTACGCTACCACATCGCGGTAACCACTTTTTTCTTCTCCAGAATTTCACTTCGTGTCGTGTGTGTTTGTTTTGTTTGTGGTTGCCCGTGGATTGTATACGGAGACTAAGTGATGCCGTCGCCCGTAGGACGTGGATTAGTCCAAATCCGTATTTACTTAGATTTGGGTTTGGGGTTTTAGTTTAAGGATACGTTAGCCGTATTTGAGGCTAAGATCAACTTAAACGTTCGTTAAGGATACATTAGTCTGATTTGAGACTAAAATCAACTTAACGGAAAGAGCATTTAGGGGCTCTATTGTTCCAGTTTAGGGACGTAGTGGTCCATTTAATATATGGCCGTCGGGACCCGTCACCTCTTTGACGACGTTGAAGAATTACAACGACAGGTGTCAGAGGAGTTCGGAGATGTACCCTTGAACCAAAGTTGATTGGGGGTCTTATAGTCCAATTTGGGACTAAAGTCTGTTTGAATGTTTAAGGATACGTTAGCCATATTTGAGGCTAAGATCAACTTAAACGGGATCGTTTAGATCCAACAAAAGAGTGTTTGGGGGCTCTATTGTTCCAGTTTAGGGACATTGCGGTCCATTGCCAGTTTAGGGACATGGTGGTCCATTTCCAGTTTAGGGACATAGTGGTCCATTTCCAGTTTAGGGACATAGGGGTCCATTTCCAGTTTTGGGGATGGATATTAGTTTAAGGACGCATAAGTCCATGAGTTTAAGGACCCTATAGTCCATATAGATGTATTTAAGGACGCATTAGTCCATTAGTTTAAGGACGCATAAGTCCATGGGTTTAAGGACCCCACAGTCCGTATGGGTGTGTTTAAGGACGCATTAGTCCATTAGTTTAAGGACGCATAAGTCCATGGGTTTAAGGACCCCACAGTCCGTATGGGTGTGTTTAAGGACGCATTTGTCCATTAGTTTAAGGACGCATAAGTCCATGGGTTTAAGGACCCCACAGTCCGTATTAATGTGTGGTTGTCGGGACCCGTCACCTCTCCGACGTCGTTGAAGGATTACAACGATAGGTGTCAGAGGAGTTCGGAGATGTACCCTTGAACCGGATGTAAATTGATTTAAGGGAGAAGACGTACTCAGTCAATTTAATTTGAGGACTTACGGCCATGATTGGGCTAAGTCCAGTTGAGAATATTCAACGTTTTTATCTTTGGCCTATTAGGCCTGTGCTAGGGCTTTGCCCCTGTTTAATAATGCACTGCATTTTCTTTTGGCCTGCTAAGCCTTTTGATTTGGGCTCTATCCCTTTTAAATGATGCACAGCATCTGTTTTTGTTTGGGCTCTGCCCTTTTTAAAGTAATGCATTGCATTTTATTCGGCCTGTTAGGCCTTTTTTTAATTGGGCTTGGCCCTTCTGTAAATAATGCAGTGCATTAGTCAAACTGACAGTGGCCATGTGGCATGTCAGGCGCTTTGCGCCAATTATTGAGCGCAAGCGCATGTGGAGGTGACACGTGTCACGCTCTGGTGAGCGCAAGCGCAGTGCGCTGTTGCGCTGCTGACACGTGGCGCACTCTGGTGAGTTGCGCCAATTTCAGAGAGCAATGCTCTATCTTAAAAGTGCATAGCGCAAGTGGTTTTTGGAGCTGACACGTGGCGCTCTCTGGTGGCTTGCGCCAACCCAAGAGCGCAATAGTGCAGATTTTCAAGTGCAAGGCACTGTTTTAATATCTTGATCCAATTTTGGATTCAAGAAAAGAATCTTTAAGATTCCAGAACCAATGGATCATAAAAAAGGCAATGCCTTTGTTATTATTATATTTTTATATTGAAGATCCTTGATCTTGTTTTTAGATCAATGATCTTTTCAGAAGAAATTCTTCTTTTTTATTCAAAGGTTTTACCTTTCTCTCTTTCTGAGTTCTTCTCAGAGTTCTTTAGAGGAGTTCTCTCTTTGTTTCTGTGTTTTTTTTATCTCTCTGTTGTGTTTTGGAGTTGGGGTCTAGGGGCCTTTATATAGTGTCCATTAATTTGTTAAATTTGTTAAAGAGATCATTCTCTGAGTGATTTGGGGAATTTTCCCCACCGTTGGATCTTTGATCCAAGAGCTTCTGTTTTACAGAAGACAATCTTCTTGTTTTAACAAGAACAGAAAAATCTTACTGGAATTTTAATTCTGTTTGGCGCAAACGCACCAGCGCTTGACACGTGTCACGCAGCGCATAGCGCAGCGCAACTGCGCTGACACGTGTCGCGCAGCGCAGCTGAAGCGTTGCTTCCTTTAATTTTGTTTTAAATAGAGCTTTGCTCTGATTGGATACGCTGCTTTGGGCGCTGCGCCGATGTATCAGCTTTTGACATGTGGCGCGTTGCGCACAGCGCAAGGAATTTGAAGCGTTGCTTCAATTTTTGAATTTTTGAAATTCAAACAGAGCTTTGCTCTGATTGGAGGAAACAAATGCCCCCCCACCGTTGCGCTCACGTGGCGCACACGTGAGTGCAGCGGTGGCAAGATCCTAGCCATTGGATCAACTGGTGAGTTGAAGGGGCGCAAGCGCCTATAAATAGGACCCTTGGTCCTCAGTAAATAATTACCATTTTCAAGAACTTTGATTTTCAGAGCCCTGCTCTTGTTTTTAAGAACTTCAGAGCCTTGCTCTCGTTTCTTTTCAAGAACCCCAGAGTTCAAATTTTTAGAACCTCTTAGGTAAAATTTAACTTAACTTAAATTAAATTAAACAGAGCCTTACTCTCATAGATTTTTGATCTAAAGAAAAAACCCTTTGGGGTTTCATCAACAGAGCCTTGCTCTCAAGAATCCATAGATCTACAGAGATCTTGTTTCATGGGTTTTAACTCATGAACAGAGCTTTGCTCATGGATCAAACATAGATCTTTTTGATCTAAAAATGGAGAACTTTTTATAAGTTTTCATGGATTTTCTAAGACCCCAAATTTTTAATCTTTAGTAGTAATTTTTTTTCTTTTAATAGATTTTCTCATCATTATTACAGAGCTAGGCTCTTTTAAGGAATTTTATTCCCTTGAAGCCAGAGTTTGACAAGTGTCACTCTGTGACAGAGCTTTGCTCTGAAAGAAGAGATTTTCTCCTTGTCTCTAGGGATTTTCCATTAATGAGAATATTCTCTTGGGGATCTCTTCATTAATTGACAGTCTAATCCAATGATGGGGCTGTCTTATTAACTGATGCACTGTCATCCAGATTTTGTGGGTCCCCCTTTGATCCCCTACCCACTGCATTGCAGTGTGTTATAAATCTTAAAATGCCAAGTGTTGGAATTACAACACTGACGGCTGATTTTTTTCCCTCCGCAGGAAACATGTCTGCTGATTTGTCTTTCCCGTTTGTTCGCTCGGAGGGAGGATTTCCCCAGGTACCAGTGGACCGAGAGGTGCTCGCTCTCATCAAGGATCATGACCCCGAGCACAAGAACCTTCACCTGTGGGGTAGGTGGTATAATAGATCATCCAGGGTCGCCGAAGCTTCGGTTCTGCTACGCCGTCTGAGCCCATATTTTCGATCCCCTATGCGGATGAACCCCCGGTGAAGTATGCCATGGAGGTCAAAGACTGGAATTCGGATGATCTTCTCCAGCCTGCGATTGGTGCCATTCCCTTGCATCCGCCGCCGGCAATAGACATTTTGGGGAGGCGAATATGTCAGGGTGAGGCACGCCCTTAGGGACAGGCTTACAACGTTGGATTGACCCCGCGGCCACCCGCCGGATATTTACAGTGGGCCAGGTACATCCTATCGGCGAAGAGGACTCATCTAATGAAGATTGGTTTGTACTCGGCAATCTACGTCTTGCTTTTTGAGTACCCCTCTCCTCCCACGTGGTGGATTAAGGCTTTCATCGAACAATGGAATATCCCCACTCACACCTTCCTTATGACGGACAGGGAAGTCTCCATCTCCCTGGAAGAGTTTGCTGAAATCTCGGGTCTGCCGATGAGGGGGGAGCATTACGAGGAGCTGCTTCCTCCTGACGAATACGTCTTCGCCACCAAGCCGCTGGTGTTTGATCTGACGCCGGAGAATCCTATTCAGCACCAGTTTCCAGGCTTGGTGAAGGTGCTGAGCATATATGAAGGGCTCTATCTGGAATCAGGCGTCCGGGGAGTCAGTTTTGCAGATTTTATCGCCCGCTTCATCCGACCGGAGTTTCTATCGGAGCGGAGCGAGAAGTTCGCCAAGCTTGATGACCCTTTCGGCTTCGGCTTGGACTGTCGACCAACATCGGAGGACGATCAAAAGGATTTTTATCTCCCCGGCGCCGCCGCATGCCCTTGTCAGAAATCGCCGTCCCGGGCACGGATGAGGAGACCTTTTTTGTAGGGTTCCTGGGATTGTGGCTGTGCAGCTTCGCGCTCCCCATGCACCCGCGCCACATGCGGCCGTCCGTTTTCTACCCAGCGCATCGGATGGTGGCTGGCCTGCGGTTGACAATAGGAATCGCCGGGTTGGCTCACCTATACAATGGACTTAGCGTGGCGGCGGACGCTAATGAATCTGGGGTGCAGCCTGCTAATTTTCCGATGCACTACTTCACCTCATGGATGGAAATGCATGTGCACGGGGTGTTCGGCGTCCGTAAGAGCCCTTCGTTTTTTTAGAAGTGCAGACTCCCAAGAGTCATGCGGCTGGTCGGCGCCTTGATCGTGACTGCGCCTCCGCGGGAGGCTAGGGGGTTGCTCCTTCGTCCACACCTGGTCGGAGCGAAGATTTCTTTTTTGGATAAAGTCATAACTATAGGCTCAGAGACCTCCAAGTCGGTGGTGGCGCTGCATGACGACTTCAAGGACGGGGCCTCCGTACTGAAAGCCCGGGAGATCCTTCACCTCTACTTCATTTGGCCGGGCTACCTGGTGTTCAGGCAGAACGAGACGGCGCTTTTCATGAGGTATAACCCCCACCAGTTCGCCCAATAATCAAGCTATCACCAGGGGATCCCGCTGGAGGCGTTTTTGGAAGAGCCCGCGGCCAGCAGGGAGGAGATACGGAGCGCAATGCACCATTTCATGCCACTGAACACGGGTTCCTACTTCTTCATCAGCGAGCCAAGCTGCGTTCCCAAGGCCCTCAACGCGTATGTGGCTTGGTACGCGCATGCAATGGGTCCAGTTATCCATATGGGGAAGCGCATGCTGGTTGACCACAAGGGTGCGCCTCCCGGCGGCGACCGTAAGGCTCCCCTGAAGCTAAGGACCCCGGTCGTTCCTCCGCTGAAAGATTCTGGAGTTGAACCAACGCGCGTGTTGAGCCCTCCGCGCGAATTGCCACTTCGCGATACTGTGGATGCGCCACCAGCCCCCCGTGCTCCAGTGAGACGGTAAATGTGGTTTCGCCGGAGTCCGGTGTCGGCGCGGACATTGGGACCCGCCGCCCTAAGGTGCCTGCGAAACGCAAATTGATCTTGGGTGCACCCGGGGCTCGCGTGCAGAAGAGGAAGAAGAAGTTGATCCTCTCTGCTGACGTTGCGTTCGGTCAGGAACCTCTTGCTCCCTATAGCGAGGGCTTGGGCGAGTACGGGACCAACAAAGGATTAGTTATACTGCCAGATGACACTGATCTGGCGGCCGTCATCGCAACTTCAAAGCGATTAGCGAGGCGCAACGCGTGGCTAGCTAAGCTTGCGCAATTGGGTAATCACTAGTTGCATTTTTTTTTACTGCATCGTACTTTTATTACTGTCTTTGACTAATGCTTTTCCCCTCTTCTCTTTAAACAGGCATCACCACTGAAGAAGCCATCGATGCCTCCCTCAAAACCTTTCAAGAGGAGGAACGACTTAGAGCATCCTTAGGATTCGGTACATTTCGATTCATTAAGTCTTTATTCTCCTTTTATTATGGTCGATCTAACCTTCTTCCTCTGTCTCTTTGCAGGGGCTGCGCCATCCGATGCGGGGACTCTCCCCGGGCCAGTTACTGAAGTTCCGGCTTCATCAGGGCTGCCGCGAGAGTCTAAACTCGAAGAGTCGGTGAGGGATGCCTTGAAGGACTTAGAGGCATCTCTGTACATAGACGATGATGCCTCGATGAAGGAAGCTTCGAAGAGGTCCGTCTTGACGGCTCAGGAAGAGAGAAAGCGGCTGAGGCGCGAGGCAAAGGCACGCAGAGCTGCTTTGGCCATGGGAGCGGGCCTAAGCACCGTTCTTCGTGCTGATACTCCCTCGGAAGAGCCCCCGGTCGCCTTGTCTACAGCTCACAGACAGGCGGCGCGCGCAAATAGGGAGGCTAACGATAAGTCCACCTCAGGTAATGTATCTTTCAAGATTTTGTTATAAGAATTGTAAACCTGTCGGTTCTTATATATCTTGTCCTGCAGGGTCAAGTCCAATCGAAGGGGAGGCGGAAACCGTTGAACCTAAGGGGACAGAGGAAGAGGCACCGGTTGAACCCGAGCCGACGGTGGGCGACGTCGCCGGGGTTGCTGGACCTGAGCTGAGGGCTGAGGAAACTGCGCCAGAGAAGGTCATCGATGCCGAGCCTGAGGTAGCGGCAAATGAGATGACTACTATAACTGAGCCTGGGGCAGCAGCGGACGGAGCGCCTGAGATCGGCGACCCCATGGCGACGGCGGACGAGACAGTGGCGACCGCCGAGCCCGAAGGAGTAGCGGGTGAGACGGGCATGACTCCCAGGGACAAGCCAGCCGCTCTTTCTTAAGAGTCTGGCAATGCTCCAATCATCGCTCTCCCCGTCTACGGTCCTCCGCCGTCTCCTGGCCGCGCGAGCACGACGACAGCCCCCGTCAAGTCCGGTAATGAGGCCACGGGAGGTGGACTCATGTCGATGGAGGAGGGAGACGCCTCCGTTTCGGCCGGCGGCTCATCAGGTAAATTTCGGGTTACTGTCCTTTTTTTCTTTATTTTTTAATCCTTCCTGACAGGTTTATCTTGGTTCTTTAACGCAGGTGCGGCCAGTGCTGACGCTCCATTCCTCGAGGGGGTGCCATCAACTACTGCCTTGGCGGTGGCCACCTCTCAGCCTTCCCTCGTACCATCACAGATGCTGGAAGGTATGGATTCGTGACCCATTAGTTTAATCTTTCGGCCGCATGATCTATGTACTAATGTCGTACTATTGCGTCCTTGCAGGAGTGCTTTTTGAT
Organism: Agapanthus africanus; assembly: GCA_030015575.1. Lineage (NCBI taxonomy): Eukaryota > Viridiplantae > Streptophyta > Magnoliopsida > Asparagales > Amaryllidaceae > Agapanthus > Agapanthus africanus. The sequence goes on along the minus strand of CM057338.1, from coordinate 978,189,869 downwards.
CACCTCTACCAGGTGTTGCACCCGCACTTCTCCTTCCCATCTGAACTCGCTTCTTCCTCCAGCAGCGCTGGTGAGTATAGTTTCCTTTTGATGCCTTTCTTTTTTCAGTAATGGAATTATTTCTGACTCTTCCTCGTCCTGATTGCAGTACTACAAATCGAAGGAGGGGATGAAAGATCGGTCGCGCCACCGGCCCTCCCGGCTTTGCCGCCTGTTGCAGCTGGTATAGTAAACTATCCCATTGATGACTTTTTCATATTTCTTGAACCGTCATCTGATCGTATTTTGTTTTTTCAGCTGTCGTTCCGATTCCGGCGCCCTTTGAGTCTCGCGTCATAATGCCGGCAGGCCCCTTCCTGAGACGTCCGTCTTTAAAGGGTGCCGTAATGAGTTTGGGTATGCTGAGCGGATACGTCGAAGAGCTTGATGCGGACGCTCCCCCATCTGCTGCGGATTTCGCTACGGAGGTTAACTCGATGTTGGCGGCGCTTGTAAATTTTCATGATGAAGGCGTCGTCGAGTCTTGGGTTAATCACTGCAGGGAAATCGAAGTCCGCCTACATCAATCGGAGTTTACGCGCCCTGCTCCCGAGACCTTAGCCGCAAGCAATCAATGAGCAGCATGGATCGAGCAAAGCGCTTCTTACTTCCACGACTTGGAACAAGAAGCGGCTTTAAGGCTAAGGGAATACCAAGAGACCTCAAGCGAGACGGCTCGTCTGCGTGCTGAGGTTGAGGCGAACGCTGCCCAGGTGAAGGTTATCTTCGAGGGCCTTCTGGAACGTATCTCAAATGGGCTGAACCTGAAGCAGAAGCTCGATGCCGCCGAGCGTGATGCCCAAGGCCATGAAGCAGCTCAGCAGGCCGTTGGGGAGCAGCTTGCATCCTTCTTGCAGCAGCAGGCTCAAATGGAAGCAGAACTGGCGGTGGTGGCCGATCAGGAGAAAGCATGGAAGGAAGTGCGCGAACAATTGTTAGGGCTATTCAAGACGCTTCCTTCCCAGTAGCTGCCCTTGTATTGATATACTTGTAAAAAATTTCTTTTTCGAATAAGATGTATCCATTCTTTATTCTTTTATACGATTCACCTTGTACTTGATTGAATTAATGAATAAAGATACACATTTTTTCTTTGCAATGTCTTGTATCATTTCTTTGCTTTCTCCCTTCTCTTATTATCAGCATGCTGTCTTAATAAACATGGTTGACAGATAGTAGAGTAAGCATCTTGGTTTTTTCAAGAGATAGCGATGGCTTAGGCCGCAGGTTCAGATCTGCTGCCTAAGACTTTTCAACTTTATGAGCCATGAGGGTCTCATAGAGACTTTTCTCCCTACGGATCGAGAGGATCTCGTAGGTGGATTTTCTCCTTAGGAATCGTGAGGATTTCTAAGTGCGTTTTCTCTTATAAGTCGTAAGGATCTTATAAGAGAATTTTTCCTTCTTACGAGTTAGAAGAACTCGAAAGCGATTGTTTCCCTCTTTGTCGAGATCCGACTTTAGAGAGTGAGATCCGTGAATAGTATGCAAGAGACCGTTTTAGACCAACTTGCAGGGTCCCAGTGCTTAGGAAACAAGTTTTTTAATCCCTGCTGCCTAAGGCTTTATCTTGCAAGTCGAGACGAATCGGGAAGTCCTCACGAAGACACTAATTTCCTCACGAGTCGAGACGAATCGAGCAGCTCTCGTCAAGGACACTAATTTCCCTGAGTTGAAGTATTTTGTCGAGGACGCTGGTTTCCTCGAGGTTGAAACGAATCAAAGTATTCCTGCAAAGACACTGGTTTCTCTGCGGGCCGACGCGAATCAGGAAGCTCTCATCAAGGACGCTAGTTTCCCTGAATTGAGGTATTTGCCAAGGACACTGGTTTCTCTGGGGTTGAAACGAGTCGAGGTGTTCCTGCAAAGACGCTAGTTTCTCTGCGGGTCGACGCGAATCAAGATGTTCTCGTCAAGGACACTGGTTTTCCTGAGTCGAAGTATTTTGCCGAGGACACTGGTTTCCTCGAGGTTGAAATGAATCGGAGTATTACTGCAAAGACACTGGTTTCTCTGCGGGCCGACGCGAATCAGGAAGCTCTCATCAAGGACGCTAGTTTCCCTGAATTGAGGTATTTGCCAAGGACACTGGTTTCCCTGGGGTTGAAACGAGTCGAGGTGTTCCTGCAAAGATGCTAGTTTCTCTGCGGGTCGACGCGAATCAAGATGTTCTCGTCAAGGACACTGGTTTCCCTGAGTCGAAGTATTTTGCCGAGGACACTGGTTTCCTCGAGGTTGAAACGAATCGGAGTATTCCTGCAAAGACACTGATTTCTCTGCGGGCCGACGCGAATCAGGAAGCTCTCATCAAGGATGCTAGTTTCCCTGAATTGAAGTATTTGCCAAGGATACTGGTTTCCCTGGGGTTGAAACGAGTCGAGGTGTTCCTGCAAAGACACTAGTTTCTCTGCGGGTCGACGCGAATCAAGATGTTCTCGTCAAGGACACTGGTTTCCCTGAGTCGAAGTATTTTGCCGAGGACACTGGTTTTCTCGAGGTTGAAACGAATCGGAGTATTCCTGCAAAGACACTGGTTTCTCTGCGGGCCGACGCGAATCAGGAAGCTCTCATCAAGGACGCTAGTTTCCCTGAATTGAGGTATTTGCCAAGGACACTGGTTTCCTCGAGGTTGAAACAAATCGGAGTATTCCTGCAAAGACACTGGTTTCTCTGCGGGCCGACGCGAATCAGGAAGCTCTCATCAAGGACGCTAGTTTCCCTGAATTAAGGTATTTGCCAAGGACAATGGTTTCCCTGGGATTGAAACGATTCGAGGTGTTCCTGCAAAGACGCTAGTTTCTCTGCGGGTCGACGCGAATCAAGATGTTCTCGTCAAGGACACTAGTTTCCCTGAGTCGAAGTATTTTGCCGAGGACACTGGCTTCCTCGAGGTTGAAACGAATCGAGGTATTCCTGCAAAAACACTGATTTCTCTGCGGGTCGACGCGAATCAAGGTGCTCTCGTCAAGGACACTGATTTCCCTGACTCGAGGAGGTTGCCAAGGACACTGATTTCCTTGGGGGTTGAAATGATCTCCGGTGGTCCTTCAGGTTTTATATAAGTTACCGTCAAAACCGTGAAGTTAGAAATTTGATCTTTGCTTCGTTTGCTAGCATTGCGTCTACTGTATCGAGACGAATGTCGCGGTTGTCTCTAAGTTGTTGGTGAACTGCCGAGATTTGGCTTCGCTTCCTGGCGGAGCCTGTTAGGAAGGTATGGTTCCCTCTTTGTTTGTGCCCTTGGATTGTATACAGGGATCGATGTGATCTCACCTGTAGGGCAAAAGTTTCATCATTTTTTTTATATTATTGCTTTATTTCCGCGATGCTCTATCATTTCAGCTTTTATATCGCGAAGGTCGCGATTGCCCAATCATTTTGGCTATTTTTCGCGGTGCCCAATCATTTCGGCTATTTATTTTATTTTTACTCGCTGCTTTTTATTGCAAGTTGCCCCATTATTTCGGCTATTTTGTATGCATGCGCGGCTTGCTGTCTTTTCGCCGTAAGCCTGGAATTAGACATCGATTTCGGTATCAGCATCGCTATAACTGGGATATTGCCAGGAGCGAATCATCATTTGCCTCTGTCGATGTTGAACAAAGGTGGCTTAGCAAACAAGGTTAGGATCCCGTCGACTAAGGCTTTTGACTTCATGAGCCGTAAGGGTCTCACAAAGGTATTTCTCCCTGCGAGTCGTGAGGATCTCGTAGGTGTGTTTTCTCCTTAGGGATCGTGAGGATTCCTAAGTGTATGTTCCCCTGTAAGTCGTAAGGATCTTACAAAAGGGTTTTCTCCTTATAAGTCGAGAGGACTTACAAGGGTTGTTCACCATATGGACATATCCCTAGCCACGGGTGGGACTTGGTTAGGGAAATATTTATTCGCGCCCGTGGATTGTATATAAGGGTCAGTATTGAGCCACTTGTAGGGCAATATCGAAGGTTGTGGGAGTTGCTTAAGCACAGGTTTAGGTCTCTGTAACTTAAGACTTTCAAATCTTATGAGCTGTGAGGGTCCCATAAGAGAGTTCTCCTTACGAGTCGTGAGGATCTCGCAAGTGTATTTTCTCCTTAGGAATCGTGGGGATCCCTAAGTGTGCTGCTCCCTTGTGAGTCGTAAGGATCTCATGCGGGTGGTTTCTCCTTACAAGGTCGAGAGGATCCTGTAAGTGTCTTTTAACGAGGTTGCGCCCTTCCGGGTTTTCACAAACACTCGCCGGTAGCCCTGCTGTTTTTACTCACGGAGCCCTTTCGGGTTTTCATCCGTTCCCATTTTGCTTATGGACATACCTTTTTTTTATTATTATTATTTTTATTTTATATATTTTTTATATCGGCTTTGTGATGTTTCAATCCACCGTAGTTTATCGACATCTCGGTCAACAACTAGTTTTAGGACATAGTGGTCCGTCATTAGTTTAAGGACGTTTCGGTCCGTCATTAGTTTAAGGACGTTTCGGTCCGTTGCTGAAGAAGACCGATTACTACTTATAGAGTTTGGGCTTATGAAGATAGTGAGAGGACATAGTTGTCGTCGTCTATCATTGACCTAGGCTGTGGCTCATTAAGCGTTGTATTTCTTCAAGAAGCGACCGTTTATTAGCCTGAAAGGCCTTTCACCGTGCATATCCATAAGTAGATAGGCTCCACCATGGTAGACCTTGTCTATGATGTACGGGCCTTCATAGTTCGGCTCGAATTTTCCCCGCTTAGCGCGACTGGGGATCATAGGTCTTTTGACCACTAGCACGAGTTCACCTTGGCGGAATGTTCTCGGCCGGGTCAATCTTTCGTATGAGCGCGTCATCTTTGCTTTATAAGCCTCCAGATTTTGTTGCGCTATGAGCCGGGTTTCATCAAGGGCATCAAGCTCCTCAAGCCGAAGGTGAGCATTTTCTTCGTCCGTTAGCTCGTAGTGGACTGCCACTCGTAAAGAGGGTAACTCTATCTCGAGGGGGAGTACTGCTTCTGTACCGAATACCAACGCGTACGGCGTTGTGTTCGTGGCCGCCTTGAACGTAGTTCGATACGCCTAGAGAGCTTCTTGCAGTCTCTCGTGCCAGTCCTTCTTATTTCGGGACACCGTCTTCTTTATGATCTTCGTCAAGGTCTTGTTGAAAGCCTCAGCTAGACCGTTAGCTCGCGGATTATAAACTGAGGAATACCTCCAGTCTATATTATGCTGTTGCGCGAAGCGACTGATCTTGTGGCTTCTGTAAGCTGGCCCGTTATCGGAGATGATCCGTCGCGGAGTTCCAAACCGATAAATAACGTGCATCTTGAAGAAGTGGAGGATATTTTCCGTCTTCACTTCCCTCAGCGGTACTGTTTATGCCCATTTGGAGAAGTAGTCAGTCGTCGCCAGGATGAAACGATGTCCCCTGGACGATGCTGGTTCGATAGGGCCGATTATGTCAGTTCCCCACATTTCGAATGGCCAGCTAGCCACTGTTAGGTGTAGAGGATTTAGGTGCTGATGGATGAAGTCCCCATGAATCTGGCATGAGTGGCATTGCTTCGCATATTCGAGGCAGTCCTGAATCATCGTGGGCCAGTAGTAACCCATCCGTTTTATCTTCAACTTCATCTTCGGGCCTGCTTGGTGAGAACCGCAGAGCCCGTCGTGAACTTCCTGAATGACTCTTCTCACCTCGTCAGGTCCCAGGCATCTCAGCCACAAAGAATCAAATGACCTCTTGTACAGAGTATCATTGACGAAGGCGAAAGACAAAGCTCGTTTCATAAGCTGATGTCATGAGGACGCATCTTCAGGCGTTCGACGGTATTTGAAATAGTCTATAAAGACTTCTCTCCAATCCTCAGCCTTTTCCCGGTCTTTTATTTGCAGGGTCGTCTGCTCAGTCGCTCCCTTTTCTTCGGATGATTCCGGAGATATTTCTGCTGGGGCAAGCACCTGACGGCTTTGTACCACGATTCTTACGTCATCGAGGTTCTCATCGGCCAGTTCTTTAGCAAGCTTGGCTAATGCGTCCGCTTTGCTGTTTTCCGCACGCGGTATGTTTTCCAAAGTGTAGGAGGGAATTTGGGTCAACAGTTGTTGCACCTTTTCGTCGTACTTCACCAGCTCTGGTTTGCACGTCTGGTAGTCGCCGTTTACTTGACTAACGACCAGTTGAGAATCTCCATATATGAGGAGGTTTTCAATTCCCATGTCGATGGCGATCTCGAGGTCTGCTATTAAAGCTTCGTATTCGGCTTCATTGTTTGTCCTCGGCTCTGTTAAGGAGAAAGCAAAACGCATTATCCCTCCTTGTGGAGTTACGAAGATGAGGCCTACCCCCGATTTGATTATAGGTGTGTTTTGTTTGCGCTTCTTCATAGAGGATGCTCCATCGAAATAAAGCTCCCATCGGGTATCACCACCGTCGATCGCGTCAAACGCATGTTCGTCTGGCAGATCGCAATTCAGAAGAGAATCAGCAGGTATCGGATGTTCAGCGAGGAAGTCGGCGATGGCCTGGCCTTTCACTGCCTTGAGAGGCTGATAGGTTATCGAGAACTCCATTAAGAGCAAGGCCCATTTAGCGAGTCTCCCTGTCAATATGGCCTTCAACATCAAATATTTAAGGGGGTCCACCTTCGAAATGAGACGGACTTCATGCGCCAACGCATAGTGCCGGAGTTTTGTTATCGCGAAGATCAACGCGAGGCAGTGCTTTTCGATGGAGGAGTAGTTGCTTTCTGCCCCCAGAAGAACTCGACTTAAATAGTAGAGCGCTCTCTCCCTCCCTTGGTCGTTCTCTTATGCCCATAATGGGCCTAAGGAACCCTCGAGGGCGGTTGTATAAAGAATGAGAGGCTTTCCCTTGACCGGAGTAGCCAACACTGGCGGATTCTGCAGGTATTGCTTGATTTCGTCCAGCGCGCTCTGACATTTGTGATCCCAAACGAAAGGGGTTCCCTTCTTCATCAGGTGACTGTAAGGGCGGCACTTGCCTGAAAGGTTGGCTATAAATCGCCGTATATACGCGAGCTTCCCTTAGAGAGACCGCAGCTGTTTGAGAGTCCTTGGTGGAGGCATTTCCATGATCGCCTTGATCTTTGACGGATCTATTTCGATACCTCGGTGTCGGACGATGAATCCTAGGAATTTGCCTGAGGAAACTCCGAATGCGCACTTGAGAGGGTTCATCTTCAAGTTGTATTGTCGAAGGCGTTGAAATACGGTCTTCAGATGCTCGAGATGTTCCTCGTATGATCTGCTTTTCACCACGAGGTCATCGATATAGCACTCGGCGATTTCATGTATGAGGTCATCGAAGATCTTTGTCTTGGCCCTCTGATAGGTGGCACCGGCGTTCTTTAGACCGAAGGGCATCACCTTGTAGCAGAATATACCTAGCGGAGTCCTGAAGGCGGTGTGCTTCTGGTCTTCGGGATGCATCTTTATCTGATTATACCCTGATGAGCCGTCCATGAAGGAGAAAACCTCATGAGTGGACGTGTTATCTATCATCAGCTCGGTGACTGGCACCGGAAAATCGTCCTTCGGGCAAGCTTTATTGAGATCCCGGAAGTCCACGCATATGCGCACCGTCCCATTTTCTTCATCACCGGGACGATGTTAGCGATCCAGTCGGGATATTGAACTTCTTGGATGAAGCCGGAGTCGATTAGTTTCTTGACTTCAGCGTTGATACTCATCTCAAGTTCGAGCCGCATTCTTCTTGGCGCCTGTTTGACCGGCTTGACGTCCGGAGATATCGCCAATTTGTGCATAACAATTTCTGGATCTAGTCCCGGCATTTCGGAATAGTTCTATGCGAAGAAATCTCTATGCTGTATAAGCACGTCTTTTAACGCAGCCACCCTTTCTTCAGATAGCAGCTCGCTGACGAATGTCGGTCGCGGGTCATTCGCTGTCCCCAACTCAATTTTCTTGAGGTTATCTGCGGTAGTATGTATTCCATCCTCCAGCTCTTTCGGTGCTGGTGGAAATTCTGAGATCACCTCATCGTTGCTGTTTTCGAAGCACCAGGGAAGGTCATCCATATTCTCGGGCTCTTCTTTTGATATTGTTATCATGTGACAAGTACGAGCTCGCTTCGAAGACCGAAGTGGTTTGGTTCTGCTTTCGTGGCTTTGGGTTCGTGCTTCTGTGGCGGCGTTACCCTCCAACTGTCAGATAGAGTGAACTTGCCGAGCTGATACTGATCTTCAACCCAGTTCTTGAAGGTGAAGCAGTCTTCGAGAGGGTGCCCTATTACTCGGTGATAAGAGCAATAGTTTGGGTGTGAAACTTCGCCTGCTTGTTCGGGGTGTTTAGACTCCGACAGTGTAAGCATCTGGTATTTTATAGCTTGGTCAAGTATCTTCTTCGTCTTGTCCCGAGGAAAAGAGTATGCTCGACTCATCTTCTTTACAAGGGACAGATCTGGACCGCTCGATTCCCGCTTGCGTGGCTTCTTACTCCCGCTTTGTTGCTGTCGAGCGCCTTTTTCGCTTTTCGACCTGTTTCTGCCTCTGCGTCGAGCCTTTTTTATAACAGGTTGACAGGGAGCGGCACTTTCATCTTTCGCGGCCTGTTGGAGGAGGCGTTGCGTTTTGGCTTTCTCATAGATGGCCATTTCGCGGTTGTGGTCGTCTCGGACTTTTTGACCAGCTTCCCTTATAAGCCTGTTCATTTGTTCTTCGAACGACGGACTGGGCACTTTTGCATCAGGAACTTTTACTGGTTCAGGATTAGCGTCCTCCCATTGAGCATCCGCTTCTTCATTGAAGTCATGCACGACGTAACAATCGCGGAGTAGCTCTCATTTCTTGGACCGAATGTATCCAAGTTCGATTGTTTCCATCCTCCCACCAGGCAACTTGTGCTGAGTTCCGGGGACGTTCCAGACCCTGTCATAGAATTTGGCTTTTCGAGCGGTCTGTTTGAAGGATATTCCCTGGCGCTTCAGCAGCCTCTTCAAGCCTTCTGTATAATATCTGGGCAGACGGATGGGCTGAAGCCTGTCAAGCGTAGGATCCGCGCCGTGCCAGATTTCTTTCTCCACTTTGGTTTCTTCAGAGCAGTAGAATAGAATTGCCTTTTCGCCTTTTCGCCTGGGAGGGACATAGAATGTCCGCAGCTCCTCTACAGCGTAAGTATCGAGCGCACCCAGTTCTTTATGATGTTTAAGTGGAACCATGGCGATTTGCAGACTTTGCTTTTCATCAGCGAATGTTCGTATTAAAGGCCGAGCAGAGAATATAGCATGGATCTCATCTTCCGAGTCGCTGTCAAAGATCAGCGTAGGAGCGGATGGTCCCGGTTTGTTGTATTGGGGCGGACCCGAATAAACCATCTCCTCTTCCTCCTCGGTATCACTCCCGAAGACAGGGATGGTGGCGTTAGCCTTATTCTCCGGCTTGTGACACCTCTCCGTGTCTTCGAAATCCGGTAAGAAGTATTTGGCATCTTCATATTTGCGGACCTCGTTCACGGAGAACGGGTTCAGTTCCCCCGTCACGGTATACTCGAGACCATCCTTAAAATATTTCATACACTGATGCTGTGTAGAAGGGATGATGTTGTACTCGTGTAACCATGGTCGGCCGAGCAGAGCATTATAGCATGTCTTGGCGTCTATGACGTGGAACTTAATGTCCATGACGAGTAGCCCAAAGCGTAGCGTCAGTATCACAGACCCAAGAGTTCTTGATGATTGGGAGTCGAACCCGGAGATAGTGATCTTGTCCCGAGCAAGGTGCTGGACGCTCATGCAGATTTCTTTTAACACCCGCACGTTGAGGAGATTAACGGAAGACCCATTGTCAACCAAGATTTTGCCTATCTTTATATCATGGCAATACCCTGAGACATAGAGGGGGCGATTGTGTTCGCACGTCCCTAGGAGAAGGTCTTCATCACCGAAAGTGACATCGGCCGTGTGCACTTCTTCCAATTCATCCTTCATCTTTTCTTCGACGAGAAAAGATTGGAATTGCTCCGGCTCCTGTAGTGCCTTAATTAATGAATCCCTTGCCTCTTTTGATATTAAAAAGGCGTCAAGAATGCTGAGCTGCGAGGGTAGCTTCCTCAGATGCGCTAGAACGTTGTAATCCACCTTATTTTTCTTTGGCGGGTCCTTAGTGGCTAGCTCTTCCATGACTTGGTCATCTAAGGCGATATCCTCAGAGACCTTTTCTTTCCCTTTATCTTTTTTATTTGAGGGTCCGAGATTCTTTTCAGGTAACGTATGATTACGCAGCCGGATATTTTCGCAGACCTTCGGCTCTTCTTCTTTTCCTGAGGTGGACTCTTTAAAGAGGGGGATAAGAGCCATTTCCTCATCAGAGTCGCTTCCGAACGTGAGAACTTGCGATCCCCCGGCATTAACCATGCGACAATCACCGGTAGTTCTGTTAAGCCCCTTGGTCGTACCTTTCCGCTCCCGACGAGTTTTGCGCTTCTCCCGCTTGAAATGTTGCCGGTGAGCAACATATCCCTGCCACCATTTATTGAAAGCTTTGCACTCTTCGGTGGGGTGCGAAATCTTCCGATTATACAAGCAGTAGGAGGGGTGCATTTCCGCTTCACCGGTAATGTTTCCTTCAGAGGATGGTAGCTTCATACCCATTGATATGGCTTTAGCAAACCTTTTCCTCATCTTGAATTTGCTTTTATCTGCGGTAGACGTACTTTGTTCCAGCGGGAGTGTCTCAACTCTTTCATCAAGTCGTTGTCGCTTGGCCCTTTCAAATATGGCCATCTCGCGTTCCCGATCAGCTTTACTTTTCAACAGAGCTTCTTTGAGGAATGCGTCAATTGTTTCATCCGATGGCCTCAGAATTTCCGGTTTAGGATTTGCCCCCAGCTTCTCAGCGCAAGGAATTTCCTTATCGTCTGTAAACGAATGGGAAATCATATGATAGCTCGCCACGTATTCCTCGGATTCATCCGACGAACTCTCTCCCTCATCTTCCTCTTGAAAGACGTGGTTGAGGAACTCCTGGAGTGTGATGGGAGTCCGTGCTTTCTGGTTGTATTCCTCCAGTGCGTTAATCTGCTTTTGTAAGTCCGTGCGCTTGTCGCCAGGCTTCACGGGCTTCTTGGATTTCTTCTCCTTCTTCTTTGAAGATTTTGATGGCTGGTTGTGAGTGCTTGGGCCACCACCATCGATCTTTGGAGTTGGGCACGGCTTCAACATCCCTTCAATGATCTGAGCTTCCAACGGGTTCTTCCACCTGATTGCTGGGCATGTTTGAAGATCGTTCGGCATCCTCTTTGTTTTGGCTGATAGCACAACCTCCCATGGAGCTTCTTCAACGAGAGAACACGTTGCCACCGGCGTATTCACCCTTTTAGGGGTGTGAGGCTGCGGCGGATTCACCTTCCATCTGTCGGACAACGCGAACTTGCCCTGTTGGTACTGGTCTTCAATCCAATTTTTGAAGACGTAGCAATCCTCGATCGGATGACCCAATACTCGGTGGTAAGGACAGTAATTGGGATCATTGACGTCATTTGGCTGCGACGGACGTCTTGGATCCGGCAGATTTATGAGTCGGTTGCGCAATGCCAGCTCGAACAGTCTTCTCGTTTTATCTCGAGGAAACGAGTAAGGACGTTCTAGCCTTTCCTCAAGGGGTACGCGCAGACGCATATTATTTTGACGGACAGCCGGCTTCAAGTTGCTCGTCTGTTGTTGAGCATTGGCGACAACGATCGCTTTTCCCTTCCCCTTCTCGTTTCGAGAGTCCGGCTTTGGAAGGGGCGGTCTATGGCCCATCTGGTCCATTTGAGCTAGCTTGTCGATCAGGGCCTGGAAGGTAGTCGGCTTGAAGAACATCATGAATTGGGATATGGTCGCCTGTGGATCGAGGGTTCCCACAAACATGCCTACTGCCGGAGCCTCTTCTATGCGTTGCTCGCATTTTGACCATAAGTTCCGCCACCGTATCGCATACTGAACCTATGTTTCGCCTGGCTTCACCCTGGCATTAATCAATGCCGTTATCGGGGTGCGTTCGCTGGCGCTTGCGAAACGCTGGGTAAATAGCAGCTCCATCTCCGCAAATGTCTTGATAGAGTCGTTTGGGAGCTCGGAGTACCACTCGAATGTTGTATCCGATAAGCTACCGACGAACTGGCGAAGCAACAATTTATCATCACCGCCGGTGTTGCCGCAAAGCGCTCTGAACTGGGCAACATGTTAGTGGGGATTGCCCGTCCCCTTATAGACATGGAATTTCGGTATTGTATAGCCCGGCGGGTACTTTATCTGATCGTACCAGCTCGGATATGGTCGTCCTGTTTTTACGACCTGACCGGCTGCCTCAGTTGCCTGATGAACCCGTATCTGCTGAGCTATATATTCGTCCAAGTCAGCTTTGTAGATTGTCTCCTCCTTGGTTGTTGACAGAGCCGGTGGAGGATTTAACGTTTCTCCCCTGTCGTCTTCAAGGACGATCGGAGGATCTTCAGCAGGAGGATCTTGTTGAATCATCATACCTACCATGTCCTGGAACAGGAGGGCCATTCGCTTTATGTTGGCTGCTTGTTCCGCAGCCTCTTTATCCTTCTTTTCCAGTATCCTGCGAAGGAATTCAGCGTCAGTTTCTTGCTCCTGGCGTTGATCCGAGGACGCTCTTTCTTTTGGCCCAGTGAGTGCGGCCATCGCATTCATCATTTCTTGGAGCTTCTGCTGCTGCTCCTGAGCTTTAGTCGCCGATCGCGTAAGCGGTCTATGACCTGTGAATATACGGCTATCCTCTTTCCCAGACGCCATGTAGACGGTGTGTACCACAATGCCCCCAGACTTAGGGCGTTTGGGCTCACCGCCTTTGGCATTTGTCGTAGGCGCGGGGATTTTCTCTGGCCTTCTTCTCTTGTGGGCCGTTGAAGTTGAGGGGGCCGTTGCAGCGGGCACCCTGGCAGTTGTCGTCCTTTGCTGTTTGACAGGACGGTTATTTTCTTCTTGAACCTTCACCCTCTTCTGCCGGCGAGAGTGATCTTGGTCTATATTACTGAGTCTTGAACCCTCCGCCAGACCTTATAAATTTTGGAGGAAAGCCGTTGAGGGGGCTGCTCCAGCTTTGTATCTGTAACACTCTCCACAGGTGAAGGAGATCTTTTTAGCGTAGTGGTCGGAGAGTTCTTGTGTACCCTCCTTAGCGGTTCAAAGCTGTTCCCAGTTGGAACAGCCGCAATAACTTCCACCATCGGAGCCGGTGAAGTTAGCACTGAGGGGGAGTTGCCCTCGGCCTTCCTTACTCGGCGCCAGTGGCGACGTCGAGCGTGTCGAGCTGTTGGGACTGGCTCGGCGATAGGGATAGTTTCGTCTTGCCTCCTGTCCGGATGAAGCGCTGCCGGTGCCATCCTCTTAAAGACTGATGTTGTCCTTTGAGTGGCGATGTTCAATCTGTCAAAGACAGACCCTCGAGCAGGAGCAGGAGTCGGAATGGTCAGCCTTGAAAAGACCGACTCTTTAACAGGAGAAGCCGTCTTGACGACTTCAGGAGCAGAGGTGGTTGTCTTCCTCGGGACGGCCACTTCAAGGTTCATGGGCTTCTTGGCTGGCCCATCAGAGTTCTGGTTCAGCCTGGTAAAGACAGAGGCTGCCGGCTTGATATTGGACGACACGTTGAAAGGGGCCGTTGTAGCAGTGAGCCGATCGAAGACCGACTTCTTGTGCGCTTCCGGTGCGGGCACTGGAATAGTGAAGCTTGATGGCGGGAGCATGGTCCCGAAAAATAGACCGGTGGTGGCCTGAGTCACTTGTTCCACCGGCATGGCAAGGATGGAGGCCGCTTGAGGCCCATAGGCTACACCTCCAGGTGAGGCGGAGCGTCGGTTGCATTGGCATTTGGAGCAGATCGAGCAGTTGGAGGCCATTGATGGTTGATTTCAGCACCAGGAAAAATACCAAATCTTAGTAACTTGAAACCCAAAGGCAACCATTAACAAACCGCGATTCGTTCGCGAAGACGACACACGAAGTGTGGAGTGGAAAGAGGAAAAGGTCCCACAGGGCATGCCAGAATCTGTTCCCCTCCGAATGACGGCGCGACGAGAGACGTCTTGCCTGAGATTCGGGGCAGATGCTATTTGGTTTTATCCATCTACCTCTCCGAAGATGTCAAGTTGATTTATGGCACCGTGTATCGGAGGTTTAGACGGATGCGGCCGATGTAGCAGACTTCGTCAGATTCCCCCTCGCTTGAGGGGTTTTTGATTGTGGGGACGCTCTTCCCTGCAGGCGCAAGCCCCTGCAGTTAATTACGCTACCGCATCGCAGTAACCACTTTCTCCTTCTCCAGAATTTCACTTCGTGTCGTGTGTGTTTGTTTTGTTTGTGGTTGCCCGTGGATTGTATACAGAGACTAAGTGATGCCGTCGCCCGTAGGACGTGGATTAGTCCAAATCCGTATTTACTTAGATTTGGGTTTGGGGTTTTAGTTTAAGGATACGTTAGCCTTATTTGAGGCTAAGATCAACTTAAACGTTCGTTAAGGATATATTAGTCTGATTTGAGACTAAGATCAACTTAACGGAAAGAGCATTTAGGGGCTCTATTGTTCCAGTTTAGGGATGTAGTGGTCCATTTAATATATGGCCGTCGGGACCCGTCACCTCTTTGACGACATTGAAGGATTACAACGACAGGTGTCAGAGGAGTTCGGAGATGTACCCTTGAACCAAAGTTGATTGGGGGTCTTATAGTCCAATTTGGGACTAAAGTCTGTCTGAATGTTTAAGGATACGTTAGCCATATTTGAGGCTAAGATCAACTTAAACGAGATCGTTTAGATCCAACAAAAGAGTGTTTGGGGGCTCTATTGTTCCAGTTTAGGGACATTGCGGTCCATTGCCAGTTTAGGGACATGGTGGTCCATTTCCAGTTTAGGGACATAGTGGTCCATTTCCAGTTTAGGGACATAGGGGTCCATTTCCAGTTTTGGGGATGGATATTAGTTTAAGGACGCATAAGTCCATGAGTTTAAGGACCCCATAGTCCATATAGATGTGTTTAAGGACGCATTAGTCCATTAGTTTAAGGACGCACAAGTCCATGGGTTTAAGGACCCCACAGTCCGTATGGGTGTGTTTAAGGACGCATTAGTCCATTAGTTTAAGGACGCATAAGTCCATGGGTTTAAGGACCCCACAGTCCGTATGGGTGTGTTTAAGGACGCATAAGTCCATGGGTTTAGGGACCCCACAGTCCGTATGGGTGTGTTTAAGGACGCATTAGTCCATTAGTTTAAGGACGCATAAGTCCATGGGTTTAAGGACCCCACAGTCCGTATTAATGTGTGGTTGTCGAGACCCGTCACCTCTCCGACGTCGTTGAAGGATTATAACGATATGTGTCAGAGGAGTTCGGAGATGTACCCTTGAACCGGATGTAAATTGATTTAAGGGAGCAGCCGTGCTCAGTCAATTTAATTTGAGGACTTACGGCCATGATTGGGCTAAGTCCAGTTGAGAATATTCAACGTTTTTATCTTTGGCCTATTAGGCCTGTGCTAGGGCTTTGCCCCTGTTTAATAATGCATTGCATTTTCTTTTGGCCTGCTAAGCCTTTTGATTTAGGCTCTATCTCTTTTAAATGATGCATAACATCTGTTTTTGTTTGGGCTCTGCCCTTTTTAAAGTAATGCATTGCATTTTATTCGGCCTGTTAGGCCTTTTTTTAATTGGGCTTGGCCCTTCTGTAAATAATGCAGTGCATTAATCAAACTGACAGTGGCCATGTGGCATGTCAGGCGCTTTGCACCAATTATTGAGCGCAAGCGCATATGGAGGTGACACGTGTCCCGCTCTGGTGAGTGCAAGCGCAGTGCGCTGCGCTGCGCTGTTGCACTGCTGACACGTGGCGCACTCTGGTGAGTTGCGCCAATTCAGAGAGTAATGCTCTATCTTAAAAGCGCCTAGCGCAAGTGGTTTTTGGAGCTAACACGTGGCGCTCTCTGGTGGCTTGCGCCAACCCAAGAGCGCAATAGTGCAGATTTTCAAGTGCAAGGCACTGTTTTAATATCTTGATCCAATTTTGGATTCAAGAAAAGAATCTTTAAGATTCCAGAACCAATGGTTCATAAAAAAGGCAATGCCTTTGTTATTATTATATTTTCATATTGAAGATCCTTGATCTTGTTTTTAGATCAATGATCTTTTCAGAAGAAATTCTTCTTTTTTATTCAAAGGTTTTACCTTTCTCTCTTTCTGAGTTCTTCTCAGAGTTCTTTTGAGGAGTTCTCTCTTTCTTTCTGTGTTTTTTTTATCTCTCTGTTGTGTTTTGGAGTTGGGGTCTAGGGGCCTTTATATAGTGTCCATTAATTTGTTAAATTTATTAAAGAGATCATTCTCTGAGTGATTTGGGGAATTTTCCCCACTGTTGGATTTTTGATCCAAGGGCTTCTGTTTTACAGAAGACAATCTTCTTGTTTTAACAAGAACAGAAAGATCTTACTGGAATTTTAATTCTGTTTGGCGCAAACGCACCAGCGCTTGACACGTGTCACGCAGTGCAGAGCGCAGCGCAACTGCGCTAGCGCAACTGCACTGACACGTATCGCGCAGCGCAACTGCGCTGACACGTATCGCGCAGCGCAGAGCACAGCGCAGCTGAAGCGTTGCTTTCTTTAATTTTGTTTTAAATAGAGCTTTGCTCTGATTGGGTGCGCTGCTTTGGACGCTGCGCTGATGTATCAGCTTTTGACACATGGCGCGTTGCGCGCAGCGCAAGGAATTTGAAGCGTTGCTTCAATTTTTGAATTTTTGAAATTCAAACAAAGTTTTGCTCTGATTGGGGGAAACAATCGGGGTGCGCTCGCGAATGTTTGCGTAAACAGTAGCTCCATTTCTGCAAATGTGTTGACAGAGTCATTCGGGAGCTCGGAGTACCATTCGAATGTTGTCTCCGATAAGTTGCCAACAAACTGGCGAAGCAGCAGTTTGTCGTCACCCCCAGTATTACCGCACAGAGCCCTGATTTGAGCAACATGCTGGTGTGGATTACCCGTTCCCTTATACACATGGAATTTAGGGATCGTATATCCTGGCGGGTACTTTATTTGATCGTACCAACCTGGGTAGGGTCGTCCAGTCTTGACGATTTGGCCGTCCGCTTCGCTTGCCTGATGAGCTCGTATCTGTTGAGCTATATAGTCGTCAAGGGCGGCTTTGGAGATGGTCTCTTCCCTGGCTACTGAGAGAGCCGGAAGAGGGTTTAATGTCTCTCCTCTGTCTTCTTCAAGGATTATTGGAGGGTCTTCAGCTGGAGGATCCGGCTGTATCATCATTCTGACCATATCTTGGAAAAAGAGCGCCATTTGTTTTATATTGGCCGCTTGTTTCGCGGTGTTGGGGTCAAAATTTGCACCCCCGGTTGACCGAGTCAAAGTCAAGGTCAACCCCAAGCCAGGTGGGCCCAAGCCCAGGTCAAGCGAGCCCATGCTCAAGTCGAGCCCGCGGCCAGCCTCCTCCATGCCAAAATATAGATCATGCAATAAATAATTTTTTATGCATGAATGTATGCAGAATGGGCATAAAGCCAAATTTTTGTAAAGCCCAAGGCTTATGTGCAAAAAGAAATGGCACATGAGCCATGGGATGGGCAAAATGCCATTTTGTAAAGCCCAAGGGGCTATATGTAAATATGTAAGCCTATATAAGGCAACATTATGATGAATAAAATATAACACTTTTTCATCCCTTAAAAAACTAGGATCTGTGCCTCCACTCTCTCTTTTTCAAGTTCTTTCTCTTCCTTTTCATTTTCCAAATAAATCAAGAGCTTAGCTCTCTTTTTTTTTAAAACTAAATAAAGTTTTACCATAAATCCACCTCCCAAGACTCTATCAAGAGAGGAAAAATGGTCTCTTTTTTTATCATCCAAGATCTAATATATATATATATATATCCTTTTTTTACAAGTGGAACAAAAAAAAAAATACACACACACCAACGCACTGCATATTGAGTTCGCATGACCAGTTTAACCCGTCAATCGGAGGTTCTTTCGCTCCAAATGCGAAGGGTAATTAACGGCAGCTTAGTCCGCGGCTGCCGGAGATTCGGATCCCCACAATCAATAAACCCCAGCCTACCCTAGGCAGGGGGAATCTGTAATGCGCCCGACAAGCGCGCGCGTATTCCCATCTCAATGGGGTGACGAAAAACACCCTTCACGCGGCCTCTTTGTCTTTCTTCTCGAGCATTCTTCAGAGGAACTCGGCGTCGGTTTCCTATTCCTGGCGCTGCTCCGACGACGTCTCCGGGCTTTCTTTCGGCCCAGTGAGCACGGCCATCTTCGTTAGCATCTCCTGGAGCTTTTGCTGTTGCTCCTGAGCCTTTGTCACAGATCGAGTGAGTAGTCGATGACCTTTGGAGATACGACTATCCTCTTTTCCGGAAGCCATGTAGATGGTGTGCACTACCATGCCCCCAGACTTAGGGCTTTTGGATTCAGCACCCTTGAGATTTGTCGTGGACACGGGGATCTTCTCTGGCCTTCTCCTTTTATGAAAGGTTGAAGTTAAGGGGGCTGCTGCAGCCGATGCTTTCCGTGGTACGACGGCGATGAAATTCTCCTCCTGCCGGACCTTCATTTTCTTCGATCGGCGGGAGTAGTCTTTGTCGATTACAGAGTCTTGGACTCTTAAACTGACCCTGTGGATTTTGGAGGACAGCCGTTGAGGGGGCTGCTCTGGCTTCGTCTTTGTGACATTTTCAGCGGGTGGAGAAGATCTTTTCAATACAGCAGCTGGAGAGTTCTTGCGCACCCTCCTGAGCGGCTCAAAGTTGTTCCTAATTGGAATAGCAACATCAATTTCCACCATTGGAGCTGGTGGGGTAAGTCCAGAAGGGGAACTGCCCCCAGATTTCCTCACTCGGCGTCAGTGGCGACGTCGAGCATTGCAGATGGGACTGGCTCAGTTACAGGGGTAGCTCCATCATGCCCCCTGTTCTGGTGAAGGGTTGTCGTTGGTGCCAACCTATCGAAGACTGAAGTCCGTTGAGAAGAAACGTCCAACCCGTCGAAGATTGACTTTTGGGTAGAGGAAGCATTTTGGGCGACTCCACCCGCAGCGGGAGTTGGAACGGCCAGTCTTGCGAAGACTGATCTCTTAGCAGGAGAAGTCCCTGTGATGACTTCGTTTACCGGAGCCGGAATGACTATACGCTTCGGGATAACTCTTTCAGGTATTGCACACTTCTTGTAACACCCGAGTCCAGTTATACAAATCAGTTACCGTATGTGTTGTTTGTGGTATTTAGTTCATTTATCGTGTTTGGTTACAAAATGGTAGGTTACTTTATATTCGACCCGTTTACTTGAGCCCGTTATTTCCTAGTTATAGATTATCCTAACATTTCATATTCCTGCATCTAACAATTTAAGTCATTTAAAATAATTTAAAAATACATGTCATGGCCTGCTTGTTACCCCTAACCCTGTGGTAGCGTCCTTGCATCGTGTTCCCGTCCCGTTCAGTGAAACGGGCGTGTTTGGACGGCTACGCCCACGTACGTGCGTCCGTTCTTGGGGGTATGCTTTTTCATTACATAGTCCTTCATTTTAATTTTTGGAACCTGCTAATAATTTTCATATTTTAGATTCAAAAGTTTGGACCTGACCCGGGCGCTGTTCTGAAATATTTTTACATCCCGCTAAAATTCAATTGTTTAAATTCTAAAATTAATATCTAAAAATCTTTCAGTTCATCTTATTCCTTAAAATGATTTTAAAAATCTTTTAAATTTATTTCCTCAATACTGCGCAGATTTTCCCTAATATCTTTCCCCTATTTTCTTTCCACCAATCAAAATCTTCCTTCTAATCCCCTGGGCCCCACGAGCGCAGTCCTCTCCCCCCCTTTCTTTCTCTTTCTCCTTCTCTCTCTTCCTCGTCCTCGCTCACCCCCGCTACCTGACAAATTCCTCTCTCCTCCTCTTTCTCTCTCCTCTCGTTTCTTCCTCTCTCTCTCCTCTCGCGCCCGCTTCTCTCTCCTCTCGCGGTGCGCGAGAATCCCGTCACCCCCACGCTATTCTCACCTCCCTTATACATCTTCTTCTTCTTCTGTTTCTCTTCTTAAAAACCCATGCCTGAGAGAAAGAAACCCAGCCAACTCCCGTCGCCCCTTCAAACCCTGACCCTATTCTTGCTCCATACCACCGTCTCCTCACCTCCTCATCGCCCTCGTCTCCATTTTATTCTCTTCCTCTCTTTCTCCTCGAGTCTCTCTCCCTTGCACACACACCCGACAAGAACCTGGGAACTCAACGCCGACTCCTATCGTCGCCGACCACTCCCCATCGCCATCGCCATCTCCCCCTCTCCTCCGCTCTCCATCCATCACCCAAAAACCTGTTTTACAAACCCCCTGGAACCAGCCCCGAGCCCAAACCCTAACCAAACCCTAGCTATTCTTAAACCCTTCGCCGGCGCCCTCACCGCCGTTGATCTCACCGCCAACACATCCTTTGCAACCCAGTAAGCCATCTTAGCCTCATTCCTCTTCTTTCTTTCCCTTCTTCTCTTCTTGTTTCTCCGTGCATTTTGCTATTCTCTTGTTCACTGTTTTTTTTAGATCGCCGGATTCCGGTCGGGCCGTCGACGATCTCGACGACCCAGCGAGGACCTCTGACCCGTGTGATTCCATCGTTCGTCGTTCGAACTCATTCCGTGTACCGTGCGCGCGTCGCGACTTTTCCCGCCGACGCGAGACGTTCCGTTTTCCGTATCGCGGTCCGTCGAGGCAAGTGAAACTTGCTACATGCTATTCATACTATTTCTATATTAATTTATTTATTTTCCTATTGAATCTATAGATAGAATCTAAAGTCTCGAATTCCAAGTTACCCGCACAATGTTCCGTTTACATATTTTCCGATTTAGAACTTGAAACCTAATTGTTGCATCTAGTTGACTATAACTAGTAATCACACTTATATGTTAGATCACATAAACACAATTGTTTGCATAGCTAGATTACTCTTTTGTAGTTTATACCCTATTGGACGACCGGTTGCATACATTTAGTTTAATTCATATTCAATTGCATCTCTAGATTGTTTGGTATATATTAGTATGATGTTATCATCCACATTTGTTATACTGCATTCATGAAATGTTAAAACTGTCTCTTAAACACAAACTGATAACCGTACAACTAAGTAGTTTAATCTGCACCTATTGCTTATCATGTTACTGTGCCCGTTTATTGTTCTGATAATACCCATGCTTGTTTATTTATAACCATGTTTATATTAGTTGATTTGTGAGCACCCACATATTATTTGTGCTTCCTGACATGACCTGTTGTACTTCCTATCTGATATGACATAGTACCGTACACTTTTGACATGACATGACACCTAAATACATTACTTGACCTGACCTGAGGTACCATGGCTTGACCTATTACCTGATCCTGTATCTAATGCCAACAAACCTGACATGTAGTCCTTACTGACCGTTCCTGTTGTTTATCCAGACAAACATGCATCTACCTGATCCTGAGTTGGCATTAGTTCTTGATTACTTAATACCTGACTTGAACACATATAGCTTGGGGGTATGGGGAAATCAATGATGAAATCCTGACTTGTAACTCGACAGTTGCTCGCTTATACTGATCAGTTTTTGAGGCTAGGCCTCCCTCGGGATGATGCTGCTGACATCATTCGTCTTTCCTTTTTTCCTTTTTGTGCCTAGCGGTACGTCTCGGTTTCAGCCCGAGAGTCTTAGACTGTGGTCCCGGGCATGCACGGGATACTATTGAGTTACATCGATGATTCATCAAATTGATTTCAAAGACTTGAGAGTAGATAACCAACAGACCAGTTTAGTTTACTCACTACACGCTACCTTTCACTGCCCTGATTTAGATTGCTTTACACCTGCTTTACCATTTATGATTATACTTGCATGTTTGTTACCTTGTTTATATTCTATTGCTTGATGACATGACGCGCTGACGTCTGGGTTTTGCATGGCCCAGATTCCTTACCTTTGCTTCAGTCCGAGCAGGAGTACTTCAGCCAGTAGGCTGAGCTGTGAGGATTCAGTAGTAGTTAGTTCTTTCACTTTTCAGCATTTTATTCCTAATATGAGCCCGCATTATGGGACATATATTCCAGTTATATTTTGTATTGGATCTTTTGCTTCCGCATTATTATTCTTGACTCATTTTATTTTGGCTTATGGACATGTACTAGATAGTTTTATTTAATTTTCTGTTCTTGATATCTCTACAGCCGTAATGTGACTGTGGATGGATACTTCCTACCTACAGGTAGCATGGTTGGCTATGTCACGTGTCCATCTTAGCGTACTCCGAGAAGCGGGGCGTGACACGGTTCTTTTGGTATCAGAGCCATAGGTTAATCGGGTTTGATTCTTTTGTAGTTGGATATTGTACCCAATACACGAATCAGAATACTCGTGATTAGGAAACATGTCCTGCCACCTTGCCGTTAAACCGTTCTTGAATCTTAATCCCTTCCTGATTATACTTTTATGATATGCAAACGTCCTTTGCATATCGACTCGAAAACCTGGTTTCTTTTGTTTATCTCTAGAGCTTAGGCGACTTGAGTGGAGTTATGTGCTTGTAACTATGATACCGCGGCATAGTTACAATGCGGTACTCTATTTAAGTAACTTGGAGTTCTAGCCTTGACTCATATCCTTGATCTATATATTGAATCTGTTATCATACTAATACTCTTTGGTGTTTGGTTGCAGCATCATAGAAGCCAGGAATCTACAATCGTACCAGAGGTGTATGGATGACGCTACTTTGCTTGGAGTAATTCGTGACTTGCTTGAGGACCACAAGCAGCAGACCGAGCTGAAGCCGACGTTTGCACTAAACCAAACGTTCATACGTAGAAGTGTTCCGGTGAACCGACGCAGTGTGGCACCAGTGAAGAAAAAAATCGTTGCTGGTCGGAGAGGGAGCGTGATCTGCGACTTTTGTCGTTTGCCTGGGCATGTGCAAAGGGAGTGTCGGAGAAAGCGTGGACTCTGTTTGGTCTGTGGATCGGCGGATCATACAATCAATGCTTGTCCGTCAAAACTTCGTAAGAAAGAGAATGTTCGGAGTCCAGTTTTGCCCAAGCAAGAGGGAAGGGAGTTGTGTGATTACTGCCAACGGCCGGGTCATTATCGAAGAGATTGTCGTAAGAGGCTTGGACTTTGTCTTATTTGTGGATCAACAGATCACACCATTGATACCTGTCCATTGAAGCTACGGTTGAAGGAAGATACTCAGAAGCCACCGCAGAAACAATTTCAGGAGCCGAAGCAGTCTCTGGAGCAGGAGCATTTATCCCAGGGAGCTAATCAGGCTCAGGCTTTTCCCCTGATGGCTGAAGAGGCTAAACCTTCAGAGGAAGTCGTTTCAGGTACCCTATTTGTTCATGGTTTTCTCGCAGTAGCGTTATTCAATTCTAGTGCATCCCATTGATTTATGTCGTCCAAGTTTATTGATGTACACTCGATGACTGTCACGACCCTGTTTAATTTGTGCGACATACACACTGAGATTGGGAAAAGCATAACTAGTAGAGGGTGTAAGGTTGGTTTCGTCGTTGTTTGCGGACGTGAGCTATTGCTGAGGTCCTGGAAGTTGTTACTGGTAGATTTGATGTAGTCTTGGAATGGAATTTCTCGGTACTTTCCATGCTCACTTTGAGTGTAGAGTGAAGAAAGCGAATTTCCAGATTCCCGGACACCCAGAGGTTGTCTTAAGGAGGCAGTTCTGTCGGGCCAGTCGAGGTTAGGGCTAGGCCAACAATTAAAGATCTTTCGTCGATGAAGGTTGCTCAAGAGGAATCGCCAGCTGTTGTTCTAGATTTCATGGACGTGTTTGAAGATATATCAGGTTTACCGCCGAGGCGAGACATGGAGTTCGCGATCGATCTCGTTCCTGGTACAGCGCCAGTTTCTAAAGCGTATTATCCAATGGCACCAGTGGAGTTGGAAGAAGTTAAGAAGCAGGTGATTGAATTACTTGAGAAGGGTTGGATTCGAAGCAGTAACTCGCCTTGGGATCTCCAGTTCTTCTAGTAAAGAAGAAAGATGGCACAAGGAGGATGTGCATCGACTATCGGGTATTAAACCGGGTGACTATTAAGAACAAGTACCCGATCTCTCGCATTGGCGAACTATTTGAGCAACTTAGTGGCGCGAGGGTATTCTCGAAGCTGGATTTGCGATCCGGATATCATCAGATCCGAGTGAAAGCAGAGGATATTTGCAAGACGGCGTTCCGAACTCGGTATGGACATCACGAGTACTTAGTGATGCCCTTCGGAGTAACGAATGCACCGGCGATATTCATGGACTTGATGAACCGAATCTTTTCACCATTCTTGGACCAGTTTATAGTGGTGTTCATTGATGATATTCTGGTCTATTCGAAGAGTATTGAAGAGCATGCTGAATATTTAAAGATCGCACTGCAGACGTTGAGACAAGAGAAATTATATGCGAAGATGAGCAAGTGCGAGTTTTGGCTGGAAGAAGTAAAGTTTTTGGGGCATGTTGTATCTGGCGATGGAATCGCCGTCGATCCCGAAAAGATTGCAGCAGTTCGAGATTGCCCGATTCTGAAGAATGTTGCGGAGATAAGAAGTTTCTTGGACTCGCCAGGTGTTACAGAAGATTTGTGGAGAACTTTGCTTGTTTGGCGGAGCCGTGACCAAGCTTACGCGCAAGGAGGTACCTTTTGTGTGGACGGATAGGTGTGCGTCAGTTTTTGAGGCGTTGGAGCAGAAATTGATAACCGCTCCTGTTCTGACCGTGCCAGACAGTTCCGGGGGATTGGTGTTTCACAGCGACGCATCTAGGAAAGGATTGGGATGTGTTTTGATGCAACATGGAAAGGTTATAGCGTATGCATCAAGACAGTTGAAGACCCATGAGAGGAATTACCCAACTCATGACTTGGAGTTACAGTTAGGATTTCGCTTGGAAGATTGGGAGACACTACTTAATGGGCGAAGAGTCGAAGTATTCACCGCTTACAAAAGCTTAAAGTACGTGTTCGCTCATAAGGAGTTAATTATGAGCAGCGTAGATGGTTGGAGCTGATGGATGACTACGATCTTGATCTTAAGTACCATCCGGGGAAAGTAGTGTTGTGCCGGATGCGCTTAGTCGGTAACCAGCTATTTAGACGTTGACTGCACAGAAGGAACTCGTTGAAGACTTTCGAAGATTTGATTGGAGGTTGTGCTACCGCATCCTTCGGGACAGTTGATGCAGCTGCAAGTACATTCATCGTTGATCGAGAATATTAAAGCAGCGCAATCGCATGACACTAGATTGCAAAAGTTTCGAGAACAGGTTGAAGCCGGACTTCGAACAGATTTACTGATCCATGAAGATGGTTCGTTGAGATATGGTAGCCGTTTGTGTGTGCCAAAGGGAGATATTCGCGAGGAACTTATGAAGGAGGCGCACAGATCAGCTTATTCCGTATATCCCGGAGGCACAAAGATGTACCGTGATACGACAACAATTCTGGTGGGAAGGCATAAAACGGGAGATTGCCGCTTTGTGGCAAAGTGCTTGGTGTGTCAGCAAGTTAAGGCTGAACATCAAAGGGTTACTGGTTTATTGCAACCACTTCCGATTCCTCAGTGAAAGTGGGAACATATAACCATAGATTTTGTAACAGCTTTATCGCAAAGTACAGAGGGCAACAGTGCAGTTTGGGTGACTGTGATCGATTGACCAAGGCAAGCTCACTTCATACCACTTCGAATTGGTCAATCAACAGAAACTTCGGCAGAACGATACATGCGGGAGATTGTAAGATTGTATGAAGTACCGGTGAGTATCGTGTCCGACCGTGACACTCGGTTCTTATCACACTTCTGGAGGAGCTTACAGGAAGTTTGGGGACTGGATTGAAGTTTAGCACAGCTTATCATCCTCAAACAGATGGCCAGTTGGAGAGAACGATCCAAACTCTTGAAGATATGTTGATAGCTTGCATGTTGGACTTCAAGGGTTAATGTGAGGATCATCTACATTTAGTGGAGTTTTCTTACAACAACAGTTTCCAGGCGACAATTCAGATGGCTCCATTCGAAGCTTTATATGGTCGCAAGTGTCGTTCACCTGTTTGTTGGGACGATATCGGTGAACGAAGTTTGTTGGGACCGGATTTGGTTGTGCAGACAGTTGAGAAAGTTAATGCTATTCGGAATCATATGAAAGCAGCACAAGTCAGACAGAAGAGTTGGGCAGATACGTAGAGAAGGCCTCTAGAGTTCGCCGTGGGTGATTTGGTATTCTTGAAGATATCACCGACTAGAGGGGTGATTCGTTTTGAAAGTCGAGGGAAGCTCAGCCCTCGATTCGTTGAACCCTTTGAAATTTTGGAGCGGGTTGGTGGGGTAGCGTATCGTTTGGCGTTACCGCGGTCCTTGGCGAATGTGCACAACGTGTTTCATGTTTCTCAACTCCGTAAGTATGTTCGAGATGACACACATGTGTTGGATCATTCGGAGCTGACTGTACGAGAAGACCTGACTTTTGAGGAGAAGACTTGACTTGTACTTGTTGTAAGTACACGGTAGCGCCCCGGCCGTCTAACAGACGCCAAATGCGGAACAAAAACTTTTTGACTGGCGCTATCGTATACTATAACCCGGATCTGCCATTAAAGCTAAACTAACAAACTACAAAGTGGGTAGAAATGTTATACCGAACGATCCGAGTCCTTCGGTCTTCAACCATCATCCCACGCTTTGTTGCGGCTGCTCCGATCTCCTGAATCTCCAGTCTTCTCGTCCAGGTGGCACCACGTCGACGGATCTTAAAACGGGCTCCCGCCTCTGAACCGAGGCAACTCGATCACCAAGTTTGCTAAAAGAGATGACCAAGATTGATGTAGAGAATGAGTAGAACACTTTGTCTCGCTTCGTCTAAAGCTATGGACGAACGGTTAATGAAGTTGAATCGGAAATGATAAATGAACTTGTGAAATTTTTATGAAGCAAATTCCTTAATCTCTTTTCTCTCTCAAGCAACCATATATCCCTACTAGGAATGGCCGGCTACATATATGACCAAGGGGGGTGAGTGTAGGAGGGGGGAGAGTGACCATTAGCATTAAAGAGAAGAATGTGTCATCTAACACCTTGCACAAAACATTAATGCATACAAATGATTCATCTAACCTAGTCATCAACTCATTAAATGAACAATTAATGCACTAATGACTCACTAGCCTAGTCACCATCTAGAATCTTCTAGAACCACGACTCACCCTCATGACTCATCCTAGTGACGAAAAGATAAATCCACATTAAACCGAATGTTTAATACAGCCGATAGAAAACCGGAAACTTGCAACTTCCAAAAGCGATCCCGAAACAAATTTCAGGATAACCCCGTATTGGTATAAACATACCCGCATTTGTATTACGACCGAATACAAATGCAACCGAGACAAAGATATTATATCTACACAGTATAGTACTCGGATCCGGCCTAAACCAAAGCCCACCGGTATTATATGCCCGAAATATGACACGTGTGTAAACGCACGTGCATTTTCCGAACCCTGCCATAAAACCATACGGCCTCTACAACGTTTCGCCCGAACTTGGGAAACTGTCTGTGGGGGACTCTAATAACTCATCAACACATTGGCACTGGGTATAACCACTAGCACGTCAGAGGTACAAGCTGTACGTAACGGTTGCCTATATATTGATTGAAAGGGAAGCTAACGAGCGAACTCATCCAGAAACCCTACTGAGCCTGACAGTGACAATATCCGTACAGTCCGGTCCGTTCGTCTAAGAGTATCGCATATCGAGTCTAGGGGGTGGATAAAGTCAAACCCCTAATAACGCGATAATTCATGTCGGTATGAAGCCCATCACCTCCTGAGAAACTACTGATCCAAATCAGTAATTCTCCACTACCCCGGCCGAGGATTTCTAGTGATGGCCACCAGTGCACTGTGCGACATCAACCCCCAATACCGAGAGAGACGAATCCCCGACGATCCGCTCACTGCCTCCATGTGGCTCGGGACTGTACCCAACTAAAACCTGTTTGCACGTCTCCTTTGAGCGTGGTAGGGTAGTAATCAAAGCACAGTGGGAACTCACACGAAACAAATGACGATCTCAGGTCGACAGACTAACCTGTACACATGTCACCTGGGAACTGCTATCTGACGATATGTATAATACCAACTAGCAAGTTCCCGGCGAGTCCTGTCTGGTGTACTCATAACCCAATGAGCACCTGTATACATCTTAGGTGAACCAACTAACACCAATGGCTTGTGAGACCGGCCACCACCCCTCGTCGGGGTCTCGACTGTATATACTAGTCTACTCTGGAGTATCGATGCCCTGTCTCGAAACTCCTATGACTAGGGACACTTTAAGGATGTGCTTATAGACCCCAGCTCCCACGTATATGATCGCCATCATACTGCTGGCAGTCAAGCAAGAATCCTATGGGCTCTATCAACATGCAATAGTGAACTAAAGCATGTATATGATGATAAATACAAACCAGATAGCATACTATCATCTCGGGCAAGACTGTCATATCGGTATAGGTCCTCCCTCAATCATTGCAATCACGTACCTACGATCCAATAACTGACTTTGAGGGCACTATATCTAACAATCTCCCACTTGCACTTAAGGCTAATTATTGCGATGTCGCATACTCACAGCCCGTATGATACCGAACATCCAACTCCTCTACTAATCAGTTTCATAAAGCTCGTTTGTAAAACTATTGTGTTCGAGAAATAGCCTCAGTGAGTGGATCCGCCCTGATGTTTCTTTCTATGTCTCTCTTAATCTCAAGTTCGCGGAGAAAGCCATCTCCCGAATTGAGTAATACCTGTCTTAGAATATGTCTGGATATTTGATGGGACCTAGTTCATAAATGAACTCCATATCCAAACTTCTTAGACTGTATCGATAACTGAACCTAATCAGTATCCAGCACCATGCCTCCCACAGTATCCTCTTGGACCAACTGTTCATAATACTGTCCCTCGTCAGAGGGAAAACTATAACTCTGACAATCACTCTGTCATCTATGTCACCTTTGAAGCCTGGAATGATAACCGTCTCCCGAAGGAGGCCGCCGTTATCAAATCCGTAGAAAATGTACTTATGCTCTAAAACTGCTTCGTGGTGTTTCTTCAGGATTGGATTAATATAAACTTATCGCATCTAGTGAAAAACGACGTCTGGTGTGGTACTTGACATCTTACGATTGACTCAATTGCCTAAGCAAGTGATCTGCCAATCATGCACATCCCTCTCCCCTTTAGTCTGTAAGACACCTTTAGAGAGGGTGACTCCATCACCTGTAGGTACACCATCATGCCAGGAGTCATCTATTCTAAAATACTATTAGAATACTGTCAAAGTACCCACAATGGGAAACTACCCAAATCTAGATCTAAAACCATAGATCTAGTAACCAGAATGTCAGATATTATATCCATGTCCTTTGTGGAGAAACAACTGTGTGACAACCACAGTATAACCGATTGCAGTATAGGAATTTTACTTCCTACTCTGTGTATGTCATCCAAATACCAGGACATCACACCCTACTACCTTCTTAATAGATTCATCCCCTATTCTGATGAAGTCAAACCTATGACTGTCACATCAAAAATAGATGATCTTATCTCCGCTATCTATGTTCAAGCCTATAAATAGACATAAGCTACTTGCCCACTATGCTTCCGCTGATCCTACTGACTACGACAACCCTCTGGCAGAATAATATATACGTACACTTCTAAAGCTAGTTTAGAATGACGCTATACTTAACCTCCTGCCGGGTCTCATAGCCTGGAACAACAATAGTGTCAAGTCTGGGTAAACAGGAACCTCCCCATCACCGTCCTTGAGGCTACCTGAGTACCTCTCGGGTGTCTGAGGTTACCCACCATATCAGCGGAGTGGTTAATGGAATGTCAAACCTGATTGAATATATAGGTCTAATCGTTTGCGGTTCTGGAATCACTTTCAGTTCTACCATACTCCCACTACTGTTTTCTGAATAAAAAAAATCCATTTTACTAAAACTGTGGCGAGTCAAGAACAATATCACTATTGATCTTCCAGATGGTAGAAAATCAACCCTCGTCAAAGGCAGGGTCAACCCACAAACTGCCATTACAGAAAGGTGCCTTGAGCTATCCAGAGTCTAGTTTTAAGCATAAGCTGGACAACTCACCGTACCTTAACATCGTTAAGATATGAACTATTCTATATCCAATATAGAAACTTTGGCACTTATTTAATTTGAACCAGATTCAAATCATGCAGCTGTCTCCAGTGCATATCAACTTAATGGAGAGAGGCTACTCAACTTAGGAATATATCCAATTATGAGTAACCTGAAAGAGAAACAAGTTTCTCAAAACCATTACTATCATCTGAATACCAATCACAAGAATCTACATCTTCGATCTCTTTGAAGAATCCCGATACTTGTGACACCTGGTTCTCTACTTTATTCTTATACCCATAACTTCTCAAAACATAGACCTTGTATTTCTTCGAAACACTTGTCTAAAATCTAGAGAAGTCATAAGTAAACAGAATATAGTACGAGGACCAACCCCTTTGTCCTGACGGACTCTGGACAACATACAATACACTGTATAAGTCCGCTTAGTTGAATAACTCAAAACCTGTGCGTCATAGGTTGAAAACTGTACTTATGGTTAAGAACTACTCCGTTGTTCAATGCTCCTTACCCAATCGTATCTGATATAGGTAAATGTCACGGACACAATCTCAAAAAACTATATCTCACTTTATAAAAATAAACGTACAGATATATCATTTTGAAATTGGTCCACAACAACGGATATTCATGTTAGTGTATATGCCCTAGAGGCCATTACTGTATCATACTAGTTTGTATATTACTTAATGGAAGCTTGGGATATTCACCTTGTATATACAATCTTGCTCAAAATAGTAGTATGCTACTTGGTTTGTTTCTACTTCAATGTGTACATGTGTTTATTTTAGTATATCGCCTATACACATTAGTGGAGCCCTTAGGATCTTTGCTTGATTACCAGCGATGTGATGGCAGTCACACTAGTGGGGCTGGGTAATCTATAAGCACATCCTTATCCAGGTCCCTGATCGCAGGCCTATCGAGACAGGGCATCGATACTCCGGAGTAGACTAGCGCATGCGCTTCTCATCCCAGTGTGGGAGACGGTCTGTCCCACAGCCGTCAGTACGTCGTACTTGAGATAGTATGCGGGTGCTTGTTAGGTTACGGGTACACTGGACAGGACTCGTCGGGAACTGACTAGTTGGTATTATGCCTATCGTCAGTTATCAGTTCCCAGGTGACATGAGTACAGCTTAGTCCGCTGACTTGACACTGTCACTTTGCCTCGAGTGTGTTCCCACTGCACTTTGATTACTACCCTACCACGGCTCAAAGGAGTTGTGCAAATAGGTAGTAGTTGGGTGCAGTCCCGAAGCACTTGGAGGTAGTGACGGTTAGACAGGATTCGTCTCTCCCGGTATTGGGGGTTGACATCGCGCTGTGTCTAGGAGAGCCATTACACGAGTAGTCCCTGGCCAGGGCAAACGAGATATACTGGTAGGCTTCCAGTGTTATCTCAGGGTGTTTTGGGCTTCACTCCGACACGACTTGTACCGCTATTGGGGGACTGACGTTTACCGCCCCCTAGGCCCGCTATACGATGTATCAGACGAACAGACCGGACTGTATGGAGAATGTCACATTCAGGCTCAGTAGGAGTTCAGATGGGTTTCGCCTCGTCAGTCTTCTTGTCGGCATCTACCTGGGGACCGTTACGCACAGCTAGTGCCGCTTGCGGTCTGTGGTTAAACCCACTGCCAGCGTAGTGTCGAGTCTTTAGAGTCCCACACAGAAAGCTATTCGCCTTTAGGCAAAAGAGTAGAGGTCGCATGGTTTTGCGACAGGTCGCATGGTTTTGCGGCAGGGTTCGGTCACATCCGTGCACTTGTGCACGTACAGTGTCCGGACAGTTTACACTAGCGGGCTTTGGTTTAAGCCAGATCCTTGTGTACCTTTTGGGATTAGTTTTATCCAGTATGCATTCATGTTCCTCGGAACACGGATGCGGGTGTGTATGCACAGTTGACGGAGAGACAGAGGCAGAGGATTCTCATTAGGGTTGTTGACCGTTGACAGTTGACTATTGAATTTTTGCTCAACCCTAATGAGAATGTGATATGTGATTAACAATTATATTAATTAAGTATTATGGTGACATAGTTGTTGAGGGATTGACTTTGTTGACTTGTTGACTTTTGTTGACTTGTTGACTTTGTTGACCGGTTGACTAGGCTGGACTAGTTGACCATCATGATAACTATAGCTATCATTTCATGGCAAAGACTTTTGCTTGCTTGCTCTTTTGTGCAAAATGAGTGCATGAAATGATATGGATATGGTTGCTTAAACCATCACATAATACTTGATTGATATTAGGTGTTATGATTGTTTTGGATTATGAAAGCCAAATGAGAAAAGTCTTCTCTCATTCTTTCATGCTCATTCTCTCTCTTGTTCTTGAGCTCTCATCTTCCTCCTCTTGCTCTCCCTCTCTTGACTCTATGGTTCACTTGTCTCATGAGTTGAGAACCAAGAACCATAGATAAAATCCCATACAAACTCTTCTCTACTCACTCTAGTTCACAAGGTTTAGCAAACCGAGTGAACTAGTTTCTTCAAAGTTCGAAGAAGGAGCCAAAGGTTGAAGCTTTCAGGTGGATCTATCTTCGGCGCAAGGAGACGACGGGGAGAAGCCGATTCGGACGACCATCGAAGCTTGAAGACGAAGGAGTTCGAGAAAAAGAAAGGTATAACCCCCTAACCGAGTAGTTAGCAACTCGTAGTTAGGTTGTTAGTTAGATGTTTAACAAAGATCTGGGTTTTAAGTCCATGTTACCACCTCTAAGAAAATCGTTTTTTATCAATTCCGCATGGCCGAAAGTACCGGGAGAGGTAGCATGGACTTACAGTGGTATCAGAGCCTAGTTAAACTCTATCTAACATGTTAGCAAAGTAGCTAGAAGATCGATCAAAGAAAAGTCACGAAACGAACCCGAGATTTTCAAGTTTCTGCCGATTTTTATTCTGTTCAAAAATTGATAAATTTTATCTTAAAAATTGGCTCAGGCTTTTGTGTGAACACCCACCAAATTTGGTCCAACGATCGAGTCAAAGCGCCGCGGAAACGCGGCGGGAGCACGCTCCCGCCGCGGTTCCGCGGCCGAGTTGACTCGGCCGAGGTCCAAGTTTGGTGCAGTGTTTTCCTGGGGTTGTTTTGGGATTTTTGGAATATATATTTTCTGCCCAGATTTTCCAGAACAAAAATTTTGTGTTTGGGGCCTGAAAATCCGTATTTTTGATCGAACTTCTAAAAGACTTAAGCTGACGGGTTTTTCTGTGATGTGATATTTGTATTGAACGTCTGCTAATCGCTATATGTCGATTAGTGGGGGTTATACAAATCTGTGATCTGTAATGTCATTGGAATGTGTATATGAATTTATTGGATTGTCGCGAGTGAATAGCCGGGGGTTGTGAGACGAGAGTTTTCTTTTCTTTCAATTCATGTAAATTTGTAAATTGATGTAATAATTATTTGTATGGCCGCACAACCGGGTCGGGGTTGTAGCCGTCATTGTATAATTTCTTTTTACTGTTTTTGCTCCTAGGATAGACCCATGGAGAGGGTGCACAAACTACCGGGTATGCCGAAGTGCCGAGTGGCCTACTCACGGGGATGAGGGAGGTTGCTTCGCTTCGGGTACTTGGCGGGTAGTTTGCCGCACCCGTAGGGGTCCTGGGTGGGGTTTTGGCTATTCACCGCGACCGTGTAATCTGCTTTTCGTTACAGGCTCGTACGAATTGCAGCTTCCTAGTATATCCAATGTGTTCATCTGTGATCTGAAATGGCTATCATTGCAATATATCTATATATGATATTATTTAGGCGTTGCTTATGTTTCACAGCCGCGCTAGCCCAGCCCCCGCTCTGTCGTTAGTTAAGTAACCTAACGGGTAATGACGGGGCCCCGTGGCGAATGCGAATGGCATAAGCGTACGTCATATTTTGGTTGTTTTCTGCAATGGTAGGATTAAATGATGGGACACATTAAAAGAACTAATGCAAGAATATCAGGCATTAAAAGAACTAATGCAAGATAATAAACCAAGTAAAAGTCGTTGGAACACTTTCGAAAAACCACTCGGTTCTTTTCAAAACTAACTTTTAAACGCGGAGCTTGAGCCACTCCTTTTAAAAGCTATCTCGTTCCATCGACTATATCAAGTTCTCTACGTTCACGGTTTCGCCAAAACCATTCGTAGCCCTCCATCGTTTCACATGAATAGTCAATAGTATTCAAGCAGTGTTTGTTGGCCAAAGTCAAGACATGGTGATTGGTAGCTATTGGGTATTCATGTGCAGCATAGATAGATGCGTTGGTTTGGAACAGTCGTACTGCCTTGTTGGCCAAAGTCAAGGGTAGGTGCGGGTGGATTCAAATTAACCTGGAGAACGACGGGTAGAACTTGACATGTGACTTATGATTTGTTGGCCAAAGTCAAGGTCATAAGAGCATGGGGCAAAAATCCACATCGGGAGTTTCATAAGTACTGAAACTTGCTAGCGTTGCATACCATTTGGAGTGTGATGATTCTGGTGGGATTCCTTTAGTTTCGTCACGCGATTATATTTGGATCCCGATCCTACTGTGAGTATATGCTACTCCTCGGGAAATTTCTCACTAAACGATCAATGCTATAAACCTAGTAGGTGCCTAGAAAGGTGTTAGCGGGGCTACGCCCCCAGGGAAAAGAGGTCCTTGAATTAAGGAACTTCGCGAAAGCGTTGGAAAACCTCACTCGAAGTACCGACACTGGCCTGGCTGAACGGTTAAGAAAGTATTGTGCGGTGGGATTGATCCCGACTAATTCTTCCTTTATGGTTTGAGGAGGGATTCGAGAAACAGTGGGAGCCATCCTGTTTAGACAAACTAAAAACCACTCTAAACTTGCAAGAGCATCATGCTGAGTGTTTCTTCTTCTCTCTCCTAATTGCAGTGACCAATCGACATGACTGGACTTAAGTTACTTCTAGATAAAAACATACTGATAGGGCCAAACTATAAAGATTGGCTCAGGAATGTCAAAATGGCAATCACTTACGACAAGCTGGGGTATCTTCTTACCACCAAAGCTCCCCATGTCCTTGGTCCCACTTCCAGCATCGCGGATAAGGAAAACCGTAAGACTTAGGAGATTGATAGCGCGAAGGCCAAATGCCTCGTGCTTGCCTCTATGGACAATGAACATCAGAGGAGGCACGAGAATATGGACCTGGAATCCATATTTCTTCATACAAAAGAACTGTATGGAGAGCAGTCTCGTATCGCAAGATACGAAGCGTCGAAAAAGTTATTTTCGGCAAGGATGGCCGTCGGATCATCAGTAGCAGAGCACGTGCTTAAGATGATCGGCTACATTGAGGAGCTCGCGGACCTAGGGACCACATTGGAGAGTGAGCTCTATACGGACTTAGTTCTCCAGTCCCTTCCTTCCACTTACGCCCATTTTATACTGAACTTCAACTTGCAAGAAAAAGAAGTTGAACTTTCAGAACTCCTCAACATGCTGAGGAGCGCAGAGGGCACACTACAGAAAGGTAGGGAAACATCCACTTTGTTTGTAGGAGGATCATCTTCTTCTAGGTCTAAGGCGAAAGCCAGGGGAAAGAAGAAGAAAGCCCCCGCCAAACCAAGGGGCGGTGTTAGTAAAGTGGATACGAAGGGAAAAGCTAAAGCAACAAAGAAAGCGGGAAAGCTTGTGGATAAGGAAGAATGCTTCTATTGTCATAAGAAAGGACACTGGAAGAATGATTGCAGGGCCTGGAAGGCCAGAACACAGGAATTGAAGCAGGTTGCGGCTTCAGCTTCAGGTGTGTATGTTATTGAAAACTGTCTTTCAATAAACTCTACTTCCTGGGTATTGGATACCGGATCAGGATCTCATATCTGTAATTCTTTGCAGGCGTTGAGAAACCGTAGGGTTTTGAAAGCAGGTGACATGACCCTCAGAGTTGCGAACGGAGCTAGCATGGATGCTAAAGCCGTGGGGGACTATCACCTGGGAATGTCAGATGGACATGTTTTGGTTTTGCGTATTTGCTTTTTTGTACCCAACGCAACTTGTAATATCATTTCTGTATCTTTAGTTTCTAAAGAAGGTTATGAATTTGCGTTTGTAAGCAATGTTGTAAACATTCACCTTAATCAAGTTCTGATTGGGTCAGGTACATTGAGTAATGGTATATACGTATTAAACCAACCACAGATTTTCAATGTCCAGAATACACACAAAAAAAAGTCTCCGGAAATCAATCAGACTTTCTTATGGCATTGTAGACTAGGTCACATCAATGAGAGAAGGTTGACGAAGTTACATACAGAAGGATATTTGAATTCGTTCGAATATCAATCGTATGCCACTTGTCAATCCTGTCTCAAAGGAAAGATGACAAAGTCTCCGTTCACTGGACACGGAGTAAGAGTGAGCGAGCTCTTGGGACTCGTACACAGCGACGTGTGCGGTCCAATGTCTACACATGCGCGAAGCGGTTATTCTTACTTCATTACTTTTACGGATGACTTCTCGAGGTACGGTTATGTCTTCTTAATGAAACATAAGTCCGAAGCCTTTGGAAAATTCTAGGAATATAAGAATGAAGTAGAAAAACAAACCGGCAAAAGTATTAAGATTCTAAGATCGGATCGAGGTGGAGAATACTTAAGTGCCGAGTTCCTGGATTATTTAAAAGAGAACGGAATTCTCTCTCAGCTTACTCCTCCATACACTCCGCAACATAACGGTGTATCGGAGAGACGGAACCGCACCCTATTGGATATGGTACGGTCCATGATGAGTAACGCAGAGTTACCGCGATCATTCTGGGGGTATGCGCTAGAATCAGCTGCATACCTTTTGAACCGAGTTCCTACTAAGACTGTGCCTACTACACCATATGAGATGTGGTGTGGGAAGAGACCCTATCTTAAGTACATTAAGACATGGGGATATCCAGCTTTTGTTAAAAAGCAGCATGCGGACAAGCTCGAGGCACGCTCAGTACAGTGTAAGTTCGTGGGATATCCAAAGAACTCCAAGGGATATTTCTTCTACTGCGAAGAGGAACAAAAAGTTCTTGTTTCTCATCATGCCTACTTCTTGGAAACTGAGTTTTTGGAAACCCAGATAAGTGGGAGCACAGTAGAACTGGAAGAAATTCCAGAACCACGAGCTATTACTGAAAGCTTAGTGGAACCAGAGGGTTCAAAAGAACAGGACATTCCGCCCGAGAGATACTACGGTTTTCTCATAGACGGGGATAGAAAGGATTGCATCATGGATTATGATGAGCCTACTAGCTTCCAGCAAGCCGTTCAGAGCGTTGACTCAGTAAAATGGCTGGATGCAATGCGGACCGAAATGGAGTCCATGTACACCAACAAAGTATGGACGTTGGACATTGCTCCAGACGGGGTAAAACCCGTAGGATGCAAGTGGATCTTCAAAAGAAAGATTGGTGTAGATGGACAGGTTGAGACCTATAAAGCTAGACTTGTAGCAAAGGGTTTTCGTCAAAGACCTGGTTTGGACTATGACGAAACCTTTTCTCCAGTGGCTATGCTGAAATCCATTCGGATCCTTCTTGCCATTGCTGCCTTCCACGATTATGAGATTTGGCAGATGGACGTAAAGACAGCTTTTCTAAATGGAAATTTAGAGGAGTGTGTCTATATGGACCAGCCAGAGGGTTTCATTCAGAGTGGGAGCAGCGGAAAGGTGTGCAAGTTGTTTAAGTCCATCTATGGACTAAAGCAGGCATCGCGGAGTTGGAACATCTGTTTTGATGAGACAGTCAAGGAATTTGGCTTTATCAAAAATCCAGATGAACCATGTATCTATAGTAGATTTGTAGCGAGAACTGTAGTATTCCTCGTTTTATACGTGGATGACATTCTCTTAATAGGAAATGACATTCCTATGCTACAATCTGTCAAGGGGTTCTTGTCACACAGGTTCTCCATGAAAGACCTGGGTGATGCCTCAAACATCCTGGGGATCCGGATCCATCGTGATAGATCCAAGAGGATATTAAGACTTTCACAGTCCAGGTACATCGACACCATACTGAAAAGATTCAGTATGGAAGATTCCAAGCGTGGTAACCTACCGACTTGTTACGGGATCACCCTCTCTAAAGAGATGTCTCCCAAGACCGATTTGGAGAGGGATCGCATATCTATTATACCCTACGCTTCTGCGGTAAGCTCTATAATGTATGCGATGTTGTGTACCAGACCGGATGTTGTTTATGTACTGAGTGTGGTAAGCCGGTATCAGTCAAACCCTGGGGAGAAACACTGGATAGCAGTAAAGAACATTCTCAAGTACCTGAGAAGGACTAAAGAGATGTTCTTGGTGTATGGCGGAAAAGACCTCCAGATCGAGGCCTTTGCTGACTCCAGCTTCAAAAGTGACAAGGATGATTCCAAGTCCATGTCGGGTTTTGTTTTTACCCTCAATGGAGGGGCGGTGTGTTGGAAGAGTTCCAAACAGGAAACCGTTGCAGACTCGACGATGGAAGCGGAATACATCGCTGCATCTGATGCCGCAAAAGAAGCTGTCTGGATAAGGAAGTTCTTGAAAGAACTTCAGGTGGTTCCGTCCATTGTTGATCCAATACCTCTGTATTGCGACAACAACGGGGCTATAGCTTTAGCGAAGGAACCCAGGTCCCATCAGAGATCCAGACACATCTTGAGGCGGTATCACCTGATCAGGGAGATCATAGATCGCCAGGAGATCGAGGTTCGGAGAGTCGCTTCAGAAGATAACACTGCAGATCCATTCACCAAGGCCCTGCCCCAGACTCAGTTCGAGCGGCTGATCGAGATGATAGGTCTTCGATACGCCAGTACATGGCCTTAGTGAAAGTGGGAGATTGTTAGTGTATATGCCCTAGAGGCCATTACTGTATCATACTAGTTTGTATATTACTTAATGGAAGCTTGGGATATTCACCTTGTATATACAATCTTGCTCAAAATAGTAGTATGCTACTTGGTTTGTTTCTACTTCAATGTGTACATGTGTTTATTTTAGTATATCGCCTATACACATTAGTGGAGCCCTTAGGATCTTTGCTTGATTACCAGCGATGTGATGGCAGTCACACTAGTGGGGCTGGGTAATCTATAAGCACATCCTTATGTAGGTCCCTGGTCGCAGGACTATCGAGACAGGGCATCGATACTCCGGAGTAGACTAGCGCATGCGCTTCTCATCCCAGTGTGGGAGACGGTCTGTCCCACAGCCGTCAGTACGTCGTACTTGAGATAGTATGCGGGTGCTCGTTAGGTTACGGGTACACTAGACAGGACTCGTCGGGAACTGACTAGTTGGTATTATGCCTATCGTCAGTTATCAGTTCCCAGGTGACATGAGTACAGCTTAGTCCACTGACTTGACACTGTCACTTCGCCTCGAGTGTGTTCCCACTGCACTTTGATTACTACCCTACCACGGCTCAAAGGAGTCGTGCAAACAGGTAGTAGTTGGGTGCAGTCCCGAAGCACTTGGAGGCAGTGACGGTTAGACAGGATTCGTCTCTCCCGGTATTGGGGGTTGACATCGCGCTGTGTCTAGGAGAGCCATTACACGAGTAGTCCCTGGCCAGGGCAAACGAGATATACTGGTAGGCTTCCAGTGTTATCTCAGGGTGTTTTGGGCTTCACTCCGACACGACTTGTACCGCTATTGGGGGACTGACGTTTACCGCCCCCCAGGCCCGCCATGCGATGTATCAGACGAACAGACCGGACTGTACGGAGAATGTCACATTCAGGCTCAGTAGGAGTTCAGATGGGTTTCGCCTCGTCAGTCTTCTTGTCGGCATCTACCTGGAGACCGTTACGCACAGCTAGTGCCGCTTGCGGTCTGTGGTTAAACCCACTGCCAGCGTAGTGTCGAGTCTTTAGAGTCCCACACAGAAAGCTATTCGCCTTTAGGCAAAAGAGTAGAGGTTGCATGGTTTTGCGACAGGTCGCATGGTTTTGCGGCAGGGTTCGGTCACATCCGTGCACTTGTGCACGTACAGTGTCCGGACAATTTACACTAACGGGCTTTGGTTTAAGCCAGATCCTTGTGTAACTTTTGGGATTGGTTTTATCCAGTATGCATTCATGTTCCTCGGAACACGGATGCGGGTGTGTATGCACAGTTGACGGAGAGACAGAGGCAGAGGATTCTCATTAGGGTTGTTGACCGTTGACAGTTGACTATTGACTTTTTGCTCAACCCTAATGAGAATGTGATATGTGATTAACAATTATATTAATTAAGTATTATGGTGACATGGTTGTTGAGGGATTGACTTTGTTGACTTGTTGACTTTTGTTGACTTGTTGACTTTGTTAACCGGTTGACTAGGCTTGACAGTTGACCATCATGATAACTATAGCTATCATTTCATGGTAAAGACTTTTGCTTGCTTGCTCTTTTGTGCAAAATGAGTGCATGAAATGATATGGCTATGGTTGCTTAAACCATCACATAATACTTGATTGATATTAGGTGTTATGATTGTTTTGGATTATGAGAGCCAAATGAGAAAAGTCTTCTCTCATTCTTTCATGCTCATTCTCTCTCTTGTTCTTGAGCTCTCATCTTCCTCCTCTTGCCCTCCCTCTCTTGACTCTATAGTTCACTTGTCTCATGAGTTGAGAACCAAGAACCATAGATAAAATCCCATACAAACTCTTCTCTACTCACTCTAGTTCACAAGGTTTAGCAAACCGAGTGAACTAGTTTCTTCAAAGTTCGAAGAAGGAGCCAAAGGTTGAAGCTTTCAGGTGGATCTATCTTCGGCGCAAGGAGACGACGGAAAGAAGCCGATTCGGACGACCATCGAAGCTTGAAGACGAAGGAGTTCGAGAAAAAGAAAGGTATAACCCCCTAACCGAGTAGTTAGCAACTCGTAGTTAGGTTGTTAGTTAGATGTTTAACAAAGATCCGGGTTTTAAGTCTATGTTACCACCTCTAAGAAAATCGTTTTTTATCAAATTCCGCATGCCCGAAAGTACCGGGAGAGGTAGCATGGACTTACAATTCAAAACCAAATACATGTCGTCTGGCAAAAACTGAGGCGACTTCCTCAAATATCACCAATTACAATGAATTCCGATATAATGAGGATGATCACCTTATTCCCAATAATCTACTCCCACTCATCATCTGTAGAACCATACAGATGTGAGAATCATACCTGGTAAATACATACCCTGGAGTAAGTATCTAATCAGGAAATCAGTTTTCCTTTAACAATGCATAGTGAAACTGAAACATGAAAATGTTTCGTAGGGGTATCCTGGTATTCCTAGTAATGCCTTTTCCATAATCCAATTCATGACTGTAACCGTATATTTCTTTGCCATCTCTCCAAATCTCTTTATTTGTCTTTAGTCATTTCCTTCTGTACACCCCTTTTAGGCTAAGTGGTTTTCTTCCTTCCCTACTGTTCGGCACCAGCCTATGGTTTGGAAGAAGACTATCCAGTAAGCATAATAGGTGTACCCTCATAAACCAAGGAGTACTCGTAACTTAAGAGAAGGTGATGATAAAAGACAACTGAATAATACCTTATTCTATTTCTCCCGAACAGGGGAAAAAAAAACAAAGGTGAAAATAGGAGTGGCGATGAAGTACGCGGTTTGGTCGTGAATGATAACAGTCGCAATTTACTTTACCCTCTTTCTAATCCCTTTATTTTGTCTTTAGTTATTACCTTCTGTACACCCTACTTAGGCTAATTGGTTTTCTTCATTCCCTACCTTTCGGCACCTGCCTATGGTTTGGAATAAGACTATCCAATAAGCGTAATAGGTATACCCTCCTAAACTAAGGAGCCCTCGCAACCTGAGAGAATGTGGTAATAAAAGACAACTGAATAAACCAATTCTATTTCTCCTGAACCTGAATCCATCCTCGAAGAAGTCCCTCCGAGTTCGTATATAACCATACGATGGATCTATCCAATGGAAGTGGATGTCCGTAGTAATACGGGGTGTTCTGAGAAATGCAAAGGGTAAAAGAAGGAGAGGCAATGACTTATGCAACTTTAGACGATCCAAAAACCAGTATTTTAAGAAGGTTCGGTCAACTTGGTCACTGAGTCATACTCTAGGGTCGGTCAAAGGTCGCTGCCAAAGAGAGAGAGGGAAAAGAAACACTCTGCGTGTACTCTAACCTAGATCAGAATGGTTATCACTTTATCTAATCAGGAAACCTCCCACTGTACCGTCAAATTCTCCTCCAAACCTAAAAGAAGAATCAATCGGGATCACCCGAAGAGTAAACCAACTCATCAGTGAGAATCGGGATCCAACAATTTAAGTCATTTAAAATAATTTAAAAATATATGTCATGGCCTGCTTGTTACCCCTAACCCTGTGGTAGCGTCCTTGCATCGTGTTCCCGTCCCGTTCAGTGAAACGGGCGTGTTTGGACGGCTACGCGCACGTACGTGCGTCCGTTCTTGGGGGTATGCTTTTTCATTACATAGTCCTTCATTTTAATTTTTGGAACCTGCTAATAATTTTCATATTTTAGATTCAAAAGTTTGGACCCGACCCGGGCGCTGTTCTGAAATATTTTTACATCCCGCTAAAATTCAATTGTTTAAATTCTAAAATTAATATCTAAAAATCTTTCAGTTCATTCTATTCCTTAAAACGATTTTAAAAATCTTTTAAATTTATTTCCTCAATACTGCGCAGATTTTCCCTAATATCTTTCCCCTATTTTTTTCCACCAATCAAAATCTTCCTTCTAATCCCCTGGGCCCCACAAGCACGGTCCTCTCTCTCCTTCTCTCTCTTCCTCCTTCTCTCACTTCCTCGTCCTCGCTCACCCCCGCTACCTGACAAATTCCTCTCTCCTCCTCTTTCTCTCTCCTCTCGTTTCTTCCTCTCTCTCTCCTCTCGCGCCCGCTTCTCTCTCCTCTCGCGGGGCGCGAGAATCCCGTCACCCCCCATGCTATTCTCACCTCCCTTATACATCTTCTTCTTCTTCTGTTTCTCTTCTTAAAAACCCATGCACGAGAGAAAGAAACCCAGCCAACTCCCGTCGCCCCTTCAAACCCTAACCCTATTCTTGATCCACACCACCGTCTCCTCACCTCCTCATCGCCCTCGTCTCCATTTTATTCTCTTCCTCTCTTTCTCCCCGAGTCTCTCTCCCCTGCACACACACCCGACGAGAACCTGGGAACTCAACGCCGACTCCCATCGGCGCCGACCACTCCCCATCGCCATCTCCCCCTCTCCTCCGCTCTCCATCCATCACCCAAAACCCTGTTTTACAAACCCCCTGGAACCAACCCCGAGCCTAAACCCTAACCAAACCCTAGCTATTCTTAAACCCTTCACCGGCGCCCTCACCGCCGTTGATCTCACCGCCAACACATCCTCTGCAACCCAGTAAGCCATCTTAGCCTCATTCCTCTTCTTTCTTTCCCTTCTTCTCTTCTTTTTTCTCCGTGCATTTTTCTATTCTCTTGTTCACTGTTTTTTTTAGATCGCCGGATTCCGGTCGGGCCGTCGACGATCTCGACGACCCAGCGAGGACCTCTGACCCGTGTGATTCCACCGTTCGTCGTTCGAACTCATTCCGTGTACCGTGCGCGCGTCGTGACTTTTCCCGCCGACGCGAGACGTTCCGTTTTCCGTATCGCGATCCGTCGAGGCAAGTGAAACTTGCTACATGCTATTCATACTATTTCTATATTAATTTATTTATTTTCCTATTGAATCTATAGATAGAATCTAAAGTCTCGAATTCCAAGTTACCCGCACAATGTTCCGTTTACATATTTTCCGATTTAGAACTTGAAACCTAATTGTTGCATCTAGTTGACTATAACTAGTAATCACACTTATATGTTAGATCATATAAACACAATTGTTTGCATAGCTAGATTACTCTTTTGTAGTTTATACCCTATCGGACGACCGGTTGCATACATTTAGCTTAATTCATATTCAATTGCATCTCTAGATTGTTTGGTATATATTAGTATGATGTTATCATCCACATTTGTTATACTGCATTCATGAAATGTTAAAACTGTCTCTTAAACACAAACTGATAACCGTATAACTAAGTAGTTTAATCTGCACCTAT
Organism: Agapanthus africanus; assembly: GCA_030015575.1. Lineage (NCBI taxonomy): Eukaryota > Viridiplantae > Streptophyta > Magnoliopsida > Asparagales > Amaryllidaceae > Agapanthus > Agapanthus africanus. The sequence continues at coordinate 978,145,546 of CM057338.1, read as the reverse complement.
TGCTTATCATGTTACTGTGCCCGTTTATTGTTCTGATAATACCCATGCTTGTTTATTTATAACCATGTTTATATTAGTTGATTTGTGAGCACCCACATATTATTTGTGCTTCCTGACATGACCTGTTGTACTTCCTATCTGATATGACATGGTACCGTACACTTTTGACATGACATGACACCTAAATACATTACTTGACCTGACCTGAGGTACCATGGCTTGACCTGTTACCTGATCCTGTATCTAATGCCAACAAACCTGACATGTAGTCCTTACTGACCGTTCCTGTTGTCTATCCAGACAAACATGCACCTACCTGATCCTGAGTTGGCATTAGTTCTTGATTACTTAATACCTGACTTGAACACATATAGCTTGGGGGTATGGGGAAATCAATGATGAAATCCTGACTTGTAACTCGACAGTTGCTCGCTTATACTGATCAGTTTTTGAGGTAGGCCCGCCTCGGGATGATGCTGCTGACATCATTCGTCTTTCCCTTTTTCCTTTTTGTGCCTAGCGGTACGTCTCGGTTTCAGCCCGAGAGTCTTAGACCGTGGTCCCGGGCATGCTCGGGATACTATTGAGTTACATCGATGATTCATCAAATTGATTTCAAAGACTTGAGAGTAGATAGCCAACAGACCAGTTTAGTTTACTCACTGCACGCTACCTTTCACTGCCCTGATTTAGATTGCTTTATACCTGCTTTACCATTTATGATTATACTTGCATGTTTGTTACCTTGTTTATATTATATTGCTTGATGACATAACGCGCTGACGTCTGGGTTTTGCATGGCCCAGATTCCTTACCTTTGCTGCAGTCCGAGCAGGAGTACTTCAGCCAGCAGGCTGAGCTGTGAGGATTCAGTAGTAGTTAGTTCTTTCACTTTTCAGCATTTTATTCCTGATGTGAGCCCGCATTATGGGACATATATTCCAGTTATATTTTGTATTGGATCTTTTGCTTCCGTATTTTTATTCTTGACTCATTTTATTTTGGTTTATGGACATGTACTAGATAGTTTTATTTACTTTTCTGTTCTTGATATCTCTACAGCCGTAATGTGACTGTGGATGGATACTTCCTACCCACAGGTAGCATGGTTGGCTATGTCACGTGCCCATCTTAGCGTACTCCGGGAAGCGGGGTGTGACACTTCTTCACGGGCCCGCTTCAGCTTTGGCCTAGTCTATTAAAGACCGAGGCACTGGACTTGGACGATCCGTTGAGAAGGGCCGTGGTAGTGGTAAGCCGATCAAAGACCGATTTTTTCGGAGCTTCCTATGATGGCTCCGGAGCGTTGAAGCTGATTGGTGGGAGCATGGTCCCAAAGAACAACCCAGCGGTGGCCTGTGTCACCTGTTCCTTCGACATTACGAAAATGGAGGCCGCTTGGGGCCCATAAGTCACTCCTCCAACATGGACGGAGTGGAAGTTGTTGTTGCAGTTAGTGCAGTTGGAAGCCATTGGCGTCGTCATCACTTCTGCACGGAGCAAGACACCAAATCTTAGTACCTCGAATCCAGGGGCAACCATATTAAACCACGATTCGTTCGCGAACACGACACACGAAGTGTGGAGTGGAAAGAAGAAGAGGTCCCACCGGGCGTGCCAGAATCTGTTCGCCGCCGAAAGACGTGGCAGGGACGTTGGGACGTCTGGCCTGAATTTTGGGGGGAAGATGCTATTTGGTTTTATCCGTCCACCTATCCGAAGATGCCAAATTGATTTATGGCACCGTGTATCGGAGGTTTGGACAGATACGGCCGTTGTAGCAGACTTCGTCAGATTCCTCCTCACTTGCGAGGGTTTTTTGATTGTGGGGACGCTCTTCCCTGCAGGCGCAAGCCTTTGCAGTTAATTACCACTTTCTCCTTCTCCAGAAGGTCACTTCGTGTCGTGTGTGTTTGTTTTATTTTTGTCCCGTGGATTGTATACGGAGACAAATTTGTGTTGTCGCCCGTAGGGCGTGGATTAGTCTAAATCCGTATTTTCTCAGATTTGGTTTCAGTGGATTTAAGGATCGTTAACCTCGTTTGAGATTAAGATCAACTTAAATGTTTGTTAAGGATACGTTAGTCCAATTTTAGACTAAGATCTACTTAACAAGGTTTGAGGATCATTTAGATCCAACGAAAGAGCATTTGGGCTCTATCGTCTTAGTTTAGGGACATTGCGGTCCATTGGGTTTAAGGACATCATAGTCCATGGAGTTTAAGGACATCATAGTCCATAAAGTTTAGTTTATGGACGTTGCGGTCCATTGGGTTTAAGGACATCGTAGTCTATGAGTTTAAGGACCTCATAGTCCATGTTTAAAGACATCATAGTCTGTAGGGTCTTGGTTTGACAGTTTGGGGATGTGCCAAGAGTTATTGGTTATTGGGACCCTCCATCTCTCTGAAGACATTGAAGAATTACAACGACATGTATCAGAGGTGTGGTGAGATATACCCTTGAACCAATGTACCGACAGAGGGGGATGGGATGAACATCATTTTAGATGCCATCTGTTAAGAGCCCATTAGCTATCTTTGAGACTGAGATCGGTTTTGGAGACCCTGAGCATGGGGGGCTTAATCGATGGTCCTTGGGAGATTTGGTCTGAGTTTGGCTAATATTGGCCTTTCATAGTGTTAAACACTAGTATATGCTCAGCGCTCACGTGTTTCCACGTGAAGCGCTTGAAGTAGTGTTAAAGACTAAAAATTTGAGGCGCTCATATGGGGCCACGTGAGGAACTTGAAATAGTGTTAAACACTAAAAATTTGAGGCACCGTTTATTTGGGTTTACTCCCTTGTTCTTTTCTGAGCGCTGAGCGCTATGGGGTCACTTGAGATCACGTGTGGTGCCCCAAAAATGGAAACTGCCCTTGATTTATTCCCTTTTTGCTTTATAAGTGCTAGGCACTATTTGGGGGTCACGTGGGAGCACGTGATCCGATCTCGATTGTCCTCTTTTGTACATCAAGGGTGCTCACGTGGGAGCACGTGATCGGCCGTTATCATGTTGGGTACCAATTTTTTTATGTGCACGGAAATCCTGAGTTTTAGACTCTCAAGCCCATTGTTTCATAAGAATTAAATTCTTAGTACTTAGTTTTCCTCGTAGGTTTGGGATCTGCATGGCAGAATTTCCCCTATGAGAATTGAATTCTCAACTTGTAGGAAGATCTGCTTCTGCAGATCTTTCACTGTAAAGAAGAACCAAGTTCTTATATGAAGGGTTAAACCCTTGTTTTATCAGAGGAATTAAATTCTTATATACTTTTTTGGGAGAATTAAATTCTCTGAACTTAGGTCTTCCACTAGGTTTTGGATTTGCATGGCAGAATCTCCCCGATGAGAATTAAATTCTCAACTTGTGGGGAGATCTGCTTCTGCAGATCTCAACCAGAGAAAGAACTAAGTTCTCTTTAGAAGAGTTAAACTCTTATGGAGGTGAAAAAGAGATGAGATGTTCTCTGTGTTTTGTTCCGTCTCTTACCTAGAGTTTCTTTTTCTCTTTTAAGAGGCCTTCTTCTCTCTGGAGAATTAAATTCTTTTTTTAAGCTTCCGCGGGGGTTTCTCTTTCACTCTTTTTTTGTCCCCCCTTATTTTGTGTCTCTTGGCTCTTATTTATAGGAGAGAGAAAAAGAATCAATTTGTTCAGAAAATCTCTTATTGAGAGATTTTGATTGATTTTATAATCAACCAAAATGATCTTTTAGATCAATCGGTGAATTTTATTCACCGTTGGATTTTTAATCTAAGGACTTCTGTTTTACAGAAGATATTTCTCACAAGATTAGGAAAATATTTCCTTATACAGAATTTTCTTCTGTAAATTGGTGATTTTTAATCACCATTGGATTTTTAATCCAACGGTGCTCTGCTTTACAGAGCGCAATCTTTCTTGTTTAGAAAAATCTAAGGAAATATTTTCCAAATAGGGCTTTGATCCCTTTTATTTAATTCTATTGGTTCAGAAGGCATAGGAGCACATCACGCGTAGCACGTGACCCCATGAAGTTAAACCCATCAAAGAGCGTCACGTGCTATCACGTTACTTTTTCTGGCCAATTGTTTGTTTTAAGAAGGCGCCTATATATTTTGTATATGGCGGTCACATGTCTGCACGTGAGGCTCAGTTTCAGCCTCATTTTCAGCCTTGTTTTGCCAAGCGCAGTGCCTATCACGTGTGGGCACGTGGTGCTCCAATTGGGGACTTTTCCCATTACTTTTTATATTTATTATTTATTTTTTGTAAGGGAACAACCCACGACTAGAAACATATGAAGGATGTACTTACCGACTACTCTGTCCCCACTAGTATGATCTACATCATAGTCCTGGAAGTCGAATACACATCCTAAGGGCTTTATCAACATGTAACAGAGAGACAATAAGTGTACATGTTAAGATAAAGAGCAACCAGATAGCGTACTATCATGTCGAGCAAGAAAGTCCTCCCTATATATGTCCAAGCATCCACTACAATATACATCATATGTACAGTAATGGCCTCTAGGGAATACATATAACTAACAATCTCCCACTTGCACTAGAGTCATCTGTTGTAGTATCCAATACCCAACAATCAACAGTTGTTGTAGTATCTCATACACAACCATCCCATAAAAAGTCTCTTTTGGGAAAAGGCCTCCGTGAGTGGATCCGCCGTGTTGTCCTCTGTGTCACTCTCCTAACCTCGATCTCCCTGGAGATCAACCATCTCCATGATCAGGTGATACAGCCTTAGAATATGTCTGGATCACTGATGAGACGGGGGTTCCTAGGCCAAAACCACAACTCCATTGTCACACAATGGTAGGAACGAAGTTCATCTCATGAACTTATATACACTTGGACTCCCTCCTTGGTAGTATCGTTGGTAGCAATGTATCCAACCTTTATCATCCAGCATGTCACGGTATCTAGCTTGGAACCCTTCCAACATACTGTCCCTCTACTGAGAGTAAAGACAATGCATGTGACTGACATGCAGTCAACCTTATCACCCTGAAAGCTTTCCGGTGATTCTCTCCAGGATCATATGATACCATCTCACTACATCTAGTGAGAATCCTAACATCCACTTAGATCTATCTCATAGATCCAAAACCCAGGATTTATGAGGTATCACCTTGATCTTATATGGAGAATCCTTGTGATAAGAGGAGATTGACCGAGTGTAGCATAGGAAACACCTTTCCTATTAAGATTATGTCATCTATGTACAATACGAGGAAGACCACAATACTCTCTACTACCCTTTTGTACATACAAGGTTCATCTACCATTTTGATGAAGTCAAACACTTTGACTACCACATCAAAATAGATGTTCCAACTTCCCGACGCCTGCTTTAACCTGTAAAACAACTTGCACATGTTTCCGCTGCTCCCACTGAGTACGAAGCCTTCTGCCTGTGTACTTATAGACGCTCTCTTCTAAATCAATATTTAGAAAAGTAGTCATGACACCCAACAGCCAGATATCATAGTCATGGTATGTAGCAATGGCAAGTAAGATCCGGATGGACTTAAGCATAGCTACAGGAGAAAAGGTTTCATCATAAACCACACCTGATTGATGACGAGAACCCTTTTCAACAAGTCTAGTTTTGAAAGTCTCAACTTTTCCATCTACACCAAGTAATCTTCTCAAGATATACTTGCTCCTGATGGGGATTTAACCCTTCAGATATAGCAACCAAAGTCCATACTTTGTTGGTGTATATGGATTCCATATCAGATCGCTTAGCATCTAGCCATTCTTACAGAGTCCCCACTCTTGATGGTCTGCTCGAAACTAGTTGGGTCATCATCTCATAATGCAATACTCGCTCCCACTATCATTGATAAAACCGAAGTATCTCTCAGGCGGATGAGGAACCCTACCAGATCGGCGGAGAGGCTGAGGTTCGTCGGGGACTATTGAATCCTCCGGTTCTACCAAATCGTCAGCTGTAGTTTGTATAGCTGGAACTCCTTCCAGTTCTACCTCATGACCATAAATTTGTTTCCAAAATAAATTCCTTTTCTAAAAAGGCGGTCATGCCGAGAATTAAAACACCTTTTGTTCCCGGTGTGGTAGAAGATATTCCTTTGCGAATGCTTGGGATACCCAACAAACTTCCACAGAACTGACCTTGCCTCGAGCTTGTCCGGATTTTGCTTTTAGACATAGGCCGGACAACCCCAAATCTTAACTTGCTTAAGACATCGGCTCTTCCCATTCCATATGTCATATGGAGTGGTAGGCTCCTCATTTGGTTGGAACCCTATTCAATAGGTATGCAACTTCTCAAGTGCATAACATCCAAAAGGAAATAGGCAATTCAGTAATACTCATCATAGAGCGCACCATATCTAATAGGGTGTGATTGCTCCGCCCCGATACACCGTTGTGCTGGGGTGTATATGGAGGAGTAATGCTGAGAGAGAATCTCATTCTCCTTTAGAATAGTCCATGAATTCCGTGCTCAAGTATTCTCCTCCCTGATCACATCAAAGGACATAATACTTATACCTGTTTTGGTTCTCTACTTCTAACTTATATTCTTTGAATTTCTCAAAAGCTTCAGACTTGTGTTTCAACAGGAACATATGTCCGAATCTTGAGAGATTATCAGTGAATGTAATGAAGTACAAAGAACCGGTCCTGGCATGTGTAGACAAGGGACTTACATCATCATGTATCGATTCCAAGAGTTCACTAACTCTTTCTCTGTTTCCAATAAACGGAGCTATAGTCATCTTATCTTTGTGACATGACTGGCAAGTTTCATAAGATGTAAATTCAAACTGATTTAAATATGCATCTTAATGTAACTTAGCTAGTTGTGTCGCATTGATATGACCTAGTCTACAATACCTTAAGAAGGATTCGTTCGTTTTTGAACTCTTCCTCTTGTGTGTGTTCTGTATGTTAAGAACTGTAGTTTGATTTAGAATGTATATACCATTAGATAATGTGCCCGATCCGATCAACTCTTGATATAGGAAATGTTCAAAATATTATCCAACAATACAAAATTATATCCTTCTTTACATAATAAAGAGACTGATATGATGTTTTATATCAGGTTTGGTATCTAATAACATTCGCTCAGAATCAATGTATTTGGTAATACTGGGTGATAACTGCCAACACCTTGTCTGCAACACTTGCACCGTTTCCAGCTCTTGAAACTTATCACCAATTCCCAGTTCTCTACCTATCTGTAGCCCATGTAACAGATTACATATATGAGATCCTGATCCGGTATCTCATACCCAGGCGTAGAGGTTACTGAGAAACAGTTCTCGGTAATGAACATACCCGAAGAAGATGCATCAGCATGCACTTTCTTCGTTTGGACGGTACGGGAATTCTGGTATTCCCCTATTTCCTGCTTGGTCTTATAACAATTATAAGTTGGAGCGGGACCAACGTTTCCCAGCTTAGTATAACAAGTGAGTTCGGTCAATACATCCATATTATTATCTTGATTAAGGCGTGACATGGTCGCTACCTGGAGAGAGAGAGAAGAAAACACTCGGCGTATGCTCTTGTAAGATTAGATTGGTTAAAATTTTATCTAATCAGGACGGCTCCCACTGTTTTTTATCAAATCTTCCTTCAAACCCTAAAAGGAAAGACTAGCCAGGATTAATTACACCCTACAAGTTCGCCAATCTTTCGGCCAGGCCAGTGTCGGTACTTCGAGGGAGGTTCCCTGTGCTTTCGCACGGACCTAATTAAAATAAACCTCGTTTTCCCAGGGGCGTGACCCCGTTAACACATTTTTAAACACCTACTTGATCGGCTAATTGTAATGTGTAAAACTCTCCCAGGAGTAACTCTTACTCGCAATGGGTATTGGGATCCAACTATCTCATAGAAGGTATGCAATCTCATTGCAAATTTCAATACTTGAAATTCCCGATAATATTTTTCCCCTGGCATCCTATGACCTTGACGAAAGCCAACAAACCATAGGCTGCTAGTCAAGTTCAACCCGTACATTTCATGATTGAATTAAACCCACCCGCACGACCCTTGACGAAAGCCAACAAAGTCGCACGACTACCCTAACTCAATCGCATCATATGCTTTTGCAGATAAACATAAATAGCTACCGCACACCATACCTTGATGAAAGCCAATAAACGTAGCACGAATACTATGAAGTACTTATCTGAAATGACGGAGGGCTACGACAGGTTTTAAGAAAACCTTTTGCGTAATGAACTTGATATCGTCGTAGAATCGAGTGATTTTGTAAATGAGTGTTTTTGAGGCTTTTTACTAGTTTTGCTAAAGAGCTCACTCCCGGTGAATGGATCTCGGCTTTTTCCTCATCGAATGAGGTGCGGGATATTTCACAAATACCACTATGCAAAGAAAAAATTATAGAAGAAATCAAAAGACAAACCGAATGGGTTGTAGCATCTGCTAGTTTCGCTAAAGAGGCCACTCCCGATGAATAGATCTCGGCTCTTTCCTTATCGAATAAGGTGCTGGATATTCTACAAGGAATATCACTATGCAAAGTAAGAACTAGAGCTACCAGTTTTTAAACAAGTTTCTACAATATCTTTTATGTTTCTTTTATTTCATTAATCTCATTATTAAAGTCTCATCATTTATGCTTCCCAAGTATCACAGAAGAAACGAAGCAGTAATATATAATATATATCTCATATATACAATATAAGCATTCGTCTGAACATATCACAGTGATCACATCACAGAGCAGCAGAAGATAACATATGAAATATTGGATATACTAGGATTTCCGTGTTTAATATCAAGCCAGTAATAAACACGGATTCCACGGTCGCGATGAATAGCCAAACCTACATCCCTAGACCCCTACGAGAGCGGCAAGCAACCCTGCCAATTCTAGAGTTAAGAGACCCGGTCTCGACTTCTCGAGATGGTCTCCCATTGGACCCTAGAACCCGGTTACTTGTGCTCCCCATCTTGGGTCTATCCTAATGCGGAAAAGTAAATAATATACATCAATGGTGACATCATCCTCAACCCGGAAGTGCCCCAATAAAAGAATATTACATACAAGTTTTTACATGAATGAAAATGAAAAACTCTCATCTCACATCAAAAAACCCGACTATTCAAAACACGATGATCCAATGTAATATATCACAGCAACACATAACATCGCATGTCATCAACGTAAGTAAATATGCGTATCCCAGATGTCGTTGACATATAGCACCGAAACCGATGATACACCACATGTTACACTTACGGTCGCAGAAAAGAAAGTGAAAAACTACAACAGTTGGAATCCGCAACCACCTTAGACATCATAAACCCAATGTATCTCATACTTTGGATTTCATGCCTAACCAAATGAATTCTTTATACATCACATGCCTAACAATTATAAACCCCGCATTTTAGTCTCGATATTGAAAACTCTTTCCAATAATATGTCGGGTAATTCAACAAGATTCCCGATAACCTGATCGAATGCCCGTCGGAAAATTTAGTAGACGGTTGCACCCCCCGATACCGTCGACGAAGAACACTTAGGCGAAACACCGCGGCCGCAAGCACCCGGACGGATACTTTTGGCAATGGGGTTCTCCTACAGTCACTTGGTCGGGGCTATGGGGAGTGGCTATCTAGTAAGGTTACCCGGCGAGTATCCGCGTACACTACGTAATTGCGACGAACTTTTGATCAACATCAAAATCCCGTGGCAACCGATCAAATAAGACTAAACTGCTAGATTTATAAAATTCAAACTAGTTATCACATAACCAATTTTGTGAATTCCAAATATTGTATCACAATCACAGATAGCTAGACGAAATTAAACTTTTCGATCGAATAAGTAAGGACCCAAAAATTCCCAACAAGCTCAACACTTGAGCGGAGTCTAAAAAGCACCCAGAACATGCCACGACACCTATGAACCAGCCGTAGAAGGGTCAACCAATGCCTCACCTGTGTCACCGCTAAACTACCACAAACCCTAGGGTTTAGTGGCGGTTTTGACGGTCACAGAATCGAGTTAAGGTTTCATTCTTCTAGAGGGTCCACAGAATCGCTTGCAAGATTTTCTGAAAATTTTTAAATCGGAAAAATCCAACTCTTGGAAAATTCCAGCGAGGGAAAATTTGGGTTATTGATATCCGTACGAACTTTTTAACGTTGTCTGAATAACCCGAATACATGTTAGAATTACGATTACGAAACACTCCGAGTTGCCTTTGCAGAAAGTTAACATCACATGAAAATTTAGCAAAATCAAACAACACCTGAAACCCTAAAACCCAGAGACTGGAACACACAAAAAATTCGAAGCCCAAACTCCACTGAAAAACCGAGGAGGCCGGATTTTTACCCTATGTGACCGGCCAAATTTTGACAAAAATGCTCCAAATATTGGTGGTGTTCATGTTATATCTCATACAACATTCTGTAGCTGTTTAAAAATTTTTTTGAAGACTTTTTAAATTCGACAGAAACCAAGTTTTCGTATCGGGTGTTTCGGAGTAGTTTCGGTTTCGTAATCCTAGCAAACATTGTCTAATTTTCTAGCATGGATCTGATACCAATGCAGGGTTGTCTAGCACGGCAGCAAGTTTTCGAGAGGCATCGTCTATTCCATTCTAAAAAAATTGCCGTATTAGCTAACCCTAACCTTAGAATCGTTACTAGAAAATTCGACGAAACGAATGCAAACAACTTTGCAACTAAAGTGAACAAGGAATACAACCTTTATAGACTGGTCCTTCACTTCATTAGCTCCATGTAGTAGTCCCTTCACTGCGATCACGAACTCCCGGACTCTAGAGAGGCTCCCATGAAGAAATGAACAAGCTTGCATCGAAGTTTTCGAGGCCGAAGATGATCTACGTCGAGGAGACACTAACGCAAGCTACCCCTTCACTAATTGTGGAATTAGTGAAGCAAACATCATATACTAAATGGCTAGTAGTAGAGGATGATGAAGTAGGAATTTTGCTCATTTTAGATTTTCTTTTCTCACACTAATTCTTCACTTAGAAAAAACCTAGTGAGCTTTTTCTTTGATAAAGAAGAAGAAGAATGAACTCATGAGAGAGTGAATGGCAACCATGGATGAGTTAATGTTATATACTAACCCTTGTAGAGACTAAACTAAGGCTAATGATAATAGGTTAGGTTAACAAATATCTAAGTAAAAACAAATTAGTGGACTTGGTCAATGGTTCCAAAAGCTTCTCCAAGCTTCAACCATTTGTTCAATTTCCACATAATCTGTAGTTTACTTTGATAAATAAGTATGGTATAAGTCTCATACACCCAAGTTGTTTGCGGCATCAAGCATGACACAAACCTTGTACACTAATATATATCACATATATACAATGTGCACAAATCTAGTGAGAAAAGAAATCTTAAGTGAGCTAATACTAGTCAATGTAAATTAATATATCAAATATATAATAATACATTAGATTATCAAACTAATTCTTGATTTAATAATCTGGCTATATCATATATAACCGACTAATATCATATGTAACAACTTATCGAATCAACACTTGATCCGATAACCCGGCTATATCACATATAACCGACCGATATCACAAATCGCGAGAAATAAATACGGTATTGCATATCGTATTAATCTCGGTCCCGTACATATCACATATGTGCTCCTGCTCCATTTCGCTTGAGCTAGAAAACCTCTGTGTAGGACTCTAAAGACTCGTCAATACGCCGGCAATAGGTGATGATCATATCATACACCCATAAGCCGCAGGCGGTCTGCTAAATGTAACGTCCACTCGGGTATTGAACGATCAAAAGATCAACAAGCAAGCCTGCTCATACTCCTGCGAATCTAATCAGCAACACTACCATACAGTCCGGTCTCTTCGTCTGATATGTCGCATAGCACAGCCTGTGGGGGGTATAACGTCAGACCTCAATAGCCTGATAAGTCATGCCAATACAAGGTCCATAACGGTTCGAGAAACTACTGGTAACACTTACCAGTAAGTCTCAGCAACCCTGGCCAGGGATTTCCTGTTATAGCCAATCGAGCATAGCGCAACATCAACTCCCAATACCGGGAGAGACGAAACCCCTCCTATCGCTCATTGCCTCCATGTGACTCGGGACTGTACCCAAAAGCCACCGTTTTGCACGTTCTCTTGAACATGGTAAGGTGGAAATCAAAGCACAGTGGGAATCACACAAGACTCTATGACGATCTCGGGTCTACAGACTAACTTGTACCAGTGTCACCAAAGAACTGCCATCTGACGTGATGTATAATACCATCTAGGAGTTCTCGACGAGTCCGTCCAGTGTACCCATTCTCCACTGAGCACCCGTATACTATCTCTGATGTCAAATACTAATGGATATGGGATCATCCAACGCCCATCTACATGGGTCGAGAAGCTATACTGTAACACCCGAGCCCAATAATACTATTTATATTACTGGTTGAGGGTTATATATTGCTCATTTCCAATTATTCTGTTTTTCTGGGGTTTATTGCTAAATTTTAACCGGTTAAGTCATTTTGGCACATAACAAATTTTAACTCCTAAAATGAAATTTAAAATGTCCATATTGGCCTACTCGTCGCCACTAGTCGCGTGGTAGCGTCCGCGTGTCGAGATTCCGTTCCGTTTGGCTAAACGGGCAAGTTTGGACGACTACGCGCGCGTGCAAGTGTCCGACTTGGGGGCATGCATTTTAATCATTAAACACCTCTTTTCAAAATTTGGAACCCGCTTAAAATGCTATAATTTGAATTTGGAACATTTGGGCGCAACCCGGACGCGATTTGGAAATGTTTCATTTCGCGCCAAAATAGCCCATTTAAATTTAATACCTTAAACTAAATATATACGAATATATATTTTCCTTTAACTGCTTACCTTTCCAACTCATTCAAATCTTAATTGCAAATCCCTTTTAAAAATTCTCGTAGCCAATCACGAGGGCTGAACTCGAGTGTGGGCCCCCTTCCCTTTTCCCTATCTCACTCTCTCTCTTCCCTCAATCTCTTTCCTTCTCTCTCCAATCTCCCTCTCTCTCTTCCTCTATAAATTTAACCCATGCAGCCGCCTCCCTCAACCCATCTTCTCCCATCACGAACCCAACGAAAACCCTAACCCTAGCCCTCGCGACCTCACCGCCGACCTCCCCGTGACCTCGTCGCCGCCATCAACACCTCCTCGACCTAGCCGCACCTTCCTCCTCTCGTTCTCCCGCCGATCCCCGCGCCTGCACCCAACCCCGACGACGCCTCCAACCCTCGCAGACCTCGCCGTCGACGCCACCTCTCGTCGTCGACGACTCCCGCGACTCCCTCTCACCCTCCTCGTCCCGACCTCGTCGTCGCTGCCCTCCTCCCCTCGCCGGACCACCAACCCGAGCCCTTAACCCATCGCCTACCCTCCGCTGTTCGCCGGAGAACACGCCGGCGACCTCGCCATCGTCACCAGGGCCACCTCCGTCTCCCCCTCGACCACCAGAGCCGACCACCCTTTCATCCACTCGCCGCAGCACCCTCTCCCGCGCACCCCGAGGCCACTCAGCCCTTGCGCAGCCGCCGCCGTTGCCTCGCCGGCGTTCCAGCGCCGTCGAGCTCGCCGGGGTCACCTGGTATATCTCTCTGTAAGCTCCCTCTTCCTTCCTTTGTGCAGTAAAACCCCCCCGCTGATCGCTTTGAGTTTGTTGTGTGTTGCTAACTTGTTGTCGCGTTTTGCCGGAATCCGACCGTGCCGTCTTGGCAAACCCGACGCTCCAGCGAAGCCCCCTGGTCCGTGTGATCCCGTTGATCTCTGTTGGGACTCGATCCGTGGCCCGTGCTATCATACCGTGTTTTTGCCGACATCGCATCCGTGTTCCAGATTGCAGAACCGCCGAGGCAAGTATCTGAATACTTGCTTGAACATGCTAGCGTGCGAGATCTAGTCTTGCCACGCAATTGAATTCATACTATTTAATACCACAACTTAATGATGGCAATTGATATCATATTATTGCAGTTATCTTTATAATGGAATCGTTACAACAGTTCCTCGTAATTAATCAACCCACATCAATCCATATTTCAACTAAACAAAACGACTGAATCATATCTGCTTAAACTGTTAAATCGTTCACGAAACAATTATTATACTTAATGTAAATTCCTGTAGCTTCATTACTTTAGAATTGTGGATATTGATTTACCTTGTGGCTATTGCACCCTAAAGATGCTTGAACCCGTTAATAAGAGAATACAAACATCACTGTGGCTATATGGAATATTGTGGTTAATTACTGTTTCCTGCTGCTGTTCATTATTGATTGTATACCTGTTGTGAGCACTTACCCGATTGCACGACATATTGGCCTGACCCTGCTACACCTGACATATACATACATACCGACTCATCCTGTTGTACCATGACATTACTTGTTTCATGATTTCATGCCTAATGCCGACAAACCTGACCATTCCTGCTGTCGATCCAGACAGACCTACTTTTACTTGATTTTGTGTTGGCATTAGTCCTTGACTACTGAATACCTGACCTGACATGCATAGTTTGGGGGTATGGGGAAATCAAAGGTGAAACCGACTTGTAACTCAACAGTTCGATACATTGTTCTGATCAGTCTTACGGGCTTGGCCAGCTCCGGAGTGGTGATGCTGACATCACTCGTCCATCTTGCTACCTTTTACTGCTTAGCGGCACGTCTCGGATTCAGCCCCGAGGGCTTTGACCGTGGTCCCGGGCACGCACGGGATACTATTGAGTTACATCGACGATTCATCAATTGATTTCAAAGACTATAGAGTAGAAAACCTGATAGAACAGTTCAGTCACCATTGCACATTACCCTGCTTGTTATCTCTTATTATTGCTTTATTCATGTTCATACTTGCATTGCTTATTACCATGTTTATACTATATACTTGATATCATGACGCGCTGACGTCTGGGTTTTGCATGGCCCAGATTCCGTACCACTGTCGACGACCGAGCAGGAGTACTTCAGCCAGCAGGCTGAACAGTGAGTCCTTAGGGTTTAGTTTATTTATTTCTTTTCATTTCCAGATGTGAGCCCGCATTATGGGACGTACTGTTTATTCATTGTATTGGATCATTAGCTTCCGCACTTATTGTTTATCGATTCTTGTTATTATGGATTTGGACATGTATTAGATTAGTTTTTATCTTATTCTTGATATCCTTACAACCGTAATGTGACTGTGGATGGATACTTCCTACCCACAGGTAGCATGGTTGGCTATGTCGCGTGCCCAATCTTGCGTACTCTGGGAAGCGGGGCGTGACATGGTTCTTTTGGTATCAGAGCCATAGGTTAATTGGGTTGATTCCTTGTAGTTGGGTATCGCACCCGATACACGAATCATAATCCCCGTGATTAGGAAACATGTCCTGCCACTTTGACCGTGTTACCATCCTTGAATCATTCTTCCGGATCATGTCGACATGCAAACTTACTTTGCATTGTCAAACTCGAAAACCTAACTTCTTGTTATCTCTAGGACTTAGGCGACTTGGGTGGAGTTAAGTAATTGCGGCTATGATACCGCGGCATAGTTACAATGCAGCACTCTATTTAAGTATCTTGGAGTTCTAGCCTTGATTTATATATTGAATCTATCATCATGCTAATGTTGTTTGTTTTGATTTCAGGACCATGGCAGATAAGAATTTCAAGACGTATCAGAGGCGCGTGGATGAAGCCGCCATGTTAGGAGTGATACGCGGGATGTTGGAAAATCAGAAGAGGCAAACTGAGCTGATCCAGCAGCAAGCAGATTCATTTCAGGAGGGTTTGCAGGCTATGCAGCAGTCTGTAAACATCGCTGTAGCGAAGCCAGTCGACCGAGTAGGGACCGTGGCAGATTTCAGACGGTTGGGTCCTACTACTTTCACTGGCTTGGAGGAGCCGTTGCCAGCCGAGCAGTGGCTTGTGGACACGGAGAATTTACTGATTGCGGCACAGATCCCAGAAGACAAGAGAGTTGATGTGGTGCGCATTCAGCTGGTGGATTACGCCCGAGAGTGGTGGCTTGTGGAGGAGACCCGCTTGTCCAAGCCAATCAGTTGGGCGGATTTCTCCAAAAGTTTCTTGGAAAAGTTCTTCCCGCGGACTGCACGGGAGGAAATGGAGGAGAGATTTATTGGGCTGAAACAAAATGGAGCAGCTGTGGATGTACACGCAGCGGAATGGACGAGACTCAGCCGTTTCGCTGGACCCTTAGTCGCCAAGGAGGCAGACAGGGCGCGAAGGTTCTTGCGCAGTTTGGATGTGGACATCCAGAGGCAGATTGTCTCCCTGGGTTTGACCACTTTCTCGCAGGTTCTTACGGCAGCCAGGGAGCAACAGAGTTTATCAGGATCGAAAGGGAACCTTCACCAGACAGCAGTTGCGGCTAGGAAGCCTGCATTCGTACCTAACCGAGATCATGGGCGCAGAGGTATTCCAGTGGACTGTCGAGGTGTAGCGCCAATGAAGAAGCCTGTGATCGTTGATCGAAGGAAGAACGTGACTTGTGATTACTGCCGATTACCTGGGCACGTGCAGAAGGAGTGTCGAAGGAGACTGGGACTTTGTCTGGTTTGTGGAGCAGCCGATCACGCAGTCGGTGCTTGTCCGTCGAAGCTTCGCACGAGAGATGAGATACAGAAGCCTCCGCAGAGACCGTTCCAAGGGCAGAAGCAGCTGACACAAGGACCCAACCAGGGTCGAGCTTTCACCTTGACAGCTGAGGAAGCCAAGGCATCAGGAGAAGTGGTTTCAGGTACTGTACTCGTTCGTGGTTTTCCCGCATTGGCATTATTTGATTCCGGAGCATCCCACTGTTTTATGTCATCCAAATTTATAACTACACACTCGATCACCTGCACGACCCTGTCAAGTTTCTGGGACATACACACTGGGAATGGGAAAATCATAGCTAGTAAGGAATGTAGAGATTGTACAGTTGTTGTTTGCGGACGGGAGCTTTTTGCAGATTTCTTGGTGATTGATACGGGCAGTTATGAAGTAGTCTTGGGAATGGATTTTCTTGGCACTTTCCACGCACACATTGATTGTAGGGCAAGGAAAGTAATTTTCCAGATTCCCGGACACCCTGAGTTTACTTTCATTGGAGGAAGCAGTTCTGTCGGGCCAGTCGAGTTTAGGGCTAGGCCGACGAACAATATTCTTGCGGCTATGGTAGTGGATAGTAATGAAGAGCCGGCAGTTGTTCGCGACTTTATGGATGTGTTTGAAGATATTTCGGGCTTACCGCCGAAGCGAGATGTGGAGTTTGCGATTGACCTTATTCCTGGTGCAGCGCCAGTATCAAAATCTTATTATCCGATGGCACCGGTGGAATTGGAAGAAGTTAAGAAACAAGTGGGTGAATTACTCGAGAAGGGATGGATTCGAAGCAGCAACTCGCCGTGGGGAGCTCCAGTTCTTTTAGTAAAGAAGAAGGATGGCACGAGAAGGATGTGCATTGATTATCGAGAATTGAACCGGGTGACTATTAAGAACAAGTACCCGATCCCTCGCATTGGAGAACTTTTTGAGCAGCTTAGTGGCGCGAGGGTATTCTCGAAACTGGACTTGCGATCAGGATATCATCAGGTCCGAGTGAAGGCAAAGACATTTGCAAGACGGCGTTTCGAACTCGATATGGGCATTTCGAGTATTTAGTGATGCCCTTCGGAGTGACTAATGCGCCGGCAATATTTATGGATTTGATGAACAGGATCTTTTCACCTTTCTTGGACCAGTTTATCGTGGTATTCATCGACGATATTCTGGTATACTCGAAGAGTCCGGAGGAGCATGCTGAGCACTTAAGGATCGCACTGCAGACGCTGAGACAAGAGAAGTTATTTGCGAAGATGAGTAAGTGTGAATTCTGGCTAGAAGAAGTGAAGTTTCTGGGGCATGTCGTGTCGGGCGATGGAATCGCCGTTGATCCCGAAAAGATTACAGCAGTTCGGGATTGGCCTGTTCCAAAGAATGTTGCGGAGATAAGAAGTTTTCTTGGACTCGCCGGTTACTACAGAAGATTTGTGGAGAACTTCGCTCGTTTAGCTGAGCCGTTAACCAAGCTTACGCGTAAGGAGGTACCGTTTGTTTGGACGGATGGATGTGCATTGGCCTTCGAGACGTTGAAGCAGAAGTTGATAACCGTCCCGATCCTGACCGTACCGGATAATTCAGGAGGACTGGTGATTCATAGCGACGCGTCTGGAAAGGGATTGGGATGTGTTTTAATGCAGAACGGGAAAGTCGTCGCTTACGCATCGAGACAGCTGAAGACTCATGAGAAGAACTATCCGACTCATGACTTAGAGCTTGCAGCCGTGATCTTCGCCCTGAAGATTTGGAGACACTACCTATTGGGCGAGAGAGTCGAAGTCCTTACAGATCACAAGAGTTTGAAATATGTGTTCACTCAGAAGGAGTTGAACATGAGACAACGCAGATGGTTGGAGCTGATGGCCGACTATGACCTCGATCTTAAGTACCATCCGGGAAAGGTCAACGTCGTGCCGGATGCGCTGAGTCGGTTACCAGTAATTCAGGTGTTGACCGCACAAAGAGAGATCATTGCGGATTTTCGGAGATTTAACTTGGAGGTTGTGCTACCACATGCTACAGGACAGTTGATGCAGTTGCAAGTACAGTCGTCCTTAGTTGAGAAGATTAAAGCGACACAATCGCAGGATCCTAAACTGCAAAAGTTTCGAGAGCAGGTTGAAGCCGGACTACGAACCGATTTACTGATCCATGAAGATGGTTCGTTGAGATATGGTAGCCGGGTGTGTGTGCCAAAAGGAGATGTGCGTGAAGAGCTTATGAAGGAGGCACACAGTTCAGCTTACTCTGTACATCCAGGAGGGACAAACATGTACCGAGATATTCGACAGCACTTCTGGTGGGAAGGAATGAAAAGGGAAATTGCTCGCTTCGTGGCTAAGTGCTTGGTGTGTCAGCAAGTCAAGGCTGAACACCAAACGGTTGCTGGTTTGTTGCAACCACTTCCGATTCCTCAGTGGAAGTGGGAACATATAACCATGGATTTCGTGACGGCTTTACCGCGGAGTCCAAAGGGCAACAATGCTGTATGGGTGATTGTCGATCGGTTGACCAAGGCAGCTCACTTCATTCCGTTTCGGGTTGGTCAATCGACAGAGACTTTGGCAGAGCGGTACATGCAGGAGATTGTCAGATTGCATGGAGTACCGGTAAGCATCGTGTCCGATCGGGACACTCGGTTCTTGTCGCACTTTTGGAGGAGTTTACAAGAAAGTTTGGGGACTCGACTGAAGTTTAGCACAGCTTATCATCCTCAAACTGATGGACAATCGGAGAGAACGATCCAGACCCTTGAAGATATGTTGAGGGCTTGCATGTTAGACTTCAAAGGTTCTTGGGAGGATCATCTACACCTGATGGAGTTTTCGTACAACAATAGCTTCCAAGCGACAATTTAGATGGCTCCGTTTGAAGCGTTGTATGGTCGTAAGTGCCGTTCGCCGGTTTGTTGGGATGATGTTGGTGAACGAAGGTTACTAGGACCAGATTTGGTGGTACAGACAGTCGAGAAGGTGAATACCATCAGGAAGCATATGAAGGCAGCTCAAGACAGACAGAAGAGTTGGGCCGACACGTCAAGAAGACCTCTAGAGTTCGCCGTGGGTGATTTGGTATTCCTGAAGATATCACCGACTAGAGGGGTGATTCGCTTTGGAAGTCGGGGAAAGCTTAGCCCCCGATTCGTTGGACCCTTCGAGATATTGGAGTGTGTTGGAGAGGTATCGTACCGGTTGGCGTTACCGCCGTCATTAGCAGGAGTTCACGACGTGTTCCATGTGTCTCAACTACGGAGGTATGTTCGTGATGAGACTCATGTCTTGGATCATTCGGAGTTGACTGTGCGAGAGGACCTGACTTTTGAGGAGCAACCAGTTGAAATCAAGGATCGAAGAGAAAGGGTTCTTAAGAATAAGGTTATCCCTCTTGTGCTAGTTTCTTGGGGTAACCGATCGCATGGAGAATCCACTTGGGAGCGAGAAGACGAGATCCGACAGAAATTCCCTCACCTTTTCCAGTAGTTAGCTATCTTGTATCCTTGGAATTTCGAGGACGAAATTCTTTTGTAGTTGGGTATGATGTAACACCCGAGCCCAATAATACTATTTATATTACTGGTTGAGGGTTATATATTGCTCATTTCCAATTATTCTGTTTTTCTGGGGTTTATTGCTAAATTTTAACCGGTTAAGTCATTTTGGCACATAACAAATTTTAACTCCTAAAATGAAATTTAAAATATCCATGTTGGCCTACTCGTCGCCACTAGTCGCGTGGTAGCGTCCGCGTGTCGAGATTCCGTTCCGTTTGGCTAAACGGGCAAGTTTGGACGACTACGCGCGCGTGCAAGTGTCCGACTTGGGGGCATGCATTTTAATCATTAAACACCTCTTTTCAAAATTTAGAACACGCTTAAAATCCTATAATTTGAATTTGGAACATTTGGGCGCAATCCGGGCGCGATTTGGAAATGTTTCATTTCGCGCCAAAATGGCCCATTTAAATTTAATACCTTAAACTAAATATATACGAATATATATATTTTCCTTTAACTGCTTACCTTTCCAACTCATTCAAATCTTAATTGCAAATCCCTTTTAAAAATTCTCGTAGCCAATCACGAGGGCTGAACTCGAGTGTGGGCCCCCTTCCCTTTTCCCTATCTCACTCTCTCTCTTCCCTCAATCTCTTTCCCTCTCTCTCCAATCTCCCTCTCTCTCTTCCTCTATAAATTTAACCCATGCAGCCGCCTCCCTCAACCCATCTTCTCCCATCACGAACCCAACGAAAACCCTAACCCTAGCCCTCGCGACCTCACCGCCGACCTCCCCGTGACCTCGTCGCCGCCATCAACACCTCCTCGACCTAGCCGCACCTTCCTCCTCTCGTTCTCCCGCCGATCCCCGCGCCTGCACCCAACCCCGACGACGCCTCCAACCCTCGCAGACCTCGCCGTCGACGCCACCTCTCGTCGTCGACGACTCCCGCGACTCCCTCTCACCCTCCTCGTCCCGACCTCGTCGTCGCTGCCCTCCTCCCCTCGCCGGACCACCAACCCGAGCCCTTAACCCATCGCCTACCCTCCGCTGTTCGCCGGAGAACGCGCCGGCGACCTCGCCGTCGTCACCAGGGCCACCTCCGTCTCCCCCTCGACCACCAGAGCCGACCACCCTTTCATTCACTCGCCGCAGCACCCTCTCCCGCGCACCCCGAGGCCACTCAGCCCTTGCGCAGCCGCCGCCGTTGCCTCGCCGGCGTTCCAGCGCCGTCGAGCTCGCCGGGGTCACCTGGTATATCTCTCTGTAAGCTCCATCTTCCTTCCTTTGTGCAGTAAAAACCCCCCGCTGATCGCTTTGAGTTTGTTGTGTGTTGCTAACTTGTTGTCGCGTTTTGCCGGAATCCGACCGTGCCGTCTTGGCGAACCCGACGCTCCAGCGAGGCCCCCTGGTCCGTGTGATCCCGTTGATCTCTGTTGGGACTCGATCCGTGGCCCGTGCTATCATACCGTGTTTTTGCCGACATCGCATCCGTGTTCCAGATTGCAGAACCGCCGAGGCAAGTATCTGAATACTTGCTTGAACATGCTAGCGTGCGAGATCTAGTCTTGCCACGCAATTGAATTCATACTATTTAATACCACAACTTAATGATGGCAATTGATATCATATTATTGCAGTTATCTTTATAATGGAATCGTTACAACAGTTCCTCGTAATTAATCAACCCACATCAATCCATATTTCAACTAAACAAAACGACTGAATCATATCTGCTTAAACTGTTAAATCGTTCACGAAACAATTATTATACTTAATGTAAATTCCTGTAGCTTCATTACTTTAGAATTGTGGATATTGATTTACCTTGTGGCTATTGCACCCTAAAGATGCTTGAACCCGTTAATAAGAGAATACAAACATCACTGTGGCTATATGGAATATTGTGGTTAATTACTGTTTCCTGCTGCTGTTCATTATTGATTGTATACCTGTTGTGAGCACTTACCCGATTGCACGACATATTGGCCTGACCCTGCTACACCTGACATATACATACATACCGACTCATCATGTTGTACCATGACATTACTTGTTTCATGATTTCATGCCTAATGCCGACAAACCTGACCATTCCTGCTGTCGATCCAGACAGACCTACTTTTACTTGATTTTGTGTTGGCATTAGTCCTTGACTACTGAATACCTGACCTGACATACATAGTTTGGGGGTATGGGGAAATCAAAGGTGAAACCGACTTGTAACTCAACAGTTCGATACATTGTTCTGATCAGTCTTACGGGCTTGGCCAGCTCCGGAGTGGTGATGCTGACATCACTCGTCCATCTTGCTACCTTTTACTGCTTAGCGGCACGTCTCGGATTCAGCCCCGAGGGCTTTGACCGTGGTCCCGGGCACGCACGGGATACTATTGAGTTACATCGACGATTCATCAATTGATTTCAAAGACTATAGAGTAGAAAACCTGATAGAACAGTTCAGTCACCATTGCACATTACCCTGCTTGTTATCTCTTATTATTGCTTTATTCATGTTCATACTTGCATTGCTTATTACCATGTTTATACTATATACTTGATATCATGACGCGCTGACGTCTGGGTTTTGCATGGCCCAGATTCCGTACCACTGTCGACGACCGAGCAGGAGTACTTCAGCCAGCAGGCTGAACAATGAGTCCTTAGGGTTTAGTTTATTTATTTCTTTTCATTTCCAGATGTGAGCCCGCATTATGGGACGTACTGTTTATTCATTGAATTGGATCATTAGCTTCCGCACTTATTGTTTATCGATTCTTGTTATTATGGATTTGGACATGTATTAGATTAGTTTTTATCTTGTTCTTGATATCCTTACAACCGTAATGTGACTGTGGATGGATACTTCCTACCCACAGGTAGCATGGTTGGCTATGTCGCGTGCCCAATCTTGCGTACTCTGGGAAGAGGGGCGTGACATATACGCTAGTCTATTCTGGTATATCGATGCTCTGTCTCGATACATCCACGACTAGGAACATATGAAGGATGTGCTTACCAACTACTCTGTCCCCACTAGTATGATCTGCATCATAATCCTGATAGTCAAGTACTCATCCTAAGGGCTTTACCAACATGTAATAGAGAGACAATAAGTGTACATGTTAAGATAAAGAGCAACCGGACAGTATATTATCATGTTGAGCAAGAAAGTCCTCCCTATATATATCCAAGTATCCACTACAATATACATCATATGTACAGTAATGACCTCTAGGGCATACATATAACTAATACCAGAGCCATGAATCGCCGAAGTTGTCATCGTCGTAGCTTATAAAAATTAAGAGATCGACTATGGGGTGCTGTAGGTTTTTCTGTTGGTTTCGATACGAGCTTTAGAATATTATGTTACGAGTTGTATTCATTTTAATATCGATTTTAGAACGAGTTACGTGCGATGAATTTCAGATTCAACATCGTCTTTTTAGGGTGTCATTATTTGATGTAAACTTCACTATTTTCAACCCAATTTCCGACATGGTGTTCTTTATTAGTAAACGGGTCTATCTATAATAAGTTCTACCGTATTTGATTTAGTTATCATTCGCAGTCCACATCGGATACTTAGAGTAGCATTCGGCAAACGATTAAAACAAGAGTTTCCTTTAACCGGTAGAATTAAATGTTATCCATATAATATCTATGCATTACTAATATGGTAAAAATGACCTAGCCGTGCTACCATCAATAAGACGACAATATGGTTCGCTATGCAGTGCCGAAGACAGCTATGATCTAAACTAGTTATGTATATCTAGTTATTACAAATTCGCTTCGCTTAACGTCTGAAAGAATTATAGCATGATAAACAAGTGAGGGATTTCACTTGCCTTCAGTCGCTGATATAGAAGCGACACCATGTGCGGGAATCGTCTCGACACATGAGATGATGCATTGCTGGACACGGTGCGTGACGTGTACGCGATGTGTGGTGACTCGGTACTGGACATGGTGACGACGCGGACGCGACACGGTAGTAGGCACGGTCTTGGATTAGTGCGTGGTGCGGATGTGGCATGGCACGACACGGTACCGGACGCGGTGCTAGGCACTACTGGGCATGGTGTGTGCACTGGATCGGGGCAGAGGGGAACGAGCCGCGACACGTCTGGGCACGCAAGCGACACGAGGCTGGGCACGGCGGATTTGCGGTCGTGGCACGATGCCGACGACGTCGAGTGCAAAGGTGGTCGGCGATGGAGATTGTGGAAGAGGGAGGTGACGCCGGCGATGGTAAGGGGAGCTCGGGGGATAGGAAATGACCGGAAGAGGAAGTGGTGGCTGCAGGCGGCGCGGGAGTGCAGCGGGGTGTCTGTCGGTTGGAAAGAGGTGGTGGCTTGAGGGAAGAAGGGAAGGAGCTAGATGTTTATGGTGCTTGTCGTCAAGGTGGTTGTGGTCGATGGTCGGTGACGAGGTTGCAGAGGTGAGGTAACGATGCGGTGAGGAAGTGGAGGTAGCCGGTAGGGGTTGGGCTGCGAGTGTGAGGCCGGGGGTGGAGCTCGGTTGATGGCTTGGAAGGAGGTGCTGGTGTTGTCTGGGCGACAAGGTGAGGGGGAATGGTTGCCGGAGGGTTCGTCGACGAGGAGGGATAGAAGAATATGAAGAGAGAGAGAGAGGCGGGGGGGGAGGGAGGGGGAGTGGGCGCTCGGATCTCGAAGGAGGTTGCGAGGTGGACGGGGCCATGAGTCGAGCGGAGGAATTTTCAAGGGAGATGGAGGGAAAATAAAAGAAAAGAAAAAGAGAGAAGCAAGAGGGATGCAGAGAGGTTGGAGAGATGAACGTTGGAGGATCTCGGAGGCGGTTGAGATCAAGGGCTAGGTCGTCGTGGAAGTGGGCGTGGGTCATGAGGCGGCGGTTGCGAGGAAGGGGGAAGGACGTTGAGAAAGAAATGGAGGGAAAAAGAAGTAGAAAAAGAAGAAGTGGGGAAACGGATCGGATCGGGTCGGCTTGGTTTAGGGTATTAGATTAGGAAAAATATTAAAAAAAAAAAGAAAAAAATAGGAATTTTTTTTTGGGAAAATATACGGAAAATATATAAGGAACCGGGCATTTACAGACTGCGTATTGTAAAACGTTCTTACAGATAAAGACAAATTTCATAGAATTTGCCTCGGTTGTAGCCATCAGGACTTGAATATATTTCCGGTAGGTTAAGATGCTTTCAGACCAGCACATGCACAATAGTTTTTATTTAAAAATAAAAATGCTAGATAGATGAGCGACAAACAGACGAAAGTATTCAAATACATGATTAAGTAAAATGAAGTCGTAGGAAAGAAGTTGTGGCTGTCCACATCCATTCCCTGTTATTGTTTCTATCCAACTCGATCATCATGTTGGTCGTTGTTACCCCAACAATACCGAGGCATCGTCCGCTTGAACGAACGTCAAGGCACAAAAATGTGCCAAGAGAGTTCAATTGTGTCGAGGTCCCGCCTGCTCATTGACAGCTAACAAGATGTTATGATTGCGTCGAGGTATCGGATGCTCTCATGTAATCTATCAATTGTACCCGGATCCAATTTTTGAAACGGGGCTCCGTTTGAGATCCATACTTGTTTCTTTCTGCTTCTCCTCCCGCATAACAAATATTCTCCCATTCAAATCACAGCCTTTTTACCCAATCATCTGAGGTCGAGAGAAGTCGAGATCTGAAGACGACAATCACGAGGAGAGGTCGACCAAGATGATGGCGGACGCGGCGGCGGAGGACGAGGACAAGTGGCTGGCCGAGGGCATTGCCGGCCTCCAGCACAATGCCTTCTTCATGCACCCAGCTCTCGTCAGTAAACCCTAACCCTAATTCTTATCATTACTCAAAAAATCTAAACCTAACCCTAATTATCTTCATTCGATGATGAAGGATTCCAATGACTTGAAGGATGCGCTCAAGTTCTCAGCTCACATGCTCTCCGAGCTCAGAACGTCTCGCCTCTCTCCCCACAAGTACTACGAGCTCTGTATGTGATGTGATTTGATGATCCTTTGCGTATTTGGTTGATTCGCTCTTTATTGATTTTGAGTTTGATTTTGTTGTTGTTGATGTCTTATTGAAATGAAGACATGAGGAAGTTTGATGAGCTCCGGAAGCTGGAGATGTTCTTTAGGAAGGAAACGGGCAGCAGGTGCACTGTGATTGATCTCTACGAACTTGTGCAGCATGCTGGCAACATCTTGTCCAGACTGTAAGCCATTATCTGTTCAAATTCTTTGTGATTACGTATATGTTGTAGGAGAAATTTTTGCGGGTTGGTCTCACTGTTGAAAAAAGCTAAATATGCGGGCACATATGTGTATGCGCCCCTTGGCACATATGTGTATGCGCCCCTTGGTGCATAAAAAGGGGGTAATGGAATATGCGATGCAAAAACAAGCATTAGCGCATAAAAATCAATAAATGATTATGTGGCCTTATAAAGGCCATTATGGGGCTATATATTTCATCACGCGGCCGCATAAAATACATAATAGCATTTAAGGCTTGTGTTGGGTTCATGAAACATGTTTGGTTGGGCGTTTTAATATACCCGTATCCATTAGCAATAACTTAAACCCACGATAAAACTTTTCCAAAACACAAGAATCCTCTCATCTACTCATTTTCCTTCGCTCATCTCAAATTAGGGATCGTTCCTTCCAACTTCTCCATTTTTTGGCAAAATCTCTACTAAGATGACACTTCCTTAGACAAAAAACTAGAGGATCTTCTTGAGTTTCATTATATTGGCATTGTGGCTACTCTAAATAGTGCATCTATTTACTATTTGTTTTTCCACATTTTTGCTAATTATATACATTTTTTTGAATTCTTCCTTTCAAAAATATGCATCCAGATGCCATTATTGTACATGAGATGTATATTATAGTGGATGCTGGGACATATATAGGGAGGACTTTCTTACTCGACATGATAGTACGCTATCTGGTTGCTCTTTATCTTAACATGTACACTTAATGTCTCTCTGTTGCGTGTTGATAAAGCCCTTAAGATGTGTACTTGACTACCAGGATTATGACGCAGATCATACTAGTAGGGCTTGGGCAGTCCAGGAGTTCATCTTTCAATTATTCCTAGTCGAGAGAATATCGAGACAGGGCATCGATATTCCAGAGTAGACTAGCGTATACGCTTCTCGACCCATATGATGGGCGATGGATGATCCTATATCCATTGGTGTTTGACATCAGAGATCGTATACGGGTGCTCAGTGGAGACTGGGTACACTGAACGGACTCGCCGAGAACTCCTAGATGGTATTATACCTCACGTTAGATAGCAGTTCTCTGGTGACACTGGTATAGGTTAGTCTGTCGACTCGAGATCGTCATAGAGTCTTGTGTGTCTCCCATCGTGGTTTGATTTCCACCCTACCACGGCTCTACTGAGTCGTGCAAACATGTGGTTTTTAGGTACAGTCCCGAGTCACATGAAGGCAATGAGCGATATGAGGGGATTTCGTGTCTCCCGGTATTGGGGGTTGATGTTGCGCACTGCTCGATTGGCCATAACTGGAAATCCCTGGCCAGGATAGATGAGACTTACTGGTAAGTATTATTAGTAGTTTCTCGATCCGTTATGGACCTTGCATCGGCATGACTTATCAAGCTATTGGAGTCTGACGTTTGCCACCCATAGGCGAGATATGCGACATAAGAGACCGGATTGTACGGTAGTGTTACTGATTGGACTCGCAGGAGTATGAGCAGGCTTGCTTATTGATGTTCTGATCGCTCAATACCCGGGTGGCCGTTACGTTAGCAGACCGCTTGCGGCTTGTGTGTGTTTGATATGATCATCACCTACTGCCGGCGTATTGACGAGTCTTTAGAGTCCTACACAGAGCTTTCCTGGTTCATACGAAA
The DNA here is from genome assembly GCA_030015575.1 of Agapanthus africanus. Taxonomy (NCBI): domain Eukaryota; kingdom Viridiplantae; phylum Streptophyta; class Magnoliopsida; order Asparagales; family Amaryllidaceae; genus Agapanthus; species Agapanthus africanus. The sequence goes on along the minus strand of CM057338.1, from coordinate 978,117,539 downwards.
TGGAGTAGGAGCAGATATGTGATATGTGCGGGAACGAGATTAATGCGCGTATGTGATACCGCATTCTATTCTCACGATATGTGATATTAGTCGGTTATACGTGATATAGCCCGATTATTAAATCAAGTGTTGATTTAATAGTTTAATGTATAATTATATATTTGATATATTAAATTACATTAACTAATATTGGCTCACTTAAGCATTTCTTTTTCTCACCCATGATACATTTAATATATATGTGATATATGTTAATTGTATTGTTTTCTTTTTTGCACACATAATATATATATGATATATATTAGTGTGTCATGCATGGTTACACATGCAACATGGATGTATGAGACTCACATCATACTTAGGTTAATGTTAAAGGTTTATATTTATTATTAAGTAATTCAAAATTAGTGGAATTTGTCATGGTGGAGCTTAGTGGAAGCTTGTAGAACATTGATTTAGTTCACTTGTTTTGTCTTACTTAAGATATTTATTAACCTAACCATTATCCTAAAACCATGGTTTATTTTCTACAAGGGTTAGTGTGTGATATAAACTCACCCATGGTTGCATTTCTAACCTCATGAGTTTTTATTCTCATCTTCTTCTTCATCTCCCTCAAGCTCTCTAGGTTTTGAGGAAGTGAAGAAATATTGTGAGAAAAATAAATCTAAAATGAGCCCAAATTCCTATTTCATCATCCTCTACTATTAGCCATTTAGTTTAGGGTGTTTGCTTCATTAATCTACCATTAGTGAAGAGGTAGCATGAGTTTGAGTCTTCTTGATGTAGATCATTTTCGGCCTCGAAGGCTTTGAGCAAGTTTGTTCATTTCTTCAAGTGAACCCATACTAGAGTTCGGGAGATCACTACTTGAAGCGAAAGGACTACTACACGGAGCTTTAGAAGTGAAGGACCGGTCTACAAAGGTTGTATTCCTCATTCACTTAGTTGTAATGTTTGATTACATATTTGTATTGTCTAATTACTCTAGTTAGATCCTAGTTAAGGGTTCGTTAGCATTCTAGAATTTTTGAAATTGGCATGTTTGATGCATAGAAAACCCAGTAGGGTGTTAAGGAATTCCAATAGTGGTATTAGAGCTGGGCTAGAGTATTAGACGATATTTGTTAGATTACGAAACCGAAACGACTCCGAAACATCCGATATCAAACCCTAGTTTCTGTCGATTTTTAAAAGGCTTCTAAATTTTTTTTAAATAACTGCAGAATTTTGTACGTGATATGACATTAACACATATGAAATTTGAGCCCATTTGGTCGGATTTTGGCCGGCCAGACTTGTAGAAAAACCGGTGAGCTCGGCCCAGTTAGGGTATTTTGGCCTCAAATTTTTCCTGTGTTCCAGGCTCTGGGGTTTGGTGTTTCATGTATTGCTTGTTTTTCCTAAGATTTCATGTGATGCAATCTTACTGTATAGGCAACTCGGAGTATTTCGTATTCGTAGTTTAACATTGGTTTCGGGTTTTCACATGTTATCTAGGCGAAGTTAAAAAGTTCGAACGAATATCAAAAACCCATTTTTCCAAGTTTAAGGTATTCGAAAAATCATGCAAGTTATTCGGTGGACCCTATAGAAGAATGAAACCCTAATTCGACATAATGACCATGGAACCACTTTCGAACCTTAGGGTTTGCGGTAGTTCCACGGTGCCATTAGTGAGGCTTGGGTCTGTCCTTCTACGGTTGGTCCATAGGTACTGTGGCATGTTCTACGTATTTTTAAAACTGTGCTCAAGTGTTGAGCTTTCGGGGAATTGTGGGACTTTGATTAATCGATCAAAAAGTTTAACTTCGTCCGGATATTTATGATGGGATACAATACTTGGAATCCACAATATTTGAATTTTATAAATCTAGCAATTTAGTCTCATTTGATCGGTTGCCACGGGATTTTGATGTGATCAAAAGTCCGTCGCAATCACGTAGAGTACGCGGATACTCGCCGGGTAACTTTACTAGATAGCCACGCCTCATAGCCCCGACCAAGTGACTGTAGGAGAACTCTGTTGCCAAAAGCATCCGTCCGGGTGCTCGCGGCCGCGGTGTTCCGTCTAAGTGCACTTCGTCGACGACATTGGGGTACGACCGTCTACTAAAGTTTCCGATGAGCATTCGATCATGTTGTCGGGAATCTTGTTGAATTACCCGACTTTTTATTGAAAATTGTTTTCGATATCGAGACTAAAATGCGGGGTTTATAATTGTTAGGCATGCGATATCTAAGGAATTCATATAGTTAAGCATGAAATCCGGAATATGAGATATTTCGGGTTTATGATGTCTAAGGTGGTTGCGAACTCCAACTATTGTAGTTTTCACTCTCTTTTCTGCGACCGTAAGTGTAATATGTTGCGTATCGCCGGTTTCATTGCTATATGTCAACGACAATTGGGATACGCATATTTACTTACGTTGATGACATGTGATGTTATGTGTTGCTGTGATATGTTATATTCGATCGCCGTGTTTGAATAGCCGTGTTTTTTTTTTATGTGAAATGAGAGTTTTTCTTTTTCATTCATGTAAAAACTTGTATGTTATATTCTTTTATTGGGACACTTCCAGGTTGAAGGATATGTCATCGTTGATATATATTATTTACTTTTCCGCATTAGGATAGACCTAAGGAGGGGAGCACAAGTAACCGGGTTCTAGAGTCCAGTAGAAGGTCATCTCGAGGAGTTGAGTCCGGGTCTCCTAACTCTAGAATTGATAGGGTTGCTTGCCGCTCTCGTAGGGGTCTTGGGATGTGGGATTGGCTATTCATCACGACCGTGGAATCCGTGTTTTATACATGCTTAAATTAGAACCCGGAAATCCTAGTATATCCAATATTTCATATGCTGTCTTCTGCTGCTGATATTCTGTGATGTGATCATTTTATATTCTGAAATAAATACTATATATAATATATATGATATATTATAGACGTTGCTTATGTTTTTCATCCGCGCTAGCCCTACCCCGCCTTGCCATTAGTTACCTAACCTAACGGTGCATGACGGGACTTCGTGGCGAATGCGAATGGCATAAGCGTACGTTGTATTTATCTGTGATGCTTAGATAACTTAAATGATGAGACATTCATTAATGAGATTAATGAAAGAAAATAACCTAAAGATGTTGTAGAATCGAATTTGAAACCTACTCGGATTTTTACGAAATGCGAAGTTTCAAAATGCGGAGCTTAAGACACTCCTTTTAAAACTATTTGATTCTGCAACGAGATCAAGTTCAAAGCGTTAAAGGTTTTTATAAAATCCATCCGCAACCCTCCGTCATTTTAGGAAGTAGAGTACTTAGTATTCGTGCTGCGTTTGTTGACTATAGTTAAGGCGCAGTGTACGGTAGCTAAGTGATGTCTTCCTACACAGTATATAATGCGATTAATTAGGACAGTCATGTGACTTTGTTGACCATAGTTAAGGGTCATGTGGGTGGGTCTAATTAATCATGAAATGACGGGTAGAACTTGACTAGTGCTTATGATTTGTTGACCAAAGTTAAGGTCATGAGTCACTAGGGGTAAAAACTATTATCGGGAGTTTCAAGTGTTGAAATCTGCAATGGGATTGCATACCTTCTATGTGATGGTTGGATCCTAATACCCACTGCGAGTAATTGTTACTCATGGGAGAGTTTTGCACTTTACAATTAGCCGATCAAGTAGGTGTATAGAAAGGTGTCAACGGGGTTACGCCCCTGGGAAAGCGAGGTTTATTTTAATTACGTCCGTGCGAAAGCACGTGGAACCTCCCTCAAAGTACCGGCACTGGCCTGACTGAAAGATTGGCGAACTTGTAGGGTGTAATTAATCCCGGCTAGCCTTTCCTTTTAAGGTTTGAAGGAAGATTTGATAAAAACAGTGGGAGCCATCCTGATTAGATAAAATATATAACCAATCTAATCTTGCAAGAGCACACGCAAAGTGTTTTCTTCTCTCTCTCCAGGTAGCGACCATGTCACGTCTTAATCAAGATAATAATATGGGTGCATTGACCGAACCCGCTTGTTATACTGAGCTGGGGAACGTTTCCGCTCCAACTTATAATTGTTATAAGACCGAGCAGGAAATAGGGGAATACCAGGATTCCCATGCCGCTCAAACGAAGAAAGTGCATAATTGATGTATCTTCTTCGGGTGTGTTCATTACAAAGAACTGTTTCTCTGTATCCTCTACGTCCTGAATATATGATACCGGATCAGGATCACGCGTATGTAATCTGTTACATGGGCTACAGAAAGGTGGAGAACTGGGAATGAGTGATATGTCTCTAAGTATAGAGAACGGTGCAATAGTTGCAGCCAAGGTGTTGGCAGTTATCATCTTGTATTACCAAATGGAAATACATTGATTCTGAACAAATGTTATTAAATACCGAACCTGATATACAACATCATATCAGTCTCTTTATTAAGTAAAGAAGGATATAATTTTGTATTGTTGGATAATGTTTTGAACGTTTCCTATATCAAGAGTTGATCGGTTCAGGCACGTTATCTAATAGCATATACGTTTTAAATCAAACCACAGTTCTTAACGTACAGAACACACACAAGAGGAAAAGTTCAGAAATGAATGAATCCTACTTATGGCATTGTAGACTAGATCATATCAATGCGACCCGACTAGCTAAGTTACATTAAGATGCATATTTAAATCAGTTTGAATTTACATCTTGTGAAACTTGCCGTCATGTCATAAAGATAAGATGACCATAGCTCCGTTACTTGAAACAGAGAAAGGGTTAGTGAACTCTTGGGACTGATACACGATGATGTATGTGGTCTCCTGTCTACACATGCCAGGACTGGTTCTTTGTACTTCATTATATTCACTGATGATCTCTCAGGATTCGGATATGCGTTCCTGTTGAAACACAAGCCTGCAACTTTTGAGAAATTCAATGAATATAAATCCGAAGCAGAGAACCAAAACGGGTATAAGTATTATGTCCTTTGATGGGATCAGGGAGGAGAATACTTGTGCATGGAATTCTTGGACTATTCTAAAAGGAGAACGAGATTTTCTCTCATCATTACTCCTCCGTATACACCACAGCACAATGATGTATCGGGGTGGAGCAATCACACTCTATTAGATATGGCGCGCTGAGTACTGCCGAGTTGCCTGTTTTCTTTTGGGTTATGCGCTTGAAGAAGCAGCATACCTATTGAATTGGGTTCCAATCAAATCAGTGCCTACCACTCTATACGACATATGGTATGAGAAGAGCCCATCTCCTAAACATGTTAAGATTTGGGTTGTCCAGCCTATGTCTAAAAGCAAAATCCGGACAAGCTCGAGGCAAGGTCAGTTCTGTGGAAATTTGTTGGATATCCTAAGTATTCACAAGGGAATATCTTCTACCATACTGAGAAACAAAATGTGTTTTATTTCTCGGCATGCCATCTTTTTAGGAAAAAGAATTTTTTAAGAAAGAAATTTGTGGTCATGAGGTAGAACTGGAATTAGTTCCAGTTATACAAACTACAGCTGATGATTTGGTAGAACCAGAGGATTCAATAGTTCCCAACAAATCTCAGCCTCTCCGTCGATCTGATAGGGTTCCTCATCCGTCTGAGAGATACTTAGGTTTCTCGATGACAGTGGGAGCGAGGATTGCATCATGAGAGATGATGACCCAACTAGTATCGAGCAGGCCATCAAGAGTGGGGACTCTGTAAAAATGGCTGGATGCTAAGCGATCTGAGATGGAATCCATGTACACCAACAAAGTATCGACTTTGGTTGCTATATTTGAAGGGTTAAATCCCCATTAGGAGCAAATATATCTTGAGAAGATTACTTAGTGTAGATGGAAAGGTTGAGACTTTCAAAGCTAGACTTGTTGTAAAAGGTTCTCGTCAACGACCACGTGTGGATTATGATGAAACCTTTTCTAGTAGCTATGCTTAAGTCCATCCGGATCCTACTTACCATTGCTACATACCATAACTACGATATATGGTGGTTGGGTGTCATGTCTGCTTTTCTAAATACTGATTTAAAAGAGAGTGTCTATAAGTACACAGTCAGAGGGTTTCGTAGACAGTGGGAGTAGCGGAAACGTGTGCAAGTTGCTTTATGCGTTAAAGCAGGCATTGCGGAGTTGGAACATCTGTTTTAATGTGATAGTCAAAGCGTTTGATTTCATCAAAATGGTAGATGAACCTTGTATATACAAAAAGGGAGTAGAGAGTAAGATGGTCTTCCTCGTATTGTAGACGGCATACTCTTGATAGTAAAGGAGTTTTCTATGCTACATTCGGTCAATCTCCTCTTATCACATTGATTCTCCATGTAGGATCTAGGTGATACCTCATAAATCCTGGTTTTTAGATCTATGAGATAGATCTAAGTGGATGTTAGGATTCTCACTAGATGTAGTGAGATGGTATCAGATGATCCTGGGGAGAATTACTGGACAACTTTGGAGAACCTTCTTGAGTACTTGAGAAGCACAAAAGAAATGTACTTGGAGTTTGGTAACGGTGAATTCCAGTGGGATTCCTTTACTGACTCGAGCTTCCAGAGTGATAAGGTCGACTGTCAGACAGTCACAGGCTCTGTCTTTACCCCAGAAGTGGGGCGGTATGTTGGAAGAGTTCCAAGCTAGATACCGGGGCAAACTAGACGATAAAGGCTGGATACATCGCTATCAACGATGCTACCAAATAGGCAGTCTGGGTGTATATATGTTCATGAGATGAATTTGGTTCCTACCATTGTGAGACAATGGAGTTGTGGCTTTGGCCTAGGAACCCTCGTCCCATCAGTGATCCAGACAGATTCTACGGCAGTATCACCTGATCATAGAGATGGTTGATCTCCAAGACATCGAGGTTAGGAGAGTTGACATGAAGGATAACATGGCGGATCCACTCACTGAGGCCTTTCTTGCGAGAGACTTTTATAGGACGTTGGGTATGACATACCACAACAACTGACCTTAGTGCAAGTGGGAGATTGTTAGTTGTATGTATGCCCTAGAGTCCATTATTGTACATGAGATGTATATTATAGTGGATGTTGGGACATATATAGGGAGGACTTTCTTGCTCGACATGATAGTACGCTATCTTGTTGCTCTTTATCTTAACATGTACACTTACTGTCTTTTTGTTACATATTGATAAATCCCTTAGGATGTGTACTTGACTACCAGGATTATGATGCAGATCATATTAGTGGGGCCTGGGCAGTCCATGCGTTCATCCTTCAATTGTTTCTAGTCGAGAGAATATCGAGACAGGGCATTGATATTCCAGAGTAGACTAGCGTATACACTTCTCGACCCATATGATGGGCGATGGATGATCCCATATCCATTGGTGTTTGACAAAGAGACCGGATTGTACGGTAGTGTTACTGATTGGATTCGCAGGAGTATGAGCAGGCTTGCTTGTTGATCTTCTGATCGCTCAATACCCGGGTGGCCGTTACGTTTAGCAGACCGCTTGCGGCTTATGGGTGCGATATGATCATCACTTACTGCCGGCGTATTGACGAGTCTTTAGAGTCCTACACATCGGTTTCCTGGTTCATGCGAAACGGAGTAATACATATGTGATATGTGCGGGACCGAGATTAATGCGCGCATGTGATACCGCATTCTATTCTCGCGATATGTGATATTAGTCGGTTATATGTGATATAGCCGGATTATTAAGTCAAGTGTTGATTTAATAATTTAATGTATAATTATATATTTGATATATTAAATTACATTAACTAATATTGGCTCACTTAAGCATTTCTTTTTCTCACTCATGATACATTTAATATATATGTGATATATGTTAATTGTATTGTTTTCTTTTTTGTACACATAATATATATGTGATATATATTAGTATGTTATGCATGGTTACACATGCAACATGGATGTATGAGATTCACACCATGATTAGGTTAACGTTAAAGGTTTATATTTATTATTAAGTAATTCAAAATTAGTGGAATTTGTCATGATGGAGCTTAGTGGAAGCTTGTAGAACATTGACTTAGTTCACTTGTTTTGTCTTACTTAAGATATTTATTAACCTAACCATTATCCTAAAACCATGGTTTATTCTCTACAAGGGTTAGTGTGTGACATAAACTTACCCATGGTTTCATTTTTAACCTCATGAGTTTTTATTCTCATCTTCTTCTTCTTCTTCCTCAAGCTCTCTAGGTTTTAAGGAAGTGAAGAAATATTGTGAGAAAAATAAATCTAAAGTGAGTCCAATTCCTATTTCATCATCTTCTACTATTAACCATTTAGTTTAGGGTGTTTGCTTCACTAATCTACCATTAGTAAAGAGGTAGCATGAGCTTGAGTCTTCTCGACGTAGATCATCTTCGGTCTCGAAGACTTTGAGCAAGCTTGTTCATTTCTTCAAGTGAACTCATACTAGAGTTCGGGAGATCACTGCTTGGAGCGAAGGGACTACTACACGAAGCTTTAGAAGTGAAGGACCGCTCTATAAAGGTTGTATTCCTCATTCACTTAGTTGTAATGTTTGATTACATGTTTGTATTGTCTAATTAATCTAGTTAGATCCTAGTTAAGGGTTCGTTAGCACTCTAGAATTTTTGAAATTGCCATGTTTGATGCATAGAAAACCCAGTAGGGTGCTAAGGAATCCCAACAGAAAAAAGCTAAATATGCGGGCATATATGTGTATGCGCCCCTTGGCACATATGTGTATGCCCCCTTGGCGCATAAAAAGGGGGTAATCGAATATGCGATGCAAAAACAAGCATTAGCGCATAAAAATCAATAAATGATTATGTGGCCTTATAAAGGCCATTATGGGGCTATATATTTCATCATGCGGTGATTGGTGTGAAAAAGTGTGTGTGTAGTTAACCGCAATCAGAACGGTGTCGCGTGTAGCTAGACCGAGGTGAGTACGGGTCGTCCTCAGGAAAACGTTGAATATTTTACTCTTACTTTAGATGTGTTGAGAAAGAGAGGAGGGAATAAAGAATGTTGTAGAATAGTTGTAGGATCTAGATCTGCGTTAAACAAGAATGCAAAATATAGATCTAGATTAACTACGGATGTAAGTTTATATAAGAAGAGGGCTTGTAGGGTTCATTAGGATTTAGTAGTTATGGATGATTAATTAAAAATTACTCTTTCTATCCTTTAATAGATTTAAAACTAGAACGACAGTGATGCGTGTAGATTAGGATTTCTGGAGGAAAAAGGAATACCACTCTTAACCCCTATCTCGACACGGAACTCCGTTCATATCTAGCCTTTACCAAAACAATCATTAATCTAATCTCTAATCGCGGTCGGGACTAACAATGAATTGTTAGCGCGCCCGATTAGGATGTTAATGATTCTTTTGATAAATTTTATAAACTTTATAGGACTTAAAAAGAGTTTAGAGATGTTCATCATCCATTAGCCTACCCTAATCCTACGAACCCTAACAAGCGGAGAATTACTCGCGCATGTTGGGAGAAAAAGAGATGGAGAGAAATTGCATAATTAAACTACGAAGAAATAGAATAGGAAAAAGAAAGCTACCTTTATTAATCAACAATATTCATTACACTTTGATTCCTTAGAAAATGATTACAAAGACTAGTTTGCTTCTCGATCTCTTCCAAGGAGGTAGACGAACAGTTGATGATCGGTCTGGATACGTGAGCCGTCTTGGACTTCGTGATCGCGTCGACTTGATAACTTTTCCAAGAGGCTCTCGGTGCCCTTTTATAGTGCAAAGCCAGAATCTTATTGTTGAAAACTTGGTAAAATTCTTCATAGATTTATGCCAAAAAATCTTGCTTCCCAATTCCCTAGAAGTGCGGCGGATCCGCGGCCCAAGGGTAGGTTTGGCCGCGGATCCGCGCTTGATGGTTGAGATCTCTCGACTGAATTTTTTGGGCTTTCATCTCATGACATGTGGCAATCCTAGGCACCTCAGAATTTAAAAATCTTTTCTCGGTTGCTTCCAGACTTGGTCTCCAAGTTTTGCTTCTTAATTTGGCAAGTTTTCTTCAACAACTTGATTTGTTTGATAAATTCTGCATAACAACTTGCAAAATTCTGCACAATAATCTCAAATAATATTTAGTAGGCTTATTTCTACTAGGATTTGGTCAATAGATTTATTTGCATACATTTTCCTATCAAATGCTAATTAAAATATATTAACACATGGAAAATTGTTGTTTTAACACATAAACCCTCATATGTATAATATATTATATTAAAGTCCTTTTTTAATATAAAAATGGTAGGAAAAATGCAATACAAATGTGCAGTTTTATCAACTGAACAAATACCCCCAAACTTATCTTTGATCGTCCCGAGCAAACTAGTTTATTTAAGAGGAGAAAAAGAAAGGAGAAAACTAAGCACACTTTCGTAGGCAACACGATTGCACTGAGCACGTGCAACGAGCCGTTAAACCTCTAGGTGTCCCTAGTAGGAGGAGTGTTGTCTCCTGAGGATTTTCAGCGGATTACACCCACAAAATCCTATAACAAAAGAGAGATGGTGAAATTTACATATAAAGATAAGAACCACAAAAGAAATACTTTGAAAAGAAGAGTTTCCAACTATGCTAGCTTTTCAGTTGTCATGAGCCCTATCTTAATAGTCATGAAAAAATGTTAGAAATCACATCATCCCTCAATAAAACATCGTCTTTATTCTTCATTCCTACCTTTCATCCAAACATCGATCATATACCCCTACGTGTGTGAATAGAACATCCCTACACTCGGAGAATTCAATTCAAGCTATCATACACATGTCCATCTGCCGTAGTACTTTTTAATTTGATGAATATTTAGATTTGCTCACACATTTTCATGCGACCGTTAATACTTCTTGAGGTACTAACCGACCGATTACTCATGTGCTTACTGATTAGGTGATAGTATTTTCCTCGTCTTGCATCACCTAAGGCTTAGCAGTGACTCCCAGACCAATTGGCCTTAGGGCACTAGGTGAAGAGGCACCCTCGCTATATTTTTTTATTGCTGCCTTGGCGATAAAAAAACCAGTGTTCATTTTTCTTTTCACCATTTTTATATTTTCTTCATTTTTTTTCATTTTCTTCATACTTTGGCTTTTAGACAAGAGCATTTCAAGGTATCCTCTACTATTCCAAGTTTCAAGACGTGTGTAAGTGCATATAGTAGGGTATCAACATTCAAATGTTTGGCTTCCAGAATAGAAATTATTTTTCAGACTTATTTTTATCCTCAGATTGGTGACTTCCTTCATCTTACTAACCCTTGGGACAACAGCTCATAACTACTTATTACCAGTCCGTTTAAGAAAACTTCTACATAATAGCATTTAAGGCTTGTGTTGGGTTCATGAAGCATGTTTGGTTGGGCGTTTTAATATACCTGTATCCATTAGCAATAACTTAAACCCACAATAAAACTTTTCCAAAGCACAAGAATCCTCCCATCTACTCATTTTCCCTCTCTTTTCCTCGCTCATCTCAAATTAGGGATCGTTCCTTCCAACTCTCCATTTTTTGGCAAAATCTCTACCAAGATGACACTTCCTTAGACAAAAAACTAGAGGATCTTCTTGAGTTTCATTATATTGGCATTGTGGCTACTCTGAATAGCGCATCTATTTACTATTTGTTTTTCCACATTTTTGCTAATTATATACATTTTTTTTGAATTCTTCCTTTCAAAAATATGCGAATCGCACATGCGTTCGCGTATACAATGCATAATGCGTTTATGTGATATGCGGTCATCAAGCCATGAAATCACATATAGCATTTTTTAGCAAGCAAAATATTGAAAACCAAAGAAAACAAAAAATTTCGGTATTTCTTAAAATTTCACCATTTTTGTGTGCTTTAGCAAACAAAATTTTGATAAACCGAGGAGGGAATTTTTCTGGATTTCTGACAATTTCACAACTTTGGTGATAGCAAGCAAAATATTGAAAAACAGAAAAAAAATATTTTAGGGTTTCAGAAAATTTCGCGTTATTCGTGTGCTATAGCAAACAAAGAATTGATAAACAGAATAAAACAAAAAAATTCAGATTTTTGAAAAATTTCGTGATTTTTGTGTCTTATGGCAAGCAATTTTTTGAGAAAATGAAGGAATTTTTTTTCATAATTTCCCCGTGCTATATAGCAAACAAAATATTGAAAAACCAAAGAAAATTGGAACATTTAGGATTTTTGAAAATTTTGCAATATTCGTGTGTAGCAAACAAAATATTGATAAACCGAAGAAAACCGAAAATTTTATGATTTATGAAATTTTCCGTGCTGGGCTCCTAAGAAGCATCATACACAGAAGATGCACGTAGCGGATATGTGCATGCTTCGTTGGATGTGCGGTAACACTAGAAAATATAAGTTGCGAAATGAGGATATTCGTGCAAAAGTTGGTGTAGCACCTGTGGAGAAGATGCGGGAAAACCAGCTAAGATGGTTTGATCATGTGTGACGCAGACCTATGGAAGCACCGGTTCGACGAATAGATAGTCTCGATATGGACAATGGCAAAAGGGAGACCGAAGAAAACATGAATGGAGGTGATACGAAACGATATGGTTGCCAAAGGACTCAATGAAAGTATATTGTTCGATAGGAGTGAGTGGAGGCGGAGGATTAATGTGCTGGACTCGGCGTGATTCTCATGTTGATTCATGTAGCCTACCCCATATGCTTGGGATAAAAGGCTCAGTTGTTGTTGTTCACGATTTTCATGTGCTAAAACATGTAACATATTGAAAAACCGAAGAAATCTAAAAATTTCGCGATATTAGCGCGCTGCAGTATGAAAAAATATTAATGCACTATAAAAAACTGAACTAATTAGGTTTTTTTAAATATCGCTTTTTATATGCTATAAGTCTATGACAAGTAAAATATTAAAAAAACAGAAAAAAGGAATTTTTACATTTTCGTGTGTTATAGCTTACAAAATATTGATAAATTGAAGACCAAAATTATTATAATTTCTGAAAATTCTGCTATTTTTATTTTTTGTAGCAAAAATAGTGAAAACCGAAGTATAGAAATGTTTGCAATCCGTGAAAAATTCATGGTTTTAGTGCAATCAAAATATTGAAAAAGCAAAGAAAACAGAAAATTTGGGATATTTGGAAATTTCATGATTTTTGTATAATCTAGAAAGCAAAATATTGAAAAACCAAATAAAACAAAACAATTTTTTTTAAGATAAAATAACGATTTTTGTGTGCAAGCAACCAAAACATTAATAAAACGAAGAAAACATAAAATTTCTGAATTTTCGAAAAATTTCATGATTTTCATTTATTATATATGCAAGCAAAATATTGAAAAAACAAAGAAAACCGAAAATTTCAAGACTTGTGTTCTATATCAATCAAAATATTGAAAAACCAAGGCAATTGAAAGTTTTAGGATTTCTGAGAATTTCGCAATATTCGTGTGTTCATATGAATCGAAATATTAATTACCGAATGAAACCGAAAATTTTGGATTTTTGAAAGTTCCGCAATTTTCGTGTGTTATAGCAAGCAATAAATTGAAAAACTGAATATTTCGTGATATTCATTTGCTATAGTAAGCAAAAATATTAATAAACCATTTAAAACTGAAATAATTAGGATTTTTTGAAAATTTCGTGTTTTTCATATACTTAGGAGCTACGGAACTAAAGCACCAATGACCCCTCTTTCGGCATTGGCTATTGGGTCTGAACTCCTAAATCGATCCTTCTTGGCCTGCCCACTCTATTGCAATTGTTGCCTTCCAGCCTGCCTTTCGGTGGCTTCCTACCTTCTATTCCAATAACATTGCCTCCATCAATAGGAGCCATTCTTCCTTCAACGCGTAGGGGATATTTTCACAAGAGTAGCTTCTATTCCAATATTGCTATCGGGTATGCACTTATAAATGAAGCAGCTGATGCCCTAATCTTGGGAATAAGGGAACTTTCTCTTTCCGGTATTCACTCATCCTTTCTCAATGGAAAGAGTAGATAACATAGGTTCTTTCATTCCTCATTCCTGGGATATTAGTGAAGCTTGCCCATTAGGGGTGTTCTCACCTGTGCTATCAATAAGGAGCCATTTCCCTGGTAGGCTAAGCCAGAAAGAGAGAAAGAGAATGCGAAAAGACTACGCACCTTGGTCTAGAGCGAGGATTGGGATAAGTTGCCCTGCACTTGACTAAGTTGTAGGTCAAGCAATAGCCAATCTCTGCAAAACAAGAACAAGAGCCAATCCATTAAATAGGCTTGTTGGTAGGACCAATTGGATCGGGCATGGAACATGGGGAAGCAGAATATCTGCCGACCATAAGTTGATGGCACTCTTTTGACCCTGTTTTCTCGATCTGGGATCTCATTCGGGCTCATCCTGATTTCACCTTTCCTTAGCCTCTGCTTCCTCTTCGGATGTGAAGTCCGTACCCTAATTTATTAGTCGTGGGTCGATTTACGAAAATAGACAGAGCAACTTACCTTACTTGCATTTTCCTTAAAGAAGACAAAAGTTCTCAAGCCCCTTTATCACACCACGTTTTAGGGCCAAAAGCATAAAATTCTCCCCCAAGCTTCGGAATTAGGGATTCAGTTTCCGCTTCTATCACTGCTAGCTCAGGTGGAATGAAACTACGAAGTCCGGCTCAAGCTCAAACCGAAAAGGAAGCAAATGAATGTCACGTCCCGCTTTCCAAAATATGGAATACGGAAAGTGACGAAGGCCAGCCGTGCTACCTACGGTAAGGAAAAGTCCTTCTATAGTCACATAAGGCTGTCTAGATTAACCTGTCAAAAATAAAATCCAATACCAAAAGAAATAATACTGATAATCATGTTGCAATGAAACCACAAGAAATCCTAAAAATGGGTCCACTAGATAATTGATGCAATTAAAGATCCAAAACAAAAGATTCGGAATAAAATAAGATCCGAAAGAGATACATAAGTCCTAATGTCCCATAAGGGCGCATATGCTAAAAGCTAATTGAAAAGGAAAAATAAACCTACGGTTACTAATCTTCAGCAAAGTCCTGATAGCCGCTCTGATCCTGCTCGGCCTGCAAATCCGTTTCTAAACCTGAGATGACAAATCTCAGGGATGTCAGAACATCCCAGCAAGTACTCAACGTATAAAGTGTGTGTGTAGCATAATAACATGAATATATGAAAATAGTGAAGCCCGGTGCGCAAGAAAATCAGGTATATAAATAATTAGATGCATTAACATTATGAAACATGTATGTAAGGGGTCAAGTCATAACCTAACTGGTCACTAAAAGGTAAACTATCCTATCGTAAGCTCGAGTGTGTGCGTCAACCTCTGCAGGAGTATTCCTAACCCAAGAGTGGTGCCCCCAGGGGCTAGGAAACACGGGCCCAACTGTGGAATGAACAAGAGACCGCTATAGCCCGGTACGAGCTGTAAACATGAGACCGATATAACCCGGTACGAGCTGTAAACATGAGACCGATATAGCCCGGTACGAGCTGCCGGTATGGGACTCCTGAGATCCTGTTGTACAATGCACACTCAAACTACCCCAACACCCGCGTATTTATAGCTATTATGGTAAAGATTAAATCACTAAATTACAAATGCCGAGCAGACAAGAACTTGTGGTATGGTAATTGTATGGAAATAAAACTGGTGAATAGTGGTGTCATGACATGTAGTTCCGCATTCCAATTAATGATTTCATTTAATATAAATAACAAGGATCATGAATATGCATGTCAAATCGAGGTGTTCTATACATGTAAATCAACATGAGTCTCGAATGTGTATAAAGCATGTAAAAGGATTCTTGTGCATAGTAATCATGTCATAGTATCACATAAAGAAAAAGCAAGCAGTAGTTGGTAATTAGCAAAAAAATGGTTTTCAGATATAGCTCGATGGGGAAAAATTTATATGACCATTAGCCTTAGAAAAAGTTCATAACTTTGTGCCTATACTCACTCATACTTTAGGGGGAATATTTAGCAATATTTTGTACAACTAAATTGCACCTAATTTATAATGAAATTTGTAGTTGCAAGTTTACAGTCAGCAATATATCAGCAAGTGTCCCGATAAGGACAGATGATAAAACTGTGAAAGAAACATCTTTCCTCTAATATCCAAACTTGCACAGGTTAAGAACTAATTTAGATAATCGCCGATGTTGCATCGACAAAATGAAAAGAGCAAGAGTACTTGCCTGTGTTAGTTGTATGTATGCCCTAGAGGCCAGTATTGTACAGATGATGTATATTATATTGGATGCTTGGACATATATAGAGATGACTTTCTTGCTCGATATGATAGTATGCTATCTGGTTGCTCTTTATCTTAACATGTATACTAGTCTCTTTATACTGTCTTATAGTTACATGTTGGTAAAGCCCTTAGGATGTTTACTTGACTACCTGGACTATGATGCAGATCATACTAGTGGGGACATGGTAGTCCATAGGTACATCCTTCAAGGTCCCTAGTCGTAGGTGTATCGAGACGGGGCATCGATATACCAGTGTAGACTAGCGTATACGCTTCTCGACCCATGAGATGGGCGATGGATGATCCCATATCCATTGGTGTTTGACATCAGAGATGGTATACGGGTGCTCAGTGGAGACTGGGTACACTGGACGGACTCGCCGAGAACTCCCAGATGGTATTATACCTCACGTCAGATGGCAGTTCTCAGGTGACACTTGTGCAGGTTAGTCTGTAGACCCGAGATCGTCATAGAGTCTTGTGTGATTCCCACTGTGCTTTGATCTCCACCTTACCATGTCCATGAGGGCGTGCAAAACGGTGGTCTTTGGGTACAGTCCCGAGTCACATGGAGGCAATGAGCGATAGGAGGGGTTTCGTCTCTCCCGGTATTGGGGGTTGATGTTGCGCAGTGCTCGATTGGCCGTAACAGGGAAGTCCCTGGCCAGGGCTGATCAGAGATTTGCTGGTAAGTGTTACCAGTAGTTTCTCGACCCGTTATGAGCCTCACATCGGCACGACTTATCGGTTATTGGGGTCTGACGTTTACCACCCCTAGACTTGATATGCGACATATCAGACGAACAGGCCGGACTGTACGGTAAGTGTTACTGGTTGGATTCATAGGAGTGTGAGCGGGATAGCTCGTCGATCTTCTGATCGCTCAATACCCGGGTGGCCGTTACGTTTAGCAGACCGCTTGCGGTTTGTGGGTGATTGATATGATCATCATCTGCTGCCGGCGTATTGACGAGTCTTTAGAGTCCTACACAGAGGTTTCCTGGCTCAAGCGAAACGAAATAGGAGCGCATATGAGATATGTGCAGGACCGAGAATAATGCATGTATGTGATACCGTATTTCATTCTCGCGATGGATGTATCGACTGGTTATATTCGATATAACCTAGATATCGAATCAAGGATTGATTCGATAAGACGATACATAGGATACTAGTCGGTTATATGCGATATGACCGGATCGTTAAATCAAGTGTTGATTTAATGATTTAATGTATAATTATATATTTGATATATTACTTTGCATTAGCCAGTATTGGTTCACTTTAAATGGATTTTCTCACTTGATGTGCAAGTTGTATATGTGATATACTTTTGTGCACATGTTTGTATCATGTTTGATGATACTTGCTCATTTGGTTAAGTGTATAGAATTATACCATGGTTAAGTTGATGTTTAGGGTTTTGCTTTTTCATTTATTTATTTATTTGTTTATTTATTTATTTGGAAAAGATAAAGATGAGAATGGTGGCTTTCTTTGTTTCTTATTGAAGCTTCATGAAGCTTTGACTTAGTCACCATTCTTGTCTCATGCTTAACCCTAACCATTTGAACTAACCCTAGTTCATTTTCTACACTTAACTATGGTTAAGATTATGATAAGTTTTCATTTTCTTTTTCATTTTAAAACACTTATCATATTCTTTCTTCTTCATCATCTTCTTCTTCAAGAAAAGCTTAAGTCCATCAATGGAAACTTGAGCAAAAGTGAGAGAAATCCAATTCTAAAGTGAACCCACATCCTATTTCTTCACCCTCTACCTCTTGCCAAGTAGTATAGGGTGTTTTCTTCATAAGTTTCACAACTTGGTGAAGTTGGAGCTTGAACTTGTGATGCCTCGACGTAGATCATCTTCGGCACGAAGCCGACGACCTGGTCCGCCCATTTCCCCGATGAAGCCGACGATTGAGTTCGGGATTCGAGATGGACAGCAAAAGGACGCCTACGTGGAGCTAAGGAAGTGGAGAACCGGATCTGCAAAGGTTGTAGTCACTCTCCTTTAGTTAAGTTAACTAGTTTCGTTTTTCGCCTAAATTTCTAGTCGACGATCCGTATTAGGGTTTCGCGGCACTCATAAAATTTGAAATTGGCATGGTTGATGCCTTGTGAGACTTCATTAGCGTGCCTAGGAACCCTACAGTGGTATCAGAGCCTAGCTAGAGCCTTAGGCGATGCGTAGACGGAATTAGAAGTCCGATCGAACCGAATCCCAAACCCAAAAATGCTCTCTGTACATTATATGAAATCGTGGTTTTTTGAGAATTAAAAATATGTAGAAAAATCAGCAGGTATTTCTAAGAATTACTGTGAAGTTCGAGCACCTAAGTCCACCAAAGCGCGGCGGAACCGCGGCATTAGCATGCTAATGCGGCGGTTCCGCGGCCCTTTAGTCTCTTCATGCATTGAATTTTGCACAGTAACTCCTACTTTGCAGTGCTGGTTTTCCTGGGAATTTTTAATATTTATTCAAGAGTTGAGTTTTCTGGGTTGTATTGGGAGTTCGTAGATTCGATCAGATTGTCTAAACTTGTCTATGTGTTTTCCGGATAATTATTGAATATGTTAAAAAAGTTCGACCGGATATAAATACCCAAATTTTTCCCTGCCGGGAAATTTCCAAGTGTTGGATTTTTCCGTGGTTTAAAGACGTTCTAAGTAGTGCAAGTAATGCGATGGACCCTCTAGAAGACAACAAACCTTAACTCGATTATGTGACCGTCTTGAACTGCCCTTTGAACCTTCGGGTTTGGGGCAGTACGGCGTGCCACATGTGAGGCGTTGGCTTGACCCTTCTACGGCTGGACCGTTGGTACTGAGGCATGAACTGAATGTTTTTAGACTTATTTCATGTGTTGAGCTGTATCGGGAAAACTTGGGTGTTCGACTGTTCGATCGAAAAGTTTAACATTTTCTGTTTATCTGGAATGTGATACAACAATTGGAATTCACAAGCAGTTATGAGATAACTGAATGAATGTTATAAACATAGCAGTTTAGTCTCACTTGATCGGTTGCCACGGAATTTTGATGTGATCAAAAGTCCGTCGCAATCACGTAGCGTACGCGGATACTCGCCGGGTAAACTTAATAGACAGCCTCACTCCATAGCCCCGACCAAGTGACTGTAGGAGAACCCCGTCGCCGAAAGCATCCGTTAGGGTGCTCGCAGCAGCGGTGTTCTGCCTTGGTGCACTTTGTCGCCGGCATCGGGGGTGCGGCCGCCTATTGAAGTTTGCGACGAGCATTCGATCAGGATGTCGGAAATCTTGTTGAATTGCCCGACTTGATGTTGAAAAGAGTTTTCGATAATGAGACTAAAATGCGGGGTTTATAATTGTTAGGCATGTGATGTCTAAGTAATTCATTTGATTAGGCATGTGATGTCTATGCAGGTTGCGGATTCCAACTGTTGTAGTTTTACACTTTCTTTTCTGTGACCGTAAGTGTAATATATGATATCGTCGGTTTCGTTGCTATATGTCAACGACAATTGGGATGGACATATTTACTTACGTTGATAACATGTGATGTTATGTGTTGCTGGATATGTTATATTGGATCGTCGTGTTTGAATAGCCGGTTTTTTTTATGTGAGATGAGTGTTTTTCATTTTCATTCATGTAAAAACTTGTATGTAATATTCTTTTATTTGGGGCACTTCCAGGTTGCGGAAGCTGTCACCTTTTGTATATTATTTACTTTTCCGCATTAGGATAGACCCAAGTAGGGGAGCACAAGTAACCGGGTTCTAGGGTCCAGTGGGAGACCATCTCGAGGAGTCGAGTCCGGGTCTCCTAACCCTAGAATTGGTAGGGTTACTTGCCGCTCTCGTAGGGGTCTAGGGGTGTGAGATTGGCTATTCATCACGACCGTGGAATCCGTGTTTTATACTGGCTCGTATTGAAAACACGGACGTCCTAGTATATCCAATGTTTCATATGTTTCTTCTGCTGCGATATCTGTGATGCGATCATGTGATGTTCTGTGATAGATACTGTATATAGTATATATGATATATTATATAGACGTTACTTATGTTTTGCATCCGCACTAGCCCTGCCCTGCTCTGTCGTTAGTTACCTAACCTAACGGTGCACGATGGGACATCCAGGCGAATGCGGATGGCATAAGTGTACGTCGTATTTATCTGTGATGTTTAGGTACTTAAATGATGGGACTTCATTAATGAGATTAATGAAAGAAAAGAAACCTAAGATGTTGTAGAATCAAATTTTAAATAAAACAGGTAGCTACAGTTCTTGCTTTGCACAGCGGTATATGTGATATATTCTGCACCTTATTCGATGAGGAAAGGACCGAGATCCCTTCACCGGGAGTGACTCCTTTAGCAATAACTGGTAGATGCTACACCCTCGGTTTATTTTTGATTGCTTCTATAGTTTCTGCTTTGCACAGTGATATATATGATATATCCCGCACCTCATTCGACGAGGAAAGGGCCGACGATCCCTTCACCGGGAGTGACCCCTTTAGCAAAACTAGAAAAGCCTCAAAATCACTCCATTTCAAAACTTCATTTGATTCTACAACGATATCAAGTTCATTACGCAATAGGTTTTCAGAAAAACCTGTCGTAGCCCTCCGTCATTTCAGATAAGTACTAGTTAGTATTCGTGCTACGTTTGTTGACTATGTTAAGGCGTAGTGTGCGGTAGCTGACCAGTATTTATCTGCTTATGCATATGATGCAGATTGGATTAGGGTAGTCGTGCGACTTTGTTGACTATGTTAAGGGTCGTGCGGGTGGGTTTAATTCAATCAGGAAATGACGGGTTGAACTTGACTAGCACTTGTGATTTGTTGACTATGTTAAGGTCATATAGCTGCTAGGGGCAAAATATTATCGGGAATTTCAAGTGTTGAAATTTGCAATGAGATTGCATACCTTCTATGAGATAGTTGGATCCCGATACCCACTGCGAGTAAGAGTTACTCCTGGGAGAGTTACACATTGCAATTAGCTGATCAAGTAGGTGTCTAGAAAGGTGTCAACGGGGTTACGCCTCTGGGAAAACGAGGTTTACATTAATTAGGTTCGTGCGAAAGCACGGGGGACCTCCCTCAAAGTACCGACACTGGCCTGGCTGAAAGATTGGCGAACTTGTAGTGTGTAATTAATCCCGGCTAGTCTTTCCTTTTAGGGTTTGAAGGAAGATTTGATAAAAAACAGTGGGAGCCATCCTGATTAGATAAGATAATAACCAATCTGATCTTCCACGAGCATACGCTAAAGTGTTTTCTTCTCTCTCTTTCCAGGTAGCGACCATGTCATGCCCTAATAAAGATAATAATATGGATGTATTGACCGAACCCGTATGTTATACTGTGATGGGGAACGTTGGTTCCGTTCTTTCCTATAAGAGTTATAGGACTGAACAGGATATAGGGGAATACCAGGATTCCCATGCCACCCGTATGAAGAAAGTACATGATGATGCATTTTCTTCGGGTGTGTTCGTTACAGAGAACTGTTTCTCCATTTGCTCTACGTCCTGGGTATTAGATACCGGGTCAGGATCCCATATATGTAATCAGTTACATGGGCTTAGGAAAGGTAAAGAACTTGGAGAAGGTGATAAAGACATTAGAGTTGGAAATGGTGCAATTGTTGCAGCTAAGACTGTCGGGGAATATCATCTTGTATTACCAACTGGTAATACATTGG
Organism: Agapanthus africanus; assembly: GCA_030015575.1. NCBI lineage: Eukaryota > Viridiplantae > Streptophyta > Magnoliopsida > Asparagales > Amaryllidaceae > Agapanthus > Agapanthus africanus. Next base: position 978,095,579 of record CM057338.1, on the reverse strand, counting down.
TTCTGAACGAATGCTATTACATGCCGAACCTGATATGCAACATTATATCGGTTTCTTTATTAAGTAAAGAGGGATATAATTTTGTATTACAGGATAATGTTATGAACATTTTCCGTAACCAAAAGTTGGTTGGATCAGGCACGTTGTGCAATGGCATTTATGTTCTAAATCAATCAACAGTTCTGAGCATAACAAACACACACAAGAGGAAGAGTTCAGAGCTGAACGAATCCTTCTTGTGGCATTGTAGACTGGGTCACATCAATGCGACACGACTAGCTAAGTTGCATAAGGATGGATATTTGAAACCTTTCGAATTTTCATCTTATGACACTTGCCAGTCATGTCTCAAAGGCAAGATGACCAAAACTCCGTTTACAGGACACGGAGAAAGAGTTACCGAACTCTTGGGACTGATACATAGTGATGTATGCACATGCCAGGGATGGTTCTTCATACTTCATTACATTCACTGACGATCTCTCTAGGTTCGGGTATGTGTTCCTGATGAAACACAAATCAGGGATGGTTCTTCATACTTCATTACATTCACTGACGATCTCTCTAGGTTCGGGTATGTGTTCCTGATGAAACACAAATCAGAACCTTTTGAGAAATTTAGGAAATATAAACAAGAAGTTGAGAACCAAACCGGAAAAAGTATTAAAATCCTACGATCTGATCGAGGAGGTGAATACTTGAGCAATGAATTCCTGGACTTTCTAAAAAAGAATGGGATTCTCTCTCAGCTGACTCCTCCATATACACCACAGCACAACGGTGTATCAGAACGTAGGAACCGCACCCTATTAGATATGGTGCGCTCTATGATGAGCACAGCTGAGTTACCTATTTCCTTCTGGGGATATGCGCTGGAAACAACAACATACCTATTGAATCAAGTTCCATCTAAATCTGTACCTACCACACCATATGAGATATGGAGTGGGAAGAGACCATATTTTAAACGAGTTAAGATATGGGGTTGTCCGGCCTATGTCAAAAGGCAAAATCCAGACAAACTCGAGGCACGGTCAGTTCTTTGCAAGTTTGTGGGATATCCTAAGAATTCCTAAGGATATTTTTTCTACCATGCTGAAGAACAAAAAGTATTTGTTTCTCAATATGCCACCTTTTTAGAAAAGGAATTCCTTGAAAAAGAAATTAGTGGCAAAGTGGTAGAGCTGGAAGAAGTTCCAGATACACAAACCGTAACTGAAGATTTAGTGGAACCAGAAGATTCAGTAGCTCCCAATGAACCTCAGCCTCTCCGCCGATCTAGTAGGGTTCCTCGCCAACCTGAGAGATACTACGGTTTTCTCATGGATGGTGGGAGCGAGGATTGCATCATGGAGGATGATGACCCAACTAGCTTCGAGCAGGCCATCACGAGTAGGGACTCGGAGAAATGGCTGGATGCTATGCGGTCCGAGATGGAATCCATGTACACCAACAAAGTATGGATTTTGGAAGTTGCTCCTGAAGGGGTAAAACCCATTGGGAGCAAGTGGATCTTCAAGAAAAAACTTGGTGTAGATGGGAAAGTGGAGACTTTCAAAGCTAGACTTGTTGCAAAGGGTTTTCGTCAAAGACCAGGTGTGGACTATGACGAAACCTTTTCTCCAGTGGCTATGCTTAAATCCATCCGGATCATGCTTGCCATCGCTGCGTATCATGACTACGAAATCTGGCAAATGGATGTTAAGACCGCCTTTCTAAATGGTGATTTAGAAGAGTGCGTGTACATGACTCAGCCAGAGGGCTTCGTAGACAGTGGGAGCAGCGGGAAGGTGTGCAAGCTGCTTAAATCCATTTATGGATTAAAGCAAGCATCGCGGAGTTGGAACATCTGCTTTGACGTCGGTATCAAAGAGTTTGATTTCGTCAAAAACCCAGATGAACCTTGTATCTACAAGAAGGTGGCAGAGAGTAAGGTTGTCTTCCTCGTATTGTACGTGGACGACATACTCTTGATAGGAAATGATATTCCTATGCTGCAATCGGTCAAGCTCTTCTTATCACAAAGATTCTCAATGAAAGATCTTGGTGATGCCTCCTGCATATTGGGAATAAGGATCTATAGAGATAGATCCAAACGGATTTTGGGATTGTCCCAATCCAGGTACATTGACACCATACTAAAGAGATTTAGTATGGAAGAATCCAAGCGTGGGAACTTGCCCACGATCTCTGGAGTCACTCTTTCCAAAGAGATGTCTCCCATGACTGATTTGGAGAGAGCTCGCATGCAAGGGATACCCTATGCTTCGGCTGTAGGCTCTATCATGTACACGATGCTATGTACCAGACCCGATGTTGCATACTCACTAAGTGTAGTGAGCAGGTATCAAGCTGATCCTGGAGAGAGTCACTGGACAGCTGTGAAGAGCATTCTCAAGTACTTACGAAGGACTAAAGAGATGCTCTTGGTGTATGGTAACGGAGAACTCCAAGTGGAGTCCTTTACCGATTCGAGCTTCCAGAGTGATAAGGACGACTCTAAGTCGCAGTTGGGATTTGTCTTTACCCTTTATGGAGGGGCGGTTAGCTGGAAGAGTTCCAAGCAGGAAACCGTGGCAGACTCGACGATGGAGGCTGAATACGTCGCTGCCAACGATACTGCCAAAGAGGCTGTCTGGATCAAGAAGTTCATTACTGAACTTGGTGTGGTTCCATCCATTGAGCATCCAATACCTTTGTATTGCGATAACAATGGAGCGGTGGCTTTGGCCAAGGAACCCAGGTCCCATCAGCGATCCAGGCATATTCTGAGGCGGTATCACCTGATCCGGGAGATAGTTGATCGCCGGGAGATCAAGGTCAGGAGGGTTGACACGAAGAACAACACGGCGGATCCACTCACGAAGGCCATTCCCCAGATACAGTTTGAGAGACTCTTCGGGATGCTCGGTATGCGATACTACAGCAGCTGGCCCTAATGCAAGTGGGAGATTGTTAGTTGTATGTATGCCCTAGAGGCCAGTATTGTACAGATGATGTATATTATATTGGATGCTTGGACATATATAGAGATGACTTTCTTGCTCGATATGATAGTATGCTATCTGGTTGCTCTTTATCTTAACATGTATACTAGTCTCTTTATACTGTCTTATAGTTACATGTTGGTAAAGCCCTTAGGATGTTTACTTGACTACCTGGACTATGATGCAGATCATACTAGTGGGGACATGGTAGTCCATAGGTACATCCTTCAAGGTCCCTAGTCGTAGGTGTATCGAGACGGGGCATCGATATACCAGTGTAGACTAGCGTATACGCTTCTCGACCCATGAGATGGGCGATGGATGATCCCATATCCATTGGTGTTTGACATCAGAGATGGTATACGGGTGCTCAGTGGAGACTGGGTACACTGGACGGACTCGCCGAGAACTCCCAGATGGTATTATACCTCACGTCAGATGGCAGTTCTCAGGTGACACTTGTGCAGGTTAGTCTGTAGACCCGAGATCGTCATAGAGTCTTGTGTGATTCCCACTGTGCTTTGATCTCCACCTTACCATGTCCATGAGGGCGTGCAAAACGGTGGTCTTTGGGTACAGTCCCGAGTCACATGGAGGCAATGAGCGATAGGAGGGGTTTCGTCTCTCCCGGTATTGGGGGTTGATGTTGCGCAGTGCTCGATTGGCCGTAACAGGGAAGTCCCTGGCCAGGGCTGATCAGAGATTTGCTGGTAAGTGTTACCAGTAGTTTCTCGACCCGTTATGAGCCTCACATCGGCACGACTTATCGGTTATTGGGGTCTGACGTTTACCACCCCTAGACTTGATTGATATGCGACATATCAGACGAACAGGCCGGACTGTACGGTAAGTGTTACTGGTTGGATTCACAGGAGTGTGAGAGGGCTAGCTCGTCGATCTTCTGATCGCTCAATACCCGGGTGGCCGTTACGTTTAGCAGACCGCTTGCGGCTTGTGGGTGATTGATATGATCATCATCTGCTGCCGGCGTATTGACGAGTTTTTAGAGTCCTACACAGAGGTTTCCTGGCTCAAGCGAAACGAAATAGGAGCGCATATGAGATATGTGCAGGACCGAGAATAATGCATGTATGTGATACCGTATTTCATTCTCGCGATGGATGTATCGACTGGTTATATTCGATATAACCTAGATATCGAATCAAGGATTGATTCGATAAGACGATATATAGGATACTAGTCGGTTATATGCGATATGACCGGATCGTTAAATCAAGTGTTGATTTAATGATTTAATGTATAATTATATATTTGATATATTACTTTGCATTAGCCAGTATTGGTTCACTTTAAATGGATTTTCTCACTTGATGTGCAAGTTGTATATGTGATATACTTTTGTGCACATGTTTGTATCATGTTTGATGATACTTGCTCATTTGGTTAAGTGTATAGAATTATACCATGGTTAAGTTGATGTTTAGGGTTTTGCTTTTTCATTTATTTATTTATTTGTTTATTTATTTATTTGGAAAAGATAAAGATGAGAATGGTGGCTTTCTTTGTTTCTTATTGAAGCTTCATGAAGCTTTGACTTAGTCACCATTCTTGTCTCATGCTTAACCCTAACCATTTGAACTAACCCTAGTTCATTCTCTACACTTAACTATGGTTAAGATTATGATAAGTTTTCATTTTCTTTTTCATTTTAAAACACTTATCATATTCTTTCTTCTTCATCATCTTCTTCTTCAAGAAAAACTTAAGTCCATCAATGGCAACTTGAGCAAAAGTGAGAGAAATCCAATTCTAAAGTGAACCCACCTCCTATTTCTTCACCCTCTACCTCTTGCCAAGTAGTATAGGGTGTTTTCTTCACAAGTTTCACAACTTGGTGAAGTTGGAGCTTGAACTTGTGATGCCTCGACGTAGATCATCTTCGGCACGAAGCCGACGACCTAGTCCGCCCATTTTCCCGATGAAGCCGACGATTGAGTTTGGGATTCGAGATGGACAGCGAGAGGACGCCTACGTGGAGCTAAGGAAGTGGAGAACCGGATCTGCAAAGGTTGTAGTCACTCTCCTTTAGTTAAGTTGTTAACTAGTTTCATTTTTCGCCTAAATTTCTAGTCGACGATCCGTATTAGGGTTTCGCGGCACTCATAAAATTTGAAATTGGCATGGTTGATGCCTTGTGAGACTTCATTAGCGTGCCTAGGAACCCTACAGCCTGAGGTTAACGATCACGGAAAACGATGTACGGAAATACGGGGAACGATCTCGGCCAAGGTGCGACTTAGGATCTGAGTTATACGATCCACCTAGATAAATTTATCATCGGTTAACCATAAATATCTACGTAAACATTGTCACACAACCAAAACACAATTATCTCAATTTAGGGTGTTGATACTAATTTTCCCCTTTCAATTGTTCACTGATTTCATATCATTTTATTTATTTATTTCCTTTTTTTCCTGAAAAAGAAACAGAGATCACGGAAAGCTTACAGGGGATGATCGTGGCAGTTGCTAGGGTTCGGATGGTCTAAGATCGAGTCGAGAGCACTCAGATCTAGAGATGGGAGCAGCTGCGAGGCGAAGACGAGGGCTGCGTCGACGGTGAGTGTCACGCCCTGCTTCCCAGAGTACGCAAGATTTGGGCACGTGACATAGCCAACCATGCTACCTGTGGGTAGGAAGTATCCATCCACAGTCACATTACGGTTGTAAGGATATCAAGAACAAGATAATAAACTAAACTAATACATGTCCAAATCCATAATAACAAGAATCAATAAACAATAAGTGCGGAAGCTAATGATCCAATACAATGAATAAACAGCACGTCCCATAATGCGGGCTCACATCTGGAAATGAAAAGCAATAAATAAACTAAATCCTAAGGACTCACTGTTCAGCCTGCTGGCTGAAGTACTCCTGCTCGGTCGACGACAAGGGTCCGGAATCTGGGCCATGCAAAACCCAGACGTCAGCGCGTCATGATATCAAGTATACAGTAAAACATGGTAATAAACAATGCAAACATGAACATGAATAAAGCAGTAATAAGAAGTAACAAGCAAGGTAATGTGCAATGGTGACTAAACTGTCCTATCAGGTTTTCTACTCTATAGTCTTTGAAACCAATTGATGAATCGTCGATGTAACTCAATAGTATCCCGTGCATGCCCGGGACCACGGTCATGATCCTCGGGGCTGAATCCGAGACGTGCCGCTAAGCAGTAAAAGGTAGTAGGATAGATGAGTGATGTCAGCATCAACACTCCGGAGCTGGCCAAGCCCGTAAGACTGATCAGAACAAGTATCGAACTGTTGAGTTACAAGTCGGTTTCACCTTTGATTTCCCCATACCCCCAAGCTATGTATGTCAGGTCAGGTATTCAGTAGTCAAGGACTAATGCCAACAGAACATCAGGTAAAAGTAGGTCTGTCTGGATAGACAGCAGGGATGGTCAGGTTTGTCGGCATTAGGCATGAAATCAGGTAACAGGTCAGGTCACGTTTTTAACAGGTTGAGTCGATATGTATAGGGTGTCATGTCATGTCAAGAGTGTACGGTACCATGTCATGTCAAGTAGGAAGTGTAACAGGTCATGTCAGGAAGCACAAGATGTCATGTGGGTGCTCATAATCAAACTAACATAAGCATATGTATAAATAAACAAGCATGAGTACTATCAGAACAATAAACTGGAACATGTAATATGATATGTAAATAAACATAATTTCAAGGATATGGATGCACAGTTATCGACTAGGGTTACATTTATAGTTCCAATATTAATTAGGATGCAATTTATTAAACATGGAGTGTTAATATCACATTATTATGTAATAGTGTGATCTATGCTTGCAATTATATGTATCTTAAATGCGATAGATGCAAACGGGTATCCGAAAAGTTATAAAAATGTAAAATGGTAATGTGGGATGTACAACTAAACAATATGTGATATAAATATTGATATAATAATATTAATATGGATAGCATATTCAAAGCGATTAGTAACTATAAAAGATGTATTGATTAACCATGCACAAGAAGGTTCCGTTCAGAAATTCAGCGTCACCCTAATTTGTAAAATAGCTTAAAAATAACAAATGTTCTCCAAAAGAGACGTATCTTATACCAAAATAAAGATAATTCAATAAGGGTTTCAGTTTTATAAGTATAAGCATCTCAGGTTATCCCTACAAAAAGTTATGAATATTCGAAGTTGAAAGTTTGCTGCTGGAATTTCCCTGGACAGCAGTTTAAAGGCATTTTCATTTGCATTTTACGTTATTTAAACAATTTATTTTGCCAGTAAATACTTCATAAAGTTATAGTATTCTGAATTAGCTTCGTAACGAACTAAAGAACGTATACTAATGATTTTTCTATAATTTATAATGAATTTTATAAGATAAGGTGTACAGTAAATTTCAGATTTGTCATATCCGATTTTTCAACGACATTTCATATGTAAACTATAAGATTTTCAAATGTATAACATTATAAAATGAAGATTATAAAAGTATATAGCATGTAGCAAGATTAACTTGCCTCGATGGGTCGCGAATCGGGAAAACGGAACGTTAACCGTCGGCGGGGAAAACTCGCGACGGCGCACGGTTCATGGAATGAACCCAAACGACGAACAAAGGAACCACACGGGTCGGGGTATCTCGCTGGAACGTCGAGAAACGTCACCGGCACGACGGAATTCCGGCAACAAAAGAACAGTTAAAAGAAATGAGAAACGAGACATGAAGCAAGAAGAGAAAAATGATAAAGAGAAGTACGAGAGAATATATAAGGGAGAGGGAGAGAGAGGAAAAAGTGGAGAGAGAGAGAGAGAAAGTGGGGCCCACGGGGTTAAAGGGGAGGTTGCGATTGGCTGAGAGAATAAATTAAGAAGGATATAAAAGATTGTAAAATTATTATATGGTTAACTTAAAGATTTAAAAGATAGGTAATGAACAGTAAGATATCAGATTAGTTAGAAAAATATATGCGAAGGTTTTAATAATATTAAAATTTAGGATTTTGGCGCCAAATGAAACATTTCCAAATTGCGTCCGGGTTGGGTCCAAAAATTCGAAATTCAAATAATAGGATTTTAGGCGGGTTCCAAATTTTAAAATGAAATGTTTTATGATTAAAAAGCATACTCCCAAAACGGACACACGCACGTGCACGTAGCCATCCAAACTCGCCCGTTTCACTGAACGGGACGAGAACACAATGCACGGACGCTACCACGAGGCTAAGGGTGTCAAGTAGGCCAAGATGAATATTTTATTTTAGATGCTAAAATTTGTTATATGCAGAATGACTTAGCCAGATAAAATTTTACAGTAAGACCCAAATAAGCAAGATAAATGAAATGAGTAATATCTAATGCTCAACCAATAACAGAAAAATAGCAGCATTGGGCTCGGGTGTTACATTATACCCAACTACAAAAGAATTTCGTCCTCGAAATTCCAAGAATACAAGATAGAAAACTACAGGAAAGGTGAGGAAACTTCTGTCGGATCTCGTCTTCTCGCTCCCAAGTGGATTCTCCATGCGATCGATTACCCCAAGAAACTAGCACAAGAGGGATAACCTTGTTCTTAAGAACCTTCTCTCTTCGATCCTTGATTTCAACTGGTCGCTCCTCGAAAGTCAGATCCTCTCGCACAGTCAACTCCGAATGATCCAAGACATGAGTCTCATCACGAACATACCTCCGTAGTTGAGACACATGAAACACGTCGTGGACTCCTGCTAAAGACTGTGGTAACGCCAACCGGTACGATACCTCTCCAACACGCTCCAATATCTCGAAGGGTCCAACGAATCGAGGACTAAGCTTTCCCCGACTTCCAAAGCGAATCACCCCTCTAGTCGGTGATATCTTCAGGAATACCAAATCACCCACGGCGAACTCTAGAGGTCTTCTTGACGTGTCGGCCCAACTCTTCTGTCTGTCTTGAGCTGCCTTCATATGCTTTCTGATCGTATTCACCTTCTCGACTGTCTGTACCACCAAATCTGGTCCTAGTAACCTTCGTTCACCAACATCATCCCAACAAACAGGTGAACGGCACTTACGACCATACAGTGCTTCAAACGGAGCCATCTGAATAGTTGCTTGGAAGCTATTGTTGTACGAAAACTCCACCAGGTGTAGATGATCCTCCCAAGAACCCTTGAAGTCTAACATGCATGCTCTCCACATATCTTCAAGAGTCTGGATCGTTCTTTCCGATTGTCCATCAGTTTGAGGATGATAAGCTGTGCTAAACTTCAATCGAGTCCCTAAACTTTCCTGTAAACTCCTCCAGAAGTGTGATAAGAACCGAGTGTACCGATCGGACACGATGCTCACCGGTACGCCATGCAATCTTACAATCTTCTGCATGTACCGCTCTGCCAAAGTCTCCGTTGATTGACCAACCTGGAAAGGAATAAAGTGAGCTGCCTTGGTCAATCGATCGACAATCACCCATACTGCATTGTTGCCATTTGGACTTCGCGGTAAGCCGTCACGAAATCCATGGTTTTATGTTCCCACTTCCACTGAGGAATCGGAAGTGGTTGCAACAAACTAGCAACCCTTTGGTGTTCAGCCTTGACTTGCTGACATACCAAGCACTTAGCCACGAAGCGAGCAATCTCCCATTTCATACCTTCCCACCAGAAGTGCTGTCGAATATCTCGGTACATCTTTGTCCCTCCTGGATGTACAGAGTAAGCTGAACTGTGTGCCTCCTTCATAAGCTCTTCACGCACATCTCCTTTTGGCACACACACACGGCTACCATATCTCAACGAACCGTCTTCATGGATCAGTAAATCGGTTCGCAATCCGGCTTCAACCTGCTCCCGAAACTTTTGCAGTCTAGGATCCTGCGATTGTGCTGCTTTAATCTTCTCAACTAAAGACGACTGTACTTGCAGTTGCATCAACTGTCCCTTAGCATGTGGTAGCACGACCTCCAAGTCAAATCTCTGAAAATCCGCAATGATCTCCCTTTGTGCGGTCAATAACTGAATTGTTGGTAACCGACTCAGCGCATCCGGCACGACGTTGACTTTTCCCGGATGGTACTTAAGATCAAGGTCATAGTCAGCCATCAGCTCCAACCATCTGCGTTGCCTCATGTTCAACTCCTTCTGAGTGAACACATACTTTAAACTCTTGTGATCTGTAAAGACTTCAACTCTCTCGCCCAAAAGGTAGTGTCTCCAAATCTTCAGGGCGAAGATCACGGCTGCAAACTCTAAGTCACGAGTCGGATAGTTCTTCTCATGAGTCTTCAGCTGTCTTGATGCGTAAGCGACAACCTTCCCATTCTGCATCAGAACACATCCCAATCCTTTTCCGGATGCGTCGCTGTGAATCACCAGTCCTCCTGAATCATCCGGTACGGTTAGGATAGGGGCGGTTATCAACTTCTGTTTCAACGTCTCGAAGGCCAACGTACATCCATCCGTCCAAACAAACGGTACCTCCTTACGCGTGAGCTTAGTTAACGGCTCTGCCAAACGAGCGAAGTTCTCCACAAATCTCCTGTAGTATCCGGCCAAACCAAGGAAACTTCTTATCTCAGCCACATTTCTTGGGGTAGGCCAATCTCGAACTGCTGCAATCCTCTCAGGATCAACGGCGATTCCATTGCCCGACGCGACATGCCCCAGAAACTTCACTTCTTCCAGCTAGAATTCGCACTTACTCATCTTCGCGAATAACTTCTCTTGTCTCAGCGTCTGCAGTGCGATCCTTAAGTGCTCAGCATGCTCCTCCGGACTATTCGAGTACACCAGAATATCGTCAATGAATACCACAATAAACTGGTCCAAGAATGGTGAAAAGATCCTGTTCATCAAATCCATGAATATTGCTAGCGCATTAGTCACTCCGAAGGGCATCACTAGATACTCGAAATGTCCATATCGAGTCCGAAACGCCGTCTTGCAAATGTCTTCTGCCTTCACTCGGACCTGATGATATCCTGATCGCAAGTCCAGTTTCGAGAATACCCTCGCGCCACTAAGCTGCTCAAAAAGTTCTCCAATGCGAGGGATCGGGTACTTGTTCTTAATAGTCACCCGGTTCAATTCTCGATAATCGATGCACATCCTTCTCGTGCCATCCTTCTTCTTTACTAAAAGAACTGGAGCTCCCCACGGCGAGTTGCTGCTTCGAATCCATCCCTTCTCGAGTTATTCACCCACCTGTTTCTTAACTTCTTCCAATTCCACCGGTGCCATCGGATAATAAGATTTTGATACTGGCGCTGCACCAGGAATAAGGTCAATCGCGAACTCCACATCTCGCTTCGGCGATAAGCCCGATATATCTTCAAATACGTCCATAAAATCGCGAACAACTGCCGGCTCTTCATTACTATCAACTTCCATAGCTGCAAGAACACTGTTTGTCGGCCTAGCCCTAAACTCGACTGGCCCGACAGAACTGCTTCCTTACCGCAACCGCTGTCTACATTGTTGGCCACGAAAGGTCCAGCAAGACTACTGAGTCTCTTCCATTCTGCTGCATGCACGTCCACGGTTGCTCCATTCTGCCTTGGTCCGATGAACTTCTCTTCCATTTCCTCCGCGCAGTCCGCGGAAGGACTTCTCCAGTAAACTCTTAGAGAAATCCGCCCACTGCTTGTCCTGGGGCAAGCGGTTCTCCTCCACAAGCCACCACTCTCGGGCGTAATCCACTAGTTGAATGCGCACTATATCAACTCCTTTGTCCTCTGGAATCTGTGCCGCAATCAGCAAATTCTCCGTGTCACTAGCCACTGCTCGGCTGGCAACGGCTCCTCCAGACCAGTGAAAGTAGACGGACCCAAAAGTCTGAAATCTGCTACTGTCCCTACTCGTTCGACTGGTCTAGTTCCATCGTTGTTTACAGACTGCTGAACGATCTGCAAACCTTCCTGAAACGAATCTGCTATTGCTGGATTAGCTCAGTCTGTCTCTTTGATTTCCAGCATTCCTCTTATCACTCCAAGCATGGCGGCTTCGTTCACACGCCTCTGGTAAGTCTTCAACTTCTTACCTGTCATAATCCTGAACTCAAAACACCCAACATTAGCATGATGATAGATTCTGAATGTGGATCAAGGCTAGAACTCCAAGATACTTAAATAGAGTACCGCATTGTAGCTATGCCGCGGTATCATAGCCGCAATTACTTAACTCCACCCAAGTCGCCCAAGTCCTAGGGATAACAAGAAATCAGGTTTCCGAGTCGACATGCAAAGTAAGTTTGCACGTCGTAAAAGATATAATCAGGAAGAATGTGATTCAAGAATGGTAAAACGGTCAATGTGGCTGGACATGTTTTCTAAACACGGGTATTCTGATTCGTGTATTGGGTACAATACCCAACTACAAAAGAATCAACCCGACTAACCTATGGCTCTGATACCATAAAACCATGTCACGCCCTGCTTCCCAGAGTACGCAAGATTTGGGCACGTGACATAGCCAACCATGCTACCTGTGGGTAGGAAGTATCCATCCACAGTCACATTACGGTTGTAAGGATATCAAGAACAAGATAATAAACTAAACTAATACATGTCCAAATCCATAATAACAAGAATCAATAAACAATAAGTGCGGAAGCTAATGATCCAATACAATGAATAAACAGCACGTCCCATAATGCGGGCTCACATCTGGAAATGAAAAGCAATAAATAAACTAAATCCTAAGGACTCACTGTTCAGCCTGCTGGCTGAAGTACTCCTGCTCGGTCGACGACAAGGGTCCGGAATCTGGGCCATGCAAAACCCAGACGTCAGCGCGTCATGATATCAAGTATACAGTAAAACATGGTAATAAACAATGCAAACATGAACATGAATAAAGCAGTAATAAGAAGTAACAAGCAAGGTAATGTGCAATGGTGACTAAACTGTCCTATCAGGTTTTCTACTCTATAGTCTTTGAAACCAATTGATGAATCGTCGATGTAACTCAATAGTATCCCGTGCATGCCCGGGACCACGGTCATGATCCTCGGGGCTGAATCCGAGACGTGCCGCTAAGCAGTAAAAGGTAGTAGGATAGATGAGTGATGTCAGCATCAACACTCCGGAGCTGGCCAAGCCCGTAAGACTGATCAGAACAAGTATCGAACTGTTGAGTTACAAGTCGGTTTCACCTTTGATTTCCCCATACCCCCAAGCTATGTATGTCAGGTCAGGTATTCAGTAGTCAAGGACTAATGCCAACAGAACATCAGGTAAAAGTAGATCTGTCTGGATAGACAGCAGGGATGGTCAGGTTTGTCGGCATTAGGCATGAAATCAGGTAACAGGTCAGGTCACGTTTTTAACAGGTTGAGTCGATATGTATAGGGTGTCATGTCATGTCAAGAGTGTACGGTACCATGTCATGTCAAGTAGGAAGTGTAACAGGTCATGTCAGGAAGCACAAGATGTCATGTGGGTGCTCATAATCAAACTAACATAAGCATATGTATAAATAAACAAGCATGAGTACTATCAGAACAATAAACTGGAACATGTAATATGATATGTAAATAAACATAATTTCAAGGATATGGATGCACAGTTATCGACTAGGGTTACATTTATAGTTCCAATATTAATTAGGATGCAATTTATTAAACATGGAGTGTTAATATCACATTATTATGTAATAGTGTGATCTATGCTTGCAATTATATGTATCTTAAATGCGATAGATGCAAACGGGTATCCGAAAAGTTATAAAAATGTAAAATGGTAATGTGGGATGTACAACTAAACAATATGTGATATAAATATTGATATAATAATATTAATATGGATAGCATATTCAAAGCGATTAGTAACTATAAAAGATGTATTGATTAACCATGCACAAGAAGGTTCCGTTCAGAAATTCAGCGTCACCCTAATTTGTAAAATAGCTTAAAAATAACAAATGTTCTCCAAAAGAGACGTATCTTATACCAAAATAAAGATAATTCAATAAGGTTTTCAGTTTTATAAGTATAAGCATCTCAGGTTATCCCTACAAAAAGTTATGAATATTCGAAGTTGAAAGTTTGCTGCTGGAATTTCCCTGGACAGCAGTTTAAAGGCATTTTCATTTGCATTTTACGTTATTTAAACAATTTATTTTGCCAGTAAATACTTCATAAAGTTATAGTATTCTGAATTAGCTTCGTAACGAACTAAAGAACGTATACTAATGATTTTTCTATAATTTATAATGAATTTTATAAGATAAGGTGTACAGTAAATTTCAGATTTGTCATATCCGATTTTTCAACGACATTTCATATGTAAACTATAAGATTTTCAAATGTATAACATTATAAAATGAAGATTATAAAAGTATATAGCATGTAGCAAGATTAACTTGCCTCGATGGGTCGCGAATCGGGAAAACGGAACGTTAACCGTCGGCGGGGAAAACTCGCGACGGCGCACGGTTCATGGAATGAACCCAAACGACGAACAAAGGAACCACACGGGTCGGGGTATCTCGCTGGAACGTCGAGAAACGTCACCGGCACGACGGAATTCCGGCAACAAAAGAACAGTTAAAAGAAATGAGAAACGAGACATGAAGCAAGAAGAGAAAAATGATAAAGAGAAGTACGAGAGAATATATAAGGGAGAGGGAGAGAGAGGAAAAAGTGGAGAGAGAGAGAGAGAAAGTGGGGCCCACGGGGTTAAAGGGGAGGTTGCGATTGGCAGAGAGAATAAATTAAGAAGGATATAAAAGATTGTAAAATTATTACATGGTTAACTTAAAGATTTAAAAGATAGGTAATGAACAGTAAGATATCAGATTAGTTAGAAAAATATATGCGAAGGTTTTAATAATATTAAAATTTAGGATTTTGGCGCCAAATGAAACATTTCCAAATTGCGCCCGGGTTGGGTCCAAAAATTCGAAATTCAAATAATAGGATTTTAGGCGGGTTCCAAATTTTAAAATGAAATGTTTTATGATTAAAAAGCATACTCCTAAAACGGACACACGCACGTGCACGTAGCCATCCAAACTCGCCCGTTTCACTGAACGGGACGAGAACACAATGCACGGACGCTACCACGAGGCTAAGGGTGTCAAGTAGGCCAAGATGAATATTTTATTTTAGATGCTAAAATTTGTTATATGCAGAATGACTTAGCCAGATAAAATTTTACAGTAAGACCCAAATAAGCAAGATAAATGAAATGAGTAATATCTAATGCTCAACCAATAACAGAAAAATAGCAGCATTGGGCTCGGGTGTTACAGTGAGGGCTTGCGGTGTTGCTGCAGGGAAGCGATGATGAGGATGATGGAGATCCGCGTGATTGTGTCGTCGAGAGAGGGAGATTTCCAGCGAGGGAGAAGGGGGCGATGGGTTCGACGGCGAAGATTGCCGCTCGGGGTTGTGGTGGTGATGGGGATCGTGATGCGAAGAAGACGAGGGTGAAGGGGAAGGAGAAGGAGGCGACGACGAGGAGGCTCGGGGAAGGCGTGGGTTAGGGTTTCGCGAGGGCGAAGGCGGCTGTGAGATGAGAGCGAAGGTAAGGGAACATGATGGAACAACGGGGAGAGAGAGATGTGAGTATGAAAGAGAGATATTTTTTTGTATATATAAAGAAATTTTATAAATATATGTATATAGATGCATATCTTCAATTGATCGTATTTAGAGATTCGGTACAGATTTTCTTGTTCTCATATTAACAATAAACAGATACGCAAAATGTTATTTTGCTGCCACTAAGAAAATATTATTTATATAATATAAAACTGAATATTTTTCCATATCAAAATTGGTTATAGTAAAAATTCAAAGTAAAATATATTAGCAGCCAATTAAAGGTTCTAAAATTATGGAAAAAGAATCTTGATAAAAATCTTGAACTACTGCATTCAAATAGGGCTGTTACAATGAACGAGCAACATATATGCTATTTTCAGCTTAAAACCTATATGAAGCTCCTTTCTTTATCCGGGAAAGAGAATCGCGAACCGCGGAAAGTACTGAAGGAGATTACATATGAGGTAGTGCTTTTTTTCTAACTGAGCATCCAAGGAAGAGACTCCGACATACTAAAAGAGTTCGCAAGCAAGTCCATAACCAGCAACTATATTTTCTAAAAATCAGACTGCTTTGTTGTCTGTGTCAAATCAAGATTGGGTGCATTATTTACAACTAGTCATGTGAGTCGATCAATCTCATTTTGCTTTTGTTTTGCGGGTTCCGCCAAAACACCCTCATCGAATTCAGTCCACCCAGAGCATCCGCTCTGCCTGGAACCCTCTCAAAGTAGCAGTCGTGGTAAAAAACTCATCAAAACAACCCCGAGCTTGTTAAAATCAAATAAAGGAATGTGAGGAGAAAACTAGGAATGGGTTCAAAAAAATGGAAGTGAGCGAAACCGATTTCTCCGAAAGAGGAGAGAAAAGAGTTTTTTCCTAAGAAGTCGACGGTCTTACACCATTGGGAGACTTCAAATAAACTAAATTGCATATAACAAGCAAAATATTTAAAAACGAGGATAACTGAAATTATTAAGATTTTTGAAAATTTCTTGATTTTTGTCATTTTGTGTGCTATAGCATGCAAAATATTGATAAATTGGAAAAAAGGAAAATTTTATGATTTCTAATAATTCTGCTATTTTCGTGAGCTATACAAAGTAAAATAGTGACAAACCAAAGAAAACGTAAAAATTTACGATTTGTGAATATTATGCTGGGTTTAGACGTGCCGTCGCAAACAAAATATAAAAAAACCAAAGAAACCTTAAATTTTAGGATTTCTTAAAATTAAGTTATGTACGTGTTGTATGGCAAGAAAAATATTGATAAATCGAAAAAAATGAAATTTTAGAATTTTTGAAAATTTTGATATATTCGTATATTATAGCTAGAAAAATATTGATATACCAAAGAGTTCTGAAATTTTTAGGATTTTTGAAAATTTCACGTTTTTCGTGTGCTAGTGAAAGCAAAATATTGAATACTCGAAAAAATCATACAACTTTAGGTTTTCTGAAAATTTTACGATATTTTTATGATATAGAAAGCAAAATTTGAAAAACCCAAGAAAAAGGAAATTATTGGAATTTATGAAATTTTTCGTGTGTTTTAACAAACAAAATATTATTAAGCGGAGCAAAATAGAAATTTTCGGAAGTTAAAATTTTGTGATTTTCGTGTGCAACAAACAAAATATTGAAAATAGAAGAAAGTTTTGGGGTTTCAGAAAATTTCATGTTATTTGTGTGTATAACATGCAAAATATTGAGAAAACGAAGAAAACTGAAAATTTCATGATTTTTGTATGCTTAACAAAATATTGAAAAACAAAAAAAATTGGAACTTTTAAGATTTCTAACATTTTTGGAAGATTCATGTCATAACAAGCAAATATTGATAAAACCGAAGAAATTAAAATTTCGCGATATTAATGCTTTATGCAGTAAGCAAAAATATTAATAAGCTATAGAACACTGAAATGATTAGGTGGTTTGTAAATTTCGTGTTTTTTATGTGGCAAGCAAAATATTAAAAAAGGGAAATTTTTGGATTAATGAAAATTTGACGATTGTGTGCTATAACAAGCAAATTGTTAAACCGAAAAAACTTGAAAATTGTAGAATTTCGGAAAATTCTGCTACTTTCGTAATCTATAGCAAAAAAATAACTATGAACTTTAGAATACTGAAATAATTAGGATTTTTGTAAATTTCACGTTTTCCGTGTGCTATAACAAGCAAACTATTAAATAAAACAAAGAAAACAATACATTTTAGGATTTTTGAAAATTTTGCGATTTTCATGTGCTATAACATGCAAAATATTGATAAATTGATTAAACCGCAAATTTTAGAATTTCTGAAAACTCTGCAATTTTCGTGAGCTATAGCATGCAAAATAGTGAAAATCAAAGAAAATAGAAAAATACTATTTGTGAAAATTTCATGGTTTACATGTGCTACAACAAGCAAATTATTGAAAAAATTTATGGATTTCTAGAAATTTCACGATTTTCATGTTTTTATAGCGAACAGAACGTTGATAAGCTGAGGAAAATAGGAATTTTTTGAATTTTTGAAAAATGTCATGATTTTCGTGTGTTATATATGTAAGCAAAATCTTGAATGAACGAAAAAGCAAAAAATGTTATGATTTTTTTATGTTATAGCAATCAAAATATTAAAAAAACCAAAGTAATTGAAACTTTTAGGATTTCTGACAATTTCGCAATATTTGTGTGCCATATATGAAGAAAAAATACACCGAAAAAACTAAATTTTTTAGGGTTTAAAAAAATTTCATGATTTTTATGTGATATGCAAGCGATATATTGAAAAACCGAAGAAAACTGAAAATTTTGCGATATTCTTGTGCTATAAGCAAAAATATTGATAAGCCAGAGAAAACTAAAATAATTTGGATTTTTGAAAATTTTGCCTTTTTTTGTGTTATAGCAAGCAAACTATTAAAAAACGAAGAAAACAGAAACTACTAAGAATTCTTAAAATTCTGCAATTTCCGTGAGCTATAAGAAGTGAAACAGTGACCAAAGAAAACGATTTTTTTTGTGATTTTTGTGTATTGCAGGGTTTTCGTGTGCTAGAAAGTTTTCTTCCCCCTTTTTAATTCACAATTGGAGCTATTACTGTTGTTATTCTTTCCAAAAAAAGAAGAAAAAATTAGATGTTAAATCGGTCATGCTATGGTTGATATGGTAACATGATGCACAAGTAAGAATCCAACTTACATTCATGAAAATTGACATGCCTCTTGCCCGGAGTCCTGGTCTGAAATTTTAACTCTGCAGATGATGGTCCTTTTCTCATCGTCATAGTTTGTGTAGATAATCTACCTTGATAACTTGCAGAGATTGCAATAGTCTCATGTTAAAAAATGCATGTTATGTCATTGTAACTCGAAAGAGGGAGGCGTAGTCACCAAATTGGTCTACACTCTTATATAATTCGCAATGGATCAGTTTTATTTGCATGATGATTTTATTACTTTGGATCATAGCAAATAAGGTCTAAATTTACTATTCTTGGGTAGTTAGATTTGTGATTCAATGAGAAACAAACAATTCTATCATTTAGCCAGGGATAATATTTTGGGGGCTGTAGTGGTAAAAGGCTCCTGTGTCCTTTAGAAAAGTAACAATAATAATACTAGAAAGCAACAAAAATTAAATAAATGAAGTTAATAGATCACATAACTTATCATCTAATCAAGAAATGAACTCAAGAATCTTCATAACAATAATAAACTGTACTGTAAGAGAAATCGATAAAATGTGAAAATTTTCCTTTTTCAAGCAGGGGCTAAAATGACTCAAAACAGATAGAGTGCAACCAGAGGCATAAACGTGGCTTTAGCAGGGTTCTTACAACAATGGTTCTGTGTTTTGTTCTCCTAGTTCTATTTGTCATCTAATTTTGTTGCTTTTTGCAGATATCTTCTCTGCACAGTAGGATCAGTATATATAAAATCAAAGGAGGCTCCTGCTAAGGATGTCCTTAAGGACCTTGTAGAAATGTGCCGTGGCATACAACATCCTGTTCATGGGCTTTTCTTGAGAAGCTACCTCTGTCAAATAAGCAGGGACAAGTTACCTGATATTGGATCAGAGTATGAAGGGTAATAATATCTCATGATTATCATTTGATTGTGTCTAATCGATATCCAATTGACAGTGAAACTTTTTTCATTTGAAAAAATATCTAATAAGAACCTTCGATGTGATTTGCATTTTGCATGTTATTCGTTGTTTCTTTCCTTAAGTTATTTGGTATCTTCTATAGTACAATACGGATGATTAGACTGGAAAAAATAAGAACTTCTTTTTCATCTAAGTGTCCATTTGCCTTGTCATCCTTTCAATCCAATTCATCAATTTTTATTTCCATAAACCTATGAAATTCCTTTTGTGAGTTTTTCTGCCTTGATTCGGGAGGTTGCATGGTTGAGTATGCGTACAATAATTTCAAATGAGTTGATACATAACAATGCTTTTGTTCAGTGCCATTTTGCAGCATCCTTTACCTCAATTTTCTTTTCTATATGATTCTATTTCTCTATATTATTTCTCTGGTGTTCTTGTACAGATGTACTGCTTGTTTGTTATCAATGAGGCACTGGCCTAGTTAAATTAGCAGTGTAAGCTTCGTATCTGGCTTTTTAGAAGGGCCATTGATATCTGTGCGGTTTGGTTTTAGTACCTTGTTCTTCTACAAGTGCAATGCACTTTTCCAAGAGTCCATGTACATTGACTGAAGCATCAGGCTTGTACTAGGACAAAACTCACATGCATCCATTTTAGCACAAACCAGTCATTTCTTACTTTGGAGCAGAATTCTTTCGAAGCATTGATGGAAACTGGAGAGTGACAACTCAGTCTTGATGCTTGATCATCATATGCCAACTTAAATTCATTCACACTGCATGCGTTTGTTTTGAGTTATATCCTACCCGGTGCATCTAGTGAGTAGTGATAGTCATCAATTGCTGATATCTTCGTAAATAATTCTAATCACTCGTTTTGTGGGTCTAATTTCACTTCCATCTTTTAGGGATGCTGACACTGTTACAGAAGCTGTGGAGTTTGTTCTTCAGAACTTCATAGAGATGAATAAACTCTGGGTCCGAATGCAACATCAGGTTATCATTGATTAATGTTTCATGTTGTCTTGTTAATGCATGAATATCATTCTGGTAGATAGACATGGTATGAGGGGCATGGTCTAGCTTTGCCAGCAGTCATGATCATGCATGCATTTTAGTGATTTCGAATTATTGATACTGTTAGGTATGAATTGAGACTCAGAATCGGGCTTTCTGGTCTGCAGGGACCTGCAAGGGAAAAGGAGAACCGGGAAAAAGAGAGGAATGAGCTTCGTGATCTCGTAATTTTAGCACCTTGAACTGGCAATCATCATTCGCGCAAAGATGATACAAAATTGCTTCATTTGTTTTATATATGAATCATTTTGATCTATTCTGATATTTTTGTGTAGGTTGGGAAAAACTTGCATGTACTTAGTCAGATAGAGGGTATTGACCTTGATATGTACAAAGAAACTGTCCTCCCCAGGGTATTGGAGCAGGTTAATATTCGCCAACATGTATATACATCTTAACATTGTTTTATGTTTACTTGAAAGTGTTTTAATAGGTTGTTAATTGTAAAGATGAGCTAGCCCAGTATTACTTGATGGACTGTATAATCCAAGTGTTTCCTGATGAATACCATTTGCAGACTCTTGAAACATTGTTAGGTGCATGCCCGCAGCTTCAGGTTGGTAAAAAAACACTCATTTCTGACGGTCTACAAATCATGTCTTTGAAGTATAAATGTTCTCAGTATTTGACAACATATACGCAAGACTCAGAATCCTGATTCCTGACAGTTTCTGGCTATGTAGCCTAATGTTTCACAGATCTGTTGTCGAGGAGACGTATCTGTATTGGATTCATATTCATATCGGATTTTTTTGATGAGGATAATTGTGGAACTATTTTCGGCACATTTAAAAATTTATATTATTTTCTAGATGTGTTGAACTTGTATGAATGATTAAAACTTCATCTATCTATGCATCAACACCGACAAGTACTTTCAATTTTTAGTCTCAATTTGCTAATATGATAATTTTTAGTTATTTTGTGCGTATGTGTACAACAAAACTCAGCATATCGCAACAAAGCATATCCTTAGCTATCGTGTAATTGCAAATCCGTGAATTTGACTCATTTCATGTCCCCGGTTGGCATGTTCGTATCTGAATCCGTGCTACTTTGGTTCCTGTTTCGAACGAACTTGGTTCATTGAAATGTTACATCCCTAATTTGTGGATTGTGGCATGCTAGTTTCCCTATCTGTTTCCAAGCATAACTGTCAACTAATATTTTTTGCATTGGAGTTTACGTTAGGATCCGATTCTTTATTTATTATGCTATAATTCCTGTACGGTTTGTTTGGAAAAATTGTCAGATTTGCACTGAACTTCTTCCTGCTTTCATGTCAGGTGTTTTAGCATCATTCTAAGCCTTTAATGTATGTTTTACTGCAGCCAACTGTTGACATCAAGACAGTGCTTTCTCGACTTATGGATAGATTATCAATTTATGCTGCCTCAAGTATAGAAGTAAGTATTTAATATGCAATCTAGATGGTTGCTATTAGAAATTTACTTGCTTATGTATGGGTGCTGCAGGTGTTGCCAGAATTTTTGCAAGTAGAAGCTTTTGCAAAATTGAGCAGTGCTATTGGACAGGTAGACCGCTTGTGTGTACCGTTGTTGCGGAAGCGAACTGCATTTTTTATATTTAGCATATACAAGTTTAGTGAGCTGTGAAGGTGCATTTTTCCATTCTACTTTGTTAGAATTTCGGCATCTTATGTCTATAGAAGGATGATATCATTATTTAATCAATTTTGAAAAACTTGGTCAAGTCTTTTGTGGAGCTTTCTTGTGTTTCAAGTCATCTTTAACAGTTGACAACACATCCCTACTTACATGAGAAATGACATAGACAATGATGATGAGAATTTTTTTAAACATTACATATATATGTATTCTTGCATGCATACAAAATAGGTAGGTAGGGATGGAGGGTGAAAGTCTAATGTGCCTGCTTTAAATAACATTCTATTAATGGATATCATTCATGTTTTACATCCCTTGCTTTTGCTGTTTGGCCTATAAGCCTTACTCATTCTCATAACATTATATCGAAACATTATTATGTACTATTACTATTATTTTTCACAAAATCCATATGCAACCCAGCATAACTCTTGGAGCACAGTTCTCTTTTTTTTTTTGGAGGATAACGGTGTTTCCACCTATTGGAGCACAGTTCTTGCTTATGCCCTTTTACATTTTATGTTTTGCAGGTTAACATGTATGTTCTTTTTTAAATTGAACATTCTACTTATGTATATGTTATATATATTCATAATAAAAGCACTCAAGCATGAAATACACATGCACAGACTTCCTTTATTTATGACCTATACTATTCATTATGCTATATCATTGAAAAAAATACACTTTGGCACACATGCATGCGCAGACACAAATTGATTTTGCGATTTTTTTTCTGCTGCATAATTATCTAACTGGTTGTTTTCTTCGTGCATACTCATATATAGTAATGCCAGGTCATGCCTCCAGAAATATCGTTTATTAATATTTTCTTGCTAAAAATTTAATAGCCGTTAAAGCTTGTTCTTGTTTCTGCTGACGTTGTTGAAGTGTATGTATCAGTTGTCTCTATTTTATTAACAAGGTCTTATTCAAAAGAGTGCATGCGATGATTACATTGCATTGCACATGCATACTTCCTGCACCAAATTTACTACTTTCAACTACTGGATGTTAAATTCCCATCAAAAGACAATTTTTGCTTGTTCTAAATAAAGGCAATAGTTGGAAATTGTTTTTTCATACAGTTTACTTTGTTTCGTTCAATTTTTTGGTAGGTCATTGAAGCACAGGTTGACATGCCTGATGTTGGGGCAATAACTTTATATGTGTCTCTTGTTACATTTACTCTTCAGGTTCATCCTGATCGTCTCGATTATGTCGATCAAGTACTGGTATGTACTCCTTATGCTAATTTTTTTAACAATATGCATGCTTCTTCATGTGTTCGGTTTCAGTCTAGGCTTTGCTGTAGAAATATATATCATCTTTTACCCTTCTTCTATATTTTTTAAAGTTTAGGAGATCACGCCATCAGGTCATGTGCCTTAAATTCAACTTAATTCTCTTTAGAAAATCTCTCTCTACTAATATAATGCAAACTCCAAGAGTGTAGCTCTGTCATCTATTGATGGCCTAACTTTTTTGTAGAGTGTTTTTCGTCACCCCATTGAGGTAGAAGGATGCACACGTGTTTCAGGCGTATACAGATCTCCTGCTCAATGGTGGGCAGGGATTTATTGATCGTGGGGATTCTAATCTCCGGCAGCCGCAGACAAAACTGCCGTTAATTATCCCTTACTTTTAGACGATGGAACCTCCGATTAACGGGTTATGCGGATTATTCGAACTCAATATGAAATATGCGTTGTGTGTGTGGAGTCAGATTTGAAAATGATTTTTGAGGGTGCTTGAACATATCGGGAGCCATCACACGGGGTTCCGCTGTTCGGTCAGTATGCTGAGAGTCAAGAGGGCTAGTAGCCCCTTTATAGGGTGCGAAGTAGCGCCCTATGGAAATTTTTTGAAGGGGAAGCATTTTGAGCGTATCGAACAGCTCCCGAAGTGGGAAAGAGGGAGAGAGGATTTTAGTGGCCTCCCGAGTTCGGGAGGTCACCTGAGGCGGTGGGACTCCCTTTGGGGGGTCCCGGGCCGAAGACCCTCTAAGGGGGCGGGGTCCCGACAGCGGGACCCTTTTAGTTCGGGAC
This sequence comes from Agapanthus africanus, assembly GCA_030015575.1. Classification (NCBI taxonomy): domain Eukaryota; kingdom Viridiplantae; phylum Streptophyta; class Magnoliopsida; order Asparagales; family Amaryllidaceae; genus Agapanthus; species Agapanthus africanus. The sequence continues at coordinate 978,071,201 of CM057338.1, read as the reverse complement.
CCCTCAAAAGGGGGTCCCGAGAGGGGAACCCCATCAAAAGGGCGGTTCCGAAAGCGTGACCCTCTTTTAAGGGGGTCCCGAAAAGGAAACCCCTCTTTGGGGGTTTCTAAAGGAGGCCCCCGTAAGGAGGTCTCGAAAGTGGTCCAAAAGTGGGAACCCTTTTTAGGGGGTGTTCCAAGAGCAGGAACTCCTTTTATGAGTGAGTTCCGACGAGGAATATGGGTTGTGACCGATATTTCTATGGATCTCATGGGAGATCTAGTGTCGAAGGGGGTTCGTGGGGGCGAAAGCTATTGAGCTTTCATCCCAAAGACATCGATTTTATGTATTCTGATGGGTTTCACCAAGGTTCTTCGCCATGGTGCTTGCTTGGCACCTTAAGGGATCTCCGCTTTTTCTTAGTTCCGTTGAAGAAAGGCAATGCATTTTCTATTGTTTTGGGGCTTGGATTAGTTTTATTTTGGATTTTAAGAGAAAGAAACTCTGTAGCATTTTGAAAATTTAGAAATAAATAAAATTAATTAATTAAATAATAAAATGTTAAATTAAAAAGTTATTAAAACCAAATATGACATTTTCATAAATAGTATGTAAAACAAATTAAATTAAAATTTTAATAGGTAACATAAATAAATTATAAGGGTTTTAATGAGAAATTTAGCTTCATTTTTAATTAAAATAGTGTTATATAATAACATAGTTAGTGAGGGGTCTTTGTGTAAAGTTTAGAGAATTGTGCAAATGGGAATTCATAAGGGTGTAAGTAGAAAAGAGGTTAAATGAGGCTTTAGTTCAGAATTTTATCACAAGATAAATCAATTTGGAAAGATAATATCTTGACACATCCTTCTTGCATGCACAACACACACAACACCTCCTCCTTGCATGAGGATGGCACACCTTGATCATTGACACCTCCTCCTACACATCACTCTTACCTTTGTCATATATATCATTTGTTCAGATCACTTGGCTAATTTAAAATCTGAAAATTCAAAAGAATGAAAAAGAAAACTAGAACAAACAAAGAAGAACAAGAGAAAGGAGAAGAGAAGAGCCAAGTTCTATGATTTCCACCATCAAGCTAGGAATTAGGAACTTGTACATCTTGGAGGGAGTTCTTCCAGCAATCCTTTGTAGGTAAAGTCTTTAATCACTGTAGGATTTAGTTCTGTAATTGGTTTAATTTAGAAATCTTATATCTATAATATTGTATTTTAGGCAAAACCGAGCTCTGTAGTAATCTGCTATAGTTTAGATAAAAATAAACTTAACCAAACAGTGCCTTAATGTTGTATGTTGGACCTAGAACAAAGCATAGGAGCACGAACCTAGGGGCTCGGATTTTGGCCGGCGAGATTAACGCCAGATCCAGCGTCGCCGGATTTTTGGTGGACTATGGTGATTTGGGTTTTAGGGTAGGTCTTTGTATAGATGTTGGGATATTTTGGTATTATTTAATTAAGTTAGTTTAACTGTATATAAAATCTGGAAACTAATATCAGGAAAAGGTATCTAAAATCTAAAATACGACACGGTTAAAACGTAACGCGTTCTGTTTTCTGTTGTGAAACAGCGTTTGGGTAAATTCCAGTTAAGATAAGTGTTAGATAGTTTGCTATAATCGTACGTAGTGTAATTAGTACGTACAGTTTCACATTTTCACCGTATCGGAATGTAGCAGTTTCTTATGTAAGTTAAATTCAATGTTAGATTTGAGTACGGGAACTTCGGAGGCCGCAAGGAAAGGAAAGGGATTGGCAATTTCTGAGTAGTTACGACATATTCCGGTGAGTAGACTAAACATCTACCGGGGGATTGTGTAAAGATGGCGTGATATGCCCGTAGTTTTACTTAAATAAAAAGATTTGACTTTTGTATGCTAAATTGATAATATGCACTCATATCTGCATATACCTCGCTATAGTTGTTAGAACACTGCACAATTATCGAACGAGTTATGCCGCACATGCACACATCTACATGTTACATTATACATCGTCGATATTACTATGTCACTTTTACACTTAGCATTTTTCTTGTTAAAAATGATTCATATCATACCTTAAACACCAATAACAGTAGTAAATTGCATCAATGACATCATGTTTAGTATTCGAGTATTCTAAGTTGATATAAGAGGTACTTGTATTATTGAGGATTTATGGTTTTGAGTTTTTCTATACTATTGCATAAATTCAGTGAATTTTTATGATTGATGTAACATGTCCACCATGAGATATTTTTATGATTTGGTTTTATTCCGGACCGAGTGGGGAAGCTATACGGTCGCGGATTTTTACGTTATCCAGACTGAGTGGGGGAGCTATACAGTTGGATATATGGTGGACCTGGTCGAGACCGAGGGGCAGGAAAGCCGCATTTGAGGCGGGGAGCCTAGCGAGGATACTCGATACCGGAGATAGTAGTGAAACACGGCGGATATCTAGATGGTAGCGATCGGTGTTATTGATTTCAGAATCGTTCGAGGAACGATGCCTGAGGGAAACAGAAGATTTGTGTCGATGTTGGACACGGAAAGATGAACTTGATTTGGAAATAAGTGATGAGATTTCATTTTTGATTTATAATTATTAGTATAACTTCATGCTTTTACATGCTATCATGCATCATACTTATCCTTATCGCAATTAGTTATAGTTGTCATATTTACATTATCAGCCGTTATATGTTAGTCTTATTCACTGAGTTGGCAACTCACCCCCGTTGTGCCACAGTTCCTTGCAAGGGTAGAGTGGACGGTTAGCAGCAGTGCAGATCCATTTATCAGCTTTTATCGCATCTTTTGCTAGGTGGGTTATCTATGTAGTTACCTCATCTTTTGGTATTGTATATTGAATCTAGAATATCTGCATCAGACCCTGTATTATGACATAGAACGAGAAGTGGTTGTATGTATATTATTTGACAGATGATATCGTTTAGTTATATGAAATGATATTTCTTTTACTTATGTCTGAGATTCTTATTGATGTCGTAAAAAGTTATATAATTATTTCCGTTGTTGGCATTGTTGATCCCAACTAGGGATGCAACTAAATTAAACACTTTCTAACTGTTTTCGTTATGAATTCAATAGGGAGTTGCTGTTAAGATCTTAATTACTTAAAACTGTGATTTTTACTTAAAAACTACATTTTTCTAAATTTCCGGAAAAAGGGATTTTGATCTTGGTTTTTGGCTTACTCGAGTTGTGTAGATATCTTTAGATATTATACAATCTAAAGTGCTGGTCACATCCAAATTTTGGCTTGTGACAAACTCTCTTTTGTGAGTTGAGTAAGAAGTGAGGTATGAGCGAGGGGCTCAAAACCCTAGAAAGAATAGAATGAGAAGTTCATTTCTATTTTGGGTGAGGTTTAAACACCCCTTACATTTTGCACTCGAGCCCTTGGGCTTTACAAATTGGCTTTTGCCTATTTTCCTAATATATGCGCACACTTTTGCACTTTAGCCCTTGGGTTTTACAAAATTGGATTTTGCTCATTTCTCTTACATTTATTTTTATCAAATTACATAATAAACCTATTTATTACATTTCTTCTTTTTTTTTTCTTCCTTGGAGTAGGGCCGGTTCCCTTACTTGAGCTTGGACCTGGCTTAGGCTCACTTGACTTGAATTTGGGCTTGAGCCCGGGTTTGGGCTTGGAACCACTTGTTTGGGGTTTGACTTTGACTATGACCTTGTGACTTTTGGTCAATGTGGTATAATTTTTGGCCCCAACAAAGTGCCTCACATAAATAAATGCATACTACTCGTATGCGTGGTGTGCATGAAATTGATGGATCTTCATTTTGTGGAGAGTTTGGATTGGTTCTCTTTTAGTGACGTGGAGGTCGATGCTGCCCTTTTGCGACATGGATGGTCGATGCTGCTATGTTTGCGACGTGGACGATCGATGCTTTGATTTGGTTTCTTTTTGGCGACGTGGAGGTCGACGCTGCTCTTTTTGCGACGTGGACGGTCAATGTTGTTACGACGTGGACAGTCGATACTTTGATTTGGTTCCCTTTTTTACGGCGTGGGGGTCGATATTGCCCTTTTTGCAATGTTGATTTGGTTCTCTTTTGACGGTGTGGGGTTCGATGCTACCCTTTTTGTGACGTGGACGGTTGATACTGCCATTTTTGCGACTTGAACGGTCGATACTTTGATTTAGTTCCTTTTTGACGGCGTGGGGGTTGATACTGCCCTTTTTCGATACGGACGGTTAGTACTGCCCTTTTTGCGACGTGGACGGTCGATCTGTCATTTTTACGACTTGAACGGTCGATATTTTGATTTGATTGGTTGATTTGATTTGATTTGCTTTTAGCCTTGTCCGGTAGGGCTTTTAAGCTCAGAATCATTGTCAGGTAGGACTTGGAATTTGAGGGTTTGGAGTTTAGGTTCTTCGTCAACTTATCGAACATTTTCGAAAAAGAAGGGATTTACATATGTTTTTTATTGACTTAAAGAAACCTTACAACAAGATACCTAGAGAGGTATTATGGAGGACAATTGTTCCCCTCCGAAGGACGGCGCGATATAACGTCTTGCCTGAAATTCGGGGCAGATGCTAATTGGTGCTATCCGTCCACCTCTCCGAAGATGCCAAGTTGATTTATGGCACCATGTATCGAAGATTTAAACGGATGCGGCCGATGTAGCAGACTTCGTCAGATTTCCTCTCGTTTGAGGGGTTTTTGATTGTGGAGACGCTCTTCCCTGCAGGCGCAAGCCCCTGCAGTTAATTACACTACCGCATCGCGGTAACAACTTTCTCCTTCTCCAGATGGTCACTTCGTGTCGTGTGTGTTTATTTTATGTTTTGTTGCCCGTGGATTGTTTACGGAGACCGAGTTATGTCGTCGCCCGTAGGGCGTGGACTAGTCCAAATCCGTATTATCTTAGATTTGGGTTTGGGGGTTTGGTTTGAGGATACGTTAGCCATACTTGAGGCTAAGATCAACTCGAACGTTTGTTAAGGATACGTTAGTCCATCTCGAGACTAAGATCAGCTTAACAGGATCGTTTAGATCCGACAAAAGAGCATTTGGGCTCCATTGTTCCAGTTTAGGGACATAGTGGTCCATCGTATGTATGGCCGTCGGGACCCGTCACCTCTCTGACGACGTTGAAGGATTACAACGACAGATGTCAGAGGAGTTCAGAGATGTACCCTCGAACCAGAGTTAATTGGGGGAGATTCATAGTCCAGTCTGTTTGACGGTTTAAGGATACGTTAGCCATCTTTGAGGCTAAGATCAACTTAAACGGGATCGTTTAGATCCGGCAAAAGAGCATGCGTGGCTCTATTGTTCCAGTTTAGGGACATGGTGGTCCATTGCTAGTTTAAAGACATTGCGGTCCATGGGTAGTTTAAGGACATTGCGGGGGTGTCCATGGGTTTAAGGACCCCACAGTCCGTTGTTAGTTTTAAGACATCTCGGTCAAGGTTAAGGACGTCGTAGTCCATGGGTTTAAGGACCCTACAGTCTGTATCAATGCGTGGTCATCGGGACTCGTCACCTTTTTGAAGACGTTGAGGGATCACAACGCCGAGTATCAAAGGAGTGAAGAGATGTACCCTGGAACCGGAGTGGATTAAATAGTCTTTGGCCCAATTTGGGATCAAGACCAATTAATTATGTTATGAGCCCATTAGCCCAGTTAATTACGAATTGAGGACTTACGGCCATCTTGGGCTAAGTCCAATCAGGTCTGGAATATTGGCTTCCTGTTGGTCCCTTGAAGGAGAGGCTTTGCTTCTGACCATTTAGCCAATTGGACCAATGCCTAGTGTTAAACACTAGAGACCAATCAGTGTTGAACATTGGGAATGAGATTGATAAGTTAGTGTTTTAACACTAAAAGATAGTTGGTGTTAAATACCAGCAACAAGGCTTTCAGATTAGTGTTGAACACTAAAACAGACCAGTGTTAAGTACTGGCAACAGAAGTCCCAAACTAGTGTTGAATACTAAGGTAATCAGTGTTAAACACTGCAAATATAGTTTTTTGCTTAGTGTTGAACACTAAGGCCAAACAATGTTTTATCACTGAATTCAGGGGTTTCATTTTAGTGTTAAACACTAAGGCAAGAGGGGTCACGTGGCAACACGTGAGAGCGCCCTCCCTTCATTTGTTCTTCTGAGACTATTGCATCTTTTAGAGCATCACGTGTCATCACGTGACGGGTGTTCAAACGCTTGTGTGTTAAAGCTTCTGTCAAGGGTCACGTGGGTCACGTGAGGCACTGCCTCAAAGAGGCTTTCTGTAGATCTTTTGGGGGGGTCACGTGGTGACACGTGACCCTGCCTCTATGTATGTTGTTTAGAAGATATGTTAATCTTTCTCAGGAATTAAATTCCTCGTAGGGTTGAACCCTGACAATAATTTCAGAGGAATTAAATTCCTACTTCCTTTTGACGATTTATACTCTGAATTTTCTGTAGGAATTAAATTCCTCATATATGTGAAGAACTGAATAGGGTTAAACCCTAATAAAAGCTTTAAGGAATTAAACTCCCACTCTCTGTTAAAGAATTATGATTAAGGGAATTAAATTCCCGTTGTTTCAACAGAACTAAGTTCTTAATTAGGGTTAAACCCTGTTTTCTTTTTGTTTTGAAGGAATTAAATTCCCATAACATAGGGTCAAGCCCTAATTTTATTTTAAAGGAATTAAATTCCTATAGTTATGTGAGAATTAAATTCTCGTGCTTCCATTCCCTCTCTATGTTTTGGATCTGCATGGCAGGATCTCAACCCATTGAGAATTAAATTCTCAACTTCAAGGAGAGATGTGCACTTTACGGATCCTCTATCAAAGAGAGAAGAAATATGTCCTTCTGTTTTATATCAGAGTTAAACTCTGTTAAAAAAACCTTCCCTTTCTTACCTAGGTTTTTTTTTTGCAGAAGATCCAAATTCCTCTAACGTATCAAGCTTTCTCTCTTTTCTTCCCTCTGCGTATATCTCCTCTCTCTCTCTTCTTTTTTTGTGTCTCTTGGCTCCTATTTATAGGAGAAGCAGCCGAGTCAATTAGTTTTCTGATGAATCTTCCAGTGGGAGATTTGATTTGTATCCATCATTCGTTTTGGACCTTTGGATTATTAGGTGAATTTTATTCACCATTGGATTTTAAATCCAGAGATTCTCCTTTGTTATTTCGGTTAGATTTTAAGGGGAAATCTTTCCAAGTTCGAGATTTTTCCATAGATAGATGATATTTAATCACCTTTAAATCTTTAATTCAATCGGCTCTTTTGGAAAGATTTGAGAAGTCTTTTCTCAGAATTTAATTCTGTTAACAAATGGGCTTTGAAGTCGGTCACGTGTGGTCACGTGACCCTTGGTCACGTGTGGGCACGTGACCCCCTTGGAACGAGCCTTCCTCTTTCTTTTTGCGTTCTGTCTTCTGGTTGCTGCTTAACCGTCACGTGCCACCACGTGACCCCTGGTCACGTGTGAGCACGTGACCCTCGGCTGGACTCTTTTTCTTGATTTAACCGGAGAACAAGTCTGCTGCTTTTGAGTATCACGTGCCAACACGTGACCCTGGTCACGTGGGAGCACGCGACCTCTTCTAAAGCCTTCTCCTTGATTTGATCAGGGAACCGGTTTGCCTTTGAAGCCGCTTTTAATTGTCACGTGCCAATATGTGACCCAGGTCACGTGGGAACACGTGACCCTTTCTGAAGCTCTTTTCTTTGATGTAGTCGGAAAGCTGAATTTGCCTTGCTGATGCTTTTAGATGTCACCTGCCAACACGTGACTGCTGGTCACGTGTAAGCACGTGACTCTTTCTGAAGCCTTTTCCATAAGCTTTTCTGATTTTAAATCAGGAAACAAATGCCCCCACAGCGTTGTTCTCACGTGTCCGCACGTGAGTGCAACGCTGTCACCTTTTGTGACGATTGGATTTCTCTAGGGATTTGGGGAGATGAAACGTTTTTTCAGAAGCGCCTTCACTTTTTCATGTCCTTCCTTTCAAACCTTTCTTTTAAGAATTTGATTCTCGTTCTCAGAGCTTAGTTCTCTGTTGTGTCTGTGCAGCGCCGCTTCATTTTCCAATCAAAGGCTAGTGCTCACGTGTTGCGTATGGAAGGATCTGCTTGATGGGGACGTTTCATTTCCCTAACCTAATTCCAATGCGTCGTTGGATTTCATTTCCAACGCTCTCCCCTTCTTTCCGGGCTTTGAGAATAGACCCATCATGCATAATATTTTTCGTGCATAGCATTAAATGCTCCCTTTTATAACCTGAACCCTATGCCTTACTTCTTTTCTTCACAGAGAAACCCATTCATACCTTAAGGTGGTCATCTTTGAGAACCCGATCAATCCCCATGGCTTGCAATCGTCCCCATGCTCGTCGGCAACCATGGGAGGTGCCCCTTGAGGAGATAATTCCTCGCTTCGCTGCGCGGTGGCGGATCCCCTTCTCACCGACGCTCAATGTGACACGGTGATGTACGAGCTACTGACCCGTCGGGGCTCTCCTCTTCCCATGGGCTCCATTTGGCTCCGGATGATCCTCCTGTCTGTGCTTGCCGATATACCCCCTCATCCGGCGGAGATGACTCCGGCGATCCTTGACGCGGCGGAGGACAAGCTTGAGTGCTTTCACGAGGCTTGTCTAATCACTCAGGCTCTGAAGGATTACTCAGTTCATATACTGAGTCAGATAAGAGCCCGTCGGGCCGTCATGTCTGCTTTCGCTGATGAGCACGGCTCCAACCGATGGGAAGCGACTCCTCGTGAAAACCGTCGTTTTGACGTGCTGGAGAAAGCAGAGAGGGAGCTGGAGAATTTTGTGTTTTGCTTTGTTAACCCTTGCATTTCTGATCCCTTGTTTGGTGATCTTTTCCCGGCAGTGTAGTATGTTTGAATCAATGTACTCCTTTTATCATTGGCGGTTTGCATGCTTTCTGTTGAATTTCCATGTTTGTCAGATAGTCGTACGTATGTCTTGCTTGCGTAAACGAGCTGCATGTTTTTCTCATGGGAATTTTCTTTAATTGCGAGCACCATCGTTACGTTGCATGCGCGTCAGTGCCTCGGGTAACATTTCCTTTTAAACATTCGCACAGCTGCAAATGCGCGCTTGATGGGATACAGATCAGAAACTTTCCTTGTTATCTCCCGTATCGGGTGGCTTGCGCTGGCCTTAGATTGAGTATTGTTGTCGAAGGGAGGTTTATAAATGAAGACATATTTTTCTCTTCAATGGTGTGTCCCCTTTCTATTGAATGTGTTCTGCGGACAATTTATCTTGATCTCTTGGCAGGACAGTGATGGCTTAGGATTCAGGGTTAAGATCTGCTTCCTAAGACTTTTGCATTTTATCAGCCACGAGGGTCTCATAAAGAGTTTTTCTCCCTACAGGTCGAGAGGATCCCATAGGTGTAAGTTCTTCTTAAGAATCGTGAGGATTCTTAAGTGGGTTTTCCCTTGAGAGTCATAAGGATCTCACAAGAGAGTTTTTCTTCCTTACAGGTTGTGAGGACCTGCAACTGTTGGATGTGGTCATCCTTATCCGTGTCTCGCGGGGTCAGGGGCTGCTCTAGGTATCGTAGTTTAAAGACGTCGCGGTCAAGGTTAAGGACCTCATAGTCCGTGGATTTAAGGACTCCACAGTCTGATGTTAGTTTTAAGACATCACGGTCAAGGTTAAGGACCTCATAGTCCGTGGATTTAAGGACTCCACAGTCCGATGTTAGTTTTAAGACATCACGGTCAAGGTTAAGGACCTCATAGTCCGTGGATTTAGGGACTCCACAGTCCGATATTTGGTTGCAGGGACCCGTCACCTCTTTGAAGACGTTGAGGAATTACAACGCCAGGTATCAAAGGAGTGAAGAGATGTACCCTTAAACCAAGACAGAATCTGTAGGGAATCGGGATGGTTGATCGTTAGTTTTAAGACATCACGGTCGAGGTTAAGGACATCATAGTCCGTGGATTTTAAGGACTCCACAGTCCGATATTTGCTCTGGATGCTTCATACGGGTTCACTGCCGTGCTTGGCGAGGACCAGGCTCCGCTCTGGGCGTTTTCCGCGGGGTCAAAGAGTGACGTTATCCGCGTTCCACGTAATCAGGAATTTTGCACTAGATGCTTCACACGGGTTCACTGTCGTGCTCTGCGAGGACCAGGATCCGCTCTGGACGTTTTCCACGGGGTCAAAGAGTGACGTTATCCGCGTTCCACGTAACTAGGAATTTTGCTGCCGTGCTCGGCGAGGACTAGGCTCCGCTTTCCACGGGGTCAAAGAGTGACGTTATCCGCGTTCCACGTAACCAGGAATTTTGCACTAGATGCTTCACACGGGTTCACTGCCGTGCTCGGCGAGGACTAGGCTCCGCTTTGGATGCTTCACACGGGTTCACTGTCGTACTCTGCGAGGACCAGGATCCGCTCTGGACGTTTTCCACGGGGTCAAAGAGTGACGTTATCCGCGTTCCACGTAACCAGGAATTTTGCACTAGATGCTTCACATGGGTTCACTGCCGTGCTCGGCGAGGACTAAGCTCCGCTCTGTACGTTTTCCACGGGGTCAAAGAGTGACGTTATCCGCGTTCCACGTAACCAGGAATTTTGCTGATTGTATCCGCATTTCACGGGATGGAGGTTTGACTGTTGGCGATATGTATACCACCGAGCCATGGAACTGGGAGTTGTCGCTGTTCCGCTTAGCTTGAAGTTGTGTCCGTCGTTACGGGACGAATGTTGGGATGATCTCTAGGTCGCTTGTGGCCCGTCGAGACTTAGCTTCTTTCTTTGGTGAAACCTGGGGGGAAGTATGTTCCCTTTTTGTTTACGCCCTTGGATTATGTACAGGGTGTGATGGAACATCACCTGTAGGGCATAAATTTTATTTTTATTTTATTTCTTTTTCCACGATGCTCTATCGTTTTAGCTTTTATATCGCGAAGGTCGCGATTGCCCCATCATTTCGGCTATTTTTCGCGGTGCCCAATCATTTCGGCTATTTATTTATTCTCTACTCGCTGCTTTTTATTGCGAGTTGCCCCATCATTTCGGCTATTTTTCACGCCTTCATTTTTACTTGCCGCTTTTTATTGCAAGTTGCCCCATCATTTCGGTTATCTCGTAGGCATGTGTGGCTTGCTAGCCTTTTCGCCGCAAGCTTGGATTTTAGACACCGATTTCGGCATCAGCACCGCTACAACTGGGATGTTGCCAGGAGCGAATCATCATTTGCCTCTGTCGATGTTAAACAAAGGGGGCTTAGTAAACAGGGTTAAGGGTCCTGTCGACCAAGGCTTTTGACTCCATGAGCCGTAAGGGTCTCACAAAAGTATTTCTCCCCACAAGTCGTGGGGATCTTGTAGGTGTATTTTCTCCCTAGGGATCGTGAGGATTCCTAAGTGTATGTTCCTCTACAAGTCGTAAGGATCCTACAAGAGGGCTTTCTCCTGATGGGTCGAGAGGACCTACAAGGGTTGGACATATCCCTAGTCACGGGTGGGACTTTGCTGGGGAAATGTTTATTCATGCCCGTGGATTGTATACAAGGGTCAGTATTGAGCCCATTGTAGGGCAATATCGAAGGTTGTGGAGGATTTGCTTAAGAACAGGTTTAGGTTTCTGTAACTTAAGACTTTCAAATCTCATGAGCCGTGAGGGTCCCATAAGAGAATTCTCCTTACGAGTCATAAGGATCTCGTAAGTGCGTTTTCTCCTTAGGAATCGTGAGGATCCCTAAGTATGTTGCTCCTTTGTGAGTCGTAAGGATCTCACGCAGGTGGTTTCTTCTTACGAGGTCGAGAGGACCCTATAAGTGTCTTTTAACGAGGTTGCGCCCTTTCGGGTTTTCACAAACACTCGCCGGTAGTCCTGCTGTTTTTACTCACGGAGCCCTTTCGGGTTTTCATCCGTGCCCATTTTGCTTGTGGACATACCGTTTTTTTTTTTTTATATATTTTATATATATATATATATATATATTTATCTCGTCAGCCTAAAGATGCTGTGGTAGTAGTTTTAGGAACGTTTCGGTCCATCGTTCAGGGGAAGGACGGCTGCTGCTTGTAAGGTCTGAGCTTAGGAAGATAGCGAGCGACATAGTCGTCGTCATCTATCATTGACCCAGGCTGTGGCTCATTAAGCATAGTATTTCTTTAAGAAGCGGCCGTTTATTGGCCTGAAAGGCCTTTCACCGTGCATGTCCATGAGTAGATAGGCTCCACCCTGGTAGACCTTGTCTATGATGTACGGGCCTTCATAGTTTGGCTCAAATTTTCCCCGCTTGGCACGATTGGGGATCATAGGTCTTTTGACCACTAATACGAGTTCGCCTTGGCGGAATGTCCTCGGCCTGGTCAATCTTTCATACGAGCGCGTCATTTTTGCTTTGTAGGCCTCTAGATTTTGTTGCGCCATGAGCCGGGTTTCATCGAGGGCATCAAGCTCCTCAAGCCGGAGGTGAGCATTTTCTTCGTCCGTCAACTCGTAGTGGACTGCCACTTGTAGAGAGGGTAACTCTATCTCGAGGGGGAGCACTGCTTCCGTCCCAAATACCAACGCGTACGGCGTTGTGTTCGTGGCCGTTTTGAATGTAGTTCGATAGGCCCAAATGGCCTCTTGCAGCCTCTCGTGCCAGTCTCTCTTATTCCGGGAAACGGTCTTTTTTATGATCTTCGTCAAGATCTTATTGAAGGCCTCGGCCAGACCGTTAGCTCGTGGGTTATAAACTGAAGAATATCTCCAGTCTATATTGTGCTGCTGCACGAAGCGGCTAATCTTATGGCTTCTGTAGGCTGGCCTATTATCGGAGATAATCCGCCATGGGGTTCCAAACCGATAGATGACGTGCGTCTTGAAGAAGTGGAGGATATTCTCCGTTTTCACTTCCCTCAGTGGTACTGTTTCTGCCCATTTGGAGAAGTAATCGGTTGTCGCCAGGATGAAACGATGTCCCCGGGACGATGCTGGTTCGATGGGGCCGACTATGTCAGTCCCCCACATTTCGAATGGCCAGCTAGCCACCGTCGGATGTAGTGGATTCAGGTGCTGGTGGATGAAATCCCCATGGATTTGGCATGAGTGGCATTGCTTCGCATATTCGAGGCAGTCCTGGATCATCGTGGGCCAGTAGTAACCCATCCGTTTAATTTTTAACTTCATCTTTGGGCCTGCTTGGTGAGAACCGCAGAGTCCGTCGTGAACTTCCTGAACGACTCTTTCTGCTTCGTCAGGTCCTAAGCATCTCAGCCACAGAGAATCAAACGATCTCTTGTATAGAGTATCGTTGACGAAAGCGAAAGATAGAGCTCGTTTCATGAGCTGATGTCTTGAGGACGCTTCTTCGGGCATTCGGTAGGACTTAAAGTAGTCTATGAAGACTTCCCTCCAGTCCTCGGCCTTCTCATGGTCTTTTATTTGTAGAGTCGTCTGCTCAGTCGCTCCCTTTTCTTCGTATGATTCCGGAGGTATTTCCGTTGGGGCGAGCACCCGACGGCTTTGTACCACGATTCTTACATCATCGAGGTTTTCGTCAGCCAGCTCTTTAGCAAGTTTGGCCAACGCGTCTGCTTTGTTGTTTTCCGCGCGCGGTATGTTCTCCAAAGTATAGGAGGGAATTTGGGTCAATAGTTGTTGCACCTTTTCGCCGTACTTCACCAACTCCGGTTTGCACGTTTGGTAGTCACCATTTACTTGACTAACGACCAGTTGAGAATCCCCGTATACAAGGAGATTTTCAATTCCCATGTCGATGGCGATCTCGAGGCCTGCTATCAGAGCTTCGTATTCAGTTTCATTGTTTGTCCTCGGCTCTGTTAAGGAGAAGGCGAAGCGCATTATCCCTCCTTGTGGAGTTACGAAGATGAGGCCTATCCCCGATTTGATCATTGGGATACCTTGTTTCCGTTTCTTTACGGAGGACGCTCCATCGAAATAGAGTTCCCATTGGGTACTACCGCCGCCAATCGCATCAAATGCATGCTCGTCCGGCAAATCACAGTTCAGAGGAGAACCGGCAGGTACTGGATGCTCAGCGAGGAAGTCGGCAATGGCCTGGCCTTTCACTGCCTTAAGAGGTCGATACGCTATTGAGAACTCCATCAGGAGTAGAGCCCATTTAGCGAGTCGACCCGTCAATATAGCCTTTGACATCAGATATTTAAGAGGGTCCACCTTCGAGATGAGACGGACTTCATGTGCCAACGCATAGTGCCTGAGCTTTGTTATCGCGAAAATTAACGCCAGGCAATGTTTTTCAATGGGAGAGTAGTTGCTTTCTGCCCCCGGTAGAACTCGACTTAAGTAGTAGAGTGCTCTCTCTTTCCCCTGATCGTTCTCTTGTGCCCATAATGCACCTAAGGAACCTTCGAGGGCGGTTATATAAAGAATGAGGGGTTTTCCCTTGACCGGCGCAGCCAACACCGGAGGGCTCTGCAGGTACTGCTTGATCTCGTCTAGTGCACCTTGGCATTTGTGATCCCAAACGAATGGAGTTCCCTTTTTCATCAGGTGGCTGTAAGGACGGCATTTGCCTGAAAGATTAGCGATAAACCGCCGGATGTATGCGAGCTTCCCTTGGAGAGATCGCAACTGTTTGAGGGTTCTTGGCGGAGGCATTTCCATAATCGCCTTGATCTTAGATGGATCTATTTCGATACCTCGATGCCGGATGATGAATCCCAGGAATTTGCCCGAGGAGACTCCAAACGCGCATTTGAGGGGATTCATCTTCAAATTATATTGCCGAAGGCGTTGAAATACAGTCTCCAAATGCTTTAAATGCTCTTCGTATGACATGCTCTTTACTACGAGGTCATCGATATAGCACTCGACGATGTCATGTATGAGGTCGTCGAAGATCTTTGTCATGGCCCTTTGATAGGTAGCGCCAGCGTTCTTTAGACCAAAGGGCATAACCCTGTAGCAGAATATACCCAAAGGGGTCCGGAAAGCGGTGTGCTTCTAGTCTTCGGGATGCATCTTTATCTGATTGTATCCTGATGAACCGTCCATAAAGGAGAAAACCTCGTGAGTGGACGTGTTATCTATCATTAGCTCGGTTACTGGTACTGGGAAATCGTCCTTTGGACAGGCTTTATTGAGATCCCTGAAATCCACGCATATACGTACCGTCCCATTCTTCTTCATTACCGGGACGATATTGGCGATCCAGTCGGGATATTGGACTTCTTGGATAAATCCAGAATCGATCAGCTTCTTGACTTCGGCGTTGATACTCATTTCAAGCTCGAGTCGCATCCTTCTTGGCGCCTGCTTGACTGGCTTGATATCTGGGGATATTGCTAATTTATGCACAGCAATCTCCGGATCTAATCCTGGCATCTCGGAGTAGTTCCACGCGAAGCAGTCTTTATGCCGTAGAAGCACGTTCTTTAACGCAGCCACCCTTTCTTCAGATAGTAGCTCGCTGACAAATGTCGGTCGCGGGTCATCTGCCGATCCCAACTCAATCTTCTTGAGGTTATCTGCAGTAGTATGTATACCATCTTCCAGTTCTTTCGGAGCTGGCGGAAATTCTGAGATCACCTCATCATTGCTGTTCTCAAAGCACCAGGGAAGGTCATCCATGTTCTTGGGCTCTTCTTTTAATAACGTAATCATATAACAGGTGCGAATTCGTTTCCAGGACCGAGGTGGATCCGGTTCTGCTCTTGCGGCCTTGGGTTCGTGCTTTTGTGGCGGCGTTACCCTCCATCCGTTGGATAAAGCGAATCTGCCCTGTTGGTACTGGTCCTCGACCCAGTTCTTGAAAGTGAAGCAGTCTTCGGTAGGATGTCCTATGGCTCGGTGATAAGAGCAATAGCTCAGATGAGAAGCCTTGTTAGCTTGCTCAGGGTGTCTAGACCCTGGAAGCGCGATCATTTGATGTTTTAAAACGAGCTTGAGTAGCCTCTCCGTCTTGTCTCGGGGGAAGGAGTACGCTCGACTCATCTTCTTCATGAGGGACAAATCCGAGCCGTGCAATACCTGATCACGTAACCCTCTAATCCTGCGTCGTTGTTGTCGGCTCCTCTTTCCGCTTCTTGATTTATTTCCGTCTCTGCGTCGGGCCTTTCGTACAACGGGTTGACAAAGATGAGCATCTTTGGCCTTTGCAGCCTGTTGAAATAGACGTTGCGTCCTGGCCTTCTCGTAGATGGCCATCTCGCGGTTGTGGTCTTCCCGAGCTTTTTGACCCATTTTCCTGATGGGCTTGTCCATTCGTTCTTCAAACGACGGATTCGGCACTTCAATCGCGGGGTCTAGTTTTGATGAGGGGTTGGCATCTCCTGACAGGGCGTCCTCTTCTTCATCAAAGGTATATATAGCGTAGCTACTGTGGGCCCGTTCCCGTTTTCCGGTTCTCGCGTATCCAAGCCCAAGTGTTTCCATTTTCCTGTTGGGCAATTTGCGTTGAGTCCCAGGGACATCCCAAATCCCGTTGTAGAACTGAGCCTGCCGAACAGTCTGTTTTAAGGGTACTCCTTGGCGCTTCAATAGCCTCTTTAATCCATTTGTATAGTATCTGGGCAAACGGATGGGTTGGAGCCTGTCGAGTGTAGCATCCGCGCCATGCCAGATCTCTTTCTCTACTTTCGACTCTGAGGATCGGTAGAATAGGATCACCTTCTCATCCCTTTGCCTGGGAGGGACGTAAAATGTTTGCAGGTCTTGCACATTGTGAGCTTGAAGTGTGTCGAGATCCTTGTAGTGTTCTCGCGGCACCATGGTGATTTGCAAACTATGGTCATCGCTAGGGGGTGCTTGTATTGACAGCCGATTGGAGAACACGGCATTAACCTCATCTTCCGAATCACTTCCGAAGACCAACATGGGGGCGGACGTCCCCAGGTTGTTGCGTTGAGATGACCCGGCATAAACTATCTCTTCCTCTTCTTCGGTATCGCTCCCGAAAATAGGGATGGTGGCGGCGGCTTTGTTCTCCGGGTTGCGACACCTTTCTGTATCCTCGAAATCTGGCGAAAAGTACTTCGCATCTTCGTATTTGCGGACTTCGTTCACGGAAAATGGGTTCAACTCACCTGTTACGGTATACTCGAAACCATCCTTAAAGTACTTCATACACTGATGTTGTGTAGAAGGGATGATGTTGTACTCGTGTAGCCAAGGACGACCGAGCAAGGCGTTGTAGCAGGTCTTGGCGTCAATGACATGGAATTTGATGTCTGTGACGAGGAGTCCAAAGCGTAATGTTAGTATCACGGATCCGAGAGTCTGTGACGATTGTGAATCGAAGCCGGAGATAGTAATTTTGTCACGAGCGAGGTGTTGCACACTTATGCAGATTTCCTTCAATACCCGAACATTAAGGAGATTGACGGAGGATCCATTATCCACCAGGATCTTGCCTATCTTGATATCATGGCAGTATCCAGAGACATATAGGGGACGGTTGTGGTCGCACGTCCCGAGAAGGAGGTCTTCGTCACCAAAAGTGATGTCGGCCGTATGCACTTCCTCCAGTTCATCCTTCATCCTTTCAGTGGCGAGGAAGGCTTGGAACTGCTCAGGTTCTTGTAGCGCCTTAATTAGTGAGTCTCACGCTTCTTTTGATAATAGGAGGGCATCGAGAATACTAAGCTGAGAAGGTAGCTTCCTTAGGTGCGCTAGGATATTGTAGTCCACCTTACCCTTCCTGGGAGGGTCTTTGGTAGTCAGTTCTTTCATGACCTGGTCATCTAAAGTGATATCCTCGGTGACCTTTTCCTTTCCCTTATCTTTTCTACTCGCAGGCCCAAGATTCTTTTCCGGGAGCGTACGATTGCGCAGCTGAATGTTCTCGCAGGCCTCCGATCTCTCCTCTTTCCCTAAAACGGATTCTTTAAAGAGAGGGCCCAGAGCCATTTCTTCATCAGAGTCGCTCTCAAAGGTGAGAATTTGTAACCCTCCGGCGTTAACCATGTAACAGTTGCCAGTAGTTCTGCTGTGCCCATCGACAGTACTTCTTCGTTCCCGACGGATCTTGCGTTTCATGTGCTTAAAATGTTACCGATGAGCAACATATCCTTGCCACCATATCTTAAAGGCGTCGCACTCCTCCACGGGGTGTGAAATTTTCCGATGATATGCGCAATAATCAGGGTGCCTCTCCACCCCATCGAGCGTGTTTCCTTCCGAGGGGGTAGCTTCATTCCCATTGACATGGCTTTGGCGAACCTTTTCCTCGTCTTGAATATCTTCTTGTCTACTTCGGATGCCTTTCGCTCTGGCAGGGGTAGTTCAACTCTTTCGTTCAGTCGCCTGCATTTGGCTCCTTTCGACGCGGCCACCTCACGCTCCTGATCCGCTTTACTCTTTAGACGAATCTCGTTTAGAAAGGCATTAATCATTTCATTTGTTGGCCACACACGCTCTGGTTCAGGCTCTGCCCCCAGTTTCTTAGTGCCAGGAGTTTTTTCATCGTCGGTAAACGAATGGGAGATTACGTTACAACTCGCCACATATCCCTCGGATTCATCCGACGAACTCTCTCCATTATCTTCCTCTTGAAAGATGTGGTTGAGGAACTCTTGCAGCGTGACGGGAGTCCGCGCCTTTTGATTATACTCTTCCATCGCGTCGATTTGCTTCTGCAAGTTTGTGTGCTCGTCTTCAAGCTTCACGGGCTTCTTGGATTTCTTCTTCTTTTCCTTCGAAGATTTTGACGGTTGGGCGTGAGTATTTGGGCCCTCATCGCGAGTCTTCGTAGTTGGGCGGGGCGTCAACATCCCTTCGATAATTTGAGGTTCAAGAGGGTCCTTCCATTCGATCGTAGGGCACGCATGAAGGTCTCTTAGCATTCTCTTGGTTTTAGTTGATAGCACGACCTCCCATGGAGCTTCTTCAATAAAGGAACAGGTTGCCCCCGGTGTATCTGCTTTCTTAGGAGTATGCGGCTGTGGTGGGTTCACCTTCCACTTTTCGGACAGTGCAAACTTCCCTTGGAGGTATTGATCTTCAATCCATCCTTTGAAGACGAAGCAATCCTCAATCGGATGACTTACCGTTTGATGGTAAGGGCAATAGTTAGGGTTATTCACCTCAGTGGGTTGTGGCGGTCGCCTTGGATTTGGTAAGTTTATAAGTCTGTTGCGTACTGCCAGCTCGAATAACCGTTTCGTCTTGTCTCGTGGGAACGAGTAGGGACGTTTCATCTTCTCATTATAATACCGGCGTCTTTCTTCCAATTGATCTGCTGGTTTCGGGGCATTAGGTTGCTGTTGGGCGTTTGCGACGAAGGTTGCCCTTCCTTTACCCTTGTCATTCCGAGGTTCCGACTTCGGGGGCGGTGGTCTATGACCCATCTGGTCCATCTGAGCCAACTTGTCGATTAGAGCCTGGAATGTGGTTGGCTTAAAGAACATCATAAACTGGGAGATAGTTGCGTGAGGGTCTAGGGTTCCCACGAACATGCCCACTGCGGGTGCTTCCTCAATGCGTTGTTCGCATCTCGACCACAAATTCCGCCAGCGTATAGCATACTGGACCCAGGTTTCGCCTGATTTTACCCTGGCGTTAATCAGTGCTGTTATTGGAGTGCGTTCGCTGGCGCTTGCGAATCGCTGAGTGAATAGCAGCTCCATTTCAGCGAACGTCTTGATAGAATCGTTCGGGAGTTCTGAATACCATTCGAACGCTGTTTCTGATAAGCTGCCCACGAACTGGCGAAGCAACAGTTTATCATCACCGCCGGTGTTACCGCAAAGGGCCCGGAACTGGGCAACATGTTGATGGGGATTGCCGGTCCCCTTATACACGTGGAATTTTGGTATTGTATAACCCGGCGGGTATTTGATTTGGTCGTACCTGCTTGGATACGGCCGACCCGTCTTTACGATTTGACCAGCTGCCTCAGTCGCATGATGAACCCGGATTTGCTGGGCTATATAGTCGACCAAATCAGCCTTAGAGATTGTCTCCTCTTTGGCCGTTGAGAGGGCCGGTGGTGGATTTGACGTTTCATCTCGGTCGTCTTCAAGAACGATTGGGGGATCCTCGGCGGGTGGGTCCTGCTGGATCATCATTCCTATCATATCTTGGAAGAGAAGGCCCATACGCTCTATGTTGGCTGCTTGTTCAGCAGCCTCTTTGTCCTTCTTCTCCAGTATCCGGCGAAGGAATTCAGCGTCGGTTTCTTCCTCCTGGTGTGCGTCTGAGGACGTTTCTAGGTTTTCTTTTGGCCCGGTAAGTGCGGCCATAGCATTCATCATTTCCTGGAGCTTTTGCTGTTGCTTCTGAGCTTTGGTCACCGACCGTGTAAGCGGTCTATGACCTGTGGACGCACGGCTGTCTTCTTTTCCTGACGCCATGTATATGGTGTGGACCATCATGCCCCCAGACTTAGGGCGTCTGGGCTCAGTGCTTTTAGCTGTCGTTGCAGGCTGGGGGATCTTCTCTGGCTTCCTCCTTTTATGAGCAGTGGAGGTGGAGGGGGCCGTTGAGGTGGGCGTCCCGACAGCCTTTCGTGGTTTAGCCTGGTGACCGGCTTCCGGTTGGATTTTCAGCTTCTTGTGCTGGCAGGAGAAGTTTGGATCGATCATCGAGTCTCGGGCCTGTCGCCAAACCTTATAGATTTTGGAAGACAGCCGTTGAGGGGATCGGGGCTGTTCTGATTTTATTTCCACAACCGTTTTTAGTGGGGGAGGAGACCTCTTTAGCACTGCAGTAGGAGAATTCCTTCGCACCTTATTTAGCATCTCGAAGCTGTTCCCAGTTGGAACAGCAGCATTAACTTCTGCCATCGGGGCTGATGGAGTTAGCCCGGAGGGGGAGTTGCCTCCAGCCTTCCTTACTCGGCGCCAGTGGCGACGTCGAGCGTGTCGAGCGGACGGCGTTGGTTCAGCGGTGAGAATAGCTTCGTCTTGTCCCCTATGTAGGTGGGGGGTTGTTGCTGGTGTTAGCCTGTCAAAGACCGACGTCCTTTGGATAGCAGGAGCGGGAGCTAAAGCCGTCAATCTTGTAAAGACCGACTTTGTGGCAGGGGAAGTCGCTTTGATGACTTCAGGAGCAGGACCGGTCACTTTCTTAGAAGCAGCCTTCTCTGGGATTGTAGGCCCCATTGTGGGTCTACAGGAGTTCTGGCCCAATCTAGAGAAGACCGAGGCGCTGATGTTGGGCGACCCGTTGAGAAGGGCCGCGTCAGGGGTAAGACGATCAAAGACCGACTTTTTGGGAGCTTTCTCTGTCAGCACCGGCGCGGTGAAGCTTGTCGGTGGGAGCATAGTCCCAAAGAACAATCCTGTGGTGGCTCGAGTGACCTGTTCCACGGGCATTGTGAGTAGCGAAGCAGCTTGGGGTCCGTAGGCTATACCTCCTGGCGAGGCAAAGCGTTGGTCGCAATTGCAGTCTGAGCAGTTGGAGGATTTCGCAGAAGTAGAAGCCATCGATCCTTTGCTTTCTGCAATAAGCAAGACGCCAATTCTTAGTATCTTGAAACCCAAGGGCAACCATTAGTGAACCGCGATTGGTTCGCGAATCACGACACACGAAGTGTGGAAGGGAAAGAGGAAAAAGTCCCACCGGGCGTGCCAGAATCTGTTCCCCTCCGAATGACGGCGCGACATGACGTCTTGCCTGAAATTCGGGGCAGATGCTAATTGGTGCTATCCGTCCACCTCTCCGAAGATGCCAAGTTGATTTATGGCACCATGTATCAAAGGTTTAAACGGATGCGGCCGACGTAGCAGACTTTGTCTGATTCCCCCTCGTTTGAGGGGTTTTTGATTGTGGGGACGCTCTTCCCTGCAGGCGCAAGCCCATGCAGTTAATTACGCTACCGCATCGCGGTAACAACTTTCTCCTTCTCCAGATGGTCACTTAATGTCGTGTGTGTTTATTTTATGTTTTGTTGCCCGTGGATTGTTTACGGAGACCGAGTTATGTTGTCGCCCGCAAGGCGTGGACTAATCCAAATCCGTATTATCTTAGATTTGGGTTTGGGGGTTTGGTTTGAGGATACGTTAGCCATACTTGAGGCTAAGATCAACTCGAACGTTTGTTAAGGATACGTTAGTCCATCTCGAGACTAAGATCAGCTTAACAGGATCGTTTAGATCCGACAAAAAAGCATTTGGGCTCCATTGTTCCAGTTTAGGGACATAGTGGTCCATCGTATGTATGGCCGTCGGGACCCGTCACCTCTCTGACAACGTTGAAGGATTACAACGACAGATGTCAGAAGAGTTCAGAGATGTACCCTCGAACCAGAGTTAATTGGGGGAGATTCATAGTCCAGTCTGTTTGACGGTTTAAGAATACGTTAGCCATCTTTGAGGCTAAGATCAACTTAAACGGGATCGTTTAGATCCGGCAAAAGAGCATGCGTGGCTCTATTGTTCCAGTTTAGAGACATGGTGGTCCATTGCTAGTTTAAAGACATTGCGGTCCATGGGTAGTTTAAGGACATTGTCAAGGTTAAGGACGTCGTAGTCCGTGGGTTTAAGGACCCCACAGTCTGTATCAATGCGTGGTCATCGGGACCCGTCACCTCTTTGAAGACGTTGAGGGATTACAACGCCGAGTATCAAAAGAGTGAAAAGATGTACCCTGGAACCGGAGTGGATTAAATAGTCTTTGGCCCAATTTGGGATCAAGACCAATTAATTATGTTATGAGCCCATTAGCCCAGTTAATTACGAATTGAGGACTTATGGCCATCTTGGGCTAAGTCCAATCAGGTCTGGAATATTGGCTTCCTGTTGGTCCCTTGAAGGAGAGGCTTTGCCTCTGACCATTTAGCCAATTGGACCAATGCCTAGTGTTAAACACTAGAGACAATCAGTGTTGAACATTGGGAATGAGATTGATAAGTAAGTGTTTTAACACTAAAAGATAGTTGGTGTTAAATACCAGCAACAAGGCTTTCAGATTAGTGTTGAACACTAAAACAGACTAGTGTTAAGCACTGGCAACAGAAGTCCCAAACTAGTGTTGAATACTAAGGTAATCAGTGTTAAACACTGCAAATATAGTTCTTTGCTTAGTGTTGAACACTAAAGCCAAACAATGTTTTATCACTGAATTCAGGGGTTCCATTTTAGTGTTAAACACTAAGGCAAGAGGGGTCACGTGGCAACACGTGAGAGCGCCCCCCCTTCATTTGTTCTTCTGAGACTATTGCATCTTTTAGAGCATCACGTGTCATCACGTGACGGGTGTTCAAACGCTTGTGTGTTAAAGCTTCTGTCAAGGGTCACGTGGGTCACGTGAGGCACTGTCTCAAAGGGGCTTTCTGTAGATCTTTTGGGGGGGTCACGTGGTGACACGTGACCCTGCCTCTATGTATGTTGTTTAGAAGATCTGTTAATCTTTCTCAGGAATTAAATTCCTCGTAGGGTTGAACCCTGACAATAATTTCAGAGGAATTAAATTTCTACTTCCTTTTGACGATTTATACTCTGAATTTTCTGTAGGAATTAAATTCCTCATATATGTGAAGAACTGAATAGGGTTAAACCCTAATAAAAGCTTTAAGGAATTAAACTCCCACTCTCTGTTAAAGAATTATGATTAAGGGAATTAAATTCCGTTGTTTCAACAGAACTAAGTTCTTAATTAGGGTTAAACCCTGTTTTCTTTTTGTTCTGAAGGAATTAAATTCCCATAACACAGGGTCAAGCCCTAATTTTATTTTAAAGGAATTAAATTTCTATAGTTCTGTGAGAATTAAATTCTCGTGCTTCTATTCCCTCTCTATGTTTTGGATCTGCATGGCAGGATCTCAACCCATTGAGAATTAAATTCTCAACTTCAAGGGGAGATGTGCACTTTACAGATCCTCTATCAAAGAGAGAAGAAATATGTCCTTCTGTTTTATATCAGAGTTAAACTCTGTTGTTAAAAAAAACCTTCCCTTTCTTACCTAGGGTTTTCTTTTGCAGAAGATCCAAATTCCTCTAACGTATCAAGCTTTCTCTCTTTTCTTCCCTCTGCGTATATCTCCTCTCTCTCTCTCTTCTTTTTTTTTGTGTCTCTTGGCTCCTATTTATAGGAGAAGCAGCCGAGTCAATTAGTTTTTTGATGAATCTTCCATTAGGAGATTTGATTTGTATCCATCATTCGTTTTGGACCTTTGGATTATTAGGTGAATTTTATTCACCATTGGATTTTAAATCCAGAGATTCTCCTTTGTTATTTCGGTTAGATTTTAAGGGGAAATCTTTCCAAATTCGAGATTTTCCCATAGATAGATGATATTTAATCACCTTTAAATCTTTAATTCAATCGGTTCTTTTGGAAAGATTTGAGAACTCTTTTCTCAGAATTTAATTCTGTTAACAAATGGGCTTTGAAGTCGGTCACGTGTGGCCACGTGACCCTTAGTCACGTGTGGGCACGTGACCCCCTTGGAACGAGCCTTCCTCTTTCTTTTTGCGCTCTGTCTTCTGGTTGCTGCTTAACCGTCACGTGCCACCACGTGACCCCTGGTCACGTGTGAGCACGTGACCCTCGGCTGGACTCTTTTTCTTGATTTAACCGGAGAACAAGTCTGCTGCTTTTGAGTATCACGTGCCAACACGTGACCCTGGTCACGTGGGAGCACGTAACCTCTTCTGAAGCCTTCTCCTTGATTTGATCAGGGAACCGGTTTGCCTTTGAAGCCGCTTTTAATTGTCACGTGCCAACACGTGACCCTTTCTGAAGCTCTTTTCTTTGATGTAGTCGGGAAGCTGAATTTGCCTTGCTGATACTTTTAGATGTCACCTGCCAACACGTGACTGCTGGTCACGTATAAGCACGTGACTCTTTCTGAAGCCTTTTCCATAAGCTTTTCTGATTTTAAATCAGGAAACAACAATGATGAGGAGGGAGTCCCAATCAGGTACATTAACATAATCAAGAACATGCATGATAGAGTAGCGGCAAATGTAAGGACTTGCGGCAGCCTAACGTGTGATTTTCCGATCACAATTGGCTTGTATCAATGATATGCGTTAAGTCCATTTTTGTTTGCCATAGTGATGGATGAGTTTACTAGAACTTTCCAGGATGAGATGCTTTGCTGTATATTATTCGCTGATAATATTATTTTGGTAAATGGGATGAAAACATGGCTTAATGCCAAATTGAAGTTATGGAGGTAAACGTTGAAATCTCAGGGGTTTAGATTGAGTAGATCTAAGACAGCATATATGCAATGCAAATTCAGTAAATAGAGAAGACGAGATCACGATGGTATGATACTGAAAGGGCAAGAGACATCACCGTGCGATTAATTTGGATAACTATGTTCCATCATCCAAAAGGATGGGGAGATCGATATTGATGTTAATCAGAGGATTCAAATTGGTTGGTTGAAATGGAGGAGTGCAACGGTGATTTTGTGCGATGGTAACTTTTCCTTAGGGTTGAAAAGGAAGTTTTATCGAAACGCTGCCTTGTTTTATAGTATAAAATGCCGTGCTCCGAAGAAATATCATGCACAAAAGGTGCATGTAGCGGAGATGCGCATGCTTCGTTGGATGTGTGTTAACACTAGAAAAGATAAGGTGCGAAATGAGGATATTCGTGCAAATGTTGGTGTAGCACCTGCGAAGGAAAAGATGTGGGAAAACCGCCTAAAATGGTTTGGTCATGTACGACGCAGACCTATGGAAGTATTGGTTCGACGAACGGATATTATCGATTTTGCCCAAGTCAAAAAAGTAAAAGAGACCAAAGAAAACGTCGATGGAGGCGATACAAAAATATATGGATGCCAAAGGCCTTAATGAAAGTATATTGTTCGATAGGAGTGAATGGAGGAGGAAGATTCATGTGCTCGATCCGGTGTTATTCTCATGTTGGTTCATGTAGCCTACCCCATATACTTGGGATCTCAGTTGCTGTTGGAATTTGGGTTCTTGGTCGGAACTGAAGCATAGTGTCAGGAGCGACTCATCATTTGCGTTTGAAGGATTTAGTGGTTTGAATTTTTGGGCGGCATCTGCATTACTAACACTGGAATGGGGTAGCAGGAGCTACTCATCATTCGTCGTTGAAGAATTTTTTTTGTTTCTGGTTTAACGATTTAGGGGTCATCTATTTCCAGTTTAACATGGATGTCATCTGTTTCCAGTTTAACGACTTAGAGGTCTTCTATTTTCAGTTTAATGATATAGAGGCCATCTCTTCTCAGTCTAACGACTTAGGGGTCTATGGTGGCTTGATTTTCTTGTTTGGCACTTTTTGGCGTGTTTTTACAGAGCTGTTTGAGATGAGTTTATCCGCGATTTGGAGTGTATGCATAGTATTTCTTTAGATATTGGTCGTTGATGAGTGACATGGGCCTGTTTCCCTCGGCACTTATCAGTTGGTAGGATTCTCCATCGAACACTTTCTCAATGATATAAGGCCTTTCCTAGTTTGGTTCAAACTTTCCTTTCGCATGTCGGCTGATAATGAACGGTCTTTTAAGGACCAACATCAGTTCATCCTTTTTTAAAAACACGATGGCGTGTCATTTTGTCATACGCCCGTGACATTTGGGCTCGGTACAACTCCAAATTTTGTTGTACGACGAGCCTTTTTTCGAGTGCGCCAAGTGCTTCGAGTCGAAGGAGGACATTTTCCTCCTTCGTCGGACTGTGCTGAACAACCATTCTTAAACTTAGGATTTCGGCTTCAAGGGGAATGATCGCTTCCACCCTGAAGAGCAGTGAGTATGAGGTAGATTGCGTTGGAGTGCGATACGTGATACAATACGCCCACAATGCTTCATGGAGCTTGTTGTGTCAGTCTCTTTTGTTGGCCGAAGTATTTTTCTTTAACAGCTTGCATAGAGTTTTATTGAAGGTTTCAGCAAAACGTATTAGACTTTAGATTAGATTGGGGAATACCTCCTATCTATCTTGTGCTAAGAGACGAATCTTGAGATTTTGAAGCCGTTGAAAGAAGGTCCGTTGTTGGAAATGATCCTCCTGGGTATGCTGAAACGATATAGAACATTGTGTAGGAAGAACGTTAAGATATCCTTCGTTCTGACTTCATTTAGAGGGACATGTTCGGCCCATCAGGAGAAATAGTCCGTGGCCGCCAGTATGAATCTGACCCTTAGATGACGGAGGGTCAATTGGACCAACCATATTGATGCCTCACATTTCGAAAGGCCTCGACATTACAATAGGATGTAGCGGATTATGATGCTTGTGTATGAAGGTATCGTGTATTTAACATCGGCGGCATTTCTTCGCATACTCTTCACAATCCCGTATCATTGTAGGTCAGTAATATCCCAGCCGTTTGATTTGAAGGCGCATTTGGGGCCAGACCGGTGTGCACCACAGACGCCAGAATCGACTTCTTTCATAACTTTTTGGGTTTCGGCCGTGGACAGACACCTGAGCCATGGCTTGTCATATGATCTTCGGTATAACATGTTGTTTACGAACACGTATCGGATAACTCTTTTCTTTAGCTGAACCCTCACAGATTTCTCTTCTGCCAGCTTATCATATTGGATATATTCTACGTAAGGTTATCTCCAATCATGCTCTTCTTTAGTGGCTAGGGCTTCTTCAGCTGGACAATCCTCTCGTTCCAGCATTTCTTCACGCTGGTGAGTCCGAGGTAGATTTTGGCTGCTTCAAACCGTAATTAGGATTTCGTCCATGTCGGGATCGGCCAGTTCTTTTGCTTGGCAGGCAAGCACGTCAGCTTTTCCGTTCAACGCTCTGGGGATTTTCATCGGTTCGATGTCGACAAACTGTTTTATAAGTTCTATGGCTTGGCTTCTGTATCGAGCTAACTCGAGCTTGTATACTTGGTAGTCGCTATTTACTTGTTTGACGACCAGCTGCGAATCTCTGTAAACACGCAGTCGGGTGATTCCTTATTTCTATGGCGAGTTCGAGACCGGCTATCAGTGTTTCTTACTCGGCCTCATTATTTGTGCGAGGCTCGATAAGAGCGAAAGAATATCACAGGGCCCCTCCTGATGGCATGATGAACAACAATCCTACCCCAGCTTTTATTTGCGGGATACTTGTTTTGCTAGAAGACTTCATTGATGAGGTTCCATCGAAGTAGAGATCCCAGTATTGCTTGTTTTCTTCGAGATGCAGCACATATTCGTCGGGTAGCTCGCAATTTAGCGGTGACCCTTCGGATATGGGATGAGCAATGAAGAAATCGGCCAGGATTTGCTCTTTTACTGTTTTTTGAGGAGTATAGATTATATTAAACTCGAGCAACATGACAGCCTATCTGGACATTCTACTCGTCAAATTTGCTTGTTATAAGATATTTCAGCGGGTCGATCCTGGAGATCAGCATAACCCGGCGAGCTAGCATATAGTGTCTCAACTTCTTTACGGCAAATATCAGAGCCAAGCAACGCTTTCCGATCGTGAAGTGGTTATGTTCTGCCCCAACCAATATTCGACCGAGATAGTAGAGAGCGTTTTCTTTTCCATCGTTATTTGAGCGAGGAATGCGCCGAGCGATCCGTCTAGTGCGACAGTATAGAGAATCAGTGGTTTGTTTGGAATGGAAACAACGAGCACTGGAGGGTGCAACAGGTACTGCTTGAATAAGAATCTTTGAAGTAGGCTAACTGATTGGAGCCCCTCTTGCTCTTCTTGCTGATGTGCCTCCGCCGGTAGTCTCTCTCCCCACTAGCATCAGGATCCATCGTGGTACCTTTCTTCCTTCTGTCCCTACCGCATGCTATGGGCAAGTAGTGTAGCTCTGGTTGTCTTCCCGAGCCCCGTCTTTTGGTTGACTTACTTTTGACTAAGGATAAGGCCAATCTTATGGACTCCAATGCCTCCGAAGCCCTTTTATTGGTGGAGATGGGTAATCGCTTCCATTCTCTTTTCCTTAATAGACGGGCATAGAAATGTGAGAACGTGTCACGCTTGTATAATTGGACTTTCATTAAAGAGTCGCCTATACGCCTTCGATCGACATTGATCCACTTTTTTTTACGAAAGCCGGGTGAAAAGAGATTCAAGTGAAAAATGACCAATATTTCATTTCATAGATGATATATTTCATAGATGAACCGATTCACTTTCCTATTTGTTCAGAAATGGATGATTGTGCCATGAGTGCGCAGTTGTCTTACATCCCATCCTAAGCAGTGCATTCTTTCCCGATCCTTTTGAAGGAACCGAAGCGGAGGGTCACCCAAAAGGATTGAGCAATGACCTTCATTAGAAGCAGGGTCTCTTTAATTTGACGAATGAGACCGTACATCTTTATGGATAAATCTTACTCTGAATGTGATCTTTGTACTGTACCCCCACCGGGCATTCTACCTTCCAAGAGGGTTCTCGATATTCTACGGTCTACTCGATTGGTATTATGTTTTAACCAAGCAACGACTTTCGCGCTAGCGTGCTCATCCCTTACTTGGTGACTTGTGAAAGTCAGCAAGTAAGAACTATCTTGAAGTCTGAGATCAGGGCTTTTCTTTCCAGCAAGAGATCACAAAGAAGAGGGATGACCTCCAACTCTTACCTCTTTCAATTCTTCATCTTCTTATGAGTTGCCGCCGCAGGGGGTCATCAATCTTCATTGTCCACGAGCATTGGGCCAACAGTCAGTCTAGCTCTCGCCCTTGTACAATTTCCTTATCCTTGAAGGGGAGTAGTAGGCAAATCAAATTTCTTTTGTTGCATGCGGACCCGCTTGTGAGTAAAAGAGATAGAAGGGAAAGCAATTGAAGCTAAATGAAAATCTGAACTACTTGCTTATAGGATCCTTAAAGAACTGTGGACTTTTGCACCTTTCTGTCTAGCTTGAGTTATCTGATAGTTCTCTCTCCTCGGCAAAGTTGATAAGAAAGAGTGATAATTCCACTAGCTAAGAATAAGGAGAGTGGCCTTTTCTTTTGAGCCGATCTTTCTCTTAAGCTGACTTGAAAACTACTACAGTGGTACACCCCTCAAAGATATAGGGACCACCATGCACGTCCACTTTCTTGATAAACGACTTGATGCATTCGAGCTCCCCGAAATTGACGCAGACTCGGGTCTGTCCATTTTTCTTCTTTACTAGGACCAAGGTTCAAGAACTCGATTTCGGTTTCGATCGCTCATAATTTTATTAGTTTCGCTGAATTTCGGCTAGTTTCGTTTATCTCGGTTCGAGTTTCGGTTTCGACGGTAATAAAATATACATAAGTGTAAATATATTAAATACTTAAATTTATAGTTCTATATTACAGGACAATGATTTTAGTGTATAAAAATTCAGCCATGATGCAAAATATATTGAAAAGCGTATTTAGATAAGTATTAATATAGAGTTTGGGTTCACTTTTTGCAGTTTTCTAACAACGGACGCCTACAATGATCAATATCAGTAAAAACGGTATAAAAATAAGTTTTTAAAGGTTCCAGCCAAAACAATATTGTATGGTTGATTTCGTATCGGTTTCGGGTTTCGTATCGGTCTCCACCGAAACCGATACGAAACCATCACGTATCAGTGGTTTCGGCCAAAACCTCGAACCTTGATTGGGATATACATGCGATCCAGTTTGCATATTTTTCTTCTTTGATGAAGCCAACATCGATTAGTTTCTTGGTTTCCTCGATTGATCTTTTCTTCCAGCTCCCTTCTCATTCTTTGAGGAGCATGCTTGATCCGCGTTGCGTTAGGAGGTACAGCTAGCTTATGCACAGCCACTTTCGGAGTAAGGCTGGGCATCTCTTCGTGTGTCCAAGCAAAAGCAGTCGACGAACTCATGCAGTAGAGAAATTGGTTGTTCTTTTACTCCTTCTGACAAGAGCGAGCCGTAGTAAGTCGGCCATAGGTTATCGGGCGTTCCTAGGTCGACTTCAATTAGCTTGTCATAGGTTGTTTGTCCATCGATGAGTGGTCGGGCTTTTGAGTGGCTTTTTCTGCCTCGGTTAACTCGTCATTATCCTAGACTTTTCGCAGGTCCCACTAACACGAATCATGCAGCAGGACTTAACATCAGATTGGATGAAACCTATACCCCGTTTGTCTGGGATTCGACCATCAATGAGTGGTCGGGCTTGAGGCTGATGCCATAGCTTTTCGTAGAACTTTGCATCGGAATCCGTTTGATATAGCGGCATTCGCACTTCTTGAAATATTCCAGCATCTCAGGCGCGTAGTACCGAGGATTTAGGACATCACTTGCCCTCTTTCATATGGAAGGCAAACATGGACAAGACATAAGGGTGCACGACAGAATCTAACCCATAGAACAAGATGCCTTTTTGCCCGTTCTTTTTTTCGAGGATATAGAAGGTTTTCAGTTGAACCATAGTAGAGATCGACTGAGCGTCGAGTTCTTTGTACATCTGCTTCGGGACTCTTATGATGGTCAATGACCCTTCTATGATTTCAGGAGTTTTCCTTAACTTCGTTTTCTGGGTAGAAGTCTTGTCTGCACATTTGTTGCAGGACAAATCCTCAGCGTCTGATTCATCGGTGTCACTACCGAAGTGTGGACGTATTTTACTGGGATTGAAGTTAAGAGATGGATCTTCATCATCAAACTCATCAGTGTCGCTGCCAAAATACGGACGCACTCAAGAAGGTTTGGTTTTGAAGATACCGGCCAGCTTTGACTTGTTCTTGGAGTTCAGGGCCATTTTGGCTTCGGCAGGCTTGGGTCCATCATCCCGGGAATTCACAAAGTATCTGGAATCCTCGTACCGGACTTTTTGGACGCCAAACGGCTGTATGTCTCCGTCAATGCGCTTCTCTTTGTCATCTTTGGTATGTATCATGCATTGATGGAGAGTTGATGTGACAATACTATAACCATGAAGCCACGGTCATCCCAAGAGAATTTTGTATGATGTGTAAGCGTCAATGACATATATCTTCGCCTCTGTTTGTAGATCTCCGAATTTGATTGGTTGAGCTATGGACCCCAGAACTTGTTGGCGGTTTTGATTGAAGTCCTGGATGATGATCCTTTCCTTTGATAGGTGTCGAACATCCAATGATAAACTCTTTAGAGCCCGAAAGTTCATGATATTTACTGAGGATCCCGGATCAATCAATTGTGATTAATCATGTCTCCTTCACTGTATCTTGTTACATAGAGTGGTCTGTTATGCTCGGTCGTCCCTATTAGCAGGTCTTCATCTTTGAATGCGACGGAAGCGGTATGCAGAGTTACCGGACTTCTTTCATATTGATTTCTGCGAAGCAGGCCTGGTACCTTCAGAATTTTGTACATCATAAAAGAGAATATCCTTAAGCTCTTTGGATAGAACAAGAGCATCATAGACACGCAAGAGAGACGGAAGTTTTCGAAGATGAGCCAAGATGTAGTCTATTGAGGGAGATCTTGAGTCTTTATGCACTGATTCTCGGTCATCCCCTTCAACTGTAGCTTGTTTTTCTTTTTCCTTTGGGGGATTGCCCTGTTTTGGTGGTAGCACTTTGCCGCTTCGTAGCCGGATCTGATTAGCTTTAGTGGCTAGCTCATCGTCTTCTTGGGAAAACAAAGCTCTTCCTCAGAATCGCTGCCAAGATGGATGGCGTAGTAAGTCACCACCGGTATTTCATCACCAGCCTCATTTTCCAGCTCTTCCAGAATTTCTGGCGTCTCGTTCGGGAAGAACTCTTTCAATGTAATCAGGGCTCTTTCTTTTTGCATGTAGTCTTCGAGAGAATCGATGTATTTTTGGATAGTTGATTTTCTTATTGACCGCTTTTCAAACTAGGCCGCATTCTCCTTTTTCTTCTTATTGCAGAGCTTGGGATTCTTAGATTTTGATTTTGATTGAGCCAAGTTGATATCTGAAGCATCGGGCTTTATTTAGCTCTTCCATTCGATCTTTAGCTCTTTTTGAATCAGCTTCAATATTTTCCGCGTCCTTTTAGACAAACGTGTGTCCCACAGAGGCCGAGACAGATGAAACTCATTTCTTTGAGAAGACGATTGAGCCATTGATTCCCAAATGACTTCGGCTCCCGTCTGTATGAAATTAGTTGGCGCGGCTTGATAGTTCGTCAACACGCCTTTAGACAGCGAGATTTTCCCGTCTTGTATTGTTTCTCGACCTTATCCTTGAAAATATAGGAGTCTTCAATGGCATGGCTCAGTACTATGTGATATGGACAATAGAGGAATTGTTGGTCATGTTTACCTCATGCGGTCTTTTCGACTCCGGCAGCTGCAGACCGTTGTTCAGGGCTTCCTTGAATATCTTATGGACTTTGTCCCTTCTAAATGAGTAGATTTTATTCTTCTTTTCTTCAAGAGTTGCTTCTCCTTCCAACACTGGCTTTCGAGGCTGGTTGATCTTTGATACACCCGTTTCTTGCTTGTTTTGGTTGGCAGATGAATTGAAAGAGTCGGTATAGTTGGAACTTTCGCCTTTTGCGGTTGTCGTTCTTTCGGTACCTAGATTTGTTGATTTGAAGGTCAGGGATGGACTCGGGAGCTGCACGTTCCAACATCTGACCCATTTTTGTTAGCTCTTGGAATGTTCGGAGACCCGCTGTGCATAAGAACGAAGTCATCCAGTATTCAATATTCCCATTAGGAGGCTGACAGCTTGCTCCTGCTCTAACAGTTGTTCGCATTTGATACTGAGGTTATGCCATCGGGTTATATAATTCGTGATGCTTTTGTTGTCCCCACGTTTAGTCTTCACGAGGTCGGCAATAGCAATTTTATCACTGATACTCATAAATCTTTGTTTGAACAACGATTCCATTTGAGCGAACGTTGTGATCGAATCATCCGATATACCTGAGTACCGGTCGAAAGCATCATTAGTCAAGCTGTTAAAGAATTACCGAAAGAGAAGCGCATCATTGCCCTTGGTACTTCCGCACAATGCCTTAAATTGGGCAATATGCTGGTTGGCATTTCTCATCCCGTCAAACCTTCCGAATTTAGGGACGATGTAACCGCTGGGAAACTCTATGAAATCATATCGTGTAGGGTATGTCTTCCCACTGCTGCCACAATTTTTCTGCGCTTCGGCTTCAACCACCATTGTCTTAACTTTACTGGCGACTAAGACCGTGATCTTATCTTGTGCAAGAACGCCGATGTCGTCAAGAATCAAGATATCTCCTGAAGCTGAATGTGGCCGATTTTCATTGGGCTCGCCTACCTTTGGACTCGGGGGATAGGTGTCTGTTGTTCTACGATGTCACTCCTTGGCTCACAGGTAGAGCCTTGCGCTTGTTGGGTCTGCCCCCGAGTGACTCGAGTCATGAGCTGCATCACATCTATCTAATCATCAATTTTAGAGTAGAGCTTAGTCATCTCCTTATCCGTCTTTAAGCTTTTTCCGAAAGTCTTGGAGCAGCTTTTATTTTGCGGTCTTAGTGATGAAGGCCGGCTCTCCGTCACTGTCCGAGTCCTTGGTAATCATGGTCTCTTTTTGCTAAGCGGCCCGAGTAGGGTCTTCATTGTCATTCGCGTCATGCTAGGACCGGGGAGCGACAAGGTTGTCTGAAGCATGCGGAAGCTGGGAGGTTTCAACCACTTTTTTGTGCTTAGCGCCCTTCTTAGTGTCACGCCCCGCTTCCCAGAGTACGCAAGATTGGGCACGTGACATAGCCAACCATACTACCTGTGGGTAGGAAGTATCCATCCACAGTCACATTACGGCTGTAGAGATATCAAGAACCAGATAAAAAAAACTATCTAACACATGTCCAAATCCAGAATAACAAGAGTCAATGATAAATAAGTGCGGAAGCAAATGATCCAATACAATAATAGAAAAGTATGTCCCATAATGCGGGCTCACATCTGGAAATACGAATGCAGGAAATAAACTAATCACTACAGAACTCACAAATCAGCCTGCTGGCTGAAGTACTCCTGCTCGGTCAGCGACAGTGGTAAAGAATCTGGGCCATGCAAAATCCAGACGTCAGCGCGTCATGTCAACCAATAATATAATATGAACATGGTAATAAGCAATGCAGAAATAAACATGAATAAAGCAATAGTATGAAACAAGCAATGCAGGGTAGTGTGCAGTGGGTAACTAAACTGTTCTATCGGGTTTCCTATTCTAAAGTCTTTGAAATCAATTCGAGTAATCCTCCATGTAACTCAAAGGATATGTCCCGTTACCCCCCGGGACCACGGATCAGGAAGATGGGAACCAATAATGGTTCTGTCCCGTTGCCCCCCGGGACCACGGATCAGGAATGTAAGAGTCATGAATGGCTCTGTCCCGTTACCCCCCGGGACCACGGATCAAGTAATACCCTTTTAAGTTACACTTTAGATTACCCGTTTGATTTCCCCATACCCCCAGGTTCTATGTGTCAGGTCAGGTATTCGGTAGTCAAGAACTAATGCCAACACAGGATCAGGTAACAGGTCAGGTTTGTCTGGATAGACAACAGGAATGGTCCATGAGGACCCCAAGTCAGGTTTGTTGGCATTAGGCATGAGATCAGGTAACAGGTCAGGTCATGGTACATCAGGTTAAGTCGATAGTAAAGGGTACCATGTCCGGTGCATCGGTATATATATATGTCATGTGTAGCAAGGTCAGGTCAATATGTAACACAATCGAGGGTGTGCTCACAACAGGTATAAAATCGAACAAGGAATAACAGCAGGAAATAAGCAATGAATTAAACAACAATAAGCAATTTATTTAATCACATTAGTGCATTGGTATAGTGCAGACGTTTCATCATATTAGCAAGTTTCGAGCACCCCTTGCGGTGCAATACCGTTATATCAATATCAGAATGTAATAGAACTACCAGTGTATAGGCTATCATCCTTTAAACAGTAAAATGTGGTTAACGGGTAACTTCGTTATTAGGGTTAAAGTGGCAAGCTGTAATTTTAGGTTAATTGTAAAATGATATATGTCCTATTGCATCCAAAATGAGAAACTAGCTATATCGAGTTAAGTTTGCAGGTTTAACGAGTCAAAATATATATAACTGTTTAGTATAGCATGTAGCAAGTGATACTTGCCTCGACGGTTCGCGAACCGGGAGAACGGACGTAACGTCGGCGGAAAGACACGCGACGGACGCGCGGTTCACGGATCGAATCCAAACAACGAACAGTGGGACCACGCGGACCGAGGTACCTTGCTGGAACGTCGGGTCAAGTCGTCGGCACGGCCGGATTCCGGCGAGATGCCAAAACAGCGACAAAAGTTAGCAATACTACGCACGGACAAAGATCAACCAGCGAGGGGAAAAAGGAAGGGGGGAAGTGAAGGGAAGCTTACTGGGATTGCACGGGTTGCAACAGCGACGGGGTCGACGGCGACGGGGCGCCGGCGAGGAAGCGGCGGCGGCAGACTCGGCTGCAAGTGCTGGAGGAGGAGAGACGGTGAGGAGGGAGAGGAATGGCCGGGTTTGGGTTGCAGGGGAAGAGGAGGTGGTCGGCGGTGGCGCAGGTGACGACGACGAGGGTCGACGGCGGCGTTTTCGACCAACCGGAGAAGGTGCTAGGGTTGCTGTTGGGTTCTGTTGCGGCGCCGGGCACTCGGGAGGAGGAGGAAGGTGTCGAGGTCGGGAAGAGGGGCGAAGGGGGAGATGCTGGCGTCGTCGGCGACGAGTTGCGGCGGCGATGGCGGGCATGATGGGTGCAGGTAGCTACGGCGTTGGGTGCACGGGGACGTGGGAGAGGAGGAAGGTGCAGTCTGCGACGAGGGCGAAGATGCGAGGGTGATGGTGGTGGCGGCGTTGGGCTGCGGCGGCGACGGGCACGGTGGCTGGGCTAGGGTTGCGATGAGGTTTGGGTTGCTGTTCTCGTGGGGAAAGAAAACGAGATGAGGGGAAAAATATATATACGAGGGGGGAGAGAATGAGATTAGAGAGAGAGAGAGATTGAGAAAGAGAGAGAGAGAGAGATAAGGGAAAGTGGGGCCCACGGGGGTTTAAATCCCCTGCGATTGGCTGAGGAAACAATTTAAAAAGATTTCAGAAGTTTAAATTAACCGTAAGAAATATTATGAATATATATTATAGTTTTAGAATATTTTATTAAATTGGGATTTTTGGCGCTAAATGAAACATTTCCAAATCGCGTCCGGGTTGCGCCCAAAATTTGAAATTCAAATAATAGGATTTTAAGCGGGTTCCAAATTTTAAAATGAAATTTTTTATGATTAAAAAGCATGCCCCCAAGTCGGACACTTGCACGCGCGCGTAGTCGTCCCAACTCGCCCGTTTCACCGAACGGGATGAGAACTTGAAGCACGGACGCTACCACGCGGCTAGGGGTGACGAGTAGGCCAATATAGATATTTTTAATTTCATTTTAGGTGCTAAAATTTGTTATATGCAAAAATGACTTAGCCGGTTAAAAATTTTGCAGTAAGACCCAAACAAGCAAGATAAATAAAATGAGCAATGTCAAACACTCAACCAGTACTAGAAATAGTAATATTGGGCTCGGGTGTTACACTTAGCGTCGAGTCCCGCCATATAGACCATATGAATCGTGCATCCGCCAGAGTTTTTGCTATTGCTAGCGATATTTGCTAAATTCTTGGACCGTTGCTATGACCCGCTCCTTTTAGAGAAGGTCAAGCAACTGAAGAAAGTCGGTTCAGTTGAGGCTTTAGGCGAAGCTGGCGTCCGCTGCTCGAACTCTTTCCTTGGCCTTCACGCAGCAATGAGAGCCTGATTGATTTTTGACGAGACAGTATCATGCCTTCTATATCGATGCTTAGACACCTCTCTTCTCAGCACTGTTCAAATCGCCGTCTTTTTAATTTTTGTAGTCATTGCGTTCTTCTGAACCCACTTCAAGGGTTCAAAAGAATTGTTAATCTTCACGGCAAACTTGGCTGTTGTCGTGGGGTAACACTATTCTTAGAACCTCATGAACTCCAGTGTAGCAGAAGCCCCAGCTCTCTTGTTAGCTCTGTATCTGAGCCGTTTTTGTTTTAGCTTTTCAGTCTTAAAGGCTTGGCTGGCATCTGCTTTCTTAGAAGCCGGCGCAAGTCGCTGTAGGCCGATTGACTGAGATCTCGAAGAAGATGCTTGAACGTGCGGTCGTCAAAGGCATCGTCTGAGCTTGCCTGAGACAGTTTGTTGTCCTCTTTGAATCGACGACCTTGCCCTAAGCAGGAGCGACAGAGAGCCGCTCAAAAACTGACTTACGCTCGGGCTTAGGTGCCCTTGCAACCACAACATTCAGCCTCCCTTTTGAGGCCAGTCTGCTCACTGTTGGAGCTTCTGAGGTAGGAGCTCCGATGGCTGGGACGAACGAGATGGACCCAAACTTGAGTGGATGCTCTGTCCATTGTTGTATAAGTTCTGACGAAAGGATC
The DNA here is from genome assembly GCA_030015575.1 of Agapanthus africanus. Classification (NCBI taxonomy): domain Eukaryota; kingdom Viridiplantae; phylum Streptophyta; class Magnoliopsida; order Asparagales; family Amaryllidaceae; genus Agapanthus; species Agapanthus africanus. Next base: position 978,033,002 of record CM057338.1, on the reverse strand, counting down.
ACTCGAGCCGTCGCCCTGATTGTGTATGCGACCGTAGTCGCTTCAGCAACTCAATTTATCCTTGGAGACATTGTTGTTGAACTGCGGATCGTTGATTGTTGTTGAAAGTTGATAATCTGCATGAAGGAGCAAGATTTTTGTAGATACAGTGGTTTAAATGTTGAATGAATTCGCATGATCGTTTGACTTAAAATATGGGAGGAGAGATAGGTCCCACCGGGCGTGCCAGGGTCTGTAGAGTGTTTTTCGTCACCCCATTGTGGTAGGATGCGCATGTGTTTCAGACGTGTACAGATTCCCCCTACTCGATGATGGGCAGGGTTTATTGATCGTGGGGATTCTAATTTTCGGCAGCCGTGGACAAACCTGCCATTAATTACCTCTCGCTTTGAGACGAGAGAACTTCCGATTAATGGATTATGCGAACTCAATGTGAAATATGTGTTTTGTGTGTGTGGAGTCACGTTTGAAAATGATTTTTGAAGGTGCTTGAACATATCGGGAGTCATCACACTGGGAAGTGTTTTGAGCGTATCAAACGGCTCCTAAAGTGGGAAAGAGAGGATTTTAGTGGCCTCCCGAGTTCGGGAGGCCACTCTAGACGGTAGGGCCCTTTTGGGGGACCCGAGGCGAAGACCCCCAAGGGGGGGCCGACAGCGAGACCCTTTTAGAGGGGGGCCCCGAAAGCGGGACCCCTCTTTTAAGGGGGCCTGAGAGGGGAACCCCTCTTTGGGGGTTCCGAAGGCGGGACCCCTCTTTTAGGGGGGCAAAAAGGAAACCCCTCTTTGGGGGTTTCCAAAGACCGGACCCCTGGAAGGGGTCCTAAAAGCACGACCGAAGGCGGGAACCCCCCTTAGGAGGGTTTCAAGAGCGGAAACTCCCTTTTTGGGAGGGTTCTGACGAGGAATATGGGTTGTGACCCATATTTTCATGGATCTCATGGGAGATCCGACACCGAAGAGTGGTTCGTGGGGTGAAAGCTATAAGCTTTCATTCCAAAGGCATCAATTTTATGCATTTTGATGGTGAAATCCAGGGGTTTCACCAAGGTTCTTCGTCCACGGCGTTTGCTTAGGCCTAAGGGATCTCCTTCTCTTTTTCTTAGTTTTGTTGAAGAAAGGCAATGTCTTTTCTCTTGATTTTGGTCTTGGATTAGTTTTATTTTGGTTTTTGAGAGAAAAGAACTCTCTTTTGTGAGTTTTCTAGAGGAAGAAGATAAAGTGAGGGATGAGAGAGAAAATCATCTTAGGAGAGGTAGAGACTCAAAACCCTAAAAAGAATAGAATGAGAAGATATTCATTTCTATTTGGGGGGTTTAAATACCCCTTACATTTTGCACTTGAGCCCTTGGGCTTTACAAATTGGTGTTTTGCTATTTTCCTAACATATGTGCATACTTTGCACCTTAGCCCTTGGACTTTATAAAATTGGTTTTTTGCCCATTTCTCTTATATTTATTTTTACCAAATTACATAATAAACATATTTATTACATTTCTTCCTTATTCTTCCTTGGCATAGGGCCGGCCCCTGTGCTTGAGCTTGGACCCGGCTTGGGCCCACTTGACTTGAGTTTGGGCCTGGATTTGGACTTGGGCCCACTTGTTTGGGGTTTGAGTTTGACTTTGACCTTTTAACTTTTGGTCAATGGGATGTAATTTTTGACACCAACACTTTTCACTTTTCAAAAGTGGGTCTAAAAAAATGAGAAAAATCCCCCAATGAATCCTCTCATTTCAAGCTAATCCATATCAGCAATGTTTCAAAATTTAAATCCCCCTCCCTCCCTCTCTCTTTCACTCTTCAAAGCTATCCACATCATCGTCCCTTTTATTTAAAAATTTTAAATTGACTTTTCTAATTTCAAGTACCCTATTCCCACGCCCTCTAACACACACTCTCTCTATCTATCACACACACACACACACAAAATGAACATTGTTTCACAAAAGTAAAATATTGTGTAAAATATCAATTTTCCTCACTTCCATTGTACATGCAAAAAACCAGTCACCTTTACCCTTCTTCTAGACATTGTCCTAAGTTTAGGGGAATTTGGAGGGCATATGATTAATTAGGATTATGGCAAGCCCAGTCGTGTCCATAGTTTTATTAGTCATAAATATGGCACTAATTAAAAGAGAGCGACATCTGGTCATAAAATTTTATCAAATATTCCATAGAGCTTGGCTTCATGGCCAGCTGACTCAATTTGATGTGAAAAGGTGTAGCTAATGACGACGACGATGATTATGCTTGTATTTCCACTTTAAGTAAACCTTGAAATATTGGAAAAGGGTCTATTACATTTCCAATTAAGGAATGCCTTGAATATCATAGAAAATAAGTGTTTTATCCTCAAGAATCTAAACTTGTGCAATAATTAGTTTATGACCCCCATCTTATATCTATTATTTATCACTATATTTCCTAGCAACATTGTTCCTAGAACTTATGCTCTTTCTGACCTGGTTCCATCTTGCTTGGATGATCATATCACATACAGTAGCCTGTGTTTTATGACGTTGGTTGACACAGTTACGACTTTTTTCAGGGCACGTGTTAAGAAACTTTCAGGCAAAGGGAAGCTTATGGATAGCAGAGCAACTAAGCAAATTGTTGCACTTCTGAGTGCACCACTGGATAAATACAATGATGTTGTCACTGTGCTGAATCTTTCTAACTATCCCAAAGTCATGGATCACCTTGATTCATGGCAGTGGTCATTATTCAGAGCATCATGAAGAACACCACCTGTATATCAACTGCTGATAAAGTGCTTTCTCTTTATTTCTTTAAAGAGTTTCTACCAGATCATATGACCATCTGTTCTTCTAGGTGGAGGCTTTATTTGAATTGATTAAAGGGCTTCTAAAGGACATCGATGGGATTCCAGACAATGAGGTGCACCTAGAGTTTATTTCTCACTACTGAGCTGTTACTTGTTTCATATTTTCCCCAAAATCTTAATGTATTTTAGACAATCCGCAACATGCACCCGGCTTCCTTTATTTCATTGTTTATTTCTGTCAATTTTGTGCTTCTGTTGACTTATATCTAGTTGCCTTATCAAAAGTTTTCTCAAATCATCCATATTTTCCCAGCTTTGATGAAGAGGACTTCAAGGAGGAACAAAATTCTGTTGCGCGTCTCATTCACATGCTATATAATGATGATCCTGAAGAGATGTTGAAGGTAACTGACTTATATAAATCGTTGTATATATCTGCATTTATATGATGTGCAGTTGTGCACACTTAAGACGTGACATTCTTATGTGGTGTTCAAGATTGAATAATTGAGTAGATTTTCCCTCGTCAGTTTGTATTTCATTGCATTTGGTATGAGAAGTGTTAAAGAAAAGGGTTCTGGTAGGCAAGTAATTTTAACCACAAGATGTTTACCTTCCTCAGAAATCGAGACTAATGTTTGTTAGAAAGTGATTGTTCATCTCAGAAATCATGGCATCTTCTAATTAATCAAGATTGAATATGAATGGTTCCTGTGCAGGACTATTAGTATTTGAAGGTGGAGCTACGCTAAGAAATAATATTTCATGGAAGGTAGATTATAGGAGCCTTTCTTGTCATATATGCTAGAACCATTTTACATTTTATATTTGCATGCAACGTTCTCCGTATAGTGTGGTGTATGCCTCAAACGAACTTACCTGAAATGCTCATACCGAATTCCTTGAAAAGTATATGCTACATAAATTTGCTAGCAGTTTTAATGTCTGAATACAGCAAAATTTGGTCTCCATATGAACATGTTTGTCTTTTGGTTGTGAGAAGAATTAGAAGAGAGAGAAATATTTTAGGGAAATGTAATGGATAGATTGGCCTAAGCCTAATCCTCCTCTTTATATAGGCAAAGCCATTTTGCAATCACACCTATTAATCATCTAATTACATATAATAAACATGTGTACACTATGGGTATTCTAACAGGTTGCATTAAATTGGCAGGGGGATCATTAATTTTGTTGGAACAACCATGTCTGTATGAGTACACCGTTTTAACATATGAAATTTAGGTCAAGTTCAACAAAGATTAATGGAATGCATGATCAAAATAAACTGCATGCGTATATATTTTATCATCTTAAAAATATCACGTTTATTATTTTGATTTTTCTTTCCAAAGTAGTAGTTTTTTTTTTTTTTTTGCAACATCCCGTAGGCTTTGGGGGAGAAGTGGGGAGGGGGGTTGGGGCTCTATGCCCACGGGAACTTTCTCCACATAATTGGTTGAAAATCCCCCTTATCACTGCAAGTGGGGGGATCCGAACCCAAAACTTTCCACCAATTGGGGGAGTGTCATTGCTGCTCGAGCAAAGTCTCTTTAGCCTTTCCAAAATAGTTGGATGATATGTAACAGCCAATGGTTTACTGAAATTTCGGATCAATTGCCATCAAAAGTTTCTTTTAGCTTTTATTTGGTCACTCTATCTGGTATCAGAGGCTGAACTGTAATTGTGCTATGTACTGCTACAGATTATATGTACGGTCAAGGAACACATTCTTCTTGGTGGGCCAAACCGTCTCCCTTTCACAGTACCTCCCCTTGTGTTTTCTGCCTCGAAGGTTTGTGCTTCTTTTTTTCTTTTTGCTTTTTAAATAGCTCATATAAGTTTGCATTCTTCTCTATATACGACGATTTACATGTGTCTGCATGCATGATGCAGGCTAATTCTGTTGGTTTGTAAATAACTAAGTACACTTATTTATGTCACATATATATGCAGAAAATCACATTATAGGGAAGGGTGCATAAAGGTGGTGTAATTCATGACAATCCCGCAACATGATTAGACCTGCATTTTCATCCACTCGACCTTATCTTTTAGTTAGGTGTAGGTTAATTCCACATGATCACCGACACCTGTAGCATCAAGATGAAGCTTTTATCTCGATTCTATGTGCGGTTACATGAGTCTTATTCTCCATTCAGCCAAATTAAGGCTCATCTCCTTTATTACTGAGGATAAATTTTAATGCTGGATATTGGCTGCCTAATACTACCTCCTTTAACCGGGTCTGGGATGAGGCAGTCAAAGTATAAGATATCAGATGAAGCACCTCAGCAAGGGAGAAGAAAGTAAAAGGAGTTCATATGTCTTCCATTCATGACATCATATATTTTTGCATTAATTGCAACATGCATCGGTCTTTGAATCTATAATTAGCAAGGTTCAATAACTCGGTTTCGGTCTCGGTCTCTCATAATTTTATTAGTTTCGCTGGGTTTCGGCTAGTTTCACTAATCTCGGTTCGGTTTCGGTTTCGACGGTAATACAACATACATAAATGTAGATATATTAAATACTTAAATTTATGATTCTATATTATAAGACAATGATCCGAGTGTTTAAAAATCCAGCCATGATGCAAAATATATTGAAAAGTGTACTTAGATAAGTATTAATATAGGGTTTGGGTTCATTTTTTTGTGGTTTTCTAATAACGAAGGCCTACAATGATCACAATGACAGTAAAAACGGTATTAAAATTTTTTTTAAAGGTTTCAGCCGAAACGATATTGTATGGTTGGTTTCGTATCAGTTTCGGGTTTCGTATCGGTCTCCACCGAAACCGATACGAAAGTATCAGTGGTTTCGGCCGAAACCTCAAACCTTGATAATTAGTGCTTATCTGTATTTTTGTAAAGTCTTTCTTTACTATGTATGTCTGTAAAAATTCCTCTAACTGGGGATTATTGGAATTTGAGTTTGCTTGCAAAAGAACACGACTTGAATTGAGAACTTTAGTGTCTTGAGTAGGCAAGAAATCTTGGGTTCTCTTATGAGATGACCATTGGCTCAAATCATGGGACACTTTTATCACGGAGTCGTGTCCGTGTTGCAAAAATATTGCAGACAACATATTTTAGACACTGATCGCTCGATCATTTTTGCAACTGTTCTCAGTTTTAAGATATCTGAGAATCACCATACAGACATAGATTCTGCCAGAGACTTTTCATTAATCGTCGATTTCTCATAATTGGTATGTTGTGTTGATCAAAGTAATTCAGCATCCAGTTGGTATAGTATTCGTTTTCTTTTATACAGTTAATGCCATAAATCTTTACGCTGGCTTCCAAATCTGAATAAAAAAAGTGCATATTTTATTATCTGCAGTCTAATTAGCACTTGCTAAATCGACTTAATTTGGTTATCTTATGGAAAATAAGGCGTTTTCCAGGGGTGTATTATAGATGTCCTTTTCTTTTAGTTATAGTTGATTAATGATTAAGTATATGCGAATATTGCACTCATTCCATGCATATTCCAATGAATTTCAGGGGTTATCTTATGAAAATAAGGAGTTTTTCTGGAGTGTATCATATAGATATATTTTCATTTGGTTGTATTTGATTAAGCATTTGCGAATATCACATTTGTTAGGTGCATTTTCTTATGATTCCCGTTTGCAACTACCAATATTACATCTACAAGCTATGTTCTGAATCTTCTAATGATTTTCTTAATATGTATCCAAGCAAACCCATGCTTGTTAAAAAAAATTCATAATACACATCATGAACCGCTTCTGTATCTGCAGTTGGTCAGGCGTTTGCAAAGTCAGGATGGAGATGTAACTGGAGAAGATGTGCCTGCAACACCAAAGAAAATATTTCAGATTTTACATCAGGTTATTCCTATTGACAGCTCCTGTAGGCTCTCTTTCCATACCCATACACACGCACGCATGAGAGAATACGGGATATCTGTTGCAATATCAGAAAATTTCTTCCTGCGGCCTTTTAAAATTTGCAGTTTTCTCTCTTTGAATGGTTGGTCATCATGGTCCATATTTACCCCCATGGTCTAGATTCTGTATGAAAAAACTAACGAGTTTGAATGCTCTAGCTCAAGGATCTACTAATGGAAAATGTTCTCCTACAAAAGATTGTTATTTTTTCAATGAAGGTCAAATAGCGTGGATATCACAAGATATTAGGTGTATTTAGGTTTTAGGCCATGCTGAATCAACATTTGAGGTGCCGATTATTTTGTCAGAGAGTGAACATTTTGCTTTTCTAACCTAAATGGAGAAAAATTCCTCATTCTAATTGAAATGATTTCTTCTTCTAATAAAGATCTTCTGTAATAAATATGTGTGCGCGCGCGCGCCAAACATTCTGGTTTTGTAGCTATACCCATAACCACAGTTGGTGCTTCATATTTTCTGTTCATATTCCTAGGCTGACATGTTTTTTTGGTGTGGGAAACAAACTCAAATAACAAGTAAATCAAATAAGGTTCTAATTTGGATTGGCATGACATAAATAAGAAATTTAGACGGAAAAAGGTAACATAAGGTTGGAAAAATACGTTGGGTTTATTGAATCGATAGAGGTATAGCAATGTTTATCCCTTGCCCGCTGGTGGATTCCCACAACAAGAGAAAGGTTACACGAAGTATGAATAGAACAAGAAAAGAGCAATTTGTTTATAAATAATTATTACCCAAAACAGACACTGATTATGAAGCGCTTCTTGATTTTTCTTTCCTTAAAATATCATAAACAGACATAATCAAGGATATGTACGATGGAGTAGTGGCAAATGTCAGAACCTGCGGCGGCTTAACGAGTGATTTTCCGATTACAATTGGTTTACATCAAGGATCTGCATTAAGTCTATTCCTGTTTACCATCATGATGGATGAGCTTACTAGAACTATCCAAGATGAGGTACCTTGGTGTATGCTATTCGCTGATGATATTGTTCCAGTAAATGAGACGAAAACAGGGGTTAATGCCAAATTGGAATTATGGAGGCAAACATTGGAATATCGGGGATTCAGATTGAGCAGGTCCAAGACAGCATATATGCATTGCAAATTTAGTAATCAGAGAAGTTAAAACCATATTGGTATAACATTGGAAGGGCAAGAGATATCACCGAGCGACCAGTTTAGATATCTAGGTTCCATCATCCAAAAGAATGGGGAGATTGATGGTGATGTTAATCAAAGGATCCAAGCTGGTTGGTTGAAATGGAAGAGTGCAACAGGGATTTTGTGTGATCGTAACTTTCCGTTAAAATTGAAAGGGAAGTTTTATCGGAGCGCTATTCGGCCTGTCTTATTATATGATACAAAATTCTGGGCTCCTAAGAAGTATCATACATAGAAGATGCACGTAGCGGAGATGCGCATGCTTCGTTGGATGTGCGGTAACACTAGAAAAGATAAGGTGTGAAATGAGGATATTCGTGCAAAAGTTGGTGTAGCGTCTGTGGAGGAGAAGATGCGGGAAAATCGGCTAAGATGGTTTGGTCATTGCGACGCAGACCTATGGAAGCACCGGTTCAACGAATAGATACTCTTGATATGGGCAATGGCAAAAGGGCAAAAGGGAGACCGAAGAAAACATGGATGGAGGTGATACGAAACGATATGGTTGCCAAAGGACTCAATGAAAGTATATTGTTCGATAGGAGTGAGTGGAGGCAAAGGATTCATGTGCTGGACCCGGCGTGATTCTCATGTTGGTTCATGTAGCCTACCCCATATGTTTGGGATAAAAGGCTCAGTTGTTATTGTTGTTGTTGTGTATCATAAACAGATCCAGTAGGGTTGCAGAGAAATAATAGGAACATGTAAATAAGTTTGATTCTGTATCGGAGGGTGCGGTTCTGGTGAAAGGTCTTTGAAACTTTTTGGTCAAAGTTGGATATCCACCGTTCATCACCATAGCAAATCAAGGGATCAAAGACTGATATTATTCACTTTACGTTTTTCAGGGATATACAAAATCAAGGAAGAATTCACAAATGTAAAAAAAAAATACCAGCCATCGTACACTTGATTTGCTATGGTGATGAATGATGGATATCCATCTTTGACCAAAAAACTTCAAAAACACCTTTCATCAAAACCACACCATGTATGGGATCTAGCATTTTATTGTCTTTTCCCCTTTATCAAATACAGTACGTCGATACTTATTGTTTGTGGTCTCTCATGACATTCAAAGTTACTTTTCACCCTCCAAAATTAGGTCTCATGACATTCAAAGTTACATTTCACCCTCCAAAATTAGTGTGCTGACTCTTGCTTCTGTCTCTGTCCTTTTCCTCTCATGATGTATTTCCATTCATCTGTTATTTTTTCCAGACTATTGAAGCATTGTTATTCGTTCCTTCCCCAGAACTTGTCCTTATGCAGTGTGCAGAGGTACACCTTCTTTATTTGATGAATTAACCCTCCGTATTTTACCCCAACTAATCTTCTTTAGCGATCATTAATTGTTTTCCTATTCAGGCTGCTAATGATTGTGATCTGGAACCTGTTGCTTACGAATTTTTCACTCAAGCATTTATAATTTATGAGGAAGAAGTTGCGGTACATAATTAGAGTTTACATTTCTCAAGTTATTCATTAATAGGATTCATGACGTATCGAAGGCATGACCAGCCTTGGTATTTGTTTCTACTCCCACTTCTGTTGAACATTTAATTGTTCATTGCTTTGAAACAGGATTCAAAAGCTCAAGTGACTGCGATACATTTGATCATAGGTACTCTTCAGAGGATGAATGTATTTGGCGTCGAGAACAGGGATACATTGACACATAAAGCCACAGGGGTTGTGTTTCGCGTTCTACTTTGTTCTTTATTGCTAAACCTACTTACAATTGCTTGTTTAATAATGTTTATAAACTAAATTTCATGTGCAGTATTCCGCGAAACTCTTGAAGAAACCTATCAGTGCAGAGCAGTATATGCGTGCCCACACCTCTTCTGGGTCGATGATCTAGATAGAATCAAGGATGGGGAAAGGTACTAAACAATGCTTTATTAACCATGAACAAATTTGACAAGCTTACTAATCCTAAGCTTATTCTATTAGCTTATTTTGTTTATTTTTTCTTGTTATTTATGATTGTTATTTCAGTTAATCCTATCAATGTTGTTAAGTAGGTGCCATTGCTGAAAAGGAGTAGTGTGGTTTCATGACATGGTAGCATGGTATTTACAGACAGGATTAATACATGCAAGGATATTTCTAGTTTTTACTATTACAAAATGTCACATCTATGTAATCGGAATTAGCAAATTTGAACTTCAAATATCTCCTGGAACCTTGTAACACCCTGTTTCAGTTATACCATATTCTCTTTCATTATTTTCTTGTGGCTATTTCCTGTTTTATTTCGCTTTTGTGTTTTGGCTGACACGTATATTATCCGTATTTTTCAAACAGTAATTTTAGACCCGATCCGGACGTCTTTTGGACTATTTTGTATTTAGCCTAAAACTCAAGTTTTATTAATATTATATTCCAATATCCTCAATCATATTTTAAACAAACTAATATTATGTTATACTTTTATCCATTTATAATTTTACCAAACCAAATATATTTTTAAATCTTTTAAATCCTAAACTAAACTTCAGCACATATATTATATACGAATATATATACTAAATATTTTTAACTAAAATATATTTTTACATATTTCTCTCTTTCCTCACCTGTCTGTCTCTCTCCTCTCTCCAATATATATTTTTCTATCTTATCAACAATTATATCTCTTTAATATGCATAAAATCCTATATATATAATCACAAATCTCTCTCTCTCATATCAGCCGACTTCCTTTCTCGGTCAACATCTCTTTCTATTTCTCACCGATCAAATCCTTCTCTCCCCAACAATATTTTCTAACAACCTAAACAAAAACCTCATTCCTATTTAATCATCACATCATCTTCTCTTCTTCAAAACTTAATCGATCCCTAACCCCTCACGTTCATCCCATCGCCACCTCCCTCAAATGTAGCCTCCTCAAGCCAAGCCCCCTTCGATCGCCGCACCAGCCACCACCGACGACCCAGAACCGGCAGCCTCTCCTTCATTGCGCCCTTCTCCTTCGCCGATCTCCTACTGCCGGCCACCAAACCCATCACCGTCGGCCCGAGACTTCACCACAACAACCAACTCCGATTGCCATCATCATCTTCATCTCGACGTGAACATATCGCCTCAACCCTAATGCGGACCCATCTCCAGCCGATTCCTCAACCCAACACCCGAACCCATCTCCTTTCACCCACGTTTTTGTCGCCGTTGCCTCCACCGCTGCAGCACCCTCGACTCCTTCAACCTCGACGAGCCCATCGCAGCAGCCCTAATTGTCGTTAACCCTCAACTTGGATCCGAGAACCCCACCTGAATCGCCAACTACCTCCAGATCCTCGGCAAGTACCAAGAGAAGCCTCCTTTTCCCTTCATACCAGGCGCCGATTACTCTGGACTCGTCGACGCTGTTGGAGACAGCGCTACGAAGTTTAAATTAAGGGACAGGGTCTGCTCTTTTGCTGCTCTTGGAACCTACGCTCAGTTCATCGTGGCCGACGAGAAAGATCTGTTTTTGGTGCCGGATGGATGTGATCTAGTTGCGACTGGAGCCCTACCTGTTGCCTTTGGTACATCCCATGTAGCTCTTGTTCACAGGGCACAATTAAGCCTGGTCAGGTGTTGCTTGTTCTTGGTGCAGCTGGGGGTGTTGGACTTTCTGCTGTACAGATAGGAAAGATTTGTGGTGCGGTGGTCATTGCTGTTACTTGAGGACCTGAAAAGGTGCAGTTTCTTAAATCACTAGGGGTGGATCACGTTGTTGATTTGAGCAATGCTAATGTTATGGACACCGCGAAGCATTTTCTAAAAGCAAGAAGGCTCAAAGGGGTGGATGTTCTTTACGATCCTGTTGGGGGCAAACTTACCAAGGATTGCATGAAGCTTTTAAACTGGGGAGCAAATATTTTTGTTATCGGATTTGCTAGTGGGGAAGTGTAAGTCCACGTTGCGACCCCCGGTTCTTACGGGGAGGCGGAAACGGTATAAAATCAAAATTTTAACGCAAGAGGCAACATGGACTAAGCTGGGTCGGGATCTTTACCTAAACTAAAACTAGCATACTAAGCTAAAGATATTTAGCTACTCGGATGAAGATGGTTATACCTAAACTTGAACTCCTTCTCTTCAAGCTCCGATGGTGGTTCGATGGCTCCTTCTCGTTGTCTCCGTACGCCGAAGATAGATCCACTTGAAAGCTCCAACCTTTAGCTCCTTCTTCGTTCTTTGAAGAAACTAGTTCACTTGGTTTGCTAAACCTAGTGAACTAGAATGAGTAGAGATGATTTAGAATGGGATTTTATCTATGGTTCTTGATTCTCAACTCATGAGACAAGAGAACCATAGATCAAGAGAGGGAGCAAGAGGTTGAGGGTGAGAGCAAGAGGAGAGCTCAAGAACAAGAGAGAGAATGAGCAAGAAAGAATAAGCAACTCTTTTGTCTTTCACCCTCTCATAATCCAAAGTGATCATAACTCATCATATCAAAAAAAAAGTCTTATGTGATGGTTAGAAGCAACCATAACCTTATCATGTCATGCACTCATTTTACTCAAATGAGCAAGCAAGAAAAAGACTTTGGCATGAAATGATAACCATGGTTATCATGATGGTCAACTAGTCAAGCCTAGTCAACCGGTCAACAAGTCACCAAAGTCAACAAGTCAACAAAAGTCAACAAGTCAACAACCATATCACCATAATACTTAATTAATATAATAGTTAATCACATATCATATTCTCATCAGGGTTGAGCATAAAGTCAAATAGTCAACGGTCAACTGTCAACAACCCTAATGAGAATCCGCAGCCTCTGCCTCCCTGTCAACTGTGCACACACACCCGCATCCGCGTTCCGAGGAACACGAATGCAAACTGGATAAATCCAATCCCATAAGGCACACTAGGATCTGGCTTAAACCAAAGCCCGCTAGTGTAAACTGTCCGGACACTGTACGTGCACAAGTGCACGGATGTGACCGAACCCTGTCGCAAAACCATGCGACCTGTCGCAATACCATGCGACCTCTACTCTTTTGCCTAAAGGCGAAAAGCTTTCTGTGTGGGACTCTAAAGACTCGACAATACGCTGGCAGTGGGTTTAACCACAGACCGCAAGCGGCACTAGCTGTGCGTAACGGTCCCCAGGTAATGCCGACAAGAAGACGGACGAGGCGAAACCCATCTGAACTCCTACTGAGCCTGAGTGTGACATTCTCCGTACAGTCCGGTCTGTTCGTCTGATACATCGCATGGCGGGCCTAGGGGGCGGTAAACGTCAGTCCCCCAATAGCGGTACAAGTCGTGCCGGAGTGAAGCCCAAAACACCCTGAGATAACACTGGAAACCTACCAGTATATCTCGTTTGCCCTGGCCAGGGACTACTCGTGTAATGGCTCTCCTAGACACAGCGCGATGTCAACCCCCAATACCGGGAGAGACGAATCCTGTCTAACCGTCACTGCCTCCAAGTGCTTCGGGACTGCACCCAACCACTACCTGTTTGCACGACTCCTTTGAGCCGTGGTAGGGTAGTGATCAAAGTACAGTGGGAACACACTCGAGGCGAAGTGACAGTGTCAAGTCAGCGGACTAAGCTGTACTCATGTCATCTGGGAACTGATAACTGACGATAGGTATAATACCAACTAGTCAGTTCCCGACGAGTCCTGTCCAGTGTACCCGTAACCTAACGAGCACCCGCATACTATCTCAAGTACGACGTACTGACGGCTGTGGGACAGACCGTCTCCCACACTGGGATGAGAAGCGCATGCGCTGGTCTACTCCGGAGTATCGATGCCCTGTCTCGATAGTCCTGCGACCAGGGACCTGCATAAGGATGTGCTTATAGATTACCCAGCCCCACTAGTGTGACGGCCATCACATCGCTGGTAATCAAGCAAAGATCCTAAGGGCTCTACTAATGTGTATAGGCGATATACAAAATAAACACATGTACACATTGAAGTAGAAACAAACCAAGTAGCATACTACTATTTTGAGCAAGATTGTATATACAAGGTGAATATCCCAAGCATCCATTAAGTAATATACAAACTAGTATGATACAGTAATGGCCTCTAGGGCATATACACTAACAATCTCCCACTTGCACTAAGGCCATGTACTGGCGTATCGAAGACCTATCATCTCGATCAGCCGCTCGAACTGAGTCTGGGGCAAGGCCTTGGTGAATGGATCTGCAGTGTTGTCTTCTGAAGCGACTCTCCGAACCTCGATCTCCTGGCGATCCACGATCTCCCTGATCAGGTGATACCGCCTCAAGATGTGCCTGGATCTCTGATGGGACCTGGGTTCCTTCGCTAATGCTATAGCCCCGTTGTTGTCGCAATACAGAGGTATTGGATCAGCAATGGACGGAACCACCTGAAGTTCTTTCATGAACTTCCTCATTCAGACAGCTTCTTTTGCGGCATCAGATGCAGCGATGTATTCCGCTTCCATCGTCGAGTCTGCAACGGTTTCCTGTTTGGAACTCTTCCAACACACCGCCCCTCCATTGAGGGTAAAGACAAAACCCGACATGGACTTGGAATCATCCTTGTCACTCTGGAAGCTGGAGTCAGCAAAGGCCTCGATCTGGAGGTCTTTTCCGCCATACACCAAGAACATCTCCTTAGTCCTTCTCAGGTACTTGAGAATGTTCTTTACCGCTATCCAGTGTTTCTCCCCAGGGTTTGACTGATACCGACTTACCACACTCAGTGCATAAGCTACATCCGGTCTGGTACACAACATCGCATACATTATAGAGCCTACCGCAGAAGCGTAGGGTATAATAGACATGCGATCCCTCTCCAAATCAGTCTTGGGAGACATCTCTTTAGAGAGGGTGATCCCGTGACAAGCCGGTAGGTTACCGCGCTTGGAATCTTCCATACTGAATCTCTTCAGTATGGTGTCGATGTACCTGGACTGTGAAAGTCCTAATATCCTCTTGGATCTGTCACGGTAGATCCGGATACCCAGAATGTACGAGGCATCACCCAGGTCTTTCATGGAGAACCTGTGTGACAAGAACCCCTTGACAGATTGTAGCATAGGAATGTCATTTCCTATTAAGAGAATGTCATCCACGTATAAAACGAGGAATACTACAGTTCTCGCTACAAATCTACTATAGATGCATGGTTCATCTGGATTTTTGATAAAGCCAAATTCTTTGACCGTTTCATCAAAGCAGATGTTCCAACTCCGCGATGCCTGCTTTAGTCCATAGATGGACTTAAGCAACTTGCACACCTTTCCGCTGCTCCCACTCTGAATGAAACCCTCTGGCTGGTCCATATAGACACACTCCTCTAAATTTCCATTTAGAAAAGCTGTCTTTACGTCCATTTGCCAGATCTCATAATCGTGGAAGGCAGCAATGGCAAGAAGGATCCGAATGGATTTCAGCATGGCTACTGGAGAAAAGGTTTCGTCGTAGTCCAAGCCAGGTCTTTGACGAAAACCCTTTGCTACCAGCCTAGATTTATAGATCTCAACCTGTCCATCTACACCAATCTTCCTTTTGAAGATCCACTTGCATCCTACGGGTTTTACCCCGTCTGGAGCAATGTCCAACGTCCATACCTTGTTGGTGTACATGGACTCCATTTCGGTCCGCATTGCATCCAGCCATTTCACTGAGTCAACGCTCTGAACGGCCTGCTGGAAGCTAGTAGGCTCATCATAATCTATGATGCAATCCTCTCTATCCCCGTCTATGAGAAAACCGCAGAATCTCTCGGGCGGATGAGACTGCCTACTACTCCTGCGGAGCGGCGTAGGAATGTCCTGTTCTGTTGAACCCTCTGGTTCCACTAACCTTTCAGTAATAGTCTGTGGTTCTGGAATTTCTTCCAGTTCCACTGCGCTCCCACTATTTTCCTTTTCCAAGAACTGGTGTTCTAGGAAGTGGGCATTACGAGAAACAAGGACTTTTTGTTCCTCTGCGTAGTAGAAAAGATACCCCCTGGTGTTCTTTGGGTATCCCACAAACTTGCACAGTACTGAGCGTGCCTCGAGTTTGTCCGCATGCTGCTTTTTGACAAAAGCTGGACATCCCCAGATCTTCAGATATTGAAGATAGGGTTTCTTCCCACTCCACATTTCATATGGGGTGGTAGGCACAGTCTTAGTCGGAACTCGGTTCAAAAGGTATGCAGCTGATTCTAGCGCATACCCCCAGAATGATCGCGGTAACTCAGCGTCACTCATCATGGACCGCACCATATCCAATAGGGTGCGGTTCCGTCTCTCCGATACACCGTTATGTTGCGGGGTGTATGGTGGAGTAAGCTGAGAGAGAATTCTGTTCTCTTTTAAATAGTCCAGGAACTCGGCACTTAAGTATTCTCCACCTCGATCCGATCTTAGAATCTTAATACTTTTGCCGGTCTGTTTCTCTACTTCATTCTTATACTCCTGGAATTTTCCAAAGGCTTCGGACTTATGTTTCATTAAGAAGACATAACCGTACCTTGAGAAGTCATCCGTAAAAGTAATGAAGTAAGAATGTCCGCTTCGGGCATGTGTAGACATTGGACCGCACACGTCACTGTGTACGAGTCCCAAGAGCTCGCTCGCTCTTTCTCCATGTCCAGTAAACGGAGTCTTTGTCATCTTTCCTTTGAGACAGGATTGACAAGTGGCATACGACTGATATTCGAACGCATTCAAATACCCTTCTGTATGTAACTTAGTCAACCTTCTCTCATTGATGTGACCCAATCTACAATGCCATAAGAAAGTCTGATTTATTTCTGGAGACTTTCTTTTGTGTGTATTCTGGACATTAAAAATCTGCGGTTGGTTTAACACGTATATACCATTACTCAGAGTACCTGACCCAATCAATACTTGATTAAGGTGAATGTTTACAACATTACTTACAAACGCAAATTCATAACCTTCTTTAGAAACTAAAGATACAGAAATGATATTACAAGTTGCGTTGGGTACAAAAAAGCAATTACGCAAAACCAAAACATGTCCATCTGACATTCCCAGGTGATAGTCCCCCACGGCTTTAGCATCCATGCTAGCTCCGTTTGCAACTCTGAGGGTCATGTCACCTGCTTTCAAAACACTACGGTTTCTCAACGCCTGCAAAGAATTACAGATATGAGATCCTGATCCGGTATCCAATACCCAGGAAGTAGAGTTTATTGAAAGACAGTTTTCAATAACATACACACCTGAAGCTGAAGCTGCAACCTGCTTCAATTCCTGTGTTCTGGCCTTCCAGGCCCTGCAATCATTCTTCCAGTGTCCTTTCTTATGACAATAGAAGCATTCTTCCTTATCCACAAGCTTCCCCGCTATCTTTGTTGCTTTACCTTTTCCCTTCGTATCCACTTTACTAACACCGCCCCTTGGTTTGGCGGGGGCCTTCTTCTTCTTTCCCTTGGCTTTCGCCTTGGACCTAGAAGAAGATGATCCTCCTACAAACAAAGTGGATGTTTCCCTACCTTTCTGTAGGGTGCCCTCTGCGCTCCTCAGCATGTTGAGGAGCTCTGAAAGTTCAACCTCTTTTTCCTGTAGGTTGAAGTTCAGTATAAACTGGGCGTAAGTGGAAGGAAGGGACTGGAGAACTATATCCGTATATAGCTCACTCTCTAATGTGATCCCTAGGTCAGCGAGCTCCTCAATGAAGCCGATCATCTTTAGCACGTGCTCGGCTACTGATGATCCGACGGCCATTCTTGTCGAGAATAACTTTTTCGACGCTTCGTATCTTGCGATACGTGATTGCTCTCCATACAGTTCTTTTGTATGGAGCAATATGGACTCCATGTCCATATTCTCATGCCTCCTCTGATGTTCGTTGTCCATCGAGGCAAGCAGGAGGCACTTGGCCTTCGCGCTATCAATCTCCCAAGTCTTGCGGATTTCCTTATCCGCGACACTGGAAGTTGAACCAGGGACAGGGGGAGCTTTGGTGGTAAGAAGATACCCCAGCTTGTCATAAGTGATTGCTATCTTGACATTCCTGAGCCAATCTTTGTAGTTTGGCCCTGTCAGTTTGTTTTTATCTAGGAGTAACTTAAGTCCAGTCATGTTGATTGGTCGCTGCAATTAGGAGAGAGAAGAAGAAACACTCAGCATGATGCTCTTGCAAGTTTAGAGTGGTTTTTAGTTTGTCTAAACAGGATGGCTCCCACTGTTTCTCGAATCCCTCCTCAAACCATAAAGGAAGAATTAGTCAGGATCAATCCCACCGTACAATACTTGCTTAACCGTTCAGCCAGGCCGGTGTCGGTACTTCGAGGGAGGTTTTCCAACGCTTTCGCGAAGTTCCTTAATTAAAGAACCTCTTTTCCCTGGGGGCGTAGCCCCGCTAACACCTTTCTAGGCACCTACTAGGTTTATAGCATTGATCGTTAAGTGAGAAATTTCCCGAGGAGTAGCATATACTCACAGTAGGATCGGGATCCAAATATCATCGCGTGACGAAACTGAAGGAATCCTACCAGAATCATCGCACTCCAAATGGTATGCAAATCTAGCAAGTTTCAGTACTTATGAAACTCCCGATGTGGATTTTTGCCCCATGCTCTTATGACCTTGGCGTGAGGTCAAAATGTCATAAGTCACATGTCAAGTTCGTCCCATCATTATCCAGGTTAATTTGAATCCACCCGTACATACCCTTGACGTAGGCCAAAATGGCAGTACGACTGTCTCAAACCAACGCATTCTATCTATGCAACAGATAAATATCCGGCAGCTACCAATCACTATGCCTTGGCGTGAGGTCAAAATACATAGCTTGAATACTACCGAATATTTAACTGAAATGATGGAGGGCTACGGATGGTTTTGGCAAAACCGTGAACGTAGTGAACTTGATTTGGTCGATGGAACGAGATAGCTTTTAAATGGAGTGGCTCAAACTCCGTATTTTAAAAGTTTGTTTTGAAAAGAACCGAGTGGTTTTTCGAAAGTGTTCCAACGACTTTAACTTGGTTTATTATCTTGCATTAGTTCTTTTAATGCGTGATATTCTTGCATTAGTTCTTTTAATGCGTCCCATCATTTAAACCTACCATTGCAGAAAACAACCAAAATATGACGTACGCTTATGCCATTCGCATTCGCCACGGGGCCCCGTCATTACCCGTTAGGTTACTTAACTAACGACAGAGCGGGGGCTGGGCTAGCGCGTCTGTAAAACATAAGCAACGCCTAAATAATATCATATATAGATATACTGCAATGATAAACATTTCAGATCACAGATAAATACATTGGATATACTAGGAATCTGTAATTTGTACGAGCCTGTAACAAAAACAGATTACACGGTCGCGGTGAATAGCCAAAACCCCACCCAAGACCCCTACGGGTGCGGCAAACTACCCGCCAAGTACCCGAAGCGTAGCAACCTCCCTCATCTCCATGAGTAGGCCACTCGACACTTCGGCATACCCGGTAGTTTGTGCACCCCTCCATGGGTCTATCCTAGGAGCAAAAACAGTAAAAAGAAATTATACAATGACGGCTACAACCCCGACCCGGTTGTGCGGCCATACAAATAATTATTACATCAATTTACAAATTTACATGAATTGCAAGAAAAGAAAACTCTCGTCTCACAACCCCCGGCTATTCACCCGCGACAATCCAACATATTTATATACACATTCCAGCACATTACAGATCATGTATAACCCCGACTAATCGACTTATAGCGATTAGCCGACGTTCAATACATGCAAACATCACAGATATAACCATCATAGTCAAAGTGCAGTGAAGTTCGGAAAAATACGGAATTATAGGACCCTAAAAGGAAATTTCTTTTCTGGAAAATCTGGGCACATATAATATATTTCAAAAATCCCAAAACCAACACAGACACACACTGCACGAAAAACGATGCACAGAAGACGACAAAGCGCGGCGGTTCCGCGGCGGATGCCTAGATCGCGCGGCGGAAGGGCGGCGGTTTGGACGAATTACTGTATCGTTTTTCTTGGGTGTTCACACAAAACCCTGAGCCGAATTTACAAGTGTAAAGTTTTTCATTTTGAACCAAAAAAATTTCAACAGAAACTCAGTTTTTGTAAAAGTTTGGTTTTTGGATTTTTCCGGTTCCGAACTTCGTTACACTTCACTACCAAGCTAGTTTAAGTTTAGTTAGGCTCTGATACCACTGTAAGTCCACGTTGCGACCCCCGGTTCTTACGGGGAGGCGGAAACGGTATAAAATCAAAATTTTAACGCAAGAGGCAACATGGACTAAGCTGGGTCGGGATCTTTACCTAAACTAAAACTAGCATACTAAGCTAAAGATATTTAGCTACTCGGATGAAGATGGTTATACCTAAACTTGAACTCCTTCTCTTCAAGCTCCGATGGTGGTTCGATGGCTCCTTCTCGTTGTCTCCGTACGCCGAAGATAGATCCACTTGAAAGCTCCAACCTTTAGCTTCTTCTTCGTTCTTTGAAGAAACTAGTTCACTTGGTTTGCTAAACCTAGTGAACTAGAATGAGTAGAGATGATTTAGAATGGGATTTTATCTATGGTTCTTGATTCTCAACTCATGAGACAAGAGAACCATAGATCAAGAGAGGGAGCAAGAGGTTGAGGGTGAGAGCAAGAGGAGAGCTCAAGAACAAGAGAGAGAATGAGCAAGAAAGAATGAGCAACTCTTTTGTCTTTCACCCTCTCATAATCCAAAGTGATCATAACTCATCATATCAAAAAAAAAGTCTTATGTGATGGTTAGAAGCAACCATAACCTTATCATGTCATGCACTCATTTTACTCAAATGAGCAAGCAAGAAAAAGACTTTGGCATGAAATGATAACCATGGTTATCATGATGGTCAACTAGTCAAGCCTAGTCAACCGGTCAACAAGTCAACAAAAGTCAACAAGTCACCAAAGTCAACAAGTCAACAAAAGTCAACAACCATATCACCATAATACTTAATTAATATAATAGTTAATCACATATCATATTCTCATCAGGGTTGAGCATAAAGTCAAATAGTCAACGGTCAACTGTCAACAACCCTAATGAGAATCCGCAGCCTCTGCCTCCCTGTCAACTGTGCACACACACCCGCATCCGCGTTCCGAGGAACACGAATGCAAACTGGATAAATCCAATCCCATAAGGCACACTAGGATCTGGCTTAAACCAAAGCCCGCTAGTGTAAACTGTCCGGACACTGTACGTGCACAAGTGCACGGATGTGACCGAACCCTGTCGCAATACCATGCGACCTCTACTCTTTTGCCTAAAGGCGAAAAGCTTTCTGTGTGGGACTCTAAAGACTCGACACTACGCTGGCAGTGGGTTTAACCACAGACCGCAAGCGGCACTAGCTGTGCGTAACGGTCCCCAGGTAATGCCGACAAGAAGACGGACGAGGCGAAACCCATCTGAACTCCTACTGAGCCTGAGTGTGACATTCTCCGTACAGTCCGGTCTGTTCGTCTGATACATCGCATGGCGGGCCTAGGGGGCGGTAAACGTCAGTCCCCCAATAGCGGTACAAGTCGTGCCGGAGTGAAGCCCAAAACACCCTGAGATAACACTGGAAACCTACCAGTATATCTCGTTTGCCCTGGCCAGGGACTACTCGTGTAATGGCTCTCCTAGACACAGCGCGATGTCAACCCCCAATACCGGGAGAGACGAATCCTGTCTAACCGTCACTGCCTCCAAGTGCTTCGGGACTGCACCCAACCACTACCTGTTTGCACGACTCCTTTGAGCCGTGGTAGGGTAGTGATCAAAGTACAGTGGGAACACACTCGAGGCGAAGTGACAGTGTCAAGTCAGCGGACTAAGCTGTACTCATGTCACCTGGGAACTGATAACTGACGATAGGTATAATACCAACTAGTCAGTTCCCGACGAGTCCTGTCCAGTGTACCCGTAACCTAACGAGCACCCGCATACTATCTCAAGTACGACGTACTGACGGCTGTGGGACAGACCGTCTCCCACACTGGGATGAGAAGCGCATGCGCTGGTCTACTCCGGAGTATCGATGCCCTGTCTCGATAGTCCTGCGACCAGGGACCTGCATAAGGATGTGCTTATAGATTACCCAGCCCCACTAGTGTGACGGCCATCACATCGCTGGTAATCAAGCAAAGATCCTAAGGGCTCTACTAATGTGTATAGGCGATATACAAAATAAACACATGTACACATTGAAGTAGAAACAAACCAAGTAGCATACTACTATTTTGAGCAAGATTGTATATACAAGGTGAATATCCCAAGCATCCATTAAGTAATATACAAACTAGTATGATACAGTAATGGCCTCTAGGGCATATACACTAACAGGAAGTGCCAGTTATCCCAGCTAATATTGCTCTTGTTAAGAATTGGACAGTTCATGGGCCATATTGGGGTAGTTACAAAACATATCAACCACATATTCTTGAAGACTCGCTCAAGGAACTTCTCTCATGGCTGTCGAAGGGCTTAATTACCATTCAAATTTCTCATGCTTACGGCCTATCTGAGGATGAGCGTATAACTCTGATCCCAAGTTGAATCTTAGCTGAGTTCGTGCCTCGCATCTTCGTACATCGTCCTCCCGTGATTCTTATCCTTCAGGCAAGTACTCTTTCTTTACTTTTGGTCGATATACATCGGCATTCCTTTGTGGTTATATGTAACACCCGAGCCCAATAATACTATTTATAATACTAGTTGAGGGTTAGGTATTGCTCATTCCAATTTTCCTGATTTTCTGGTGTTTATTGCTAAATTTTACCCGGTTAAGTCATTTTCGCACATAACAAATTTTAACTCCTAAAATGAAATTTAAGATGTCCATGTTGGCCTACTCGTCGCCACTAGTCGCGTGGTAGCGTCCGCGTGTCGAGATTCCGTTCCGTTTGGCTAAACAAGCAAGTTTGGACGACTACGCGCGCGTGCAAGTGTCCGACTTGGGGGCATGCATTTTAATCATTAAACACCTCTTTTCAAAATTTGGAACCCGCTTAAAATCATATAATTTGAATTTGGAACATTTGGGCGCGACCCGGGCGCGATTTGGAAATATTTCATTTCACGCCAAAAAGGGCCCGTTTCAATTTAATTTATAAAACTAATATATATTTATACGATAATTCCCAACGGCCAAATCCATTCAAATCTTATTCCAAATATTTCCTCACACACCCTCAGCCAATCACGAGATCACAATCGAGCTCGTGGGCCCCCCTCCTTTCCATCTCTCTCTCTGCCTCTCTCCTCTTTCTCTCTCTATCTATCTCATCAATCTTTCTCTCTCTCTCTTCTTATATATTGTGAGTATCCCCCTGCATGCAGCCGCCTTCACGCAACCCTCTCCCATCGCGAGAAACCCATCAAATCCTAACCCTAGCTCACCGCAGACCTCACCGCCGACCTCCCCAAGACCTCGCCGTCGCCGCCCTCGCCACCACGAGACCCCCGCGCCTTCCTCCTCCCGTTTCCCGACGACTCCCGCGCCTGCAACCCATTCCCGACCTCGCCTCCACCCTCGTAGACCTCGCCGTCGACGTCGCCTCTCACCGTCGACGCCTCCCACGACTCCCTTTCACCCTACTCGACCCGACCTCGTCGTCGTTCCCTCCTCCCCTCGCCGGAACAGTAAACCCGAGCCTTCATCCATTGCCTACCTCCGCTGTTCGCCGGGAAAGCGCGCCGGCGACCTCGTCGACGCCACCTTCGACCACCTACTTCTTCCCCTCGACCACCAGAGCCGACCCCCTCTCCTCCAGATCGCCGCAGCACCTTCCCCTGTACACCCGAGGCCCCTCACCCTTGCTGCAGCCGCCGCCGTCGCTTCGCCGGCGATCCAGTGCCATCGAGCCATCGTATTTGCACCCTGTTTCTTCTCGGTGAGTTTTCCTTGTGCTTCCTCTTGGTACAATCCCTCCGCTGGTCCGTATTTTGGATGCGTAGTTTTTGTTTGCTAACTTTGTTGTTTCTGTTTGCTGCCGGATCCGACCGTGCCGTCTTGGCGAACCCGACGCTACAGCGAAGCCCCCTGGTCCGTGTGATCCCGTTGACCTCTGTTGGGACTCGATCCGTGGCCCGTGCTTTCATATCGCGGTTTCTGCCGACATCGCATCCGTGTTCCCGATTTCAGACCGTCGAGGCAAGTATCTGAATACTTGCTTGAACATGCTAGCGTGCGAGATCTAGTCTTGCCACGCAATTTAATTCAAACTATTTAATACCGTAACTTAGATATGGCATTTGATATCGTAATATTGCTGTTGTCCTCATAATGGAATCGTACAACCGTTCCTCGTAATTCATTAACCCACATCAATCCATGCTTTAACTAAATAAAACGACTGAATTCTATCTGCTTGAACTGTTAAACCATTCTTGAGACAATCATTACATTTAGTATAATTTCATGTAGTTCCTTAATTTATAACTGTGAATATTGCTTTACCTTGTGGCTATTACACCCTTAAGATGATTGAACCTGTTATTAAGAGAATATAAACATCACTGTGGTTATATGGAAGATTGTGGTTAATTACTGTTTCCTGCTGTTATTCATTATTGATTGCATACCTGTTGCGAGCACTTACCCGATTGCACGACATTTTGGCCTGACCCTGCTACACCTGACTTATACATACATACCGACTCATCCTGTTGTACCATGACATTACTTGTTTTATGATTTCATGTCTAGTGCCGACAAACCTAACCATTCCTGCTGTCGATCCAGACAGACCTACTTTTACTCGACCTTGTGTTGGCATTAGTCCTTGACTACTGAATACCTGACCTGACATACATAGCTTGGGGGTATGGGGAAATCAAAGGTGAAACCGACTTGTAACTCAACAGTTCGATACATTGTTCTGATCAGTCTTACGGGCTTGGCCAGCTCCGGAGTGTTGATGCTGACATCACTCATCTATCCTACTACCTTTTACTGCTTAGCGGCACGTCTCGGATTCAGCCCCGAGGATCATGACCGTGGTCCCGGGCACGCACGGGATACTATTGAGTTACATCGACGATTCATCAATTGGTTTCAAAGACTATAGAGTAGAAAACCTGATAGGACAGTTTAGTCACCATTGCACATTACCCTGCTTGTTACTTCTTATTGCTGCTTTATTCATGTTCATGCTTGCATTGTTTATTACCATGTTTATGCTATATACTTGATATCATGACGCGCTGACGTCTGGGTTTTGCATGGCCCAGATTCCGTACCTTTGTCGTCGACCGAGCAGGAGTACTTCAGCCAGCAGGCTGAACAGTGAGTCCTTAGGATTTAGTTTATTTATTGCTTTTCATTTCCAGATGTGAGCCCGCATTATGGGACGTACTGTTATTTTCATTGTATTGGATCATTAGCTTCCGCACTTATTGTTTATTAACTCTTGTTGTTATGGATTTGGACATGTATTAGATTAGCTTATTATCTTGTTCTTGATATTTTTACAACCGTAATGTGACTGTGGATGGATACTTCCTACCCACAGGTAGCATGGTTGGCTATGTCACGTGCCCAAACTTGCGTACTCTGGGAAGCGGGG
Organism: Agapanthus africanus; assembly: GCA_030015575.1. NCBI lineage: Eukaryota > Viridiplantae > Streptophyta > Magnoliopsida > Asparagales > Amaryllidaceae > Agapanthus > Agapanthus africanus. Next base: position 978,007,584 of record CM057338.1, on the reverse strand, counting down.
CGTGACATGGTTTTATGGTATCAGAGACATAGGTTAATTGGGTTGATTCCTTGTAGTTGGGTATTGCACCCGATACGCGAATCATGATACCCGTGATTAGGAAACATGTCCTGCCATCTTGACCGTTTTACCGTCCTTGAATCATTCTTCCAGATCATGTCGACATGCAAACTTACTTTGCATTGTCAATTCGAAAAACCAATTTCTTGTTATCTCTAGGACTTAGGCGACTTGGGTGGAGTTAAGTAATTGCGGCTATGATACCGCGGCATAGCAACAATGCAGTACTCTATTTAAGTATCTTGGAGTTCTAGCCTTGATCTATACTCGAAAACTATCATCATGCTAATGTTGGGTACTTTGATTTCCAGGAATATGGCCGGTCAGAATTTGGAGATGGACCCAGGGCAAGCGGTCTTAGCCGCCAGGCAAAGAGTGATAAGGGGATTGCTGGAGAAACTAAAGGAACAACTCGAGCTGGAACCAGCATTTGCACTGGACCCCATGTCCGTACGTAGAAGTATTCCAGTGAACAGGCGCAGCGTGGCACCAATGAAGAAAACAAGTATGGGTGATCGGAAGGGGAGAGTGATCTGTAGATACTGCCATAAACCCGGACATGTGCGAAAGAAGTGTCGTATAAGGCTGGGACTCTGTTTTAGATGTGGAGCGGCAGATCACACCGTTGATGCTTGTCCGTCGAAGCCTCGCACAAAGGATGATACACAGAAGCCTCCGCAGGGACCGTTCCAAGGACAGGAACCGCTTACTCAAGGACCACAGCAGGCTCGAGCGTTCGTGTTGACAACGGAAGAAGCTAAGGCATCGGGAGAAGTGGTTTCAGGTAATTTACTCGTTCATGGTTTTCCTGCTTTGGCATTACTTAATTTCGGAGCATCCCATTGCTTATGTCATCCAAATTTATAGCTACACACTCGATTACCTGCACGACCCTGTCTAGTTTCTGGGACATACACACTGGGAATGGGAAAATCATAGCTAGTAAGGAAGGTAGAGATTGTACAGTTGTTGTTTGCGGACGGGAGCTTTTTGCAGATTTCTTGGTGATAGATACGGGCAGTTATGAGGTTGTCTTGGGGATGGATTTTCTTGGCACTTTCCACGCCCACATTGACTGTAGGGCAAGGAAGGTAATTTCCAGATTCCCGGACATCCTAAGTTTACTTTCATTGGAGGAAGCAATTCTGTCGGGCCAGTCGAGTTTAGGGTTAGGCCGACGAACAGTGTTCTTGCGGCTATGGTAGTGGAGAGTATCGAAGAGCCGGCAGTTGTTCGCGACTTTATGGATGTGTTTGAAGATGTTTCGGGCTTACCGCCGAAGCGAGATGTGGAGTTTGCGATTGACCGTACTCCTGTTGCAGCGCCAGTATCAAAATCTTATTATCCGATGGCACCGGTGGAGTTGGAAGAAGTTAAGAAACAGGTGGGTGAATTAGTCGAGAAGGGATGGATTCGAAGCAGCAACTCACCTTGGGGAGCTCCAGTTCTCTTAGTAAAGAAGAAGGATGGCACAAGAAGGATGTGCATTGATTATCGAGAATTGAACCGGGTGACTGTTAAGAATAAGTACCCGATCCCTCGCATTGGAGAATTCTTTGAGCAGCTTAGTGGCGCGAGGGTATTCTCGAAACTGGATTTGCGATCCGGATATCATTGGGTCCTACAGATATGGAGACAAGAGAAGTTATTTGCGAAGATGAGTAAGTGTGAATTCTGGCTGGAAGAAGTGGAGTAAGTGGATCCCGAAATGATTGCAGCAGCTCGAGATTGGCCTATTCCAAGGAATGTAGCTGAGATAAGAAGTTTCCTTGGAGTAACCGGATACTACAGAAGATTTGTGGAGAACTTCGCTCGCGTAGCCGAGCCGTTAACCAAGCTCACACGAAAGGAGGTACCGTTTGTTTGGACGGATGGATGTGCTTTAGCCTTCGAGACGTTGAAGCAGAAGTTGATAACCGCCCCGATCCTGACCGTACCGGATAATTCAGGAGGACTGGTGATTCACAGCGACGCATCTGGAAAGGGATTGGGATGTGTTTTAATGCAGAACGGGAAAGTCGTCGCTTACGCATCGAGACAGCTGAAGACTCATGAGAAGAACTATCCGACTCATGACTTAGAACTTGCAGCCGTGATCTTCGCCCTGAAGATTTGGAGACACTACCTGTTGGGCGAGAGAGTCGAAGTCTTTACAGATCACAAGAGTTTGAAGTATGTGTTCACTCAGAAGGAGTTGAACATGCGACAACGCAGGTGGTTGGAGCTGATGGCCGACTACGATCTTGATCTTAAGTACCATCCGGGAAAAGTTAACGTCGTGCCGGATGCGCTAAGTCGGTTACCAGCAATTCAGTTATTGACTGCACAGAGGGAGATCATCGAGGATTTTCGGAGATTTGACTTGGAGGTTGTGCTACCGCGGGCTACAGGACAGTTTATGCAGTTGCAAGTACAATCGTCCTTAGTTGAGAAGATTAAAGCGACACAATCGCAGGATCCTAGACTACCAAAGTTTCGAGAGCAGATTGAAGCCGGACTGCGAACCGATTTACTGATCCATGAAGATGGTTCGTTGAGATATGGTAGCCGTGTGTGTGTGCCAAAAGGAGATGTGCGTGAAGAGCTTATGAAGGGGGGCACACAGTTCATCTTACTCTGTACATCCAGAAGGGACAAAGATGTACCGAGATATTCGACAGCACTTCTGGTGGGAAAGTATGAAAAGGGAAATTGCTCGCTTCGTGGCTAGATGCTTGGTATGTCAGCAAGTCAAGGCTGAACACCAAAGGGTTGCTGGTTTGTTGCAACCACTTCCGATTCCTCAATGGAAGTGGGGACATAGAACCATGGATTTCGTGACGGCTTTACCGCGGAGTCCAAAGGATAACAATGCAGTATGGGTGATTGTCGATCGGTTGACCAAGGCGGCTCACTTTATTCCGTTTCGGGTTGGTCAATCGACAGAGACTTTGGCAGAGCGGTACATGCAGGAGATTGTCAGATTGCATGGAGTACCGGTAAGCATCGTGTCCGATCGGGACACTCGGTTCTTGTCACACTTTTAGAGGAGTTTACAAGAAAGTTTGGGGACTCGATTGAAGTTTAGCACAGCTTATCATCCCCAGACTGATGGACAATCAGAGAGAACGATCCAGACCCTTGAAGATATGTTGAGGGCTTGCATGTTAGACTTCAAAGGTTCTTGGGAGGATCATCTACACCTGGTGGAGTTTTCGTACAACAACAGCTTCCAAGCAACTATTCAGATGGCCCCGTTTGAAGCACTGTATGGTCGTAAGTGCCGTTCACCTGTTTGTTGGGATGATGTTGGTGAACGAAGGTTATTAGGACCAGATTTGGTGGTACAGACAGTCGAGAAGGTGAATACAATCAGGAAGCATATGAAGGCAGCTCAAGACAGACAGAAAAGTTGGGCCGACACGTCAAGAAGACCTCTAGAGTTCGCCGTGGGTGATTTGGTATTCCTGAAGATATCACCGACTAGAGGGGTGATTCACTTTGGAAGTCGGGGAAAGCTTAGTCCCCGATTCGTTGGACCCTTCGAGATTTTGAAGCGTGTTGGAGAGGTATCGTACGGGTTGGCGTTACCACAGTCATTAGCAGGAGTTTACGATGTGTTTCATGTGTCTCAACTACGGAAGTATGTTCGTGATGAGACTCATGTCTTGAATCATTCGGAGCTGACCGTTCGGGAGGACCTAACTTTTGAAGAGCGACCAGTTGAAATCAAGGATCGAAGAGACAAGGTTCTTAAGAACAAGGTTATCCCTCTCGTGCTAGTTTCTTGGGGTAATCGATCGCATGGAGAATCCACTTGGGAGCGAGAAGACGAGATCCGGCAGAATTCCCCTCATCTTTTCCAGTAGTTAGTTATCTTGTATTCTTGGAATTTCGAGGACGAAATTCTTTTTGTAGTTGGGTATGATGTAACACCCGAGCCCAATAATACTATTTATAATACTAGTTGAGGGTTAGGTATTGCTCATTCCAATTTTCCTGATTTTCTGGTGTTTATTGCTAAATTTTAACCGGTTAAGTCATTTTCGCACATAACAAATTTTAACTCCTAAAATGAAATTTAAGATGTCCATGTTGGCCTACTCGTCGCCACTAGTCGCGTGGTAGCGTCCGCGTGTCGAGATTCCGTTCCGTTTGGCTAAACAAGCAAGTTTGGACGACTACGCGCGCGTGCAAGTGTCCGACTTGGGGGCATGCATTTTAATCATTAAACACCTCTTTTCAAAATTTGGAACCCGCTTAAAATCATATAATTTGAATTTGGAACATTTGGGCGCGACCCGGGCGCGATTTGGAAATATTTCATTTCACGCCAAAAAGGGCCCGTTTCAATTTAATTTATAAAACTAATATATATTTATACGATAATTCCCAACGGCCAAATCCATTCAAATCTTATTCCAAATATTTCCTCACACACCCTCAGCCAATCACGAGCTCACAATCGAGCTCGTGGGCCCCCCTCCTTTCCATCTCTCTCTCTGCCTCTCTCCTCTTTCTCTCTCTATCTATCTCATCAATCTTTCTCTCTCTCTCTCTTCTTATATATTGTGAGTATCCCCCTGCATGCAGCCGCCTTCACGCAACCCTCTCCCATCGCGAGAAACCCATCAAACCCTAACCCTAGCTCACCGCAGACCTCACCGCCGACCTCCCCAAGACCTCGCCGTCGCCGCCCTCGCCACCACGAGACCCCCGCGCCTTCCTCCTCCCGTTTCCCGACGACTCCCGCGCCTGCAACCCATTCCCGACCTCGCCTCCACCCTCGTAGACCTCGCCGTCGACGTCGCCTCTCACCGTCGACGCCTCCCACGACTCCCTTTCACCCTACTCGACCCGACCTCGTCGTCGTTCCCTCCTCCCCTCGCCGGAACAGTAAACCCGAGCCTTCATCCATTGCCTACCTCCGCTGTTCGCCGGGAAAGCGCGCCGGCGACCTCGTCGACGCCACCTTCGACCACCTACTTCTTCCCCTCGACCACCAGAGCCGACCCCCTCTCCTCCAGATCGCCGCAGCACCTTCCCCTGCACACCCGAGGCCCCTCACCCTTGCTGCAGCCGCCGCCGTCGCTTCGCCGGCGATCCAGTGCCGTCGAGCCATCGTGTTTGCACCCTGTTTCTTCTCGGTGAGTTTTCCTTGTGCTTCCTCTTGGTACAATCCCTCCGCTGGTCCGTATTTTGGATGCGTAGTTTATGTTTGCTAACTTTGTTGTTTCTGTTTGCTGCCGGATCCGACCGTGCCGTCTTGGCGAACCCGACGCTACAGCGAAGCCCCCTGGTCCGTGTGATCCCGTTGACCTCTGTTGGGACTCGATCCGTGGCCCGTGCTTTCATATCGCGGTTTCTGCCGACATCGCATCCGTGTTCCCGATTTCAGACCGTCGAGGCAAGTATCTGAATACTTGCTTGAACATGCTAGCGTGCGAGATCTAGTCTTGCCACGCAATTTAATTCAAACTATTTAATACCGTAACTTAGATATGGCATTTGATATCGTAATATTGCTGTTGTCCTCATAATGGAATCGTACAACCGTTCCTCGTAATTCATTAACCCACATCAATCCATGCTTTAACTAAATAAAACGATTGTATCTGCTTGAACTGTTAAACCATTCTTGAGACAATCATTACATTTAGTATAATTTCATGTAGTTCCTTAATTTATAACTGTGAATATTGCTTTACCTTGTGGCTATTACACCCTTAAGATGATTGAACCTGTTATTAAGAGAATATAAACATCACTGTGGTTATATGGAAGATTGTGGTTAATTACTGTTTCCTGCTGTTATTCATTATTGATTGCATACCTGTTGCGAGCACTTACCCGATTGCACGACATTTTGGCCTGACCCTGCTACACCTGACTTATACATACATACCGACTCATCCTGTTGTACCATGACATTACTTGTTTTATGATTTTATGCCTAGTGCCGACAAACCTAACCATTCCTGCTGTCGATCCAGACAGACCTACTTTTACTCGACCTTGTGTTGGCATTAGTCCTTGACTACTGAATACCTGACCTGACATACATAGTTTGGGGGTATGGGGAAATCAAAGGTGAAACCGACTTGTAACTCAACAGTTCGATACATTGTTCTGATCAGTCTTACGGGCTTGGCCAGCTCCGGAGTGTTGATGCTGACATCACTCATCTATCCTACTACCTTTTACTGCTTAGCGGCACGTCTCGGATTCAGCCCCGAGGATCATGACCGTGGTCCCGGGCACGCACGGGATACTATTGAGTTACATCGACGATTCATCAATTGGTTTCAAAGACTATAGAGTAGAAAACCTGATAGGACAGTTTAGTCACCATTGCACATTACCCTGCTTGTTACTTCTTATTGCTGCTTTATTCATGTTCATGCTTGCATTGTTTATTACCATGTTTATGCTATATACTTGATATCATGACGCGCTGACGTCTGGGTTTTGCATGGCCCAGATTCCGTACCTTTGTCGTCGACCGAGCAGGAGTACTTCAGCCAGCAGGCTGAACAGTGAGTCCTTAGGATTTAGTTTATTTATTGCTTTTCATTTCCAGATGTGAGCCCGCATTATGGGACGTACTGTTATTTTCATTGTATTGGATCATTAGCTTCCGCACTTATTGTTTATTAACTCTTGTTGTTATGGATTTGGACATGTATTAGATTAGCTTATTATCTTGTTCTTGATATTTTTACAACCGTAATGTGACTGTGGATGGATACTTCCTACCCACAGGTAGCATGGTTGGCTATGTCACGTGCCCAAACTTGCGTACTCTGGGAAGCGGGGCGTGACATTATATGTATATATATATATTTCCTGCACTGTTAGAATATAAGATAAATATGTTAGTATCTTTTTGTTATATTATACAATATATATAGGCAAACTGTTATGTAGCAAGTGAGAAAAATTAGCAAGTGCGGTTTTAAAATGAGATTTATTTTAACTACAAATAAAGTTCGAAAGTTGTTAACCTATCTCACATATATGTATTTCTAGTCAGATTGTGATTAATATACCCATATTAAGGTTAACGGTAAAGATAACAATTGTGACTCATACCAGCTTATACACCACTTTTATGCAGTTACTATTACCTGCTAACTATTACCACTGACATGTCTTGACTATTCATTACTCTAGTCTTATTGGGAGAGATCGCTGATAAGGATGCGGAACTACGTTACATGACATGACACAATCTATACTGTTTACAAGTTTTATTTCCATACAATTATCATACCACAAGTTCCTGTCTTTTCAGCATTCTTAATTAGTGCTCTAGTCATTACCTTAGCGGCTATAAATACGTGGGTGTTGGGGTAGTTTGAGTGTGCGTTGTATAACAAGATCTCAGGAGTCCCATGCCGGCAGCTCGTACCGGGCTATAGCGGTCTCATGATTACAGCTCGTACCGGGCTATAGCGGTCTCATGTTTACAGCTCGTACCGGGCTATAGCGGTCTCTTGTTCATTCCACAGTTGGGCCCGTGTTTCCTAGCCCCTGGGGCACCACTCTTGGGTTAGGAATACTCCTGCAGAGGTTGACACACACACTCGAGCTTACGATAGAATAGTTTACACTTTAGTGACCAGTTAGGTTATGACCTGACCCCTTACATACATGTTTCATAATGTTAATGCATCTAATTATTTATATACCTGATTTTCTTGCGCACCGGGCTTCACCATTTTCATATATTCATGTTATTATGCTACACACACACTTTTTACGTTGAGTACTTGTTGGGATGTTCTGACATCCTTGAGATTTGCCATCTCAGGTTTAGAGACAGATTTCAGGCTGAGCAGGATCAGAGCGGCTACCGGGACCTTGCTGAAGACCAGTAACCGTAGGTTTATTTTCACCCGTTTTATTTAGCTTTTAGCTTGTGCGCCCTTCTGGGACATTAGAACTTTTGTATCTTTCAGATGTTTTCTTTTCAAACCTATTGTATCGGATCTTTTTGCATCAATTATCTAGTGGACCCATTTTTAGTATTCTTTGTGGTTTCATGGCAGCATGATTATCAGTATTAGCCCTTTTAGTATTGGATTTCATTTTTGACAGGTTAACCTAGACAGCCTTATGTGATTATGGAAGGATCTTTCCTTACCGTAGGTAGCACGGCTGGCCTTCGTCGTTTTCCGTATTCCGTAATTTGGGAAGCGGGACGTGACAACCCTTCTACATGGAGAAGGTGACCAGTGGCATTCTTATAAAAGAGAAGGCCATGTTCCTGGATTTGCTTAAAAAGAAAAGGAGAAGTCAACCACTTTTCTCACTAAAGATGAATATCTAAAAAATGGAAACTTGCTGCACTGCAAGTCACATTTTATTTGTATGAACGTGCATAGCATATGGCAAAATGCTAGTATGGTTTTCATACTTGCTACTACTACATTCTTTTAGTCTAATTGAACAATCTTTTGTTGTTAGGGCTCTCCTTTGCCCAAAGCGTGCCTTAAGGATTGCAAATGCCGCTCAACAAATGGCCAGTGCAACACGGGGCAGCAGCGGTCCCGTCATATTGTTTGTTGAAATATTAAACAAGTAAGCTCAAAGTAGTACTGAATGATTGTGAGTGTTTTAGTCTTACACATTCTCTTCTGGTGGATCAGGTACCTATATTTCTTCGAGAAAGGAAATCCTCAGATAACGAGTTAAGTAATTCAAGGTTTGATCGAATTGATCACAACCGAGATGCAAAACGAAAACTCTCCATCAGATCCTACAGCAGATGCTTTCTTTGCGAGCACTATGCGATACATTCAATTCCAGAAGCAGAAGGGTGGAACGATGGGTGAAAAATATGAGCCCATTAAAGTTTAAGTGTATGATAATTATACCAAATTCCACGATCATATTAATGTGTAATGATGTACATTAACATCCATGAAATGTGAGTGCTATTTTGCATTCAACCTGACGATGCTCAATATTGGTGACCTTTCAGATCAGGACACGTGGCAGATGACATGTCCCAGAACTCAGAAGAGAGGACCCACAGGGGCCGATCAGGCCCGGCCTACAAACACAAAGCTAGCTCACCTCAAGGCCCTTGCAAATTGGCCTCCTTGGTCTCTCAGCGCGCCTCCGAGCTACCGCAGGACCAAGATATCTCGGCCATCTCGCTCGTTCCCGAGCTCTCCCGCCGAGACCATCTTCCTCGGTCCTTCCGACCGACCAACTCCACCACTCACAGGCGTAACCGCCGCTCCGCAAATCTCGCCATGCGCAGATTCTCCGCCGGCAACATCCCACGTTTCACGCCATCGCGATCCCCATTAACTCGCGATCCGCTCTTTACGCGGGCGTGACGTCGGGAGCGTAACTGCTGGCGAGATTCTCGCGTCTGCTGCTGCATGCCACCACCGCTATATAAACCCTCATCACAGAGGGGTCAAGTAAGCCATTTTCTTGACTTTTTACGCCGTTACTCTGCTCAGATCTCATCACTAACTTGAGCATCGGAGGGTCCTCGGTGGTATCAAACCACCCCGGGACTTCTTTGCAGGTACTCGGCGACGGCTCCCACACCTCACCTCTCCTTCCAAAAACCCATTGAGACCCACACACGACGAAAGATAATCAGCTAAGTTCACCGCGAGATCTACGGAAGACAACATCTGACGGAGGCCCGAAAAGGAGCTCCATCAGTTGGCGCCGTCTGTGAGAAACGAAACTCCACAAAAAAAAAAGTTGGCCTTCCGATCTCCATCCCCATGGCAAGCGATCATCCTGAAGATCCAGATACCAGCCGCCGCCTCCCCCTCACCGGAGGCGCGGGTGAACCTCCTCCAGCGACCGTCATCAACGCTCTCGCCGGCCGAATAGACCGACACCCTCTCCCTTGACGGGGTCGCACAGTGGGGGCTCGCCACGGCGGCTCGAGGGCCACCTCGCCCAAGGATCTAAGCCTTCACTAAGAGGCAGCCCAGCAGCTATCTCGCTCGGCTATCTCTGGCGGGCAGCTTCCCTACCGCAACGCCAGGGATCAGAAAGCCCTCCCAGAGGCAGTCGAGCCCGAGGATCCCTGGCTCGGCTATCCCTGGCGGGTAGCTTCCCTACCGCAACGCCAGGGATCAGAAATCCCTCCCAGAGGCAGTCGAGCCCGAGGATCCCTCGCTCGGCTATCCCTGGCGGGTAGCTTCCCTACTGCAACGCCAGGGATCAGAAAGTCCTCCCAGAGGCAGTCGAGCCCGAGGATCCCTCGCTCGGCTATCCCTGGCGGGTAGCTCCCCTACCGCAACGCCAGGGATCAGAAAGCCCTTCCAGAGGCAGTCGAGCCCGACGATCCCTCGCTCGGCTATCCCTGGCGGGTAACTCCCCTACCGCAACGCCAGGGATCAGAAAGCCCTCCCAGAGGCAGTCAAGCCCGAGGATCCCTCGCTCGGCTATCCCTGACGGGTAGCTCCCCTACCGCAACGCCAGGGATCAGAAAGTCCTCCCAGAGGCAGTCAAGCCCGAGGATCCCTCGCTCGGCTATCCCTGGCGGGTAGCTTCCCTACCGCAACGCCAGGGATCAGAAAGCCCTCCCAGAGGCAGTCGAGCCTGAGGATCCCTCGCTCGGCTATCCTTCAGGACAAAAGCCCTCGCCGAGAGGCACCGGGCAGTAACCCTGCCCGGCTAAGGGTCCTTGGTAGGCTTCTTACAACCCTATAACTCTTCCCGCGCCAAGAACCAAAGTCCTCTCAAAGGCAGTCGGGTCCTTGCTCGGCTATCCCCGGCTGGTAGCTACCTACCACAACCGACAAGGATCAAAGTCCTCGCCAAGAGGCACTGGGTAGTAACCCTGCTCGGTCCCCGTCCTGAAGGATCAAAAGTCCTCCCAGAGGCAGTCGAGCCCGAGGATCCCTCGCTCGGCTATCCCTGGCGGGTAGCATCCCTACCGCAACGCCAGGGATCAGAAAGTCCTCCCAGAGGCTCCCTCGCTCGGCTATCCCCGGAGAGTAGCTTCCCTACCGCAACGCTGGTGATCAGAAGCCCTCGTCAAGAGGCACCGAGCAACTACCCTGCTCGGCCATCCTTCGCAAGCCTCTCAGGGACCCTCCAGCGTCAAGGATCAAAGCCCTCGCTAAGAGGCACCGAGCAGCTACCCTGCTCGGCCATCCTTCGTAGGCCTCCCAGGGCCCCTCCAGCGTCAAGGACCAATGCCCTCGCCAAGAGGCACCGAGCAGCTACCCTGCTCGGCCATCCTTCGCAGGCCTCTCAGGGACCCTCCAGCGTCAATGATCAAAGCCCTCGCCAAGAGGCACCGAGCAGCTACCCTGCTCGGCCATCCTTCGCAGGCCTCTCAGGGGCCCTCCAGCGTCAAGGATCAACGCCCTCGCCAAGAGGCACCAAGCAGCTACCCTGCTCGGCCATCCTTCACAGGCCTCTCACGGCCCCTCCAACATCAAGGATCAAAGCCTTATCGTGAGGCCGCCGAGTTCCTTCCTGCTCGGCGCATCCCCAGCGGGCATCCTCCTGCCCATCAGATGCTGAGGATCTCAAGCCCTCATCGTGAGGCCGCCGAGTTCCTTCCTGCTTGGCGCATCCCCAGCGGGCATCCTCCTGCCGACCAGACGCTGATGGTCTGAAGCCCTCATCACGAGGCCGCCGAGTTCCTTCCTGCTCGGCACATCCCCAGCGGGCATCCTCCTGCCCATCAGATGCTGATGATCTCAAGCCCTCATCGTGAGGCTGCCGAGTTTCTTCCTGCTCGGTGCATCCCAGCGGGCATCCTCCTGCCCATCAGACGCTGATGGTTTGAAGCCCTCATCGCGAGGCCGTCGAGTTCCTTCCTGCTCGGCGCATCCCCGGCGGGCATCCTCCTGCCCAACAGACGTTGATGGTCTGAAGCCCTCATCGCGAGGCCGCCGAGTCCCTTCCTGCTCGGCGCATCCCCATCGGGCATCCTCCTGCCCATCAGACGCTGATAGTCTGAAGCCCTCATCGCGAGGCCGTCGAGTTCCTTCCTTCTCGGCGCATCCCCAGCGGGCATCCTCCTGCCCAACAGACGCCGATGGTCTAAAGCCCTCATTGCGAGGCCGCCGAGTTCCTTCCTGCTTGGTGCATCCCCAGCGGGCATCCTCCTGCCCATCAGATGCTGAGGATCTCAAGCCCTCATCATGAGGCCGCCGAGTTCCTTCCTGCTCGGCGCATCCCAGCGGGCATCCTCCTGCCTATCAGACGCTGATGGTCTGAAGCCCTCATCGTAAGGCCACCGAGTTCCTTCCTGCTCGGTGCATCCCCAGCGGGCGTCCTCCTGCCCATCAAACGCTGAGGATCTGAAGCCCTCTTCGCGAGGCCGTCGAGCCCCTTCCTACTCGGTGCATCCCGGCGGGTAGCTTCCTACCCAACAAAGACAAGGATCAAAGTCCTTCCAGACTCGACTATCCCTGGCCGGTAGCTTCCCTACTCGCAACGCCAGGGGTCAAGACCCTCGCCAAGATCAATTAAGAAGCTTCCCTGCTCGGTCATCCCCAGCAGGCATCCTCCCGCCCAACAGACGTTGCGGGTTTGTAGCCCTCATAACGAGGCCACTGAGCCCATCACATGCAGCGGATCCGAAGCCCCAACAAGAGACATCAGGTCTATCCAAGTCTGAGTAATCCCCCCTCGACTTCGGGGCCATGGAGATGCCTCCTTCTCAGCAGCGCTTGGCACACTCGGCAAGTGATCGAAATCAACTCGACGACCGATCGCTCCACATGTCACGCCCACACTGGGCTGCGCCCCATCAGTCCACAGGTCTGCACACGTCGCGTCGGCCAACCGGCGCTCGACATGTGGACCGTCACTTCAGTGGCAGGACGCTCGAACCGGCGCACCTTCCATAAATGCAGAGATCTCGCCCCGATAAGCTGGCAGAAAAGACAGCTGACAGCCCGGGGATGCGTCCCGACGAAACCTTAGGAGGGAGCTTACCCCAGACGGCCCGGCAGTCCACTCTTGACCCGACCTACTAGCTGGTCGGGACAAAAGTGGGGGACTAATGATGATGCTCAATATTGGCGACCTTTCATATCAGGACACGTGGCAGATGACATGTCCCAGAACTCAGAAGAGAGGACCCACAGGGGCCGATCAGGCCCGACCTACAAGCACAAAGCTGGCTCACCTTAGGGCCCTTGCAAATTGGCCTCCTCGGTCTCTCAGCTCGCCTCCGAGCTACCGCAGGACCAAGATACCTCGGCCCTCTCGCTCGTTCCCGAACTCTCCCGCCGAGACCATCTTCCTCGGTCCCTCCGACCGACCGACTCCACCACTCACAGGCGTAACCGCCGCTCCGCAAATCTTGCCATGAGTAGATTCTCCGCCGGCAACATCCCACGTTCCACGCCATCGCGATCCCCATTAACGGGCGATCCGCTCTTTACGCGGGCATGACGTCGGGAGCGTAACTGCCGGCGAGATTCTCGCGCCTGCTGCTGCATGCCACCACCGCTATATAAACCCCCATCACAGAGGGGTCAAGTAAGCTATTTTCTTGACACTTTACGACGTTGCTCTGCTCAGATATCATCACTAACTTGAACGTCGGAGGGTCCTCGGTGGTACCAAACCATCCCGGGACTTCTTTGCAGGTACTCGGCGATAGCTCCCACACCTCACCTCTCCTTCCAAAAACCCATTGAGACCCACACGCGACGAAGGATAATCAGCTAAGTTCGCGAGATCTACGGAAGACAACATCTGACGGAGGCCCGAAAAGGAGCTCCATCACAACCCCAGCTTCGGTTCTAGTGATAATAACCGGGGAAGGGGAAGTGTGCAATGCTGTCGATTACTTTGAAGGGATTAGTTATGTAGATATCACATGTTTTTGTAAAATTGTCATTATTTGTGTTAGTGTTTATACCCTAGAAGGCCATTACTGCATCATACTAGTTTGTATATTACTTAATGGAAGCTTGGGATATTCACAGTTGTATTGATAGTCTTGCTAAAAATGGTAGTATGCTACTTGGTTTGTATCTACTTTAATATGTGCATATGTTTCTTGTAACGTATCGCTTATACATATTAGTAGAGCTCTTAGGATCTTTGCTTGATTACCAGCGTTGTGATGGCAGTCACACTAGTGGAGGCTGGGTAGTCTATAAGCAACATCCTATACAGGTCCCTAGTCGTAGAATTATCGAGACAGGGCATCGATACTCCGGAGTAGACTAGTGTGTACGCTTCTCATCCCAGTTAGGGAGATGGTCTGTCCCATAACCATCAGTACGTCGTACTGGAGATAGTATACAGGTGCTCGTTAGGTTACGGGTATACCGGACAGGACTCGTGGGGAACTGTTGGTTGGGATTATATCCGTCGTCAGTTAACAGTTCCCAGGTGACATGAGTACAGCATAGTCCGCAGATTTGACACTGCTACTTCGCCTCGAGTGTGTCCCACTGTTCTTAGATTGCTACCCTACCACGGCTCAAAGGAGTCGTGCAAACAGGTAGCAGTTGGGTGCAGTCCCGAGCACTTGGAGGCAGTGGCGGTTAGACAGGATTCGTCTCTCCCGGTATTGGGAGTTGATATCGCGCTGTGTCAGAGAGCCATTACGCAAAGTCCCTGGCCAGGGCAAGCGAGATTTACTGGTAGGTTTTCCAGTAGTTTCTCAAGGTGTAATGGGCTACGCTCCGACACGACTTATACCGCTTTTAAGGGACTGACGCTTGCCGCCCCCTAGGCCCGATATGCGATAGTCCTAGACGAACAGACCGGACTGTACAGAGATTGTCATAGCAGGCTCAGTAGGAGTTCGGATGGGTTTCCTCATCGGCCTTCTTATCGACATCTACCTGGGGACCGTTACGTACAGCTAGTGCCGCTTGCGGTCTGTGGTTAAACCCACTGCCAGCGTAGTGTCGAGTCTTTAGAGTCCCACACAGAGAGTTTCCTGCTTCGGGCGAAACGATATAGAGGTCGTATGGTTTTACGACAGGATTCGGACGCATACGTGTTTTTACGCACGTACGATGTTCGGACAGTTTTTACTAGTCGGCTTTGGTTTAAGCCAGATTCCAGTATCGGATTATTGGATTTATACAGTTTAAAGTTTTTCCGTGTTTTCACGGATAGGAGGGGCGTTCTCGTAATTTGTCAGGAAGCTTCTAGAAGTATGGTGACTTGGGGGTTAAGGTGGCATTTATATTAATTGGATAAATGAGTCATGGTGTGATTCATACATGGAGTTAATGAATCATTTATGATTTATATGACTCATGTGATGAATCACTAAGTGTATTAATGAAACATGATGATATATTATTATTTGTTATTCATTTAATATATATGATATGTTTCATATATACATATATGATTTATTCATCCAAAAGGATTCTCATTCTCACCTTCTCTCTCCTCAAGCTCTCTCTCTTCAAACCCTAACCCTAACCTCTCATGTGTTGAGATCAAGGGTTAGCTAGACTAATACATCCATAATCCAACTCTGTATCACCTAGGTTGCTTAGATTAGCACTTTGAGTAACCTAGTTACCTCAAGTTAGAGGTTAAGCTTGGAGTAGGAGCTCTCGGGTGGATCGTCTTTGACTCGAGGAGGCCGTTGATGTGCCGACGTTCCAAAGAGCCTACAAGGAGTGGAGGACAGTGATGAAGACCCGAAGGACAAGTAACGTGAGGTAAAACTTCGAATCTGAGTAGTTAAACCTTTCGTTGTTTGCTAGTAACGGTTTAGACACGATTCATGCGCTCAAGTCCGTGTTACGAAGTTTTGATAATCGTTTTTCATATATTCCGCCTCCCCGCAAGTTCATGGGGGTGCGTGACATTGCCTTACAGTGGTATCAGAGCCAACTAAACCATTACTAGCTTGTTAGCAACTAATTAGAACTTCGATCGACGGAAAACACGAAAACAACACCCCGAACACCCTAACAGTTTCTGTTGATTTTAAAAGTGTCACAAAAATTATTTGATATGGCTTAAAATTCACAGCTGGGTATTAAAAGAATACTGGGAAAATTCGAGCCCCTAACTCGGCAAGACGGCCGCCGATTCGCGGCAAGAAGGTGCTTTTGGCCGCGGAGCCGCCGCCGAGTCAACACCGAGTTGACTCGGATTTGCTCTGTTATTCATATATTTTAGTGTTTTGTTTTCTAGTATATTCTGTTTCTGCCCTGGTTATTTCTGTGCTGGCTTGCATTTGGGGTAGACACGGAAAAAGGTTGTCGATCGATATTCTAAATTATTTGCTAATCGGGGTTTTATCCGTAATGATTAATGTGTTCGTAAACCTCCCCTACTGCTAGTATGTCGGTTGGCAGGGGGTTGCACATTTCTGTAATGTTTACTGTTTGTGTATATGAACTTGATTGGATCGTTGTGATGATTAGTCGGGGTTTGAGATGGGTTTTATATTCATTCATTCGATGTAAATTGTAATATGATGTAATATTCTTTTGCGGGGCACATCCAGGTTGCGGTTGTTGCCACCGTTGTATTATTTCATTTACTGTTTTTTGCTTCTAGGATAGACCCAAGGAGGGGTACACAAACTACCGGATACGTTGAAGTGTTTAGTGGCCTACTCACGTTGTTGAGGGAGACCGCTTCACTTCGGGTAATTGGCGGGTAGTTTGCCGTACCCGTAGAGGTCTAGGGTGGGGTAATGGCTATTCATCACAACTGTGTAATCCGTCTTTTGTTGCAGGCTCAAAGCAAACGCGGATTGCTTGTATATCCAATAATGTTCATCAGTAATCTGGAATGCCTATTATTGCGTCTGACGAATGTACAATATCTATATATGATAGCTATTTAGACGTTACTTATGTTTTACACCCGCGCTAGCCCAGCCCCCGCTCTGTCGTTAGTTAAGTAACCTAACGGGTGATGACGGGACCCAGTGGCGAATGCGGATGGCATAAAAGGACGTATTTTCGTTGTTTTCTGCAATGATAGGTTAAATGATGGGACGCATTATTTTAATGCAAAAAAAATAAACCAAAGTTGAATCGTTGGAACAAATTTAAAAGAAACCATTCGGTTATTTTAAAAAAGCAGAATTTTTAATTACGGAGCTTTAACCACTCCTTTTAAAAAGCTATCAGGTTCCTTCGATTATATCAAGTTCACTACGTTCACGGTTTCGACAAAACCAGTCGTAGCCTTCCGTCATTTCTTATAGATGGTCAGTAGTATTCAAGCTATGTTTGTTGGCTTTCGTCAAGGCATAGTGTTTGGTAGCTACTGGGGTATTCATTTGTTGCATAGATAGATGAGTTGGTTTGGGACAGTCGTATTACCTTGTTGGCTTTCGTCAAGGGTATATACGGGTGGGTTCAAATTAACAAGATAATGATGGGCAGAACTTGACATGTGACTTATGATTTGTTGGCTTTCGTCAAGGTCATAAGAACATGGGGCAAAAATCCACATCGGGAGTTTCTAAAGAAACCGAAACTTGCTAGTGTTGCATACCATTTGGAGTTTGATGAATGTTGGTAGGATTCCTTCAACATTATCATACGATGATATTTGGATCCCGATCCTACTGTGAGTATATGCTACTTATCAGGAGATTCGTCACTTAACGATCAATGCTATAAACCAAGTAGGTGTCGAGAAAGGTGTCAACGGGGCTACGCCCCCAGAGAAAAGAGGTTATTTAATTAAGGAACTTCGCGAAAGCGTTGGAAAACCTCCCTCGAAGTACCGACACTAGCCTGGTTGAACGGTTAAGCAAGTATTGTACAGTGAGAATAGTCCTGGCTAATTCTTCTTTTATGGTTTGAGGAAGGATTCGAGAAACAGTGGGAGCCATCCAGTTTAGATAAATTAAAAACCAATCTAAACTTGCAAGAGCATCATGCTAAAGTGTTTTCTTCTCTCTCTCTCTCATTGCAGCGACCTTGTGACCATGACTAGGTTACATCTAGATAACAAGTTGACTGAATCTAACTTATATGACTGGCAAAGGTCTGTCCAGATGTCTATTGCCTATGACAAGCTGGACCACCCTATTACTACTCAAGATCCCGCCGTCCCAGGTCCAGTTTCCACCGTCGCGGATATGGATATCCGTCAGACAAGGGAAAAGGATAAAGCGAAAGCTAAGTGCCTCGTGTTGGCTTCAGTTGATGGTGTATACCAGAGGCAGCACGAGAAGATGGACTTAGTTTCCATCTTTCTCCATAACAAAGATTTATATGGAGAGTAATCTCATATCGCAAGATATGAGACCTCGAACGATTTAATTCAAGCGAGGTTGGTTGTCGGGTCATCTGTAGGGGACGACGTCCTTACAATGACTAGCTATATTGATGAGCTCAAGGACCTGGAGACCACGTTGGGAAACAGGTCATACGCTGACTTATTTCCACAGTCCCTACCCTCTACTTACACCCTGAAAGATACCAGGGAGACACAAGCTCTGCTTAATGGGGGACCTTCTTCTTCTACATCCAGGAAGAAAGCAAAGGATGAAAAGAAGAAGACCTCTACAAAGCCGATATACGGTGTCAATAAAGTAGGAGGAAAGGGAAGAGCAAAAGTTTCGGGACTTGGTGTAGCTAAGGAGGGATGTTCCTATTGTTATGGGAACGGACATTGGCAGAAGGATTGCAGGGCTTTGGAAGCCAGTAGCCAGGATACGAAGCATGTTGTGGCTTCAGCCTCAAGTGTGTTTATAATTGAGAACTGTTTGTCAATTAACTCTACTTCCTGGGTACTAGATACCGGAGCAGGATCTCATATCTGTAATTCATTACATGCTTTGAGAAACCGTAGAGTTACAAGGGTAGGTGATTTGCCTCTCAGAGTTGCAAACGGAATGAGCGTGGACGCTGAATCCGTGGGAGAATATCGCCTAGGTTTGACAAGTGGGCAGATATTGATTCTACGTAACTGTTTGTATGTACCTAGTTTGACTTGTAATATCATATCAGTGTCCTTACTTTCGAAAGAGAGATATGATTTTACATTCGTAAGCGATGTAGTTCACATCCACTTAAATCAAGTTTTGATTGGGTCCGGTACATTAGATGACGGTATATACGTATTGAGTCAAGCTCAGGTTTTCAATGTCCAAAACACACTTAAAAGAAAGTCTCCAGAAATAAATCAGGCTTTCTTATGGCATTGTAGACTAGGTCACATCAATGAAACACGATTAACGAAGTTACATAGAGAAGGATATTTGAATCCGTTCGAATATCAATCTTATGCCACTTGTGAATCTTGTCTCATGGGAAAGATGACAAAGACTCCGTTTACTGGAACGGAGTAAGAGCGAGCGAGCTCTTAGGACTCGTACACAGTGACGTGTGCGGTCCAATATCTACACATGCGAGAGGTGGTTATTCCTACTTCATTACTTTTACGGTTGATTTCTCTAGGTATGGACATATCTTCTTGATGAAGCATAAATTCGAGGCTTTGAGAAATTCCAGGAATACAAGAATGAAGTGGAAAACCAAATAGGCAAAAGTATTAAGACACTGAGATCTGATCGAGGTGATGAATACTTAAGTGCCGAGTTCCTGGATTACTTAAAAGAGAATGGAATTCTCTCTCACTTACTCCTCCATACACGCCACAACACAACGGTGTATCGGAAAGGAAGAATCGAACCATATTGGATATGGTTCGTTCCATGATGAGTAAGGCTGAGTTACCGCGATCTTTCTAGGGATATGCACTAGAATCAGCTGCATATCTTTTGAACAAGGTTCCAACCAAGACTGTGCCCACCACACCATATCAGATGTGGAGTGGGAAGAAACCCTATCTTTAGTATCTGAAGACATGGGGATGTCCAGCTTTTGTAAAAAAGAAGCATCCGGACAAGCTCGAGGCACGCTCAGTGTCACGCCCCGCTTCCCAGAGTACGCTAAATTGGGCACGTGACATAGCCAACCATGCTACCTGTGGGTAGGAAGTATCCATCCACAGTCACATTACGGCTGTAGAGATATCAAGAACAAGATAAAAACTGTTTAAAACATGTCCATAATCCAGAATAACATGAGTCAATAATAAATAGATGCGGAAGCAAATGATCCAATACAAATAACTGAAAAGTATGTCTCATAATGCGGGCTCACATCAGGAAATGAATGCAGGAAATAAAACTAACTACTACTGAACTCACAACTCAGCCTGCTGGCTGAAATACTCCTACTCGGACTGCGACAGCGGTACAGAATCTGGGCCATGTAAAACCCAGACATCAGCGCGTCATGTCAACAATTAATATAATATGAACAATGTAACAGGCAATGCAAAAATAAACATGAATAAAGCAATAATATGAAACAAGCAGTGCAGGGTAGTGTGCAGTGGGTAACTAAACTGTTCTATCATGTTTTCTATTCTAAAGTCTTTGAAATCAATTGATGAATCGTCGATATAACTCAATAGTATCCCGTGCATGCCCGGGACCACGGTCAAGATCCTCGGGGCTGAATCCGAGACGTGCCGCTAGGCAGTAACAGGTAGCAGGATGGGCGAGTGATGTCAGCATCATCACTCCGGGGCTGGCCGAGCCCGTAAGACTGATCAGAACAGGTATCGAACTGTTGAGTTACAAGTCGGTTTCACCTTTGATTTCCCCATACCCCCAAGTTATGTATGTCAGGTCAGGTATTCGGTAATCAAGAACTAATGCCAACATAGGATCAGGTAAAAGCAGGTTTGTCTGGATAGACAACAGGAACGGTCCATGAGGACTACATGTCAGGTTTGTTGGCATTAGGCACGAGATCAGGTAACGGGTCAGGTCATGGTACAACAGGTCAACAGTATCCAGTACCATGTCAGGTGTAACAATATATATATGTGTGTGTAGCCATGTCAGGTCAAGATGTAACCACTAACGTGAGTGTGCTCACAATCAGATATATAATCACACGTGGTCATTAACAACATGAAATAAGCAATGAATTAAATAATAAGCATGTTTCATTCAATCATAAGAGTGCAGTAATACAATGTAGCCGTTTAGTCATGTTAACAGGTTTAAGCATCCTTAGTGGTGCAATAAATTATGTAACGGTCCAATATAGTTATTTCAGGTTAATGCTTGTGAGTGTCCAAATGTAACAGAACTACAGGGATAATTACTACCAGCTATTTTAATAGTAAAATGTGATTGAACAGGTAGATTTGATTATTGGGTTGCAACCGTAAATTCCATTTTAATAGTAAAAAGATATAATGCAACATTGTAACCGAAATTGGAAAACGATTGTACCAAGCTAAGTTTTACAGGTTTAGGGTGTCAAAACATATATAAATATATTGTATAGCATGTAGTAAGGGGTACTTGCCTCGACTGGTCGCGAACCGGAAAAAACGGAACGTATCGTCGGCGGAGAAACTCGCGACGGAAGCACGGTTCACGGATTGAACCCAAACAACGAACCAAGGAACCACACGGGTCAGAGTACCTCGCTGGAATGTCGGAACACGTCGCCGGCACGGCCGGATTCCGGCGAGCACAAAAACAGTGAATAGGGTTTCTACGGGTGTAGATCTAGAGAAAGAAAGAAACGACCAGAGAAAGAAGATGACGGGGATTACTCACTGGTCTCAGAGGGCACTAGCCATGACGGCGAGATCGACGGCGGCAAGAACGGCGTCTCCGGCGATCTGCAGAAACACTTACGAGATGTTCTGGGGTGGTCGGGGATCGTCGGCGACGGCCAGGGGCGGCGCAGGTGATCGCCGGTGACGTCTCAGGCGACGCAGAGGAGATGCAGCGGGGGCGCTTAGGTGGCTGCGAGGGTGCAGGCAATGAGGATGTGGGTGGTACGAGGAGGAGGAGGCGAGGGTGCTGGTGGTGTCGGCGTCGGCGTTAAGGCTGTGGCGGCGAGGATGGAGGCGGCTAGGGTTGCTGCCGTTGGGTCGCGAGGGCTCGAGTTTCTGTTCACGTGGTGAGGAAAAATGAAGGAGAGGGAAAATATTTAAAAGGGAGAGAGAGAGAGATTGAGAAAGGTAGAGAGAGAGAGATAGAGAATAGGGCCCACGAGAATTATTGATTGGCTGAGAATGATTTGAGGTTTTAAGAAATATGTTAAAAGATTTTTAAGATTTAATTTAACAGTACAATGTATATATGTTAACAAAAATATTATGGTTTTAAATATTATATTAATTTGGGATTTTGGCGCTAAATAAAACATTTCCAAATTGCGTCCAGGTTGGGTCCAAAAATTTGAAATTTAAATAATAGGATTTTAAGCGGGTTCCAAACTTTAAAATTAAGTGTTTTATGATTAAAAAGCATACCCCCAAGACGGACACCTGTACGCGCGCGTAGCCGTCCAAACTCGCCCGTTTCACCGAACGGGACGAGAACACGAAGCACGGACGCTGCCACGAGGCTAGGGGTGTCGAGTAGGCCAAGATGGATATTTTTAATTTTATTTTAGATGCTAAAATTTTTTATATGCAGAAATGACTTTGCCGGATAAAATTTTACAGTAAGTGACAAACAGGCAGGCTAAATGAAAGGAGTATCACATTAATGCTCAAACAACAACAGAAAATAGTAGTATTGGGCTCGGGTGTTACACTCAGTACAGTGTAAGCTTGTGAGATATCCAAAGAACTCCAAGGGATATTATTTCTATTACGCAGAGGAACAAAAGGTTTTTGTTTCTCGTCATGCCCACTTCTTAGAAACTGAATTTTTAGAAAATCAGAAGAGTGGGAGCACAGTAGAACTGGAAGAAATTCCAGAACCACAAGCTGTTACTGAAAGTTTGGTAGAAGAAGAAGTTTCAGAAGAAAGGGACATACCAGCGTCTATCCGCAGAAGTAGTAGGCAGTCTCATCCGCCCGAGAGATACTATGGTTTTCTCATAGACGGGGATCGAGAAGATTGCATCATTGATAATGATGACCCTACTAGCTTCCAGCAAGCCATTCAGAGCGGCGACTCGGTAAAATGGCTAGATGCAATGCGGACCGAAATGGAGTCCATGTACACTAACAAAGCATGGACTTTGGACATTGCTCCAGATGGGGTAAAACCCGTAGGATGCAAATGGATCTTCAGAAAGAAGATTGGTGTAGATGGACAGGTTGAAACCTATAAGGCTAGACTTGTTGCAAAGGGTTTCCGTCAAAGACCTGGTTTGGACTATGACGAAACCTTTTCTCCATTGGCTATGCTCAAATCCATTCGGATCCTTCTTCCTATTGCTGCCTTCCACGATTATGAGATCTGGCAGATGGACGTAAAGATGGCCTTTCTAAATGGTAATTTGGAAGAGTGCGTCTATATGGATCAGCCAGAGGGATTCATTCAGAGTGGGAGCAGCGGTAAAGTATGCAAGCTGCTTAAGTCCATTTATGGACTAAAGCAGGCATCGCGGAGTTGGAACATCTGTTTTGATGATACTGTCAAAGAATTCGACTTTATCAAAAATCCAGATGAACCATGCATATACAGTAAGATTGTAGGGAGAGTTGTTGTATTCCTCGTTTTGTACGTAGATGACATTCTCCTAATAGGAAATGATATTCCTATGCTACAGTCAGTCAAAAGATTCTTGTCACAGAAGTTCTCCATGAAAGACCTGGGTAATGCCACCTACATTCTGGGGATCCAGATCTATCGTAATAGATCAAAGAGGATGTTGGGACTTTCGCAGTCCAGGTACATAGACACCATATTGAAAAGATTCAGTATGGATGATTCTAAGCGCGGTAATCTACCGGCTTGTCACGGAATCATCCTCTCCAAAGAGATGTCTCCCAAGACTGATTTGGAAAGGGATTGCATGTCGATTATACCCTACGCTTCTGCGGTAGGCTCTATAATGTATGCGATGTTATGTACCAGACCAGATGTAGCATATGCATTAAGCGTTGTAAGCCGGTATCAGGAAAACCCAGGGGAGAAGCACTGGATAGCAGTAAAGAACATTCTTAAGTACCTGAGAAGGACTAAGGAGATGTTCTTGGTGTATGGCGGAAAAGACCTCCAGATCGAGGCCTTTGCTGACTCCAGCTTCCAGAGTGACAAGGATGACTCCAAGTCCATGTCGGGTTATGTCTTTACCCTCAATGGAGAGGCGGTCTGTTGGAAGAGTTCCAAGCAGGAGACCGTTGCTGACTCAATGATGGAAGCGGAGTACATAGCTGCTTGCGATGCCGCAAAAGAAGTTATCTGGATGAAGAAGTTCCTTACAGAACTTCAGGTGGTTCCTACCAGTGTTGGTCCAATACCTCTGTATTGTGACAACAACGGCGCTATAGCTTTAGCGAAGGAACCCAGGTCCCATCAGAAGTCCAGACACATCTTAAGGCGGTATCACCTGATCAGGGAGATCGTAGATCGCCGGGAGATCGAGGTAAAGAAAGTAAATACAGAGAATAACACTGTTGATCCATTCACAAAGGCCATTCCTCAGACGCAGTTCGAGAGGCTATTCGAGATGATAGGTCTGCGATATGCCAGTACATGGCCCTAGTGCAAGTGGGAGATTGTTAGTGTTTATGCCCTAGAAGGCCATTACTGTATCATACTAGTTTGTATATTACTTAATAGAAGCTTGGGATATTCACAGTTGTATTGACAGTCTTGCTAAAAATGGTAGTATGCTACTTGGTTTGTGTCTACTTTAATATGTGCATATGTTTCTTGTAACGTATCCCTTATACATATTAGTAGAGCCCTTAGGATCTTTACTTGATTACCAGCGTTGTGATGGCAGTCACACTAGTGGGGGCTGGGTAGTCTATAAGCAACATCCTATACAGGTCCCTAGTCGTAGGATTATCGAGACAGGGCATCGATACTCCGAAATAGACTAGTGTGTACGCTTCTCATCCCAGTTGGGGAGATGGTCTGTCCCACAGCCATCAGTACGTCGTACTGGAGATAGTATACAGGTGCTCGTTAGGTTACGGGTACACCGGACAGGACTCGCGGGGAACTGTTGGTTGGGATTATACTCGTCGTCAGTTAACAGTTTCCAGGTGATATGAGTACAGCATAGTCCGCAGACTTGACACTGCTACTTCGCCTCGAGTGTGTCCCACTGTTCTTAGATTGCTACCCTACCACGGCTCAAAGGAGTTGTGCAAACAGGTAGCAGTTAGGTGCAGTCCCGAGCACTTGGAGGCAGTGGCGGTTAGACAGGATTCGTCTCTCCCGGTATTGGGAGTTGATATCGCGCTGTGTCAGAGAGCCATTACGCAAAGTCCCTGGCCAGGGCAAGCGAGATTTACTGGTAGGTTTTCCAGTAGTTTCTCAGTGTATAATGGGCTACGCTCCGACACGACTTATACCGCTTTTATGGGACTAACGCTTGCCGCCCCCTAGGCCCGATATGCGATAGTCCTAGACGAACAGACCGGACTGTACGGAGATTGTCACAGCAGCCTCAGTAGGAATTCGAATGGGTTTCCTCATCGGCCTTCTTATCGACATCTACCTGGGGACCGTTACGTACAGCTAGTGCCGCTTACGGTCTGTAGTTAAACCCACTGTCAGCATAGTGTCGAGTCTTTAGAGTCTCACACAGAGAGTTTCCTGCTTCGGGTGAAACGATATAGAGGTCGTATGGTTTTACGACAGGGTTCGAACGCATGCGTGTTTTTACGCACGTACGATGTTCGGACAGTTTTTACTAGTCGGCTTTGGTTTAAGCCAGATTCTAGTATCGGATTATTGGATTTATACAGTCTAAAGTTTTTCCGTGTTTTCACGGATAGGAGTGGCGTTCTCGTAATTTGTCGGGAAGCTTCTGGAAGCATGGTGACTTGGGGGTTAAGGTGGCATTTGCATTAATTGGATAAATGAGTCATGGTGTGATTCATACATGGAGTTAATGAATCATTTATGATTTATATGACTCATGTGATGAATCACTAAGTGTATTAATGAAACATGATGATATATTATTATTTGTTATTCATTTAATATATATGATATGTTTCATATATACATATATGATTTATTCATCCAAAAGGATTCTCATTCTCACATTCTCTCTCCTCAAGCTCTCTCTCTCTTCAAACCCTAACCCTAACCTCTCATGTGTTGAGATCAAGGGTTAGCTAGACTAATACATCCATAATCCAACTCTATATCATCTAGGTTGCTTAGATTAGCACTTTGAGTAACCTAGTTACCTCAAGTTAGAGGTTAAGCTTGGAGTAGGAGCTCTCGGATGGATCTCGAGGAAGCCGTTGAGGTGCCAACGTTCCAAAAAGCCTATAAGGAGTGGAGGACATTGATGAAAACCCGAAGGACAAGTAACGTGAGGTATAACTTCGAATCCGAGTAGTTAAACCTTTCGTTGTTTGCTAGTAACGGTTTTAGACCCGATTCATATGCTCAAGTCCGTGTTACGAAGCTTTGATAATCGTTTTTCATATATTCCGCCTCCCCGCAAGTTCGTGGGGCGCGTGACATGGACTTACAATTTGGACAGTTAGTTTTCATGTGACAAGTTAGTTCATATGAGTACGATACTATGATGGCAATGTTGTGATGAATCATGTTAATGTAGATTGTACATGACCTTGAAAAGCATTTGAGCTTTAGCATTGGATTGCAATGTACTTGGTATAGATGTTTCTATATTAGTAACTCCCGTTTTGCAATGTGTCGGTGCAAAATTGCATGGTTTTAGTTTCCAAGTACAGTAAAACCTCTATACAGTAATATCCTTGGGACCGGGGAAAAATATTACTATAGGGGGGTTATTCTTAAGTAGAGTTTTATATATAAAAATTAGATTTTTTTTTGAAAAAATAGTAGTCAAAATTCTTAGACCTTCAAAATTCATATAGACCTTCAAACTTATTAACAAGTCAAAATTCTTAGACCTTCAAAATTCATATAGACCTTCAAACTTATTAACAAGTCAAAGTACTTTATGTCATCTTAAGTTCAATTGTGTAGTTAAGTAATTTATGTCATCTTAAGTTCAATTGTAATAGCCAAGTAATTTTATGTATTTTTTATATATATAAAAAATTATTTAAAATTTAATGCCAATTTATTACTATATAGAGGTAAATTAGTACAGGCGGGACTTGGAAAAAGTATGGAATATCACACTGTGGAGGTTATTCTTATTTATAACTGGTCCCGAGTCGGGACCGGGACTTTTTATCACTATAGGGAGGTTATTCCTATATAGAGTATTCCTATACGGAGGTTTTACTGTATTAATTTACGCCGCCAATGATATGATGAAGGTTTGATGATCAAGATTCACATATTACAAAATTAAATTAAGACAAACTGGCAAGGAATAAATTTCAGGTAGATTACTGGTATTTTTTGGCAAAATTTATATGCTTTAGTGCAAACTTGGTCTTGCTGTAGCTTGCATCTTGCTTTTCTAGCACAGAACTTAGAATTATTAGACAAACTTCAAGAGGAATCTCTCCTAAAAGCAGCGAACACAGACCAATGCTCATGTAACTTTTGGATTGTGCCATGCACATTTCTTTGCGTGGTACCAAAGCAGAGGGCCTTCTTTTATTGTTAGTTTGGAAACATTTTCATGACGCAAGAAATCTGCTTAAAAATCCAATCTTTATCTTCAAATATGATGAGGAAAAGATCACGAAGTCATGAAAACATAATGTGACAATGGCATGTCTATTTGAATGTAACCATTAGATGCACAATCGGCAATGGCACACACTGTAGTAGGGATATCTTTCATATGGAAACAAATAAAAATGTAGTTGATGTGGGTTCATATCCGAACAAATGTGAAAAGTATAAATCTAGATCACTTTCTTCGTCTTAAGTGAGGGGCCTGCGGATGGCCCTTGTACGTCCGTCAAGGATGATGTGTGTGTAGGCTTGGGCTATCAGTCCCCCATTTGCAAAGGATTCACAGTGGCCAATCCGTCGCTTTTTTTTCTCATTAAGTAAATAACTAAGGATCGCTTTTCTTTCTTTTTATCAAAAAGCATCACCCACCACTATATAACCTACCATTCTTCCTTCTATCAACAATTTCATAAAGGAATTCGCATAAAAATAAGAAGAAGAAAAAGTAGCCATCCATCAATTTTATATTTGTCTCGTCGTCTTGCTCTTGGGGATGAACTGTTGAAGTCTTGTTTTAACATCCATTGCGTGAAACCACCGCAGAAACTAATCTCCTTTCGTGACACAATATATTGCCCTTGGTTTTCAGTAAAACTGCATATGCTGCCATTTTGAGGCCATTAGCAGAAAAGATTGGTGCTATATTTTCCTTTCTATGTTACAAACACGCCATATCTTCATTCCAATTAAACATGAACCTAAGACATCATATATGAACAAAGGTAAACCGCGATGAACTCCAGGTAAACCGCGATGAACTCGTTGTGCAGCAAAAATCCATAAAAATTTCAATAAGACTTTAAGGTCGATAATGAACTTCACAACACCCTTTGAATGATACCGAATTCATGACACTAAAAATCGATGGTTAAAACAGTTGTCATAATCTAAATTGATTACGCAGGAAAAAGTCCTAAAAAACAGACAAAAAATGTTTCATAAGAAAAAGAAACAAAAATGAAAATGTCAAATTATAAATGGGGTGAAACAATTATATTCCAGGTGGTTCTCCGATAATTGGCACCATCTCTTCACTTGCAAATGCTATTGAAAGACTTGATAGCATGATTAACTTATTTAATAATGTCATAAACATATCAATATGAACATACCTTCAGCCATGATCGGTAATAAAAGCCTTAGTTCTCTTCTTGATCCAATTTCTTCTAACCTACTTTATTATTACTTAGAGTTTATCTTTGATAGAAAATAAACTGATCTAAATTCAAAGGGACTGAAATATATATGCAAGACTCCCTTATATAACCCTTCCATCAAGAAGTTATGGAACTACAAAGTAGTTATAGAAACTACCAAGTAGTTTTAGAACAACCACTTTATTTTATACCCAAAACTTTATATAATAAGATATAGAGTCATTATATCTAACATTCTTCCACTTGACTCTAATCATCCTATTAAAGATATAACATTTTTTCAACTATACTTTATGGTCAAATTAAATAGTTGCACTTAATAAATATTCTATCTTTTAGAATCTTCAAACATGTACATATAACTTTATAAGGAATTATTCCGAGTCCAATCTTTTATTGCTTCAATTAACAATAATCATATGACTTAAATTTATTATGCACACTTTATTAGTAATGCCTTTAATACTAAAAACATTCAAATATGTCTAGACATAAAAGCTTGTAACAAATGACAACTAATGAGTCACGTTCTCTTTACATGACCCGTAAATGAAATGACTGGTATCGCTTTAGTCAGAGGATCAACAATCATGAACCCCGTTCTTATGTGTTCGAAAGCTATTGTGTAATCACGAACTCGATCTTTAGCTTTAAGGAACTTTATATCGATATATTTTGATCGACTCCCGCTTTTGTTGTTGTTAGCAAATACAACCGCAGAGGTATTGTCATAATAGATAAGTAATGGCTTTGATATGAGATCAACTGTTTTAAGTTCTGTGACAAAGTCCCTTAACCAAGATGCCTATGAAGATGTCTCGTAGCAACTTATAAATTCCGCTTCCATTGTTGAGGATGCAACTAAATTTTTCTTCATACTCCTCTAAGATACTGCACACCCAGCAAGTAAGAAAACATATCCTGAAGTAGATTTTCTCGTATCCTCACAAACTGTAACACCCTAGCTAGTGCATTTATACGATATTCTATTGGGGTATTTTCGAATCTTGCGACAAATTTCTTGATTATTATTGCTTTTGGGTACAGATAATGCATTTGGTAACTGTGGTTAGTATCCGACCCGACCCATATATTTAAAACCCATCAAGATTCAAGATTACGTCATATATTTGCTAGTACAGAGGATCCATGCACATCTAGATTCTATACACATATATGATATATTTTGTATCCGCATATCTTTTAAATAATACAAATAATAACCAAATAATATATTTTGATATCTAGCATGACATGTCATCGTACCCTATATCATATGCTTGTATCCATATAGCATGTTCATGTCCTAAATGCTAAAACAGGCTCGCTTAGATCGCTACGTATATTTATGTAGATCCGTATTTGGGGGTATGCATTTTTATTGACCGGATATCGCATTATGGTTTTAACTTGTACGTATATTCTCCATATTTTAAAACTAGATTTTTAGAAGAAACCCGAATAATATTCGGAGCATAATGGAGTTTGATATTAGCTGTATAATCCTATAATATATATATATATATATATATATATATATATATATATAAAATAATAATAATAATAATAACATTTATAAACTAACTGTTATATATACATACATTTTATAGAGAGAGAGAGAATAATGGAGGAAAGAGACCATAGGAGGGGATTTTCTTCTATGGCGTCGAAAAAATACAACCTCCACCGTTTTTTCCGACGATCGGCATCCATCATCATCATCGTTATCATCTAAGATGTGCATACACGAAATTTCATGTGATTCCAACACTTTTTCACAGTTGAATTAGCAATGTAAAAAGTTGTATTGTCGGTAAATTAATTTTGCACCAACTAAATCAACGACGAAAAAATGGTATAATCACATGAAATTTGGTGTATCAATATCTTAGATAATAAAAATGAAGATGATGTATATGCCGATCGTCGAAAAAAATCATGTAGGATGCATTTTTCCGACGCCATAAGAGAAAATTCCCTCCTATGGCACCTTTCCTCCATTAACCTCGTATATACCTCCTATGGCACCTTTCCTCCATTAACCTCGTGTGTGTGTGTATTTTAACTATATTATATTTCTCTCTCCTCTTGCTCACATATCTCTCTCTATCCCTCTGTCTCTTTCTCCTATATATATTTAAATTATTATATTAAACCTAATAATTATTAACACCTCTCTCTTTCTATTTCTTCTTTCCCCGCCACGAGGAACCCAGAACCCTAGCCCTCACCTCGCCATCACCGACCTCGAGCTCATGTTCACCACCCTCGTCTCCTCGCCCTCGTTACCACTTCCGCATCCACCTCCCATCTCCTTTCCCAAGAGCACCCTGCACCCATCACAACCCCGACCACAACAGCAACCCGAGAAACCCAAGCCCTACCCCTGCACCCTGACGCCCACACCTGCACCATCGCCACCGATCACCTCGACCTCACCACCTCGCCCTCATCACAACTTCCACCTCCTCTCTCTTCCCCGGGCACCTCGCAAACCTCGACGACAACCACCGCTGCACCCACGACACACGCCAACTGCAAAAACCCAAACCTCGCCGGAGACTCGCCGTCACCATTACCCTCACCCCACCATCACATCCTCATCTCCCTCTCCGCTCCCCGACAACACAAACCACCACCACCACCTTCGACAATCCCCGACGACCACGATAGTAACCCAAAAACCCCACTACCCCTCGTCGCTGACGACATCCCACCATCGTCGCCGTCACCTCGCCTCTGTCCTCGCCATCCCAGAACCTAGAAGCCACCCCATTCTTCTTCTTCCTTCATTTCTTTCTTGCTTGCTTTCTTGATTTTCCGGTCGTCTCGCCGGAGTTGCGCACGTCGCCGACGATCCAGACGACCCAATCACCGTTGTCGTCCAGCTTAGTCATCACGTCACGTCACTGATCAGCAAGGTCCAGTCCTGCGTGCGTAAGTTGCGCCGCGACGTTATCCTGACATCAAACATAGCATCTGTATCTCGACGTAAGATCTGATCAGGCAAGTTTTAAACTTGCAACATGCTATGTTATTATATCGATATCTATATGAATAAAAATAGTGCATGTGTTTTATTATTTAGCGAATAGTACCGATTTATAGTTTTTCGATATCTGTTCGTATACGTACTGATAATCGTTTATCTAGTTGCATGCCGGAATATCATGATATCCCTACACTACTATATTAGTACAACATGCTATCTGGTTTGCATCATACTTGGTAATGGATATATAATGGTTATTACAGATTGATACATATGCATCATGGTATCATTTTTGTTTACCATGTTCCGATATTGATTACAGTTTCACATGGGGTATCTATTTGGTTGATATATATCACATGACATGTTCACAACACACTACATGACTCGTTACTTGGATTTTATCGCTAATGCCGACAATCCTGATTGTTATCCTGACGGACGTAACTTGTTGTCTGCATAGACAAAACATGTACCTGCTTGATCCTGTGTTGGTATTAGATTTACATCATCAATACCTGACTTGAACACAAAACTTGAAGAGTAAGGGGAAATCGATAATGAAGCCTGACTTGTAACTCAACAGTTCGATACTTATACTGATCAGTCTTTACGGGCTCGGCGAGCCCCGGAATAATGCTGCTGACATCTTTCGTCTATACATATTACATGTTTACTGTTTAGCGGCACATCTCGGATTCAGTCCGAGAGTCTTGACCGTGGTCCCGGGCACACACGGGATACTATTGAGTTATATCGACGATTCCATTAAATTGATTTCAAAGACTTTTAAAATAGATAACCTAGACGCACAGACTTTAGGATATACATCACATACATACAGCTCATTATTTGTATTTGTGTTATTTATTTATATTATGGTTCATATTCTGGTCATTACTATTATTTTGATATTATGACGCACTGACGTTTGGGTTTTGCATGACCCAGTTCCTCTACCTTTATCGCAGGCAGATCGAGAATATTTTAGCAATCAAGCTGAGCAAGAGAAATTGAACATGTATTATTAGAGATGTTTAGTTTTTATTTCCGTAGTTTTATTTCTTTTGATATGAGCCCATATTGGGACATGATTCAAATATTGTTTATTGGATTTGATCCGTTTCCGCTATATGCATTTTCTTGATTTGTTTTACTGTGGCAAATGGACATGTACTAGATAGATTATATTTATGTTCTTGATATCCGATAGAAAACCGCAATGCGACTGTGGAGGGATGATTCCTAACCACAGGCAGTATGGTTGGCTCTGTCACGTGGCGTAGTCTGCGCATTTTGGAAGCGGGGCGTGACACAAACGGCCCAATCTGAATCTAAATATTCAACCAACTTCAGATGATCAGAATGACTGTAAGCGAGCCTGTAATGTTTAGTCCCTCTTAGGTATCTCATTATCCTTTTAGCAGCTTTCCAATGAGCTATACTAGGATTATTTTGATACCTGCCCAACATCTCTACTGCAAAAGCAAGGTCTGGTATTGTGCAAACAACTACATACATAAGACTTCCAACTGCAGAAATATAAGGAATATTTTTCATATCTTTTATTTCCGAAACACTCTTTGGAAATTGATCCAAATTAAATTTATCACCTTTCGAGATTGGTGCATATTTAAGTGTGCAATCTTGCATTCGGTATCTATCCAAAACCTTTTGAATGTATGCATTTTGAGATAGTCCCAAGGTCCTGCGAGATCTATCTATATGAATCTCTATGCTAATAACATAAGAGGTTTCACACACATCCTTCATTTTAAAGTTTTGTGATAAATAATCTTTAGTCTTATGTAATAAGTCAATATCGTTACATACAAGTAAAATATCTTTCACATACTGTACTAACAAAATAATCTTGCTCTCACTCATCTCGACATATATACATTCATTCACAACATTCTCAATAAACCGGATAAAAGAATAGTATTGTAAAATTTAATATGCCATTGGCGTGAGGCATGTTTAAGCTCATATAGTGATTTCTTTAACTTGCAATATAACTGATTATTTTGCCCAAGTGAAAATCCTTCAGGTTGTTTCATATATACATCCTTTTCAAGATCTCCATTTAGAAAACACGTCTTCACATCCATTTGATGTAGCTCTAAATCCATATGAGCTACTAATACCATAATAATTCTCAATGAATTTTTAGTTGAAACTGGAGGAAATGTTTTATGAAAATCGATTCCTTTCTTTTGAGTAAACCCTTTGGCTACAAGCCAAACCTTATATCTCTCGATTTTACCAGATGAGTTTCGTTTAGTTTTGAAAACCAATTTAAAACCAACAACCGAGACCCCTCTAGATAACTCAACAATATCTCATACTTGATTCTTTACCATGGACTCCATTTCTTCTTTCATGGCATCATACCATAAACTAGAATTTTCTCCATTTATGACTTATGAAAATGACTTTGGATAATTCTTAGGTCCGACATCAATGTCATATTCTTGAAGGTGATATGCAAAGAAGTCACTAAAAATTGTTGGTTTTCTTATCCTCGAAGATCTTCTAGGTCCAACTTGTTCATACAAATTTTCTTAATTTTAGATAATATAAATTTTCTTAATTTTAGATAATATGTTCTTCATAAACTGCCTCCGCATCAGTTGGTTCATCATGCTGCAATTCATTCTGAATTGGTTGTTTCTTAATTTGATTAGGTAAGCCTTCTTGAATATGCATAACCAATTTTGGAATAAATGATTCATTAATTGTAGATGAAAAATCAGGATCCTGTATTCCCTCGGTTCTTATCTTGCGAGGAAATTTACTATATTTTGAATCCTCGGGAAACTTAGTATTTCTAACTTCTACAATTTTTGGCGTGTGCAGTGGACAATAAAACATGTAAATTTTGGAATTTAATGCATACCCAATAAAGAAACCGTTTTCTGTTTTCGGGCCAAGCTTCTTTATGTGAGGATTGTAAATCATCACCTTCACTTTGACAACCCCATACATGCATATGACTTAGACTTGGTTTCTATCCTTTCCAAATCTCGAAAGGAGTCTTTGGAACCGCTTTAGACGTAACTCGGTTAAGTATATATACCGCTGTTTTAAATGCTTCGCTTTAAAGAGATGATGGTAGATTAGCATTACTAATTAATATACTTCTAACCATATCCATTAATGTTATATCGCTTTTTTCAGCCACACCATTTTGTTGTGGTATGCTCGGCATTGTATGTTGGGCCACAATACCTTCACTTTTAAGGAATTTGAGCAAATGGACCAGGCATTTGTCTTTTTTCAGTATACCTCTCATAGTATTCTTCATCCCTATTCGATCTCACAATTTTTATTTCCTTGTCCTTTTGTTTCTCTAGCTCAGCCTTGTAAATTTTAAAAGCACCAAATACTTCAGCCTTATCATTTTGGAGGTATAAAGACATGAACCTGGTATGATCATCAATAAATGAGATGAAATATTTCTGACCATTTAGACAAGTGATCAGAGAAGGACCCCATATGTCTGTATGAATAATTTCAAGACATTCTGTACTCGTCTTAGAACTCTTATTGGTATTGTTGGTTTGCTTCCCCTTTATGCAATCCACGTAAGAACCAAAATCAGTAAAATCTAAATGATGAAGAATCCCTTCATTAACCAATCTTTTTATTTTGTTAACTAAAATATAGCATAATCTCTTATGACATAATTTAAAGAATTTTTCCTTAATTATACATCTTTTGTTGCCAATATTTTCAATATTTAGTGAAAGCTAATTATTTTCAAAAGTAGGGTCTAAATCAAGCTTGAAATATTTTCAGTCAATTTTCCAGAACCAATGCAAACATAATTTTTATACAAATAAAATCCATTAGCATTGAACTTTATTACATAACCACAAAGACTTAGTTTTGATACAGAAATCAAATTTCTAGAAAATGAAGGTACATAAAATACATTTTTTAAATAAATCACATAGTCAGAGTTTAAAATAAATTGATAAGTTCTCACGGTCTCAATAGATTACCGCATCCCATTTCCTGAATAGATACCGGACTCACTTCCCGCTAACCTCTACTAGGTTAAGAAGCCCGCATGGTATTGGCAACATGAATTGATGAAGTAGAATCAATCCATCAAATATTATTAAGGATATGACTAAAATTAAATTCATAACAAATATATTAAATAAGATTATCTTTCATAGCGAGCCATTTCTTATATTTGAGGCAATCTTTCTTTATATGCCCCTTTTTTCTGCAGAAGAAGCACTTCGGTATTCTGTCCTTATTCTTCATAGGTTGCTTATCCTTTATTTTGGAAAGATCAAATCCTCTCTAGCTTTGAACTGCATTCATTTTATCATGAGTTGTTATATTAACATTTTCTATAACCTCATGCTTAAGTCTTTCTTCTTTTTGAACACATATAGTTAGGAGTTCATTTACGGACCAATTCTCCTTATGTGTGTTGTAGGAGATCTTAAATGGTCCATATTCTCCTGGAAAAGAAGACAATATGAAATGCATTAGAAATAATTCGGACATCTCAATCTTTTGAGATTTTAGTTGGGAAGCAATATCCCTGAGTTGCATTATATGCAACCGCACGTCTTTAGAGCGGGCATACTTTGCACTTGTTAGCTTCTGAATCAAGGTCGTTGCTAAAACCTTATCATAAGTGACGTATTGTTTCTCAATCGTCTTCATGAAATCCTTTGCTTTATCGCATTCGGGAATTGATCCCTTAATGCTCCTACTTATATTGGATTTCATGAGCATCATGCTCAGATGATTTGCACGCTCCCATCTTTCAAATTCAGCCTTTTTGATTGGCTCCAAAGTCTCTGTGGGAATAAAGGACATTTCTCACGAAAAGCTAAATCTACGTCTAAACAGCCTAACTTTAGAAGGATTTTATCCTTCAAGTGTGAAAAGTTATCACCGCATGATAAAGGAATACTGTATTATTAAGTACAGGGACAGAAACAACTGCATGGTAAAACAAAATTAATGCTACGAGTGATAAACTTTAGTTAAAATAATGAATTTAAACCTTCCTGTGAGTAAAGATCCTATATTTAGGATATAGATTCATTATTTTACACTTTAGTTAAAACCAATAAAATTCAATTTTAATGAAAAAAAACTCCTCACCTGTGGGCATAAGAGATTTCTTACATTAAAATCTATTTTATTGTCTTAACCTAATTAGTATACATATATAACTACTTCCCTGTGGGCATACATGTATATTAATTGCAGTACTAGATCCTTAAGAAATAATGTAAACAAAAGATCACATGTTCATTACCAAATTCATGAATGTTGTGGTTATTTCACAAGTTTTAATAAAATTGTTACAATCAAAATATTACATTTACAACTAGTGGTCCTTTAACATGCATACCACATAAGATTACAGTAATTTATACTTTAGCATGTAATTTACTTAATATAAAGATGTATAATTCAATACCAATAAAATAGAGTAAATAAAGGAAAATTAAGTGCATGCTAATCACTATAGAGTAGAGTATCAAAGTCAATCTCATATATAGTAGAACGCGTAAGTATAGGCTTGTCTCTATAGAGTAGAGCGCGTACACTTACCAATTGCATAACACTCTTTTCTCACACATACTTCTCCTAACTCTTGGGTAAAAAACAGAAAATAACAATTTTCCTTGAACATCATAGGTAAAAAGTGAGGAATTTATGCATAGAAAATAACAAAGCATGGCCTCATGGAATTAACTACAGTACAAAATATCTTACAAGCCCTCTAGGCTCATTCATATAAAAGCCATGTTGGATCGCAGTAAAAAAAAAATTCAATCAACGTATATAAAAATTCTATTTTTATAACACAGAAAAATCGGAACTCATTTCTGGGAATCTAATTAATAGACAGAGAATTAGAATTCAAATTTCATTCTCTCAATCAACATATTAACACGTTAAGCCCAAAAAAAACGAAGGAAAAAAATGACAAATCAACAAATTAATATGCATGCTCAGATACCAATTGAAAGACTTGTTAGCATGATTAACTTATTTAATAATGTCATGAACATACCATCATGAACATACCTTCAACCATAATCGGAAATAGAAGCCATAGTTCTCTTTTTTGATCCTTTCTTATTGCCTACTTCATTATTACCTAGAGTTTAACTTTGATGGAAAATAAATTGATCTGAATTAACAGGGACTTAAATGTGTAGGCAAAAACTAATTTATATAACGCTTCCATCAAGGAGTCATGGAACGAGTAGTTATGGAAACTACCAAATGGTTTTAAAACAACCATTTTATTTTATGTCTAAAACTTTATATAATAGGATATAGAATCATTATATCTAACATGCTAATGTCAAGCCAATTCCAATACACATCTAAATACCTAAAAGAGGGTCCCAAAATGTAAAATTATGAAAAATCCTTGGGCGAATATGAAGCAAAAGTTTTTTAAAAAAAGAGCAAGAATCTCTTTATTTCTCCTTTATACATTACTTAATGATGGAGACCTCTCCCTATATTAGAACCTTTCAATGCCCCCAACATGTGACCATTACATTCACTCTTACACCAGCACCAACAAAGAGAATAATCACAGAAAAGAAGAAGAATGGACAAAGAAGAGCAGCAATTCGAGCTAGTCGCCAAAGCCTTTGTAGACCACTACTACAAGCTCTTTGATACGAATCGAGCTGTGCTCTCTTCGCTGTATAACGAAACCTCGATGCTCTCATTTGAAGGCCAAAAGGTTTTGGGGGCCGAAGAGATCAGAAGAAAGCTCGTGCAGCTGCCTTTCGATCAGTGCAGGCACGCAATCTCGACCATCGATTGCCAGCCATCGCCGTTTGCTGACGGCATTCTTGTGTTTGTAAGTGGGAATCTCCAGCTCCCAGGGGAAGAGCACCATCTCAAGTTTAGCCAGGTGATATATACATACACACAAATTTTGTATATATAGAGTGCAATATAATTTGAAATTATTATTCGGTTTTATGATAATGAAATTACGAGTCCCTCTAGAATAGATATTAATCGATTATTCTTCTTCCATGATCGAATCATTCATGTGTCTTAAGATGCTCATAATCCAACAGAACTACTTAAAAAAAATTATGTCACAGAAAATTATCTATACAAGAATTATAAAATTAGGTACATGGATTATCAGTTGGCATAAGGAACATCCTATATAGGAATAAGAAAAAGAAATGCACTCACCATTATATGATCAATCTCCATGGTTAAGAGATAGATATACCAGAGGTATTGAATTTTTTGTAGTCTTTAACCTTCTATCGGGGTGTTTGTGAAATTTAATAATTTCTTTTGTGTTTAGATCATTTCCCAACCCTCGGATCCATAAGAAAAGGGTATAGAAATCTTTTTTTCCTTTTTTTATCGAGGTTCTTTTTAGGGGGGTTTGGGGGTGGGGTGGGGGTATCTAGGTTTGAAGCCATGAAAAATTCAATCATCAAATCTAAAACATTGAAAACACATCACTTTGAGGAATTTCTCCTGTGGAGGCTGATATTAGTTAATGCTGCTATTGGTCGTTAAATCTACATGCATATAAGGTATAATCGCCGTGGAAATATCGCCCGGTTTCTGTCTATATAAAGTTTTGTTGTCTTCTCTAATTTATTTTGTACTGCTATCAAATTATCGTGAATTACTTATTGCCGTTTTGGAATTTATTTCTAACACGTCATGATCATTTGAACTCGTATGCAGATGTTTCAGCTAATTCCAGCACAGCAGGGAAGCTTTTATGTGCAGAATGACATGTTTCGGCTCAATTACGGTTAAAGCTAGCAAGGGATAAGGAAAATATTTAATTGGCAGATGATGTTTGAAGGGAGGTTTTTTAGTTGTCCAGTTGTCAGTTAAATTTTTATTTGTGGAAATAAAGGTGTTTGATTAATGTTGATGTTGGATTTGAGTGTTGGAAACTTATTTATTGTTTAATGTTCGAACAACAAAGTCTAATTTAGTTCTGAAATTGAATGATAAATGTAAACTGGATCAGCATTACATTAATTTATTGGATTGATTGGATTGATTTCTAAATCAAAGATGACACTCCTAAATCAGTATTACATTAATTTCATCATCTAATATTTAGTTTGTTTTGTTAAGTATTCACTTCATTATCATCGTCGTCGTCTAAGCCATTTCCCATCAATATGGGGTCGGCCAGAACTAGATTTGACAAAGTTTTATGACTGATTAATTAGATATTATCATAACTTCTACTCATCAGCATCATTTCTTATGGGCACCTCCAATATTTTTCTGTGGAAGTTGAAGAGGAAAGCAGCCCATTCCTTGAATCAAAACATTCCACAAGCTTAAATACTACAGCTCTGAGCTAGTTACGGCAACTGGCACTACAATAGTGTGGATTCTATTGCAACTCTACAACTAAATTTCCCAAGGTTTCTAATAATGCAAACTAAAGTAGTGGAGTTTGATCATAAAGTAAAAGAAACGGAGGAACAGGAGGGAAAATAATTCCATGGAATTTAAATAAACCAAAGATACAGGTAGACCAAATATACTATGAATGCAAAAAAAAGAAAAAAAAATGAAAACTAAAGCAGTGAGGAATCGATAGAAAAGTAAAAGAAAGAGAGACAGGCAACCAAAAAAAAAAAGGACCGCATGCAATTGCAAGTATTTAGATTCATCATCCATTTGTTAGTTTAATTTAGACTTTTGGGATAATATAGAGGAAATTCCATAGGTTGAACTGATTATTATTTTCGGTCATATCCTAATCGCATCAGGTTACAATCTATAATTTGGTAAAAAAGATAAGTTGGTTTGCACTCTCCTAGCCTCCTACGATTTCAAGTTTGAGAGATTTTGGCCTGGCAGTAACAGTAACGACAGTTCGTCACATCTAAGATTCTAGGGGAGGAGAAAATAGTAAAACCATGTTGGAAATTTTGACACTATCCAAAAAAAGATTATCAATAATAGCTTCAACAATGATGGGTAACCCCAATACTAACAAAAAAAAACTTTCTAAAACACTTTATTCTATCAATTTATATATATAAGAGATGAGATGCATCAGAGACTTAACAAAGAAACATCTAAAAGAGAAGATAAAGAAATGGGAAGGGATTATAGTGGATCATGAAGCCGGTTTAACTCAAAATAGACCAACCTCACCAACTGATAGTTAATATGAGTGGTAATAAGTAATAATTATGTAATTGTTGTAGTCAAGGAGTGTCAAAGCATAAATCATATAACTTATACGAAAAAACAAGAAATCTAATTACAAATTGGTAACATAGCAGCAAACATCATAAAAGTACATAGAGAAAGCTATTCTAATGGAGAAATTAAAATCAGGGACCAGAACAGAAAACATCACCATCGAGTTAGCGATCTCCAGCTTCAGGTGCTAAGGTGTGAGGAACTATAACAGTGGGAGCCTCCACCTGCATTTTTAGAAGACCGAACTGTAGGGCCAAGATGGGTTTTGAGAGTAGAACTGAGATGCTCTGGTTCCACTCATTATCTTCTTCTGAAGATTCTTTAGCACTCTGATTAATGTCACTAGGTTTGTTGTAATCACAACTTCTATCAAGATCATGATGCCTTGGCCCTGATATTTTTACTGGCCTCACTGTTCGCACCCTGCGCAATATATGAGAACTCTAGACATTTATTCAGACCTTTCTCAAGTCTATATAAGCAATGAACTTCGACGGGCTTCTTTACAAAGTATGAAGGTATAAAAAGAGTCTAGGCTTTCAAACATAGGGTTACATAGAAATTCAAGCTAGGCTCAATGGGGTTAATACCCTGTAATATACGAGGGAAACGAAAAAGAATATCAAGCAAAAATTTACTGAAGATTGCAGTGGCAGGCTTAGGGACTATGTTAATTTTTGCATGACCAGGAGACAACTCAAAGCAAGACATCCGTTGGGACTAAGATTAATTTTTGCATAACCAGCAGATAACTCAAAAGAAGACGTATATGATTCTTGATAGATGAATAACCCCTCTAGTTAAGATAAGAAGTTGCGTTTATGATGCGCGGAAACCTCTGAATAGCCTCCATTGGAAGTTTATAGAAAAACAAAAAAAAAACTATGAGATCTTATTTCAAGATACAAGGTCAAGCATAAAGCCAAAAGGAGGTAAAGCATAAATCATATGAGGTCCTAAATTGTGAAACAAAAATTGGATTCCACAAACCTGCATTCAAGCTGGCAAGAGTACTTGAGAAGATGAGGATTGTGTATAGTTCGGCCACTGGAAAGTTCACAAATACGAAACCAGTTACTTGCAAGCCAAATTTATCTAATAAGAAATAATCAAACATGCCATAAGATATAACAAGCTCACCTAAAACTAGGAAGCGACATTCTGATTGTCGGGCCCATCCATTTCTTATTTGTTTCTGGTGTTGGCACTGAAGGAAA
Organism: Agapanthus africanus; assembly: GCA_030015575.1. Classification (NCBI taxonomy): domain Eukaryota; kingdom Viridiplantae; phylum Streptophyta; class Magnoliopsida; order Asparagales; family Amaryllidaceae; genus Agapanthus; species Agapanthus africanus. The sequence goes on along the minus strand of CM057338.1, from coordinate 977,965,386 downwards.
ATAAATTAAAACATAAGCAAGAAAATAAATAAATAAATTCAGAAGTTTGCTTTCATATGAAAAGGATAAGTAGTCACTTGTGTAAAACATATTGGCCAAGGTGTAGCTTTCTTATCCTGCTTTGCTTTGAATTAAATATAGACACAAGTTCCTTCAGATAAAAGGTCTTAACATCCAATATTAAAGTATACAAGTAACGAACTGACATTATAATTAGAAATGACTGTAAAGTTCTCCATGTTATATGTCTACAGCAAACCCATCGTTGCCGGTCTAAAGTCCGGATGAGAAAGGGTGAGGGTTGTGGTAGGCTTGTGACGGCCAACGTAAAACTTTGTCACATTCTATGACATGAACCATAATAAGAATATCGTTGGGGCCGTCCCCTACTCAGCGACGCGCTATATCGGATCCCGGGTGTAGTGTTAAGCATGCAAGAGCTTCTAGGTCGTCGTCCAGAAACGGCGCACAACATCGAACCCTGGGTGTAGTGACAAATAAGCAAGGGTCGTCGTCCAGAAACGGCGTGCTACATCGGACCCCGGGTGTAGTGACAAATAAGTAAGGGTTTCATAAGATCCGTCTAGCTTTCTGGAACATAGGTTCTCTTACGGGCAGACTAATAGAATTAGTGAAGATGATGATTAGGAGGAGAGCTGGTATTATGTGTTTACAAGAAACTAAGTTGGTAGGTGAAAAGAGTAGAGTCATAGAGCATTGGGGTTATAAGCTTTGGTATATGGGTAGAGATAAAAATCGTAATGGGGTAGGCATAATCATAGATAGACGGTTGCTTGAGGATGTGGTTGAGATTAGGAGAAAAGGTGATAGAATTTTACTGGTTAAGCTTATTCTAGATGGAGAGATCCTTAATATTATTAGTGCTTATGCACCACAGATAGGTCTTGATGACGCTAGTAAGCGTCTATTCTGAGAGGATTTAGACGAGATGGTGCAAAGTATACCTAGTGGAAAAACGTTATTTATTGGTGGTGATCTTAATGGACATGTAGGTACTAGTCGTAGTGGGTTTGATAATTTCACCAGAATAGTTATCTTCCTCGCAAGCAAGTATCCATGGAGGTTTTGGTTTTGGACAAAGGAATGAAGTAGGTGGCTCGATTCTAAATTTTACCTCATCTTATGACTTGATCTTAGCAAACACCTGGTTTAGGAAAAGAGAGTCCCACCTTATCACTTTTAGGAGCGGATCAAGTGCTAGTCAAATAGAGTTTTTTCTGACGAGAATAATAGATAGAGATTGTTGTATCGGCTGTAAAGTAGTGACAGGTGAGAGTGTAACCACTCAACATAGACTTTTAGTTCTAGATTTTCGATTTAGAAGAGGACTTAGAAAGATTAAACGTAAGGTAGAGCTTAGAATTAAATGGCGGCGATTGAAAGAAGATAACCAAAAGGCTTTTATAGATCGTGTAGTCCAAGAAGTGGATTGACAGTCGGAAGATAATTCAGACAGAATAGGTTCATGTCATAGAATGTGATAAAGTTTTACGTTGGCTGTCACAAGCCTACCACAACCCTCACCCTTTCTCATCCGGACTTGGGACCGGCAACGATGGGTTTTATAATTCAGACAGAATATGGAACAAAATGGCTAGTTGTATCAAGAAGATAGCTAGAGATCTACTTAGTGAGTGGAGAGGTGGTGCTCCACCATCTAAGGACACATCATGCTGGAATGAAGAAATAAAAGCTGCTATTAAAATTAAAAGGGATTCTTATAAAGATTTGAAGAAAAGTAGAAATATGGAGAAATTTGAGAAGTATAAATGGCTAAAAAAGGAAGTTAAGAAAGCTGTTCGGGAAGCTAAATCTAAGGTCTACAAGGAGGTGTACAAGAAATTAGACACTAAAGGGGCTGAAAATGATATATACCGGATTGCTCGAATGCGGGAAAGAAAGACTAGAGACTTATATGCGGTGAAATGCGTCAAAAATGAAAATCAGAAGGTTTTAGTTCGAGATGAGGATATCAAGGAAAGATGGAGAAATTATTTTGACAAATTGTTCAATGAGAGCTTTACTAAGAATTTGGATGGACTTGTCATTCAATCTCAAGATATAAACCGTGATTTCATGCGTAAAATAAGACTACCTGAGGTTAAAGAAGATTTGAACAGAATGAGTTTAAGAAAAGCGGTTGGTCCTGATGGAATTCCTATCGAGATTTGGAGATGCTTAGAAGAAATAGACGTTAAATGACTGACATATCTGTTTAATAAGATTTGGAAGACAAAAAAGATGCCAAATGAATGGAGGAAAAGTATCTTTGTACCTATCTATAAGAACAAGAGTGACATTCAAAGTTGCTCATACTACCGTGGAATAAAACTTATGTGTCACACCATGAAACTTTGAGAGAGAGTGATTAAACACATGCTAAGGAAGGATATTAAGATAACAGAGAACCAGTTTGGGTTCATGCCTGGACGATCGATGACAGAGGCTATTCATTTGCTTCGTTAACTTGTCGAGCGTTTTCAAGAGAGGAGAAGAAATTTGCATATGATATTTATTAATTTAGAAAAAGCGTACGACAAGATACCTAGAGAGTTATTATGGGGGATAATGATGAAGAAAGGGGTTCCCGTCAAGTATATTGACATAATCAAGGATATGTACGATGGAGTAGTGGCAAATGTCAGAACTTGTGGCGGCTTAATGAGTGATTTTCCGATTACAATTGGTTTACATCAAGGATCTGCATTAAGTTCATTCCTGTTTACCATCGTGATGGATGGGCTTACTAGAACTATTCAAGATGAGGTACCTTGGTGTATGCTATTCGCTGATGATATTGTTCTAGTAAATGAGACGAAAGCAGGGGTTAATGCCAAATTGGAATTATGGAGGCAAACATTGGAATCTCGGGGATTCAGATTGAGCAGGTCCAAGACAGCATATATGCATTGCAAATTTAGTAACCAGAGAAGTCAAAACCATATTGGTATAACATTGGAAGGGCAAGAGATCACCGAGCGACCAGTTTAGATATCTAGGTTCCGTCATCCAAAAGAATGGGGAGATCGATAGTGGTGTTAATCAAAGGATTCAAGCTGGTTGGTTGAAATGGAGGAGTGCAACAAGGATTTTGTGTGATCGTAACTTTCCGTTAAAATTGAAAGGGAAGTTTTATCGGATCGCTATTCGGCATGCCTTATTATATGGTACAGAATGTCGGGCTCCTAAGAAGTATCATACATAGAAGATGCACGTAGCGGAGATGCGCATGCTTCGTTGGATGTGCGGTAACACTAAAAAAGATAAGGTGCGAAATGAGCATATTCGTGCAAAAGTTGGTGTAGCACCTGTAGAGGAGAAGATGTGGGAAAACCGGCTAAGATGGTTTGGTCATGTACGTCGCAGGCCTATGGAAGCACCGATTCGATGAATAGATACTCTCGATATGGGCAATGGCAAAAGGGCAAAAGGGAGACCGAATAAAATATGGATGGAGGTGATACGAAACGATATGGTTGCCAAAGGACTCAATGAAAGTATATTGTTCGATAAGAGTGAGTGGAGGCGGAGGATTCATGTGCTGGACCCGGTGTGATTCTCATGATGGTTCATGTAGCCTACCCCATATGCTTGGGATAAAAGGCTCAGTTGTTGTTGTTGTATATGTCTACAGCAAGAAAGCATTTCCCATATTTTATAGGTCAGCTACAAGAAGAAAAAAGATCCCAGTCCGTAGTAGCAGCAGCAGCAGTAGTAAAAGTGTCTGTTGAATATATCATTCTATGGAGCATCATATCCTTTTCGAAAAAATATATCATATAATTTTCAGTTAGCACACATCATATATCTCTTTATGGCCTCAATCAATGTTCATTTTTAGTCTGTACTCACTACTCCTTCAACGGCAATCCTACTCTAATAATTGGTGTATTCATCTTTCTCCTTCATCGTGTACAAACAATCTCCACTATTTCTCCTTGTTTATTTCAAAGTTACTTCTAACTTCCTATGGATATACTTATTTCTCATCCAATCATAACTCTCAACATATTTCCACTCACCCATTTGGACATGCTCATCTTGGTTCATTTTTCCTTTCCAGCCCATGATCCTTAATTGCCAAGTTCCACATTCTGAGAGTATAATTATTCAACTCCTTTGATATCTGAGAACTAATATTGTCATATACCAGACCAATCAAGTGTCTGTCAAATATATCATTCTATGAACTCACCAGCATATGGAAGGCTAATGCTACATAGAGACATCAATACAGAATCCTTGCTCACGGATACTTGGATCTCGGTACACTCCTTTGGGCCACAGGCGTCAGAAGTGATGCCAATCATATTAAGGAAGCGACTGAATTTATTCACCGGTCTCTCTCTTGTTTCCACGGATCTCTGCTTCAAACAAGAGAATAAATTACATAAAGCATAAGTGTTAGGATAAAAAAAATAAAACGTTTCAGGCCAACTTGCACCAGTACGCAAACAAAGATAAAAGGACGCAGAGAGGTATTATAATTTTCCAACCATGTTAATGCTATAAAAAAATGTAATTTTCTAGTAGCCATATGAACAAATAGGGATGAAAGCATCATATAGAAAAAGTAGGGATAATACTAAAAGGAAACGAGCCTAAAGTGGTAGGGTGTCACCTAATGTGGTATTGCCACGTCAGCTTCACAATAAGGTGCACACTACAGTGACACTTTAGGACATTTTTTGATTGCCTGATGTTGTTGCTTACCTGTTTGAAAGATTTTAAGGTGAAGGTATGGATCTCTTAGAAGAGATAGTAGATCTAACAAGTTTCATGGAAGAAAAAAGATGTTGCAAGTCAAGTAGAAGACATGATCCTTGATCTTACTGAAGCTATTGAGGTAGATCTCAAAGTAAAGAAGCTCTTTCTCAGTTTTTTTGGAGAAAAATAAAGTTTTTTTAAAACTTGAAATTTCGAGAAAGAAAAAAGACAAAGAAGGAGAGAAGAAGCTCTCAGACGCTGGAGAGAGAGAGAGAGATATGAAGCCCTAGGGCTGAAAATTTGTATATGTATGAGTTTCTCAGCACTGCTGTAATAAAAATTTTGTGAAGAAATAAAAATCCTGAGCTGGGGGTTTCCCAGTTTCAAAAAAGAAAAAGAAAAGGTGCACACTACAGTGACACTTTAGGCCCCCGTCACTCTAGTAAAAACTGTATGATAAAGGAAAGAACTAGCTGCCTTTTCCGTTACTACCTTTGAGAAAATGCCTACATGGCTTGGGAGTCCTACTTCCTGCCAGAGTTAATTGATGTCAAGCAGGTAAAAACAGCTGAAATTGCTTCTCAAGGGTCAGGAGAAATGTCAGTCCGCACCTTCTGTCCATGTATGCAAGCTTCGCTACTGTTTACAAGTACTTTTGCAGCCCACCTAACAATCAGGAGATCATCACATTAGACACATCATGAGAAAACATTTCTCTTTTTTAACGCCACTATCACCATAAATTACAGGAATTTTCATTTGAAACTTTTTCCCACCCCTCTATCTATATCTGCAAAATATCTAGATTAGATAGTAGATGTAAGAACTCACGCGCAAGAAGTCGGAGGATTCCAAACGATGCCAGCTATTACCACAAGCTGATAGCTCAACAAATCAAAGAAATAGATCAGGGTTAACAATTGAAAACGATTAAGGAAAGACTGACATTGCCCACTTTCATGTTTGAAATTAACCAAGGCTACATGCGGAGCCTCTTTTACCACTGTGTAAATAAAAGGGAGATAATTGTATGTAAAAGGAAAATTTCCAATTAAGATAATTGGATTTCTCAATCGAGCAATTTTACTATACAAATATATTTTTACTAGAAATCAACACATTATACCTCATCAAATGTTGCAGCTGGGCTATCATCGTAATGAGCGAGGAAGAATCCACCGAGAGTGTATCTGCAAAATGAAGGTCTTGGCTTGAGCATCATCGAAGATTATATGTTACTTACAAGCTGATTCATCAAAACTGCATAAACTGCATCAAACACCAATAAGATCATACCCGAAGGCTTCAACTAGTTTAAACTCTTTCGGGATGAAAGAGCGAGCAGTTTTTGCTTTCACGAGATGAAGTTGGTACAATGCACTAAATCATATGCAACAGTCAGCAATCTCTAGTACATTTCACGCACCAAAAATATTTTCAGAAAAAATTGAGACGTTTAAAGACGATGGCAGAGGGCTTGCCTGCCTTTGAACAACCATGGTGGCCCAAGGGCATATCCAGATGGATGATGTTTTTCTGAAACTTCCTTTGGCATCTCATTCATCACGTAAAAGCATTACCTCAGTCGGTTGGTAGCCCAGACTTTGCAAACCATGACAAGGCTAAAAGAGAAAGATAGCACACATTAAATTTATTCAAAAGAAAGGTGACAGAGTGCAACAAGACATGAATAACGACCGAGATTGAAAGTCCCAGACATTGTTAAGAATTGTATAAGCATCATGCCTTACTCGGAAACATTGATATCATGATCAATCAATGCAACATAACAACAAGCCTCGATGAGCCTCACACACTTTGTGGATCGTATAATGATCAACTAAAGCCATCTTAAAACATGAAAATCCGGCTATATATCTGGAGAATTAATCAATATTTCCTTCCAAATGAAACAATAAATAGCGCCATGCACCTTGTTAGATATTACAATACTTGTTTGGACTACCCCAAAGACTGCACACGTAAAGCTCATCTTTGCACTGCGTGTTCACACCAACACTTTAAAGTTCCGACCGTATATATCAACGCATGCTTTACAAAACAATTTTCTATTTCCAGACACGTCGACAAACATTTTGGGACAATTCACACTTGTTTAATACACAGTGGCTATTAGAAATTAAACTTATTTTCCGTTACAAAGAATTGAAGAGACATCGGTTATAAAAGGAAGGGATACCAATTCATGAATAGGTTTAATGAAAGGTTATGTAACGGTTATTGTAATCAATTGGTATTATGAAGAGTCATAATGAAGGGCCGTGTAAACTCCTATATAAGGAGATGTTTTGTAAAGTTTTGTAAGAGCAAGGAAAATATAAGAATAGTTTATTGATACTTTCTCCATTCTCTATCCATTCTCTCCTCCAAACACATTCGGCTACATCGTAGACCGAACATAAAGTTGTGAAGATCCTAACAAAGTGGTATCAGAGACAAGGTTCGAAGAAAATGTCGAAGACAACACTCTCGTACAACGCCCCACGCCTCACCAAAGATAACTATGAAAATTGGAGCATCAAAATGAAGACTGTTTTGGGAGCAGTAGGCGTTTGGGATGTGGTGGTCCGAGGCTATGATCGGCCTCAAGATGAAGCTGCACTGACGGCAGCTCAGAGAACGACCCACGAAAAATTATTCGAGAAAGATTGTACCGCAAGATACTTTATCGAGCAAGGTGTCGATGATTCGACTTTCGAGAAGATTTCGGCTGCCACTAATGCAAAGCAACAGTGGGAGATACTTGAGAAAACCTTCCAAGGAGTCGAGAAGGTTAAAAAGGTACGCTTACAATCACTAAGGAGGGAGTTTGAATTGTTAAAAATGGAGGAGAATGAATCGGTGACTGACTATAATGCCCGAGTACTTATGGTGGTCAACCAAATGAAGAGGAACGGAGAAAAAATGGAGGATGTAAGGGTGATGGAGAAAATTCTTCGGTCACTACCACCGAAGTTTGACTTCATTGTGCGTTCAATTGAAGAGTCAAAGAATCTTGAAGAAATGACGATAGATGAGTTGATGGGTTCACTAAAAACCCACGAAGAACGGTTCGTGAAAAAGCAAGAACCAATTGAAAAATTACTACAAACACAAGTTAATTTGAAAGGTGATTCGGTTGAAAATGGTCAAAATGACCGAAATCGAGGAAATGCACGCGGCCGAGGAAGAGGCCGTGGCCGAGGTCAATTCGGTCGAGGACAAGGTGGTCGAGGAGGTCAAAACAATGACGATAGAAGCCAAAGCCAAAATTTCGGCCGAAGTCGAGGCCGAGGTCGATCGACTGGTGGAAGAGGGAGACCGAATGTTCAATGCTATAATTGCAAGAAATTCGGTCACTACGCAGCAGACTGTTGGGGAAAAACAGTCGAGGAAAAATCAAACTTTGTGGAGAAAGAAGATTACAATGACGATATACTTCTGCTGGCTTTTAAAGGTGACGAAGAAAGTGCCGACACTTGGTATCTCGATACGGGTGCAAGTAATCATATGTGTGGCAAGCGAAACATGTTCGTAGACTTGGACAAATCGGTGAGTGGCCAAGTCACATTCGGTGATTGTTCGAAGGTACCAGTAAAAGGTAAAGGTAAAATTTTAATTCGACTGAAAGATGGATCACAAAAATATATCGAAAATGTGTATTATGTGCCGAATATGAAAAACAACATCTTGAGTTTGGGACAACTCTTAGAAAAGAATTTCGATATTCATTTAAAGGATCGAACTCTTTTCTTAAGAGATAACCGAATGAAGTTGATAGCAAAAGTGCAGATGACGAAGAATCGGCTATTTCTATTGGATATCAAATATGGTGAAGCAAAGTGTCTAAAATCATCGGTGAAAGATTCGGCTCGGTTATGGCATATGAGGTATGGACATCTCAATTTCGGCGGACTAAACTTGTTGGCGAGGAAGAACATGGTCAAAGGTTTGCCGATTATGAATGAACCGAAAGAGTTATGTGAAGGGTGTTTACTTGGTAAACATCACCGAGCAAGTTTTCCAAAAGAAGCCGAGTTTAAAGCCAAGGAGCCATTACAACTTGTCCACACCGATGTATGTGGACCAATTACTCCAAATTCATTTGGTGGAAAAAGGTACATTCTAACATTTATTGATGATTTCACAAGGAAAACATGGGTATATTTTCTAAAAAATAAATCGGAAGTTTTTGAAAATTTTAAAAGATTCAAAATGAATGTGGAAAAAGAAAGTGGGTTTTATTTGAAATCGGTCAGGTCAGACCGAGGTGGAGAATTCACTTCAAATGAGTTTGAAAATTTTTGCAAAGAAAATGGGATTCGGTATTTCTTAACGGCCTCCTATTCACCACAACAAAATGGAGTGGCCGAACGAAAAAATAGAACCATATTAGACATGGTGAGATGTATGTTGAGTAGTAAAAATATGCCGAAGGAATTTTGGGCAGAAGCGGTTGCATGTGCTGTGTACATTCTAAACCGATGCCCAACCCAGAGTCTACAAAATGTAACACCGCAGGAGATGTGGCATGGTTATAAGCCGAATGTAAGTCACTTTAAAATTTTCGGGAGCATAGCATATGCTCATGTCCCCGAACAAAAGAGAGTAAAACTTGATGACCGAAGTTCTCGGTTGATTTTTATCGGTTATGATCTAAGAACCAAAGGCTACAAGCTGTTTGATCCAGTCAATAAGAAGGTCATTGTTAGCCGAGATGTCGAATTTGATGAAGAAAGCTCATGGAGTTGGAGCTATGAAGCCGAAAGCAGCAGACCGAATGAAGTACTCGGTCAAGAAGAAAAGAAAAGAAATGAAGTCGAAGTTGATGTTCTATCGCCTGCAACAACATCTCGGTTCAATTCGCCTCAAGTCGGTTCTCCACAAACCGAAGCGTCGTCAAGTTCAACTCCACCAAGAAATCCAAGGACGAGGACTATGACCGAGTTATATGAGGTAACCGAAATGCAAAATAATCTAATATTATTTTGTTTGTTTGCCGAATGCGAGCCAATGAATTTTGAAGAAGCGGTCAAAGACCGAAGGTGGAAAGAAGCAATGGACGAAGAAATCAGTGCTATTGAAAGGAATGGAACTTGGGAGATCACCGAACTTCCCAAAGGCAAGAAACCTATAGGAGTGAAATGGGTGTACAAGGAGAAAAAGAACGCTAAGGGAGAAATCGAGCGATACAAGGCAAGGTTAGTGGTCAAAGGCTACAAACAACAAGCGGGCATTGATTATGATGAAGTTTTCTCACCAGTAGCGCGACTCGAGACAATTCGACTGATCATTGCTATGGCGGCTCAATTCAATTAGAAGATATATCAATTGGATGTTAAATCGGCATTCCTCAATGGATATCTTGAAGAAGAAGTCTACATCGAGCAACCACTCGGTTATGAGAAGAAAGGGCATGAGTCGAAAGTACTGAAGCTAAAGAAGGCTTTATATGGCCTGAAGCAGGCACCGAGAGCATGGAATAGTCGAATCGACATATACTTCCAAGCACACGGAAACAATCCACGTATGTTCGATGACTTCAAAAGCTCGATGGTTAAAGAATTTGAAATGACCGACATCGGTCAGATGGCATATTATTTGGGAATAGAGGTAAAGCAAAAACCGAATGGGATTTTCTTATCCCAAGAAGGATATGCTCGGTCGATTTTGAGAAAGTTCAATATGGAGCAAAGAAATTTGGTCAATACCCCAGTAGACTGCGGAACAAAATTATCAAAGTTCGATGAAGGGAGCAATGTGGACTCGACGCATTTCAAAAGCTTGGTAGGCAGTCTTCGGTATCTTACATGCACAAGACCGGATATTCTATATGGAGTCGGCTTGATCAGCCGATACATGGAAGAACCGAAATTGACACATTTATCAGCGGCGAAAAGGATATTGAGATATATCAAAGGTACACCAAATTTCGGTTTGTTCTATTCGAAATCTAACAATTTTGAATTATATGCATATACCGATAGCGATTGGGGAGGAGATATAGATGACCGGAAAAGTACGACAGGGTACATTTTCTTCATCGGTGAATCAGCATTTACTTGGTGTTCCAAGAAACAACTGATAGTGACACTATCAACTTGTGAAGCCGAATACGTTACTATATCGGCTGGAGTTTGCCATGCTATATGGCTAAGAAATCTGCTGAAAGATCTAAAGGTTCAACAGGAAGGACCTACGAAGATGTATGTGGACAACCAATCTGCTATAGCACTGACGAAGAATCCAGTGTTTCATGAACGAAGCAAGCACATTGATACTCGGTATCACTCTATCAGAGAACATGTGAGGAAGAAAGAGGTCGAACTCGTTCATGTCAAATCACAAGATCAACTGGCCGACATTTTTACAAAGCCCCCTAAAATTTGAAGTGTTCGCAAAATTGCGAGGAAAGATCGGCATGGTAAAACAAGTTTAAGGGAGCATGTTAGAAATTAAACTTGTTTTCGGTTACAAAGAATTGAAGAGACATCGGTTATAAAAGGAAGGGATACCAATTCATGAATAGGTTTAATGAAAGGTTATGTAACGGTTATTGTAATCAATTGGTATTATGAAGAGTCATAATGAAGGGCCGTGTAAACTCCTATATAAGGAGATGTTTTGTAAAGTTTTGTAAGAGCAAGGAAAATATAAGAATAGTTTATTGATACTTTCTCCATTCTCTATCCATTCTCTCCTCCAAACACATTCGGCTACATCGTAGACCGAACATAAAGTTGTGAAGATCCTAACAGTGGCATCGCCTAAACTCGCCACAAGCCTCATCAATGTAGTCAACACTCAGCAGTACTTCATACTCTTATGATTTCAATTGAACCTATTTCAAACTTAATTAAACAAAGGTCGCTAATTTTCAATTACACAAACCCTCGAACCAGCCACTAATGTGAATTGAAGCCTTGATATTTTTCTTAAAAAATATTAAAACTAATAAAAAGACCTAATAATTCGAAAAGATACCTTTTGAAACGAAATCACACCGCCATCTAATTAGCACTGGTAAATCGAAACCCTAACCCTAACAAATCTGTATTTTAAAAATAATGAAAATAATAAGCAGGATTGAGATTGAGATTATAATTGAAACTGAAATTACCTGAAGTTGTTGGGGGCTCAACTCGATGCTTGTGCTCGAATTGAGAGAGAGAGAGAGAGAGAGATTCGCTGATTTCACAAGGGAAGAAGAGGGAAGAGATAAGTGGAACATGTTGTGGGTCCCTTTGCTAAAACGAGATAACGTTATTTACTCCAAACAATAATAAATAATATTTTTGGGGGAAGTAAATGGAAAAATTCTTTTCCAGCCAGTCCTTCTGTGATATAATGCTAATAAAGTGTCTCGTTGATGGGATGAAAAATCTAGCAATCAAAGATTTTCCATGTTAGAATTTTAGGGGAAAATTGCTGATAGGTAAAAGTTTGACGCGAATAGAATTAACACCCCTCATGTTTTGTTTGTAATTGTATTTATCATGTCTCAATTGATTTATACGTCCCAACAAGAAGGCTTAGAGGAGATTTGATCCGATTGTTGACCGGTCTTATGAATACATTCTAGCTGAGTAACAACAAATGCAATACAAGATAAAAATCATAGGTTTTATATGAATTAACCCTCTTTCTTAATAACACATGTCACAACAGTGTGAATAGTATTTTCAGTTCTTTAAACTCCACGTCCCAGAAAACCTCATCATTATATATGCATTTTAAAAAATTTAAAAACTGTTTTCATTCTAGTATTTATGATACAAAGATGTCTTGTTTTGAAGGATGCTCATAATATACCGTATATATCTTGTTGACAAGAAACAACAAGGGTCCTACGGAAACTAAGCAAACTAAGCAAGTTTTGTTATCGATTATAGATTAATGGTAAAATCTCGTCAAGTAAAGTGTATAGTATTTGAATCTGGCTTGCAGCCTATTATGCAAAAGAAAAACCTAAATAAAGCACATTGGGATTTTTCGGGATAGAGTTGCTGTAGAATCCTCAATCGAAACAAAATCATAGAAAGAATTTATCCACATATGCGGTTTGAGATATGAACCGCTGAGATTAAAAGGAAAAAAATAATAGTCTTAAAGCTAAGAGTTGGTTATTCCTTTCAATCTCAACCGTCCATATATCACACCACAGATAGTGGATAAGCCGTTTCATTTTGCTTCAACCGAGGATTCTACATGAACTATGTCGGAGTTTCCCCCTTTTCATTTTTAGGTTTTAAAGTTACGTCTAAAAATAAAATATATTTGGGTCATTAAGATAAAAAAAAACACCTTAAATAGATCGGGTTCGGGTACTAGCGAGATCGGATTCTATTCGACTACCCGTCCGATCCAATAAAAATCCCTTTTTTTTTCTTCTGCGAGAATCGCCAACGTTTTTTGAGAGAGAGGTCAACAATGGAGGAGATTTTGGCAGCGATTTTGTGCATGATCCTCGTTCTTGCGCTCATCCCTCTTTACTTGTGGAAGCGTCGCCAGATCTCTCAAACTGAGCACGAGCATCGAGATGAGCCACAGCAGGAACAGGTGATTTGAATCTCAGCAGTTCTTAAGATAGATTAGGGTTTCGATTCATCGCTTATTATGATCTCAGTATAATCAGAAGATGATGACGTGCTGTTAGGGTTTTTCAATTGATTTTGTTTTAGATTATGAAGATAGGGTTTCTGTAATGAAAAATGAGTGCGATTTTTGAATTTGTTTTGGTTTTATTAACCAAAAGTCATCAATTCGAAATGGGAGTGCTAATTATCAGTGAGTGATGGATGAGTTATCGACTTGATGCATGCATATATTTGCCAAAAAAAATGCCATCCCTTTCCTGTGGAATTTAGTCTTGCTTGCTTGATAATGTTGCACCTAGCTAAATTCCCATTACCAGGTGCTGCTGGGTACAAAAGCTTTAATATTTGATAAGGCTTGCCGTGGTTCTGTTGTATGCTTACTTATATCGTTTTGAAAGTGGATGTTTGTAATTTGAATCTTAAGCTTGCAGGTTGTAAGCTAATTATACATATCAGGCAAATCTAACTCTTAACAATCCCTCTCATGTGGGCTATTAGGTTGTGTGGAACAATGAAAACAGGATTTGTTTGGATAGTCAAGATAAGCTGGATTAAGAAAATACATGCTTGAATTGAGAACGGCGAGGAGTGCACCCCTAAGTCCTCTAATAGCATGTTAGGTTACCACTTCATCAAGGGGCAGGGCGAGCTTTTGAGCTGCGTGTGCTAACTATGTACACCCAGAAAATCTAAACACTTAACTATGAAAAATATCAAACCCTGCATTTAAACCCAGGCAAACAGCCTGTTAGCTTAGGAGCTTAGTGGCGACTATGATGGTTGAATGAATTGGTGAACATTTAATGTGTACCGAAGCAATGTTACCTGGAACGTGGAACGATTCGGTACGCCGAACGAAAACGGGAACGGCAGAACGCCAGTTGTAGCGGAACCCAGTACTATAAGAGTAGTCTTATTCCATATGCTTATAAAAGATGGAAAACATTCCTCTAGAAAGTGAATTATCCGTGGACGTTTGTAGGTTTGTGTGTGTATTGATCTATAATATACACATGTAATTCAATTTCTTTTGCTAAAATATACATATTTTCTTGTATAATCTAACACAAACCCAATTATATACCTGATTTAATATATGTTTTTAATGGGTTCGATCGGAACGGTGATTCTTCCGATCCGGAGCGCTAGTATTCCTGAATTTGGAATGATAGTTCCAATTCGCAATTCGCAATTCGCTAGTGGTATAATGAATTTTGGTAGCATAGTACCAAAGTTATCTATTAAGCATGTACTTCAGTTACCCCTTTCGAACTCTGAAGTAATTTTTTTCATCAATTATTTATATTGGTATGTTTCACATGCCATTATGAGATTTTTCATTTTGTAGACTGAACGAGTAATTCACCACACTGGAGGTCGTCGTATGCGCCGTAGGCCAGCTGCAGCAAGTTCATCCGCTCCGTCAACTAGTACCCAAGGTTTAAAATTTTATTCTCTATCCTACCGTTAGCAAACTGATTATGAAATGTTCGGACGAAGAACTTTTCTAGCTTCATATGGGGATCTTGGCATCTTGCAATTTATATTCCTGTATTGCTGTCTTCATACATAAAGTATGCTTTATGTACAACTTTTTGAATACCGCCATAGATAGTTAATTTAAGAAATATATGAATGAAAGAATAGAATACTAGCATGGATAGATAATTAACAGATGTACATATGTTGGAAAATTAAGAAACATGTCCGAAAAATGAGTTTGGCTGAAATGAGAATGCTAAGATGGATAAGTGGTAATACACGAAAAGATAAGGTAAGATTTGAGTGTGTTTGTAACAACATTGAGGCAGCTCCTATAGAGGATAAGATACGAGGGAACCGATTGAGACAATTATGACATGTGCAACATAGAGTTTCCGGTTAGAAAAAGTGACAATTATAATTCATGGCGTAACTAGGATTAGGGATAGGCCTAAACGAACATAGATAGAGGCAATTAAGAACGATATATATTTTTTTTAGCTGGACTTCACTTGGACCCCAGTCATCCCATGTTCATATTATTGATATAACAAAGAAGTGCATACATTCAAGAGGAGTACTACTCCTTACTCAACAAAAGAAACTAAGAAAATACAACAAATAAAAATAAAAACACTTTAAGACAGGTTTATTCAAGAAGATACTGCATGGACAGGCTTTTGATTTATAATTTGTTAATTTGACCGAGGAGATGATCCTTAGTAGACGGGAAGGATTCATATAGCTAACCCCAAAACTTTAAGATGAAATCTTGTCGTTGTCGTTGTCGTTACATATATATTATCGTGTATCGCATTTAAAATACAAATGTGTTTCCCGATTGTTTTGTTCAACGTTCTCCCAAGGTTTCACCAAATTCTATCGAGTCTCCCCTTATTCCCATATGCATGGCATATTCTGAAACTGTTTACACGATAAATGTATTTTTGTTCATACGGGAGATACTTTTGTCCCTACGTATCCACATCATTTTTAATTTCCTTACATGTTGGGATATACTTCAAGTAACATTCAGCTGAATCATAATTGAATGCAGAAGCCCGTGCCGAAAGCGATGAGGAGGTTCCTGAGGATGATAACTATGCTGCCAAGGCTTCTACTAAGAAAGAAAAGAAAAAACAAGAGCGTGAAGCGCAAAGACAGGCAAATTACTTTGGTTACTTTTCTTTTCATATATTTGGTCAATTCTAGCGTCATATTGACATGAAGGTTTCAATGTAGGCTGAGGAAGTAGCACATGAATCGAGGAAAACAAAACAAGACCATTATGCAGAAATGAGGAGGAGGAAGGATGATGACCGGGAAGCGCAAGAGCGTTTGATGGTTTGTGGCTAGTGATTGCATACATGTACATTATGATCAACTGAATTTTTACTGAAACGGTATGTGAATTGCTGTAGGAAGAAGAGGCTTTAGCACGGAAGGCCAAGGAGGAGGAAGCTGCTGCATTGGAGTTTGAGAAGTGGAAAGGAGATTTTTCCGTTGACGCAGAAGGTACAACTGAAAGTCAGATGGAAGATGAAGGCCAAGGTTTACTCTCTAATTTTGTGGAGTACATCAAGGTATGCTTTTTATTTCCTTTTCAGGATTACTCTCTCGGTTTCATGTTCTCATCCCAACTTTACATCTAGTCAATAAGTTGCTGTTTACTATTCAAACTGTGTGGCAGCTCTGGATAAACCGTACTTTATAATTATCTAAACCATTTAGTTGCACATTCCATGACGACCTATATAAGAGGTTGTGTGCTCACATTATATTGTTACAACATCCATTTTGTCTCGGTGCAAGATTCATGGTCTTCTGCTTCCCCCCCTGCATCTCCACTTTGTTTAATTAGATATTGCATGGAAAATTTACGAAGTAAATTGGGTTCAATTTTTTTTTTTAAGTTCTTGTGCTTAGAAAGAGTATGCAACTTTATATTTTTACTGATATTAAATTATTAATCATCGCAGAAACAGAAGTGTGTTCCTTTGGAAGACCTTGCCGCAGAATTCAAGTTACGAACTCAGGTATACTCCATTGCCTGCCAAAAAAAATGCACCACACATGATTATATAATTTCTCTTGATTAAACTTATTTATTTGCGAAAATTGATGCTTTTGATTGCAATTATATAATTATAACTGATTTTGACAACTTGCCTACTTTTTTTGTGTACTGTGACGTTGCTCTTACTTCATTTAAGGATATTTTATATATTTCTTGAGAACGAACGGTAGGAAGGATATTTATTATTCAATCTAATTTACTGGTAAAGTTAATTATGCTTCCTTTCACCTGCTTCTACAATAATTCATTCATGGGCAGCCCCGATTTTTTTTGGGGACTTCACACTCAAATTGTAGAAATCTGCTGTATAGAGTAGTGGTTAAATTCAAAGATTAATATTTAGTTTCAACCATTCTGGATCACTTTCAATGTATTTCGATCCCTAAAAAACTCACAAAATTGATTTTGGTCAAAATCAGAGCATCGTTGGAAATAAGTAGCAAAGAGCTCATTTACTCTTAATTTACAAACTATATTGAGCAAGGTTTTAAATATCATTAAATATCGGATATCGGAAACGTATTGGAGAGATGTTTCATATTGCGGATATCATCAATATATCGGGAGATATCATCATATCGGACCATATATAGGACGATATTATATCAGTTTTATCGTATCGCTAGGGGTCTCAAAATGATATATCGGCCGATATAACCGATATTTGATTCCTGATATTGGGCAAAGAAAAGCTTTAGAATGCCAGATCTTTGTCATGATTCAATGTATTACATCAACCAGATTATTTGGTATGCTGCTGCTTATTATTATAAGCACCTGCAGCTTTGTATGCCTTTATCTATAGACCTTATATTCTATTCTGTTAATCTATGCTGCTCGTTATTCTGAATTCCCGGTGGTTTGCAGGATTGCATCAACCGAATAACAACATTGGAAAGTATTGGTATGTAGTATGTGTTTATACATTTTACTGCTTTTAGCTTTTGAAGAATTATATATTGCTCGAAAGGTAATCGAACAATCAATTCTTTCTAGTTATCTCATATTACTTTGGATCTGTCTAAGATTTCTAATCGCGTTGTAATATTGAAGAGACGAGAATAGGATATGTGGCAATAATAACAAACAGTTTTATCATTAGGCTTTAAGAACATTGCCACTTAGTGGGAGTTAGAGATATATCATATAACAGAACATGACTGCATCCCCTAGAAGTTATAGAGGTTGTTAAGTATCACTCAAGACTCCTTCTCACATGGGCCTTTGGGGGTGCATGGATAGGCCTCAATTTGAAATTCTGGCTTGTAAGTTTGAATCCAGGATCTCTTGAAACATGTATGCTTGGAAACCATCTCAAGACCTACTTTACCCAAATGCTTAAGTTGTTGGGCCGTGGAATTACAATGTGTTGCAAGCTAACATGATAGAGGTAACCTCACTTGAGCAGAAAATGAGAGAGAATCAAGTGAGTTGGATTGGACATTGTGCAATTTAGAACCCATTGCGCACAAGTTAGAACTTAGAAGCGATACGATATTGTTTTTTTAAGGAGTGATACAATATTATTTAATGTTTAATGAGCACTAGAGGGAGGAAGTAATGAACTTTGCTGGAGGAGTTAAAATGATGACCCCCTTGACAAATTGAAGAAAAATATAGGCTTGTAGTTACTGGTTAGAGAGAAATTTTTGGTGGTAACAACATAACTAGTGAGCAGCTATTAGTCACACTAGTTACGTTGCAGCCAATTAAATAAAGCCATGTGGCTCTCATTTTTGTAACAAAACCGTGTTAAGTAATCCTTGTTTTACTGTTCTCCATGTAGCGCATAATTTTATAAAAATGACCTTTTTATAAAACCCTTTTACTTTTTTGTTATCTTATCCTCCTCTGTTTTCTTGACCTCTACTCTTTGTCTCTCCGACCCATCGTCTCTCCTCTCCCCCACCTTGCCCACCCCTCTCTACATCCCTCTCGCTATTGCAACAATAACCAAAACCTTCCTCATCCTCAAACCCGTTTTCATCGGTTTCAAAATTAAAGATGTGACAATTGATGATCGATGTGTTGACTGATCAAAACGAGAGATTAGGCAATATGCTTAATTGTAAGGCAACCCTTGCAAGGCCAAGATCGAATCATTTATATCTAAAATCAGCATTTAATTTATAAGGTTTAAATTTCGGAAAAACCCTGATGAAAAATTTTCAGCAAGTTCGTGGACAAATAAAATTAGAAGATTAAATAAACACGGATATAATGTATTTAGATCATACATCAAATTTCAAATTATAGGATCAAGATCATAGATGCTAAATCAAATTCAGATATAGCAATCCAAACCCGTGAGAAAGAATTACTGGAGGAGAAAAAGTAAAATGAAAACCAAACTACTTAGTTTTAATAATGAAATCAAAGCATGAGATACGCACAAAAAAAATTTAAAAAAAAAATCCATAAACACCTGCTTAAAAAGAATTAATTTCTTTGAAAATGGATTGGTTGCAAATGCAATGAAAGCTTAATATAACGATGAAGAGAATGTAAGAGGGCATGTGGAAGAGGATCAGAGGGGAGGGCAAGGATCAGCAGAGAAAGAGAGAGGATGCAAGATTGGATGCATTATGGGAATGGTGATTCGTGAGAAATGAAGATAGAAGAAAGGGGGAAACAGTAGAGGGTTAATAAATATGAGATTTTTACAAAATTGAGAGCCACATGGTTTTATTTAATTGGTTGCACTGTAACTAGTCACCTGCTGGCTAGTTATTACCACCATAAAATTTCTCATGGTTAGGTCTTAGAACATGGCAACTAATGGCTGTTTTCTAAACTAAATGAATGCTTGCCTGCAGGGAGATTGTCTGGTGTCATGGACGATCGAGGTAAATACATATACATCTCACCCGAAGAAATGAAAGCAGTTGCAGAGTACATCAAACGACAGGGACGAGTGAGCATTGCGCATCTCGCCAGCAGATCTAACCAGTTCATTGATCTGGAGCCGAAACCCCAGTTTGAAGATGAACTTAGTAATGAGATAGCTGTAGCGTAGAGTACTTGTAAACGATATACGCCAATTCACGAGCGAAGCACAAGTTTATGTAAATCACTCTATATCTGAACAGAGAAGGTGTTTTGGCATCCAATCATTAAATCTTCATAGCATCTCGTTGTCGAATACTTTCTATATTTTCATAGCAAGGGTATAAGTTTTTAAGTTCTTGAAGAAGGCTCATCTGAGCATTAAACTTTCCAAGTCTTTATCGAAACCATGGCAATTAGTAGCAAAACAAACATGGAAAACCACCATTCGGATTTTGAACATAACAACTTAAGCTCTTTTGATCTAATGAGTACATGTTACTGTTGTGCTAAATGGATAACATATTTTTATATTTCATCTTAATATATATCGGTGAACATTGATTTGGAACTATGAAGATCAACTTGAACTATACGGATCCGTTTTTTAAATTTTGCGCACTGGTTTGCAATGGTGCATTCTTATATTAACATGGCAAGGAGCCCCAGGCAATATGCTGGTTGGAAGTTTAAAATCAAGAAAAATTATATTAATTTAAAATTTTGATTTCATTTGTAAAATATACAAAAGATTAACTTGCAAATATTTTAGTTTTTTTCTTCAACCTTTCTTGCTATAACATAGGAAAACCGTGAATTTTTTTAAATTCTTAAATTTTTTTATTTTGATTTTTCAATATTTTGCTTATTATAGTACACTGAAATCATGAAATAAACAAAAATCCCAATTTATTCTAGTTTTCTTTGAATTTTCAATATTTTGCTCGCTATATTACACAAAGATAAAGAAATTTTAAAAAAATTATAATTTTTGTTTGCTTTGGTTTTTCAAATTTTTTCAAATTTTAGAATATTTTTTGTTTTCTTCGATTTTTAAAAATATTTTTATGATATAGCACACAAAAATCGCAAAATTTTCAGAACTCTCAAAATTTTCTATTTTCTTTCTTTTTCCAATATCATGCATGCGAAAATGATGAAATTTTCAAAAATTTCAAACCGCTGCATAGTTTTATAGCATATAGCAATCGTGAAATTTACAAAAATCCCAAGATTATTTGTTTTCTTCAAATTTACAATATTTTGAATACTAACACACTTAAATTGTATAAGTTTTATAAAAAACGATTTTATCGATTTTTTTAATATTTTGCACACTACATAGCATATAAAAATCGCAAAATTTTCTATGGATTTCGGTATTTCAATATTTCGTTTGCTATAACACATGAAAATCGTGTTATTTTCAAAAATCCCAAAGTTGTCAGTTTCTGACAAATTTTCAATATACTGCATGCTAAAAGCACAAAAAAATCGTGAATATTTTTAAAATATTTTTTCCCTTTTTCTTCAAATTTTAAATATTTTTGGATGCTATATAACACAATTGTCTTAATATTCTCTGTGTTATTCAGTATTTCACTATTTTGCTTGCTGTATCGTATAAGGATTGCGCGAACAAAAATCGCGAATTTTTTTAAAATCTAAATTTTTCTATGCTTTTCGAGTTTTTAATATTTTGTTTGATATAGCACATAAAAATCTTGATATATCACTTTTAAAACATTCAAAAGATTTCCGTTTTCTTTAAATTATCAATATTTTGCAGGCTATATAACACATGAAAATTGCGAAAATTTCAAAATCTTATAATTCTCTATTTTCTTTAATTTTTCAATATTTTGCTTGCTGTAATACACAATGATTTCAAACTTTTAAAAAACATGAATGCTTGCTATAGCAAAAGGAACGTGCAAAATATCTAAGAATCTAAAAATTTACAATTTTCTTTAATTTTTCAATAATTTGCACGCTATAACATATAAAAATAATGAAATTTTCAAAAAACCCCAAAAAAATTTATGCTCTTTTATTCAATATTTTGTTTGCTATAGCAAATGAAAGTCACGATATGTTCAAAAATCCAAAAATTTCCTTTTTCTTTCAAACTTTTAATATATTACATGTACCACCGTACAATCATGATTTTTTTAAAATTAAAATGTTTTCTGATTTCTGCAAATTTTCAATATTTTATGAGCTATAGCAAATGAAAATAGCAAAATTTTAAAAATCTTAATATTCTTTGTTCTATTCGTTTTTTAATATCTTGTATGGTATACAGCAAACAAAAACGGCAAAATTTTCAAGTATCAAATATTTTTTTAGTTTTCTTCGATATTTTAATATTTTTCATTCTTTGACATGTAAAAATTGCGAAATTTTCAAAAGTCCCAAAAACAATTATGTTGTTTGATTGTTCAATATTTTGTTAGTTACAGCAAAAAAAAACCGCGATATCTTTTAAAATCCCATAATTTTCTCTTTTTTCAAATTTTCAATATATTCAATTAGCATAGGAAATTCACAAATTTTTTAAACATTAAAAATATCTCTGTTTTGTTCATATTTTCAATATTTTTTATGATATCTCGCATATGAAAATCGCGAAATCTTAACATTCTCTGTTATATTTGGTTTTTTAATATTTTGATTGATACATCACATAAGGATTGCGAACTTTTCAAAAATATGAAGACTTGTTATAGCACACGAAAATCGAGAACTTTTCAAAAAAAAAAAATTTTTTATAGTTTTCTTTGATTTTTTTGTATTTTGCATACCGTATAGCTCACAAAAATCGTGAAATTTTTAAAAATATAAATTTTTCTATGATCTTGGGGTTTTCAATATTTTGTTTGTTATATCACACGGAAATCACAATATCTTTAAAATCCAAAATTTTGTCTCTCTTTTAAATTTTCATTATATTGCATTCTAAACCAAATAAAAACTTTTCTTTTGTCAAGTTTTTAATATTTTGCATGCTATATACAGCACATGAAAATCGCGAAATTTTCAAAAATCTTAATATTCTATATTTTACACGGTTTTTCAATATTTTTTTGTTATAACATGCAAAGCTTTCAAAGTTCTCAATTATATGAATGCTTTCAATAGCATACGAAAACTGCGAAATTTTTAAAAATAAATTTACAGCTTTTTTTCGATTCTTTAATATTTTGCATGCTTAAGACAAAAATCGTGCAATTTTCAATAATATCAAAATTTTCTTGACTATTCAGTTTCATAATATTTTATTTACAGCGCACGAAAATCACAATGTCATCAAAAATCCAAAAATTTCCATTTTCTTCCGAACTTCCAATATATTGCATGGTAAAACAAATGAATATCGCAAATTTTTTTTAAAATTTTAAAAAATAATGTTTTGTTCAAATTTTCAATATTTCGCATGCTATATATCGTACATAAAAATCGAAAATTTTCAAAAATATTAATTTCTCTGTTTTTTCGGCTTTTCAATATTTTGTACGCTATATGGTACATAATTATTACGAAATTTTTAAAAATATGAATTCTTTTTATAGCCCACGAAAACCGTGAAATTTAAAAAAAATCTAAAATTCTAACAATTTCCTTCGGTTTCTTAATATTTTGCATGCTGAAAGCACAAAAAAGCCATAAATTTTTCAAAAATCTCAAAAAAAATTCTGCTCTTTTGTTTCTCAAAATTTTGTTTACTACGGGAAAAACTGGGGCTTGTAGGGATCCTGCAGGCACAAACTGCACCGACCTCTCACATGAGCTAATAGGGCCTGCTGACTATTTTGCGGTTAGGCCTCTGCACCCCACCAACACATATGAGAGGCAGCTGCAGTTTTGGGCGTGTAGGATCCTTGCAAGCTCCGTTTTCTCTTATTATATCGCGTGAGAAAATCGCGATATTTTCAAAAATCCCAAAAAGGTCTGTTTCTTTCGTATTATCAATATATTGCATGCTTTGCACACGAGAAGTGTTTTTTTTCAAAATTCATAATTTTTCCATTTTTTCCTTCAAATTATTCATATTTTACATACTATATGCACATAGCACATAAAAATTGCGAAAATTTCAAAAAAAATTAATATTTCTTGTTTTATTTGTTTTTTCAATATTCTGCTTGATATAGCACATAAAGGTTTCGATTCTTTCAAATACATGAATGTTTGCTATAGGACACAAAAACCGAGAAAATTTCAAAAAACTTAAATTTTTACAATTTTCTTCGATCTTTCGCTATTTTGCATGCTATAACACGAAAAAAATCAAGACCTCGACAAAAAAAAATTATGCACTTTGGTTTTCTATTATTTTGTTTTACAGCACAGGAAAATCATAATATCTTCAAAAATCCCGAATCCTTTTGTTTCTTTTGAGTTTTCAATTTATTGCAAGTATGTATGTATATATAGAGAATAATGAAGGAAAGAAGCCATAGGAGCGGGTTTCCTCCTATGGCGTCGAAAATATACAACCCCGCCATTTTTTCCGACGATCAGTATCCATCATCATCATCGTTATCATCTAAGATGTGCATACACCAAATTTCATGTGATTCTACCATTTTTCACCGTTGAATTAGCAATGTAAAAAGTTCTGTTGTCGGCAAACCATTAATTTTGCACAAACTAAATCACCGGTAAAAAACTGGTATAATCACATGAAATTTGGTGCATCCACATCTTAGATGATAAAGATAAAGGTGATGTATGCCGATTGTCGAAAAAAATCATGAAGGATGAATTTTTCCAACGCCACGGGAGGAAATTACGTCCTAAGGCACCTTTGCTCCGTTATCCCCGCGCGCACCTATATATATATATATATATATATATATATATATATATATATATATATATATATAAAAGAGATTAATGGAGGAAAGAGGCCATAGGAGGGGATTTCCTCCTATGGCGTCGAAAAAACACCCCCTCCCTAGTTTTTTCCGACGATCGGCGCCCACCATCTTCATCGTCATCATCTAAGATGTGGGTATATCAAATTTCATGTGATTCTACAACTTTTTCACCGTTGATTTAGTCGGTTCAAAATTAACGGTTTACCGACAATAGAACTTTTTACATTGCTAAATCAACGGTGAAAAAGTTGTAGAATCACATGAAATTTGGTGTATCCACATCTTAGATGATGACGATGAAGATGGTGGGTGCCGATCGTCGAAAAAAACGAGAGAGGGAGTGTTTTTTCGACGCCATAGGAGGGAATTCCCTCCTATGGCATCTTTTCTCCATTATTCTCTATATATAAAAGAGAGAGAGAGACTCAACTTATTATTGCAAATGTTCCTCATGACCAAAAAAATTCTCCCTCCAAGATTCAAAGTCTCTTCTTCCTCTTGTTACTCTACATTTCCTTCATCAACTGCATCTCTCATCCTCTCTCACTTGAGCTCCAACGACACCTCTTCGGCGATCTCAGTTCTCATCTCTTCTCTCTCCTCGACTCCCTCTCTCTCTCCTCCTCCGCCTCCTTCAATCCTCAACCCCATCTTCTCCTCTCTCTCCAAATCAAACCAATTCCAATCAGCCATCTCTCTCCACCGCTCCCTCCGCCAACACAAAACCCCCGTCGACATCATATCTCTCAACATCGTCCTCAATTGTTACTGCCAAACCCGACAAACCCAGCATGCCCTTCAGCTGTTCGATCAAATGCCCCAATGTGGCCTCTCCCCCGATTCTGTCTCTTTCAATACCATCATCAAAGGTCTTTGTAACGAGAATAGGGTGGGCGATGCTTTTAAGGTTCTGGAGAGGATGAGGATGAATAGGGTACGCCCGAATGGGTATACGTACTCGATGCTCATCGGGCTCATGTCGAGGAAAGAGAGTTTGAGTTCCGAGTTGGGTTTGGGTTTAATGAGAGAGATGATGAGAGTTGGAATTGACCCGAGTGGGGTTAATTGTAATTGTGTGCTTGCTTCGTTGTGTAAACAGGGGAGGATCAAAGAAGCGAGATTGGTTTATGGGTACATGAGGAAAGCTGGGGTGATGGTCGATATTGTTAGTTATACTTGTTTTATTGATGGTTTTTGTAAAGAGGGGTTGATGGCGGAATCAAGATTGCTTTTTGATGAGATGCTTGAAAAGGGTATTTCCCCGAACGTGGTGACATACAATGTTTTGATTCATTGGCTTTGTGTAAATGGAAAATTGAAAAAAGCTATGACTATGCTTGATGATATGGTTACAAATGGTCCTGACCCCAATATAAAAACTTTTACTATTGTCGTCAAGGGCCTTTGTGAAGGAGGAAAGCTAGAAGAGGCGATAAAGGTTATAGAAACTATGACAGAACACAGAATCAACCTCGACAAGTTCATTTATAGCACTTTGCTCGAAGGCTTATGTAGAATAGGGAAGGTCGAGGACGCGCTTCAACATTTTCATCAAATAGGGGAATCAGCCGGGTTTAATGATATCGTTTCTTATAACATTTTGATTAATGCCTTCTGCAAAATGGGAGTTATGGGGAGAGCCAAAGAGCTATTTGTGGGGATCCGGAATAAAGGGGTAAGGCTCGATGTGCGTGTGTACACTACATTAATCCATGGGTATTGTAAGAATGGAAACATTGAGGCTGCTCTAGAGCTAGTAAAAGATATAGAGAGAGATAATATTAAGCCTGATGTGATAATGTATTCTGTATTGATGGATAAGTTGTGTCAGATTGAAAATTTCGAAGCTGCAGAAAATTTATATCGGGATATGGCAAGACACGGTCTTGAACCGAGCACGGGCATTTATACTATGTTGATTTGTGGGTTGTGTAAAGTTGGACACACCGATCGGGCCTTGCACTTTATGAAGGAGATGACTGATAAAGGACACCAGTTTAGTGCAAAAAATTATAAGAGATTGTTCAAGTAAAATGTGCAGCAAAGCTAAAGCTTGACATGCTAAAAATCAACTTCATCATATCGTTGATAACACAGAGGAAGCTATATTATGCATTCTTGTGTTAAGAAGTTTTCTTCAAAGGTATGACCGCCTTTCTTGATTCTTAAGATATGCTTGTCACATTTGGACAACAAGGGAGACAGAGGCATATTTTGATGTTTTGAGTATTTTGATTATTTGGTGGAAGTTGCTAGATAGCACTATTGGTATTGTTATAATTATTTCTTAATATATTCATTTGCGGGTATTATTGTAACTATGATACTTCGATAATCTATAATACATTTTTCAAAAAAATGCTGTGATTTTTGCTTGAGCATAATATGTTATATAATGTTTTGCATAATGCCATCTTTATTGATTTTGTGATGCAGCCTGCAAACCGTTCTTCCTTTTGACTCGTTGCTCTGGTTGTTTCTGCTGTATATCATTATTCCATTTTGACATGCTATTCTGATAGTTCATATGCTCTCTTTCTTCTATCAGGTAACTATTCTGCTTGATCTCTTGTTTTTGCCTTCAGTAATACTTGGTCATCTTAGTAAATGCAGATATTGCTTGATTTTCTTTTGTGCGTGAGTGCGTGTGCGCGCAAAGATTCATTGAAGGTATAGATTTCATCATGAATCTACGAATTACAATTCCAATGTTTAAGCAACATAATCATGCAATTAGTGTTGTTTATACTTCTATTATGGATTATCTATAATCATTTGCTATGACTATAATTATTAAAGCTGCGGTTGCATATGCTGATCGTGACATACACTATAACACAAAAACCTTTAAAAACGGCACATTTCTTCCTCGACTGAATAATCTCCTGCAAACGCAAACTAAAATAACAAAAATCAAATCTTAATAGTTGATACACAATTAGAAGCGGAAGTCTTACTCTTCACAAACACTGTAATATCACAATTGACCTTCGTCGTCGCATGCATCTTCAAAAACTTCAACAGTATTACATCTCCCACCATCGTCGATCCTGAAGTCAAATTCAACATCCCCGAAGTCACATCCGATATAAAATATGGATTCGAAATCATCTTATCCGCTTGCAAACCTATCACCGTGTTTATGTGCTGCGTTGCACGTGCCCCAATCTCACCTGCAGCCATCAGAGCTTGGCCTACAAAATTTCCCCTATAGTAAATTGTAGTGCTTGTGTTTCTGTATTTGAAACCAGCATAGTTTCGGTTTTTAATGAAGATATCAATGCCGAGGGTGACTTGTAAAGTTATAATAGGGAAAAATCCGAACTCAATGTGACGAAGTGCAACTGGAGTTGCGACGATTTCAGGTTGTTTTGGTTTCAGGATTGTGAAGTATAGGACGACAAAAGTGAGAATGAGGCAGAAGATGATGATAAGGATGATGGTGGTTAAAATGCAGCATAGTTTCAAGCATTTCTTTGAGCTGGGCTTCATTGGTTTCTGATAATATTGAAACAGTTTGGAGTTTAATTAAATTGATTTGAAGGTCATTATATCGGAAGCTTTTGGAGGTAGTGTAGATGAAGTCAATGTGTTGGTGGAGCACTATATGCTAGTGTTATGGACGCACCCATTTGTTCTTTTTGTAGATGCTAATGGGATTTGATTTTCATGATGTAGAAGAGCTTGAAATGTTTGAAACTGCAAATTAAAGGCAAAGAATGTTAGAGGATAACTATATAAATTTTTTGATTATTTCCGCAACTTTGGAGTTTGGTACAAGGACTTTAATAAGATGATTTTAGAGCTACATAGGTTTTGTAGCGTAGTTTATTTAAAAGGAGAGTTTGGGATGTTTGAGACTGTTAAAGTCAAGGCTAAATTACAGTTAACTTCCCTTAAATATCCCTGTTTTCAGTTAACTACCTTGAAGTTGTCTTTTATCATTACAATAAACTTCTTAAAGTGTTGCCACTACATTTAAAGGTATTTTAGCAAAAAGAAACGTCCTTAAAACCAAAGTTCAAGGGATTTTATTGTAATAAAAATGCTTTAATGTAGTTAAAAGGATAATATAGTTTAAGGGTTGTTAAGTGCCTAAATGAAAAACCATTCGAATCAATACTTGGAGATTCAATATCTATATTCCTTTGTCTAGAATTGAGAATCCGTTAAGAATACTTTGAAGAATGCTGAAGATAAAAAGATAATTAAAAAAATAACACAAAAGGGAAAAAAGAAAAAAAGAGTTGGTCCTGCACAACCTACAATGACAAATTAACATACACTATTGGCTGGCTAATGTAAACCTTATTTACAGGCCATGAATATTCACATTGCAAGAAGCAAAGTACTAACTTTTGTGCAAAAGCTCACTAATACAAAGCATGAACTTTTATGCTTTGATGCAGGTCCTAAGATATCCAAAAGAAGAGGAACAAGAAAGGGTAGTCCTAAAACTCATGCTTGTACCTCTACAAGTACTCTAGCTACCAGAACCTTTGCTCATGAATCAAAACTACATTCTAGGTTTTTAACCTTAGGCCCTCTCAAGAGTTGGTTTGAATTCGTTCTCATGGCAAATTTCCGTTGTTTACTAATTTTGAGCCTTGTTTTGCTTGTAATCTCCATTGCCGGCGCAACCCAGTTCTCAGAGTTGGAGGATCTAAAGGGTGGAGCGTGCCAAACGACGCGAAAGAATACAACCAGTGGGCAGAAAAGAATCGGTTTCAAATTGGTGGCTCGCTATGTAAGTTCCTTTTCCCACTGTTATGATGCAAACTCTCTGACAAGACAAGCGATTCTACAAATCTATATTGAATTAGTCGCATCGTTTGTCTGTAAGATACTATGTGGCATGTTAAGAAATTCACCTGTAAGATACTATGTGGCATGTTAAGAAATTCACGCATCCTATAACCCTCTTGATCTACATGTATATAGGCCGCGCAAAATAACTATCTCTACTATTGAAATGCAAACCCTTTGACAAGGGTTTGCAACTGAGGCTTTACTTTTGATCATTTCGTGTGCCACGTTGTCAGTCCATAGCACATATCCAATTTCTGGCATGCTAACTTGAACAAGCGGTGCACACTGATTGTTGTAAATATCCCCATATACACGGATTGTTGTAAATATCCCCATATACGCGGTTTTAATTTTCAAGAATAATGGGCCTTTGGTATGCCGTGGCTAATTAGCTGCGGTCCACAGATCAGCAACGGGAGAAAAACAAGGGGTTTGGGCCCATGTTTTAAACTGGCATCCGCCCAATTTGCTCTCTGCGTAGCACAGAGAGCGGGCATGTGGTACTTATTAAATTCTTCGATTTAGCTCCCCACAGACAATCATATACGATTGTATGCACGGAGATCCAATCTAATTTTGAAGTTTATGTCAATATGTCTTGATTGAACTTTTCTTTTTATTCAAGTTTTTAATGTAAAACTATTTCAATTATACATATTTATAACATTAAATAAGTAAGCATCCTGTTGTTTAAAGGGTGAACTCTAAACATAAGGTGTTCATCAATTCTTGTAAAATTTTGCTTTCGACGAGTTCACCAGTTCGATTCTTGTGAAAGAGTGAGCTCTAAACTTGTAGTTCAATGTTGCAGTGTTCGTCTACTCTCCTGATACCGACTCTGTGCTCCTTGTGAACGAGAGTTCTTACCAGAATTGTGACCCGTCATCGCCCATCGACACGTTCAATGACGGCAACAGTGTCTTCGCGTTCACTAGGTCTGGTCCATACTACTTTATTAGTGGGAACGAAAACAAGTGCGTCAAGAATGAGTCCTTAGCGGTTGTAGTCATGGCACAACGAAACAGCTCGTCAAGTCCATCACCTCTACCTTCTACTGCACCGCCGCCTCCATCGATAGAATTCATACCGACGCCATCTCCCGATGGAAAAGGATTGAACTCCTCTAGTGGAGCTTCTTCAATGGTGGCGGGCTCGATGGGATCACTTGGGGCCTTCATAGGATCACTCTTATTTGTGTTGTGAGATGTACGTCTATTCAGAAACTAATATGATAGGACTAGAAAATGAAATGCAATAATATATCAATCTTTGATTATATATACAAACATAAGTTGGCATGTATCAACTTATTTTCTTGAAATTTGTATAACTGAGGTCCTTGATCCTCAAAATTGTTTGACCAATGGAAATTGACTTTCAAGTATTTCATGATGTTTACTCTTGTTTCAATGATTTTGGACATTTTTGAAACTCGATTTAGATTATTTCTTGCCTTTGTCCAACTTATGGACCAGCGTGCTCAATTGGTGTTCAAGTGGATTGGAAGCGACCGAGTCTAAGTAGACCCGAATTGAGTCCAAACGGGTTTTGGGTTTACAATATAGATCCATACCTATGAATTTATCAAATGGATCAAACATCTGGTTCAGTGTCGAATCCGGTCCATTATAGCTGTGAAATTTTAAACCAAATTGCTTTCGGTTATTTGGGTTTATCATATCAAGCACAAACCTGTATTTTGTTATAGATTTTGAATTATTCATGAACTCAACATATTTATATCATGATCAAGTTGGTCCTCAAATACAATGGTTAGGCTGAAGCCAAACAAGAAAAATCTTGTATTTTAAATGTCTTTTCCACTGCATAAACACTCATAATTACAACGACGGTTGAAAGATGTATTCTTATGTTCTAATCCCCAATTAAATTACGTGTCGGGATATCATGTCAAATGTTCTATAAATCTCCGAATTATAATTTGGATTGATAAACATAGTTTTATATTCTACAACATATTACCTCATTTAGTAAAATGTTTAATTTGATAAGTATGCATATTTATTTACTAGAGAGGGAAAAATAAAGATAAATCTAGCATTTCATCTTTTTGTTTGGGAATTGGCATGTAAGCTTAAGTTAAACATACACCACACACACATCCAGCCATCTCGTGGATCATCTAACGTGTAAATTATGGGCATTTTCTTTGCTGCGGATCGATCCTTGCACTGCACGGTTCCCAAAAATGGAATCAGCTCCATCTTGATTCGAAAGGAAAGGACTAGTTTTTTTTTAGTTTTTTTTTTGGGGTCCATTAAATGGCATCTCAACCAAACCAATGTTTCTTTATGATTGGGGAGTTGCCACAACAATTTGGATTCTTTTTTCTTTCTTTCGCTATTCATTCTTTTTTCTCTTTTCAGTACATGCCAGTCTTTGTTGGAGATTGAACCACACATTTTTGCTAGTTTAATTACTTTTCTCCTTTTTATTTTCATTAAAATTATATATGTACTTTTTGTCAGAACTTAGATTAACTATGCATCTGTCTCATCAGTTGTGCTATCTTTGTCTCAAGTTCCATCACTTGCTTTTCCACATCCCAATCATCGCATATAGCATTTCTTATAAAAAGTGTATTATCTACCGCCATTTTCTTATTTTCTTATTTCTTATTTTTTAAAGAAAGTTTTATTTCATAGAAACTTCAAACTTCAACGTCATGAGATAAGCAACTTTCCATTTATCTAAGTTATAAATACCTTTCAATGCTCTAGATAAAGACTGAAAATTATGATATAAAATTATATTATTATCGTCGCAACCAATATTAGGTAGATAATCAACAACAATTTTCTAAGATATAGAGATAAATAAATAAATTAACCTTTGCTTATTTGGAAAAACCTATAATAAATTACTTTATTCAAGTTCATGAGTTACAATATACTCGCACCAGATAGTAAATACCAAAAATTTCCCTCCATTGCAGTTCAAAGTTTACTTTACCGGATTTTTGGATGATTTAAAATTAATATCTAGGTTATAGAGAATGAAGATTAAGATACACAATGTCCATCGATAAGTTATGTAGGATGGCTTGTAATGTATTGTTTTGTAGCATCTTTCTTCCAGTACAGTTTCCTTAAAATGAATGAAAAGTCATTTTTCTACCTCCCATTAATATTTAGTTATTAGTATGACCCAGATGCTTAGGATACGCTTGGTAGGAGGTAATCTAGATGGTAATACTAGATTACCATGAAACATTACCATACTTATTTAGTGGCAAAAAAATATTTCCGGAAATATAGGATTGCCATGCTAATAAAATGATCTCGTTTCATGGTAATCTTATTCCTCCAAAACACGCGTCTATCCTAAACTATCACGAAATATTCCCGTCTAACATGAATGAGCCATGACCATCCGTCGCCGGTCTCCCTCGCCACTCGTCGGCCAGCTGGCCCCGCCGTCCATCATCGGTCGTTCGCCGCTGACTGGCCGCTGTCCATCACCGATTGTTCACCGGTCAGCCCGACGCCGATCAGACTTTCGTCGCCGGCCGTACATCGGCCATCGCTGTCACCGATTGGCCCGCTGCCGAACAGACGTTGGTCACCGAACGCCTCTGATCATTCGTCGCCGGCCTCGCCGTCATCCACCGGCCCTCCTCCGGCCTTATCGCCTGTTACGCCCCCTCCCCTCTCCCCCACACACACATATTAGCAGGAATGATTAAAATATACCAAACACATTACTGCAAGATTCTTTGAAATTAGATACGCAGTCATCTCATTCCTGAGAATGCGAGGATCCTCGATAATTTTATATTCCATATACCAAGTGCAACCTTAATGTCTTAAGGCCAGTCAAACTCCAAATGCTACATGTTTCTAAAGGTTGCAATATTTAGGGGTTTCATCGGTTATGTATAGTAATCTCTAAGATTAAGAACATTATAAATGCACACATTAGCTAATTACAATCATTTAAACGATGCAATGATTTTTAATTTTTTTTTTGAAATCGGGTATTATAATTATAGGATTTAAATTATTAAAATAAAACGATTTTTTTTAAAAATTTAGCGAAATAGGACGGTTTTGAGCTCGACCCCACCCCCCAGTTTAGAGGACGGGTTCTAGTAACTCGCCCCCTACCATATATAAGAAAGGGCGGGTTCTAGCTCCTAGAACCCGCCCTCTCCTATTTTATTAAGAGGGCGGGTTCCCTCTATTTTTTTTATAAAAAAAATTAAATAATAAACAGAAAATGGTAAAATTATTGAATAAAAAAATAAAAATTGTATAATATTAGTGTTGTTTAAATATTAATCTGGTATACACTCTAATAACAAAATGAATCCGTCAAATTTATAATACAAAAAAATCATATCTGTTTATAAAAGTATATAACTATCGTTTTCCCTTTCCCTTTCCCTTTCCCAATCCGAGGAGGCTTGACATAAGCCTATGCCTTTTGGGATGACTGGAGGACCCTCCCGTTTCTTCGGTATATGGCGGCGGCGGCTGCTCTTCTGCTTCGGCTTCGGCTTCGGCTTCGGCTTCAGCAGCGTCTTGGCCAGGCTGCTGTTCCGCAAATCCTGAATGTGGGACAGGTGTCGGATATGTGCTGCCTCCCAACAACTGTATGTAGGACGAAAAATCCGTCTCCCAACTGGGCAGTTTTTGCGAAGAACCTGTCCCGGTTTCATACGGCTGCTGTTGCACAAAACCTGGGCCCCATGGCTGTGCAAATCCTGACCCCCCAAGATTGCTGTAGTTGCGCAAAACCTGACCCCCAAGACGGCTGTTGTGCAAAACCTGACCCCAAGATTGTTGTTGTTGCGCAAAACCGGTCCCCCCAAACTGTTGTTCCTCCGATTGTTGCGCTTGTCCAGTATGCCAGGGTTGCTGCTGACAGTATAGTGATCCAAACCACTGATCCTACTGCTCTGAATCTCCCTGATGCTGCGGCTCCGGTGCCGGCTCATGTTGCGGCTCTGGTGCCGGCTCATGTTGTGGCTCTGGTGCCGGCTCATGCTGTGGCTCTGGTGCCGGTTCATGCTGCTGCTCCGGTGCCGGCTCATGCTGCGGCTCTAGTGCCGGCTCATGCTGCGGCTCTGGTGGTGCCGGTTTATGATGCTGCTCCGGTGCCGGCTCATGCTACGGCTCTGGTGCCGGCTCATGCTGCGGCTCTGGTGCCGGTTCATGCTACTGCTCCGGTGCCGGCTTATGCTACTGCTCCGGTGCCGGTGATAAATGTGGAAGCATATTATATGAACCGAATATACGACCAATATATGAGCCTACATTTGAAAATAAAGCCTGAGTATCTGGACCAGTATCAGTCGGATATGAATTCTGCATCATTAATTGTATATGATGCAACCCACGAGCTTGTTGTTACATTAGAAATAAGAAATAAGTATTGGCTCATACCGCCGGATGTTAAAAAGTAATATAACCATTTTTTGTTCCGCGTGGCCTCTAGGCTCGTACCGCTGGATGTTTGGGAAGTCGTTAGGGAGAGCAGAAAGATATCTTATGGTGACACGCTTATACCACTGTAGATATGCTTCAGTAGCGTCGGTGGTTGTTTGGTCACCTATTTGCTGTAAGGCAATATTACGCTGCCTATCCTCCTATTTCAGCAAATATTGATGATGATGCTCCCTCCAGCCACGCTCCGCCTTTCCTCCCCGCATGTCTCCCTCTATTGTTATAGGCGCAGGCGGCGGGACAGGTATATGTTGCAATCTACTTGTTGGAGATAGTGTCCTCAGAGTCAATTATTGGATCACAGGCACGTGATTGCAATGATTGAGGGAGGACTTATCCCGGTAGGACAGTCTTACTCAAGATGATAGTATGCTATCTGGTTTATCTTTATCATCGTGTACTGCTTTAAGTGACCTGACAGGTCACTATTGTACGTTGATAGTGTAAGTCCGTGGCGGCGCCCCGGCCGTCGATCCGACGCCGGAAACGCGGAAACAAAAACTTTACAAAACTTGCAACCGGCACCACCGCGCACTTTTCACCCGGATCGGGCCATTAACCTAGCTACTAGCAAACTAGAAAAGAGTAGAGAAGCTATACCAAGCGATCCGTGTCTTTCGGTCTTCGTCTCCACTCCGATCTCCCGTGGAATCTCCGTCCATCACGTCCTCGTCGGAAAGGCACCACATAGCCGGGTTCGTATACGGGCTCCCACCTCTGGACCGAGGCAACTCGGGCGCGAAGTTGGCTAGCCGACGCGTCCAAGATTTGCTGTAGACTAGTGTAGAATCGTTGTCTCTTGTGGGGTATGTGAAGTTGCCTTGTATGGATGTGAAGGAGCAAGAAGAACTTTGGAGAGTAGTGAGGGATTTTTGAAGCAAACCAAAATGAGATAAAGATTTCCCCACCAAAATGAATTTCTCCCCTCTCTCCTCAAGGATGTGGCCGGCCCCTCTTCTAGTGGGTGGAAAAATTGTGTAATCTTAATAAGAGGAGAAAAAGAATAAGCTAAGATGATAATGGTCACACCATTTCATTTCTCATCAACTCAAACAACCATCATAAGAAAAGCAATGAAAAAGACTAGAATAGAATCTCATCATGATGCTAGTCTCATCATAAAGCCACAAAAGCAAGAAAGCCCCTCACAAGTAAGTTAATTGCAAACTTGCAATTAACCCCCTCCAATGGAAAGTCCGGCCGTGAAGGAACAAAGAAAAACCGGCCGGAACGGAATGCAAACTGGCAACTTCAGAAAACTGATCCCGTAATAAACTACAGGAAAACCCCACTACTGCATATACATGCCCGCATTTGTATTCCCACTGAACACAAATGCAAAGAGACAAAACTACACTATCTAATAATAGGATTCGGCTTAAGCCAAAGCCGGCCAGTAAAATCCGTCCGATCACGATCCGTGCAATACCGCACGTATCTGATCGAACCCTGCCATATCTCCATACGGCCTCTACAGCGTTTCGCCCGAAACCTGAGTAACTGTGTGTGGTGGACTCTAAAGACTCGCCAATACCTTGGTTGTGGATTTAACCACTAGCAAGTCAGAGGTATAAGCCAATACGTAACGGGCCACCAGCTATTGACCAAAAGGGACGTCGATGAGCGAACTCATCCTGACACCCTACTGAGCCTGTCAGTGACAATATCCGTACAGTCCGGTCCGTTCGTCTATGAGCATCGCATGGCGGGCCTAGGGGGTTGGTAGAAATCAGACCCCCAATAGCGGTACAAGTCGTGTCGGAGTGTAGCCCAGAACACCCTAAGATACTACTGGAATACCTACCAGCAAATCTCCTGCCTTGGCCAAGGACTTTTCATGTTCTGGCTCTCCTAGACACAGCGCGACCTCACCCCCAATTCCGGGAGAGACGAACCCTTGCAGATCCGCTCACTGCTTCCATGTGGCTCGGGACTGTACCCAACTAAAACCTGTTTGCACGACTCCTTTGAGCCGTGGTAGGGTAGTAATCAAAGCACAGTGGTAACTCACACGAGATAAATGACGATCTCAGGTCGATGAACTAACCTGTACATATGTCACCAGGGAACTGCTATCTTACATCAGGTATAATTCCAACTAGCAGGTTCCCGGCGAGTCCTGTCCGGTGTACTCATAACCCAATGAGCATCTGTATACATCTTAGGTGAATCAACTGACACCAGTGGCTTGTAAGACCGGCCACCGCCCCTCGTCGGGGTCTCGACTGTATACACTAGTCTACTCTGGAGAATCGATGCCCTGTCTCGAAACTCCCACGACTAGGGACCTTTTAAGGATGTGCTTATAGACTCCAGCTCTCACTTATATGATCGCCCTCATACTGCTGGTAGTCAAGCAAGAATCCTAGGGGCTCTATCAACGTGTAATAGCGACTCATAAGGTCACCTAAAGCAGTACACGATGATAAAGATAAACCAGATAGCA
Source organism: Agapanthus africanus (assembly GCA_030015575.1). Lineage (NCBI taxonomy): Eukaryota > Viridiplantae > Streptophyta > Magnoliopsida > Asparagales > Amaryllidaceae > Agapanthus > Agapanthus africanus. Next base: position 977,928,070 of record CM057338.1, on the reverse strand, counting down.
TACTATCATCTCGAGTAAGACTGTCCTACCGGGATAGGTCCTCCCTCAATCATTGCAATCACGTGCCTGTGATCCAATAATTGACTCTGAGGGCACTATCTCTAACAGATAGAGCCCCTAGGATTCTTGCTTGACTGCCGGCAGTATGAGGGCGATCATATACGTGGGAGCTGGTAGTCTATAAGCACATCCTTAAAAGGTCCCTAGTCGTGGGAGTTTCGAGAAAGGGCATCGATACTCCAGAGTAGACTAGTGTATACAGTCGAGACCCCGACGAGGGGCGGTGTCCGGTCTCACAAGCCACTGGTGTCAGTTGGTTCACCTAAGATGTATACAGGTGCTCATTGGGTTATGAGTACACCGGACAGGACTCGCCGGGAACATGCTAGTTGGTCTTATACCTGACGTCAGATAGCAGTTCCCTGGTGACATGTGTACAGGTTAGTTCATCGACCTGAGGATCGTCATTTGTCTCGTGTGAGTTCCCACTGTACTTTGATTACTACCCTACCACGCTCAAAGGAGACGTGCAAACAGGTTTTAGTTGGGTACAGTCCCGAGCCACATGGAGGCAGTGAGCGGATCTTCGGGGGTTCGTCTCTCCCGGTATTGGGGGTGAGGTCGCGCTGTGTCTAGGAGAGCCAGAACATGAAAAGTCCTTGGCCAAGGCAGGAGATTTACTGGTAGGTATTCCAGTAGTATCTCATGGTGTTCTGGGCTGATCTCTGACACGACTTGTACCGCTTTTGGGGGTCTTACTTTTACCAACTCCCTAGGCCCGCCATGCGATGCTCATAGACGAACGGACCGGATTGTACGGATATTGTCACTGACAGGCTCAGTAGGGTGTCAGGATGAGTTCGCTCATCGATGTCCCTTTTGGTCAATACCTGGTAGCCCGTCACGTATTGGCTTATACCTCTGACGTGCTAGTGGTTAAATGCACAACCAAGGTGTTGACGAGTCTTTAGAGTCCCCCACATTCAGTTGCTCAAGTTTTCGGGCGAAACGCTGTAGAGGCCGTATGGAGACATGGCAGGGTTCGATCAGATACGTGCGGTATTGCACGGATCAGGATCGAACGGATATTACTAGCCGGATTTGGTTTAAGCCGGATTCTAGTATAGTACAGTGGAGATTTTGTCTCATTGCATTTGTATTTCGGTCGGAATACAGATGCGGGTGTGTATACACAGTATCGGGGTTTTCCTGTAATTTATTACGGGACCGGTTTTCTGGAGTTGCCAGTTTGCTTTCCGTTTCAGCCATATTTCTTTGTATCTTTCATTGGCCGAAGATTGGTGGAGGAGGGCTTATTTGCATTTGTGCAAATAAGCAATTTGGAAGGGGGTCTTTGCATATTATTGTATCATGATACTTGCACCATCATTTGACTTTCTTTTTCCATCATGGCTTGACTTTTGTGTGACATGGTTTTGATGATGGTTGTGGTTGAGTGTGGATGTGTTTGTGATCATGTTCTTTCATGATATCATTTGATTCCCTCATCCATTATTGTGTGGCCTCTCTCATTTTTGACACACACTCTCATTCTCACTCTCCCCTCACTTTGCATGGCCGGCCACTTCCTCAAGTGGGCTGTCCTAATTTTTTGTGGAGGGATTTCATCTCTTTTGGCTTGAAAAAAAATCCCATAGCTCCACAAAAATTCCACAACTCATCCCTCCACCAAATGACAACCTCCATAAACCCCAAATGAGACATATAGATCTTCACTATATTCTACAGCAAATCTTGGGCACGTCGACTCGCCAGCTTCGTGCCCGAGTTGCCTCGGTATAGAGGTGGGAGCCCGTAAAAGAAGCAGGCGACGTGGTGCCCTTCCGGCGAGGAGGTGGAGACCGGACATTCCGCGGGAGATCGGGATGACGGCGAGAAGACCGGAGGACTCGGATCACTCGGTATATCTCTCTTCCCCATCTTGTAATTAGCCAGGACTAGTTAATGGCACGATCCGGGTTTATAGTGCGCGGTGGTGCCAGTTTGAAAAATTAAAGTTAACCATCGCTTCCGCATTTGGCCTCGGGATGGAGGCCGGGGCGCCGCCATACACTTACAATGGTATCAGAGCCTCGCCATTAACATAGTCTAGCTTTGTCTAATGTGTTTTACATTTCCGTTCGAACAAAATTCCAAAAACCCGCGTTTTCTTCACATCAGTTTCTGTCGAAATTTTTTGAAGTCCAAAAATATTTCAGGATGTTTCAGAATGATGTGTAGGACATTCTAAGAGTTCTGGGAAAATTTGGTCTCGTGAACAGTCTAAACGACCGCGGAACCGCGGCCAAACCCATGCTTGGGCCGCGGTTCCGCCGTGACTTGAACTGTTCAGTGTACCAAAATTTTGCAGAAAGCTTCTGACTTGGAAATAGGGGTTTTGGAATATTATTTTTGGGCCCAGAATTTCTTGATGTGCTATAGTAGTACTTGGGGGCCCACTTGGTAAAATTTGATCGATCAGATATTTTAAACACATTAGTTCACAGTATTTACATTATATCTGCGACCGTGAATGTCACTTGATCGGTAAATCCTGTCTAACTGCTATAGCCCGGTTAGACGGATTTGCGAACGTGACTTTCACGTTGATGTTCTGTGTATTGCTGTAATGTTGCGGATCGGTCGTGGGGGATAGCCTGGATGCAATGCTAGTACAGTTTTTGTTGTATTATGTACATTTGATATTGCGGGGCGAGCGTCCGACATGTGGACTGCCGTCACTGCCTGTTTGTATTATTATTTTGGGGCACGACCAGGTTGCGGTCGATGTACCCGTTGTATGTATATTTTACTTTCTGTACTAGGATTACCCCGCGGAGGGGTGCACGGATAGCCGGGTTCTAGAGGGCAACAAGCCCGCATCTCATGGCATTAAGACGGAGGGGGCTTCACTCTAGGATTGGCGGGCTATTCGCCGCACTCGTAGGGGGTACAGGTTGACCCAGGAGGGGTGCCCAAGTTACCGGATTCAGTGAAGTGCTGGGTGGTCCATTCACGGTGCTGAAGGGGGCTGCCTCGCTTCAGGTTTTGGCGGGTAACTTGCCGCGCCCGTAGGGGTCTAGGTTTTCATTGCATAGGCTATCCACACGACCAGGGGAACGTCGGGTTTCAGTAGTGGCTCTGTGAAACCCGGGGATCCCAGATATCTGTATTGTTCTGTTATGCTGTACATTTCTGTGATGTTGCATTTTATCACACCTTGAGCGAAATATTATATGTTGGTATATATATTAGTAGATGTTGTATATGTTTTGCATCCGCGCTTATCCAGTCCCCGCTCTGTCGTTAGTTAGCTAACCTAACGGGTAATGACGGGACCCAGTGGCGAATGCGGATGGCATATACGTACATTAGTATATTTTCGTTCTTTGTGGTGTGATCAATTGATGGGACTGCGTTGATTCGGATCAATGCAAGTTAAAAACAAACCTAATCTGATGTTGTTGGAACACTTTTCAAAAAGCTGTTATTGCAAGGACGTTCTCTTTTGTTTTGCATCGTGGTATTCAGTTAGAATATCCTGCTCCTCAGTCGACGAGGCAAGGGCCGAGATCCCTTCACCGGGAGTGACCCCTTGGACAGAAGTTTGCGTCAGGGCAATAACTTCACTATAGCCGATTACTTTTGCTTTGCATCGTGGTATTCAGTTGGAATATCCTGCACCTCATTCTACGGGGAAAGAGCCGAGATCCCTTCACCGGGAGTGACCTCTTTAGCAAAGGTTTTCGTCACTATATTTTTAAAAGCTATCCGTTCCTTCAACGATATCAAGTTCATTACGTTAAAGGTTTTCGCCAGAAACCATTCGTAGCCCTCCGTCGTTTCATATGGGTGGTTAATAGTATTCAAGCTGTGTTTGTTGGCCAAAGTCAAGGCACAGTGTTTGGTAGCTGTTGGGTATTCATATGCAGCAAAGATAGATGCGTTGGTTTAGGGCAGTCGTATAGCCTTGTTGGCCAAAGTCAAGGGCTTGTGCGGGTGGGCTCAAATTAACCTGGAGAATGACGGGTAGAACTTGACATGTGACTTATGATTTGTTGGCCAAAGTCAAGGTCATAAGAGCATGGGGGCAAAAATCACATCGGGAGTTTCTAAAGAAACTGAAACTTGCCAGATATGCGCATACCTTCTGGAGTGTGACACCGTGAGCGGATTCCGTCACGTTATCATGCGATCATAGTTGGATCCCGATTCCCACTGATGAGTTAGTTTACTCCTCGGGTGACCCCGACTAATTCTTCTTTCAGGTTTGGAGGAGAATTTGAGGTGACAGTGGGAGGTTTCCAGATTAGATAAATTGGTAACCATTCTGATCTAGGTTAGAGTGCACGCTGAGTGTTTCTTTTCTCTCTCTCTTTAGCAGCGACCATTGACCCGACCCTAAGACTATGACTCAGTGACCAATATTAACCGAACCTTCTTAAACACTGACTTTTGGATTGTCAGAGTTGCAAACCTCATTGTCACTTCTACTTTTACCCTTTTCTCCAGGACACTCCGTATTACTACGAACGTCCACTTCCATTGGACAAAACCATCGTATGGTTATATACGAACTCGAAGGAATTCGAGGATGGTTTCCGGTTCTGGAGGAAACGGATGGGACTATTCAGTTATCTTTTCCTTTTTTTCCTTCTCTCAGGTTGCTAGTACTCCTTGGTTTAGGAGATAGTACACCTATTACGCAAATTGGATAGTCTTCGTCCAAACCTTAGGCTGGTGCCGACCGGTGGGGAATGAAGAAAACCAATTTGCATAACGATGGTGTGCAGAAGGTATTAAGTTAAGACAAAGCAAGGGATTAGTAAAAGGGCAAAGTAAACCGCGACTGCTATTCACGACCAAACCAAGTATTTCTTCGCCAATCCTAAAATCACCTTTGTATTTCTTCAGGACACTCCGTATCACTACGAAGATCCACAATTTATTGGATACTCCATCGTATGGTTATATACGAACTCGAAAGGAACTTGTTCCAGTTCGGGGATGGATTCTGGTTCAGGAGAAATAGGAATAAGGTTTATTCGGTTGTCTTTTATCTTCACCTTCTCTCGCATTGCGAGTGCTCCTAGGATTAGGACAGTATACCCATTATGCTTATTGGATAATCTTCTTCCAAACCATAGGCTGGTGCCGAACGGTACGGAAGGAAGAAAACCATTTGGCCTAAAGGGGTGTGCAGAAGGTAATGACTAAAGACATATAAAGGGATTTGGAGAGATGGCAAAGAGATATACGGTTACAGTTGTGAATCTGGATAATGGAAGAGGCATTACTAGGAATACCGGGATACCCCGTCGAAACATTTCAATGTTTCAGCTTCACTGTGTACTGTTAAAGGAAAACTGATTTCCCAATTAGTCCTTACTCCAGGGTATGTATTTACCAGGTATGATTCTCACATCTGTATGGTTTTACAGATGATGAGTGGGAGTAGGTTAGTGGGAATTAGGTGATCATCCTTATTATATCGGGATTCGTTGTAATCGGTGATATTTGAGGAAGTCACCTGGGTTGTTTGCCGGTCGGCAAATATTTGGTTTTGAATATCCGCTGTTGTGCACCAATTTCAAATTGATATATCTGTACGTCTATTTTCATAGAGTGAGATATACCTTTTTGAAATTATGTCTATTTACCTATATCAGTGGATGGTTAGGTAAGGAGCATTAAACAGCGGTGTAATTCTTCTTAACCATAAGTACAGTTTTCAACCTACGACACACAGTGAATGAGTTATCAGACTTAAGGGACTTATACAGAGTATTGTATGTTGTCCAGGGTCCATCAGGACAGAGGGGTTAGTCCTCGTACTATATTCGGTTTACTTATGACTTCTCTAGTTTTTAGACAGGTGTTTCGTGGAAACACAGGGTCAGAATTTTGAGAAGTTATAGGTATATGGATAAAGTGGAGAACCAGGTTTTGCAAGTATCGGGATTCTTCAAAGTGATCGAAGATATAGATACTTGAGTATGGTATTCAGTTGATAGTAATGATTAAGAGAACTTGCTTCTCTTTCAGGTTACTCATAATTGGAAGCATTCCCAAGCTGAGTAACGCTGATCGGCCTCTTTCCATTTAGTTGACATGCACTAGAGACAGCTGCATAATTTGAATCTGGTTCAATTAAATCAGTGCCTCTAGTTCTATATTGGATATAGAACAGTTCATATCTTAACAATGTTAAGGTACGGGGAGTTGTCCGGCTTATGCTTAATGTAAGTGCACGGCGGCGCCCCGGCCGTCAATCCGACGCCGGAATGCGGAAGCGGTGAAAAACTTAAATTTTGCGGACTTTGCAAACCGGCACCACCGCGCACTTTCACCGGATCGTAACCATTAAACTAGTCTAAGCTAACTAGAAGATGGGTTAGAGATATACCGACGATCCAAGTCCTCCGGTCTTCTCGTCATGGTCCCGATCTCCTGCGGAAAAGTCCCGTCTCCTCCTCGTCGCCGGAAGTGCACCACATCGCCTTCTTCGTTTACGGGCTCCCACCTCAATGCCGAGGCAACTCGGGCACGAAGCCGGCTACTCGACGTGCCCAAGGTTCGCTGTAGAATGTGTAGTAGAAGAATATCTCTTTTGGGGTTAAAGAGGTTGCCAAGTTGGAGGAATAATGCACAAGAATTTTTCCATGGATGGATGCTAAGAGAAAAGAGCAAGCACTCTCAAAAGGAGCTCGGCCAAGAAGAATTTTTCTCACTGGAAAATTCTTAGAAGAGTGAATATATATGTGTGGTCCATTAATCAAAAACCAAGCTCAAAACAAAAAACAACTCACAGCACACACACACAGGATGGGGGGGGGTCCACAAAAAACAAAACAATGCAATCACCCATCACCTTAAACAGTGGCCGGCCCCAAAATCAAACCCAATTTCCAAAATCACAAACCCATACCTTATCAAGTCTTAATTAATGCAAGAAAGGTCCAAAAGAAAAGATGCAATCATATCAATCCTTTTGCAAGAAACCCCCTCAACAAAATATTAATTGCAAACTTGCAATTAACACCCTCCAACGAAAAGTCCGACCGGGAAGGAAAAAGAGAAAACCGGCCGGAACGGAATGCAAACTGGCAACCCCAGAAAACTGGTCCCATAATAAATTACAGGAAAACCCCGATACTGTGCATACACACCCGCATTTGTATTTCGACCGAAATACAAATGTAAAGAGACAAAACTACACTATTAAATACTAAGATCCGGCTTAAGCCAAAGCCGGCTAGTAAAAAACCGTCCGATCACGATCCGTGCAATACCGCACGTATCTGATCGAACCCTGCCATATCTCCATACGGCCTCTACAGCGTTTCGCCCGAAAGCTGAGTAACTGAATGTGGGGGACTCTAAAGACTCGTCAATATTATGGCTGTGGATTTAACCACTAGCACGTCAGAGGTATAAGCCAATACGTAACGGGCCACCAGCTATTGACTAAAAGGGACGTCGATGAGCGAACTCATCCTGACACCCTACTGAGCCTGTCAGTGACAATATCCGTGCAGTCCGGTCCGTTCGTCTATGAGTATCGCATGGCGGGCCTAGGGGGTTGGTAAAAGTCAGACCCCCAAAAGCGGTACAAGTCGTGTCGGAGTGTAGCCCAGAACACCCTGAGATACTACTGGAATACCTACCAGTAAATCTCCTTGCCTTGGCCAAGGACTTTGTGTAATGGCTCTCCTAGACACAGCACGACCTCACCCCCAATACCGGGAGAGACGAACCCCTGAAGATACGCTCACTGCCTCCATGTGGCTCGGGACTGTACCCAACTAAAACCTGTTTGCACGACTCCTTTGAGCCGTGGTAGGGTAGTAATCAAAGTACAGTGGGAACTCACACGAGACAAATGACGATCCCCAGGTCGATGAACTAACCTGCACACATGTCACCAGGGAACTGCCATCTGACGTCTGGTATATGACCAACTAGCATGTTCCCGGCGAGTCCTGTCCGGTGTACTCATAACCCAATGAGCACCTGTATACATCTTAGGTGATCCAACTGACACCAGTGGCTTGTGAGACCGGCCACCGCCCCTCGTCGGGGTCTCGACTGTATACACTAGTCTACTAATGGAGTATCGATGCCCGGTCTCGAAACTCCCACGACTAGGGACCTTTTAAGGATATGCTTGTAGACCCTCAGCTCCCACTTATATGATCGCCCTCATACTGCTGGTGGTCAAGCAAGAATCCTAGGGGCTCTATCAACGTGTAATAGCGACGTGTCATGTCACCTAAAGCAGTACACGATGATAAAGGTAAACCAGATAGCATACTATCATCTCGAGTAAGACTGTCCTACCGGGATAGGTCCTCCCTCAATCATTACAATCACGTACCTGTGACCTAATAATTGACTCTGAGGGCACTATCTCCAACAATCTCCCACTTGCACTCAAGGCTAATTATTGCGATGTCGCATACTCACAGCCCGTGTGATACCGAACATCCAACTCCTCTACTAGTCAGTCTCACAAAGCTCGTTTGCGAAACTATTGCGTTCGAGGAATAGCCTCAGTGAGTGGATCCGCTTAGTTGTTTCTTTCTATGTCTTTCTATATCTCAAGTTCGCGGAGAAAGCCATCTCCCGAAAAGAGTAATACCAGTCTCAGAATATGTCTGGATGTCTGATGGGACCTAGTTCATAAATGAACTCCAAATCCAAACTTCTTAGACCGTATTGACAACTGAACTTAATCAGTGTCCTGCGCCATGCCTCCCTCAGTATTGCCTTGGATCACCTGTCCAAAATACTGCCCCTCGTCAGAAGGAAAAACTATAACTCTGACAACCTCCTTGTCGTCCGGGTCACCTTGGAAGCCTGGAATGATAACCGTCTTCTGAATGAGGCTGTCGTTATCATATCCCTAGAACATCCACTTATGTTCTAAAACTGCTTCCGACTGTTTCTCCAGGATTGGATTAATGTCAACTTATTGCATCTAGTGCAAGAACAACATCTGGTGTGGTACTTGACATCTCATGATTGACTCAATTGCCTAAGCAAGTGATCTGCCAATCATGCACATCCCTCTCCCCTTTAGTCTGTAAGACACCTTTGGAGAGGGTGACTCCATTACCTGCAGGTACACTACCGTGCCAGGAGTCGTCCATCCTAAATACTCTTAGAATACTGTCAAGTACCCTGATTGGGAAACCACCCAAATCTAGATCTAAAACCATAAATCTAGTTAACCAGTATGTCTGATATAGAATCCATTTCCTTTGTGGAGAAACAACTGTGTGACGACCAAAGTATAACCGATCGTAGTGTAGGAGTTTCTTTTCCTACTCTGTGTATATCATCCAAATACCAGGATATTACACCCTACTACCTTCTCAACAGATCCATCCCCTATTCTGATGAAGTCAAACCCATGACTGTCACGTCAGAAATAGATGATCTATCTCCGCTACATCTGCTTTAGTCTATAAATAGACATAAGCTACCTGTCCACCAATGCTTCCGCTGCTCCCACTGACTACGACAACCCTCTGGCAGAGTCATATACACGTACACTTCTAAAACTAGTTTTAGAACGACGCTATACTCATCCTCCCGCCGGGTCTCGTAACCTGGAACAACAGCAATGGCAATTGTGGGTAAACAAGAACTTCCCTGTCACCGTCCTTGAGGCTACCGTAGTACCTCTTTGGTGCCTGAAGTTACCCACCTTATCTGCGGAGTGGCCAATGGAATGTCAATCCAGATTGAATCTTTAGGTTCCTTATCAAATCCTCAGTAATCGTTTGTGGTTCTGGAATTACTTCCAGTTCTACCATACTCCCACTACTGTTTTCTGAAAAAATCCATTTTTAATAAAACTGTGGCGAGTCTAGAACAATATTGCTATTGTTCATCCAGATGGTAGAAAGTCAACCCTCGTCATAGCCTGGGTCAACCCACAAACAGCCATTACAGAAACGTGCCTAGAGTTGTCCAATATCTGGTTTTAAGCATAAACCGGACAACTCCCCGTAACTTAACATCGTTAAGATATGAACTGTTCTATATCCAATATAGAATCAGAGGCACTGATTTATTTGAACCAGATTCACATCATGCAGCTGTCCCCAGTGCATGTCAACTAAATGGAAGGAGGCGGATCAGCGTTACTCAACTTAGGAACACTTCCAATTATGAGTAACCTGAAAGAGAAGCAAGTTCTCTTAACCATCACTTTCAACTGAATACCACAAGTATCTACATCTTCGATCTCTTTGAAGAATCCCGATACTTGCTACACCTGGTTCTCTACTCTATTCAAATACCTGTAACTTCTCAAAATTCGGACCCTGTGTTTCCACGAAACACCGGTCTAAAAAAACTAGAGAAGTCATAAGTAAACCGAATATAGTACGAGGACCTACCCCTCTGTCCTTATGGACCCTGGACAACATACAATACTCTGTATACGTCCCTTGAGTCCGATAATTCATTCATTGTGTGTCGTAGGTTGAAAACTGTACCTTTGGTTATGAAGAATTACACCGTTGTTTAATGCTCCTTACCTAACCATCCACTGATATAGGTAAATGTCGTAGACATAATTTCATAAAGGTATATCTCACTCTATGAAAATAGACGTACAGATATATCAATTTGAAATTGGTGCATAACAGCGGATATTCAAAACCAAATATTTGCCAACCGGCAAACAGCCCAGGTGATTTCCTCAAATATCACCGATTACAACGAATCCCGATATAATGAGGATGATCACCTAATTCCCAATAACTTACTCCCACTCATCATCTGTAAAACTATACTGATGTGAGAATCGTACCTGGTAAATACATACCCTGGAGTAAGTATCTAATCGGGAAATCAGTTTTCCTTTAACATTACACAGTGAAACTGAAACATCGAAATGTTCCGATGGGGTATTCTGGTATTCCTAGTAATGCCTCTTCCAGATTCACGACTGTAACCGTATAGTTCTTTGCCACCTCTCCAAATCCCTTCATATGTCTTTAGTCATTACCTTCTGCACACCCATTAGGCCAAATGGTTTTCTTCCTTCCCTACCGTTCGGCACCAGCCTATGGTTTGGAAGAGGACTATCCAATAAGCATAAAGGGTGTACTGTCCTAATCCTAGGAGCACTCGCAATGCGAGAGAAGGTGAAGATAAAAGACACCTGAATGTACTTTATTCCTATTTCTCCTGAACCAGGATCCATCCCCGAACTGGAACAAGTTCCTTTCGAGTTCGTATATAACCATACGATGGATTATCCAATAAAATGGGATCTTCATAGTGATACGGAGTGTCCTGGAGAAATACAAAGGTGATTTAGGATTGGCGAAGAAATACTTGGTTTGGTCGTGAAAAGCAGTCGCAATTTACTTTGCCCTCTTACTAATCCCTTGCTTTGTCTGAACTTAATACCTTCTGTACACCGTTTAAGCTAGCTGGTTTTCTTTATTCCCTACCAGTCGGCACCAGCCTATGGTTTGGAAGAAGACTATCCAATTTGCATAATAGGTGTACTACTCCTAAACTAAGGAGTACTCGCAACCTGAGAGAGGGTGAAAAGAAAAGACAACTGAATAATCCTATCCGTTTTCTCCAGAACCGGAAACCATCCTCGAATAAATTCTTTCGAGTTCGTATCTAACCATACGATGGTTTTGTCCAATGGAAGTGGACGTTCGTAGTAAAACGGGGTGTCCTGGAGAAAAGGGTAAAAGTAGGAGTGGCAATGAGGTTTGCAACTCTGACAATCCAAAAGCCAGTGTTTTAAGAAGGTTCGGTCAACTTGGTCACTGAGTCAAAGTCTTAGGGTCGGGTCAATGGTCGCTGCCAAAGAGAGAGAGAGAAGAAACACTCAGCGTGCACTCTATCCTAGATCAGAATGGTTACCAATTTATCTAATCTGGAAACCCCCCACTGTACCTCAAATTCTCCTCCAAACCTTAAAGAAGAATTAGTCGGGGTCACCCGAGGAGTAAACCAACTCATCAGTGGGAATCGGGATCCAACTCTCATCGCATGACAACGTGACGGAATCCACTCACGGTATCACACTCCAGAAGGTATGCGCATATCTGGCAAGTTTCAGTACTTTTGAAACTCCCGATGTGATTTCTGCCCCATGCTCTTATGACCTTGGCGTGAGGTCAAAATATCATAAGTCACATGTCAAGTTCTGCCCGTCATTATCCAGGTTAATTTGAACCCACCCGTACATACCCTTGACGTAGGCCAAAATAGTAGTACGACTGTCCCAAACCAACGCATCTATCTATGCAACAGATAAATAACCGGCAGCTACCAAACACTATGCCTTGGCGTGAGGTCAAAATACATAGCTTGAATACTACCGAATATTTAACTGAAATGACGGAGGGCTACGAATGGTTTCTGGCGAAAACCTTTAACGTAATGAACTTGATATCGTTGAAGGAACGGATAGCTTTTTAGAAAATATAGTGACGAAAACCTTTACTAAAGAGGTCACTCCCGGTGAAGGGATCTCGGCTCTTTCCCCGTAGAATGGGGTGCTGGATATTCATAACCGAATATCACTGTGCAAAGCAAAAGTAATCGGCTATAGTGAAGTTAATGCCCTGACGCAAACTTTTTGTCCAAGGGGTCACTCCCGGTGAAGGGATCTCGGCCCTTGCCTCGTCGACTGAGGAGCAGGATATTCCAAATGAATACCACGATGCAAAACAAAAGTAAACGTCCTTGCAATAACAGCTTTTGAAAAAGTGTTCCAACAACATCAGATTAGGTTTGTTTTTAACTTGCATTGATCCGAATCAATGCAGTCCCATCAATTGATCACACCAAAAAAAACGAAAATATACTGATGTACGTATATGCCATCCGCATTCGCCACTGGGTCCCGTCATTACCCGTTAGGTTAGCTAACTAACGACAGAGCGGGGACTGGACTAGCGCGGATGTAAAACATATACAACATCTACTAATATATATACCAATATATTATATTCGCTCAAGGCGTGAATGAAATGCAACATCACAGATAATGAACAGCATCACAGAAACAATACAGATATTTGGGATCCCCGGGTTTCACAGAGCCGCTGAAACCCGACGTTCCCCTGGTCGTGTGGATAGCCTGTGCAATGAAATCCTAGACCCCTACGGGCGCGGCAAGTCACCCGCCAAAACCTGAAGCGAGGCAGCCCCCTTCAGCGCCGTGAATGGACCACCCAGCACTTCACGGAATCCGGCAACTTGGGCACCCCTCCTGGGTCAACCTGTACCCCCTACGAGTGCGGCGAATAGCCCGCCAATCCTAGAGCGAAGCCCCCTCCGTCTCAATGCCATGAGATGCGGGCTTGTTGCCCTCCAGAACCCGGCTATCCGTGCACCCCTCCGCGGGGCAATCCTAGTACAGAAAGTAAAATATACATACACCGGGTACATCGACCGCAACCAGGTCGTGCCCCAAAAGAATAATACAATCAGGCAGTGACGGCAGTCCACATGTCGGACGCTCGCCCCGCAATATCAAATGTACATAATACAACAAAACTGTACTAGCATTGCATCCAGGCTATCCCCCACGACCGATCCGCAACATCACAGCAAATACATAGAACATCAACGTGAAAGTCACGTTCGCAAATCCGTCTAACCGGGCTATAGCAGTTAGACCGGATTTACCGATCGAGTGACATTCACGGTCGCAGATATAATGTAAATACTGTGAAAAATGTGTTTAAAATATCCGACCGATCAAATTATAACAAGTGGGCCCCAAAACAATACTGTAGCAGTTACAGAAAATATGGGCCCAATTTTAATATTCCAAAACCCATATTTTAAGCCCAAAAACCCTCTGGAAAAAATTGGTAAAGTGATGTGTACAGTTCACCGCGGAAGCGCGGCGGAATGGTGGTGTATGCGGCGCTTCCGCGCTCTGACAGTGCAATCACATTACCGAAATTTTACAGAGTTCTTAGATTTTCTTGTACATCAATATTTGACAACCTGAAAAATTTTTGGAGACTGAAAAATTTCAACAGAAAACTGTCGTGAGCAAATACGGGTTTTTGGACATTTCGATCGATCGGAACTCAAAAACACATTACACAAAGCTAGACTAAGTTAATGGGGAGGCTCTGATACCACTGTAAGTGCACGGCGGCGCCCCGGCCGTCAATCCGACGCCGGAATGCGGAAGCGGTGAAAAACTTAAATTTTGCGGACTTTGCAAACCGGCACCACCGCGCACTTTCACCGGATCGTAACCATTAAACTAGTCTAAGCTAACTAGAAGATGGGTTAGAGATATACCGACGATCCAAGTCCTCCGGTCTTCTCGTCATGGTCCCGATCTCCTGCGGAAAAGTCCCGTCTCCTCCTCGTCGTCGGAAGTGCACCACATCGCCTTCTTCGTTTACGGGCTCCCACCTCAATGCCGAGGCAACTCGGGCACGAAGCCGGCTACTCGACGTGCCCAAGGTTCGCTGTAGAATGTGTAGTAGAAGAATATCTCTTTTGGGGTTAAAGAGGTTGCCAAGTTGGAGGAATAATGCACAAGAATTTTTCCATGGATGGATGCTAAGAGAAAAGAGCAAGCACTCTCAAAAGGAGCTCGGCCAAGAAGAATTTTTCTCACTGGAAAATTCTTAGAAGAGTGAATATATATGTGTGGTCCATTAATCAAAAACCAAGCTCAAAACAAAAAACAACTCACAGCACACACACACAGGATGGGGGGGGTCCACAAAAAACAAAACAATGCAATCACCCATCACCTTAAACAGTGGCCGGCCCCAAAATCAAACCCAATTTCCAAAATCACAAACCCATACCTTATCAAGTCTTAATTAATGCAAGAAAGGTCCAAAAGAAAAGATGCAATCATATCAATCCTTTTGCAAGAAACCCCCTCAACAAAATGTTAATTGCAAACTTGCAATTAACACCCTCCAACGAAAAGTCCGACCGGGAAGGAAAAAGAGAAAACCGGCCGGAACGGAATGCAAACTGGCAACCCCAGAAAACTGGTCCCATAATAAATTACAGGAAAACCCCGATACTGTGCATACACACCCGCATTTGTATTTCGACCGAAATACAAATGTAAAGAGACAAAACTACACTATTAAATACTAAGATCCGGCTTAAGCCAAAGCCGGCTAGTAAAAAACCGTCCGATCACGATCCGTGCAATACCGCACGTATCTGATCGAACCCTGCCATATCTCCATACGGCCTCTACAGCGTTTCGCCCGAAAGCTGAGTAACTGAATGTGGGGGACTCTAAAGACTCGTCAATATTATGGCTGTGGATTTAACCACTAGCACGTCAGAGGTATAAGCCAATACGTAACGGGCCACCAGCTATTGACTAAAAGGGACGTCGATGAGCGAACTCATCCTGACACCCTACTGAGCCTGTCAGTGACAATATCCGTGCAGTCCGGTCCGTTCGTCTATGAGTATCGCATGACGGGCCTAGGGGGTTGGTAAAAGTCAGACCCCCAAAAGCGGTACAAGTCGTGTCGGAGTGTAGCCCAGAACACCCTGAGATACTACTGGAATACCTACCAGTAAATCTCCTTGCCTTGGCCAAGGACTTTGTGTAATGGCTCTCCTAGACACAGCACGACCTCACCCCCAATACCGGGAGAGACGAACCCCTGAAGATACGCTCACTGCCTCCATGTGGCTCGGGACTGTACCCAACTAAAACCTGTTTGCACGACTCCTTTGAGCCGTGGTAGGGTAGTAATCAAAGTACAGTGGGAACTCACACGAGACAAATGACGATCCCCAGGTCGATGAACTAACCTGCACACATGTCACCAGGGAACTGCCATCTGACGTCTGGTATATGACCAACTAGCATGTTCCCGGCGAGTCCTGTCCGGTGTACTCATAACCCAATGAGCACCTGTATACATCTTAGGTGATCCAACTGACACCAGTGGCTTGTGAGACCGGCCACCGCCCCTCGTCGGGGTCTCGACTGTATACACTAGTCTACTAATGGAGTATCGATGCCCGGTCTCGAAACTCCCACGACTAGGGACCTTTTAAGGATATGCTTGTAGACCCCCAGCTCCCACTTATATGATCGCCCTCATACTGCTGGTGGTCAAGCAAGAATCCTAGGGGCTCTATCAACGTGTAATAGCGACGTGTCATGTCACCTAAAGCAGTACACGATGATAAAGGTAAACCAGATAGCATACTATCATCTCGAGTAAGACTGTCCTACCGGGATAGGTCCTCCCTCAATCATTACAATCACGTACCTGTGACCTAATAATTGACTCTGAGGGCACTATCTCCAACACTTAAAACCAGACTCTGGATAACTCAAGGCACATTTCTGTAATGACTGTTTGTGGGTTGATCCAGGCTATGACGAGGGTTGACTTTCTGCCATCTGGAAGATCAATAGTGATATTGTTCTAGACTCGCCACAGTTTTAATAAAAATGGATTTTTTCAGAAAACAGTAGTGGGAGTATGGTAGAACTGGAAGTGATTCCAGAACCACAAACGATTACTGAAGATTTGATAGGAACCTAAAGATTCAATCTGGTTTGACATTCCATTGGCCACTCCGCAGATACGGTGGGTAACTTCAGGCACCCGAGAGGTACTCCGGTAGCCTCAAGGACGGTGACAGGGAAGTTCTTGTTTACCCAGACTTGCCATTGCTGTTGTTCCAGACTGTGAGACCCGGCAGGAGAATGAGTATAGCGTCGTTCTGAACTAGCTTTAGAAGTATACGTCTATATGACTCTGCTAGAGGGTTGTCGTAGTCAGTGGGAGCAGCGGAAGCACTGGTGGACAAGTGGCTTATGTCTATTTATAGACTAAAGCAGATGTAGCGAAGATAGATCATCAATTTTTGATGTGACAGTCATAGGTTTGACTTCATCAGAATAGGGGATGGATCTGTTAAGAAGGTAGTAGGGTGTGATGTCATACACAGAGTAGGAAGTGATATTCCTATACTACGATCGGTTACACTTTGGTCGTCACACAGTGGTTTCTCCACATGGGACTTGGACATTATATCAGACATACTGGTTACTAGATCTATGGTTTTAGATCTATATTTGGGTGGTTTCCCAATCTGGGTACTTAGACAGCATTCTAAGAGTATTTAGAATGGACGAATCCTGGCACGGTAGTGTACCTGCAGGTAATGGAGTCACCCTCTCTAAAGGTGTCTTACAGACTAAAGGGGAGAGGGATGTGCATGATTGGCAGATCACTTGCTCAGGCAATTGAGTCAATCATGAGATGTCAAGTACCACACCAGATGTTGTTCTTGCAGTAGATGCAATAAGTTGACATTGATCCAATCCTGGAGAAACAGTCGGAAGCAGTTTTTGAACATAAGTGAATGTTCTAGGGATATGATAACGACAGCCTCATTCAGGAGACAGTTATCATTCCAGGCTTTCAAGGTGACCTGGACGACAAGGAGGTTGTCAGAGTTATAGTTTTTCCTTCTGACGAGGGGCAGTATTTTGGACAGGTGGTCCAAGGCAATACTGAGGGAGGCATGGCGCAGGATACTGATTGAGTTCAGTTGACGATACAGTCTAAGAAGTTTGGATTTGGAGTTTATTTATGAGCTGGGTCCCATCAGACATCCAGACATATTCTGAGACAGGTATTGCTCATTTCGGGAGATGGCTTTCTCCGCGAACTTGAGATATAAAGAGACATAGAAAGAAACATCAAGGCGGATCCACTCACTGAGGCTATTTCTCGAACGCAATAGTTTCGCAAACGGGATTTGTAAGACTGACTAGTAGAGGAGTTGGGTGTTCGGTATCACACGGGCTGTGAGTATGCGATATCGTAATAATTAGCCTTGAGTGCAAGTGGGAGATTGTTGGAGATAGTGCCCTCAGAATCAATTATTGGATCACAGGCATGTGATTGCAATGATTGAGGGAGGACTTATCCCGGCAGGACAGTCTTACTCAAGATGATAGTATGCTATCTGGTTTATTTTTATCATCGTGTACTATTTTAAGTGACCTGACAGGTCACTATTGCACGTTGATAGAGCCCCTTGGATTCTTGCTTGACTGCCGGCAGTATGAGGGCGATCATATACGTGGGAGCTGGTAGTCTATAAGCACATCCTTAAAAGGTCCCTAGTCGTGGGAGTTTCGAGACAAGGCATCGATACTCCAGAGTAGACTAGCGTATACAGTCGAGACCCCGACGAGCGGCGGTGGCCGGTCTCACAAGCCACTGGTGTCAGTTGGTTCACCTAAGATTTATACAGGTGCTCATTGGGTTATGAGTACACCGGACAGGACTCGCCGGGAACATGCTAGTTGGTCTTATACCTGACGTCAGATAGCAGTTCCCTGGTGACATGTGTACAGGTTAGTTCATCGACCTGAGGATCGTCATTTGTCTCGTGTGAGTTCCCACTGTACTTTGATTACTACCCTACCACGCTCAAAGGAGACGTGCAAACAGGTTTTAGTTGGGTTAAGTCCCGAGCCACATGGAGGCAGTGAGCGGATCTTCGGGGGTTCGTCTCTCCCGGTATTGGGGGTGAGGTCGCGCTGTGTCTAGGAGAGCCAGAACATGAAAAGTCCTTGGCCAAGGCAGGAGATTTACTGGTAGGTATTCCAGTAGTATCTCAGGGTGTTCTGGGCTGATCTCTGACACGACTTGTACCGCTTTTGGGGGTCTGACTTTTACCAACCCCCTAGGCCCGCCATGCGATACTCATGACGAACGGACCGGACTGTACGGATATTGTCACTGACAGGCTCAGTAGGGTGTCAGGATGAGTTCGCTCATCGACGTCCCTTTTGGTCAATACCTGGTAGCCCGTCACGTATTGGCTTATACCTCTGACGTGCTAGTGGTTAAATCCACAACTAAGGTGTTGACGAGTCTTTAGAGTCCCCCACATTCAGTTGCTCAAGTTTTCGGACGAAACGCTGTAGAGGTCGTATGGAGATATGGCAGGGTTCGATTAGATACATGCGGTATTGCACGGATCAGGATCGAACGGATATTACTAGCCGGCTTTGGTTTAAGCCGGATTCTAGTATAGTACAGTGGAGATTTTGTCTCATTGCATTTGTATTTCGGTCGGAATACAGATGCTGGTGTGTATACACAGTATCTGGGTTTTCCTGTAATTTATTACGGGACCGGTTTTCTGGAGTTACCGGTTTTCTGGAGTTACCGGTTTGCTTTCCGTTTCGGCCATATTTCTTTGTATCTTTCAATGGCCGAAGATTGGTGGAGGAGGGCTTATTTGCATTTGTGCAAATAAGCAATTTGGAAGGGGGTCTTTGCATATTATTGTATCATGATACTTGCACCATCATTTGACTTTCTTTTTCCATCATGGCTTGACTTTTGTGTGACATGGTTTTGATGATGGTTGTGGTTGAGTGTGGATGTGTTTGTGATCATGTTCTTTCATGATATCATTTGATTCCTTCATGCATTATTGTGTGGCCTCTCTCATTTTTGATACACACTCTCTTTCTCACTCTCCCCTCACTTTGCATGGCCGGCCACTTCTTCAAGTGGGCTGTCCCAATTTTTTGTGGAGGGATTTCATCTCTTTTGGCTTGAAAAAAAATCCCATAGCTCCACAAAAATTCCACAACTCATCCCTCCACCAAATGGCAACCTCCATAAACCCCAAATGAGACATATAGATCTTCACTATATTCTACAGCAAATCTTGGGCACGTCGACTCTCCAGCTTCGTGCCCGAGTTGCCTCGGTATAGAGGTGGGAGCCCGTAAAAGAAGCAGGCGACGTGGTGCCCTTCCGGCGAGGAGGTGGAGACCGGACATTCCGCGGGAGATCGGGACGACGGCGAGAAGACCGGAGGACTCGGATCACTCGGTATATCTCTCTTCCCCATCTTGTAGTTAGCTAGGACTAGTTAATGGCACGATCCGGGTTTATAGTGCGCGGTGGTGCCAGTTTGAAAAATTAAAGTTAACCATCGCTTCCGCATTTGACCTCGGGATAGAGGCCGGAGCGCCGCCGTGCACTTACACTACTGAACTATCGCAACCCCTGGTTCGGTAGGTGCATGACAACGATATTAATGCAGAGAAGTGGGCATCGAGCCTGCCAAACCGGCTCTCCTTCGATACAGGTACCGGGTAATCTTTGTAGACGATCTGCTGTATAAGGCGTCCACGTGAACTGCGCAAATAACACAGTACAAAAATTGTAATGAAGCTAATTTAAAATTTTTAAATAAAATTAATTACCTATTTGCTGTAAGACTTTATGAAAGATATTTGGGGATTGGGAAAGCTCGTACAACTCACTAGTCCCTTTTATGGAAGCTATGAAAGTATCGAATCCGGGGCTCGTATACCGGTTAAAAACCACAGAAACAGATGTCGATGGCTGTGTCAGCTTTCAAAGAATTTTCTAATGCTTCGCTCCTTGTGCGGCTGGTTTCACACACTGTCGGCCGATATTGTGCGTGGATGGGACGTATCTATATGGTAAGTATAAAGGTTGCATGTTAATTGCTATAGGTGTTGATGCTAATAACGGTATATTTCCGTTGGGATTTTCTATTGTCGAGGGTAAAAATACATCATCCTGGTCATGGTTTTTCCGTCAACTCAAAAGTATCACATCTGTTATTGATAAAACAAATTTATGCATCATATCTGATAGACATCTAGGAATACTAGCTGTAATGAGAGCTATATTTCAGACGGCCCCACATAGGTTTTACCTGCGGCACTTCAGGCAATATTTTGATAGAAAATTTAAAAATTCAGATCTACATAAGCTTATGTACAAAGCCGGTGAAGTGTTTGACCCTAATGTTCATGACATGTACATGATAAAAATTGGAGAGATGGGTCAAGCCGCGAAATTGTGGTTAGATGAGTATCCAGTACGCATGTGGTCACAAGCACATGATAATGGATGCAGGTATCTACTAATGACCACTAATATGTCTTAAAGCTTCAACGAGATCCTTAAAAGTGTTAGAGGCTTACCGATACAGGGGTTGATTGTTCGAACATTTTTCCGAGTGAATACTTAGTTTGTGCAAAGAAGAGAAAAGTCCTTGGCGATGGAGACTCCACTCACCGCGTTTTACGAAGATATGTTCCGGAAAAGAGAGCGCATAGCACAATACTACAGATCTGAAAGGTTTGACACGGCGGAGTTTCAAGTTATGAGAAGTAATGGGAATTAATATACCGTAAATTTTAGAGATGAAGGGCTCTTTTCGTGCACATGCGGTGTTTTCCAGCAACAACATTTACCTTGTGCCCACGCAATTGCTGCTGCAAGCAGCATGCATAACTCACATTATAATTTTGCTTCCCATTACCATACAGTTTCTAATTACAAAGACGCATACAATCCAAAATTTCATCCTATACCAGACAGTCGCTATTGGCACTATTATACTGAGAACAGACAAACACCGACTGTATTACCGCCGGAAAAAAATATAAGGCCCGGAAGACCTAAGGTGCGTCGAGATCGAATGACAGTGGATGCTGATCCTCAGCAAAGACACGCCAGATGGAGCCTATGCAAACAACCAGGTCATTATAGGACCAGATGTTTAGGACAGTCAACAGGGACGAGACCTTCGAGATCGTGACAAGTGCACCGGAAGAAAATCGGTTAGCGCTTGTAAAGAAACTTGTACAATTTACATTTTACAAACAGATATGATTTTTTTGTATTATAAATTTGACGGATACATTTTGTTATTAGAGTGTATACCAGATTCATATTTAAACAACACTAATATTATACAATTTTTTTTCTTTTATTCGATATTTTTTCGTTTTCTGTTTATTATTTAAATTTTAAAAAAAAAAAATTAGGTCGTGTTCCCAGAACCCGCCCGGGTCCCGCCCTCTTCACAAAATAGGAGAGGGCGGGTTTTAAGAACCCACCCTCTCCTATATAGGGATAGGGGCGGGTTTTAGAACCCGCCCTAAAACCCGCCCTCTAAACAGAGGGAGTAGGGTCAGCTCTAAATTGTCCTATTTTTCTAAATTAAAATAAAATTATTTCATTTTAATAATTTTAATTCTATAATATCCTATTTGTGAAAAAAAAACCGCAACGGTTGAGATGTGGCAAGAGCTTCATGCCTTTTGCATTATCTTCCATCTTTCATATTGATTGTGTTTGTTTCCCCTCCCATCTTTCTTCTTCATATATATATATATATATATATATATATATATTCTTTACGCACATCACCTTTCACATCACCATCAACTTCACCAATCATTTTGATGAATTATCTTCACTTATTATAATTTTCTATGGTTGCTAAAAGCCAAAAAAAAAACATAATTAATGAAAGATATTGACATAAGATTTAGTGGGTTAGTGATGGTTTCAAATAAATTTTTTCCTTGTTGCAAGTCTACAAGTCTTTGTCAGATATAAATGAAAGAAGTTGACTTTAAAGTTGAGAAAAATGTTTTGATAGGTTGATAATCTAAATATTTAGGTATAGATGCTTTTCTTATGAATTAAAGTTTTAGGGCATTTAATTTACATTAGGTAAGTTATGATTCAATTGAAAGAAAAATATCATGTAGTGCCTATTTAATTAGTTTTATATTCTGCTAAAGATACGTGAGCTTTATTCTATCAATTGGCATCACTATGATTTTACTTACCGCTGCCAATGGAAAAGCTGATACGTGATATGAAAATACGAGACGGAGTGTGATACTGGCAAAGGCAGCGCACGTGCATACGCCCATGCGTGTGTGTGCGTGCCTGGCCCAGGCCAAGCTCTTTTGCCATGTTGCGCCAGCAAAGAACTGGCAAGATTGCTATCATGAGAAAGAGCAAGGATCATGGAGGAAGCTATAAGCCTAAAAAAAAAATGAAGGCTTGAGTGGTCACATCAAGCAGTTAGTTTTGAAAGTGGCCATCGCACTTGCATATGCAAAATGATCTTGTAGGTTCAAGTGGTAAGCCTTGGTTCCCTCTCCCACTTGCATTTTGAAAAGAGAGAAAAGAACGGGGGAAAAAGAAAATGAGGCAAACAACTGCAAGAAATTATTGAATATCTGTAAGTTTATTAGGATAGTATATCTCGTAATATCAGATTCGGTTTAGAAAGAGATTCAGAAAAACAAATGAGGCAAGTGGACAAAGAGATGCAGCGCAAGAGTACTATATGTATAGATCATTGAGATAGATATTGATGTCCTATAGTTTTGACAATTGGAAAAGAAATTTATTGTAGAACATTAACCGCATTAATCTATTTCTTATTTTTGGGAGGCATGAATTTAGTGACAATGTTTTTTGTTTACAACATTAAATTGTACTTTTGTATTTTTCTTATATCATTTTTCTTACAAAATATTCTATCTAACTAGGGTCATTCCAAATCCATAGCTATTTGTCCAAATGAAAAAAAAAGAGATAAAGAAAAAGAAAAAAGGGATTAAAGCCTGGATGTAGAATTAATTATGGGCCTTGATGTTTGAATATTTTGTTTGGCAAATACAATTCATGTAACTTGCTTGTGCAGATTGGACATAGGCACAAGCCGGTGTCACCCCGTTTGTGCCGGATGGCATAGTCACAAATTCGTTGTTCGGGTATAATTCGGTGAGATCGAAAATTCGGAGTCGGAGAACTATTCGGAAAAAATCGGCAGGTATTCGGGAAAGATTCGGTAAGTATTCGGGAAGAATTTCGAGCAAGAAACGCTAGGTTTTGAATTTGTGAATCATTTGCTGTTTTTTGAACTATTCGCTGTTTTTACACATAATTCGGGAATAATTCGCGAATTATTCGGCCCGCCGATTAATTCAGCGATTAAGTCGGCTATAAAAAATTCACGAATTATTCACGAATCCGGTGAATAATTCGCGAACTATGTGACTATGCCGGATGGTGCCTGCTTTCGCAAGCCCGGGCCCATGAGTCCCCTACTCCTAGTGACCTCTCCGAAATAACACGTGTAAAACTTCATCAGAAAGTCTGAACGAAATAAAAATACATCATTATATCATAATTTGGCCAAAAAAGATGTTGTACTATGAAGCTATGTGAAAGTACAAGCTATTTCGAAATTTTAATGCAGCCAAAGAGAAAACTCAGCTGGTACTGGCCCTCTAGCTAACAACAACTTTTAAGTGATGAGTAAGATCTTATAGTAAACAACAATAATAGTTGAAAGTAGAATTTAACTCCAGAGATCAAGGAAGTCTTTGGGAATGTCTTCAGTACTGTTCTGAACTCACCTGCTTGATTGCCGTTGCACATGGTGGGGTCTTCACTTCACATATTCCCACTTTCTCATTAATTTACGCAATTAATTTATATATGTATTTTTTAAAAAGAATTTTAACTTGGTATTATGGCCCATAAACACTTTTCTCAAATGGTACCATGAACATTCAAAATGATGCATTGGTACCATAAACTTTAAGAGTAGTAAAACACCCTCATAACGGCGTTGACGGAAAATAACAAAATGACCATAATACCCCTTCCAATTTTTTGCAAATATAGTCTTTTTGTTATTATATGAGGAGGGCATTATGGTCATTTTGTAATTTTCTATTAACAGAGGTGTTTTGAGATTCTGAAAGTCTATGGAATCGATCCATCGTTTTGAAAGTTCATGGTAATATTTAGAGAAATTGCCTATAGGTTCATGATAACATATAGGAATATAGACTATGATCAAGGCCTGCAAATTTGAGGATTTGTAAATATTTTTTTTTCTTCCTAGAATCAGTTTTTGTAAAAATTAAATTATGACATTGATTTGGTTATGGGCAAATAGAGTCGGCACTCCAAAGAACTAATAATCTATCTCCTGATTGATTTTTAATGGAAATTAAAGAGATAAACATGGAGATTTGTAATTTTTTTTTGTTTAATTCTTTGTTTGTCGACTCGACATGATTGGATTGATATCGGAACAGTATATTATTAGGTCTTTATGAAGTAAATTTTGTAAACAGTGTATAACCAGAAAGGCTTCACGTGCAATGCACGGGTACGAAAGCCTAAAAAGACAGACAAGAAAAATCATATAATTTGAAATTTTACTGTTAAATGATTTTCAAGTTATAATATCATGTTCATGAATTTTATATACAAAAAATACGAAGAATTATCTTGTAAATATTTCGGTATTTTTACAGCTTTTCAATATTTTCCTCGATATAACATACAAAAATCATGAATTTAAAAAATACAATAAAATAATCCTTTTTCTATGGATTTTCAATATTTTGCTTATCACGAGAAATATAAAACGTACAAAGATCCAGTTTTTTTTTTGTTCAGTTTTTCAACATCTTGCATGCTATATAACACACGAATAAGATGAAATTTTGAAAATATAGTAAGAAAAATGTTAAATATTTTTCGTTTTCTTCAGCTTTTCAACCTTTCTCTTATATAGCACCAAAAAATAGCGAATTTTTGAAAATCTAATATTTTATATTTTCTTCCTTTTTTCCAATAAATACACAAAAAATATGAAATCTCAAATAATAAAACTCAACTTTTTTCTGTTTTTTAGTTTTTTTTTTAATGTTTTGCATGCTCTACGATATAACAACCGTGAAATTTACAAAAATCACATAATTATTTGTTTTCTTAAAATTTACAATATTTTGCATTCTATTAAACGAAATTTGCATAATTTTAAAAGAACTAATTTTTCATTTTTCTTCAACTTTTGAAATTATTAGACATGCTATAGCATCCGAAAAATGCAAAATTTGCAAAAATATGAAAATTTTCTGTGCTAGTCGGGTTTTTTTAATAAAAATTTGCTTACTATAACACACGAAAATCATGATATCTTTAAAAATCCTAAAATTTTATATTTTTTTCATATTTTCAATATTTTGCAAGATATAACAAACAAAAGTCTTTAATTTTTAAAATTATTTTTTTCTATTTTATTTGAATATTCAATATTTTGCATGTTACAGTATAGGACAGCAACGAAATTTAAAAAATACCAAAATTATTTGTTTTCATTAAATTTATAATATTTTGCATGCTATTACACAGAAAATCGTGTAATTTTCAAAAATCTTAAAATTTTGGGTTTTCTTCGGTCCTTTAATATTTTCCTTGCTACTATACGGAAATCCTAAAATTTAATATGTCTTCAAGTTTAAAATATATTACTTGCAATAACACACACACACACACACGAAAGTCTTGAATTTTTAAAAATTCAAAAAAATTCCGTTTTCATAAAATATTCAATTTTTTGCATGTAACATGATAACCGCGAAATATACAAAATTCTCAAAGTTATTTTTTTCTTCAAATTAATAATATTTTGCATGTTACTAACGAAAAATGCGTAATTTTCAAAATTTTAAACTTTTCTATTTAATTCGGTTTTTCAATATTTTGCTTGAAATAACACATCGAAAATCGTGAAATTTTCAAAAATCTAATTTTTAAAAATTTTCTTTGTTTTTAAAATATTTTTCATGCTATATAGCACATTAAAATCGCAAAACTTTCAAAAAAATCAAAATTTTCTACTCTAGTTGGTTTCTCAATATTTTGATTAACACACAAAAATTATGATATCCTCGAAAATCCCCAAATTTTACGTTTCTTTTCAAATTTTCAATATTTTACATGCTATAACAAAAGAGTCTTAAAGTATTCAAAATTATTTTTTTGTTTTATTTAAATTTTCAATATTTTGAATGCTTTAGAATATTTTCCAAAAATCTCAAACTTATTTGTGTTTTTCAAATTTACAATATTTTGCACGCTATTGCACGAAATCTTATTATTTTAAAGAATTTATTTTTTTCCTGTTTTCTTCAGTTTTTCAATAGTTTGCTTGCGATATAACATATCGAAAATAACGAAATTTTCAAAAAAAAACATAGTTTTCTTCGATTTTTAATATTATGCTGTAGCATATGAAAATCGCAATGTAACATCCTAATTCGATCAT
Source organism: Agapanthus africanus (assembly GCA_030015575.1). NCBI lineage: Eukaryota > Viridiplantae > Streptophyta > Magnoliopsida > Asparagales > Amaryllidaceae > Agapanthus > Agapanthus africanus. Next base: position 977,901,091 of record CM057338.1, on the reverse strand, counting down.
ACGTTTCTTTTTCTTTTTCTTTTGAATATATTGGGTTTTGTTTTATTTTTATTATTATAAGTTGGAATTTAATACTTTTAATCAAGATATATGCATATAATTATGGTTTTTCAAGTTTGTTAAATATGCATATTATTATTTTTTAAATATTTATTTGTCTAACACTATTTTATAACCATATTTAAATTTTAGTATCATAGTTTAAACAAAAGATATTTTATTTGTTATTTCTTTAAACAATACATATATATAAGATTTTACCCTTTTTTAAATTCTATTTATAAGATATTTTGTCTTACGATATTTATTTGGTTAAAATATTTAATTTTGAAAAGTCATGAGAGCCCCTGTTAAATCTTTTAACCATATAAATATTTTTCCTAAACTAACAACTCAATTTTCTCTCTCCAATCACCATATATATCTCACCTGATAACTTTATTCTTTTAAAACAAATACTATTCTCTCTCTCCAAACAAATATTTTTTCCAACAGATTTCTTTTCTCCATATTCTATTCTATCTACATATATTTTTCTATATCACTAACTATATTTCACCAAACCCCCGCTCTCTTTTTCTATATATATTCCCTAACAAAATCTCTCTCTCTCTCCAATCTAATCTAATCTCTCTCAGCAGATTCTCTTTCTCAAATCTACTCTCTCTCTTTAATTATTTTTCTACAAACCTACACACACACACACACATATATAATTGAAGATATTTTGTTATGACAGTTTAACTGAAAATATATTTTAGTTGTTTGATATCATAAAATTCTATATATATATAACCAATTATATTTATTTTCATTAACCCATAACCATATACATATCTACATATATTTTCACTATAAACTAATATGTATATATACAACTTTTCTAATATCTTATATAAGTATATAACAACCCATCATATCTCTCTTTTATAAAATCAAGTCCAAATCTCATCTCATTAGAATATTTCTCTCTCCAATTATAATAATCTCTCCAATCTTTAACAATATCTCTCTTCCCTATAAATAACAGTCTAATTATTATCATCTCTCCTCTTCTTATATAAATCAACCTTCTTTTTTTCCCATCACAATATTTTTTTCTTTAAAATTAGCCGAGCAATCAAATTTTAGAGTTGTTCTTCGTGTCGTCGTATTTATCTGTCTCCGAGGCAAGTACTCGTACTCTTTTAATTTTTTTTAGTCGATACAATATCGGTAATTCTCTAAATAAATTATTAACCTACAATATTTAAATAAAATTGTAATATTTTGCCGCTTTATTAATATATCTTATAATACTTGTACATATGATGAAAGCCTTATGATCTAGAATACCTATTAATTCTTTCATCAAGTGAAAACCTGTAAAAGTGCAAGCATAATTAAATAACTATTAACATGTAAAAGTAGTTTAATATATAAAAAGCTTTATAAATAATTATATGTTTCTGTTGCAACAATATTGGTATTCACTGGCATGCAAAATGTCAACATTTATATCCTAATCTAAAATATAAAAATATACCATTATTACTGTTAATCAATAAACACTTTGGGCTTAATATTTTATATATATAAATTAAACTTTCTACATTATCACTCCTTATAATATCGCTGCACTCTATGTGCCCTAGTCATATAAATTATTTTGATACTATAATCTGTATTAACATTTTCTATTATCACATGATAATAAAACTTATTATTAGCACTTATATGATGACTAGTCAATCTGTCATTTATTTTATCTTACTTATTATTATCTCGTAATTATACTATTACCATTATCCGCTTTATATATCTGTAATTTGTCATTCCTATTTAACTATATTAACGCTTTAAAACCATATTTCGGTTTATTATTCTTTTCAATAAATAAACCCGGATGTTAAATACAGATGCTTGTATATTTATGTTGAGTCTTGTTAACATTTTTGACCTTATCATATCTTATCGTCTATATTTAATATTTAACTTGAGACTATCATTGTCGGTATGCTTGAAAAACCTTAACATGCTATTCTTGTTTATGGACACTATCATTTTATAACAACTATACTTGACATGCCATGACTACTCATTGTTCCAGACTACTCATATCAAAACGAGTTCTCTAATTTGAATGCTGAATCACACGACATGACACTATCTATACTGTTTACAAGTTTCTTTTTTATACAATTAACATGATATTATAAGTTCCAGTTTTTTTAGCATTCTTAATTAGTGATCTAGTCATTACCATAGTAGCTATAAATACGCGGGTGTTGGGGGTAGCTTGAGTGTGCGTTCGTACAACATGATCTCAGGAGTCCCATGTCGGCGGCTCGTACCGGGCTATATCGGTCTCATGTTTACAGCTCATACCGGGCTATATCGATCTCATGTTTATAGCTCGTACCGGGCTATATCGGTCTCATGTTCATTTCACAGTTGGGCCCGTGTTTCCTAACCCCTAGGGCACCACTCTTGGGTTAGGAATACTCCTACAGAGGTTGGCGCACACACTCGAGCTTACGATATGATGGTTTACCTTTTAGTGACCATTTAGATTATGACTTGACCTCTTACATACATGTTTCATAGTGTTAATGCACTAATTATCTATATACCTGTTTTTCTTGCGCACCGGGCTTCAATATATTCATGTTATTATGTTACATACACACTTTATACGTCGAGTACTTGCTGGGATGTTCTGACATCCCTGAGATTTGTCATCTCAGATTTAGAGACAGATTTTCAGGCCGAGCAGGACCACAGCGACTATCAGGACTTTGTCGAAGATCAGTAACCATAGGTTCATTTCCCTTTTCTATTAGTTTTTAGCTTGTGCGCCCTTATGAGACATCAGGACTTATGTATCTCTTTTGGATCTTGTTTTATTTCCGAATCTATTGTATTAGATCATTAATTGTATCAATTATCTAGTAGACCCATTTTTAGGATTTCTTGTGGTTTCATTGCTGCATGATTATCAGTATTATTCCTTTTTGGTATTGGATTTTATCTTTGACAGGTTAATCTAGACAGCCTTATGTGACTATGGAAGGATTTTTCCTTACCGTAGGTAGCACGGCTGGCCTTTGTCGCTTCCGTATTCCGTATTTTGAGAAGCGGGGCGTGACACGCAAAATTCTCAAAATTTTGCGCGTTATTTTGTTTCAATATTTTGCTTGTTATATAGCCCACGAAAATCATGATAATTTCAGAAATCCCAAATTTTATGCTTTATTCAAATTTTCAATATTTTGTTTTAACAAATGAAAGTCTTGAATTTTTAAAATTAATAAGTTTTCTTTTCAATATTTTTTCATGTTATACATGACAACTGCGAAATTTACAAAAATCCTAAAATCGTTTGTTTTCTTCAAATTTATAATATTTTATGAGCTTCTACATGAAAATTGCGTAATTTATAAAAAATATCAAGATTTTTTGTTTTATTTAGTTTTTCAATATTTTGTTTACGATAACACATCGAAAATCGTGAAAGTTTTAAAAATCTCAACATTTTTAGTTTTTTTCGATTTCTTAATATTTTGCATGTTGTATTATAGTACACGAAAACAGCAAGATTTTTTGCGTTGTTCAGTTTTTCAATATTTTGCCTCTTATAGCACATGAAGATGATGATAACTTCAAAATTCCCAGAAATTTATATTTGTTTCAAATTTTCAATATTTTAAATGTTACACCACATGAAAGTCTTGAATTTCTAAATCCAAAAAATTTCCGTTTCCTTAAAATTTTTAATATTTTGCATGCTTAGCACATGACAATTGTGAATTTACAAAACCCCCAAAATTACATGTTTTCTTTAAATTTATAATATTTTGCACGCTACTATACGAAAATTTTATGATTTTCAAAATTCTCAAAGTTTTCTTAAGTTTTAAAATATTTTGCTTGTTATAGCACATCAAAAGTCATGAAATTTTTAAAAATCATAATATTTACAAAAATATTAAATTTTTTTAGCTTTCTTCAATTTTTACATATTTTGAATGTTATATATAGCACATGAAAATCGTTAAATTTTCAAAAATTTCAAAATTTTCTGCTCTATTCGGTTTTTAATATTTTGTTTGCAAGCACACGAAAATCAGGATATTTTCAAAAATCTCAAAATTTTCCATTTTTTTCAAAATTTTAATATTATTTATGCTATAGCAAATGAACATCTTGAATTTTTTAAAATTCAAAAAACCATTTACTCCAAATTTTCAATATTTTGCATGTTATATCACTCAAAAAATAGCAAAATTTTCAAAAAATTCAATACTTTATGTTTAATTCTATTTTTCAATATTTTGCTTCCTATAGCACACAGAGAACACAACTTTTTAAAAACATCAAAAAATTTCTGGTTCCTTTTGTTTTTCCATATTTTGATTTTTATAGTAGACGAAAGCTGCTAAGTTTTAAAAGATCTCAAAATTTTTTCTTCGGTTCATAATTTGTTATATGTTATTGTTATATGTTATAGCACACAAAAATCGTGATATTTTCAAAAAATCTTTAAAATTTATGTTTTCTTCATTTTGTTATTATTTTGTTTGCTAATTAAAGCATGAAAATTATATTATTTTCAAAGTTCCAAACATTTTCTTTTCTTCAGTTTTTCAATAATTTACTTGCAATAACAAGTGAAAATGGCAAAATTTTCAGAAATCTATTTTCTTTACTCTTCGATTTTTTCAATGATATAACACACAACCGCAAAAATTTCTAAAAGAATGTGTTCTTTATTTTTTAAAATTATTTTTCATACTATATAACACATGATTTTTCATGAAATTTCGTAATCTCAGAAATTTTTGTTTTCTCAGTTTTCCAATATTTTACTTGCTGAAACTTTTGGATAACTCTCGGATATCAAGAAGACAAAAATGTATGTGAAATAAAATAAGAAAAGACCGCCGATATATTGCTACTTAAAACCTAATAGAACAAACAAATTCTGTCCGATTGAGTGAGAGTTCAGAAGTTGGAAACCCTTGGCAACATACGAAAATGACAAGCTTTAAAATATTCCAATTTTTTTTGTTTAAATTTTCAATATTCTGTATATTGCGGAATTTTCAAAAATCTTAAAATTTTCTGTTTTTGTGGTTTTTCAATATTTTGTTTGTTATAACATACAAAAATTCTTTAAAATTCTAAAGAATTTTTATTTTCTTTAAATTTTTAGTATTTGTGTTTACTATACAGTACACAAGCCTAAATTTTTTTATTATTTTTCTTCCTTTTTCTATTTTACATGATATATAAAAAAATCTTAAAATTTTTAAAAATCTTAAAAATTTATGTTTTCTTCCGTTCTTTCAATACCAAACATACTATATATAACAAATAAAAATCATGAAATTTTAAAACATCTTAAATTTTACTTTTCCTTCGAAATTTTAATATTTTTCATGTGCACATGAAAATATTCAAAATTTTGAAAAATGTCAAAATTTCCTGTTTTATTTTTTTCTATATTTTTTTCAATACCTAATAAAAATCATGACATTACTCTAAAAGAGGTTTTACCGATTTTTTAATATTTTGAATGTTACAGAACATAAAAATCGTGAAATGTTTCAACCATGTAAGCCAAACTATATGGGATTATAGAGTGATAAATATTAAATTGGGGGCCAATAAAAAAGTTTCCATGACCTAATTTAATCAGAGAATCAAATAGATGCAAGATAATAATTTTTCCACTTAGCCTAACTTTGATAAGGAAATATTCCAAGAATTATTATATCATATAGCTTTTATATATATATATATATTATAGATGTACAGCTCATGAGCATTTAATTTGTTGATGCTATTCTTTAAGCTAAGGCTAGATTGTTCTGTGAGCATCTTAATATCTAGAGTGAATTCCAAATTCAAAACTATCTTGAAAATATTTTCTAATGCGTGCGAACAGTAAAGAGACGGGGATAAAGGTTTTTTTTTAATAGTAAACTTTAACATGATGCAAGCGAGATTCGAATACAAACCTCTTGTACCACTTGGCTATAATGACAATCATAAGATAGAATTTATACGGTTTTCGAACAGCATAATGAAGGCCACCGTGTTATTTATTTTTTATTTCTTGACCCAACACGGCAGTTAAAGATTATTATTCTATAGTCAGCATGCTAGCTTTTTTCACATTCTGTTTTCTTTGATTACTTTTCTAAAACATAACATGCTTTTAATTAAATTTCATCTCTCTTTTCTTTGCATATGCAAGAGATACTCCTAACTGATGTTGGTCTACCTTCTACACTTTGAGAGGTTTTGTTGAGCTACTAATTATGCATTATATGTTACCATTAATTCACTATCATTGAGAAATATTATCAATTAGTTGACTAAACCACACATAATCCTCATTAAGCTTAAAGACTCACACCATACCCTCCAAGCCTTTTTTTACTAATTAAATCCATTTGTTTCATTTTGCACTTAAATTAAGCCTCATTGTCTAACAAGTCCATGTTTACCTTTCATTTCACCAACATTTTCATTTTCTTTGAGAAGGAAAATCAAGGTTGACGGCACATTATGCAACTTTTAACTTAAATTTATACTATAAAGATAAATTATTCGGTATTATACACAGAAATGTCCAAACAAATTGTGTGCTCGTCTTTCTTATGATCGATTCAACTCTATGTGATCGAAACACTAAAACATACAGACATCATAAAAGAAAAAAACGATTCTTCGATATCTATCCAAGATATTTATCCAAGATAATCAACTAAAATTGACAAAGGAACCAAGCAAAGCCCTCTTTTCTAGAGCTCTGTACACCCATCTTCTGCTCTCTCCACAAATCCCATCCCAGTATCCTTCCTCATTTCTGCACAGTTCCCAAAGCAAATATCCCTCTCCTATAAAAATATTAAGAGAAAAAAAATTAAGTTAGTAACTCATTAACAAATTAAAATCAAACCATGTTAATTAAACTTAACAAAGAAAATAAAAATCTAAAATACCTGCAGCGAACTGTGTTTATTCTCATTTTTTTTGATATGGTTCATATCACCAATCTAGTACAACCAAAAACAAAACAAAACAAGGGGCTCATCCTTATCAGTCTCTCGGTGAAATGATGATAAGGGACAAAGCCTGGCAGAAGAAGAAATTTTCTTATATATACACACACCGTATATTAAAAACAAACCTTGGGGCTATTTACAGGAGAACTAGCAGTATCTTCCAAAGAATCATCATCCATCATTGATCTCTTAGCTCTCCTCTTCTTGAAGCTAAGATTCTTCCAAGCAGCACAAGAAGCGGCATCAGATATCATAGAAGAGCCGCCGCCACCAACATTTTCACCACCTATAGATGTAAAGCAATCCCCACCAACTCCATCATTACTCTCTCTTCTCTTCTCTGATTCAAAGAAGTCTTGGATGTAGACAGTCCATCCACTCTCTTCGGCCGAGGCCGCTGCCGATGAGCAGTCTTCTCCTTCTTCTTCTTGATTGGTGAAGAGTGCTTTGTTCATGGAAGTGCTTGGTGAAGCCTCCATCGAAAGGAAAAAATGCACACAAGGAGAAAGATAAAGGGCCAAGGGGGATATTTATAAAGGAAGGAAGGAGGGAGGGAGAGAGAGAGAGAGAGTTGAAAGAAGTAGGTGCAAACCAAAAAGACTTGAACGTGCCACGAAGAAAATCCATTGAAGACTTTCAGGTAGCAATGCATCTCAACTTGTTATTTGTATATTATTAAACTTCAATAAATTAATAATAATCCATATATTTTAAGTCTACATGTATGTTTATTATATGTTTTTTGATCATTAAGCAATTCGGACAAAGCTCCGTTTCTCTGCTTTAAAGATAATGAGCCTCAGCTATATAGTCTTGTGTTCTCTGCATTTGTTTTAACTCCTAAACAACATAGACAAGACAAAGAAAGAGATAATATCAATCAAACTGTAATTTGCAATGTTAATCCGTCAATAAAAAGGAAAAAAATTACTTACGCGGCATGCTTATCTGTAACCGATTTTGAGGCAGAAATTGGTAGCAACAGACTGCCAAAAATTAAGCAGCAATGTTACTCCATCAACGGAGAAGAAATTGTGTGGCAGGCTATGTGTAGTCGGTCATGAGAAAGAAATTGATCAAAGCCAAAGATTGTCCATACAGAGATAATCGAGATCATACAATAATATGTTATGTTTGCCATCAATGAAGAAAACCTTTGTGTGGCATGTCATGTGCATATCTTGTCATGAGAAAAGAAAGAAATAGATAGCAGCAGAACGTCCAAAGACAGTCGATAAAAGAGTTTATTTTCTCTAGTTCCACATAGATGCATTATATCTTTCTCACTGTGTGATTTGTCGCCGTCCCCTCTACTCTTTTATCATTTTTGTGACTGAATGTCCAATCCAGCATTTGGTCTCTCTTCATCGGATAGGTTATTGTTTACCAAAAAGTTCAAATCCCTGCATTAACATTGTACGATTCTGAAATGCAATACCTTGATCTTGCCTATCAACTTGAGAAAAAATATTGAGATCAAAATTGACATAGAAAACAATAATCATGATAATTCACTGACAACAACCTACCTTATTAGGTGGGTTGGGTGATTAAGGATTTTGTCAGGGGGATGAAGAAAAGCAATTATGGAGGTCTTGTCATTGTTGGATTCGCTTCTTGTAACCAAGACACTTATATTTTTTTGGGCGGCTCATCCTTTGGAAACTAAATACCCACCTTGTGCTAGATTCATTACTTAAAATTGGTAGTCTAAATAATCTACTTTTTTAAGCGATCTTGACTTTATTTTTGTGTTATTTAAATGAAATGTTTTTGGCTTTGAATAACTAAAAATGTGGTCCAGGGGAACATTTTGGGTCATTCATTATTTATTATCAAAGAAAGATTGATTTATTTTTTTCGAAAGCAAAGAAAGATTCTTTTGAACAATTATTAGTAACAAGTATGATTGAGAGAAGATTTACTTCATATTTATAAGAAAACAGGTTATGTTACAAAAGGATGCATATAATTTGATCTTGATTTTGCTTTTCAGGACACACAAACAAATATAAGGATGATACTAGAAGACAGACAAGACCGTTATTTAGTAATGAATGTAAAACTAAAATCATATTTGCGCCTAAACAAAAAGCAATTTATAATTCAAAAATGATTTCTTTTTTCCTAAAGAGCATAGATGCTCTCTTTCTTAGTTAAAAAAAGTTGAAAATTTACTTAGAAAAATCATAGCACATGTGATGCACGTGATTTTTGACAAATTGGAGGGACAACACATGTTAATTAATTTTTGAAAATCAACTTCATCTGAGCATTCTCCTCTTGTTTGTCTGTATTATTTGCATTAATGTGAAGATTTAAATTTTTGGAAAGTCTGCCACCGCAAAATGGCAATTACACCGGAGAAAGCGCTGGCAATATATGCATGCACCTTCATCGCTTTGCGCCTACAACAGTCATCGTCAAGTCATTTCTTCAAATAGCTTGGTGTGCTCAAAATTTCGTGCTCAACTTTTTCTCCGTGAAGAAGGAAACCTCAAAGGAAAAGAAAGACCGCGTTGTGGAATTTCAAGGCATAATGGTGAGTCAGGGAGTTTCTTATCCTCAACGTTATTTTCCTATTTGGAGATGACTATAATTTTCTTTTGTTGTATAACTCATCTCATTCATGGAAAAGTTATGTTCATTTTAGTTTGGTCGCCTTAACCTCTAATTCAACGGATCTGGAGTAATTTTGGCACTTCAAATCGGCCAAACTTGCATCATCCAGAATGGTGTGGTAAACTTCAATAAGATTTTAGGTATCATCTCATAGATAACGAAGCTTAACCTCCTGGAAAGTTTTGATGCAACGTCATTGAATTTGTTGATACCCTCTTTCTCGATCATGTTAAAGAGGACGAATATTTTTTTAATACCTATTTTATTATTAATTTCCTTTTTTGGCATAAGGTTGTTTGTGTTCCTGATTGGTTTAGTTGAATGAAAAAAATCTTTTCCTTTCAATATAAACCTCTGCTTCTTCCAAGATAATTATTTTTAATACATGGATAGATTTTTTTTCAAAATATTAATCGATCACAAGTTATTTGTTTTATATTCAATTATATATTACTTATTTAAACAAAAAATTTAAGATCAATAAGGAAACAATTTTAAAAGCAAATAAAAATCTAACCTTTACCGAACATTCTTATTAGGACCGAAGCCAGCACGATTAAAATGAAAATAATGGAACCAATGAGCAAGTGATTCGGAATGACTGTAAGGATGCCCAGCCTCCCAGGAGGAACAAGTGTTGCCGCCACAAAAAATTCAGAAAATGGAAGCGTATGCTCCTTAAATCCTACATTTCTTTGTTAATTTTTTCCCTACTTCAATTATATTAATCCTATTTATCTCTTTATTATTATTTTCTTATACTTTTCAGGGTTTTCAAGAAAGATTCACACCCCTATTATGAATGATTAATGGTCTATTATTTGTGTTTGTCAAAAATAAATATGGTTTAAACGACAATTGACCAGCCTCTCTCTCTCTCTCTCTCTCTCTCTAGCGCTGTAACATGTTAACGTACCATGTTTCGCTCTATCTTCTAATGCAATTGGTCCATAATGACTATCGGTATTTCTTTTTTGTCAGATCTTAATAAGCATTTTCAACTGAAAAAATCAGACTTCGTTATCTCTATGCATCTTAGCATATAATTGCTTACAATAACAATTTCCTCCCTTCAATATAGACTAGAGGTGATATAGTAATGCATTTACATGTTCTTAATTTGAATTACAACCAAAGTTGGTTTGTTTCAATTATCCTTCCAACGAGTTTTTAACGCCTCTTTGTTTGTTTGTACCCTTTCCCCACTTAAGATAGGCTATTTAGTGACATGATTTAAAATTTTGATGATATATCAATGTCACTAAGAATTCTACTTGCTCTTTGTTTTCAAGAGATTTTTAATAGATCTCATATAGATTGTATCTAGCAATTTTTAGATTACATGATAGTTATAATTTGTAGATCATAGTATGAAAATAAAATTAATTTGCTATGAGGGAAAGAAAAAGGACCTTTAATGAAATGTTCTATATTTTTTCACTACTCAATTAGCCTTCTTAAAAGTCTTAACATCATAAGATTGTGGCTAGATCAAACAAAAATTTCCTCCTACCGCAAGAGAAAACGTCATCGTCCGCTTTACTGGATGATCACCACAAGGTGTCCCAAATTTCGCATGCTTTCTCAAATTTTTTTTTTGTGCGGTTTTGATGAAAGAAATATGATTTTCATGTTATTTAATCCCCGGAACTATCGTCTTAAACCATAAACAACTTAGGATTACACGCATGTAGTTTTTTCTGAATCAGACATCTGCCTAATGCAAGATTTCAACAGCTTAGGATTTCTATAAAAGCAAGGGTTTGGTATTTATATGAAATTTGATTCAGATTTTCAATAGTTATTTAAAGTTTGACTCATATTTTCAACAGCTGTGCATCTAATTGTTTGATTAAGAAGAAATCAGACACTAGCCTAGAGATCTAATTGTTTTGCAGAATCTATCATATGTAATTAACAGGCTTTTTCTCATATATATATACATCTAAATAGTACAGGTAAGTATGCATTGCATGGCATTGTACATGCATGTAATTTCTCTTTCCTACATGATATCATAACGGTCTGGCAAGAAACCCTATCAAGTTGTTCCCGCAAAAAATGACTAGCGTCCACGTGCAAAATACGTGAGCGCCAACGCCATGCATATGGTAGGCACGTGAGCACTGAGGCCAAGCATATGGCGGCGTCCACGTGCATGACACATGAGCGCTCATGCCACCCTTGGTAGCGCCCACGTGCAATGCACGTGAACGCCATCACCATGTTTTGATAGAATTAAATTCTATATGGGAAAACATTTTCCTAATCTTTCTAAAATAAGAAAATGCGCCATGTTAAATAGAGGACCTTTGGATCAAAAATCTAACAGTGATTAAAAATCACCGCTCAATCATGAGATAGAATTAAATTCTATATATGAAAAATATTCACCCAATTTTGTTAAAAGAACAAAAAAATATACTCTGTTAAACATAGAGCATTGGATTAAAAGATCCAACGGTGATTAAAAATCACCACTTGATTATGAAATCAATCAAGATCTCTCAATGAAAGACGCTCTCGATTCTCTATAAACAGAAAGCCTTGGATCAAACATCCAACAGTGATTAAAAATCATCACTTGATTACCAAATCAATAGAGATCTCTTAAATGAGAGATGTTCCCAACTAATTGATAATTCCTTGCACCTATAAATAGGAGCCTAAGAGATTAAATCTCAGACATATAGGACCCCCCATAAACTTCTGAGAGATGCAGAAAACCCTTGGTAAGGTGCAACTGGGAATTAAACTCTCTACTAAGAAGATCATTTTCCTCCTCCCAAAACCTAGGTAAAATAATGGAGAAAAATATCTCCTTTTACTTATCTTCTACATAAAAAGGGCTTAGCCCTTTCATAAGAACTTTATTCTTTCTCTGAATATAAAGATCCATAAGACACGCCTCTCATAAAAAAAGAAAAAGAATTATAAAGGATCTTTATCTTAAACTTGAGATCCAGAGAAAAACATCGTTGATATTCCCACCCCTATAAAAGAAAAGAAAAGAGAAAAGAAAAAGAAAGAAAAAGGACGGAGTCTTGACCTCCAGGAACTTAGTTCCCTCAAAACATATCGAGAACTAAGATTCTACATGAACAAGATCTTAAAGATCTTAATGAAAGAAAAATGAATGATGACTTTGATGGACCAAAGAGAGATTATAGCTCTTAAAAGATTTAATCTTTTAAAACAGGGTTTAGTCTCTGCAAAAAAAATATGTGACAGTGCCGCACGTGATAAACACGAGAGCGCCAGAGCCTCAGCGGCCCACGTGATGAACACGCGAGCGCCAAAACTTCATCAGTATTGCACGTGACACTTGCGTGGTCGAGTGCTTAAGCACCGTTGGGTGATATAAAAACCCAAAACTTGGTCTTAAATGAACTGAGACCCTGAAGTTCGAAACTTTTTTGATTTTTTAAAATCAACTTAGCCCATATGCCCAAAATATCTAAGTTGATCTTAGTCCCAAACAAAAATGACGATCTTTAGATAAAATATAAGTTTGCCAAGAAGCCTATTTGGCAAATCGAAGCTTAAGTTCCAACATGTTATCTTTCCTCATAAACGGGATTTGGTTCAAAGGTACATCCTTCCTCATCTCTGATATAAGGCGTTATAATTTCTTAGTCTTCAGAGAGATGATAGGTCCCAACAACCAACAAGCCTTCTATTCTTGTCCCATCAAAATAAAGAACAGACACTTGGTTCTATGAAAGCATATATATATATATATATATATATATATATATATATCTTTGGATGAAATATAAATGCATGCAAATTGGATCTCACCCCAATAATTGGGTGCATCCCGCTTAGATGTTCGCATCATGCGCTACGCCACGTGATATACACGTGTGCGAAAGCTGAAAGAAGCCTTTATGAGGATATGCGTGACACATGCCATACATGTGCACATCGTCAGGGCATAAGTGCCAACCCCTGTCCGATGGCAAACCATGCGAAGCATGCGCACCCCGTGCTATGCACGTGCGCTGATGCCTTGCGCATCTATAGTGCGCAAGCACACCTGATGACAAGCCAAAACTTGGAACTTAACCAACATATGCTAAGTATAGAAACCTATGCTTCATATGTGATAAAATGATCAATTGAGCCCATATGCTCATAGTTTCTAAGTTGATCCTAGTCCTGAATACCACTAATGATCTTTAGATCAAACTCAAATATCTTAAACTGATGAACCTCATCTATATGACATGTAACCTAGGTTCAAGCCAAAATCTAATGTACGGATTTGAACTAATCCACGCCCTACGGGCGATAATAACATTAGTCTCTGTATACAGTCGAAGAGCAACACAAAATAAACCTATAACACGACAACATGAAGGGATGGCCTAGAGTGCAAAAAGTTATCGTTTGGCGATAACGTAATTAACTGCTTAGGCTTGTGCCTGCAGGAAAAAGTGTCCCCACAATCAATAAACCCTCATCCGTGAGAGGGAATTTGAAAAGTCAGGCACAACGGTCGCATCTATCCAAACTTTCGATATACGGGACCATAAATCAACTTGGTATTTTCGGCGAAGTGGATGGATATGTACTATAGCATCTACCCCTAAATTCAGACCAGTAGTTCTACCTAGTTCGTCTCTGGTTTCGGCGGTAAACAAGTTCTGACACGTTCGGTGGGACTTTTTCCTCTTTCCATTCCACACTCCACGTATCGTGTTTTTCGCGAACAAAATCACGGTATATATGTTTATAATTGCCATTGGGTGGTGGGATACTGAAGCTGACGTTTCATCTCTATGCAGAGATCAATTGCGTTAACTGCAATTCAGGCATTACCACACCCGGAGGAGTCAAGTATGGGTCACTCGCAGCCTCAATTCTTTGCATTCTGGCTCCTCAAGATATGAATGGGCTTTTCTTTGGATCGATGCTCCTACCTCATACCCTCGGTGCCTCAGCGCCGAAAGAGGAAATCCATAAGAAATCAGTCTTCGACGGGCTGACAACTACCTCCGCAGGCCTTTCCGAGAAGCCTGTCAAATTTGAAGGTTCAGTCTTTAACAGGCTGAACACAAGCTCTGTAGGCCCCACAAAGAAGGCTATGACCCCAAAAAGATCGGTCTTCAAAAGGTTGACCCTGGCCACCCTTGACGCTTCAACCGTCTTGGCCACTCCTAAGAAGTTAGTCACTATGGGATTGACACCTATTGCTTTTGAGGCGCCAAAGGATGCTTCATCTGTGAGGCAGTCTGTCTTCCGTAGGCTGGCGTCTCAAGTTCTTGCTCTGCCGAAGGTATCGGTCTTCAAACGACTGTCACCTGCTGAAAGCCAAGAACACAAAAGGCATGTTGAAGCACCCAAATATAAAGAAGCTCCTGCCTCACAAGACGCACGACGTCACCATTGGCGTCAATTAAGACAAACTGGGGACAGCTCTCCATTTGGGTTGACTCCACCAACTCCAGTGCCTACTGTCCATGCTGTCCACGATGATGTTCCAACTGGGAACAGATTTAGACCATTGCGGAAGGTCGAACGTAACTCTCCCACTGCTGTGTTGAAGAAATCGCCACCTCCTTCGGAGACACCGAGTGAGCCGAAGCTAGCTTGCTCATCTAAGTGGCTTTCTTCGACGATCCATAAGATCGGTAAAAAAGTTCAAGAATGTGTCATCGATGAAAGCTATTCTCATCGATCCAAGAAACTGAAGAGTCGACCACATGCTGATAACTCCCTTTCCAAATACAATGGTACTTATCCAAAAGTGGTTTATGCTATGATAGTTCCTCTCAAGACGGCTTCCTACAAAAGAGAGATGCCAAATAAGGTCCGAGCGTCCGAGACAAATCCCAAGGGCCGAGATTCCAAACGCCCCCGGCATGGGGGCATGGTAGCTGTTTCCCCCAATCAGAGCAAGGCTCTACTTAATTTTGAAAATTCAAAATTCGAAGCAACGCTTCAGTCCCCGTGCGCAGCGCGCAATTTGCCACATGGCAGAAGCTGATTCGGCGGCGTAACGCCCGAGACAGTGCGTCCCATCAGAGCAAGGCTCTTCAGAAAACATAATTAAGACTTAACTGCGCAAATGCATGGCAGCGCGACACGTGTCTGCGCAGTTGCGCAGTCGCAACTGCGCAAGCGCACGGACGCGCGACACGTGTCTGCGCAGTTGCGCAGTCGCAACTGCGCAAGCGCACGGATGCGCGACACGTGTCACGCGCTGGTGAGTTGCGCAGCAACAGAATGAAAATTTAAGTAAGTCTTTTCTGTTCTTCTGTAAAACAGAGACCCTTGGATCAGAGATCCAATGGTGGGAAAATTCCCAAAATTATTCAGGAAAGATCCTGATAACAAATTTAACAAATTTGTGAGCACTATAAATAAGAGCCCAGACCTCATTCAAAAAAAAAGGGAGAGAATCATCAAGAGAAGGATAAACTTCTGAAAAAAAAGCTCTTGAAGATTAATCAAGAACAAAAGAGAAGGTAAAATTTCTGAAGAACAGAAAATTAAAAAGGGAATAATAAAAGAAAAAAGAAAAATAGTGCCTTACACTTGATATGAACCCCTGGTTCTGAAAAATCAAAGAAATAATAAATAGTGCCTTGCACTTGATATGAACCCCTGGTTCTAAAAAATCAAAGAATAATAAATAGTGCCTTGCACTTGATATGAACCCCTGGTTCTAAAAGATCAAAGAATAATAAATAGTGCCTTGCACTTGATATGAACCCTTGGTTCTGTAAAATCAAGGAAAACAAGAAGAACTTGTTTTCCTTTGATCTAAATTTAGATCAAGAGTGCTATGCACTTTTTGTTCTCAAATCAAGAAAATTCTTGAATTTCTGCACAAGTGCAACTCATCATTCAAAAGGGCCTGGCCCAACTCAAACAATTATTGAGTTTCTGCAACTCATTATTTAAAAGGGCCTGGCCCAATTGCAGAATAATAAAAGGGCAAAGCCCTGTTTGGAAAACTCATGAGTTTCTGTAACTCATTACTTAAGAGGGCCTAGCCCAATTGCAGAAAAATAAAAGGGCAAAGCCCTGTTCAGAAAATTCCTGAGTTTTTTTTGTAACTCATTATTTAAAAGGGCCTGGCCCAAATCAGATTGCAAAATAATGAAGGGGCAGAGCCCTGTTTAGGTTGATTCTTTTAATCGGGCAGAGCCTAAAATAAAAATTGGACTTAACCCAATCCTGGCTGTAAGTCCTTAAATTAAATGCCTCTCATAAATCAAGTCACGACCGGTCCGAGGGTACATCTCCGAACTCCTTTGACACCTGTCGTTGTAATTTCTCAACGACGTCAAAGAGGCGACAGGTCCCAACGACCACTCATCTAATATTGGACCGAAACGTCCCTAAACTAATATCGGACCGAAACGTCCCTAAACTAAAATCAGACCGAAACGTCCCTAAACTAAAATCGGACCGAAACGTCCCTAAACTAATGACGGACCACCACGTCCCTAAACTGGCGACGGACCGAAACGTCCCTAAACTAATAATAGACCACCACGTCCCTAAACTGGAACATGGACCACTATGTCCCTAAACTGGCGATGGACCATCACGTCCTTAAACTGGCACAATAGGGCCCACACGCTCTTCCGTCGGATCTAAACGGTCCCGTCTAAGTTGATCTTAACCCCAAATACGGTTAATGTGTCCTTAGATATTTAATTAAACGATAAAACCCCAACTCAACTTTGGTTCGAGGGTACATCTCTGAACTCCTCAGACACCTGTCGTTGTAATCTCTCAACGACGTCAGAGAGGTGACGAGTCCCGACAGCCAGATAATTAAATCAATCACCACGTTAAGTTGATCTTAGTCTAAAATAGGACTGATGTACCCTTAATGAATGTTTAAGTTGATCTTAGCCGCAATGCGACTAATGCATCCTTAAACTAAAAAGCACCAAACCCAAATCTAAGCAAACACGGATTTGGACTAATCCACGTCCTACGGGCGACGACATCACTAAGTCTCCGTATACAATCCACGGGCAACCACAAACAAAACAAACACACACGACACGAAGTGAAATTCTGGAGAAGGAGAAAGTTGTTACCGCGATGCGGTAGCGTAATTAACTGCAGGGGCTTGCGCCTGCAGGGAAGAGTGTCCCCACAATCAAAAACCCCTCACCCTGAGGGGGAATCTGACGAAGTCTGCTACATCGGCCGCATCCGTCTAAACCTTCGATACACGGTGCCATAAATCAACTTGGCATCTTCGAAGAGGTGGACGGATAAAAACCAAATAGCATCTGCCCCGAACCTCAGGCACGTGACGTCCCGACGTCGCAGGCCGCCGTTCGGAGGGGAACAGATTCTGGCACGCCCGGTGGGACCTTTTCCTCTTTCCACTCCACACTTCGTGTGTCGTCTTCGCGAACCCATCGCGGTTTGTTAAATGGTTGCCTTCGAATTTCAAATTGCTAAGATTTGATTTCTTGTCTGGCGCAAAACTCAAAGATCCAATGGCCACCAACTGCACCAACTGCCCGAAATGCCATTGCAGCGGACGTTCCACCTCACCGAAAGGTGTAGCATATGGGCCCCAAGCGGCTTCTTTCCTGGCTCTGCCGGTAGACCAGGTGATGCAAGCCACCACCGGCTTGTTCTTCGGGACCATGGTCCCACCTACAAGCTTCTCCATGCCGATATCCGCACCAGAAGCGAACAAGAAGTCGGTATTCGACCGGCTCACTGCTACCACGACCCCTGTCAACGGGTCGCCCGCTACTAAGCCGACAGCCTCTGTTTTCACCAGGCTAGGTCAGGATCATAAAGTGGCTGTCCCAAAGAGGGCAACGGCCACAGCTTCGGAAGTCGTTGAAGCGGCTTCTCCTATCAGAAAGTCAGTCTTCACAAGATTGACGGTTCCTACTCCTCCTTCAGCTGGTCAAAAAGCATCAGTCTTTGATAGGCTGACACCGGCAGTTACCCCACACCCAAACAGGGGGCAACAAGAAACTATCCCGATTTCCGAGCCAGTCCCAATGGCTCGTCGTGCGCGACGTCGTCATTGGCAACGAATAAGGAAAGCAGGGGGCAACTCCCCTTCAGGGTTAACCCCGCCTGCTCCAGTGGCGGAGGTCAATGCTGCTGTTCCAACTGGGAACAGCTTTGAATTACTGAGGAAAGTGAGAAAGAACTCCCCAATCGCCGTATTGAAAAGATCTCCTCCGCCCGTGGAGAAAGCTCCGGAGGCAAAACAAGAACAGCCCTCTCAACGGCTGTCGTCCAAAATTTATAAAGCCTGGCGGAGAGTTCAAGACTCCGTGATTGACTCAGACCACTTCCGTCGCCAGAAAAAGGGCGAAGGTGGAAAAAGACAAGAACCACCCCATTAAACGGCAGGGGGCAACAAATGCTAGGAGGCCCACTTCAACGGCTCCTTCAACCTCAAAGGTCCATAAAAGGAAAAGACCAGAGAAAGCTCCCGCGACGATGACAAAATCTAAAAGCGGCGAACCTAAACGCCCCAAGTCAGGGGGCATGATAGTACATACGGTCTATATGGCTTCGGGAAAAGAAGAAAGTCATACTTCTACGGGCCACCGACCGCTTACCCGGTCAGTGACCAAGTCTCAGGAGCAGCAACAAAAGCTCCAGGAGATGATGACTACAATGGCTGCACTCACGGGGCCAAAAGAGAATCCTGAGACGTCCTTAGATGAACGCCAAGAGGAAGAGACCGACGCTGAGTTCCTCCGCCGAACACTGGAAAAGAGAGACAAAGAGGCTGCGGAACAGGCAGCCAACATAAAGAAAATGGCCCTCCTGTTCCAGGATGTGGTGGGTATGATGATTCAACCAGATCCACCTGTTGGAGATCCCCCGATCATTCTTGAAGATGATAGGGGAGAGACATCGAATCCTCTACCGGCTCTATCCGCAGCTAAAGAGGATACCATATCAAAAGCTGATTTGGATGAATATATTGCTCAACAAATACGGGTGCATCAGGCGGCCGAAGCAGCCGGCCACGTTGTAAAAACGGGACGGCCATATCCGGGCTGGTATGACCAAATCAAGTACCCGCCAGGTTACACAATTCCTAAGTTTCATGTCTACAAGGGGACTGGCAATCCCCATCAACATGTTGCCCAGTTCAGGGCGCTTTGTGGTAACACTGGAGGCGACGACAAACTCTTGCTGCGCCAATTCGTTGGAAGCTTATCAGATACGGCTTTCGAGTGGTATTCCGAGCTCCCCAACGACTCGATTAAAACCTTTGCGGAGATGGAGCTGCTCTTCATCCAACGTTTTGCAAGTGCCAGCGAGCATACCCCAATGACGGCATTGATTAACGCCAGGGTAAAACCCGGCGAGACGTGGGTTCAGTACGCTATACGGTGGCGTAATCTATGGTCTAAATGTGAACAGCGCATAGAAGAAGCCCCTGCGGTGGGAATGTTTGTTGGAACCCTTGATCCACAAGCAACTATTTCACAATTTATGATGTTCTTCAAGCCGACTTCCTTCCAGGCTTTGATCGACAAATTGGCGCAGATGGACCAGATGGGCCATAAACCCCCTCTCCCGAAGCCGGACCCCCGAAACGATAAAGGAAAAGGAAAAGCGATCATCGTCGCTAATGCCCAACAACAACCGAACGACTCGAAGCCGGTTGCTCGTCCAAACAATACGCGCCCATACGTACCCCTTGAGGACAGGATGGGACGTGCTTACTCCTTCCCTCGTGATAAAACAAGGAGGCTATTCGAGCTGGCATTGCGCAACAGGCTCATAAATCTGCCAGATCCAAAACGTCCGTCACAACCGAGTGACGTCAACGAGCCCAATTACTGCCCTTATCATCGAGTGCTAGGCCATCCAATTGAGGATTGCTACGTTTTCAAGAATTGGCTTGAGAACCAGTACCGTCAGGGCAAATTTGCGCTATCTGACAAATGGAAGGTGAATCCTCCGCAGCCCCACACCTCTAAGGGGACAAATACGCCGGGGGCAACATGCTCCGTTATTGAAGAGGCTCCCTGGGAGGTTGTATTATCAGCCAAAACGAGGAGAATGCTAAGTGATCTTCAGACCTGTCCAGCGGTCAGGTGGAAGAACCCCTTGGAGCCGCAGGTTATTGAGGGGATGTTGAAGCCCCGACCGATTCCGAAGACCGATGGTGGCAGTTCAAGCACTCATGGTCAGCCGGCAAAATCTTCTAAAAAGAAAAAGAAGAAATCTAAGAAGCCCGTGAAGCCTGGTGACAAGCGCACGGACTTACAAAAGCAAATCGATGCGCTGGATGAGTACAACCAAAAGGCACGGACTCCCATTACGCTCCAAGATTTCCTTAATCACGTCTTCCAGAAAGAAGATGAGGGAGAGAGTTCATCAGACGAATCCGAGGAGTACGTAGCGAGCTGTCATATGATATCTCATTCGGTCACGAATGATGAAGGGACTTCTGGTACTGAAACGCTGGGGGCAAATACCGGATCAGGAACCCCAGGGTTACCAGTTGAAACGATCAGCGCGTTTCTTAATGAAGCTCGGTTGAAAAGCAAGGCTGATCGAGAACGCGAGACGGCTATATTCGAAAGGGCCAAGCGTCAGCGACTTGAGGAAGGAGCTGAAATGATCCCGTTGGAGCAAAATGCCTCCACCGCTGACAAAAGCCAATTCAAGATAAAAAAGAAGTTCGCTAAGGCCATATCGATGGGCATGAAGCTACCACCCTCTGAAGAAAAAGTTACTGGCGTGGTAGAAATGCACCCCTCTTATTGCTTATACCATCAGAAGGTCTCGCATTCCACCCAAGATTGTAAAGCTTTCAATGGATGGTGGCAAGGATACGTCGCTAATCAACAACGATTTAAACGGGAAAAACGTAAAATTCGCCGAGAGCAAAGAGATACGACTAAAGAATTTGAAAGAACTGCCGGCAATTGTCACATGGTTAACACTGCCGGGTCACAAGTGCCTACATTTGGGAGCGATTCCGATGAGGAGCTAGAGCTTGGCCCCCTCTTCAAAGAATCCGCTTCGGGAAAAGAAGAAGAACCGAAGGCTTGCGAAAATATACAGCTGCGCAATCGAACATTACCCGAAAAGAACCTCGGACCCTTGAACAAGAAAAACAAAGGGAAAGAGAAGGTCTCTGAAGACATCGCTTTGGATGACCAAGTTGCGGAAGAGTTAACCGCCAAGAATCCCCCAAAAAGGAATAAAGTAGATTACAATGTCTTGGCGCATCTGAGAAAGCTACCCTCACAACTCAGCATTCTCGATGCCCTGTTGCTATCGAAAGAGGCGAGAGACTCTTTGATTAAGGCGCTACAAGATCCGGACCAGTTCCAAGCCTTCTTAGCCGAAGAAAAGATGAAAGACGAATTAGAAGAGGTGCACACAGCCGACGTTGCTTTTGGTGATGAAGACCTTCTCCTCGGGACGTGTGAACACAATCGCCCACTTTATGTCTCAGGATACTGCCATGACGTAAAGATAGGAAAAATCTTGGTCGATAACGGATCGTCTGTCAATCTACTCAATGTGCGAGTGTTAAAGGAGATTTGCATGAGTGTCCAACACCTTGCCCGAGACAAAATCACTATCTCCGGTTTCGATTCCCAATCCTCGAAGACTCTTGGATCTGTGATATTGACGCTGCGCTTCGGGTTGCTCGTCACAGACATCAAATTCCATGTTATAGACGCCAAGACGTGCTACAATGCTCTACTCGGCCGACCATGGCTGCACGAATACAATATCATCCCTTCTACACAGCATCAGTGCATGAAGTATTGTAGGGATGGTCTCGAGTACACAGTGGCGGGGGAACTGAATCCGTTTTCCGTAAACGAAGTTCGCAAGTATGAAGATGCCAAATACTTCTTACCGAGTTTTGAAGACACGGAAAGATGTCACGAACCGGAGAACAAAACCAACGCCACCATCCCCGTCTTCGGCAGCGACACCGAGGAGGAGGAGGATATAATTTATTCAGGTCCATCCCAATCCACTAGGCCAGGACCATCCGTTCCTTCATTGATCTTCGGCAGTGATTCGGAAGATGAAGTTCATGCTGTATTCCCCGCTCGGCCTTCAATACGAATTTCCGCTGATGAAGAGCGAAGCCTGCAAATAACCATGGTACCGCTTGAACACTACAAAGAACTGGATACACTCGACACCAACAGTGTGGAAGAATTGCTGACGTTTTACGTCCCTCCCGGACGAGAAGGCGAGAAAGCAATCCTATTCTACCGTTCTGAAGAAAACAAGGTAGAAAAAGAAATTTGGCATGGCGCGGATCCCACGCTCGACAGGCTTCAGCCTATCCATCTTCCCAGATATTATGCCGAAGGTTTGAAGAAACTGCTGAAACGCCAAGGGATGTCCCTCACACAGACCATTAGAAAAGCCAAATTCTATGACAAGGTCTGGAACATTCCTGGGACCCAATGCAAACTGCCTAACGGGAGAACGGAAACAAAAGGACTCGGGTATGTTCGTTCAAAAAAACGGGAGCTGATAAACAGCTGTTATGTCATGTACGACTTTGATGAAGAAGCGGACGCTCAATGGGAAGACGCTAATCCTGAATCAGCAAAAGCTCCTGATGCAAGACCTCCCAACCCATCGTCTGAAGACCAAATGAGCAAACTTACAAAGGATGCCAGTCAAAAAGCCCGAGATGATCACGATCGTGAAATGGCAATCTATGAGAAGGCTAAAACACAGCGCCTCCTCCAACAGGCAGTAAAGAACGAAGATGCAGCTCCTTGTCAACCTGCTACAAAAAAGGTTCGACGCGAGAACAAAAACAAGTCGAAAGGCAAGAGAGGCGCTCGACAACCACAAAACAGAGCTAAGAAGTCACGCATCCGAGAGTCGAGCGTTATTGACTTAGCCCTCAGAAAGAAAATGGGTCGAGCATACTCATTTCCTCGGAACAAAATAAGGAAATTATTCGATCTCGCTCTAAAACATCAAATGCTTACGTTGCCAGAGTCTAAACACCCTGAGCACGCAGGCGAAGTGTTCAACCCAAATTATTGCTTTTACCATCGAGTGGTAGGACATCCGCTTGAAGATTGCTTTACCTTCAAGAATTGGGTTGAGGACCAATATCAGTTAGGCAAATTCGCGCTTTCTGACAACTGGAGGGTAGCACCACCACAGAAGCACGAACCCGAGGCTGCAAAAGAAAAACCAACTCCGCATTGGGATTGGCAGAAAATTCGCACTTGCCACGTGGTAACAATATTAAAAGAAGAGTCCAAGGACATGAACGACTTCCCTTGGTGCTTTGAAAACGGCAGCGATGAGGTAATCTCAGAATTTCCTCCAGCTCCGAAAGAACTGGAGGATGGAATCCACACCACTGCAGATAATCTCAAGAAAATTGAGTTGGGGACGGAAAATGACCCACGACCAACATTCATCAGCGAGCTGTTATCTGAAGAAAGGGTGACTGCGTTGAAGGATGTACTTCTACAACACAAAGATTGCTTCGCGTGGAACTATTCCGAAATGCCGGGACTAGATCCAGAAATTGCTGTACACAAATTGGCGATATCTCCGGACATCAAGCCCGTCAAACAAGCGCCGAGGAGAATGCGACTCGAGCTTGAGATGAGCATCAACGCCGAAGTCAAAAAGCTTATAGACTCTGGCTTCATCCAGGAAGTTCAATACCCTGAATGAATTGCCAACATCGTCCCGGTGATGAAGAAAAATGGGACGGTGCGTATATGCGTAGATTTCCGGGATCTTAATAAAGCCTGCCCAAAAGATGATTTCCCAGTACCAGTCACCGAGCTGATGATAGACAACACGTCTACTCATGAAGTTTTCTCCTTCATGGACGGCTCATCGGGGTATAATCAAATAAAAATGCATCCTGAAGATCAGAAACACACAGCTTTCAGGACCCCTCTTGGGATATTTTGTTATAAAGTGATGCCCTTCGGTTTAAAGAACGCCGGTGCTACTTATCAGAGAGCCATGACAAAGATCTTCGACGACCTCATACATGAAATCGTTGAATGCTATATCGACGATCTTGTGGTTAAAAGCAAATCATACGAGGAACATCTCGAGCATTTGAAGATCGTGTTTCAACGCCTTCGGCAATACAACTTGAAGATGAATCCTCTTAAATGTGCGTTCGGGGTTTCCTCGGGCAAATTCCTAGGATTCGTCGTTCGACACCGAGGTATTGAAATAGATCCGTCAAAGATCAAAGCGATCATGGAAATGCCTCCGCCGAGGACTCTCAAACAGTTGCGGTCTCTCGAAGGGAAACTCGCATACATACGGCGATTTATAGCCAACCTTTCAGGAAAGTGCCGCCCTTATAGTCACCTGATGAAGAAGGGAACCCCATTCGTTTGGGATCAAAAATGCCAAGGCGCACTGGATGAGATCAAGCAATACCTGCAGAACCCGCCGGTGTTGGCTGCTCCGGTTAAGGGGAAGCCTCTTATTCTTTATACAACCGCCCTCGAAGGTTCCTTAGGCGCATTATGGGCACAAGAGAACGATCAAGGGAAAGAAAGGGCGCTCTACTACTTAA
This sequence comes from Agapanthus africanus, assembly GCA_030015575.1. Taxonomy (NCBI): domain Eukaryota; kingdom Viridiplantae; phylum Streptophyta; class Magnoliopsida; order Asparagales; family Amaryllidaceae; genus Agapanthus; species Agapanthus africanus. Next base: position 977,875,876 of record CM057338.1, on the reverse strand, counting down.
GTCGAGTGCTGCTGGGGCAGAAAGCAACTATTCTCCCATTGAAAAACACTGCCTGGCATTGATCTTCGCAATAACAAAGCTTAGGCACTACGCGTTGGCCCATGAGGTCCGTCTGATTTCAAAAGTGGACCCTCTCAAATATTTAATGTCAAAAGCCATATTGACAGGACGACTCGATAAATGGGCCCTGCTCTTGATGGAATTTTCCATAACATATCAACCTCTCAAGGCAGTAAAAGGCCAGGCCATCGCTGACTTCCTTGCTGAGCATCCCATACCTGCCGACTCTCCTTTAAACTGCGATTTGCCAGACAGACATGCATTTGACGCAATCGACAGTGGTGATACCCGTTGGGAGCTTTACTTCGATGGAGCGTCCTCTATGAAAAAGCACAAACAAAGTATGCCAACGATCAAATCGGGGGTGGGACTCATCTTTGTGACTCCCCAAGGAGGAATAATGCGCTTCGCCTTCTCCTTAACGGAGCCGAGGACGAATAATGAAGCTGAATATGAAGCTCTGATAGCAGGCCTTGAGATCGCCATTGATATGGGAATTGAGAGCCTCCTCATATACGGGGACTCCCAACTGGTCGTCAGTCAAGTGAACGGCGATTACCAAACATGTAAACCGGAATTGGTAAAATACGGTGAAAGAGTGCAGCAACTGCTAACCCAAATTCCCTCCTACACGTTGGAAAGCATACCACGCGCGGAAAACAGCAAAGCAGATGCACTAGCCAAACTTGCTAAAGAACTGGCTGACGAGAACCTCGACGACGTTAGAATCGTGGTACAAAGCCGTCGAGTGCTCGCCCCAACAGAAATATCTCTGGAATCGTCTGAAGAAAAAGGAGCGAAAGAGGAGACAACCTTGCAAATAAAAGACTGGGAAAATACCGGGGACTGGAGAGAAGTCTTCATAGATTACTTCAAGTTCCACCGAATACCTGAAGAAGCGTCCACAAGACATCAGCTCACGAAACGAGCTCTGTCTTTCGCCTTCGTCAATGATACTTTGTACAAAAGGTCATTCGATTCTCTGTGGTTGAGATGCTTAGGACCTAACGAAGCGAAAAGGGTCATCCAAGAAGTTCACGACGGACTCTGCGGTTCCCACCAAGCAGGCCCTAAGATGAAGTTGAAGATAAAGCGGATGGGCTACTACTGGCCCACGATGATGCAGGATTGCCTCGAATATGCGAAGCAATGTCATTCATGCCAAATTCATGGGGACTTCATCCATCAGCATCCCAATCCATTGCATCCAACAGTGGCTAGTTGGCCATTCGAAATGTGGGGAACTGACATAGTCGGCCCCATCGAACCAGCATCGTCAAAGGGACATCGTTTCATCTTGGCGACGACTGATTACTTCTCCAAATGGGCAGAAGCGGTACCGTTGAGGGAAGTGAAAATGGAGAACATCCTCCATTTCTTTAGAACGCATGTCATATACCGGTTTGGAACCCCGAGAAGAATCATCTCTGATAATGGGCCAGCCTACCGAAGTCATAAGATTAGCCGCTTCGCACAGCAGCACAATATAGACTGGAGATATTCCTCAGTTTATAACCCCAGAGCTAACGGTCTAGCTGAGGCCTTCAACAAGACCTTGACGAAGATCATGAAGAAAACGGTGTCACGAAATAAGAGAGATTGGCACTAAAGATTGCAAGAGGCTCTTTGGGCGTATCGAACTACGTTTAAAACGGCCACAAATACAACGCCGTACGCGTTGGTATTTGGGATGGAAGCAGTACTCCCCCTCGAGATAGAATTACCCTCTCTACGAGTGGCAGTCCATTCCGAGCTGACGAACGAAGAAAATGCTCACCTTCGGTTTGAAGAGCTTGACGCCCTTGATGAAATTCGGCTTCTAGCACAGCAAAATCTGGAAGCTTATAAAGCAAAGATGACGCGCTCATATGAAAGATTGAGCCGCCCGAGGACATTCCACCAAGGCGAACTCGTGCTAGTGGTCAAAAGGCCCATGATCCCCAATCGTGCCAAGCGGGAAAAGTTTGAGCCAAACTATGAAGGACCGTACATCATTGATAAGGTCTACCAGGGCGGAGCCTATCTACTCATGGACATGCACGGTGAAAGGCCTTTCAGGCCAATAAACGGTCGCTTCCTAAAGAGATACTACGCTTAATTAGCCACAGCCTAGGTCAATGGTAGATGACGACGACTATGTCCGCTCGCTATCTTCCTAAGCTCAAGCTTTATAAGCAGTAGCCAGCCCTCTCAATGACGGACCGAAATGTCCTTAAAACTAATAGCAGACCGAAACGTCTTTAAACTAATACTGCAGCATCCTTGGGCTGACGAGATGAATAAAAGTAAAAAAAAAAAAATATACAAAAAAAAAAATAATAAATAAAAACGACATGTCCATAAGCAGAAAGGGCACGGATGAAAACCCGAAAGGGTTCCGTGAGTAAAAAAAACAGCAGGGCTGCCGGCAAGTGTTCGTGAAAACCCGAAAGGGAGCGACCTCTTAAAAAAAAAAAAAAGAAAAAGAAAAAAAAAAAGGTATGTCCATAAGCAAAATGGGCACGGATGAAAACCCGAAAGGGCTCCGTGAGTAAAAACAGCAGGACTACCGACGAATGTTTGTGAAAACCCGAAAGGGCGCAACTTCGTTAAAAGACGCTTATAGGGTCCTCTTGACCTTGTAAGAAGAGACCACCTTCGTGAGATCCTTACGACTCACAAAGGAGCAACACACTTAGGGATCCCCACGATGCCTAAGGAGAAAATACACTTGCGAGATCCTCACGACTCGTAAGGAGAACTCTCTTATGGGACCCTCACGGCTCATAGGATTTGAAAGTCTTAAGTTACAGAAACCTAAACCTGTGCTTAAGCAAACCCTCACAAACTTCCAATATTGCCCTACAGGTGGTTCAATATTGACCCTTGTATACAATCCACGGGCGCGAATAAACATTTCCCTAACCAAGGTCCATCCGTGATCGGGGATATGTTCGCATAACCCTTGTAAGTCCTCTCGATTTACAAGAAGAAAACCCCCCTGTAGGATCCTTACGACTTACAGAGGAACAAAACACTTTGGAACCCTTACGATTCCTAAGGAAAAAATACACCTACAAGATCCCCACGACTTGTAGGGAGAAATACCTTCACGAGACCCTTACGGCTCATGAAGTCAAAAGCCTTAGCCGACAGGACCCTAACCCTGGTCGCTAAGCCTCCTTTGTTCGACAACGACAGAGGCAAATGATGATTCGCTCCTGGTAATATCACAGTTGTAGCAGTGCTGATGCCGAAATCGGTATCCAATTTCGGGTTTACGGCAAAAGCCAGCAGGCCGCTCATGCATACGAAATAGCCGAAATAATAGGGCAACTTGCAATAAAAAGCAGCAAGTAAAATGTATGCATGCAAAATAGCCGAAATGATTGGGCAACTCGCAATAAAAAGCAGCGAGCAAAAACAAAAAATAGCCGAAATGATTGGGCACCGCGAAAAATTGCCGAAATGTTTGGGCAATCGCGACCTTCGCGATATAAAAGCTGAAATGATAGAGCATCGCGGAAATAAAATAAAATAAAAGAAGGAATGATAAAACTTTGGCCCTACAGTCGAGGTCACATCGATCCCTGTATACAATCCAAGGGCGTAAACAAAGAAGAAACCATACTTCCCCAGCGGATTCCGTCGAACGACGAAGCCAAACCTCAACGGTTCATTTCAACCGAAGAAGCCAGCAAATTCCTCGACTCACGGATACAAACACTCCTTGACGAGAGCCTCCTGATCCGCGTCGACCCGCAGAGCCACCAGTGCCTCCGTAGGAACTCTCGACTCGTTTCAAACCCCAAGGACACAAATAATCCTTGGCGCTTGGAAAACAAATAATCCCTTGCAAAACTTCTCAACTCACGGATACAAACACTCCTTGACGAGAGCCTTCTGATCCGCGTCGACTCGCAGAGCCACCAGCGCCTCCGTGGGAACCCTCGACTCGTTTCAAACCCCAGGGACACAAATAATCCTTGGCGCTTGGGAAACAAATAATCCCTCGCAAAACTTCTCAACTCACGGATACAAACACTCCTTGACGAGAGCCTTCTGATCCGTGTCGACTCGCAGAACCACCAGCGCCTCCGTGGGAACCCTCGACTCGTTCAAACCCCAGGGACACAAATAATCCTTGGCGCTTGGGAAACAAATAATCCCTCGCAAAACTTCTCGACTCACGGATACAAACACTCCTTGACGAGAGCCTCCTGATCCGCGTCGACCCGCAGAGCCACCAGTGCCTCCGTAGGAACCCTCGACTCGTTTCAAACCCCAAGGACACAAATAATCCTTGGCGCATGGGAAACAAATAATCCCTTGCAAAACTTCTCAACTCACGGATACAAACACTCCTTGACGAGAGCCTTCTGATCCGCGTCGACTCGCAGAGCCACCAGCGCCTCCGTGGGAACCATCGACTCGTTTCAAACCCCAGGGACACAAATAATCCTTGGCGCTTGGGAAACAAATAATCCCTCGCAAAACTTCTCAACTCACGGATACAAACACTCCGTGACGAGAGCTTCTCTGACTCACATCTCGGGCAGTAAGGATTCAAAAACTTGCTTCCTGAACAATGGGATCCTGCAAGTCAATCCTAAATGGTCTCTTGCATACTATTCACGGGTCTCACTCTCTGAAGCCGATTCTCGACAAAGAGGGAAACAACCGCTTACGAGCCCTCTCGACTCATAAGAAGGGCAATGGGATCCTGCAAGTCAATCCTAAATGGTCTCTTGCATACTATTCACGGGTCTCACTCTCTGAAGTCGATTCTCGACAAAGAGGGAAACAACCGCTTACGAGCCCTCTCGACTCGTAAGAAGGGCAATGGGATCCTGCAAGTCAATCCTAAATGGTCTCTTGCATACTATTCACGGGTCTCACTCTCTGAAGTCGATTCTCGACAAAGAGGGAAACAACCGCTCACGAGCCCTCTCGACTCGTAAGAAGGAGAAATTCTCTCATAAGATCCTTTCGACCTATGAGAGAAAACTACACTTGGGAATCCTCACGATTCCTAAGGAGAAAATCCACTTACGAGATCCTCTCGATCCGTAGGGAGAAAAATCTCTATGAGACCCTCACGGCTCATAGAATTGAAAAGTCTTAGGCAACAGATCCGAACCTGCGGCCTAAGCCATCGTTATATCTTGAAGAAACCAAAATGCTTACTCTGTTACCTGTCAATCATGTTTATCAAAACAGCATGCTGATAATAAGAGAAGGGGGAAAGCAAAGAAATGATACAAGACATTAAAAAAAAAATGTGTATCTTTATTTATCAATTCAATCAAGTACATGACGAATCGTATAAAAGAATAAAGAATGCATACATCTTATTCAAAAAAAAAAAGAAAGAAAATTACAAGTATATTGATACAAGGGCAGCTACTCGGAAGGGAGCGTCTTGCACAAATGTAGCAATCGCTCGCATATCTCCTTCCACGCCTTCTCCTGCTCGGCTACCGCCGTCAACTCTGCCTCCACTTGGGCCCGTTGCCGCAAGACCAATGCAAGCTGCTCCCTCGCGACTTGATAAGCAGCCTCCCGACTTGGGATGTTGCGCTCAGCCACGTCAAGCTTCTTCTTTAAGTTTAGCCCATGGGAGATGCGCTCCAAGAGACCCTCAAAAATAGTCTTCACTTGGGCAGCATTTGCCTCAACCTCAGCGCGCAGATGGGCCGTTTCGTTTGAGGTCTTTTGGCATTCCCTTAGTCTTTGAGCTACTTCTTGCTCCAAGTGGCGGGAGTGCGAAGTACTTTGCTCGAGCCAAGTTGTGCGTTGGGTGCTCAGAGCTAAAACTTCGGGAGAAGGGCGCGTCAACTCCAGCCGGTACAGACAGGCCTCGATCTCTCTGCAGCGGTTAACCCAAGATTCAACGACGCCTTCGTCGTGAAAAGTTACGAGCACCGCTAACATTGGGTTAACATCCACAGCGAAATCTGCAGCAGAAGGAAGAGCGTCCATGCTGAGCTCTTCGATATACCCGCTCAGCATGCCTAGACTGATCACAGCACCCTTTGAAGACGGACGTCTCAAAAAGGGGCCTGCCGGTGAAAAGACGCGAGCCTCGAAAGGGACTGGAGCCGGAATAATAGCTGCAAAACAAAACAGGGTTAAACGATGGTTCAAAAGATGTTGAAGGGTTACCAAAGAGGAAATCTACTATACCAGGTGTAGCGGACGGCAAAGCCGGAAGGGCCGGTAGTGCGACAGGGCTTGCATCCCCTCCTTCGATTTGTGGCACTGCAATAAAAAAAAGGAAAAGTCAGGAATCATCCCATTGCTAAAAAAAAAGGGGTAAATAAAGATATTACCGGCGCCACTAGAGGGAGAAGCGAGTTCGGATGGGAAAGAGAAGTGCGGGAGCAACACTTGATATAAGTGATCAAAAAGCACTCCTGCAAAAGCACAATTATGTAACGTTAGTACAAAAGCCGCATTTTTGAAAGATTAATGCATGAGTCGTGAATCCATACCTTCCAACATCCGTGACGGTACAAGGGAAGACGGGGAGGTGACTACTGCCAAAGCAGTAGTTGACGGTGCCCCCTCGAGCAATGGAGCATCGATACTGGCCGCATCTGCAAGAACAAGCTTGTTAGAAGAGATCACAAGATATATACAAAAAAAAGGGGAAACGCTGGTGACTCAAAAGTTTACCTGACGAGCTGCCAGCAGAAACTGAGGCAGTACCTTCCTCCATTGACGGAAGACCACCGCCTGTAGCTTCATCACCCGACTCAAGGGGAACCGTTGTTATGCTCTCAAGCTCTACAGGCGGCGGGGAACCATAGACAGGGAGGGCCAAGATAGGAACATTGCCAGATTCCTGAGAAGGAGCGCCCAACTCATCTTCAGGAATCATGGCCGCCTCACCCGCTGCTCTCTCAGGGTCGGCAATTACAGCTGCCTCGTCCATCGGTACCACGAGGTCCCCAGCCTCAAGCACTTCGCCCTCTACCGCCTTCGGCTCGGTTGAGACAATCATCTCATCTGCCGCCACTTCAGGCGCGGCATCAATGACCCTCTCCGCGGCAGGTTCCTCAATCTCGGTTTCAGGCACCGTGGCCCCGACGACAGTGCCCACCGTCGGCTCAGGTTCGGCAGGCGCCGCTTCCGCCGTTTCCTGGGGTCCAACGGTCTCCGCCTCCCCCTCAGTCGGACTAGGTCCTGCCAGATGAAACGCATGTGAGCCAATGGCTTTATAATTCTTACAACAAAGCTCTGAAAGAAGTACTACCTGAAGAAGATTTATCATTTGCACTCCGGGCCGCGCGTGCCGCTCGCCTATAAGCAGTAGATAGAGCGACAGGGGCCTCTTCAGAAGGAGTGTCAGCGCGAGGAATGGTGCTAGGGCCCGCTCCCGTGGCCAAAGCAGCTCTGCTCGCCTCTGCTTCAGAAGGAGTGTCGGCACCAGGAAGAGTGCTAGGGCCCGCTCCCGCGGCCAAAGCAGCTCGGCGTGCCCTTGCTTCGCGTCTCAACCGCTTCCGCTCCTCTCGAGCCGTTGAGACGGATGCCACTAGGGCTTCCTTGAGTGAGGCTCCCTCGTCCGTATATAGGGATGCCTCTAAATTCTTCAAGGCGTCCCTCATCGTCTTGTCAAGCCGAGGCTCTTGTGGCAATTTTGACGAAGCCGGGACTTCGATAACGGACTTAGGAGGGACCCCTGCGTCAATTGATACAGCGCCTGCAAAGAAACAAAAGAAGGTCAGGTTGACTATAAAAAAAAAGGGGACAACAAACTTTCCTTGTAAAAGAGAAAGGGGTGAAACATACCAACGCCTGCTAGGGCACGCTTCTCCTCCTCCTCCTGAAAGGTTTTCAGGGAGGCAGCGATAGCCTCTTCAGTGGAGACACCTGTTAAAAATGGAGCGAATATTAGTTAAGGATAACAATATAAAATGCAATAGAATGACAAATAAGGCGTTTGATAATTACCAGACTCAGCGAGTTTGCTCAACATCGCTTCAAGCCTCGCCGATCGCTCTGAAGCTGCAATGGCGGCAGCCAAATTGGTGTCCGCAGGGTCCACCACAAAGCCTTCATTGCTGCCGTACTCGCATATGGTCTTGGCAGGAGAAGCCGCAGGCTTTAACCCGAGGATCGCATCGAGGGAAAGGGCGGACTTTTTCTTTTTCTGCTGTCCACCAGCTTTAGATCCACCTGGAGCGGATTTGCGCTTGGAAGCCACTTTAGGGCGGCGGGTCCCAATATCTGCCCCTACGCCTGACTCTGGCGATACTACTTTAGCCGCCTTCGTGGGAGCACGAGGCGCCGGTGGCGCATCCACCGTAGCGGGCAATGGCAGTCCACGCGGAGGGGCCAACACGCGTGGTCGATCAGATCCGGCCTCTTTCGTCGGAGGGATAACCTGAACCCTGGGCTGCAATGGAGCCTTGCGATCGCCGCCGGGAGGCGCAGCCCTACGATCGACCAGTAAGCGTTTCTCCATCAAGATGATTGGGCCCATCGCGTGCGCGTACCAAGCCACATACGAATTGAGTATCTTGGGGGTACAGCTGGGCTCACTGATAAAAAAGTAGGAGCCTGTATTGAGCCGGATGAAGTGATGCATCGCATTCCGTACTCCCTCTGGACCAACTACAGGTGTTCCCAAGAAGGCTTCCAACAGGACTCCTTGGTTATAACTCGATTGCCGGGCAAATCGATGCGGGTTATACCTCATGAAGAGGGCCGTTTCATTCTGCCTAAATACCAAGTAGCCCGGCCGAATGGAATAAAGGTGGAGGATTTCCCGAGCCTTCAACACGGAGACACCGCCCTTAAAGTCATCACGCAGCGGCACCACCGACTTAGTGGTCTCGGAACCCATGGTGATGACCTTATCCACAAAAGAGGTCTTCGCCCCGACTAGATGCGAACGCAGAAGCAGTCCCCTAGACTCCCGCGGAGGTGCAAACACGATGGAAGCCCCGACCAGTCGTATGATTCTTGGAAATATGAATCTCTCAAAGAATGGAGGAGTTTTGTGGACACCAAACACTCCTCGAACATGCAGCTCCATCCAAGAAGTGAAGTAATGCATCGAGAAGTTAGCAGGCTGTACCCCAGGTTCATTAGCGTCCGCCGCTACGCTAAGTCCATTGTAGAGGGAAGCCAACCCGGCGATCCCCACTGATAACTGCAGACCGGCCACCATTCGATGCGCCGGGTAAAAGACAGAAGACCGCATGAGGCGTGGGTGCATGGGAAGCGCGAAGCTGCACAGCCACAGACCTAAGAACCCGATGAAGAAGGTCTCCTCATCCATGCCAGGAACGGCGATCTCTGAGAAAGGGACGCTAGCAGTGCCGGGAAGGTAAAAACTTCGCTGATCAATTTCCGATGAAGGTCGGCGGTTCAGGCCGAAACCAAAAGGATCAGCAAGTTGGGCGAACTTCTCACCTTGCTCTGATAAAAATTCCGGGCGAATAAAACGAGCAATGAAGTCCGCGAAACTAACGCCTCGGTCGCCCAATTCCAAATGAAGCTCCTCGTAAATCTCCAACACCTTCACCAGGCCCGGATGCTGATGCTGGATGGCATTTTCCGGAGTCAAGTCGAATACCACCTGCTTGGTGGCAAAGACGTACTCATCAGGAGGAAGCAGCTCTTCGTAGTGCTCCCCCCTCGCCGGTAAACCTGAAAGCTCAACGAATTCCTCTAGAGAAATGGAAACTTCCCTATCCGCTGCCAGGAAAGTATGTGTGGGGATATTCCATTGTTCAATGAAGGCCTTTGTCCACCACGTTGGAGGAGTAGGATACTCGAAAAGCGAGACGTAGACGGCGGAGTATAAACCAATCTTCGTCAGGTGAGCTCTTTTCGCCGCTAAAATGTACCGGGCCCATGGTAGGTATCCAGCAAGCGGTCGCGGATTCAATCCGATATTGTAAGCCTGTCCCCAAGGGCGTGCTTCACCCTGACAGATTCGCCTTCCCAAGATATCTATGGCCGGCGGCGGCTGTACCGGAATAGCGCCAATTGCAGGCTGGAGAAGGTCGTCTGAATTCCAATTTTTTACCTCCACGGCATACTCCACCGGGGGTTTGTCCGCATAGGGGATCGTAACTATGGGTTCGGAAGGCGAGGCGGAACTAAAACTGCGGCGGCCTTGGATAATCTGGCTATACCACCTTCCCCATAGGTGAAGTCTCTTGCACTCAGGATCGTGATCTTTAATCAAGGCGAACACTACCCGGTCCACTGGTGCATGTGGGAACCCTCCTTCTGAGCGGACGAAGGGAAAAGACAAGTCGTCAGACATCCTTCCTGCATAAAAATATATCATTAGTGGCCTGACGTTTAAACCTTTAAAAAAAAAATAATAATAAAAAAATAAAAATAAAAATAAATAATAAAATAATAATAAATAAAAATCTTGCTCCACACTGTGATGCAGCGGGTAGGGGACCAAAGGGGGACCCACAAAATCAAGATGACGGCGCATCATTTGATGAGACAATCCCACCATTGGATGAGACTATCAGTCAATAAAAAAGACCCCCAAGAGAATATCCTCATTGGGGGGGACCCCTAGAGACAAGGAGAAGATCTCCTCTTTTCAGAGCAAAGCTCTGCCACAGAGTGACATTTGTCAAACTCCTGTTTCAAAGGAATAAAACTTCTTAAAAAAGAGCCTAGCTCTGCAGTAGTAATAAAAATTTATAACTCCTAAGAATTAAAATTTTGGGATCTTAAAAATCCATGGAAACTTAAAAAAAAAAAAAAGTTTTCTAGTTGATTTATGAAGCAGGGCTCTGTTCATGGGTTAAAACCTAAGAACAGAGTCTCTGCAAATTTTTGAGAGCAAGGCTCTGTGAATAAAAACCCCAAAGGGGTTTCCTTTAGATCAAAGATCTATAAGAGCAAGGCTCTGTGAATAAAAACCCCAAAGGGGTTCCCTTTAGATCAAAGATCTATAAGAGCAAGGCTCTGTTGAAGAAACCCCAAAGGGGTTTCCTTTAGATCAAAGATCTATAAGAGCAAGGCTCTGTTAATTAAGTTTAATTTGAATTAAATTAATTTAATTTTACCTATAATGGTTCTGAAGTTAGAACTTGGAAGTTCTTAAGGAAATCACAAGAGCAAGGCTCTGGAAGTTCTCAAGTAAGAGCAAGGCTCTGAAATTCAATTTCTTGAAAATGGTAAAAAAATTACCAAGGACCAAGGGTCCTATTTATAGGCGCCTGCGCCTGTTCACTTGACCCCTAGATCCGACGGTCAGGATCTTGCCACCGCTGCACTCACGCGCGTGCCACGTGAGCGCAACGGTGGGGGGGCATCTGTTTCCCCCAATCAGAGCAAGGCTCTACTTAATTTTGAAAATTCAAAATTTGAAGCAACGCTTCAGTCCCCGTGCGCAGCGCGCAATTTGCCACATGGCAGAAGCTGATTCGGCGGCGTAACGCCCGAGACAGTGCGTCCCATCAGAGCAAGGCTCTTCAGAAAACATAATTAAGACTTAACTGCGCAAATGCATGGCAGCGCGACACGTGTCTGCGCAGTTGCGCAATCGCAACTGCGCAAGCGCACGGACGCACGACACGTGTCACGCGCTGGTGAGTTGCGCAGTCGCAACTGCGCAAGCGCACGGATGCGCGACACGTGTCACGCGCTGGTGAGTTGCGCAGCAACAGAATGAAAATTTAAGTAAATCTTTTCCGTTCTTCTGTAAAACAGAGACCCTTGGATCAGAGATCCAATGGTGGGAAAACTCCCAAAATTATTCAGGAAAGATCCTGATAACAAATTTAACAAATTTGTGAGCACTATAAATAAGAGCCCAGACCTCATTCAAAAAAAAAGGGAAAGAATCATCAAGAGAAGGATAAACTTCTGGAAAAAAAGCTCTTGAAGATTAATCAAGAACAAAAGAGAAGGTAAAATTTCTGAAGAACAGAAAATTAAAAAGGGAATAATAAAAGAAAAAAGAAAAATAGTGCCTTGCACTTGATATGAACCCCTGGTTCTAAAAAATCAAAGAATAATAAATAGTGCCTTGCACTTGATATGAACCCCTGGTTCTAAAAGATCAAAGAATAATAAATAGTGCCTTGCACTTGATATGAACCCTTGGTTCTGTAAAATCAAGGAAAACAAGAAGAACTTGTTTTCCTTTGATCTAAATTTAGATCAAGAGTGCTATGCACTTTTTGTTCTCAAATCAAGAAAATTCTTGAATTTCTGCACAAGTGCAACTCATCATTCAAAAGGGCCTGGCCCAACTCAAACAATTATTGAGTTTCTGCAACTCATTATTTAAAAGGGCCTGGCCCAATTGCAGAATAATAAAAGGGCAAAGCCCTGTTTGGAAAACTCATGAGTTTCTGTAACTCATTACTTAAGAGGGCCTAGCCCAATTGCAGAAAAATAAAAGGGCAAAGCCCTGTTCAGAAAATTCCTGAGTTTTTTTTGTAACTCATTATTTAAAAGGGCCTGGCCCAAATCAGATTGCAAAATAATGAAGGGGCAGAGCCCTGTTTAGGTTGATTCTTTTAATCGGGCAGAGCCTAAAATAAAAATTGGACTTAACCCAATCCTGGCTGTAAGTCCTTAAATTAAATGCCTCTCATAAACCAAGTCACGACCGGTCCGAGGGTACATCTCCGAACTCCTTTGACACCTGTCGTTGTAATTTCTCAACGACGTCAAAGAGGCGACGGGTCCCAACGACCACTCATCTAATATTGGACCGAAACGTCCCTAAACTAATATCGGACCGAAACGTCCCTAAACTAAAATCGGACCGAAACGTCCCTAAACTGGCGACGGACCGAAACGTCCCTAAACTAATAATAGACCACCACGTCCCTAAACTGGAACATGGACCACTATGTCCCTAAACTGGCGATGGACCATCACGTCCTTAAACTGGCACAATAGGGCCCACACGCTCTTCCGTCGGATCTAAACGGTCCCGTCTAAGTTGATCTTAACCCCAAATACGGTTAATGTGTCCTTAGATATTTAATTAAACGATAAAACCCCAACTCAACTTTGGTTCGAGGGTACATCTCTGAACTCCTCAGACACCTGTCGTTGTAATCCCTCAACGACGTCAGAGAGGTGACGAGTCCCGACAGCCAGATAATTAAATCAATCACCACGTTAAGTTGATCTTAGTCTAAAATAGGACTGATGTACCCTTAACGAATGTTTAAGTTGATCTTAGCCGCAATGCGACTAATGCATCCTTAAACTAAAAAGCACCAAACCCAAATCTAAGCAAACACGGATTTGGACTAATCCACGTCCTACGGGCGACGACATCACTAAGTCTCCGTATACAATCCACGGGCAACCACAAACAAAACAAACACACACGACACGAAGTGAAATTCTGGAGAAGGAGAAAGTTGTTACCGCGATGCGGTAGCGTAATTAACTGCAGGGGCTTGCGCCTGCAGGGAAGAGTGTCCCCACAATCAAAAACCCCTCACCCTGAGGGGGAATCTGACGAAGTCTGCTACATCGGCCGCATCCGTCTAAACCTTCGATACACGGTGCCATAAATCAACTTGGCATCTTCGAAGAGGTGGACGGATAAAAACCAAATAGCATCTGTCCCGAACCTCAGGCACATGACGTCCCGACGTCGCAGGCCGCCGTTCGGAGGGGAACAGTAGCTCATATAGTCTATATGATGAGTTCCAAAGACGAAAGGCGTGTTTCTGTTTCTCACAGACCTTTTCCTCGGTCTCTAATAAAGGCTCGACAGCAACAAGAAAATCTGCAGGAGATCCTTGCTCAAGCGGCAGAACTCATTAGTCCACCGCCTAAGACAAATCCGGAAGATGCACCCGAAGAAAGGACAGGGCAGGAGTCTGATACTAACTTCCTGAAGCACGTTCTCGAAAAGAGAGATTAGGAAGCGGCAGAAATGTCCGCTAAGATGAATAAGATGACCCTCTTGATCCAAAATACGACTGGAATGATGGCTCAATCAGAACCGCGGGCGGAGGAACTGCCCGTGGTCATTGTGGATGATAAAGGCGATACTTTCAATCCTATCCAAGCCCCTTCAACGGCAAAGGAGGAGGTGATCACAAAAGCAAAGATGGACGAATATATAGCCCAGTAAATTAAAGCTCATTACGCCAGTAGAGCAGCAAATAAGCTGATAAAGACCGGTTGTCTATATCCAGCATGGTATGACCAGCTGCAATACCCTGCGGGATATGTAATCCCGAAGTTCAAAAGCTACAATGGAACAAGAAATGCCCACGAACATATCGCGCAGTTTAGAGCTATGTGTGGAAATACCGAGGGCGAAGACCCTTTGCTTCTCCGTCAGTTCGTCGGCAGTCTGACCGGCACCGCTTTTAAATGGTATCTGGAGCTCCCAAATGACCCCGTTAAAGACCTTCACCGAAATGGAAGTGCTCTTTACGCACAGGTTCGTTAGTGCAAGTGAACACACTATGGTTTCTGCGTTATGTAATGAAAGAGTGCGATCCAACGAAACGGTGGTCCAATATGTCATTCGATGGAGGAACCTCTGGTCTAAATGCGAACACATCGATAAAGGACTGGCGGTGGGAATGCTCATAGGTACCCTCGATCGGCAATCAAAAGTGTACCCATTGTTGGCTTTTGCAAAGCCGACCACCTTTCAAGAACTCATAATATGGTCCAGCTGGAACATATTGGCCAGTCTTTTTCCTCTTAGGACAGAGAAAATAAAAACAAGAGTAAAGGCAAGGTGGCGTTTGTTGCCAATGCACAGCAGCAACCATCGGGCCCTAAAGCAATTGACCATCAAAATAACCGCCGGGTCCTACCTTTGAAGAAAGAATGAGAGTGAATATTCATTCCCCCGTGACAAGACGAAGTTGTTCGGGCTTGATACGAAGAACCACATGCTGTCATTGCCCGAGCCACGGTGACCAGCACAAGCCGACGCGGTTAATAATCCAAACTACTGTCCCTACCATCGAGTGTTCAGCCACCTGATCGAGAACTGCCATGTCTTCAAAAACTGGGTCGAGAACCAGTATAAACATGGCAAGTTCATACTGTCAGATAACTGGAGGGTGAATCCGCCACAAAAACACCCCTAAAAAAGCTGATACACATGGGGAATCCTGCTTGCAAGTCGCAGAAACGCCATGGGAGATGGTCCTTTCATCAAAAAGCAGAAAGGATTTTAAAAGACCTACAAGTGTGTTCTACAATCAAGTGGAAAAGTCCGCTTGAACCAGAAGTTATGGAAAGGATGTAGAAACCATATCCCACTCCGAAAACATATAATAAAAGGAAAAGCCACCAGGTCCAATTAATTCTTCCAAGTTAAAGAAGACAGACTAAGAAACCCGTGCAGCCTGTCGAATATGTGGACAGACGTATGGATTTGCAAAAGTACATCGACGTGTTGGAGGAATATAACCAGTAGGCGCGATCGTAAATCATTCTCGAAGAATTTCTTCAGCATCACTTCGAAAATAAGGATGCCGAGGAAGAAGACTTAGCAGAAGGAATAGAAGAGCGTGTGAAAAGTTGCCACATGATTTCTCATTCCTTCGTATATGACAAAGATACTCCGTCAATGTTAGAAAGCGACACTGATGCGCAGGGGCAGATACCGTGCGAAGTGCCCTGTATTTTCCCGGAAGACGACCCAATTGACACGATGATAAAAGCAGTCCAAGAGGGTGAAAATAGCCTAAGGCGTGAAATGACCATTTATGAAAAGGCTAGGCAGTAATGCCTATGTAAGCAAGCAGCGGAAGGATTATGTAACTCCCTGACTGAAACAAACAAAGTGGACCGCTACGTTCCTAAACTGGCATTCTGACCCGCGGTTAGTTCATCAAACCGATTACCGTATACCATCCACGGTCTTCCCTAAAGTCAAAATAACCCTACTATGTTCCCATGAACCGCTACGTCCCTAAACTGACACTCTAACCTATGGCATGGATCATACAACCAATCGTATACAATCCACAGGCACAAACAATCTATATTCCACATGCTCTCCATGTCTCCTTTGAACCACTATATCCTTAATCTGGCATCCCGTCCTACAGTTGGCCTCCAAATTGGCTTTTGTATGCAATCCACGGACATAAACAAGTTTTATCACCCTAAAGTGCCACCAACTAACCCTAGCAAAGTTGCACTTCAAGTCCCACAGGCAAACAATGTTGGATCACCACCGACAAAGTTGCACTCAAGACCCATTCATGTATTAAAAAAACGGTACGTCCACCAGCAAAATGGGCATAGATGAAAACCTGAAGGGGCTCCGTAAGTAACAACAGCAGGACTACCGGCGAGCTTGTGAAAACTCGAAAGGACGCAAACTCGTAAAAAAAAATACCTGCAAGATCCACTTGATTTGCAAGGAGAAAACACCTGCGTGAGATCTTTACATTTCACAAAGAAGCACACTTACGAATCCTCACAATTCTTAGGGAGAAAATACACATAGAGGATCCTTTCGACTCATAAGGAGAAAATACTTCTATGAGACCCTGACGGCTTATGGAATTCAAAAGCCTTAGGTTACATGGATCTAAATCTGTTTCTTAAGCCATCATATCCTTAAAACTGCCATGCAAATAGTTCAATATCAACTCTTGTATACAATCCACGGGCGTAAACAAATATATTTCAACCTAGTCCCACCAAAGGCGACGATACTTCCTGTATGGTGAACATCACTTGAAAGTCCTCTTGACTTGTAAGGAGAAAACACTCTTGTGAGAATCTTACGACTCATAAAGGAAATTCATTTAGGAGTCCTCACGACCCTTAAGGAGAAAATGCACATGTGATATCCTCTCGACTCATAAAGAGAAAACAGCTTTATGAGACTCTCACGGCTCATAAAGATTGAAAAGCCTTAGATTATGGAGATTTAAACATGTCTTCCAAGCCATCTCTGTCCAAATGGGCAATGGCAAATGATAAGACGCCCATGGCATTACGCTGCAGTGTTAGCGATACTGATGCCGAATGACACACAAAATCCCGATTTTCAAACTCTCACCCCCCAAGTCGTTAAACTGTAAGAGAAATAATCTTATATAAAATAGCCGAAATGATTAGGCAAACTTGCAATAAAAAATTAGCGAGTAAAAATAAAAAGAAATAGCCGAAATGACTGGGCAACTCATAATAAAAAATCAACGAGTAAAAATAAAAAGAAATAGCTGAAACGATTGGGCACTACGAATAAATAACCGAAATGATTTGGGCAATCGCGACTTTCGCAATAAAGAAAGCTGAAATGATGGATAATATAAAAAAGAAGATTTTTCCGCCCTATAAGTAGGTCAATTCTGACTCTGGTATATAATCTACGGGTGCAAACAGATGAAAATGAGCAATGTGCTTCATTAAAGGCTACCAAGCAAGAGAGTTCGTCAGCAACGGTTCACATCTCAATAGCATATGCAAGCCTAAAGATCACCAAGAGCTATTTCATCCCTGCAGGATTTAGTTGCAACTTTTAAAAATTCAACAAAGTGTGGATGCAATGTCAATAAAGCGCGACGAGCTAAAGCTAAAATGGAGTGACGACATATTCCTAACTCCAGATCTTGATGGCAACTTATAACAGCCTGGAGATTATTTGACGCCCCATCGTATTCCAGCAGAGTACAGACGCAGCATCAAGGACCAAAGGGTCAAAGCAAAAACAGTGTGATGGCATCAACCTTGATGGCGATACATACAACCTAAAGACTATCTCGACGTGACTTCTTTTTCCAGAAGAATATGGACACGGCGTCTATAAGGGGACCAAAAGGTCAAAATAAAGCGGAGTGATGACATCTCCTAGTCTTGACAGCATACATACAGCCTAGAGACTATTTGGACGTCCTGTTACTCCAACAGAATACAGACATGGTGTCAACAAAACTCTAAGGAACCAAAGCAAAAGTGGAGTGACAACATATTCCTAACTTCAGGTCTTGATAGCGGGACATGTAAATGTATAAAGACCACTGAATGTCATTTCACCTCACAAGGGTGCAGTTATGACTTCCTTAGGACTTGAAGAATGGAGTGTGACCTCGAGGTAAAACGTCACGGTGACGCCTAACGCTGAATCTTCTGATGGCGATATGGATACGCTAGCCTTGGAAGAATACTTGAGACGTCGTGCCTCGCCTCAGAAAAGATTGAAGATACGGCAAGTGCGTGACTGCTTGAACCGCGATACGAGGGAACACAAATCGAGAAGAACTCAGCTAACGCAACAGTGGGATGGATTACACCCAGTACCACAACCTTAACACCTTAACAGACTCTTACATCAGCAGGGGTTATATATGTTTAACGTTAGGCTGAGTTTATCTATACCTAAGAGGAGGCTAAATTGAACGCTCTGCGACGAGTAAATAAACTAAACCATGTCCTTACATCATAAACAGGAAGGAGAAGAAGATACTTAGTGTCCTCTCGACTCGTAAGGAGAAAATACTCTTGCGAGATCCTTACGACTCGCAAGGGGAGAAGACACTTAAGGGTCCCCACGACTCCTAAGAAGAAAATGCACATACGAGATCCTTTCGATTACCAAGGAAAAAATATTTTTATGAGACCCTTATAGCTCATAAAATTGAAAAGCCTTAGGTGACAGGGGTTTAAACCTGCCTTCGAACCATCGTTGTTTTGCGGCTGGTCTCAAAATTCACTACCGTATATTGTCCATAAGCCATTTACAACAAAAATATCCTATATTGGCTAACTAAGATACCAATGAGAAAAAGACGTCTTCTCTCGATTCGTAAGAAGAAAACACTCCTGTGACATCCTTACGGCTCACAAGGGGAAAAGACACTAAGGGTCCTCATGATTCCGAAGGAGAAAATATATCTACGAGATCCACTTGACTCGTAGGGAGAAAAGACCTTTATGAGATACTCATGACACAAAAATTGAAAAGCCTCATATGACAGGGATCTAAACCTGTCTCCTAAGCCATCTAATGTCCAAAGATGATAAGCTTAACATCGTTGCACCGACGTGCAACGGTGGGGGTATTTGTTCCCGAGACGAAGCATGATTTCGACATGGGATACATTCCGGGACGAAACATGATTCCGCCGCAGAGGTTGTTGGTTTGATTTGGGTTGACATCAGCATCGCTACACTGGAATATGGTACCAGGAGCGAATCATCATCTGTCATGAGAGGATTTGAGGATTTTGATTTTGGTCGGCATCTGCATTGCTGCACTGGAATAATGCCAGGAGCAACTCATCATTTGCCCTGGGAGGATTTGGGAATTTGTTTTTGGGTCGGCATCAGCACCGCTACACTGGGATTTGGTACCAGGAGTGAATCATCATTTGCCTTTGCTTATTGGGAAGCGATAGCTTAGGGGACATGTTTAGATCCCTATCACCTAAAACTTTTCAATTTTATGGACCGTAAGGGTCTCATAAAAGCATTTTCTCCCTACGAGTCGTAAGGATTCCGTAGGTGTATTTTCTCCTTAGGAGTCGTGAGGACCCCCAAGTGTGTTTTTCCTTCGTGGGTCGTAAGGATCCCACGAAGGTGTTTTCTTACGAGTCGAGAGGATCTCGTAAGTTTGTTCTCCTCATGTATCGTGAGGACACATGAGTGGGTCTTCCCAAATGGAGCATAATTCCAAAGGCGGAGACCGGCCGCTGGAGGGGTGATTGCAGTGGGGCATGGGTATGATGAGAATTATTTGAGCCCGTGGATTGTATACGGTAGTCAATTTGGGGACTAACCGTAGGGCTGGAAGAATTTTGGGAAATTGGATTTAGGTTGACGTCTGCATCGCTGTACTGGAATATGGTACCAGAAGCGACTCATCATTCGCCGTTGGGACATTCAGAGACTTGAAATTTTGGTTGGCGTCTGCATCGCTGCACTGGAATATGGTACCAAGAGCGACTCATCATTCGCCGTTGGGAATTTAAGGATTCGGAATTTGATTGGCGTGCATCGCTGTACTGGAATATGGTACCAGGAGCGACTCATCATTCACCACTGTTTTTTTACATTGCGATTGCTCTATCATTTCAGCTTTTCTTATCGCGAAGGTCGCGATTGCCCCATCGTTTCGGCTTTATTTTTCATGGTTATTTTTACTCGCCGATTTTTATTGCGAGTTGCCCCATCATTTCGGCTTTTCTTTTGTTTTTATTTACACACTTTTTTTATTTACATTCCCAGTTTGATGACATGGTGGTCAGTTTGCTTATCCCAGCTCCTCGAGCTTTGATCTTGGCGGAGTTGTATTGATGACCGTAGCTCTGTGGCTTGTCGGTACATCTGACGACTGTGAGGCTTTTCCAAGTTTGTATTGGTTCTCCATCTAATCTTTGAAAACATAGCAGTCTTCAATAGTATGACTCACCATTCTATTATATGGGCAGTATATAGGATTGCCGGTCATGTTCATTTCATGTGGCCTCTTGGGACAGGCAGTTGCAGACCGATGTTCAAGACGTCCACGAATATTTTGCAGACTTCATCCCTCCTGAAGGAGTATACTTTTTTCTTTCTCTCCATTGGAGTAGGTGTCTTTACTAATACTGGTCCTTGAGGCCGATCAGTCTTTGGTTCGCCTTCTGTCCGCTTAGCCCATTCAGTGTACGTATTAGAGAGACTGGAAGCTGATCGCGGCCGTTTTTCGTAAAAGCGTTCCGCTCTTGGGTTGGAGGGAGCATCGGTTGGCTGCTTCTGGATAACAATCCCTGGCTCACGAATCAAAATTTGATCTTGCTGTAATTGCAATCGAGCGACTTGGATCGTGAGATCTACCATGACGTTTGCCAGCTCGTCTGTAACATTCTAGTTCGATCATACGTTTCTTTTTTTTTGGATATATTGGGTTTTGTTTTATTTTTATTATTATAACTTGGAGTTTAATACTTTTAATCAAGATATATACATATAATTATGGTTTTTCAAGTTTGTTAAATATGCATATTATTAGTATTTAAATATTTATTTGTCTAACACTATTTTATAACCATATTTATATTTTAGTATTATAGTTTAAACAAAAGATATTTTATTTGGTATTTCTTTAAACAATACATATACATAAGATTTTACCCCTTTTAAATTCTATTTATAAGATAATTTGTCTTACGATATTTATTTGGTTAAAATATTTAATTTTGAAAAGTTATGAGGGCCCATGTTAAATATTTTAACCATATAAATATTTTTCCTAAACTAACTCAATTTTCTCTCTCCAATCACCATATATGTCTCACCTGATAATTTTATTCTTTTAAAACAAATACTATTCTCTCTCTCCAAACAAATATATTTTCCAACAGATTTCTTTCTCCCTATATTCTATTTTATCTACATATATTTTTCTATATCACTAACTATATTTCACCAAACCCCCGTTCTCTTTCTATATATATTCCCTAACAAAATCCCTCTCTCTCCAATCTAATCTAATCTCTTTCAGCAGATTCTCTTTCTCAAATCTACTCTCTTTTATTTTTCTACAAACTTATATACATACATACATATATATAATTGAAGATATTTTGTTATGATAGTTTAATTGAAAATATATTTTAATTGTTTGATATCATAGAATCCTATATATATAACTAATTATATTTATTTTCATTAACCCATAATCATATACATATCTACATATATTTTCTCTATATACTAATATGTATATATACATATACTTTTCTATTATTCTAACTATATATATACTAATATGTATATATACAACTTTCCTAATATCTTATAGAAGTATATAACAACTCATCATATCTCTCTTTTATAAAATCAAATCCAAATCTCATCTCATCAGAATATTTCTCTCTCCAATTATAATAATCTCTCCAATTTTTAGCATCTCTTCCTTATAAATAACAACCTAATTATTATCATCTCTCTCCTTCTCATATAAATCAACCTTCTCTTTTTCCCATCACAATATTTTCTCCTTCAAAATTAGTCGAGCAATCAAATCTTGGAGTTGTTCTTCGTGTCGTCGTGTTTATCTATCTCCGAAGCAAGTACCCTTACTCTTTTATTTTTTTTAGTCGATGCAACATCGGCAATTCTCTACATAAATTATTAACTTATAATATTTAAATAAAATTATAATATTTTCCGCTTTATTAATATATCTTATAATACTTGTACATATGATGAAAACCCTAGGATCTAGAATACCTATTAATCCTTTTATCAAGTGAACAACTGTAAAAGTGCAAGCGTAATAAAATAACTATTAATATGTAAATGCGGTTTAATATATAAAATGCTTTATAAGTAATTATATGTTTCTGTTGCAACAATATTGGTATACACTAGTATGCAAAATGCCAACACTTATATCCTAATCTAAAACATAAAAATATACCATTATTACTGTTAATCAATAAACGCTTTGGGCTTAATATTATATATATATATATATATAAATTAAACTTTCTACACTATCACTCCTTATAATATCGCTGCACTCTATGTGCCCTACTCATATAAATTATTTTGATACTATAATTTATATTAATATTTTCTATTATCACATGATTATAAAACTTATTATTAGCACTTACATGATGACTAGTCAATCTGTCATTTATTTTATCTTACTTACTATTATCTGGTAATTATACTATTACCACTATCCGCTTTATGCATCTGTAATTTGTCATTCCTATTTAACTATATTAACCCTTTAAAACCATATTTCAGTTTATTATTCTTTTCAATAAATAAATCCGGATGTTAAATACAGATGCTTGCATATTTATGTTGAGTCTAGTTTACATTTTTGATCTTATCATATTCTATCGTCTATATTTAACATTTTACTTGAGACTATCATTGTCGGCATGCTTGAGAAACCTTAACATGCTATTCTTGTTTATGGACACTATCATTTTATAACTATTGTATTTGACATGCCATGACTACTCATTGTTCCAGACTACTCATATTAAAATGAGTTATCTAATTTGAATGCTAAATTACATGACATGACACAATCTATACTGTTTACAAGTTTCTTTTCCATACAATTACCATACCACAAGTTCCTGTCTTTTCATCATTCTTAATTAGTGATTTAGTTTTTACCATAGCAGCTATAAATACACGGGTGTTGGGGTAATTTGAGTGTGCGTTCGTACAACAGGATCTCAGGAGTCCTATGCCAGCAGCTCGTACCTGGCTATATCGGTCTCATGTTTACAGCTCGTACCGGACTATATCGGTCTCATGTTTACAGCTCGTACCGGGCTATATCGGCCGCTTGTTCATTCCACAGTTGGGCCTGTGTTTCCTAGCCCCTGGGGCACCACTCTTGGGTTAGGAATACTCCTGCAGAGGTTGACGCACACACTCAAGCTTACGATAGAGTGGTTTACGTTTTAGTGACCAGTTAGGATATGACTTAACCTCTGTACCTGTTTGTTCATAGTAGTAATGTATCTATTTATGTTTTTACTTGTGCACACGGGCTTTACTACATTCACTTATTCATGATATCATACTATACACACACCTTATACGTTGAGTACTTCCTGGGGTGTTCTGACATCCCTGAGATTTGCCATCTCAGATTTAGAGACAGATTTTCAGGCCGAGCAAGATCGCAACGACTATCAGAACCTTGCCGAAGATCAGTAACATGTAGGTTTATTTTCCCTTTCTGCTAGTTTTTAGTATGTGCGTCCTTATGGAACATTAGGACTTATGTATCTCTTTTGGTTATTGTTTTATTTCGAATCTATTGTATCATATCTTTATTTGCATCAATTATCTACTGGACATATTTTTTAGTATTCTTTGTGGTTTCGTTGCAGCATGATTATCAGTATTAATCCTTTTGGTATTGGATTTTATTTTTGACGGGTTAATCTAGACAGCCTTATGTGACTATGGACGGATCTTTCCATACCGTAGGTAGCACGGCTGGCCTTCGTCGCTCTCCGTATTCCGTATTTCGGAAAGCGGGGCGTGACATCGTCGACTTTGGAATGGACCTTGGCCATCTTCTCTTCCCTGTCCTGAAGTTGCTTTTGAAGCCATTGGGATAATGCTTCTTCTATAGTTCCGGGCACGACAACGGGGTCACCCTTGCCGCCTGAGCTTGATTCAGCAAGAACCACGGGTTCCTTTGGCTCAATGGTTTGAGCGGGCTCTCCATCATTTGGATCAAGCCTGTGTTGGACGGCAACAACCGCGTCATTGTCATGGCTATAAGGCATAGGAGGACTTGTTCCTCTGAGCTCCATCATGTAAACAGTATGGGTTGTGTACCCGTCTATTGCTTCTTCATCGATAATGTTGATCGCTTGGCTCTTAGCTTGTTGCCTTGGTCTGCTCCTTTCATGGAAATGCAGATGTCTGAGAGAATCAGGTTTCCGAAGGACTTCGGTCTCCGTTCCTATAAAATTGGCAGGCGCAGCTTGACTGTTTGCTAACACGCCTTTAGACAGTTCTATCTCTCCTGCCTTGTATTGCTTTTCGACCCAATATTTGAAGACGAAACAATCCTCAATGGCATGACCTATCACTCTGTGATAGGGGCAATATTTGGGGTCGTCGGTCATATTCGCTTCTTGCGGTCTTTTTGATTCTGGCAGTTGTAGACCGTTTCTTAGGGCGTCCTTGAATATCTTGTGGACTTTGTCCCTTCTAAAGGAATATACCTTATCCAGTTTCTCTTTCAGAGGTGATTCCCCTCCCCTTCCCAACACCGCTTTCCGAGGTTGGTCGGTATTAGGTTCTCCTTATGTCCGCTTACGACGTTCAGTGTATGTATCGGAGGGACCAGAGGCTGATCGCGGCCGTTTTTTGTGAAGGCGCTCCGCTCTTAGGCTGAAAGGGGTATCAGTTGGCTGCCTCCGGACATCAATCCCTGGCTCATGAACCAAAATTTGATTCTAATGTAATTGCAATCGGGCGACTTGAGTGGTGAGGTCTGCCGCGACATTTGCCAGCTCGTCGATCTTAGACTGGACCTTGGCTAACTTCTTGTCCCTGTCCTGAAGCTGCCTTTGAACCCATCGGAATAATACTTATTCTATAGTTCCGGATATGACAACCGGGTCATCCCCATCGCCTGAGCTCAATTCCGCAGGCACCACGGGCTCCTCTGGCTTATCGTCCTGAGCAGGCTCTTCATCATTTAGACCGAGCCGATGCTGGGTAGCGTCAACCATATCATCACCATGGTTGTGAAGCATATGAGGGTTCGTTTCTTCATGTCCGGCCATGTAGACGGTGTGGACCACATATCCAACCATCTCTTTATCTTTGGCAGGGTAACCTTGTTCTTGGAACCTCATGAAGTTTAGCCTAACATGAGTCCTAGCCTTTTTGTTGGCTCTATTATCTGAGCCTTTTCTGTCTTAGCTTCTCGATCTTGAGGGCTTGACGGGCATCCGTCATCCAAGAAGCCATCATGAGTCGATTGACGGGGAGCTTAGAGAAGATACCCGATCGAGCAGTTGTCAAGGGCACCGCTGGAGCTTGCTCGAGACGCCTTATTGCTTTATTGGTGTTGATGGCCTTGCCTCCGGCTGAGACCAAGAAAAGTCGTTCAAACACCGACCTGCGTTTGGGTTGGGGCGCCTTCGAGACCACCACATTTGGCCTCTTGCCTTTCGAGGCCGGTTTGTCTGTTACTAGAGCTTGAGAAGCTGGGATGACGCTAGCTGGAACGAACATAACAGAGCCAAATGCTAGCAGCGGTTCCTACCACTGTTGCCCGAGACTGGCCGGGAGGACCGTCCTGACGTCCATCTTCATCGTGTAGGAGATGGAAGCTGTGCCGAGAGCTGAGCTTGTCCTTGGAAGCATTTTTGCTGTGTCCGAAGATTGCAATTGGAGATTGTTAGCCTGAAAATAGAAACATGATTTCAGTATAAGCAATCAATATTTATATTAATTGAGTTCGTATGAACGTTTAACCCGAAATATGGAAGGAGAGATAAGTCCCACCGGACGTATCAGAATCTGCAGGGTGTTTTTCGTCACCCCATTGAGATGGGAATACGGGCGCGCTTGTCAGGCGCATTACATATTCCCCCTGCCTAGGGTAGGCTGGAGTTTATTGATTGTGGGGATCCGAATCTCCGGCAGTCGCGAACTAAGCTGCCGTTAATTACCCCTCGCCTTTGGAGCGAGAGAACCTCCGATTGACGGGTCAAACAGGTCATGCAAACTCAATGTACAACGTTGTGTTTTGAAGGGGTTTTGGATATATCGGGGGCCCCGCAGAGTTTTTACGAGGGTCCCGCTACCCGGACAGCGGGCTGGGGGTCAAGCTCCCTTGCGAGGTGCGGAGCAGCGCCCCGTTAGAAATTTTTTTTAATAGAGACAGCGTGTGTATGAAAAAAAGGAAAATAGCGTCCAAAGGATATGTGGGTGCCAGCGCCTCACGTGCGTGGCATGCGGACGCGGGCGCCCTACGTGCTTGGCACGCGGGCGCTGGGCGTCAGCAAGAAAAAAGGACTTGGTCCTTACACTGAGAGCTGTGCTTCCGATTTGACTTCTCTGAAAAGAGACTAAATTATGGAGTTAAACTTCAACAGATCTTGAATGGAGTTAAACTCCTAGAAATCTTTGAAAATGATCAAAATGGCCCCTTTGTTTCTCTTCCCTTTGGCCCTGGATCTTCCCAAGATGGGAATTTTGAAGATGGGTCTACTTCTTCCTCTCGGTTGACCGGATCTTGAAGAAAGGGGGTGAGATTTAAAAATCTTCTCCTTTTGAAATCTGATGGAATATCTGAGCTCCCCTTTGTGAGTTTTGTGGTGAAAAGGTATTTAATTTTGGAAAAGTAAGAGTAAAACTCTTGATTTAATTGAAAATGGGAAGAAAATTTAGAACCTTGAGGAAAGAGGAGGCACAAAAACCCTAGATTTTGAGGGGAATGAAACGTTCTTTTTTTATTTCATCATCATATTGTCTTATATAGGCTTATACATTTACATATAGCCCCTTGGGCTTTACAAAATGGCATTTTGCCCATCCCATGCCTCATGTGCTCTTTTTTTTGCACATTAGCCATGAGTTTTACAAAAATTGGTTTCCTGCCCATTTTCTTACATTCATGCATAAAAAATTACATCAAAATTATTTATTACATAATTTTTATTTTGGCATAGGGAGGCCGGCCGCTTCATGTTGGGGCTCGACTCGGGCATGAGCCCACTTAGTTGACTTGACTTTGACTTGGTCAACCGGGGTATAATTTTTTACCCCAACACCATCCTCAAATTCAAGCAAGACGTTCTATCCCAGTCCGTCTCTGATTTCGGCGGTAAACAGAAGTTATGGCTAAAAATTGTATGTGTGTGTGGGCGTGTTTGTCTTGTTCAAAACATTAGTAGTTTACACATTCTAGCAATGAAACTCTAATAAAAGAAACAATCCAAGACCACTTCAACATAATTTCACTTCTTGTTCTTAACCAACCATAAAGTAAACTTTGTAAGTTCAAATTTTACTATACTCATATTGACTCTATCCAGTTTCCTTACAAAAAAGGAAGAAAATAAGAAATTATAAATTATAAATAATTTATAGTCACGTTTAAAATATATGTTTAAGCGTTACTAGAACTAGGAGATTTTGGTGTGTGGTGGAGATTTTAGGATGGCATCAAAATTAACCATCTGGATTCACATCAAGTAAAAGATATAATTTTAAAAAACGCATATTAAAGAAATTAAATATAAACAAACTTGAGTTACAGTATATATTCTTCAAACTAGTAAATTTTTAAAAACCTCCCAATAAGTATGTAGAAAAATCATAAACAAAATAACAAATCTACTTTATACAAATAATTATAATTTGAACAAAAGATTTTATCTTCATATGAGGAGAAAAGGAAAATGACGCAAAATGACGATTTCTCTGAATTTGGGTATTTTTTTTTGTATTATCATACATAAATGGAAAGAGTGGAAAGACTACCATTTTCTATAAAAAAAAATTAATGCAAAATGGCGAATCCATTGTTGGATATGGTGACAATGTGCAATGCACATTCGCTTTCTCGCTTTCCGAGTGTAATGTCTTTCTAATTTTGGCCAGATTTGGAGCTTATAAAAGCAAAGAGACTAGGGTTTTATCAAGATATTCCTAGCGCTTCTACAGTCGGCTAATCGTCTTCCATTGCGTTGGGGAGTTTCAAGATACAATGGTGAGTTTCGATTCCTTCTTTTCACGTTTCTCAGTTTATAGATACAATACTCTTCTTCTGTCTAAAGATTTTTCCTTCTCTTAAACAACATATTTTCACCGTTTAAACAAGTGTATCATCCGTCTCTAGCTTCAGTTTTATCTATAGATCCGAGTAAAATATAATATTCAATATCAAAAGCTTTATCTTTTCCAGGATTAAGAAAAGATCACATCTTGAACATAATTTTTCGAATCCGACTGTAACTAAAATAGGATTAATGTTAGATCGATAAGTCAATCACCAAACACCAGATCAAATTAATGTTTGATTATAACTAGAGCATGATTTTCTCAAATATGTCAGTAACTAAGATAGGATTTTTGTTAGAGGTATAAGTCGATCAGAAAAAGCTAGAACTTTTATTAATTTATTGTCCATTGAGAACTCCATTTTCGATGACTAAACAGTCCACCTGATAATTTATTCAAATTTTTGATAACATTTGTTGAAACACTTTGAAATCTTAAAAGCTAAATTTTTATTTTTAACTGGGGGCAAACCATTTACATGTTTGCATGGTATGGTAAAGTCTCAAGAGGGTATTTTCAACGATAACAAATATGGAAATGAAGGCGGAATCATCGATCCCGAGCCGAGGAGACACTATCAGCGCTGCACTCAAGAACGGATTCAGAGATTGCAACAGTAAATTCCATAAAAGCATAGTTTTACTTTTGTTTTCTTTGTTTTATGATTTTATAATTTTATGACTTTTGTTTTCTTTGTTTTTAATTTTCCTTTGTTAGAGAATTTGATCGAAATCCACACCCAATTGAGAATGAACGGCAAGCCATTGGTGAAGCACTAGGACTTGACCCACTTCGGGTCAAATTTTGGTTCCAAAACCGACGATCCCAGCTTAAGGTCGAAATATTGAAAGCCTTTTGAGTTAGTTGAGATCGCAAACTAGTTGTTTTTCCTACTTTTGGCAATTATTGCCTAAATTTTAATTATGAAAGTGGATTACACTAACTTACACTCTACCTATGCTTCCTGTTCACCAATGCAATTCATTTACATAAATTTCAATGCTATTCAAAGAATGTCAATTAAAATTTCAATTCCTTGATTATTAATTCCATAATTTTTCTACACGAAATTATGATTCAAGGCTTGGGGCAACCAAAGCTGACCCTAGTATGCTTTTGTTTAGAATTAAATTCAATATGCGACACTTTCTACACTTGAAGTTTGAATTGTGTTTTTCTATTTCTCTAGAATTACCTTTCTGAACAGTGGTCAAAGATCTCAAAGCTTTTAGAACTATAGTTATAGTTTAATCGATATTTACAATTTTCGAATCTCTTTAATCAATGTTCAAGTCTTCTCATAGTTAATGTCATAGGTATATTCCAAATTAATGTAACTAGCAAAAAATAGGAGGAATATGGAGTAACTAAAAGAATATTGTTATAATGACAGCCCAGGATAAAAAAAAATCCCTAAAATTTTCATTAAGACTTGATTCATATCCAATTTCAATCTAACAGAATAAATTTTAGAGAAAAAAAATATCTATTAACATTTTGATTTGGACAAAATCTACCACGACACAAAAAATGGGTGAACACATATCTTGTTGTTTTATTTCTTGGTTTTTGCCGGTAAAAAAACTCAAGCATTTCAAGTAACTTTCTATAAACCTAGAGAACAACACTATGCAAATAAATCAATTATTTTACTTACCGACTTACAGAAGAAGGGCAACAAGGAGCTGCACAAGCAGCTTTTGGAAGAGAACAAGATACTTTCTTCTGTCAACGCGGCCTACAAGAATTCTCTTCAGGAACCAATCTGCCAAAATTGCGGCGGTCCTGGTCCCAGCGAGGTGGTGCAACATCTGAGAAAAGAGAATCAACGCATTAAACAAGAGGTAACTCAGTTTTCATACACAATATTACCTAGATAAACATTGTAATTAGCATCACTACTGATTGCAACTACTGGTGATTTTTAAGTTCATTTGAAACGCAGTACCTTATGTCAGTGAGACTTTAGGACATTAATTGGTTTTGCCAACAGTTGGTAATGCATTGTTATTCATCGTGTGCAGATTATTATGGCTACAAACATTATGGAAAATTATTATGGAAAGAGAGTTGAATCATGCCCAGTTTACTCGGAAGCTTCGTCTACTGAAACTTCCGATCTTGGGTTTGAAGGTTGAAGAGTTCAATAAGAACCCTACTGCATAAATTTATTCGTTTTATGATCAGGGTTTCGGTGTAGTAGTAAACTTTGCATTGTGTATTAATCAGTACTTTATCTTGGTAAGAGTCATGTCGTTTGATTTTGACTTAAAGGAGCAATAATAATGATAATCCTATTGTCGGATTTATTAGTCATTCTTGGCTAATTTGCTTAGTTTACTTTGTAGTATCGTCTTCTTTTTCTTTCCCAACTTTTACCCCAGTTTATACAATCATCAGTTTATGCTCTACATCAAATTTAGTTTTTGATTTAGATTACCATCATCATATCAGGGTTGGTTCAGACCCTTGCCATACTTGATTAGATAGGTAGATGGTTGAATACATTGTCATATCTAAGATGTCATTCGAGATTTTTCATTAAGGGCGACAGAAAGCTCAATATTTTTGCAGGTTATTTTTTGTTCTCCGGTAAGTTATGTTTGTGAATTATTTTTTGCACTAATCAAGACTTTTGTCAATTTTCCAACCAGCAAATTCTGCCTGATTTACTATACAAGTGTTCCACTAAATTTCCAAGATAAATCAATAGTTCATTGCTCTGGAAGAACTTCATATTTACCGTTGTTGTTTAACTTCGATTCAACTAGGAACATCGAGAAATACTTCAGGGTTCACTCTCAACATAGCAAGAGGATATAGCTATAGCTCAAGTTTTAATTTGAAAACAAAAAGGAGAAAAAGAAAAAGAACTAATAACTGGCATTGATTGATAACCTTAGAATTTTACTGACCATTTTCATTTTCTATTACACAAGCTTAATGACGAAAACAATTCCTGGTTTCTGCTATATCCAAGGTCACAACTAGCACATCACCTCAAGTTAAAATCACAAATTTTCTATGATACACATTACAATTAAAACAATTCAGCCTGACCCTGATCACCAACTGCAACCCTCTTCATATATTCCATATCATTCTTATTGTGGTTCATGTCATAGGATGTGACAGAGTTTTATGCTGGCTGTCATAAGCCATTCCAAATCATTATTAATGCAAAATAAACAATAAGAGAAATATTATAATCATAAATCAAATAAAACTTTGCCATTCAACTAAAACAAGTAGAGAGAACTCTGCTCACCTTATTTAAGGCTTGTTTCCCATCTGATAGAACTAATCCGAAAAGTTGAAGCAAAACAACATGGTGTTTCCACGAATCTGGATGCATTTCAACTTGGTAAAAGTTTATGAACTATATCTAACAGAAAAACAGTAAGTCGGTTAATATGCAAAGCTGAGTCTGAAAAAAAACCATACCAGAAGAAACCTTGGTACACCAAACTATTGTGGATTTATCATGAAGGATCAGATGGAAAGTCCAGATTTTTATCTTCACTACTGCATATTGTAAGCCAACAAAATATTCACTTGTACAATAATCTGGTAATCATATGAATGTAAGGGCAGAAACAAAAAGCCTGAAAATATCGAATGACTTTAACATAAGTCCACCTTATATTATTTCCAATACACCTTTTCCTTGCATTTGTTTCTTTAAATTTTTCCATCCATCAGACGACTCAGTTGTAAATTGTAATTCCATTCCTCCTTTCTTACACTTCATGCTAGCATAATTGAGCAATATTGAAAAAGGAAAAGTCGGGAAAAGGTGAGACTTGGAGTTCCACAGCACATTACACATCAATGATTTGAATAGAATTTTATTTTAATAAAAGAAATCTCTAAGAGACATATTAACTTCTCAGTAAAAAAGAAAAAAAATGAAAAGAGAAAAAAGGATGGAAGAACTATAATGCAAGCAACGCGTGTGCCATTGATGAGAACAAAGGACAACATATGCTCATAATGTGAATAAAGAGATCAACTTCTTTAGACTGACTTCTTTCTTCTCAGTATTATCAATTTATCATTCATTAATGAAAAGATTACAATGTCCATAAATTTGATATGCAAAGTGACGACTACATAGACGGAAATGGTGAGAAACGCAATCCACATTCATTCACTCGCTTTCCAGGTCTAACATCTTTCTAGTATTGTCTGGGTTTGGGCACTATATAATCCGAGGGATTAGGGCTTTATCAAGTTGTTCTCAATGCTTCAAGGTTCAACCTTTCGTCTCCTGGAATTGCACTATGCGATGGAGCTTTTTTAGGTTACACAGTGAACATGTGATGGAGTTTCAGGGTACCATTGTGAGTTCAATTTTCTTCTCATTTGTTAATGTTTATTCACTTAATCGATATTATATTAATCCATAAGAGAGAATTTATTTTTTTTGATTCAAATTTCTTCCTTTTTCCATTGTTAGGCGAGGATGAATGTTTTGTTCAACTATAACTCGCTATATATTAGTAAATCTTAGTTGAATTATATTCTACATAAATTTTAGACTATTTTTATTTACTTAGAAACTGGAGGACCTTATTTGACCAAATCGCAATAAGCCAAAGTTTATATGTCAAGGACGGTTTTCTCTTTAAAATTAGAACGATAAGTTCAACGCAAATTTTTGCCACATTAAAATTAAGCAAGGCTTATAACCTAGACATGGTTTTCTTAAATCTGACAATAACTAAGAGATAGCTGATGTTATATGGATAAGTCGGTCATAAAGTTTCTCCACATTAGAATTAACCAAGGCTAATTATCTTGAGCATGGTTTTCTCAAATTTGATAGTGACTAAAAGATAATTGATGTTATAACAATAAGTCTGTTAAAAAATGATTTTCTAAAACATTTGAAAATTTAACATCTGATTAGTTATTTTTACCTGATCTATATATGTTGAATAGAGCTCAATGGTAAATTAAAATTTCAAAAGTTAGTTATAAATGTTTAATTAATCTATAAATTCAATCAAAATTTTCTTACCATCTAAAAGATTTGTACTACTTATGTGCAGTCTCGAGAGAAAGTTTTAAATAATGAAGAAGAAGATGAGCATAAGAAGATAGGATCAATCCCATGCCAAACAAGAAACTCTACCATTGCTACACTCCAGTGCAGATTCAGGGATTGCAAAAGTAAACTCCATGAAAACTTTGATTGAATTTCAAGTGTTAAGCTTATATTAATATTACCTTTATTTTCTTTTCGTTTTTATCCACTAGGGAACTCGATAAGAATCCGCTAACTAAAATGAACAAAAAGCTCTCAGCCAAGCGCTCAAACTCGATCCACTTCGAATCAAATTTTGGATTCAGAATCGACGCTTCCAATTTAAAGTCAAAAATTTGAAGCATTTTCATAATATATATTATTGCAAATTAACAATGTTTCTAATTTTAGCAATTTTTAGTCATTTAATGATTAGTTGTTAGCTAGAATTTCGACTTCTGAGATCTAGCTCTATAAAATAACGGAAAAATTGTTTGTCAGATATTTCAAATGAAAGTCATTTAAAATGCAAAAATTAGTTCAAGCCTACTTAGTTAATATGAATAGAAATTCCATAAATTGTAATATTTGAAAACCAACCATCCTAACGTTTGTTGTAAATTAGAACATCCCATTTTCTTTTTTTC
Source organism: Agapanthus africanus (assembly GCA_030015575.1). Taxonomy (NCBI): domain Eukaryota; kingdom Viridiplantae; phylum Streptophyta; class Magnoliopsida; order Asparagales; family Amaryllidaceae; genus Agapanthus; species Agapanthus africanus. The sequence goes on along the minus strand of CM057338.1, from coordinate 977,841,925 downwards.
AATTAAAGTTGATCTTTCACCGATTAAAGTACAGTTTATAAAATCTGCTTAGCTCAACTCACCTCATCTTAACAACCTAAATGAATCCTTAAATGATTTTGTTTATGAGATAAAATCAATGTGTGTTTATTTTCTAAAGATAGACACAACTCAAAACTAAAATAATATTGTTCAAGCCCTTAATCAGTCTTCAACCCTTCACATCATTAAAACTGAGCTTAAATGCAACAATGAAATGAACTATTTGACATATATTCATGTTACTAGTAGTGTTTTAAAAAGTGTCTGCTTAAGCGACAGAGAACTCCGTCACTTCGCTTTTTATCATTAAGCAAGGTGATATTCTCACCTCCATCAATCAGGAAAATATACTCTATTTTTTTATTAATTAGAATGCATTGAAAGGTTTATGGGTGTGATTTATGTACTTCTATTATCCCATCCTTTCTATTCATCTTTACGTCTTTATAGAAGTCTCATAATAAATAATATGTATTGCATTTGGTATGATAATAACATCTAGATTAACCCCGGATCAACAATTCTTTTAATATTCTGTTCTTTTTCTCTCTAGCCGAAACTTCAAACTAGGGTTTTGGGAACTTCGACTTCACCTAGAACTTGAGGCTTCAACGTCAAGATCAAGACTTCGACTTCAGCATGGAGGCTTTAAGGCTTCAAATTTAAGCGGATAGGGTTTTTGGCTTGAAGACTTCGACTTCGAGCTTGGAGGAGATATGATTTTGACTTTACAGTGACGGATCGAACAACTAGCGTTTCGAGTTTTGATTTTGATTCCACAATTAGTGTTTTCATTTTGATCAATCAATTTTGACTTCGGTAATAAACTCAAGAGCGGTTCAAGTACTTCAAAACAGTTTTAAAAAACCCCATTAGAATTAAAGTTTAGCAAACTTATAAGAAATAACAAAACAAAACCAAAATAAGACATTTGTGTCGCTTTAACCACTAGGCATTTTTGGTTGCTTTACATTTTCCCCGCTTCTAATACACTAGTAACTAGCAAAAAAAACATGAAAATTTTGGTACAAATTTAGAGAGGGTTGGTACGATGCTGACAACCCCTTTACAATTTATTTAAAAAGTACATGATTTGCTTTGTCCAATCCCAGTTTAATAAATGAGTTTTAGAAAACAATATGATTCAAGAGCCGCTTTATGAACATTCTAGTTTGGACCAAAATCTTGTGTATCTTGTTTCTTTCTTGTTTTAATAAATAATTAAACACAAGCAATTCAAATGCTTTTATGATCTAGAAAAACTATATGCGAATTAAAACTTTTATTCACTAACTCAAAGAAAAAGTCTGATAAGGATCACCACAAGCAACTAGTGGAAGAGAATAAGGGACTTTGTCTTGTGGCTGCAACTTCGGTTTTAACTCTACCAAAACTATAATGGCCTTGCTACCAAAGATGTGGCGAAATTTCTAAGGTCTCAAAATGAATACATTATGTGAAACGCAAGTGCATTCTATACCTACAACTTTTGATTATATGCATAATATAACTATGATCACCTCTGATGGCAATTATAGGTGATAGTTAAAATCAATTTGAAACTTGCAATAGCACATGTTAGTGATATTTCAAAACTTCACCAATGTGTTTTATCAATAGGTGGTGATGCCTGGTTTTGTATTCTGTGCTAATAACTAGGGTTACAAGCCTGATGGATGATCATAATGTGTGGAGCTATGGCATGCTCATTTCAATCGAAGATGTCATCAGCTGGTGCATCCAATGTGGAGGTTCCTGTTTTATTGCTCAGACTTGGAGATTAAAAGATTCTAGTGCATGGTGATGTATAATCTATATAATAAACCAAATTTGGAGGTTTCGGGGTGTTTTTCCAATTATTAGTTTGTTTACTTAATGGACAATGTTCTATGCAAAAGTAAACCTTGCATTATGTACTATTAATAATTTATCTTGGTTTGAAGTTAGAGCCATGTTGTTTGATCATGGCTTTGAGTTGTCATGCATGACATCAAAAATATAGTCCTATATTTAGATACATATTTGTTGTCTTATCTTCTTTTCTTTTAAACTAAATAACTAATTTTGCCCAAAACTTCTTTATATAATCATCAGTTTATGCTGAAAAATTCTAAAGTTATAATCTCTCTCTCCCCCCCCCCTCCCCCTCCCCCAAAACCCAAAAAAAACCCTCCTTATATCGTCTTCATCATATCAGGCTCGGTTTAGATATGTGGATGGCTAAATACATTCTAATATCTAAGTTCTCATTAGAGATTTTTCAGAAGGGCCATAGAAATTTCAAGGCTTTTGTGGATTATTTTTAAGTTTCCAAGCAACTTATGTTTCTGAATTATTTGTCGCACTGAACAATAGTTTTGTTAATTATTCAATTAGCTGCTTCTGGATGGCTTGTAAACTAAAAACTAGCTTTTTCACTAATTTTAATAGAGAAATAAATAGTTGATTGTGATGCAAGAAACTTAGGAGTTAAGATTAATCTTTTTATAAGATTAATTCTTGCAAGATAGTTTAGAACGAAAATAATCAGTAAATTGCTAGATCTTTGAATCATCACAGTAGTAGTTCTTTCTTTTTTATGTAAAATTTGAATATTAGGTATAACCTCTAAATATGTTGAGACTTAGAGCAAACCCTGGGGAGTTCCTCCAGGTTTGTTGTCAAATTCAAGTTAAACTACAAAAAAAAAAGTTTAACATTGATGCATGGCATCGATTCCTGGTTTCTGCTATATAAAAGGTCACAACTAGAGTCTAGCCTCTAGAAAAAATCACCAAGACTTCCTACAATACACATTCAAATTAGGATTTTTTTAACCCTTGATCTGGACATCAATACTAACCACTTTTAAGTAATTCCAAATCAGTAGATTAGACATGCAAGCAAACAATAAAGGAAATGTGTAATCACTAATCAAATAAAAGTTCATCATTCAATTAAAGTAGAAAGAACTCTGCTTACCTTATTTTGGGCTAGTTTCCCATCTGACTGATTAAATTGAAAGTTCAGAAGAGCAATCTGGAAAGTTTTCACCACACTGGATAAATTTCAACATGCCACACGTTGATACACTATATCAAATAGAAAGAGTTAAGCAGGTAAATATGCAAGCTGAACCTTGAAAAACTTTTTAACCATCATACCGGAAACCTTTGTACACAGAGCCATTACGGATTTTCTACAAAGGAACAAGACCGAACATCCACATTTTTTTTTCTTTTTCATTACCTGCATATAGTAAGATGTCAAAATACTTTCAATCAGTGAAAGATAAGCTAGCTAACCATATGATTACAAAGCAAAACAATACCTACATATACTGAAAGAGCTTAATAATAAAGTCCACCTATATTCAATTCCAATACACCATTTCCTCAGATTTCTCCATATAAAAATTTCCTTCCATGAAACTGCTTAGTAGCATCTCCTTTCGCCTTTCTTACAGTTGATGCTAAAAACAAAAGATGACATAAGATGGGGGATGTTTGGTCAGCGACAAGAAAGAAATGAAAGATTTGTTGCATTCAACTGTTGCATGCGGCATTTGTAGCTAATAAATAGCCTAAAATCCATTGTTTGATGTTTATAACTTTTGTAATTGGAAATCAAAATCCAAACTGTGTCTGGTTTAAAAAAAAAAGGTTATGCAAAAATTGTTGCAAATTTGTTTGTGTGGCATATGAAAGCTTATGTGGCATCTTAATTATTACCATGATCACCATTCCCACTGTTGCAATATGTCGCAAAAATTTAGCACTTTTGGATCTCCATTTCCATTTCCAATTCTAGTTTGTTGCTGACATTGGAAGTGAACACTTTTTGCAACAACTGTTGCATGCATTTCCATATCAAAGCAACCAACAGCCCCTTAAAGAGAGGTATATACGAAAAGGTGAGGCTAGGCGTTCATTGCACAACAATAAGTCAAGCATTAGAATACAGGAAACATGTATAATGGATAAAACATATTGCTTCCCTATGTAGGAGAAAGCATCAAGCAATGTTGAAAAAAACGGAATATTCGGGGTTTGGTATCAAAACGAATAGAAACTGCAATAATCGGTCCAATATGCGGTCAAACTGAATATTCACCGCACAAACTATTCGGCCGAACAAAACAAATATTCGGCCGAATTGGCCCATTAGGCTCAAAACAAAAAAAAAACCCGCAACTAAAAAACAAATGTGAGATCCACAACTTAATTTTAAAAAAAAGTGGGCCCACACTTATTATTTTACAAACACTCTATTCATTTCTATATCCTTATTAGTTCAGACACCTTACCATTAGGCCACGGGCATATTAGTATATGTAACATTATATTTAATGTTTATATGAAAATATTGTTGATGACATAATCCGAATATTCACCGAATAAACTGGATATTCTTTATTCGCCGGCCAACCGAACAAACTCCGAATCGTTATTTACAACATTGGCGTCAAGTTTTCATGGTTTTCACGTACATATAAACACAATGTATTCCTCTCTAAAGGCCTCAACAAGAAGCCTCAAAGTTTCTTTGGAATGGTGAAGCAATCAATTGCAGATGGCAGTAAGTTAAGTATTGGAGTCCCACAAAGTAGGCAAAGATAAATGTCTTCCAATCGCATATAAAAAAATCTTAAACAATTCCACACTCATAGATGCAAGTATTCAGCATATGCTGCACAATACAAGCCTCCTGCCCGACCTTTGAGACAAGGTGAGAAAAAGCAAAAGGATGGGACAACAAGGTGTCATTGTAATTCGTTTTCAACATTTAGATACCTCTATAGCCTATACGAAGTACCAGCAATCACAAATTCTTCCAATTAACTAAAACAATTATTCTCCCATAAATTTGAGATGAACATGATAACAAAGCGCATCAATAATAACAGACTGGATGATAAGTCAGTTAAACATGTTTAAAATAATTATTTTCATATCCAACCTAAATATGCATGTATTCAAAAAGAGGAAGAAAAAAAGGGTTCCGCAACAACGTAAGATATCTAAGGCATTGCTTCCAACTAAAGTCCAAACTAAACATTCAGACCATTCAAACATCTTAGCAGTTTCCAGCTTACAACTTAAATTCAGACCTTTTATGACAAGAGGACCAAGATATAATTGTAACGTTTACAAAAAATTCAACTTATTTGGACTTCTGTAATTTTTGTCGTTATTATAATGCATTAATGGAAGGATTCTCATATTTTGAAGATTTGTTATGCAAAACGGTGAGTCCATAGCTGGAAGTGGTGGCAATAATCAATGCACATTCACTTTCTCGCTTCCCAAGTCTTAACATCTTTATGGTTTTGTTTGGTCTTGGGGTCTATATAATCCAAGGGAATAGGGCTTTATCAGATGTTCTCGGTACTTCTAGGTTCAACTTTTCGTGTGTATTTGGAGTTTTAAGGTTCAATGGTGAGTTTGATTATTATAACTTTTAATGCTTATTAGATTGACAGACTGTTTTACTCAACTTGAAGTTTTTTCTCTCTTTCTTTTTGTTCAATTTCCTATTTCTTTTGTTCGAGAGGAAATAAGGTTTTCTTCATTTCTAGCTCTTGATTTATTAATAAATCTTAGTTAAATATAACATTGAATACCCAAGAAGCTCTCTTCCCATACAAATTGAAGGGCCTCATATATTCTTTTCAGAATTAAACAAAGCTTCTATCTTGAACATGGTTCTCTAAAATCTAATAGTAACTAGGTAAGGACTCATGTTGGATCAATAAAGATCATAAAATTTCAGCAGACAAAAATTAACCACAACTTATATCTTCAGCATGGTTTTCTTGAACCTGCAATAAAATAAACGGGAATAATGTTATTGATAAGTCGAGCAAAAAATTTCGTTAAATCGAATTACCTAAAGCTTATATTGAGTATGAATTTCTCAAATCTGATGGTAATGAAGAAATGATTGATGTTAAACCAAAAGGTCGATAAAAAAAATTCACCATATTCGAATTAATCAAAGCTTACACCGTAACCATAGTTTCCTTAAATCTAATAACTAAAAGAGGATTGATGTTAGATCTATAAGACTATCAAAAAAATTTGCAATTGATTCATTGTCCATGAAAGCTCCATTTCAATGGTACAAAAGTTAGTTAACGAGTTCTCAAAACATTTAAAATTTTAAAAGCTAACTCTTTGCATCTAATTTTATGTCATATATGGTATAATGGAAAATTAAAATTTTAGAAGTTGACTATTTATTTTCAATATATATATATATATATATATATATATATATATATATATATATATATATATATATATATATATATATTCAGAAGTTAAATCAATTAATATTTTGCAAGTTGACTACATATGTTTAATTGAAATTTTCGTATAATTCAAAAGATTTTGGCCTAACCATTTGCATGTTTGCATTGCTTGAACAGTCTCAAGAGAAAATTTTAAACAATGAAAAGCGAGATGACGGTATAGTCATTGATCCCAAACCAGACAAAAGAAGCTACCATCGCTACACTCCAACGCAGATTAAGGGATTGCAAGAGTAACCTCCATTCAGATCTTGATTAATTTTTATATTCTTATGATTTATCTATCAATACTATTAATTTTCTTTCCTTCTATATTTTCGCTAGGGAATTCGATAGGAATCCCCACCCAACTGACATCGAAAGGAAAGCACTTGGTCAAGCACTCGGAATGGACGCAGTTCGAGTCAAATTTTGGTTCCAAAATCGACGATCCCAAGCTAAGGTCAAAAATTTCAAAGCATTTCACATTATGTGTTACTAGATTTTATGCATGTGTATTATAAACCAAGTAACTTTACCAGTTGCTCTATAATTACAATCAAATTTAACACGGGCAATTAACTTTGATAAGATCTAACAATATAATTACAATTTTCGAACATTTCATACTATTTTCAATCGAAGCTTATAATTACATTTAAACATTAATCAGCTAAAATATCTCATCATTAATGTATTTTGATATCGGATGTGTTCAAAACACAAGGATGTAGGAAAAATGAAAAATTATGTACATGAAATATGCAATTAGATCTATAGTATATTCATGCAAAGTGTAATTTCAATGAGTTAGTACCCAAACTTGTTATTTTTAGAAGATGCACATATGTAAAGATTTAGAATAAGAATGGCTAAATGACGATTAAATACCACTAATCATTAATGTTTTTTGATATTGGATGTGTTCAAAAAATAAGGATTTAGGAAAAATGAAAAATTATGTACATGAAATATGCAATTAAAAGTATAGTATATTCATGCAAAGTGTAATTTCAAAGAGTTAGTGCCCAAACTTGTTATTTTTAGGAGATGCACATGGGTAAAGATTTAGATTAAGAATGGCTAAATGACGATTAACTGCCCAATGTTTGAGCCGATTGACATATAAATACCCAAGTTTTTCAAATGGTAGATAAATACCCATCATTGACGGTAGCACTCTAATGACTAACACCGTTAACGGAAAAAGTGAAATTACCTTATACCCTCCTATACAAACTGATCTTGATTGTACGAAATTTAAAAATATTAAACCCCAATATACTCCCTCTTCTTTTTCCCCTTTCCCCCATTCCAAACACTAATTTTCTTACGGTGAATCAAGAGAACACCCTAATCCACAAAATTAGAAGCATAATCGAAGGAGTAGAAGAGGAATTTGGATGAAGATCTAGATCTTTAGAGTTGTTGAAGTATTATTTAGATGAATTTTGAGATCAGGATGAATCAGGGTTACGGTTAAGGTTCTCCATTGGCGTTGAGAAGAAGGAGAAGAAAGAAAGGGGGCCAGGGTTAGGGGCTTTGAGAATAAGGAGAAGAAAGAATGGGGCTAGGGTTAGGGTTCTCAAATGGCTTTAAGAATGAAAGAAGAAAGAAAAAGGGTTAGGGTTAGGATTAGGGTTCTTAATTTTATTATTTTGGATAAAAAGAAAACTTTCTAAAAACCTATATTTTACTTTAGGGCAAATTAGTCATAAAACACTCGTGTGATCATCACATAGGAATCAAAAAGAGTATATTCTAGCAGCAGAGTAACAGCAGGTGCTAAACTGCTAACGGAGAGGAAATTTTGGTAGTTATCTACTACTTGAAAAAACTTAGATATTTATGGGTAAATACATCAGGGTATTTATTTGCCATTTAGCCATTAAGAATGCCTTAGTATGAGGTGTATGCCAAGTTTTAAGGCCATCTATAGACATTAGAAGGATTAAAGGGACCTATGTATAATTACCACATTCTTTCTTCTTTTCGAAGGGCCATGTAGCCTCATGATTGCAGAGCTCTACCAAATCTGAACTGCAAGGCCCCCTAGACTTTACATTATATTAGTATAGATACAAGATTTATTGTTTTATAATTTGGAAATTATATATATTATCTATTACTTTCTAAAAGTCATTTCATGCTTAGTTATTAGCTTTTTGGCCATTAAGATAAAGCTCTATAATACAATAATGGAAATTGTTTTGAAGAAAGTTCAATCAGAAATAATCTGAAAATGAATAGATAACCCTTAATCCTAAATTTCTCAGCTTCCTACCTCCTTTTCCAATCATCAACACCGTTCATCTTGATCTCCACAAACTAAAATATGGATAAATCACATTTCATATGATTTCAATAATCTTTATACTTGCATCAAAAGGTTGCAAAAAATTAACAGGATTTCTGACAATAGAACAGTTTGACTAAAGTAATGGGCAAATGTTATTTCACACGAAAATTGATGTGTCCAGTTTTAGACCATGGAGAATAAGATGAATGGTGCCAATCGTCCACAATATGGGTAAATAGTTTGCTTTTATGCCGCCGCCTTCTGAACACACACACACACACACACACACAATGAAGACCTGCTTTATATATAATCCATTTAATGGAATAAGTCTAAGGTCTAAGATAAACACCAATTCAAGAATAAACAGTCTAACTCATTCAAAATAATAATAATAAACATTCTAATTTGGACAAACTCTTCTACTATAAAAAAGGGTGAACTCAATATGTTTCCTTTCTTGTTTTCAATAATTAAAAAACACAAACAATTCAAGTATTATTATGCTCTAAAAGACAACCTATATATGATAAATCCTTTATTCACTAACTTACAGAAGCGGTACAACAAGGATGACAACACGCAACTCACGGAAGAGAACGACATGCTTCGCTCTGCGAATGCAAGCTATAGGAATGCCCTTCAGGTCCCACTTTGTCAAACCTGCAAAGGCCTTGCTCCCAGCAAGGTGATAAAATTCCTACAGGCTGAAAATGAGTACATTAAGCAAGAGGTAAATTCACTTTATCCACACAACTTTCACTTAGATGGATATAGCAATTGTCATAACCGGTGATGGCAAGCGTTGGTGTTTATCAAAAGAACATTTGGAACTTAGTGCGGTGTCTATTGTCGATGAAACTATAGAACATTATGTGTTTTACCAACAGTTGGTAATGCATCATTTTGCGCTGTGTGCAGATTATTAGGATTACAACCCTCATGGAAAATCACAATATGAAGGGAACCATGCCATGCCCATTTGACTCGGAGGCATCATATAATAAATCATTTGATCTAGGGTTCGAGGGTTTTGGAGCTCAATGTCAGTGATTATGAACCTACAACATGATGATCTATATATATAATAAACCAAAGTTGGACTTTTATTGTTTGGTTTTCCATTAAGTTTGTTGCTTTATGGTCAGAGTTTCTATGTAATAATGAACTTTGCATTATGTATCATCAGTACATTTGTCTTAAGTAGAACTATGTTGTCTGGTCTTGGCTTCGAATCATCATGTTAGCATGACTTCAATAAAAGTCCTACTGTTGGATTTAAATATCATCCTCTGCCAATATGATTCAGTCAGCTTTGTTGTATTGTCTTCTTTTATATCCCAATCTCTAAAACTTCATAAAATTTTCATTTTATTCTGAGAAAATCTAAATTCATACAGTTGCATTCGATTTTCAGCAGAATCACATATATTTACTTATTTAATTCTTGATTTAAGTTGGGCTTAATTCCCAAAAGCTACCAAAAACTTGTGGGTTGTGACAAGTAACTACCAAATTCGTTGAAAATTACAGAAAACTACCAAAGCGTATAGACATCCTTAAACTTTCTTAAACTAGTTCGGTAGCTTATTGAACATTTACTAAACAAGTATGGTAGTTTATTGTCTATTAATTTTACAAGTTTCCATACACTTTGTAGTTTCATGTCATTTTCAAAGAATTTGATAGTTCCTCACTTACTTGTCCCAGTCTCTAAGTTTTTGGTGGTTTTTGGGAATTAAGCCTTTAAATTATCATCAATGTAGCAGGCTACGTCTTGTCTCTTGCAAATGAAATGACTTGATAAGATAAATAGATGGCTAAATATATTATACTACCCAAGATATCAATAATGTGTTTAACAGGTCATATGAATACCATATCTTTTGCAGGTTATGATATTTATTTTCAATTTACGGTCGATCCAGCAACTTATGTCTCTGAATCGTATGTTGCATTGAACCACAATTTTGTTATTTATTCAACAGTCAGCTTACACTACACTTTCAAACCAAATAATTTCAACATCACCAATCAAATTAAGATTTCACCATCTAACTCAATGAAGTACAGAGAACTCTGATCACCTTATTTAGCTCTAGTTGCCTATGAGACTCAATGAAGTCGAAAAGTTCAGAAGAGTGATCCAAATAGTTTTCGCTACTCTGGAAAAAATTTCCACATGCTACAAGTTTATGTACTATATCTAATAGAAAACATTAAGATGGTAATATGCAATCTGAACCTGGAAAAAAAATTTGGCTACCATATGAAAATCCCTGGCGCACCAAGCTATTGTGGATTCAACATGAAGGAGCAGATGGAATGTCCAGAATTGTTTATGCATTACCTGCATATAGTAAGACGTCAAAATATTATCAATCTCCGTAAATTAACCTAGCTACCCAATGAGTGCAAAAGCCAACAAATAATTTGAAAATATTCGAAAGTGCTTAACAATAGTCCACCGATCATCATTTAACCCTTGTCCTCAGATTTCTTTACATAGCCTAACAGTAAACTACTCAGTAGTACTAGTACTTTCTCCTTTTTTACAGTTCAAGCTAGCACAATTGAGCAATGTTAAGAAAGAAAATGTGAAAAGATAAAGAGAGATTTTCAAGAAAAAGTGAGGCCGGGAGTTCGATACACAGTAATAAGTTAAGCCTATCACTTTCAGTTGTAGGAGAAATCATCTTATAATATTTTAGCATAAACCTTAGCGCAATACATACCTCTTAAAGGGATCAACAAGAAGCCTCAGGTTACTTTGGAAATGATAAAGCCATGAATTCCACGTAACAGAAAGTCAAGCATTGCTGTCCGACATAGTAGGCAAAGATATATGTTCTACATATATAGGATACATCTAAAAAGATCATAATGCATTCTCCACTAACAGACATAAAATATTCAGCAAATTTTGTCTCAAATAGAGCTTCATGCAACATATGTCTCGCACGAGAAGCTTCCCGCCCCACATTTGAGAAAAAGCGAGGGAGAGCTCAATAAGGGATAACTCGGTGTCATGCTAACTTCCTTATGCAACAGTGTGAGACCCCCAAAAGCCTATACGTGAAGTACAAAAAGGAACAATGACAAAAAATTGCCATAATGGAAGACCTTAGAAAGCTTATTCTAATAACTTGGCAACAAAGACCACAATTACGCAATTTCTTATGAATCCCGGCAATCTTAAACAGGCGTTCACTTATTTATTTTCATATCCTACCTAAATACTGAGCCCATTTTGACATGAAATGTATTTGGCAGATTCACAACCATGTAAGATATTCCTTAACTCATTGCTTCTAAAGAATTTCATTGTATCGTCCAAACATAACACTAAGATCATTCAAATATCTTCAATTTTCAAGCTTACAAGTTAAATTCAGATTTAATGTTCGTGCCATTGACGGTTCAATAGACAACAACGTTTGTAACATTAAAAAAATATTTGGACTTATGTTATTTTCGTCAATATTATCATGCATTAATGAAAAGATTTCCATTTGTGTAACTACGTTGTGCAAAATGGTGAGTCCAGATCTGGAAATGGTGGCCATATGTAATGCATAATCCCTTTCTCGTTATCCAAGTCTACAAAATACTTGTAGTTTTGGCTGGTTTTGGGGCCTTATTTAATCTAAAGGGGTAACGGCTTTATCAAGACTTGGTGCTTCTAGGTTCACCATTGTGCTATGTGGAGTTTCAGGGTACGGTGGTGAGTTTAATTTTCTCCTTTTTAATGTTTATTCGGTTCACAGGCCTTCTATATTTATTAAGGTATTTATCTTCGTATGGGGTTCAATATCTTATTTTCATTGTTAGAAAGAAGAGTTCTTTTTTATCTCTAGCTTTGGCTTAATTAGTAAATCTTGATCAAATATAATATTCTGTATCAAAAAATTTATCTTCGCCCTGTTTAGTAGAAATCTTTTCTATACTTGAAAATTGGAGGGCTTTGTGTCAAAATTAAGCAAAGCTTATATCTGGAGCATAATTTTCTCAAACCTAGCAATAACTAAGAGAGAATCATGTTAGATCGATAAATGATCACAAAACTTCACTAGATCAAAATTAACAAAAACTTATAACTTACAATCCTACCAAACCCAACACATAAACCAAACCCGCATCCTTTATATAATCTCATGAAGAAAACCTTAAACTCTATCTCTCTCCCCACTCCCTTTTTGCCACAACTGCCTCTAGATCTCCACCGTCTAAGGAAGTTGTCGCCTTCGCAGCCAACTCCAAATCTCTCACCGCAGAATTCACAAGCCATCAACACCGCCTCCAAATCCTTCGCCATTGATTTCTCAGGCCTTCATTGCCGCCTATTAAAGCCATTGGTACCACCTCCACTAGAATTCACCACCATCTCCGTCAGATTACCTGGATCATGCCGATCTTGACCGATTTCATCACCAAATCGCTGATTCAAATGGTTAATCAGCTGATTCCGAATTTTTTGGCTTATCTCGTATCGTCGTCTTTAAATCCAGTCCAGATCGGATCAAGTGGGGTTTTGAACATTGGATTTTTCTAATTTTGCAATTATGTCTTGAACCATTTTATAATTATTTGCTAGCTAGATTTGTGCCAATTGAGATCAAACCCTTTAGTACGATTGTAAAAATTCTTTGCCGAAACTATCAATTAAAAGTCCGCTAAAAGTAAAAATCAGGTAAAGCCTATTTCATTAGAATAAATAAACATATATTGTAACAATAATTTTGTTGGTTGTAAAATAAAAGTTTTAAATTTACTTTTGAGTTCACGGCTCTATACACTTATAATAATAAAATTACCATATATGAAATCCACATAGATCACCCCATCCTCATCCTCATCCTGCCAACCAAAAAGAGATTTGTAAATGAATATTCATTAGAGATAAATTTAATATGTATATGTCAATTCTAAAGATACTTTAACTGAAGAGTATACATTATTGTTAAAGAACACCCAATTTGGATTAAGTTTTCTATCCGTTTCAAAATAAGTTTTGTAGCAGCCCTATTTGGATGCAGTACCCATCGCCGGAAATCCAGGACCCATCCGAACCCTAGCTTGTTACCATCACCATCCTCTGTAAGTTTTCCTTGATCCTTGTGTTTAAAACCCTGAGTGATATAATTGTGTTTGGTTGTGTGATGGTATTTATGAGAGTAATTATAGTTTAACCGATTGATAAAATTTATCTAGGCGGAGCGTATAACTCTGATCCCAAGTCGAACTTTAGCTGGGATCGTACCTCGCATTTTCGTACATCGTTTTTCCGTGATCCTTATCCTCAAGGCAAGTATTCTTGCTTTACTTTTGGTCGATGTACATCGGCATTCCTTCATGTGTATATGTATATATATATTTTTCCTGCCCTGTTAGAATAAAAGAGAAATGTGTTGGTACCTATCTTTCTTTATATCGTACAAAAATATATATAGGCAAACTTTTATGCAGCAAGTATAAAAAATTAGCAAGTGTGGTTTTAAAATGAAATTTATTTTAAATAGAAATAAAAGCTCAAGGTTGTTAACCCATCTCATATATATAAGTATCTAGCCTGTAATTATTTATTTTTTTCACACATCAAGGCTAACGGCAAAGGCTACATTTGTGACTAGTGTTTGCTTGTGTATCGCGTTCATGCACACACTATTACCATATTAAGCTTTCATTGACATGTCATGATTATTCATTACTCTAGTCCATTTTACTAAGAACGAGATTTCTAGTTAGGATGCTGAACTACATGCCATGTTACACTATTATTTACCACTTTCATTTCCGTACAGTTATCATATCACAAATTCCAGTCCTTTCAGCATTCCTAATTAGTGATCTAGTCATACTATAGTAGCTATAAACACGCGGGGTGTTGGGATAGTTTGAGTGTGTGTTCGTACAACAGGATCTCAGGAGTCCCATGCCGTCAGCTCGTACCGGGCTATATCGGTCGCATGTTATTACAGCTCGTACTGGGCTATATTGGTCGCATGTTATTACAGCTCGTACCGGGCTATATCGATCGCTTGTTCATTCCACATTTGGGCCCGTATTTTCTATCCCCTGAAGCCCTACTCTTGGGTTAAAAATACTCCTGCAGAGGTTGACGCACACACTCGAACTCACGATAGGATAGTTTACCTGTTAGTGACCAGTTAGGTTATGACTTGACCTCTTTACATGTTGGTTTCATAGTATTAATATATCTATTTATATATTTGTTTTTACTTGCGCACACGGGCTTCACTATATTCATATATTCATGTTATCATACCGCACACACCTTATACGTTGAGTACTTACTGAGATGTTCTAACATCCCCGAGATTTGCCATCTCAGATTTAGAGACAGATTTTCAGGCTGAGCAGGACCGCAGCGACTACCAGGACTTTACCGAAGATCGGTAACCCATAGGTTTATTTCCTTTCAGCTAGTATTTAGCAAGTGCGTCCTTATGGGACATTAGGACTTATGTATCTCTTTTGGATCTTATTTTATTTCAAACCTATTGTATCGGATCTTTTTGCATCAATTATCTAGTGGACCCATCTTTAGTATTCCTTGTGGTTTCGTTGCAGCATAATTATCAGTATTATCCCTTCTGGTATTAGATTTTATTTTTGACAGGTTAAACTATACAGTCTTATGTGACTATGAAAGGATCTTTCATTACCGTGAATAGCACGGCCGGCCTTCGTTGCTCTCTGTATTCCGTATTTTTGGAAAGCGGGGCATGACAAGTTTACTATAAATTTTTAGGGAAAATTTTACAAAGCACCATCAAAATTTCAAAGTTTCTGACCACCGAACTTAAAAACTACCACAAACCCCTTGAATTAGCAATGTTGTATCAAAATGTTAGTTTTGTTAACTCGTTTACGGCAAGAATGGATTGAATAACCCAAAATGACCTTGTCCATGGACTGAAACCCCAAAAATGAACGGAATACAACATTTTTGACAAAAATACCCCTCAAGGGGAGAACATGGCATTTTTAAAGTTAAATATGCTATAAAAACCCTGAAAATTTGATGGTGCTTTATAAAATTTGCCCTTATTTCTAATAATAGTCAAAGATCCTAATTCTTTTCACACTCAAGTGATATTAATTGATTTGTTACATTTAGGAATGCATTAATCATTGTGCAAGTCTTTCCATAATGTTAGAATGCGTGTGGGGTCAACTGTACTTAGGGGATGCAACCATTTTTCCTTATATTAATTGAAGACTTGTGCGTCTAATCTCATTTTAATGGAACAAGCAATGTTGTCAACGCGCAGGGCGCAATGCCAGGCGCAAAGGGTCTAATACGCCTGAGGCGCAAAGCGCGTGCCCGAGGCACGTGCCCGAGCATGTGATGTGAAGCTTGTAATGAGATAAGAAAAACCACATAAAATTCCCACTCAAAAATTTAACTTCGGACTCAAAAGTTCAACACAAATAACATAGAAGGAGAAGAAGAAAACAAGCTATATCTAATTTATTGTTTTGGGTTGCTCTCGAATTGTTCTAATCGAGAAGAGAAGTTATAACTCAAGAAGAAAAGGAGCACCGGAAAAAAGATGGAGACCTCGCCACCATCGAAGAACTCAAGAAGCCGCCGGCGAGCCGATGATGAACTCGAAAGACCATAACCGACAACGAACTTGCAAACGAGAGAAACCCAGGCTCTTTTCGGGTGCTCTTGAGTTACTATTGCCCAATAGCTACTTAACCTGCAAACGAACCCTCGAGCGTCTAAATGCGCGCTGTAGAGTGTTTTTCGTTACCCCATCAAGATAGGAATGCACGTCACTTGTCAGGCATATTACAGATTCTCCCTACCTGGGATAGACTGAGATTTAATGATTGTGGGGATCCGAATCTCAAACAGCCGCGAACTAAGCTGCCATTAATTACCCTACTTTTTGAGCGAGAGAACCTCCGATTAATAAGTCAAACAGATCATGCGAACTCAATATGCAATATATGCGTGGTGTTTGGGAACAAGTTTGAGGGTGCTTCGGGCATATCGGAGGCCTCACGGAGATTTTACGGAGGTCCCGCTATCTGTCACGTGTGCACTTAGTAAAGTGAACACGTGGTAAGGTGCGCACGTGACGAGGCACACACCCAGCAAGGTACGCACTTAGCAAAGTGCGCACCTATCGAGATGGCACCCAGCAAGGTGCGCAACTGACGAGGTGCGAGAGAGTAAAGGGGACAAAAGGTCCTTAATGTGCCAAAAGGTCCAGTAAGGTGCGCACTTGGGCTGGTGTGCAACCAACTGGGTGCGCGCCTAGCCAAATGGGCACCTAACCAAATGTGCACCTAGCACGGTACAAATAGGATTGAAAACCAATTAAGTAACAGTCCAAAAACACAATAACTTTGATTTTTGATGATCAAAAGGGACTCTTTTTCCTTTTTTCGAAGCCTACTGGCGTGCTCACTTAAAAAAAAAGAATGAAGGAGAGAAAGATAGACTTGCACACTAAAGAGCAGCTCAAAACCTTAGATTTTATTTTTTAGGAAATCAAGATTAGTTCCTCTCCTTATCAAATCCTGGGGGCCTTTTATAGGCTTACATCTTTTCATTTAGCCTCATAGCTGGTATAAAATTGGCATTTTTCCCATCCCATGTCCATATGCTTATTTCTTTTTGCACATGAGCCATGGGCTTTACAAAATTTAGCTTTTTGCCTGTTTATTTTATATTTATTCATGAAAATTACATCAAATCTATTTATTGCTTGATGATTATTTCTTTGGCATGGGGTCGGTCTGGGCTTGGGCCCACCTGTTTGGACTTGGGTTCGAACGTGGGCGTGGCCCCGGCTTGTGTTTGGGCGTGAGCCCAGCTTGGCTTTGACAGTAGGATCCGTTTGCTTTGGCTTGAATCTATTTATTTGCGGTTTGACTGACTTTTGATCAATTTGGTGTAAATTTTAACCCCAACACACGCCTTGCAGCTGCACGGCACCTCAAAGCTTCAAGATGCGCCATTCAGCGCCCGGTTGTGCCTAAAGCGCGCGCCTTTGACAGTACCGGGAACAAGTCTTAGAGAATAAACAAAACAAAAATAAACGCTAAACATACTTTTAGAATACCCGTAGTGTACACGGATTTATTACATGTAATTAAGTGCTTAATATGGATGTAATAGCAAAATGGCTTTGGCTATATAAAGAGGATTAGGCTTAAGCCAATTCATCCTTTATATTTCCTAAAATATTTTCTCTCATAAATCTCTCCTCTAATTCTTCATATGGTATCAAAGCCAATCTAAGCCATTCATCTCCTCAGATCTAATCCCAACCATTCATCACCACCATCACCAATCTAACACACAAACCCTAACCCTAAACATCGCCGCAGCCACCCTCGTCCACCTCACCGGACCTCACCTGACATCGATCGACCTCGTCGGACCTCGCAAGAGCATCATCGACGTCAATCGAGCCTTTCTGTTCCAAATCGAAGCTGTCATCCTTTTGATCTCGCCGTTGAGCCTTAGCAAAGCCTGACCTCGACCCACCTCGTCTGACGTCGACGATCTTGTCGGAGTCCAGATCGACGTCGATCTACTTCTGTTGATCCAGATCGAAGCCCCTCCTTCGTCGTCTAACTAGATCTAAAACAAATGGAGAGATAAGGCTTCAATTTCGTTCGTTTTGCTTAGATTTGGTTCGTTTTCCCTCAGATCTGATCACTTGGCCGCAGATCTCAACGTTGAAGCTCGAATTCATATGATCTTTTGGTAAGTCTTGATTTGTTCTTAATTTGTTTGGGTGCATGCTTAGTATTTGAGCTCGGGAGATTTGATATTGGGCAGTTTTGGTGGAGTTATTCGCTGTTGTTAGGATTCTTTGGACTGGTTTAAGGTTGTTCTTGATTTCTTTGGAGTTGATTTGGAGTTTTTAGCATGGATTGTTGTGATCGTTGTGTTGTTGAGGGGTTTGCACTCTTGGAGATTATAATTTGATTGATTGGTGTTTGTTTACTTGTTTGTTATTAGTTCGGATGTGGATCGGATCTTGAAAGATCGGTCATTTTTCTTGTTGGTTGGCTGGCATTCTTGATTATAGTTGAATTTGTTTGGGTTGGATTGATTCTTGTTAAGGAGTTTAAAGATGAAGACTAAAGAAGGAAGTCGGTCTCTTCAACCGATGTTGTAGCCACCAAGATGGTGGATTTCAAGCTTGACGATCAAAATTTCCATAGTTGGAATCTCATACTGGAGCGTTATGTCAAGGGGAAAGGGTGGTCACTTCACGAAGCTCCCTCCTAACCTTGTTACCGCCGATTGGGAGGCTGATGATGCACAGCTGAGTCATCTTATGGTCAGTTCAATGGGGCGACACATCATGGATGGCCTTATTCATTTAGGATCCGTGAAGACGATTTGAGATAAGCTTCATGAGCTATATTCTTTATAGCAGAACCTCTCGAAGGCCTATGATTTGGTACATCAGTTGTACAAGATCCAGCAAGAAACTCGTTCATTGCATCAGTACTAAGAGTTTTTGCGTCTTGCCCAGCTTGTCTCAGAGATGTTCCCGATCACTAATGATATTATTGAGATGAGGAGACAGCACGAGGATCTTATAGTGATCATTTTTCTTGGTGGGCTACGGCCCAAATACCAGTCAGCACGTCTGTTCTTACTTGGGAAGGCTGATATTACTCTTGTGACCATCTATTATACGCTTCACCATATTTTTCTATCGGAGATCACCGATAAGCAGCAGCCAGCATCTGGCGAACATGGTGTAATTATTAAGCCAGCGAGTTCTCCCACATATTACTCTCCACGAGGGTGAAGGTCGTTTGGGAGGCAAAGCTGGAGGCAGAGACGTAGAGATCCCCGTTTTTGCGATTATTGCCATCAGGAGGGACATATTTGCAGTACCTACTGGAAGTTGAATGGTAGGCCTCCTCAGCCTCCTCATCCTGCTACCCATGTCCATGTTGGGACCGCATCTCCTACATCCTCTGCTACTTCAACTGATTCAGCATTATCTGAAAGTTCCGTCGAGTCCTTGGAGGAGGAGATTGCTCGATTGATGCTTCTTGTGACTCCGTCTGCTTCCAATAGGTAGGTTGAATCGGGTACACCTAAGGCTTCGACTGTGACACCTTGAGTCTTACAAAAGGTAACCATACAACATTTATTACTTCAGATTTTGTATGTCGTCCTTGGGTGATTGATACAAGCGCGACAGATCATATGATAGAAGACATGCATATTGTCTTCGTATAGGCTAAGGCCTGGGTGTACCCGGTGACATTAGCGAATGGCACTGCCTCTGCCATAAAGGGTGCGGGGAATGTTCATGCCACACCACAATTACCTCTCTCTATTGTCTTATATTTGCCTGGCTTTCCTTTTAATTTACTCTCTATAAGCTACTTGACTTGAGATTTGAACTGTGGCGCAACTTTCTTTCCTGGTAGATGTGTTATTCAGAAGCTTGGGACGAGGCAGATGATTGGCACATGGACTGAGATTGATGGGTCGTACCACCTAGATGAGCATCCATGTCAAATAGCCTGACCAACAACATCCACATCTTCTTTCGATGCCCATTATCGGCTTGGTCACCCTTCTCTACAGACCTTGAAGAGGATCGTTCCCTCTCTTGGTACTTTGTCTAGTTTAGAGTGCGAGTCTATAAGTTGGGTAAGTATTATCGCTCTAGCTACCCATCTCGTATTAATAAAAGAACTGAAAAATCTTTTTGATTTAGTTCATTCTAATGTATGGGGCCATGCCCTGTTGTTTCTCAAGAAGGCTTTCGCTACTTTGTAACATTTATCGATGATTTTTCTCGAGGCTTAAGGTTATATTTGATGAAATTTAGGAATGAAGTGTTTTCTCATTTTCGAACCTTTTGTTCTGAAGTCAAGACTCAATTTGGAGTCCCTGTGTGTACGTAAGTGATAATGCTAAGGAATACTTTAGTACACCCTTTAGAATATATATGGAGCAACTTGACATTATTCATGAATCCTCTTGTCCTTATACCTCCAACTGAATGAGGTGGCAGAAAGAAAGAATAGACATTTGTTAGAGGTCACTCGTACTCTATTATTTCATATGCGGGTGTCTAAATCCTTTTAAGGAGTTGCAGTCCTTACTGCTAATTACTTGATCAATCGTCTACCCTCATCTGTCCTAGATGGACAGATTCCTTATTCCATATTGTTCCCGTAGTGGTTCCTTTTTTTTGTCTCTCCGTGGGTATTTGGATGTGTTTGTTTTGTCCATGATCTACAACCAACAGTTCTAAACTAGACACCAACGCCATTAAATGAATTTTCCTTAGATATTCTTGGACCTAAAAGGGTTATCGTTGTTATAGTCATGTATTACGTCGTCGATTTATATCGGCTGACATGACTTTTCATGAATCCACCCCATACTTTTCTACATCCCACATTCCTGTAGACATGGACAATGACTTTCCTTCAGATGTCTCATATCTTTCGTCAACACTGGATCGGTTGCTTCTCCACCTCCCGTGTTGGAGGTCACACATACTAGTTCTCTTGAACCACCTCAAACCCCTAATTCCTCACTGTTGGGTCCCACGCCATCAGTTACAAGGGTGTATGCTCGTCGAGCCCGTATAGCTCCTGAACCTCGGCCCCATGCTGTTGATCTTCCAAAGTCTCAAGCTCCGCCGGAAGCTGACATTAATCTCCCTATTGCCTTACGGAAAGGTACTCGGAACTGCACTTCTCACCCTATAGCTGTGACTACTTCTCACTTATTTTCGGCATATCGAGCATTTATCTTCTCTCTCGACTCTCATGCTCTACCCAAGTCCTCTTCTAATGCTTTGTCTCATAAAGGGTGGATCAAGGCTAGATAAGATACTTGCCCTAGAACTGAATCAGACATGGGATCCGGTTGCTCTTCTGGCTGGAAAGAAAGCTGTAGGGCGCCGCTGGGTATACACTGTGAAGCTTCATCATGATGGAACGCTTTCCCGTTTAAAAGCATGTTTGGTTGCTAAAGAGTATTCGCGGACTTACGGAATTGATCAAGACTTTTCTCCTATGGCTAAGATGACTTATAATCGTCTAGTTATGTCTCTTGCGGCTACCCATCATTGGTCACTGCATCGTCTTGATGTGAAAAATGTGTTTCTTCATGGTTCTTTGGTTGAGAAGGTCTATATGGAACAACCACCTGGGTTTGTTGCTCAGGGAGAGTCTAGCCTAGTTTTTCGATATAAGAAGTCATTGTATGGCTTGAAACAGTCTTCTCGAGCGTGGTTTGGGAAATTTACTGAGATGGTTACATCATTTGGCCTCAGACGGTGTGCACATGACCATTCAGTATTCTACCGTAATAACACCAATGGCCTAAGTATTCTTTTGGTGATACATGTTGACATAGTGATTGCTGACAATGATGCAGCTGGTATTGCACAGATTAAGCACCACCTTCAAAAAAAGTTTCAGACAAAAGAACTTGGGAGTCTTTAGTACTTTTTGGGTATCGAAATTGCTCAGTCGAAGGATAACATCTGTATCTCACAGCGGAAGTATGAGATTGATATGCTGACTGAATCAGGGATGTTAGGGTGCAAACCCATAGAGGCCACTGGATCCTAATAGTAAGCCGCTTTCGGAATAAGGTGACTCGGTTAAAAATCCTGGAAGATACTGACGATTTGTCGGTAAGTTGAATTACCTCACCGACACTCGACCTGATATCCCATACCCAGTTAGTATTGTGAGCCAATTCATGGCCGATCCTCAAGTGACTCATTGGGATGTGGTGAATCGAATACTCCGCTTTTTTAAGAATGTTCCAGGAAAAGGTCTACTGTACTCGGATCATGGACATTCATGAGTGACGGGCTCCACTGATGTAGATCAGGCCGGGTCTCCATCCGATCGCAGATCTACTACAGGATATTATGTGTTTGTGGGAGGTAATCTAGTCTTTTGGAAGAGAAAGACGCAAAGCGTAGTGTCCCGCTCCAGCGCTGAGTCAGAGTACCAGGCCATGGCGAATACCACTTATGAGATTGTATGGATTCGATTTCTGCTGGGAGAGCTTGGCTTTAAGCCCGCTTCTTCTATGCGGCTATATCGTGATAATAAGGATGCAATCTATATTGTCTCTAATCATGTGTTCCACTAGCGAACGAAGCATATTGAGGTGGATTGTCACTTCATAAAGGAGAAGGTTGAAGATGGGATTATCGATACTTATTATTTTCAATCTGCTCATCAGTTGGCAGATTTATTCACAATACCCTTATGAAAGAATAGAGTGCAATTAATTTGTAACATGCTGGACATGTTTGATATGTATGCTCCAGCTTGAAGGGGGTGTTAGAATACCCGTAGTATATACGGGTTTATTACATGTAATTAAGTGCTTAATAAGAGTGTAATAGCAAAATGGCTTTGCCTATATAAAAAGGAGGATTAGGCTTAAATCAATTCATCCATTACATTTCCCTAAACATCTTCTCTCTCATTAATCTCTCTCTCCTCTAATTCTTCACACATACGAACTAGCACTAAATTCCTAATTTGGAAATAAGAGTTGCTCGCATTTTTATTGTTAGTTTCTGTGTTCATTAATAGAAAAAAGCAAACAATTTAAGTAATCTAAAAAAACATATATGAGTTAATTCTTATATTCCTAAATTTCAAGAAGTACAACACCAATCTTCACAAGCTGCTGGCGGAAGAGCGTGAGATGCTTCCCTCTGCCAAGGCAAGTTATAAAAACGCCCTTCACGCCACTTTGCCAAAATTGTAGTGGTCCGACTCCCACCAAGGTGTACTTCCTAAGGGCCGATAATGGCATTAACCAAGAGGTAATTCACTTTATCCATACAGCTTCTGTTTACATGCACATCATAATTATCATCACCGATGATTACAAATGTGCATGATTATTAGAAAAACATTTGAAACCTAGTGGCAACTGTCGGCAAAATTTGAGAACATCACCAACAGGTTTTACCGACAGTTGGTAATGCATGATTTTGTATTGTGGGCAGATCATTAGGATTACAAATGTTGCGAAAAATCTCAATGTGAAGGGAGTTGTGGCATGACCCTTCAAGTCAGGGGCATCATATACTGAAGCATCTGATCTAGGGTTTGAGAGTTTTGGAGCTCGATGTGAGAACCTACAGCATGATGATCTACATAATATCCCAAACTAGTCGTTTGACTTTCTATTTTGTTGCTTTATGGTCAGGGCTTCCTAGTAATAATAAACTTCGCATTATGTAATATCGGTACTTTGTCTTGGTTGGAACTATGTTGGTTGCTGTTTGCTTGAGTCGCCTTGTTAGAATGACTACAATAATATATGAACTACCACTGGATTTATATAGCATATTAGCATCCTCTGCCAATTTGAATTAGTTAGCTTTATTGTATTGTCTTTTTATTTCTTAAGTTCTTTCTCCAAAACTTCTTCATACATTCATCGTTTTAGGCTGGGAAAATTCAAATTCACACGGCTGCATTTGATTTTCAGATGAATTACACACAGACAATTAATGCTTGATCAAAATTATCATCATTGTATCAGGCTTCATTTAGAAATTTTCCAATGAACTGACTTGATTAGATAGTTCGATGACTAAATATATTCTAGTGTCCAAAACTTAATAAAGGAGTGTATATCAAGGGTCAAATGGAAAACCATGGCTATTAGAAGTTTTCTTCCAGCAATTTATGTTTGTGAATTGTACGTTGCTATGAACAACAAATTTCTTAGTTATCCAACAGTTTGCTTACACATTCAATCTAAAATATTCAACCTTGACCTGATAATAATCGTACGCTCATGGTATATTCCAAATTACTACTTTAGAAATGCAAAGAAACACTAACAATATACAGCGATTCTTAAAATTAAAATTTAGCCCTTCAACTAAATGAAGTAGAGAGAATTATCTGAACCTTATTTAGTGCTTGCTTCCTATCTGACCAAATTAAACCGAAGAAGCAGAACAATCTGCAGAAACAACGACCAGGATAAGTTTTAACATGTATAAGCTAGTAAACTATATTTAATGTACAAATTGAGAAGGTTAAGCTGGTAAATAAGCGAGCTGAACCTGGAAAACTTTATAGCTATCATACATACCAGAAACCTTTGCACAACAAGCTATTGCGGATTAAGCATAAAAGAGCAAATGGGATGTCCACGATTTTTTTTAAATAACCTGTATATAGTAAGGTGTGAGAATATTTTCATTTGTAGCAAGATAATCAAGCTAACCATATGAATACAAAATCATACCGATAACCTGAAAAGTTTCCATTTCTAGTTGTCATGAAAACTATGTAAAATATATTCTTCACCTATAGATGTAAAAATTCAGTAAATAATCTCTTAGATAGATCTTCACATAACATATCCTTCACATTAGAAGCCTTTACCCCCACCTTTGAGACAAGGCGAGGCATAGCTCAAGAAGGAACAATGCAGTGTCCTGCGAATTCCATTCTGAAAACTAAGAATTCTCATATAGCCTATGCTAAAGTACTGATACTAACAAACTCTTCCAAACAGCCATTCAAACAATTATTCTCCCATAACTCGGATGAAAATGATAACAATAGGCATCGACATAATATGAGACTGGGTGATAAATGAGTGATACATATTCCAATTACCTAGCAACAACTGCCACAATTACCCATTTTCTTATGAATGCTCGGCAATCTTAAACATGTTCTGACTTGTTCATTTTTCATATCCTACCTAAATTTTCAACTGTTCTGACAAAAAATATTTTTGGCAGTTTCGTAACAAGTAAAATATTATCCAAACTCATTTTTCTAATTAATAGTTTCCTAGTATGGTCCTGACTAAGCACTCAGAGCATTCAAAATCTTCTTAACATTTTGACACTGACTCTTTAATTCAGATTTAATATCCTGAAACCGATTTAAAATTCACCAACAGATTCATACCTAGTGACGAGATATTACATTTAAGAATAGGATTTTGCTAGTAGTCTGACCAAAATGGCACTTCACATTTCATTCAGATCACAATCATGATCAACATTTTCTATTATTACAGGAACAGGACTTCTTAATAGTTTTGGTTTCTAATGCTACATATGTCCGCAATCAACTTCTAGTATTGACATAAAGAAGCCGGCTCAACTAGTATACATCAAAATCTTCTATTTAAGACGGCTCAATTTTTCCTAGTTGTTTGAGTTCAAAACATTCTATGTTCTCGTGTGAATCATTAAGCACCAAGTTTGAAATATTTTTTTAAGTGATCATGACGAATACCAAGGTTTCTAACTCTTGGATAACAACCTTCACTGCATCCAAGATATACTTGCCAAATTCATCCAAGTCTGGCTAACAAGGTTTCCTTACTGAATTTGTGGTCCTACTATTGCCAGAAATGAATTATACGTGTTGGGATCAGTGAAATGTACTGCCTTCATCTATTAAAATAGATGCATACAGTAACTTGTGGTCTGCTTGTTTTAACCAATGATGATGATGATGATAGTCGTATTAGTAATGATAATAAGAAGTATGACGTATGATTGTTTGGTTCATTATTTACATTCTTCCCCAAATCATAAGCTAATGAAAAACAAGTAAATAAATAAGATACATATGTGTATAGCTACAAGTAAATAAATAAGTTACTTAAGTGTATAGCCACAAGTAAACCCATCTATAAATGTGTCCTCGTGTCTCGAATATGGAGAAATGCATGCCTGACAAATAAGTACGGAGAATTATAAATACAGCTACATCATTTAAAATTAACCAACCAACACCCAACAAGTTCATTACAAACTAGAAATATGAAAACCCTCATATAATAACATAGCACTAGTTTCAGAAGATTTATGAATCCAACCAGGACTAAATGAGTGTGGCAATCAGAAACAAATGAAACTAACTAATAGAACTAACATCAAGGATATATGCGTATTGAACAAAATAAGGAAAACTATTCGAAAACAATGCATGTTTAGTAAGAATGTACTAATTGAATATGCCATTACTATTTGCTATGCTTCAATACCCATCAATGTTTTTAGTATCCAAACATAATAAATATCCAGAATCGAATACAGCTAGCAATGTTTGGACACTACTGTTATAGATATACTTCCCGTGTTAAAGTTTATCTGGAGAGGGCGAAGTTGATAATTTTGGAATATTATATTTGCTTCTAAAGAGAGAAAGATTGTGCGCGCGCGCGCGCGCGCATACACATAAACATAAACATATATAGGGTAAAGTGGCGCTAAGGTGATTCCTTAGGGGTGCAACCTTAACTTAACAGGTCACCCCTATGGCAATTCATGATAGCCTCTAGCTGATAAATGCATAGGACTTCATTAATTTCATTAGCATTAGTTTATGAGCTAGAGCCTATCATGAAGTGCCACATGGGTGACTACTTAGGTTGCACTCTAAGGAGTCACCTTAGGAACCCCCCCCCCAAAAAAAGAAAAAGAACACGCGCACACATCATATATATATATATATATATATATATATATATATATAGAGAGAGAGAGAGAGAGAGAGAGAGAGAGAGAGTTGTGAAACTTGGGAGCGCAATTCACTGAAGAATAATTAAAACAATCAAGATAACTTCTGTGTTTTAAATATTTGCCAGATATCAGGAAAACAATCGCACAAGATAGAGTTCATATTCATTCAAAGCTCCTAAAGTAGGACGTAAGGACTATCAGCTTTGAAGCTCCGCTCCAAAAAAAAACTAAAAATTAAAAATTAATAAAGCTTAAGAATGTATGCAAACCATGCCAATTGATTTGGTCAAAACTAAGTTGGTGTCATCTAGAAAAGCTGATAAAAAGACAAATAAGTAAATTGGTGAAGAGCCACCTTTTCTTCGAGTGTCTGTCATGTTTCGGTCACATGCTCAAGGAATTTCGTTGCTAAGGCTCTTTGTGTGATGTTCCATTCCACGCCAAGCCACTTCAATGAAGTCCCATTCCGCACATATATCTCCTAAAATGGTCGAACAAAATATTTCATGTCAGCAACAGCTTTACCCCAAGAAATCATGATGCAAAGTAGATCTGGAGATCTAATAAACAAAAGTGTCTGATCTGATTGCGAATCCAGAAGAAATCAGGGGAAAGTAGATATACTTAACCAGGTCCATTATATAGTAAAGCATGCTAATTAAACTTTCCAACTAAGAAACAAAACCCACAATACCGCAAAATGCAGTAAAGAACGACAAAAATGCCTCCATTCATCAAATAGAAATATTATAACAAGAACCTACTACAGAGTGAAAATGTCTCAAAATTGTGAAATAGTTTTCAAATCATATACAAGTTCATGATTTTATAAAGTTTCTGAGATGGCCAAGTTTGCAACATCACAAACTACTCATAAGACCAGAAATGATTACAACTGATTTATGAAGTGTAGCTCAGTAATTAAATGTTGGACATGCAGCATACTATCAGCTTTTATTATTTCTTTCTTAACTTATGACTGCCATTACAGGTTGTTTGTCATATATTAAGCCTCATAGGCATAGTCTGTGCAACGCACATTATCACCTTACGTTTCATCTAAACTTATTCCTAATATAGAGGAATCTAGAACATGGTATAAAATATCGGCCGATCCAGATTGGAGATGATCAATGTCCATCTCAAAAATTGTCTGAATACCGATACCGAGATGGGTTTGCAAATTGATCAAGCATCTAACAATAATGTCAAATTCGATTTATTTCCATATACTTTCTAATTGATCTCTTAATATGAGTCAAGTAAAAATAGTTTGGAAACTTATTGAATATTTCTGGTTATAATAGAAAGGCCCTCATATGCTTTATAAATGTTTCATGTTTCATCTCTCGGCTACTCCATGAATTTGGAGCCAACTCCAGGATCGCCGCTGGTTGTAAAGCTTGATTAGATATTATATGGAGATTTTCATCTTCCAATAGAAGTTGGGGGGGGGGGGGGGGACAATGCAATACGATGGGATGTGGTAACTACAAATATTACTCTAGAATAGTAGACTGGCAATAATTGAAATTACTGACTCAGATTTTCAACGGTTATAATGTTGCAAGTGCTATAAATCAAAGAGAAAAAACTCGAATGATAAGTAATGATTAATCCTCATAAGTCAAATCGATTAAAAAAAAGGTTGCACGATATCAACAAGAATTTTCAGACTGGAGCACTAAAGTTAAATAAATGATTGTTTCTCAAGCATTGCAGAATTAAATGAATATAAGTTGCATCTTCATTTAGATCCAACAAAAGACCATGCATAGCATATAGGAAATGGAGAATTCTAAAGTAAGCATTTCATAATTAATAAAACGACACAATTGCTATGGTTAGCTTATAAATCTTTCTCAAGTATAGATATATATCAGTTGGATGGACACCAGTTTATGGGTGACATTAGAAACTTTTATAATCCATTTACTATATCCATGACCAAAGAAACTTACCATCTAGGTCTTTCCACAACCAACAACTGACTCAGGCAGGCACTTAGCATGAACAATGGGTCCAAGCTTAGACCTTTCTATGCCTTCAAATGCCCCATTAGGTGCATTTAAGTAAACAGTTCCCCTGTAAAGCCACCCATCCATCTTGTCGCTGTAGAAATCTTCGAAGGTCTCACCACATAGTGCATATGTAGATTGATCTTCATCAGCAGGAACAGCTGCTTCTGTACCTTCTTTTCCATGACTGGTTCAGTGAGAAAAAATCCAGGCAAGACATCGGTTCCTAGTGCTTCCATACCACTGAGCCACTCCTTCGCACTTACAAACCAGTTGTGAGATGGCTTTTGCTTGTGATTCTTTCCTGTTTGATTTTTAGTCATGTGCCAATCCATGTGACTACTGTGCTCTTCTTGCGATTTAAATCGCATTCCGCATGTAGTGCATTGCCTTGAAAGGTCACCATACAGTGATTTTATTGAGGATTCATGCTGAACCTTAAGAACTTCTGCATTGAAGTCTATCCCCAAAGCATCCCGCAGATCAAAATAATTCACCGATAAGCTTGATACAAATAACGATTATATCCAAAAAGCATGCCAAAGGCGCAGTTCACATGTGAAGTACCTGAGATGGGTTTGGTGGGGTTAATGAAATCAAACCTTGTGCCATAAGAGAATTAATTAAGCCTGAATAAACACTTGCAGGCGAGTCAGAAATGACAGCGTTAGCGCTTTGAGATGCGGGTCTTATCTGCGCACAATTAGGCCTTGCACCATTAGGTAAAGGATGAAAGGGTCCATAAGGTTGGTACGTAAAGGCTGGTGAATTATGTTGCGCTGGCACTGGAGGCGCAATAACAGGAAGTGGATGAGAATTGGTAGTAATAGGAGGAGGAGGATGAAAAGGACGAAGTGAGGGATGAGGAGGAAACGGAACAGAAAGAGGAGCAGGACGAGGAGGCAGATGTAGATAAAGAGAAGAGTAACTTGGAGGTTGAGGAGGATTTGGAGTTCCTGCAGACAGTAAATTGGGAAAATTTTGAATGACATCAGATTGTTGCGCTTGTACATGGGTAGATGTCTGAGGAACTAAATGAGGTGAAATTGGAGCTGGTGCAAGCAAAGCAGATCCTCCTAGAGCCTCATGAGACTCTATCAGCAAATTACTTCTTTGCTCCAGACTTTGTATGCTCAAATTGAATCCCGGATGTTGAGAACTGATCGTGTTCAATCTTGTTCTGCCATTGGTATCAAACTGTTGCCTGGGTAAGAATAAAGGTGGGTTAGGCCTTCCATTTTCTATTGACCTGTTAGCTTCTATTTCAAGGGAACTTGTAAACTGATGGTCATGTGAAGGAACGATGGAAAGTGGAAGTGGTTGCGACTTATGAACAGGAGGCAATAAGACTGAAGTGACATGTGGTGAATATGGCTTGTGTTCCAAATGCCTCTCTATCGCGGATGCTTCATCTTTCAAAAAATCAGAATGGGTGTTTGATATAGTTTCAGAAGGCACCTCTATTTGACAAGACCCATCAAAAGGACTAGATGTTTTCTGACAAGCTTTAGGCACTATTCCATTTACTGGACAGGGAATTTGAAGAAGCTTCCCAGGTATGGTTGGAGTGGAAGTATGTTGTGAAGACCAGAAGAAAGAATCTGAAAACTTCAAAGGTTCTTGAGCAGGGTAAGACTCTGGAAATGTAACCATGGCTCTTTAGGACTTGATAAATTATCATGACACTTATAACTGAAAGATCTGAGACCAGGCTGCAAAACGGTAAACAAATATTAAACTGTATGAATGTAGAAGGAAAACCATTTCTCAAAGTAAAACACAATAAATTTTAACACATTAAACCTGAGAGAGTAAAACAAATTTTAAGAACTCAGATACAATAGATTTTCAACTACGAATCACATAAGCCAGAAAAATAAGTCAAGAAAAAAATATATGCTAGTGCAAGTCAAAATATTGAATTCTCAAAACAAAAATATTTTGAGTAATGCAACCATGGCTCTTTAGGACTTGATAAATTCTCAAAAAGATCTGAGACCAGGCTGCAAAACGGTAAACGAATATTAAACTGAATGAATGTAAAAGGAAAACTGTTTCTCAAAGTAAAAGACAAAAAAAAATTTAAACACATTAAACCTGAGAGAGCAAAAATTTATAAACAATAGATTTTCAATTACGAATCACGAAAGCCAGAAAAATAAGTCAAGAAAAAATATGTGCTAGTGCAAGTCAAAATATTGAATTCTCAAAAAAATAAAATTGGGTAATGGTTTTCCAGATTAAATGATAGGAAATTGCAAAAATGATTAACAAACCAAGCATTAAGTTTGGAGTTCTCACTTTACTTCTTAATTCTTTCTACATTCTTTTCTTTTATTCATTCATATCTATGTATTCTTTTCCGGTCTTTATTCTGATCATTGGAGTGTGCATGTATGCACAAAACATAGATCTATGGGGTGATTGTAACCCTATACTGTTAGTCTAAATTTTTTGTTTTTTTGTTTTTTTGTATTTTTGTTTTTTGAGCTTTAAAAATATTTAATGGGACGGACTCCTAGGAGTTCTGCTCTTACTGTCAAAAAAAAGAAGCATTAGCATAAAGTCATATTAAACCGTTGTATTTCTACATCAAAAAAATGATTAGCATGGAACTAGTACAGGTAGATGAAATCTGAGATATCATTAGTGCCGTTACCATAAAATATCCAAACCCTAGCAAAAAGAATGAAAATGTCAAAAATGCAACTTTAAAGAACTTTCCAGTTACAGATACGGTGTAGAATTTCAATGGTGCAAATATATCATGATATCAAACATCAACGCATCCTGCCAATGTATTAGATGTATATTAACTAGTCATTCTACTGGCAAAGGAACAGAAGCATAATTCGTGGATTAAAATTAAGGTAAACTGTACTAAACACCATCCACCTTTTGGGGTTTTTGAGATAACACCAATGAATTTCAAAATTGCTTTAAAAACCCACTGGACTACCAATGTTGTATGAAATCGTTAGTTTGATTAACTCGTGCAAGCCACAATTGGACTGAATAACCCAAAAATGTCTTGTAGATAGATTGAATAGACTCAAAATGAACATAATATGATATTTTTTGACAAAAATACCTTTCACTTTTTTTTTAAAAATGCCCTTCAATGGGGTGTTATAGTATTTTTAAAGTTCAATGGTGTTATCTCAAAAACCCCAAAAGGTGGATAGTGATTGGTAAAGTTTACCCTTAAAATTATCATTAGGTCATAAGTATAAGACAGAGCTTACATTTGCAGTGATGTTAGCATCATCAATCCGAGCCAGATGAGCCTGGTTATGTGCATAACTCCCGAAGTCCTTCCCCAGAGATGCAGCATTCGGCATGGTCAAACCAGTAATGCACCCAAATGGTGTTGGATTGTGCTGTCTGTTTTGGCTCCCTAAGGTTGGGCTCATACTTTCCCAGATATGTTCCTCTTCAGAACCCCGGAAGTGTTTCGATGCATTATCACTATTTATGACGGTAGGATCAAGCCTCTGAAACTTTGGAAGCTTCTCGTGCAAAGCATCTTTACTTCCGTAAGCACTGATTAGTAATCTAGCACGCAGCTTGTCGCATCCATTGTTTTGGTTATAAGAAACTGAGGATTCTGGATTTTGGACACTGTTACAATTGCTTGGCCTGCCTGCTCCATATCCAGATAAAGATACCCTATCGTCAACCCTTTCAGGATAATTGTTAACTTTCAGCGTAATTTTAGAAGGTGACAAAGGCTTTGAATGAGGTAGTGTATCTTTAACCCCACTCATTGCTGCAGTTCCAGTCCTTTCAAACTTAGGACGTGGAGGAAGCAACTCATGATGATTAAGATCATACTCGCGATTTTGAAACGAAGAGATTGGTCTGTATGATTGGAAACTAATAGGAAATCTTGTATGTGGCACATCCTGCACAGTTAGCACCAAGTTGCACATTATGACATAAGAAATATTTTTTCCCAGAAAGAGTAAAATAAAATGCTGTGCTTGTCTCTGTCAGTTTTTAAAAAGATAGATAATAGTAATACTCTTGATTTCAAGAAAATCCATTGCTTAACCATTCACTGAATAGTGTATAACTTAACAATAAACAGAAAATCTAAGCATGCTTCAGACATGCAATGCAAAATAATATATATTCATATGTATTGCATCTGAATTTAGATTTCATTAACTCTCCTGCACCTGAATGCTGTAGATATTGATGAGGTATCTGAATACAATTGGCAATTAATAAGTTAACATACATCATTTAAGATAATGTCCCTATCATCAATATGGCGAAGCCACTAATAGGAGGATTAGAAATCCCTTGATTCTCGTCTACAAAAAGAAAATATGGCACTAGAGGGCTAGTAAGGCACAAGACACCATAGCCAGAACTAAGACATAACAATTATAAGAAACCAATGTTCAAGGTTAATCAACCAAGCATGGATGTTGCAACTTGCAACCATTTGTGACAATCAAATGACAAAGCGAGATGAGTGATGCCTGACATGTATGGTACGATACCAACTAAACCAATTTTATATCCCAAATTGCTAAACCAAAGAAATAATAAAGTTGGCCTCAATGACAGAAACTCAATGAGGCTTGTATTAGGAAAATGATAAAGAAATATCTCTTTCTATAGTAATATTTACAGATGCACAGAAATTCAACCATCAAGGCCCATTAGCAGTAGCTCAACCTTTCTATAATGATGCCTCGTCATCAAGAAGAAAACTCTAGAGATTTAAATAGTGTGTGGTTGCATATGCATATGCTTACAATGCTTATTCTATCATTTTTCGCAGTAGACTATAATTGAATAAACGAGATATTGCAATAATGGACTTGGATATGTTTCAGTTTAAGAATAAGAAGTTTCATTACCCTGACCTAACAGAAGAACCAAGACTTCTTGTCCATATGAAGTCATAGAAATGTAAGTTAATGCATCCTAGAGTTAGACTTTATGTTTTAGATGATTTATTGACATGTTTGTTGTAAAAAAGCAATAAAAAATACATATTTTATTGTGATTTCATTGTCCCAATGATTTCTAATTGTTTAGAATTACAATGAAGGTATATTGTATCGTGTCCTGCCTGGGTTGGCATGTATATGTCCACGGCTTGTTTTGACCAATATTCCACCATCATTTTCTTTTAGTCAAGCAAACCATATGCATACCATTGTGTTTCCTAGTATTTATCTTGCTTAATCTTTTGATAGCTGATTAGATTGCCCTGAATAGATAATGATCTGAAGAAGTGGCTAAGTAACATAATATCCAAATGCAAGAAAGATGCAAAACTTTCAAAATGACAGAAGTGCAAATCTATGGCTTAGTTGCATGAAGAAAACCTAAGACTCAGGAAGCAATAAACACATCAAAAATAATTTCCAAAGCAGAACTCCATGGAATTAAATTGTTCTTTTACCAGCAAACAGTGGCTACAGACCCATTACCCATGTAAATTTAGCTGACAGTTTTTCTATAGGCTAATAATGTGTGTTTAACAAGAGGCAGTATCCAGTTTGAGAATTACCACCGCAGAATGTTTTGTCTGGTGATGCGCCTCTGAATACTTTGGATTGACATTAACACCATGTAACGGATGTGGAGATTGAGATCCAGAATGAGAATTCCCCGAGCATGCTAGCTTCTGGTTTTCTTTTAGAGAAAGTTGTAGTTCAACCTCAATCTCGCTACGTACAGATGTCAGGAAATATTGTCGCCGGGTCTTGAATAGACGAACCATAGAAGGATGCAAGCTAGGGTTGAGTCTCCTGTACGTCACACAAAAAACCTGCACAGGCATGACAAAAGGAGACATTTGAAAACATAGCGTGCTCCCTATAAAACATGATAAGTCTTATATATTAAAAAAAAACTAACCGAGATTCCTCCAGTAAACCGACAATAGTTAAAAACATGAAATAGTAACACAACAAGATAAATCTAGGGGTTGTAAAGAATTCATATTCCAAATATGATAACTGGGGGGAAATCATATACAAGACCTCAAACATTGAATTAGCCAAAAAGGTAAGCACTGCTATCAAGTCACAGGAAGTCCCAAACATAACCATACAGATACCACTTATGAGAGGTGTTGTTGTGTAACGACTAACCACAATGTCAACACCAAACAAAATGTGGCGTGCAGGATGGCAAGGGGGGTAAGGGAGGGGAATAAGCCCAGAAACTGAATTACAAACAATAGAATACTCACCTCAGGAAGGCGATCTGCAAAAATCCTTAGGTATTCCTGACCAACATTCTTAGCAATGCTGTCCAAAAGATACAGCGACGGTAATTTTTGTTCCATAGGAGCCTGCAGCAGTATCCACATTGCATTAAAAGATCCAAATGCACTAACTAAATCATATGAAATATAAAATATCACAATTATACCGTTACTTCAAGAAGCCTAGCATAGTAAACCAAAAGGGGCAAAAAAATATCAGTCCTTCAGCATATCACTTAGAAAACCCAATCGGGTAAAGTTTTCTATTGGATTGTCTAAATACAGGTTGCCATACTGGTTACACGGACCATTTAACTTCTATCGTCTTATAAGTCATTGTGAGGTTCAATAACCCTAAACTGAAAACTGCATTCATTGATTATAAATCAACCACAGCAAGTTACCCCACTTGATGAGCAAATCTGAACTATTCATAATAAAACAGATGTCCATGAGATGGATCATAGTGGCTTACTAAGTGTTCTATTCAAAATCATCACACCTGGGAGATAACCGTGCAGGAGGGTAGCAAGCAACTGCAAAATATTATTGAAAGATTCTTAGATAAATCAAACAGTACGCATGGTAATTTAACCAACCAAATTTCAGGAAAGACGCCCATGGACGATTATAATAGGCAAGTGAATATATCACAAGATAGGCTAATCAAACTCAAGATTTCAAACCAATTAAATGATCCAGGGGTTCAGAGTAGGAGAACTAAATCGTTCAACTTCACCATTTGGTCACTATTATAAGGCATGAATCAGATATCCACAAAGTAATCCCAAACTTTAAATGCTATGTAAACGTCTAAGACGTTGAAATGTAGACAAATTGTTGGAAAATACGTTGTACATAGCACACTTGTGCCCGCATATGCGCTATATGTCCTCTTGGCACGTAAAATTGAGCCGCATGGCCTATTACGTGGGTAAAGTTCATTTCGAAGCCTAAACCGCCTATATGATGATGTTTACACAATGGATCACAAATACAAAATGTGTAACGTTTGCAGTTGGATTGCGTTTTTATCTACTTGTCAATTAAAGTACTCCGACAAGATCAACAAAATTTTCAGTAAAATCTTAAAGAAAGAGCTTTGCTACTTCACTTCTTCGGAAAGATATGGTTTTTTAATATATTTCAATTTTGACTAGCTTACGCTTTATAATTTCATTATGTTCATGTTCCTTCTTAATTTCTTGTCAACCTTATTTGCATTATATTCTTCCTTTCCTTCTCCCTCCCTTATCCTATTCAGAAAGCCAGACCGCAGCGTATATGCAGTATGCACCAGTCAATCGCATATTGATGCATACCGCATTCCGCAACCTTGTGTAGGCAACTAAAAAGAATTTAAATTGCACAAGTAACCATAGTACGTGAAATACAGCCTAGGAAATCCCACCTTTTTCTGTTAAATTGCATTTCAATGAAACAAAGAATAGTGGAGGATTTCTATCAACTACATGCCATAGCGGTGGCAATGGGGGCTTGATAAGCTGATGCGAAGTAGAACATAACTTTTGGGGTTCTGTCCTTAAAACCATTTCCAATAGCTTATTGGTTAAACTTTGGAGTCTTTGGACCCTAAAAATGGATGTCTCCTTATAGGATCAAAATACGGATTCATATATGTGCAAACCAGATACCATAATACTTATACAAGTTTTAGGCTCACCTACTTTTAATTAAATCATCTCCAACTTATCCACAAACAATTCATCAGATTATTTATCATGTTTAGACATGTGTAAATATGTAACTTATAAAGAAAAGAGAGGAAAAGGTTACACGTGCGTGAACTAGAAAATCATGTCAATTATGGTACATGTTGGGAGAAATATTGGGATCTAAAATCCCCCAAAAAAAAGGTTTCGATCCGGATTGCAAATGAATTATATATTTTTTACGAATTTGCATCCCCAAAGAAGATGCAAATAAATAACAATATCTAAAGGACCACCAAGCAGAACTTGTAGGATCAGACCAAATCAAGCCCGTTTGCGACCTAGCTGGCAGTATTACAATAACGAATGTAGGATGTTTTTCGTCACCCCATTGAGATGGGAATACGCGTCGCTTGTCAGGCATATACAGACCCCCTGCCCGGGATAGACTGGGGCTTATTGATTGTGGGGATCCGAATCTCCAGCAACTATGGACTAAGCTGTTGTTAATTACCCCTCGCTCTTAGAGCGAAGAATTCTCCGATTGACCGGTCAAAATAGTCATGCGAACTCAATGTGAACTGTCGGTGTTTGAAAGCAATGCAAAAGGACATGTTTATTCCATTTTATTATTCTATTTGTGACAAATGTTTTTTTTATTCAAAAAATACATTTTTTTTATGGAGTTAAATTCCAAAAGATTTTATTTGGAGTTAAACTCTAAAAACAAATTTATTTGGAGTTAAACTCCCAAAAGTTTCTGTACAGAGTTAAACTCCATTTTATTCAAATAAACGTTTTTTTATGGAGTTAAACTCCAAAAGATTTTATTTGGAGTTAAACTCCAAAAACAATTTTTATTTGGAGATAAACTCCCAAAAGTTTTTTATATGGAGTTAAACTCCCTTTTATTCAAAAAATATTTTTTTCTTTTTATTGAGTTAAACTCCAAAAGATTTCTTTTAGAATTGAACTCCCAAAGTTTCTGCATGGAGTTAAACTCCAAAAAAAACATTAAAAAAAAAAGAAAGAAGGAAAGAAAAAGAAAAGAAAAAGAAAAAAAATAAGGGGAGAATCCCCCCCACTCATGGGGGGGAACCCATGGGAGCCTCCCCCTCACGTGAAAAGGAGTGGAGAGCTCCCACTTAATGGGAGCTTCCCCCCTCATGTGAGAGGGAGCAGGGGCTCCCACTTGGTGAGAGCCCCCCTCACGTGAAGAGGGAAAAGCCTCCCCTCA
This sequence comes from Agapanthus africanus, assembly GCA_030015575.1. NCBI lineage: Eukaryota > Viridiplantae > Streptophyta > Magnoliopsida > Asparagales > Amaryllidaceae > Agapanthus > Agapanthus africanus. The sequence continues at coordinate 977,803,638 of CM057338.1, read as the reverse complement.
CATGAGGGGCTCCCAAAATAATTTTTTTAAAATTTTTTTATTAAAGGAGTTAACTCCAGAACATTTGCATGGAGTTACTCCAAAAACATTTGCATGAAGTTAAGCTCCAATTTATGGAGTCAAACTCCCAAAAGGATTTATATGGAGTAAAACTCCAAAGGATTTTTTTAATTATGGAGTTGAATTCCAAAAGATTTTTTTTATGCAGTTAAACTCCCAAAAGCATTTGTATAGAGTTTGTCACGCCCCACTTCCCAAAATCCGGAATGCGGAGAGCGACGAAGGCCAGCCGTGCTACCTACGGTAAGGAAAGATCCTTCCATAGTCACATAAGGCTGTCTAGATTAACCTGTCAAAAATAAAATCTAATATCGAAAGGAATAATACTGATAATCATACTGCAATGAAACCACAAGGAATACTAAAAATGGGTCCACTAGATAATTGATGCAAAAAGATCCAATACAATAGGTTCGAAAAGAAAACATCTAAAAGATACATAAGTCATAATGTCTCATAAGGGCGCACATGCTAAATACTAACAGAAAAGAAATAAACCAACGGGTTACTGATCTTCAGCAAAAGTCCTGATAGTCGCTGCGATCCTGCTCATCCTGAAAATCTGTCTCTAAACCTGAGATGGCAAATCTCAGGGATGTCAGAACATCCCAGCAAGTACTCAACGTAAAAAATGTATGTGTGGTATGATAACATGAATATATGAATGTAGTGAAGCCCGTGTGCGCAAGCAAAACAGATATATAAACAAATACATGGATACTATGAAACAAACATGTAAGAGGTCAAGTCATAACCTAACTGGTCACTAAAAGATAAAATATCCTGTCGTAAGCTCGAGTGTGTGCGTCAACCTCTGCGCGAGTATTCCTAACCCAAGAGAGGTGCCCCAGGGGCTAGGAAACACCGGCCCAACTGTGGAATGAACATGAGACCGATATAGCCCGGTACGAGCTGTAAACATGAGACCGATATAGCCCGGTACGAGCTGTAAACATGAGATATAGCCCGGTACAAGCTGCCGGCATGGGACTCCTGAGATCCTGTTGTACGAACGCACACTCAAACTACCCCAACACCCGCGTATTTATAGCTACTATAGTAAAGACTAAATCACTAATTAAGAATGCTGAAACGACAGGAACTTGTGGTATGGTAATTGTATGGAAATAAAACTGGTGGATAGTAGTGTGTTATGTCATGTAATTCAGCATTCAAATTGGAGAACTCGTTTTAATATGAGTAGTCCGGAACAAATGAGTAATCATGGCATGTCTAAGTACAATAGTTATAAAATGATAGTGTCCGTAAATAAGAATAGCATGTTAAGATTTCTCAAGCATGCCGACAATGATAGTCTCAAGTAAAATGTTAAATATAGATGATAGGATATGATAAGGTCAAAAATATAAACAAGACTCAACATAAATATGCAAGTATCTGTGTTTAACATCCGGGTTTATTTATTGAAAAGAATAATAAACTGAAATATGGTTTTAAAGGGTTAATATAGTTAAATAGGAATGACAAATTACGGATGCATAAAGCGGATAGTGGTAATAGTATAATTACGAGATAATAGTAAGTAAGATAAAATAAATGACAGATTGACTAGTCATCATGTAAATGCTAATAATAAGTTTTATAATCATGTGATAATAGAAAATATTAATACAAATTATAGTATCAAAATAATTTATATAAGTAAGACACATAGAGTGCAGCGATATTATAAGGAGTGATGGTGTAGAAAGTTTAATTTATATATATATATAAAATATTAAGCCCGAAGCGTTTATTGATTAACAGTAATAATGGTATATTTTTATGTTTTAGATTAAGATATAAGTGTTGACATTTTGCATACTAGTGTATACCAATATTGTTGCAAAAGAAACATATAATTACTTATAAAGCTTTTTATATATTAAACCACATTTACATGTTAATAGTTATTTTATTACGCTTACACTTTTACAGTTGTTCACTTGATGAAAAGATTAATAGGTATTCTAGATCCTAGGGTTTTCATCATATGTACAAGTATTATAAGATATACTAATAAAGCGGTAAAATATTACAATTTTATTTAAATAATATAAGTTAATAATTTATTTAGAGAATTGCTGATGTTGCATCGACTAAAAAAATAAAAGAGTAAAAGTACTTGCCTCGGAGACAGATAAACACGACACGAAGAACTCCAAGATTTGATTGCTCGGCTAATTTTGAAGAAGAAGAAAATATTGTGATGGGAAAAAGAGAAGGTTGATTTATATGAGAAGGGGAGAGATGATAATAATTAGATTGTTATTTATAAGGAAGAGATATGTTGTTAAAGATTGGAGAGATTATTATAATTAGAGAGAGAAATATTCTGATGAGATGAGATTTGGATTTGATTTTATAAAAGAGAGATATGATGGGTTGTTATATACTTCTATAAGATATTAGAAAAGTTGTATACATACATATTAGTTTGTACATAGTTAGAATAATAGAAAAGTATATGTATATATACATATTAGTAAATAGTGAAAATATATGTAGATATGGTTATGGTTATGGGTTAATGAAAATAAATATAATTAGTTATATATATAGGATTTTATGATATCAAACAACTAAAATATATTTTCAGTTAAACTATCATAACAAAATATCTTCAATTATATATATGTATGTATATAGGTTTGTAGAAAAATAATTAAAGAGAGTAGATTTGAGAAAGAGAATCTGCTGAGAGAGATTGGATTGGATTGGAGAGAGGGATTTTGTTAGGGAATATATATAGAAAAAGAAAGCGGGGGTTTGGTGAAATATAGTTAGTGATATAGAAAAATATATGTAGATAGAATAGAATATGAGAAAAAAGAAATCTGTTGGAAAAAATATTTGTTTGGAGAGAGAGAATAGTATTTGTTTTAAAAGAATAAAGTTATCAGGTGAGACATATATGGTGATTGGAGAAAGAAAATTGAGTTGTTAGATTAGAAAAATATTTATATGGTTAAGAGATTTAACAAAGGCTCTCATGACTTTTCAAAATTAAATATTTTAACCAAATAAATATCGTAAGACAAAATATCTTATAAATAGAATTTAAAAAGGGGTAAAATCTTATGTATATTCTATTTATAAATTCTAGAATTTAAAATGCTTGCACAAGTCACAAATGTTGCCTTTACCGTTAGCCTTGATGTGTAAATAAAAATAAATACATGCTAGATACTTATATATATGAGCTGGGTTAACAACCTCAAACTTTTATTTGTATTAAAAATAAATTTCATTTTAAAACACACTTGCTAATTTTTCTTACTTGTTGCATAAAAGTTTGCCTATATATATTTTTGTACGATATAAAGAAAAATAGGTACTAACACATATCTTTTTTATTCTAACATGGCAGGAAATATATATATATATATATATATACATACACACGCACGAAGGAATGCCGATATACATCGACCGAAAGTAAAGCAAGAATACTTGCCTTGGTGGCGGAAGCGAGGCGGATAGAGGCAGCGTAGATGGTGGCAACGAGGGATGGAGAAAGGGGTGGGGTTCTCAGGTAAGGCTCTGGGTTTGGGACAGAGGCGGGGGTGACGTCAACGATGGCCTCCCAGCGAGGTTTCCCGGCAAGTCAGTGGGTTAGGGTTCTTGATGTCGGGGTCGGGTGTGCAGGGAATGAGCTCGGAGTTTTGGGGAGAAGAGAAGGAGATGTGACTAGGACGGTGGCGACGAGGCGAGAGGTCGGCGGTGAGGGTCCCCGGCAACGTGCGTCGGGTATGGGTTGCAGTGGTCGGGTTCTTGGGTTGTGCAGGGGTTCTCGTTGGGAAAGAAGAGAAGAAGAAGAGGACGTGGAGATGGCGAAAGGGGAGGTCGACGACGACGAGGCGAGGTCGACGGCGAGGACAGAGGCGAGGTCGGGTCGTGCGGTGATGGGTTGCTGCGGGGATGTGGGTTGCAGGGGAGAGGCGTCGTGGGGAGGAGGTGTGAGGAGAAGAGGAGGCGAGGTCGAGGGTGGAGGCGGCGACGGTGAAGGGTAGGGTTTTTGAGTCGAAGTGAGGCCGCGGGAAAACAGAACAGACGAGAGAGGGAGAAGAGAAGATAACGTGGGTTAATATAAGGGTTTGAGTTTAAATATTAAAAGAAAAATATCTCTATATATAATGCAAATACCCTTGGTTAGAGTTCCACCCTTCTCCTTTTTTCTAGAAAAAACAAAAAAAGAAGAAAAATCATCACCTCTCAAACCCTCCACATCATCTTCCTCACCTCTCAAACCATCCACATCATCTCTCTCCTCCCAAAAAACAATTAATTGTTTATCTAGAACCTTCCATATCATCTCTCCCTATATATATATATATATATATATATTGCAAATAAAGATTAGTTAGAGAACCTTCTCCCAATTTTTTTAAAAATAAACAAGACTCTAGAACCCTCCACATTTCTCAATCCCCCTTCTTAAATTTTTTAAACTAACACGTGCAACACACGTGCATAAATTCTAGTATTATATAAATATACTAGGAGAGAGACATCTTAGAGGAGAGTTAGGATCTATTTAGATTAGGATTTTAGAAAAATAATTGAAAATATTTATTTGGTTAAAGATATATAAATGAATATATTAACAGTTTAATTATATAAAGAATTTTAATATATAAATTTTGAGTTTTCAGGCTAATACAAAAATACTCTAAAATATGTCTGGGTTGGGTCTAAAATTACGGTTTGAAAATACGGATAATATACGTGTTAACAAAAACCAAAACGCGATGTCCGGTTAAATAAAATACATACCCTCAAGAACGGATACACGTAGTATGCACGTAGCGATCCAAACGAGTCTGTTTCACTAAACAGAACGTGAACACGATGTACGGATGCAAGCATAAGGTCTGGAGTATGATGTAGGCCATGCTAAGTACTTAAAATATTATATTTGGTTATAATTGTATTATTTAAAAATATATGCAAATACCAGATGTATGATGCAGGTATACAGAATATATGTGTGCACGGATTCTCAACACTAGCAGGGATAACGTAAACAAAAACCAATATGGATTTCAAGCATGCGGGTCGGATCGGATACTAAGCACAGAAACCAAACACCATCCGCACCCAAAACTAATAAAACGAGAAATAGCCACAAGATAAATAAAATAATCAAATCGAACATGATATAACTGAACTAGGGTGTTTCAGGGAGCTTCCCTCTCACGTGAGGAGCAAGGGTCTCCCACTTTGTGGGAGCTTCACTTCCCCCTCGTGAGGAAGGGAACCCCCACTTAGACGGAAAGTGGAGGGTGCCCACTGGTTTGGAGTTAAACTCCAAAAGATTCTCTTTTTTTTGTTATGATTATTATGGAGTTAAACTCCAAAAGGTTTTTAAATAAGAAGTTGATCTCATAAAGATTCTATATGGAGTTGAACTCCCAAAACAATTTTATTTGGAGTTAAACTTCCAAAAGATTTTTTATTTTTAGAAAACCCAAAAGAGATCTCTTGAAACTCCAAGATCTATATCTTGGATGATGAAAGGGGACCCCTTTCTCCTTTTCTGGGCCTTGAATCCTCTCAAAGTGATGTCTTTTTTTAAGAATGAGTCTCCTTCTCTCTCTTCTCTCTTCCTTTTTTTGGGATCTTGGGAGGAACGGTGATGAGATTTAAAATCTCCCCTTTTTGGAGACTTGACAGGAGATTTGAACTCCTCTCCAAAGATTTTATAGTGAAAACTATTTCTTTTTTTTTAGAAAACAAGAGTTAAACTCTTGATTTAATTTAAAAAAGAAAAGAAAAGAAGAAAAGAAGGAGGCTGTGAACCTTGAAGGAGGCACAAAACTCTAGGTTGATATGGGAAGAATCTTGTTTGTTATCATTCATCATGATATATAGGCTTTACATTTTACATATGGCCCGTTGGACTTTTCAAAATGGCGCATGTGCATTTCCCATGCCATGTGCTTTTTTTCCTTTTTGCACATAAGCCATGGGCTTTTACATAATTTGGATTTGTTGCCCATTTTACTACATTTATTCATAAAAAAAATTACATTAAGCTTATTTATGTTTTAACAATTATTCCTTTGGCATTGGGGGCCGGCCTCTTCATGCTTGGGCTCGATCTGGGCATGGGTCCACTTGCTTGGACTTGGGTTCGGGCTTGGGCCCACTTGGCTTGGGGTTGACTTAGATTTTGACCTGGTCAACCGACGTGTAATTTTTGACCCCAACAACGAAGTGACAAAGGAACAATGACCAGATAGCCATTATCAGTATCTTATTGTCTAATATTTTGATGGTTTATCAAGCCATCCTTAAATCCAATTCCAAAACATGGCTAATAACCAAAATGCCTACAAAAAAAATCTAAAGATAGTGCAAGCTTCAATAGAGATCTAACCAACATGCTTTTTAAGACTCGTTTCGTTAGAGATCTAACCAACATGCTTTTAAAGATTCATTTCAACACAGATCTAACCAACACGCTTTTTACGATCAGTCTCATAGAGACATGACCAAGCGGTGAGCCGGCTACGACTACCTAGCGCAACACTCCTCGTTACCCTGGCTTACAATTTGTGGTGCAAGAGCAAGAATAAATCATGAAGCACAGCATTCACAGAATTACCTCTAGAATAACATAATACCATCTAGACAATCTACAAAGCTCGCAGTCAACCCAAATTTGGATAATAAAAAATTAGCATTGATGATAATGATATGAGTCAGTCCAACATGATCATGTGATTTTTATCCGGAACTCCAAGCTATTTTATATTTTAGCAGACAATCTAACCTTTTTTTCCAGAACAAAGGTTGTAGTTCAGGACTTATAGAACTTCCTACGATCTACTGTCACCCATTTAATAATGAGCCATGCTTCAGTGGCCTAAAACAATTTTTTCCACTTAAAGAACAAAAGCAAAGTTTCAACCATGATCACCATCAATTGGCAGAAAGTAAAAAGCCACATGCGTTTATATATAGCTTCTAATCACAAACTTAAGAATCTTAGAGAAAGCTCTTGAGCAAGAGAGCATAGTTCTATGAATAAAATTCATGTTGCAAAGCGATAGTTTTCTCTTATGGACTCATATGACATGTATTAACATGGTCATCCCTGAAGAAGAAGAAAATCCAATCACATGCAACAATATCAAAGGGTCGAACTGCTGCTTAGAGATCACTGCATTTCTTGTTAGTTCAACTATTTCCCAAACAGGTATATTGTTGCATTCGAATACCAATTATTTCCATATTAGACAAACCAATTTCCAAAACTAGAAAAGTATAGACGACGAAATAACTAAAACCTTAAACCCTTCAAACCCAATAAGAAATTATGAGCCACATCAAACCATAACATAAACAATCCATAGACCAAATTGAAAAGGTGAAAACATCACTACCTCCCATCACCAATCAGCACTAAATAAAAATTTTTAAAAAAAACACCTAGATAAAGAAAGAACGTCAAGGCGCCACCTTTCATTATCACATTTCCATTTACATCCTAAATATTTCACAACTAGAATCAGCAAACCCCAATAAAACAAAAGCATTAACCAAAACCTTAAGGATCCGGTCGCAAATTGCCATGGCGATTCCCTCGGCGTGCTCCTTCTCCTCGCCGGCGACGATGATGAGATCCGTGATGATCGGCTTCGAATTAGTCGTCAGCTCCGCCAAGAAATCCTCGTAGAGCCTCACGATATCTTGGGTTCTGCATGGCCCCATTCGTTCCCTCTCCTTCAATCTCGAACGAAACCGGTCGAGGATCGAAGGGGAGATGGTCCTGGGATCTCGCCTGCTAGGGTTTTTGTCAGGATCCATTGTGAATATTTAGGGGGTTAGATTTGGGGACGATTTTGGGGGGATTTTAGGGTCAGGGTTTGGGATTTAGCGTTGCTGTTTGGACTGTGAGGAGCTTTTGGTCTGTGTGTCATTCGAAAAGCTTTGCTCAGGGCCATATGCATGATTATTTGGGATTTGGAGAGTGGAATCATAAGATCCATAATTTTGTGTTTTGTCGGCCGATTGGAATTTTAGGATTCTTTTGTTTTATATGGAGCCTCACTATAAAACATGAATTCTTGAATTTTAAATTTTTTTTTAAGGATTTGCAACGATTAGACACTATTCAATATACTTTTAGATAGGACCCGTACCACTTTATTTATTTAATAATCCTCTATCTATCTATCTCTCTTTAAAATACTCAAACTCAAATCCCACTTTCTTTTCACCAACCAAACAAAAATTACAAGGATCTACAAATCCAATATTAGGAATCCAAAACCAACCAAACAACAAATTACCAAATCCAGAAATTTTCAACCGTGCTATTTTGGAATCCAAATTTCTAAATCCTACAACCAAACGGGCCCTCATGGGGGAGGACTTTTGGATTCAATCCGCAGGTGAGGTGAATCTTTGGTATGATATGAAAAGCCCAACAGGCTTTAATTGAGTAAAAATATTTAATTTTCTTTTTTTAAATTGTCCAAGCCCCCGGCCTGCTTCTAAGTTGTCATAGATCCTGTAATTTTATTGCTGCGAAGGGCCTGCTGTTCAAAATCTTTGCGGAAAAAAACCTGGGTTGTATTTCATTTAGGCCTTATATTCCTTCAACTGCTTGGCTATTACAGACAGCTAGTATAAAAGGGTTTTTTTAACAAGAGCAAAAGGCCCAAGAGTCTATTTGTTTCCTGGAATAGGAGGCTGAGTGCAGAGGAACAACAATTTTTCTTGTCCCCTTGAATTTGGAGCATTGTGTTTGTTTCATTGCCCCAAAGTGTTGGCTTTGGATTCAACCACCTCATCCCACGTCATTAAAAACCAAGAGTTGCTCCAACTCCTCGCTTGACTCTTGCTTCAGGCATTTTTAATACTAAAAAAAATAAAGTTAGATATAGTTACTTTCCATATATGTGGTTACCTCAATAATTATTGAAACAACATGTTAATATGTGGTTGGGGTGATATAATTTATTCTCACCATGCCGCTCATACTTTACCATTATTTCAACTACAAAAACCAACTCAATCTCCAAACAAACAAAAAACTATCCCAATTTTGCTACTGACAAAAGACTCTAAACAAACACAAAACTTCATACACAAGAGAAAAAAAATCTTGGCTCATGACGCAAAATACCGTAAAGTTTTTAGAACTCAATTTGGCAAACAGTCCCTGAGGATTTTTACAGACGTTTGAAGCGGGCCTGTGGATTTTTGACAATTTACTCTCTTTTGGCATCTCTCCTCAAAGTCCCTTTAGATATCTTTAAGATATTTCATATTTCTCCATATAAAATTTTTCATCCAAAAATTAACTCAGCAGTCAGTGAGGTTATATTTTATCTTACTATTCTCATCAATCCACAAATTAGTATAAAGCGGTCATGACTTTTGTTAAAAAGCAACGTCAGTCGGTGTAATGGAGAAAATGCTAGGAGAAGAAATATGAAATAATGTAAAAGAGTTATTGGGAGAAAATCAGAGATACTGATTGTTAAGATATATGAATTAAAATAGTCCCGAGCGGTGAAAACTATAAGAGATACATAAGTATAAAATATAAAATTGACCAAACCTTAACAAGGCTTAGTCTTATTGTTGAAACCCATTTAGCACCTTTGCGCTCGCGTCTTCACAGAGACTGACCTCTATATGATCGATCGATAAGGACTTGAGTCTTATTTAGATAAAATACAGAGTCGTCCACTCCAAATTTAATACTGAAAGGGAAGTTTCTTCATCAAATATTAATTATAAATCACCAGAATTTATCCACGTGCGTTGCACGTGTTAGTTTAAAAAAATTGAGAGGTGATATGAAAGATTCCAGATGAACAATCAATTGTCTCTTAGGAGAGAGAGAGATGCCCGTGGAAGACTTGAGGGGTGAGAGAGATGATGTGGAGAGCGTGAAAAGTGATGATTTTTCTCATTTTTTATATTTTTCAAGGAAAAAAAAGAAGAATGAACCTCTAATCAAGAGTATTTTGCATTATATATATTGATAATTAGGAAAAAAAAAGTCAAACACGAGCATAGAGTTGATATAAGGATTTTTCTCCGGATGGAATTGGTTGGGTGTCTTGGGCAAATCAAGACATATGCATTAAAATTTGTCTATCTAGCTATGTAAATATATATACCTGGAAGAGTGCGGGGTTCGATCCCTAGCAAAGGAAAAGTGGCCACAATTTAATGCTATGAAGGCAAATTTGTTGGTGCTTGGGTGTGTGTAATGTTTCCATGGTTTTGTTATGTGAGTTATATATGGATAGACTAGGGCATACATGCCAGTTCCAAAGTGTTGTATACATGCCTTTACAGGCTAGTTCCCAGAAAAAAGGATCAAGTAAATAAATAATCTCTTCCATTATAACTTGTCACGCCCCGCTTTCCAGATTACGCTAAGGTAGGCACGTGACATAGCCAACCATGCAACCTGTGGGTAGGAATTTTCCTTCCACAGCCATATTACGACTGTAGAGATATCAAGAACAATAATACAACCATCTAGCACATGTCCATAAGCCAAAATAAAAAGAGTCAAGAATAAATAATGCGGAAGCAAGAGATCCAATACAAGCATAACTGGAATGTATGTCCCATAATGCGGGCTCACATCAGGAATAAAAATACTGAAAAGTAAAAGAACTAACTACAACTGAGTCATCACTGCTCAGCCTGCTGGCTGAAGTATGTAGGGTGTTTTTCGTCACCCCATTGAGATGGGAATACGCGCGCGCTTGTCAGGCGTACTACAGATTCCCCCGGCCTAGGGTAGGACGGGGTTTAATGATTGTGGGGATACGAATCTCCGGCAGCCGCGGACTAAACTGCCGTTAATTACCCCCCGCCTTTGGGAGCGAGGGAAGCTCCGATTGACGGGTTGAACTGGTCATGCGAACTCAATGTACAGTGTACGTGTGTGTTGTTTTGAAAGGGGCGTTTGGATATATCGGGAGCCACGCAGAGTTTTTACGGGAGTCCCGCTACCCGGATAGCGGGTTGGGGGTCAAGGGGGCTAGCGGCCCCCTTGCGGGGTGCGGGGCAGCGTCTCGTTAGAAATTTTTTCTAACAGGGACAGTGTCGTGGAGTATGTGTATGTGTATAAATGTATGCATATGTATATATATACATGTATATATAAATAAAGGGGAAAAAGACATCCAAAGGATGCGTGGGGCCAGCGCCTAGGCGCTTGAGCGCAAGCGCGCCACGTGTCGGCACGTGGGCGCTTTGCGCTCGAGCGCAGAGCGCTGGAGCGCAACGCGCCACGTGTCGGCACGAGGGCGCTTTGCGCTCGAGCGCAGAGCGCTGGCACGCTGGAGCGCAACGCGCCACGTGTCGGCACGTGGGCACTTTGCGCTCGAGCGCGAGGCGCTGGAGCGCAAGCGCGCCACGTGTCGGCACGTGGGCGCTTTGCGCTCGAGCGCGAGGCGCTGGTGCGCAAGCGCGCCACGTGTCGGCACGTGGACGCTTTGCGCTCGAGCGCTAGCGCACCAGTGAGGAAAAAGGGAGGGTTTTAGCCCCGGAAATTCTCTAAAGAGAAAATAGGGTGGAGTTAAACTCCTGAGATGCTTTGGGTTAAGGAAATGGGTCCTTCTTCTTCCTTTCCTGGCTGGATCTTGGAGATAAAGAGATGTGAGTTTTAAAAATATTTTCTTTTTGAGATATGATGGCAGATCTGAGTTCCCCTTTATGGGTTTTGTGGTGAAAAACTAATTTGTTTTTGAAAAGGAAGAGTAAAACTCTTGATTTAATTCAAAAGAAATGAGAAGGTCTTGGAACCTTGAAGAAGGAAGAAAGATCTCAGATCTGAAACTTTTTTTTGGAGAGAGAAAAGTTGTTGAGATATTTCATTATCTTTGCCTTTATAGGCTATACACTTTACACATAGCCCATTGGGCTTCACAAAATGGCATTTTGCCTATCCCATGGCTCATGTGCCATTTCTTTTTACACATAAGCCATGGGCTTTACAAAAATTTGGCTTTATGCCTATTTTTCTTACATTTATCCATAAAATAAAATAAAAGAAATGCAACAAAATTATTTATTAAAAATTTTTTATCTTAGCATGGGGGGAGGCCGGCCGCTTCATGTTCGGGCTCGACCCGGGCATGGGCCCACTGGATCTGGACTTGGGCCCACTTGGCTTGGGGTTGACTTTGATTTTGACTTGGTCAACCGGGGTGTAAATTTTTACCCCAACAAATTGCCCCCCATCGATAAATGCACACCACATATGTGGGTCGTGTGCATGAAATTGATGGATCCTCTTTTACTTGGAGGCGACCTGATTTGGTTCCCGCTTTTTGGGAAGCTAGCACTGCCCTTTTTACGACATGGACGGTCGTTGCTTGACATGTCTCCGAGACGGAGCGCCCGTGATAGACGTTTCCCTGGCCCGGAGTGATCTGGTTCCCGCTTTGTAGGAATCCTGCGCTGCCCTTTTTACGGCATGGACGGTCAATGCTGCCCTTTTAGCGACTTGGACGGTCGATGCTGCCCTTTTAGCGACTTGGACGGTCGATGCTACCCTTTTAGCGACGTAGACGGTCGATACTGCCCTTTTAGCGACTTGGACGGTCGGTGCTGCCCTTTTAGCGACGTGGACGGTCGGTTCTGCCCTTTTAGCGACGTGGACGGTCGATGCTGCCCTTTTTGCTACTTGGACGGTTATGGCTGCCCTTTTAGCGACTTGGACAGTCGGTGCTGCCCTTTTAGCGACGTGGACGGTCGGTTCTGCCATTTTAGCGACTTGGACGGTCGTGGCTGCCCTTTTAGTGACTTGGATGGTCGGTGCTGCCCTTTTAGCGACGTGGACGGTCGGTTCTGCCCTTTTAGCGACGTGGACGGTCGGTTCTGCCCTTTTAACGACGTGGACGGTCGGTTCTGCCCTTTTTGCGACTTGGACGGTCGATGCTGCCCTTTTTGCGACTTGGACGGTCGTGGCTGCCTTTTTAGCGACTTGGACGGTCGGTGCTGCCATTTTAGCGACTTGGACGGTCGTGGCTGCCCTTTTAGTGACTTGGACGGTCGGTGCTGCCCTTTTAGCGACGTGGACGGTCGGTGCTGCCCTTTTAGCGACGTGGACGGTCGGTTCTGCCCTTTTTGCGACTTGGACGGTCGATGCTGCCCTTTTTGCGACTTGGACGGTCGATGCTGCCCTTTTTACGACTTGGACGGTCGGTTCTTTATTTGACTTGCTCTGCTTCTTGCAGTGTCAGGGGTAGACTTGACTTGCTCCGCTTCTTGCGGTGTCGAGATTGGATCCTGACTTGCTCCGCTTTCTGCGGTGTCGGAGTGGAAATTGACTTGTTGATTTTGATTTGGGTTGACATCAGCATCGCTATACTGGAATATGGTACCAGGAGCGAATCATCTGTCATTGAGAGGATTTTGGGATTGTTTTACGCCCGTGGATTGTATACGGTTTTGCAGGATGTATGATCCAGACCGTAGGGCCGGAAAAATTTTGGGATTTTGTCGGCGTCTGCATCGCTGCACTGGAATATGGTACTAGGAGCGACTCATCATTCGCCGTTGGGGTATGGGATTTGGAATTTGGTTGGCGTCTGCATCGCTGCACTGGAATATGGTACCAGGAGCGACTCATCATTCGCCATTTGGGGATTGGGGAGCGATGGCTTAGGAGACAGGTTTAGATCCCTATCGCCTAAGACTTTTCAATTTCATGGGCCGTGAGGGTCCCATAAAAGCATTTTCTCCCTACGAGTCGTAAGGATCCCTCAGGTGTATTTTCTCCTTTGGAGTCGTGAGGACTCCTAAGTGTGTTTTTCCTTTATGAGTCGTAAGGATCCCACAAAGGTTTGTTCTCCTCATATATCGTGAGGACACATGAGTGGGTCTTATCAATGGAGCAGCATTCCCAAAGCGGAGACCGGCCGCGTAACTGGTGATTACGGTAGGGTATGGGTATGATGAGAATTATTTGAGCCCGTGGATTGTATACGATGGTCAATTTGGGGACCCACCGTAGGGCCAGGAGAATTTTAAGAAATCGGATTTTGGTTGGCGTCTGCATCGCTGTACTGGAATGTGGTACCAGGAGCCACTCATCATTCACCGTTTGGGGACTTGGAATTTGGATCTTGTTTGGCATCAGCATTGCTGCACTGGAATAATGCCAGGAGCAACTCATCATTTGCCTTGGGAGGACTTGGGATTTGGGTTTTTGGTCAGCATCAGCACCGCTAACACTGAAGCGAAATACCAGGAGCGACTCATCATTTGCCGTTGCCCGTTGGGGGGCGATGGCTTAGGAGACAGGTTTGGGTCCCTATCACCTAAGGCTTTTCAATTTTATGGGCCGTGAGGGTCCCATAAAAGCATTTTCTCCCTACGAGTCGTAAGGATCCCGCAGGTGTATTTTCTCCTTAGGAATCGTGAGGATTCCTAAGTGTGTTGCTCCTTTGTGAGTCGTAAGGATCTCACGCAGGGGTTTTCTCCTCACAAGGTCGAGAGGACTTTGCGAGTGTATTTGATCTCTTTTCACGAGTTTGCGCCCTTTCGGGTTTTCGCAGACTCGCCGGTAGTCCTGCTGTTTTTACTCACGGAGCCCTTTCGGGTTTTCATCCGTGCCCGTTTTGCTTGTGGACATACCGTTTATTTTTTTTTATTTCTTTTATTTTTTTTTATTTTTTTTTTACCGCTGGTGGGACTTTAAAAGTAGTCTCACCGGCAGGATTCGGGAGAGATAGGGGTCATTTACGCCCGTGGATTGTATACGGTTTTGCAGGATGTCTGATCCAGACCGTAGGGCTGATGTGCTCAATTCGCCTGCGACTTGGAGTATTTACGTGTAGTATTTCTTGAGATATCGGCCATTGATGGGTGGCATGGGCCTTTCTCCCTCGGCACTTATTAGTTGGTAGGATCCTCCGTCGAACACTTTCTCGATGACGTATGGTCCTTCCCAGTTTGGCTCGAATTTTCCCTTGGCATGTCGATTGGGGATAATCGGTCTTTTGAGGACCAACACCAATTCACCCTTCTTGAAAGCGCGGAGACGGGTTATCTTGTCATAGGCCCGTGACATTTGGGCTCGGTATAGCTCCAGATTTTGCTGTACCGCGAGCCTCTTTTCTTCGAGGGCATCGAGCTCTTCAAGTCGAAGGAGCACGTTTTCCTCCTCCGTCAACTCGTGCTGAACGGCCATTCTTAAGCTTGGAACTTCGACTTCGAGAGGGAGGACCGCCTCCACTCCGAAGAGCAATGAGTATGGAGTGGACTGTGTTGGAGTACGGTGCGTGGTACGATATGCCCACAACGCCTCGTGAAGTTTGAGATTCCAGTCTCTCTTGTTGGCTGAAGCATTTTTCCTCAGGAGCTTACATAGAGTCTTATTGAAGGCTTCGGCTAGCCCATTGGCTCTTGGATTGTAGATGGAGGAATATCTCCAGTCTATCTTATGCTGAGTAGCGAACCTTGAGACATTAAAGCTCTTGAAAGAAGGCCCGTTGTCAGAAATGATTCTTCTTGGTGTACCAAAGCGGTATAGAATATTGTGTTGGAAGAATGTCAAAATATCTTTTGTCTTGACTTCTTTTAGCGGGACAGCTTCAGCCCATCTGGAGAAGTAATCAGTTGCGGCCAGTATGAACCGGTGGCCTTTGGATGACGGAGGATCAATTGGGCCAACAATGTCGGTGCCCCAGACTTCGAAGGGCCACGACGCCACCGTAGGATGCAATGGATTGGGATGCTTGTGAATAAAATCACCGTGAATTTGGCAGATATAACATTTCTTTGCATGCTCTCCGCGGTCCCGTATCATGGTGGGCCAATAATACCCAAGCCGTTTAATTTGCAGTCGCATCTTGGGGCCAGATTGGTGAGCACCGCAAACGCCTGAGTGAACTTCTTTCATGACTTTTTGGGCTTCGGCCGATGACAGGCACCTGAGCCAGAGTTGGTCATATGACCTGCGGTATAGCGTGTCATTTACAAACACGTATCGAAGAGCTCTCTTCTTCAGCTGAATCCTCGCAGATTTTTCTTCGGGCAGCTTGTCGTATCGGAGGTACTCTATGAAGGGTTCTCTCCAATCGGGCTCGTCTTGGATGATCGAAGCTTCTTCCGCAGGACTGCTCTTCTGCTCCGCGCTTTCCTCTTCTCGTAGAGAGACTGGGGGTAGAATTTGCCGGCTCCTGACTGTGATCAGAATTTCGTCCATATCAGGATCAGCCAGCTCCTTGGCCAAGCGAGCGAGTACATCAGCCTTTCCATTCAACGCTCTGGGGATTCTCATTAGTTCAATGTGAGTGAACCGTTTCATGAGTTCCACTGCTCGGCCTCTGTACCGAGCTAACTCGGGTTTGTATATCTTATAGTCGCCGCTTACTTGGTTGACAACAAGCTGGGAGTCACCGTAAACCCGTAGCCGAAGAATTTCCATTTCTATGGCGAGCTCCAAACCAGCTATCAGGGCTTCATACTCAGCTTCATTGTTTGTCCGAGGCTCGGTGAGAGCGAAAGAACGCCGTAGGGTTCCCATTGATGGCGTGATGAACACCAATCCTATCCCCGCTTTTACCTCCGGGATGCTTGATCGGCCGGAGCTTCTTATTGATGAGGCCCCATCGAAGTAGAGCTCCCAACATGGCTCGTCATTCTCTAGGTGCAGCACTTGTTCGTCGGGCAACTCGCAATCGAGTGGTGACCCCTCTGGTATAGGATGAGCAGCGAGGAAGTCTGCAAGAGCTTGACCTTTTATTGCTTTTTGAGGAGTATATACTATGTCAAACTCAAGTAGCATGACGGCCCATCTTGCCATTCTGCCGACTAGGCTTGCTCTGGTCATCAAGTGTTTGAGCGGGTCGACCTTGGAGATTAGCATAACCCGGTGAGCCAGCAGATAGTGCCTCAGCTTCTTCACAGCAAATATCAGAGCCAGGCATTGCTTTTCGATTGGGGAATAGTTGTGTTCCGCCCCGACTAGAGTTCGACTAAGGTAGTAGAGGGCATGTTCCTTTCCCTCCTCGTTATTCTGGGCAAGGAGTGCACCGAGTGACTCATCTAGCGCGGCAGTGTAGAGAATCAGCGGTTTATTTGGAATGGGAGCGGCCAGCACTGGAGGGTGCAACAAGTATTGTTTGATGCTTTCGAACGCTGCTTGACATTCGGCATCCCAGATAAAAGGAGCTCCTTTCTTCATGAGCTTTGAGAAGGGCATACATCTTCCCGATAAATTTGAGATAAACCTCCGTATATACGCGAGCTTGCCTTGAAAAGATCTTAGCTGCGTCAGACTTTTCAGAGGGGGCATCTCCATGATGGCCTTTATCTTTGATGGGTCAACTTCGATCCCTCGATGTCGGACTATGAAGCCCAGGAATTTTCCCGACGACACGCCAAAAGCGCATTTCAGAGGATTCATCTTTAGGTCATATTCCCTCAGTCTGGTGAGAACGGTCCTAAGATCTTGGATATGATCGGCCTTGGCTTTAGTTTTGACGACCAGATCATCAACATAACATTCGACGACTTTATGGATTAGGTCATCAAAGATATTAGTCATTGCCCTTTGATATGTAGCACCTGCGTTCTTCAGTCCGAACGGCATGACCTTGTAGCAATATATTCCGATCGGGGTTCGAAATGAGGTGTGTTTCTCATCCTCAGGCGACATCTTGATCTGATTGTATCCAGACGAGCCATCCATAAAGGTGAACAGCTCGTAATTTGAGGTGTCATCGACCATCATTTCCATGACCGGTACCGGGAAGTCGTCTTTAGGACATGCCTTGTTGAGGTCCCTGAAATCGACACAAACTCGGATCTGCCCATTTTTCTTCTTCACTGGGACTATGCATGCGATCCAGTCCGCATATTTCTCTTCCCTGATGAACCCGGCATCGATGAGCTTCTTAGTTTCCTTGATGACCTTTTCTTCTAGTTCCCTTCTCATTCTTCGAGGAGCTTGTTTGACCGGCTTAGCATCAGGAGATATAGCCAACTTATGTACGGCCACTTCAGGGGAAAGGCCAGGCATTTCTTTGTATGTCCACGCGAAGCAGTCGACGAACTCATGCAGCAGGCCAATTATCTGCGCTTTCATTTCCTCTGACAAGAGCGAGCTGATGTAGGTCGGCCTTGGATTATCGGGCGTTCCTAAGTCAATCTCGGTTAGCTCATCAAAGGTTGCTTGTCCGCCATCTTCAAGCTCTTGAGGAGCTTCTTCTGGCTCGGCTATCTCATCATCATCATTTGATCTTTCGCCAGCCTCACCAACATGGATCATGTAGCACGCTCTGGAATCAGGTTGAATGTAACCTATTCCCCGTCTGTCTGGAATTCGTCCATCGATGAGTGCTCGGACCTGGGGTGGATGCCATAGCCCTTCGTAAAACTTTGCTTCGGACTCCGTTTGATATAACCGGCATCCGCACTTTTTAAAGTATTCCCGCATCTCGGGCGCATAGTATCTGGGATTGAGGACGGCTCTTATGCCTCTCTCATAGGGAAGGCACGCGACAGAAAGATCGTCCGGGTGCACAACGGGGTTTGACCCGTAAAACAGGATGCCTTTCTGTCCATTTTTCCTCCCGGGGACGTAGAAAGTTTCCAGCTGGTCCACGGTAGAGACTGACAATGCGTCGAGCTCTTTGCACATCCGTTCCGGCACCCTTGTGATGGCCAGGGACCCTTCTGCGACTTCGAAGGTCTCTCGTAGTTTCGCTTGCTGCATGGGGGGCCGATCTGCACAGCTGTTGCACGGCAGGTCCTCTTCTTCTGACTCTTCAGTGTCACTGCCAAGATGAGGGCGGACTTTGCTGCTAGATGGGCCTTCAGTAACAGATTCGTCCGTATCGCTGCCGAAACGAGGGCGGGTTTTACGGAAGGACGGGCTTCCAGCGTCGGACCCATCAGTGTCGCTACCAAAATGTAGGCGCACTTGGGCGTTTTTACTTTTGAAAGTGACAACCGGCGCAGATTTGCTTTTGGGTCTTGGGGCCGGTCTATCCTTAGTCAGTTGTGGCTTAGCATTTTGGTGGTTCATAAAGTACCGAGAATCTTCATAGCGGACTTCATGCACACCGAACGGCTGGATGTCTCCGTCAATGCGTCTTTCTTCGCCATTTTTAGTATACTTCATGCATTGATGGAGAGTTGACGGAATGATGCCGTAATCGTGGAGCCACGGCCGCCCCAAGAGAATCTTATAACACGTGTCGGCATCGATCACGTATATCTTAGCTTCAGTCTGCAGATCCCCGAATTTGATTGGCAGAGCTATGGACCCCAGAACTTGCTGGCAATTTTGGTTGAAGCCTTGAATGACAATCTTTTCCCTTGACATGTGTCGGACGTCCATTGACAAACTCTTCAGAGTTCGCAAGTTCATAATGTTCACTGAGGACCCCGGATCAATCAATATGCGATTAATTCGATCTCCGTCGCTGTACCCGGTCACGTAAAGCGGCCGATTATGCTCAGCCGTTCCCAGTAGCAAGTCTTCATCCTTAAACGTGACTGCGGCGGCATGCAAAGCGTGCTGGGCTTCTTTCATATTAATTTCAGCAAAGTGAGCCTGATACCGCTCGGGGTTTTGTAGAGCGTGAATGAGAACATCTCTAAGCTCCTTAGATAGGACCAGGGCATCGTAGATGCTCAGGAGAGACGGAAGCTTCCGGAGATGTGCCAAGACATTATAGTCCACCGAGGAAGGACTTATGTTTTCATTAGCCGGTTCTCTGCCATCTTCTTCATTAGCGACTTGTTTTTCCTTTCCTTTTGAGGCGTTGCCCTGATTTGGCGGTAGAGCCCTACCGCTTCTGAGCTGGATTTGATTGGCCTTTGTGGTGAGCTCCTCGTCCTCTTCGGGAAAACAGAGCTCATCCTCGGAGTCGCTGCCAAGATGGATGGCGTAGCAGGTTACTACTGGGATCTCTTCATTGGAGTCTTCTTCTAACTCCTCCAGAATTTCAGCCGCTTGTACAGGGAAGAACTCCTTCAATTGAATCAATGTTCTTTCCTTTTTTTCATATTCTTCGAGAGAATCGATATATTTTTGAATGGTCGATCTCCCTGCAGACTCTTTTTCGCGCCGAGCTGTACTTTTCTTTTTCTTGAGATTCTTGGATTTTGAGCCTGATGGAGCCGCATTGGCAGCTGGACTGGTAGGCTTCTTCTGCCCTTCCCATTCCATCCTGGGTTCCTTCCGAAGTAGCTTTATCATCTTCTTCGTCTTATTAGATATGTGCGTACTCCACGGAGGCCGCGATGAGTCCGTTTCATTTATCAGGGCAGCGGGTTCGGCTGCCTGCTCCCAGAAGGCTTCAGTTTCTGTCTGTATAAAGTTGGTGGTTGCAACTTGATTGTTCACCAACACACTTTTGGACAGCTCGATTTCTCCAGCCTTGTACTGCTTTTCGACCCAGTCTTTGAAGATATAGCAATCCTCGATCGCATGGCTCACTACTCGGTGGTACGGGCAATACAGAGGATTGTCGGTCATTTTTGCTTCTTAAGGTCTTTTCGACTCCGGCAATTGTAGGCCGTTGTTCAAGGCATCTTTAAATATCTCGCGGACCTTGTCCCTTCTGAAAGAGTAAACCTTGTTCTTTTTCTCCTCTAGGAAAGGCCCATCTCCTCCCAGCAATGGCTTTCGAGACCGGTTGGTTTTGGATTCGCCCGCCCTTCGCTTTTCTTCATTGTCGGAGGCATTGAAAACATTGGTACTGCTGGAACTCCCGCTTCTACGGTTGTCGTCCCGCTTGCTTTTCCAAGTTTTATCTCTCTGAGAGTCTGGCGGAGACTCTTGCTTCGAGCGTTCCAGCATTTGGACTTTCTTGGTTAGCTCCTGGAATGTCTTGAGGCCCGCTGTACACAAGAATGGGACCATCCAATTGCTGAGGTTCCCAATGAGAAGGCTGACGGACTGGTCCTGCTCCAGCGGCGGTTCGCACTTAACTGTGAGATTACGCCATCGGGCGATAAAATCGGTGTTGCTTTCATTCTTCCCCGGCTTGGTCCTCACAAGGTCGGCAATGAAGATTTTATCACTGGCACTCATGAACCTTTGCCGAAACATGGACTCCATTTGGGCAAAAGTAATGACGGACCCGTCCGATATACTCACATACCAGTCGAAGGCGACGCCGGTCAGGCTGTTGACAAACTGATGAAAAAGGAGCGCGTCATTGCCCCCTGTATTTCCGCACGATGCTTTGTAGTGGGCGACGTGCTGATTTGCATTCCCCGTTCCATCAAATCTTCCGAACTTAGGAATGACGTAGCCGCTTGGGAACTCAATCAGATCGTACTGCGCGGGATATGGCCGTCCACTACTGCCGATCTCTTTCTGAGCTTCAGCTTCGGCCACCAATGTTTTAACCTTGCTGGTGACCAAATCCATTATCCGATCCTGTGTTAGCGGGATAGTGCTATCTGGGGCCAAGGCGTCCCCAGAAGCGGAGTGTGGCCGGCTTTCATGCGGCTCGACCAGTCTTGGACCCAAAGGAACAGGCATTGGCTGCCTCGGATTGTCATCACCCGGCTGATTAGTAGGGGCTTGTGCTTGATTGGGAGGCGCTCGAGCAATTTGAGCCATAAGCTGCATCACCACGTTCGTTAAGTCGTCAATCTTCGAATAGAGCTTGGCCATCTCTTTATCGTTGCTCCTGAGCTGTTTTCGAAGCTCTTGAAGCAGCTCTTGCTCCGCAGTCCTGGGGCGGAAAGTCGGCTCTTCCTCGCTGTCCGAGCTTGACTCTGCATGGATCGAGGGGTCTTTCTGCCTATCATCCTCATCGAGAGGGTTTTCTTCATCTAGCGGGGGCGGCTGTTCTTGGGCGACGGCAACCACATTCAGGCTAGATTGGGCTTGGGATATGGTGGCCCCATCCTTGCTTT
Source organism: Agapanthus africanus (assembly GCA_030015575.1). Classification (NCBI taxonomy): domain Eukaryota; kingdom Viridiplantae; phylum Streptophyta; class Magnoliopsida; order Asparagales; family Amaryllidaceae; genus Agapanthus; species Agapanthus africanus. The sequence goes on along the minus strand of CM057338.1, from coordinate 977,781,699 downwards.
TGCTGCGAAGGTTGTCGCTGGGGCGCCCGCCCGCCATATAGACCGTATGGATGATATATCCGGCCGTCTTTCTATCATTGGCGGCTGATTTCACGGATCGTTGTCTTGACCCCCTTGCTTCGGTAGCTGGTAGTCGATTGAAGACGGCTGGCCTAACCAGGTTTTTAAATGGTGCTGGCGCTTCTTTTCTGGGTTTGCCCCGCTGCTTTCGTGCGGCACAAAGTGCTTGATAGACTCTTGAAGAGACAGTGTCATACCTTTTCTGTTGGGGCCGGGACACGTCTCTTTGTAGCATTGTTCGGACCGCTGTCTTCTTGATTCTGGCGGCCATGGCATTTTTCTGAACCCACTTCAGAGGCTCGAAGGAATTGCTGATTCTCACGTCCGACTCAGCCGTCGTCGCGGGGCAACCCTGCACTTGGAACTTCACACGATTCCATTTGGCTGAAGCCTTGGCCCTCTTATTGGCTCGATACCTGAGCCGCTTCTGCCTTAACTTTTCTGTTCTAAGCACCTGGCAGACTTCAGCTCTTTGGGAAGACGTCGCAGACCGGGCGATGGAGGGCCTTGGAGATACGCTCGATTGTGCATTTATTGGAGTAATCGCCTGAGCTCGTCCGCAACATTGGATGTTGCCCTTTGTACCGGAGTTCTTGCCCCCCGCTGGAGCACCAGAGAATCGTTCACACACCGTCTTGAGTTTCGGTTGTGGTGCCTTGGCGATCACGACATTCGGCCTCTTGCCCCTCGAGACCGGCTTGGCTGCCTGTTTCGTCGGGATTTCTGCCAGATGAGCGCTTCCGGCAGGGTAGATGATGACGGAGCCAAATTGGCGGGGCGGTTCCTCCCACTGTCGACTGAGGCTTGCGGGGAGAACCACACGAGCGTTGATCTTGACCACGTACGGAATCGGGGTCACGTTGGAAGCTGAATTCGTCTGGGGAGACATTGTCGTCGAAGGTTGATTGCTGCACAGAGAAGGAAAAAAAACATCATTTCAGTATAGACAATCGACATGTATATTTATTGAGTTCGCATGAACGTTTAACCCGAAATATAGGAGGAGAGAAGGGTCCCACCGGGCGTGCCAGAATCTGTAGGGTGTTTTTCGTCACCCCATTGAGATGGGAATACGCGCGCGCTTGTCAGGCGTACTACAGATTCCCCCGGCCTAGGGTAGGGCGGGGTTTAATGATTGTGGGGATACGAATCTACGGCAGCCGCGGACTAAACTGCCGTTAATTACCCCTCGCCTTTAGGAGCGAGGGAACCTCCGATTGACGGGTTGAACTGGTCATGCGAACTCAATGTGCAGTGTACGTGTGTGTTGTTTTGAAAGGGGGGTTTGGATATATCGGGAGCCACGTAGAGTTTTTACGGGGGTCCCGCTATCCGGATAGCGGGCTGGAGGTCAAGGGGGCTAGCAGCCCCCTTGCGGGGTGCGGGGCAGCGCCCCGTTAGAAATTTTTTCTAACAGGGACAGTGTCGTGGAGTATGTGCATGTGTATAAATGTATGCATATGTATATATAAATAAAGGGGAAAAAGACATCCAAAGGATGCGTGGGGCCAGCGCCTAGGCGCTTGAGCGCAATGCGCCACGTGTCGGCACGAGGGCGCTTTGCGCTCGAGCGCAGAGCGCTGGAGCGCAACACGCCACGTGTCGGCACGAGGGCGCTTTGCGCTCGAGCGCAGAGCGCTCGAGCGTAAGCGCGCCACGTGTCGGCACGTGGGCGCTTTGCGCTCGAGCGCAGAGCGCTGGAGCGCAACGCGCCACGTGTCGGCACGAGGGCGCTTTGCGTTGGAGCGCAGAGCGCTGGAGCGCAAGCGCGCCACGTGTCGGCATGTGGGCGCTTTGCGCTCGAGCGCAGAGCGCTAGCACGCTGGAGCGCAAGTGCGCCACGTGTCGGCACGTGGGAACTTTGCGCTCGAGCGCGAGGCGCTGGAGAGCAAGCGCGCCACGTGTCGGCACGTGGGCATTTTGTACTCGAGCGCAAGCGCGCCATGTGTCGGCACGTGGGCGCTTTGCGCTCGAGCGTTAGCACACCAGTGAGGAAAAAGGGGGGGTTTTAGCCCCGGAAATTCTCTAAAGAGAAAATAGGGTGGAGTTAAACTCCTAAGATGCTTTGGGTTAAGGAAATGGGTCCTTCTTCTTCCTTTGCTGGCTGGATCTTGAAGATAAAGAGATGTGAGTTTTAAAAATCTTTTCTTTTTGAGATATGATGGCAGATCTGAGTTCCCCTTTATGGGTTTTGTGGTGAAATACTAATTTGTTTTTGAAAAGGAAGAGTAAAACTCTTGATTTAATTCAAAAGAAATGAGAAGGTCTTGGAACCTTGAAGAAGGAAGAAAGATCTCAGATCTGAAACTTGTTTTTGGAGAGAGAAAAGTTGTTGAGATATTTTATTATCTTTGCCTTTATAGGCTATACACTTTACACATAGCCCCTTGGGCTTCACAAAATGGCATTTTGCCTATCCCATGGCTCATGTGCCATTTCTTTTTGCACATAAGCCATGGGCTTTACAAAAATTTGGCTTTATGCCTATTTTTCTTATATTTATCCATAAAATAAAATAAAAGAAATACAACAAAATTATTTATTACAAATTTTTTATCTTGGCATGGGGGGAGGCCGGCCGCTTCATGTTCGGGCTCGACCCGGGCATGGGCCCACTGGATCTGGGCTTGGGTCCACTTGGCTTGGGGTTGACTTTGATTTTGACTTGGTCAACCGGGGTGTAAATTTTTACCCCAACAAAGTACTCCTGCTCGGACTGCAGCAAATGTACGGAATCTGGGCCATGCAAAACCCAGACGTCAGCGCGTCATAATATCAAGCAATAATATTAACAGGGGTAGTATGACATGCAGGTATGAGTATGAGCAAGAATATAATGAGAATATATAACGGTGAATGTGTCAGTATAAGTGAAGTGCAGAGATATCTAAACTGTGCTACGGGGTCACCTATTCTACAGTCTTCGAAACCAAGTAATGTAATTCTCATCGTAACCCATCCGTGATTATTCCGTAATGCCCGGAAAAACAGCAAACAGTAGGTATTCCTTAACGCCCGGAAAAACGGCAAACAATGGGTATTCCGTAACGCCCGGAAAAACGGCAAACAATGGGATGGCCCTTTGAGTTACGTTCGGTTACAATACTGTTTTCCCCATACCCCCAAGTTATATATGCTTGAGTCAAGTATTAAATAATCTAGCACTAATGCCAACACATGATCGGGCAAGTACAGGTTTGTCTGGATAGACAACAGGAACGGTCCGTGAGGACTACAGGACAGGTTTGTTGGCATTAGACGCAAGATCAGGTAACAGGTAAGCCATGGTACGTCGGGTCAGGCTGGGTAGTGTATATAAGTGTCATGTCATGTCAAGAGTCGTACGGTACCATGTCGGGTCAAGTAATAGGCGTAATAGGTCATATCAAGGTGCACAAGATGTCATGTGGGTGCTCATAATCAAACTAGCATACGCACGTGTATATATTACAAGCATGGGTACTAATAGAGTAATAAACTAAAACATGTAATATGATAACCAGATAGGTGCAGATTAAACTACTTAGTTGTACGGTTAACAGTTTGAGTTTATGGGATGGTTTCCCCATTACATGAATGCAGTATAGCAAATATGGATATTCAAATCGTGTTAATATGTACTAAAATAATCAAAGACGCAATTGAATGTAAACCAGGTTAGGAGTATGCAAACGGTCGTTCGACAGGGTATACAATATAAAAGGAGTACTGTGGCTATGCAAATAATGGTTATATGATTTAAGTATGAATGTGGGTACTATGTATAGTAACACTAAATGCAACATGGTATGTCCCGGGCTATAAATCAAAATGATATGACGGGTCATCGGGATGTTAAGAAAATGGAGACTATGGTATTGGATTTAAACTACAGGTTGATTGTGCATTCAAATAAGTATAAAATAGATTAAATAGCATGTAGCAAGTTTCACTTGCCTCGACGGATCGCGAAGCGGTAAACGGAACGTCACGCGTCTGCGGGAAAAGTCGCGACGCGCGCACGGTACACGGAATAAATCCAAACAACACACGATGGGATCACACGGGTCGCGTATCCTCGCTGGGTCGTCGGAATTGTCACCGTCGTCAGTAGATCGCTGATATACAGTGGTGAAATATTAACCAGAGAAGAAAAGACATGCACCAAAGGAGAAAAAGACTAGAGGAGAAGAGAGGGGGTGCAAGAGGGAGAAGAGGCTTACTGGGTTGGACGGTGACGCACGAGGAGACGAGATAGTGGCAGTGAGATCGACGGAGCTCCGGCCAGGAAACGTGCAGGGGTGCAGGTTCTTGGCGCTAGGGTTTGGAGTCGATCGGGGTTGTGTTGCAGGGTCTTGGGTGCTGGAGGGAGAGCAGGGGGAGGAGGAGATGGCGATGGCGAAGGGGTGGTCGACGGTAAAGGAACGGTGGGTTATTGGGTTCGTGTAGGGTGTGCAGGGTTTCCCAGGGTGCTCGGGAGCGAAGCAAGAAGAGGAAGAAGAGAAGGTGGAAGCGAAGGAGGTGAAGGCGCGGAGATGACGAGGTTGGGAGCTTCGTCGTCGGCAGTGTGCGACGAGGAGGAGAGGCGGCTAGGGTTCTCGTGATGGGTTCATAGAAGAAGGGAAGAAGAAAAATATATTATGAGGGGAGAGAGAGAGATTTGTGAAAGGAGAGAGAGAGAGAATCCAGAGAGAAGAGAGAGAGAAACGATCGCGAGAGGAGAGAGAAGAAGATCGAGAGGAGAGAAAGAGAGAAATGCACAGTGAGGAGAGATGAAATTGGACGTTAGTGCAGGAGAGAGAGAGAAAGAGAAAAGGGGAGAGAGAGAGAAAAAGAGCTGTGCTCGTGGGCCCAGGCACATAGAAAGGGAGGCCGCGATTGGCTATTAGGAAAAAATATGAAAAGATATTTGATATTTAAAGAAGATTACTCTGGCTAAAAAAAAGATTTCCAACCCAACAAATTATCTTCGTATGCTGATAAAATAGGTTAAGTAAAAATTAAAATATTAAATAATTATAATTTGGCGGGATACAAAATAATTCAGAATTGCGCCCGGATCGGGTCCAAAATTTTGGATTTGAAATATGAAAATTATTAGCAAGTTCCAAAGATTGAAATGAAGGATTATGTAATAGAAAAGCATACCCCCAAGAACGGACGCACGTACGTGCGCGTAGCCGTCCAAACTCGTCCGTTTTACTGAACGGAACGAGAACACGATGCAAGGACGCTACCAAAGGGCTAGGGGTATCAAGCAGGCCATGAAATGCAATTTTAATTTATTTTACAAGATTTAAATTGTTATATGCAACAGATGCGATACTAGATAAAATACCAGTATATACTAAATTATAAGATGCACTAGTCCATGCAACAAGTTAAGGTAATCTAAAAATAAGAGTTAACCAGGTTCAAGCGAGCGGGTCGAGTCGAATGCAAACTAATATGTAAAATACCATTCGCACCCAAACACGCTAAATCAAGAAAGACCATGGATAGTTAAAATGGAAACTGGAATTGGTATAAATGAACTCGGGTGTTACATTATACCCAACTACAAAAAGGATTTCGTCCTCGAAATTCCAAGAATAAGAAAGGATAAACAATCAAGAAACTACAGGAATAGATGTGGAAACTTCTGCCGGATTTCATCTTCTCGTTCCCAAGTTGATTCTCCATGTGAGCGATTTTCCCAAGAAACAAGTACGAGAGGGATAACCTTGTTTTTAAGAACATTTTCCCTTCGATCCACAATCGACATCGGTCGTTCCTCAAAGGTTAACTCTTCTCATACAGTCAGCTCCGAATGATCCAATACATGTGTTTCATTTCGAACATACTTATGGAGTTGAGATACGTGAAACACATCATGAACATTCGTCAAGTATTGCGGTAACGCCAATTCAATACGCTACCTCACCAACATGCTCCAAGATCTCGAAAAGTCCGATGAATCGAGGACTGGATTTTCCTCGACCTCCGAAACGAATCACCCCTCTAATCGGTGATATCTTCAAGAATACCAAATCGCCCACGGCGAAATCTAGAGGTCTTCTCGACGTATCCGCCCAACTCTTCTGTCTGTCTTGTGCTGTTTTCATATGATTTCTGATAGTGTTAACTTTCTCAACTGTCTGCAAAACCAAAACTGGTCCCGACAATTTTCGTTCACCGACATCGTCCCAACAACAGGGGAACGACACTTGCGACTATATAAAGCTTCGAATGAAGCCATCTGAATAGTTGCCTGAAAACTGTTGTTATAAGAAAACTCCACTAAAAGTAGATGATCCTCCCATGAACCCTTGAAGTCCAACCTTTAAGCTCTCAACATATCTTCAAGGGTTTGGATCGTTCTCTCCGACTGGCAATCTGTTTGAGGATGATAAGCTGTGCTAAACTTCAATCGGGTTCCCAAACTTTCATGTAAGCTCCTTCAAAAGTGTGATAAGAACCGAGTGTCACGGTCAGACACGATGCTCACCGGTACTCCATGCAATCCTACCATCTCCTGCTCACCGGCTTTCAAGCTCATTCTCGGTGGCCTTGTGAGCCTCGACCCTCTCGCGAGTGAACGGCAGCTTTATCAAGAGTCACCACCTCCCTGATAGACTCTTGAAGCACCCGCCAGAGTTCGTATGCTTTGTTGGCCTTGGCAGTAAGATTAGCTTGAAGCTCGCTCAGCGCTTTAGAAGCCAGCTCCCTCTCCGAGAATTTACGGCCGAGCCTCTTCTCGCACGATGTCATGTTTGCCGCGCACCGCGCTATCAGCCCCCGTAAGTCCGCCTTTGCATCCATGGCCTCCGAGGAAAGGCGGGAACATTCAAGTGCGTGCAAGCAAGCCTCCACCTGCCGACAGAACTCCACCCAGACTCGCACCACCTCTTCGCTATGGTAGGTGGCAAGAAAAGGAAGAGAACCGTTAGCCTCGGCAGCAAATGCTTCAGCTGTGGTTGCGCTGCCAGCACGAAGCTCCTGGATCAAAGACGACAGGGAGACAAGGCTTAATTGGGCCAAGCGTTCTGAAGCTCGCAAAGCATAAGGGCCGGGCGGCATGGCGACACGCGATTCCAACGCTATTGGAACTGGCAAGGCTGTTCAGAATTGAAAAATGTCAGTAAGACTCTTAAGCAAAGGAACAAGTGAGGCTATATCGAAATGTCACTTACCTACGGTCATGCAAGTAGGAGCTGAAGGTTCCCTTGGCCCTTCGAGGACCTCGACCTCATCATCGGCCTCTAAAACTGTAGAGAACATCAATGTCAATACGCAAAATAACAACGATGCTATGAGAAATGATGAACAACACCCACCTTGTCCAGATGAGAGGACGATGCGTTGAGGGGATATCGCCTGCGGAGCTGCCATCTCCAATAGATGCTGAAACAATTACCGGAGAGACAGATCGGCAATGGAGGACGCCAGCCCGCGCAATTCTGAGAACACAAAAGGGTTAGACAACATAAAGATTGCTAATGTAAAATGTTAAAGGTTACCTTCAACGCTCCTCCCATTCTGAGCCGGGAAGATAGCGGCCTCAACGGCCTCCGCCGTGACCTCGGGCTCCAACAAAGGAAGGGCAGTCCCGACTACCTCTCTTCCAGCCTCTGGGCCGCCCTCAGGAAGAGTCGTTAGGGCGGCGACCACCAAAGGGGCCTCCCCCAAAGGAGCAAGCGCTCTGTGATCAAGAACTGCCACCGGAGGCTCTGTTGTAGGAGGAGCAGCCTCGTCAGCCCCTCTACATCGAGCAATGCTTCATCGGGAATGTCGACAGGCTTTAGCTTCAATAAGCCCGTAGGGACCTCCTCCATCGTCGAAGATTCTGCACAATTCACACAAGAATAAGCATACATACATACAGGCATAAACAATCTGAAAAGCTACCAAGAAGAACAAGAAACATACCAATGCGCAGGGAAGCCCTCAATATGGCTTCTTCAAGCCGATGCTCCTTCTCAAGGAGGCGTGCTCGCCGGGGTTCGAGGGTGGATTCATGGCCGCCGGTCCATAAAGAAAGCGCGTCCGCAGCATCCTCCGAAGCGGCCTGCTTCAGCGCTCTTTCACCCCACTCCTCCAAAGGGCCAATGAACCGCCGTCGGATCCATGAGGGGTCTTCATAGAAGATCAATTAGGCTAGGGCTTCTTCGGAACCCTTGCATTCTGAGACTCATCTTTAGAACGCCGTATGGCCTCAGCCAACTGTGCGGCCTCTTCGGCAGCCGAGCCCGGGAAGAGAAGACCAGCTTCCGACTCTTGCATGACCAACGATTCTTCTGGAAGTATGGGATCAGACTCCATTAAAGAATCAAGTAGGTTGGTAGCCACCTTCCTTTGCCTCTTAGATCCAGAACCGGTCGCTGAGGACGGCCGTTTCTTTCCCTTCAAAGCCTTAGTGCGGCGTTGGCCCACGTCGCCCTCAACACCCTCACCCCGGGCCACAACTGGAGATGACACTGCTATCGTCGATGCCACGGAGGGTGGTGCTGCCTCAGGTGGTGGTACTGTTACCGGAGCCTGTCTACCCCGCGACCGAGTAGCCAGGGCATACCAACTATTGGAGTAAGATCTACTCCCGACTCTCCAGGAATAAGAGCAGCACCGGTATCCCTCAGGGGAAAGCGGACCGGGGCACGCGGTCGCAGCGTGGCTCCCGTGGCCGGAACCTGAATAGGGGCACCGTGGCCAAGAAGCACCCTTCTCTCCTCAATAATAATTGGGTTCACCCGATGGAGATACCAGCTCGTGAACGACCCCACGCATCGGGGAATGTAATCACCATCGGGGATCATGAACTAAGAACCGGTGTTCAGCCTCACAAAGTGGTGGGCGGCATCTCGGACGGCCTCGAGCGAAGGAACCGGCGCGACTATGAAAGCTTCAAACGGGACGCCCTGATCATAACCAAACTGCCGGGCAAAGCGATGCGGATTGTACCGCATGAAGAGAGCCGCACTGTCCTGACGGAACACCAGGTAACCCGGTCTGATTGCGTATAAGCTTGCGGCTTCCCGGGGCTTCAAAGAGGGCGTGTTGTCTATCAACCGATCCCAAAGCGGCTGGGCTGAACCCGCGGAAGAAGATAACACCCGATCATTAAATATCAACCCGCCAGCAGTAGCGTAAGGAGAAATCAACGTCCGAATAGTCCCGAATTGAGTTGGATCAGCGGCAGAAGCATCCACCAATCGCATAAGTCATGGGAAGGGGTAGGCGTCGTAAAATGCGGGCCTCTGATGCATAGCGAAAGCCCCCAACACATGCATTTCGATCCAAGACGTGAAGTAATGAAGCGAAAAGTATACTACATCCACGCCAGGAGTAGAAGTATTAGCTGCGGAGCCCAACCCGTGATAAAGATGCGCCAACGCCGGGATACCGACGGCCAACCGCGTCCCCTCAGCGATACAATGAGCCGGGTAGATAACCGAAGCCCTCATAAAGCGACGATGCATGGGGATGACAAACCAACTGAGCCAGACACTGACAAACCCCACGAAGAACGTCTCCTCATCCATGCTGGGAGCTGCAATGGATTCGAAAGACATCGGCGACATAATGGGGATGTAGTACTGTGGTAGATCTGATTCAGTGGTCGGCAGCTTCTTCGGACCAAACCCAAAGGGGTCTTTGATGTTGGCGAACTTCGGAGCTGTCTTCGACAAGACGTCCTCGCGAAGGAAACAAGCAATGAAGCTCTTGAAAGTAACACCATGCTCTTCAGATTCGGTGAACAAACGATCAAAGATACCCAGCACCTTGATTAAGCTGGGACGCTTGTGGCGGACGGCGTTCTCAGCAGACAAGCCGTCAACCGGAGCAGGCTCGGGTTCAAAGATGTATTCATCAGAGGGCAGCAACTCCTCATAAAGCGTCCCTCGAATTGGCAGTCTCGAGATCTCATAGAACTCTCCCAAAGAGATCGAGACTTCTCTGTCCCCCAGAAGAAAAGTGTTGGTGGGGAGATTCCATTGATTCAAGAACGCCTTAACCCACCAGACATGCGGGGATTGATAATGGAAGAGTGACGCATATATCGCTTGGTAAAGCCCGACCTTCTGCAGCCACGCACGATGGGTAGCAAGGATATAGCGAGCCCAGAGGAGGTAGCCCGTAGGGTGCCGAGGAGTGAGCCCTATCTTATAAATTTGTCCCCATGGGTGGGCCTTACCCTGGCAAATGCGTCGTCCCAGGATATCTATAGCGGGGATTGGATGGTTCGGAATACCGGTCGTCGAAGGCTCAAGCCGTCCCGTCGGAGTCCAATTTGGCATCTCCCCAGCGAAAACCGTCCTCGGAGGATCCATCGGCAAAAATAGGAAAGTGGGCTCTGTCGGCACTTCACAGAGGAAACTCCGGCGACCCCGGATAATATGGCTGTACCAAGTTTCCCATAGAAGCAAGTTGGTGCAGTTCGGGTCATGAGCCCGGATCATCGCCATCGCTTCCTCGTCAGATGTTGATTGAGGAAAAGCGGCCTCCGAGCGAGTGAAGGGAAAGCACGGAACAGAAGCCATTGCACCTGAAATCGAATAAAAGAAAACTGTCAAAAGCAAAGCAGCAATATATATGCATGCATGAACATGAAAACAGTTGAAGAAAGCGATAGCAGACTCTTTTTATGGGACCATTGGCTACAAAACATATGGGCCCCACAGAATCAGGATGACGGCTCGTTAATAATGAGACCAAGCAGTTGTAATAAGACAAAGGGGATATCCTTATTAAATAAGAAGTGGGTTTCAAGTGGTCCTGCACATCCCCTAGAAGACAAATCTACCTTGGACTCTACAACAAATCAAACAGGATCAAGGGAATTAAATTCCCACAGAAGACATCATTGCAAGTTTCTGCTCCATTAATTACAGAAGGACAACCTAGGGCAAAGAGACCCTAAGAAGCCTCCATGCGAAGAAACTGAGTTCTTCATAGGAATTAAATTCCTTATTGAGAAAAGGGAATTAAATTCACAGAAATATTTTTGGGATGGAATTAAATTCCATGGATTTGAACCGCCGTCATCATCTCCCTAAAGATCATACGAGCCCTAAAAGATCTACTGTTGAAGATTAAATGGTTTCATATTTTGATTGAAAAGCTTAAAGAAAGAATGGGTTCCTGTTAAAAAGGGTAAAAACCCTTGCTTTGGATTTAAAATCCAGAGGAATGTGAAAGTTCATCGTTCATTCAAGAGCATTACCTGAAGAAAAAAGTCTTTTTGAACAGAGTTAAACTCTGAAAATGTTTCAAGGCAGAGAACTAAGTTCTGGAAGAAGAGAATTAAATTCTCAGAAAAAGTTTGCAAGGAGGAAGATAAGCAAAAGTGGAGGCGTTTCTGAAATGACCCCTATATTTATAGGATGTGATGGAGACGTTTCATCTCCCAAAATCCCTAGAGAAATCCAACGGTCACAAAAAGTGACAGCGTTGCACTCACGTGCAGACACGTGAGAACAACGCTGTGGGGGTATTTGTTTCCTAATTTAAAATCAGGAAAGCTTATGGAGGAGGCATCACGTGCTAGCACGTGACCAGCGGTCACGTGTTGACACGTGACATTTAAAAGCAGCGGCAAAAGGCAGATTCGCTCCCTGTTTAAATCAAAGAAAAGGCTCCAGAAAAGGTCACGTGCTCACACGTGCCTAGGGGTCACGTGTTAGCACGTGACGGCTGAGCAGCGGCCAGAGAACAGAGCGCAAAAGGAGAAGAAAGGCCCGTTCCAGGGATCACGTGCCTACACGTGACCAGGGGTCACGTGGCCACACGTGATTGGCTTTCAAAGCCTCTTTATTTAACAGAATTAAATTCTGAAAGCATTCAAATCTTTCCAAAAGAGAATGATTATTTGGAACCGTTGGATTAAAGATCTAAAGGTGATTAAATGTCATCTATTTATGAAAAAATCTTGAACTTGGAAAGATTTCCCTTTAAAATCTAACTGAAATAACAAAGGGATATCTTTGGATTTGAAATCCAATGGTGAATAAAATTCATCTAATAATCCAAAGGTCCAGATGAATGATGAATGTAAATCAAATTTCTCAATAAACAATCAAATCTTTCAATGAAAGATTCACTAAAACTGATTGATTTTCTTCTTTCTTCTATAAATAGGAGCCAAGAAGAATAGAGCAGACACATACAGAGAGAGAAATAGAGCCTTGAGATTTTGGGAAGAATTTGATCCTCTGCAAAAGAAAACCTTAGGTAAGAAGGGAGAGACTTAAAAGGAGAATTTAATTCTCAAAGAGTTTAACTCTTGTACAAAAAGAAGAACTTAGTTCTTTCTCTAGCAGAGGATCTGCAAAGTGCATATCTCCCCATGAATTGAGAATTTAATTCTCATTGGGTTGAGATCCTGCCATGCAGATCTAAAGCATAGAAGGGGAATGGAAGTTTGAGAATTTAATTCTCACAGAACTATAGGAATTCAATTCGTTTGAGATAAAATTAGGGTTCAACCCTATGTTATGGGAATTTAATTCCTTCAAAATGGACAGAACCAGGGTTTAACCCTAATTAAGAACTTAATTCTATCAAAATAACAGGAATTTAATTCCTTTTAAAAAACAAAAAAGGAAATTAGGGTTTAACCATATGATAGAATTTAGTTCTTCACATCTATGAGGAATTTGATTCTTACAGAAAAGAAACTAGAGTATAACTCTATCTAAGAATATAATTCTTCAGAAGAAAGTGGGAATTTAATTCCTCTAAAGTTATTATTAGGGTTTAACCCTATGAAGAATTTAATTCTTAAAAAAAATAAACAAATATGCAAAGAAGCAGGGTCACGTGCTACCACGTGACCCCTGAAAAGTTCCACAGAGAAGGGTTTTGAGGCAACGCCTCACGTGCCCCACGTGACCCCTTGGCAGAAACTCTAACAGACAAACATTTAAATGCCCATCACGTGACAGCACGTGATGCTCCAAAGTATTCAACACTTTTGGCAGAATAAAATGAATTGAGGGCGCTCTCACGTGCTACCACGTGACCCCTCTTGCCTTAGTGTTTAACACTAAAGTTGAAACCTCTATATCCAGTGTTCAACACTGATTTTCTTAGTGTTTAAACACTAATTTGGAAAACTCTATTTACAGTGTTTAACACTGACTTTCTTAGTGTTGAACACCAACTTGGAAGACCCTGTTTCCAGTGTTTAACACTGATCTGCCTTAGTGTTAAACACTAATTTGAAATCTCCATTGCCAGTGTTTAACACTGATTTGCTTTAGTGTATAAACACTAATTTGAAAGCCCTGTTGCTAGTGTTTAACACTAACTATCTTTTAGTGTTAAACACTAACTTGTCAATCTCACTCCCAGTGTTCAACACTGTTGGTCTTTAGTGTTTAACACTAACTTTAGCCCAATTGGCTAAGTTTCTAGAGGCAAAGCCTCTCCTTCAATGGACCAACAGAAAGCCAATATTCTAAACATGATTGGACTTAGCCCGAGCTGGCCATAAGTCCTCAATTCAAACTTAACTGGGCTAATGGGCTCATAACATAATTAATTGGTCTTGGTCCCAAATTGGGCCAAAGACTATTTAATTTACCTTGGTTCAAGGGTACATCTCTTCACTCTTTTGATACTTGGCGTTGTAATTCCTCAACGTCTTCAAAGAGGTGGCGGGTCCCGATGACCATACATTGATACGGACTGTGGGGTCCTTAAACTCATGGACTATGAGGTCCTTAACCTTGACCGGGATGTCTTAAAACTAATATTGGACTGTGGAGTCCTTAAATCCACGGACTATGAGGTCCTTAACCTTGACCGTGATGTCTTAAAACTAACGCCGGACTGTGGAGTCCTTAAATTCATGGACTATGAGGTCCTTAACCTTGACCGTGATGTCTTAAAACTAACATTGGACTGTGGAGTCCTTAAATCCACGGACTATGAGGTCCTTAACCTCGACCGCAATGTCTTAAAACTAACACTGGACCGCAATGTCCTTAAACTACCTATCGACCGCAATGTCACTAAACTAAACAACATGGCTCCCTTAATTGCTCTCTTGTCGGATCTAAACGATCCCGTTAAGTTGATCTTAGTCTAAAAGCTAGGCTGACGTATCCTTAACAAACGTTTAAGTCGATCTTAGTCTCAAACGAGACTAACGTATCCTTAAACCCAAACCTCCAAACCCAAATCTAAGATAATACGGATTTGGACTAGTCCACGCCCTACGGGCGACGACATAACTCAGTCTCCGTATACAATCCACGGGCAACCAAACACAAAATAAACACACACGACACGAAGTGATCATCTGGAGAAGGAGAAAGTTGCTACCGCAATGCGGTAGCGTAATTAACTGCAGGGGATTGCGCCTGCAGGGAAGAGCGTCCCCACAATCAAAAACCCCTCAAACGAGGGGGAATCTAACGAAGTCTGCTACATCGGACGCATCCGTTTAAACCTTCGATACATAGCGCCATAAATCAACTTGGCATCTTCGGAGAGGTAGACGGATAGCACCAATTAGCATCTGCCCCGAATTTCAGGCAAGACGTCCGTCGCGCCGTCTTTCGGAAGGGAACAATGGTGAAAAGATTCGGCTCATCAAGTCCATAAATATCGCCTGTGCATTCGTTACTCCGAAGGGCATCACTAATACTCGTAATGTCCATACCGAGTTCGGAACACAGTCTTGTAAATATCCTCTGGTTTAACTCAGACCTGATGATATCCGGACCGCAAATCCAGTTTCGAGAATACCCTCGCGCCAATGCAAAGGATCGGGTACTTGTTCTTAATAGTCACCCGGTCTAATTCTCGATAGTTGATGCACATCCTCCTTGTGCCATCTTTCTTCTTTACTAGAAGAACTGGAGCTCCCCAAGGCGAGTTACTGCTTCGAATCTAACCCTTCTCAAGTAATTCAGTAATCTGCTTCTTAACTTTTGCCAACTCCTCTGGTGCCATCGGAAAGTACGCCTTTGAGATTGGCGCTGCACCAGGAACAAGATCAATTGCGAACTCCACTTCTCGCTATGGCGGTAAACCCGAGATGTCCTCAAACACGTCCATGAAGTCTCGAACAACAGCTGGCGCTTCACTTTAACAATCTTCATCGATGAAAGAACATTAGTTGTCGGCCTAGCCTTAACTCGACTGGCCCGATAGAACTGCTTCTTCCAGACAACCTCTGGATGTCCGGGAATCTGGAAATTCGCTTTCTTTGCTCTACACTCAATGTGAGCATGGAAAGTGCTGAGAAATCCATTCCCAAGACGACTTCACAACTGCCGGTAACAAGCACCAAGGAATCTGCAATTAACTCCTGTCTGCCAACAACAACAGAATAGTCCTTACACCTTCTATTAGTTATGATTTTCCCATTCCCAGTGTGTATGTCCCAAAACTAAACAGGGTCGTGCAAGTCTTCGAGTGTATAGTAATAAACTTGGACAACATAAATCAATGGGATGCACTAGAATTGAAAAACGCTAATGCGAGAAAACCATGAACAAGTAGGGTACCTAAAAAGACTTCCTCTGAAGCTTTAGCCTCTTCAGCCGTCAGGGTAAAGGCTCGAGCTTGATTGGGTCCCTAAGTTATCAGCTTCTGCTCCTGAAACTGTCTCTGCGGTGGCTTCTGAGTATCCCCCTTCAACCGTAGCTTCGACGGACAAGTATCAATGGTGTGATCCGCTGATCCACAAATAAGACAAAGTCCAAGCCTCTTACGACAATCTCTTCGATAATGACCCGGCCGTTGACAGTAATCGCACAACACCCTTCCCTTTTGCTCGAGCAAAACTGGCTTCTTCATTGGTACAATGCCACGCCTGTCCACCGGAATACCTTTGCGTCCATGTACTCGATTTGGTGCAAATGCAGGCTTCCGTGCTGTAACTGCTGGCTGCGATGTACCCCCGGTCTTCATAGATAGACTCTGCTGCTCTCGGGCTGCTGTAAGTACTTGTGAGAAAGTGGTCAAACCTAGGGAGACAATCTGTCTCTGGATGTCCACATCCAAACTGCGCATGAACCTTCTTGCCCTATCAGCATTGCTGGCAACCAAAGGTCCAGCGAATCTACTGAGCCGCGTCCACTCAGCTGCATGCACATCTACAGGTGCGCCGTTCTGCTTCAAACTAACGAATTTTTCCTCCATTTCCTCCCGTGCAGTCCGCGGGAAGAACTTCTCCAAGAAACTCTTCGAGAAATCCGCCCAACTGATCGGTTTAGGCAAGCGGGTCTCTTCCACAAACCACCATTCACGAGCGTAGTCTACCAACCGGATGCGTACCACATCCACCTTCTTATCCTCTGGGATCTGTGCTGCAATGAGTAAATTCTCCGTGTCAACCAGCCACTGCTCCGCTGGCAACGGCTCCTCCAGGCCAGTAAAGACAGACGGACCCAGTCTCCTGAAATCCGCCACGGTACCTGTAACACCCGAGCCCAATAATACTATGTATATTACTAGTTGAGGGTTATTTATTGCTCTTTCCAATTGTCCTGATTTTATGGCGTTTATTGCTAAATTTTACCCGGTTAAGTCATTTTGGCACATAACAAATTTTAACTCCGAAAATGAAATTTAAGATGTCCATCTTGGCCTACTCGTCGCCACTAGTCGCGTGGTAGCGTCCGCGTGTCGAGATTCCGTTCCGTTTGGCTAAACAGGCAAGTTTGGACGACTACGCGCGCGTGCAAGTGTCCGACTTGGGGGCATGCATTTTAATCATTAAACACCTATTTTCAAAATTTGGAACCCGCTTAAAATCTTATAATTTAAATTTGGATCATTTGGGCGCAACCCGGGCGCGATTTGGAGATGTTTCATTTCGCGCCAAAAAGGGCCCATTTGAATTTAATATCGAATATATATATACCTTCTAATCTATCTTTTCCTAACTGCATATCCCCTAAAATCCTTCAGAAATTCCTTTTGATTTTCACTCAGCCAATCACGAGCTCCTATTGAGCTCGTGGGCCCCGTCTCTCTTTCCCCCCAGTCTCTCTCTCTCTTCCCTCAATCTCTCTCTCTCCACTCAATATCTCTCTCTCTCTCTCTTCCTCTATATATAATTCTCATGCAGCAGCCGCCCCCGACCCATCTTCGTCGCGAGAAACCCCCTCAAACCCTAACCCTAGCCCTCGCGATCCCGTCGCCGACTTCCTCGCGACCTCGCCGTCGCCGCCCTCACCACCACGACCTCCACCGCACCTGTAAGCCCGCGGGGGCGCCCCGGCCGTCGATCCGACGCCGGAAACGCGGAAAACAAAAACTTTGCGAACTTTGCAAAACGGCACCACCGCGGACTTTTTACCCGGATCGGGCCATTAACCTAGCTAGCTAGCAAAAAGAAAAGAGTAGAGATGTTATACCAAGCGATCCGTGTCTTTCGGTCTTCGTCTCCACTCCGATCTCCCGCGGAATCTCCGTCACCTCCTCGCTCGTCGGAAAGGGCACCACGTAGCCGGAATCTTTTACGGGCTCCCGCCTCTTGACCGAGGCAACTCGGGCGCGAAGTTGGCTAGCCGACGCGTCCAAGGCTTGCTATAGAATAGTGTAGTGAGTTGTCTCTTTAGGGTTTATGGAAGTTGCCTTGAAATGGTGGAGGTAAAGAAAGCAACTCAAAAAGTGCTTATGAACTTGGTAGCATAAAAATGATATGAAACATTTTTCCTCACTCAAAGTGAAATCCCCTCTCCTTCCCTCTCTAGTGGCCGGCCCCTCCATCTCAAGAATGAGATTGGAGAGAGAAAAAATGCAAGAAAAGAATATATCAACAATATAGAAAAAAGGTCACTCTCATTTCACTAATCAAACCATCAAGTGAAAAGCCATCAAAAGGATAAGAAAGGAATATCATCATGAAGCAAGTCTCATCATAATCCACAAGTGCAAGAAAACCCTCCACAAAAGAGTTATTTGCAAATTGCAAATAACCCCCTCCACCAAAAGTCCGGCCGAGAAGGAATGAAGGAAAACCGGCCGGAACGGAATGCAAACTGGCAACTTCAGAAAATCGATCCCGTAATAAATTACAGGAAAACCCCACTACTGCAAATACATGCCCGCATTTGTATTCGCACTGAACACAAATGCAAAGAGACAAAACTACACTATCTAAAACTAGAATCCGGCTTAAGCCAAAGCCGGCTAGTAAAATCTGTCCGATCACGATCCGTGCAATACCGCACGTATCTGATCGAACCCTGCCATATCTCCATACGGCCTCTACAGCGTTTCGCCCGAAACTTGAGTAACTGTCTGTGTGGTGGACTCTAAAGACTCGTCAATACTGTGGCTGTGGATTTAACCACTAGCACGTCAGAGGTATAAGCCAATACATGACGGGCCACCAGGTATTGACCAAAAGGGACGTCGATGAGCGAACTCATCCTGACACCCTACTGAGCCTGTCAGTGACAATATCCGTACAGTCCGGTCCGTTCGTCTATGAGTATCGCATGGCGGGCCTAGGGGGTTGGTAAAAGTCAGACCCCCTGTTGGGGTAAAAATTTACACCCCCGTTGACCGAGTCAAAGTCAAGGTCAACCCCAAGCCAGGTGGGCCCAAGCCCAGGTCAAACGGGCCCATGCCCAAGTCGAGCCCGCGGCCAGCCTCCTCCATGCTAAAATATAGATCATGCAATAAATAATTATTATGTAATTTTTTATACATGAATGTATGCAAAATGGGCATAAAGCCAATATTTTGTAAGCCCATGGCTTATGTGCAAAAAATGAAATGGCACATGAGCCATGGGATGGCTAAAATGCCATTTTTGTGAAGCCCAAGGGGCTATATGCAAATATGTAAGCCTATATAAGGCAACATCATGAATAAAAAAAAAAAAAGAGAACACACTTTTCATTCTCTCCAAAAAAATTAGAGCTGAGCTCTTTCTTCCTTCTTCAAGGTTCCAAAACCTTCTTCTTTCTCTTGAATTAAATCAAGAGTTCTACTCTCCTTTTTATAAAACAAATTAGTTTTTCACCACAAAACCCATCAAGGGGAACTCAGATCTTCCATTAGATCTCAAAAAGGAGTGATTTTTTTTAAATCCCATATCTTTTGATCTTCAAGATCCAGCTAACAGAGGAGGAAGAAGAAGAACCCCTTTCACTAAACCCTAAAAAAAATAAAAAAATAAAAACACTCAGGAGTCCAACTCCTCTTTGATTTCTCTTCAGAGAAATCTTTTTAGGCTAAAAGCCTCTTTTTCTCGCCGGCGCTCAAGCGCAGAGCGCCCACGTGCCGACACGTGGCGCGCTTGCGCTCCAGCGCAAGCGCTCGAGCGCAAGTCGCCCTCGTGCCGACACGTGGCGCTCTTGCGCTCAAGCGCAAGCGCTCGAGCGCAAGTCGCCCTCGTGCTGACGCGTGGCGCTCTTGCGCTCCAGCGCAAGCGCTCGAGCGCAAGTCGCCCTCGTGCCGACACGTGGCGCTCTTGCGCTCAAGCGCAAGCGCTCGAGCGCAAGTCGCCTACGTGCCGACACGTGGCGCGTTGCGCTCCAGCACTCTGCGCTCGAGCGCAAAGCGCCCACGTGCCGACACGTGGCGCGCTCACGCTCAAGCGCCTAGGCGCTGGCCCCACGCATCCTTTGGATGTATTTTTCCCCTTTACTTATATATACATGTATATATATACATATGTGTACAAATGTACGCATACACATACTCCGCGACACTGTCCCTGTTAGAAAAAAATTTCTAACGGGGCGCTGCCCCGCACCCCGCAAGGGGGCTGCTAGCCCCCTTGACCCCCAGCCCGCTATCCGGATAGCGGGACCCCCGTAAAAACTCTGCGTGGCTCCCGATATATTTAAACCCCCCTCCAAAACACAACACACGTACACTGCACGTTGAGTTCGCATGACCAGTTTAACCCGTTAATCGGAGGTTCCCTCGCCCCAAAGGCGATGGGTAATTAACGGCAGCTTAGTCCGCGGCTGCCGGAGATTCGGATCCCCACAATCATTAAACCCCGGCCTACCCTAGGCCGGGGGAATCTGTAGTACGCCTGACAAGCGTGCGCGTATTCCCATCTCAATGTGGTGACGAAAAACACCCTACAGATTCTGGCACGCCCGGTGGGACCAATCTCTCCTCCCATATTTCGGGTTAAGCGTTCATGCGAACTCAATCAATATACATACCTATATTTATACTGAAATAATGCTTTTTCATGCAGATTTTCTAGCAATCACCTTCCGACGATGTCTTCGATGATGAACTCAGCTCCCATCTCATACACGATGAAGATAGACTCCAGGATGGTCCTTCCGGCCAGTCTTGGGCGACAATGGGAGGAGCCTCTGCTACCTTTTGGCTCTATCATGTTCATTCCAGTTGGCGCCATCCCAGCTCCTCAAGCCCCGGTGGCAGACAAACCGGTCTCGAAAGGCAGGAGACCAAATGTGGTGATCTCAAGGGCGCCCCAACTCAAACGCGAGTCGGTATCTGAACGACTTTCCTTGGCCCCAGCTGGGGGCAAGGCCATCAACACCAACAAAGCTACAACGCGTCCCGAGCAAGCTCCAGTGGTGCCCTTGACCACTGCTCGATCCGGTGTCTTCTCTAAGCTCCCCTCTGATCAACTCACAATGGCTTCCCGGGTAGCAGATGCCGGCCAAGCCTTCAAAATCGAGAAGCTGAGGGAGAAAAGGCTCAGATATAGAGCCAACAAAAGGGCTAGGGCTACTGCCAGGCTAAACCTCATGAGGTTCGAAGAACAGGGTTACCCCGCCAAAGATGAGGGGATGGCTGAATGTGTTATCCACACTGTCTACGTGGTGGGCACGCGCAGCAAGAGCAAGGACGGGGCTACCACATCTCAAATCCAATCTGGCTTTAATGTGGTTGCCACTTCCCAAGAACAGCCGCCTCCGCTGGATGATGAAAACCCTCTCGATGAGGCTGATAGGCAGAGAGAGCCCTCAATTCATGAGGAGTCAGGCTCGGAAAGCGAAGATGAGCCAACTTTCCGTCCTAAGACCACAGAGCAGCAACTTCTCCAAGAGCTCCGAAAGCAGCTCAGAAACAAAGACAAGGAGATGGCCAAACTCTACTCCAAAATCGATGACTTAACAAATGTCGTGATGCAGCTCACGGCCCGACTTGTCTCTCAGCCGTCCAATCAAGCGGAAGGCTCTGCTCGTGAACCGGGAAGTGGTGCCCCAAAGCAGCCGACACCTATTCCCTCAAATCCAAAAGTGGGCGAACTATATGAAAATCAGTCGCATCCTATCTCGGGAAATGTCTTGGCTACCGATGACAGTAGCCCGCTAACTCAAGATCAAATCATGGATTTGGTTGCCAGCAAAGTCAAAACATTGGTGGCCGAAGCCGAAGCGCGAAAAGATATCAGCAGTAGTGGGAGACCATATCCTGCTCAGTATGATCTGGTAGAATTTCCTAGCGGCTATGTCATCCCCAAATTCGGAAGATTCGATGGGACGGGAAATGCGAATCAGCATATTGCCCACTTCAAAGCCTCATGCGGGAATACTGGGGGCAATGATGCGCTTCTCCTCCGCCAGTTCGTTAATAGCTTGACCGATGTTGCTTTCGACTAGTACGCGAGCATACCGGATGGCTCCGTCATAACTTTTGTCCAAATGGAGTCTCTGTTTCGGCAGAGGTTCATGAGCGTCAGCGATAAGATTACCATTGCCGAGCTCGTAAGGACCAAGCCCAAGAGCGACGAAAGCAGCACGGATTTTATAACCCGATGGCGCAATCTCTCCGTCAAATGCGAACCGCCGATAGAGCAGGACCAATCTGTCAGTCTCCTCGTCGGAAATCTCAACAATTGGATGGCCCCGTTTCTATGCACCGCGGGTCTCAAAACATTCCAAGAGCTGACCAGAAAAGTCCAGATGTTGGAACGCTCGAAGCAGGAGTCCTCCTCTGACTCCCAAAATAACAATAGGTCCTGGAGAAACCGAAAGGACGAAAATCGCAAAGGCGGAAACTCCGATGATTCTGAATCTTTCAACACTTCGGCTAACCGAAATAAGCAAGGGATGAGCGGACCGAGCGCCAACCAGCCTCGGAAGCCAATGTTCGGAGAGGGAGGAGAATCTCCACTGAAAGAGAAGCTGGATAAGGTCTATTCCTTCAGAAGGGACAAAATCCGTAAAATATTCAAAGACGCCCTGAAGAACGGTCTACAACTGCCAGAGTCAAAAAGACCGCAGGAAGCGAATAGGACCGACGACCCCAAATACTGCCCCTATCACAGAGTGATAGGCCATGCCATTGAGGACTGCTTCGTCTTCAAAGATTGGGTCGAAAAGCAATACAAGGCAGGAGAGATAGAACTGTCCAAAGGCGTGTTAACAAACAGTCCAGCTGCGACCGCCAATTTCATACAAACGGAGACCGAAGTTCTTCGTGAAACCGATTCTCTCAGACATCTGCCTTTCTCTGAAAACAATCGACCACCACGTCATTAAACTGGGAACAGTCGACCACCACGTCATTAAACTGGAACAGTCGACCTCTAAGTCGTTAAACTGGGAATGTAAAAAAAAAAAAGGTGTAAATAAAAAAAAATGTGTAAATAAAAGAAAAATAAAGAAAAGCCGAAATGATGGGGCAACCGCGAATAAATAGCCGAAATGATAGGGCAATCGCGACCTCCGCGATAAGAAAAGCTGAAATGATAGAGCAATCGCGGTAAAATAAAATAAATAAAAAAAACAAAAAAAAAAAAAAAAAAAAACAAGGGCGGATGATGAGTTGCTCCTGGCATTATTCCAGTGCAGCAATGCAGACGCCAAACAAAAATCCAATTTCCCAAAATTCTTTCGGCCCTACGGCCAGTCCCCAAATTGACTGCCGTATACAATCCACGGGCTCAAATAATTCTCAGTATACCCATGCCCCACCGCAACCACCAGTTACGCGGCTGGTCTCCGCCTTTGGAATTATGCTTCATTGGAAAGACCCACTCATGTGTCCTCACGATGCATGAGGAGAACAAATCTTCGTGAGATCCTTACGACTCACCAAGGAAAAACACACTTAGGAGTCCTCACGACTCCTAAGGAGAAAATACACCTGCGGGATCCTTACGACTCGTAGGGAGAAAATGCTTTTATGGGACCCTCACGGCCCATAAAATTGAAAAGCCTTAGGTGACAGGGACCTAAACCTGTCTCCTAAGCCGTCGCTCCCCAATCCCCAAGTGGCGAATGATGAGTCGCTCCTGGTACCATATTCCAGTGCAGCGATGCAGACGCCAACCCAATTCCAAGTTTCAAACCCAAGTGGCGAATGATGAGTCGCTCCTGGTACCATATTCCAGTGCAGCGATGCAGACGCCAACCAAATTCCAATACCATACCCCACGTGGCGAATGATGAGTCGCTCCTGGTACCATATTCCAGTGCAGCGATGCAGACGCCAACCAAATTCCAAATCCCATACCCCAACGGCGAATGATGAGTCGCTCCTGGTACCATATTCTAGTGCAGCGATGCAGACGCCAACCAAATTCTAAATCCCATGCCCCAATGGCGAATGATGAGTCGCTCCTGGTACCATATTCCAGTGCAGCGATGCAGACGCCAACAAAGTCCCAAAATTTTTACGGCCCTACGGTCTGGATCATACATCCTGCAAAACCGTATACAATCCACGGGCGTAAAACAATCCCAATTTCTCCCAAGTCCTCTCAGGGCAAATGATGAGTTGCTCCTGGCATTATTCCAGTGCAGCAATGCAGATGCCAAACAAAAAAAAACAAATCCAAATCCTCTCGGGGCACATGATGAGTTGCTCCTGGCATTATTCCAGTGCAGCAATGCAGATGCCAAACAAAAACCCCAATTCCCAAATCCTCTCATGACAAATGATGATTCGCTCCTGGTACCATATTCCAGTGTAGCGATGCTGATGTCAACCCAAATCAAATCAAACCAACAACCTCTACGGCGGAATCATGCTCTGTCCCAGAATTTACCCGTGTCGAAATCATGCTTCGCCTCGGTGTACCTGCCTTCCCTGTCGAAATTATGCTTCGCCTAGGAATCAAATCAACCAGCAAGCTCTGCATCGGAATTATGCTTCATCTCAGAATACACCCCGTGTCGAAATGATGCTTCGCCTCGGTGTATCTGCCTTCCCTGTCGAAATTATGCTTCGTCTCGGAATCAAGTCTGCCAACAAGCTCTGCGCCCGAATCATGCTCCGTCTCAGAGTGTACCCCGCGTCGAAATCAAGCTTCGCCTCGGTGTATCTGCCTTCTCTGTCGGAATTATGCTTCGGCTCGGAATCAACCAGCGTCCTCCTCGTCGGAATTAAGCTCTGCCTCAGAATCAAGTCAATCAACGTGCTCTGCGTCGGAATCATACTTCGTCTCAGAGTGTACCCCGTGTCGAAATCATGCTTCGCCTCGGTGTATCTTCCTTCCCTGTCGAAATTATGCTTCGTCTCGGAATCAAGTCAGCCAACAAGCTCTGCGCCGGAATCATGCTCCGTCTCAGAATGTATCCCGTGTCGAAATCAATGTTTCGCCTCGGAATATCTGCCTTCCTTGTCGGAATTATACTTCGCCTAGGAATCTACCTCTGGATCGAAATCATGCTTCGGTCAGAATGTTTGCCGCTCATCGGAATGATGCTCCGATGTCCTGGAATTATGCTCCGCAAATCGGAATGATGCTCCGAACCCTGGAATCATGCTCCGCCCTTCGGAACGATGCTCCGAATACTGGAATTATGCTCCGCTCTTCGGAAAGATGCTCCGAACTCTGGAATCATGCTCCGCCCATCGGAACGATGCTCCGATCTCTGGAATTATGCTCCGCTCTTCGGAAAGATGCTCCGAACTCTGGAATCATGCTCCGCTCTTCGGAAAGATGCTCCGAACTCTGGAATCATGCTCCGCTCTTCGGAAAGATGCTCCCAACTCCGGAATGATGCTCCGATCCTTGGAATTATGCTCCGCAAATTGGAATGATGCTCCGCCCTTCGGAACGATGCTCCGAATCCTGGAATCATGCTCCGCTCTTCGGAAAGATGTTCCGAACTCTGGAATCATGCTCCGCTCTTCGGAAAGATGCTCCGAACTCTGGAATCATGCTCCGCTCTTCGGAAAGATGCTCCCAACTCCGGAATGATGCTCCGATCCTTGGAATTATGCTCCGCAAATTGGAATGATGCTCCGCCCTTCGGAACGATGCTCCGAATCCTGGAATCATGCTCCGCTCTTCGGAAAGATGTTCCGAACTCTGGAATCATGTTCCGCTCTTCGGAAAGATGCTCCGAACTCTGGAATCATGCTCCGCTCTTCGGAAAGATGCTCCGAACTCCGGAATGATGCTCCGATCCTTGGAATGATGCTCCGCTCTTCGGAAAGATGCTCCGAACTCTGGAATCATGCTCCGCCCATCGGAACGATGCTCCGATCTCTGGAATTATGCTCCGCTCTTCGGAAAGATGCTCCGAACTCTGGAATCATGCTCCGCTCTTCGGAAAGATGCTCCGAACTCTGGAATCATGCTCCGCTCTTCGGAAAGATGTTCCGAACTCTGGAATCATGTTCCGCTCTTCGGAAAGATGCTCCGAACTCCGGAATGATGCTCCGATCCTTGGAATGATGCTCCGCTCATCGGAATGATGCTCCGATCTCTGGAATTATGCTCCGCCCATCGAAACGATGCTCCGATCCCCTGGAATCATGCTCCGCAAACCGGAATGATGCTCCGATCCTTGGAATGATGCTCCGCTCATCGGAATGATGCTCCGATCTCTGGAATTATGCTCCGCCCATCGGAACGATGCTCCGATCCCCTGGAATCATGCTCCGCAAATCGGAATGATACCCCGAATCCTGGAATGATACTCCGATCCCTGGAATTATGCTCCGCGCTTCGGAATGATGCTCTGACATTGGAATTATGCTCCGCGAATCGGAATGATGCTCCGATCCTCGGGAATCATGCTCCCCGGGATGATGCTTCGCCTCCGGAATGATGTTCCACCTCGAAGTTCAGCTTCAAGATCCATCAATTTCATGCACACAACTCAAATGTGCGGTGTGCATTTATTGATGGGGGGCACTTTGTTGGGGTAAAAATTTACACCCCCGTTGACCGAGTCAAAGTCAAGGTCAACCCCAAGCCAGGTGGGCCCAAGCCCAGGTCAAGCGGGCCCATGCCCAAGTCGAGCCCGCGGCCAGCCTCCTCCATGCTAAAATATAGATCATGCAATAAATAATTATTATGTAATTTTTTATACATGAATGTATGCAAAATGGGCATAAAGCCAATATTTTGTAAGCCCATGGCTTATGTGCAAAAAATGAAATGGCACATGAGCCATGGGATGGCTAAAATGCCATTTTTGTGAAGCCCAAGGGGCTATATGCAAATATGTAAGCCTATATAAGGCAACATCATGAATAAAAAAAAAAAAAGAGAACACACTTTTCATTCTCTCCAAAAAAATTAGAGCTGAGCTCTTTCTTCCTTCTTCAAGGTTCCAAAACCTTCTTCTTTCTCTTGAATTAAATCAAGAGTTCTACTCTCCTTTTTATAAAACAAATTAGTTTTTCACCACAAAACCCATCAAGGGGAACTCAGATCTTCCATTAGATCTCAAAAAGGAGTGATTTTTTTTAAATCCCATATCTTTTGATCTTCAAGATCCAGCTAACAGAGGAGGAAGAAGAAGAACCCCTTTCACTAAACCCTAAAAAAAATAAAAAAATAAAAACACTCAGGAGTCCAACTCCTCTTTGATTTCTCTTCAGAGAAATCTTTTTAGGCTAAAAGCCTCTTTTTCTCGCCGGCGCTCAAGCGCAGAGCGCCCACGTGCCGACACGTGGCGCGCTTGCGCTCCAGCGCAAGCGCTCGAGCGCAAGCGCTCGAGCGCAAGTCGCCCTCGTGCCGACACGTGGCGCTCTTGCGCTCAAGCGCAAGCGCTCGAGCGCAAGTCGCCCTCGTGCTGACGCGTGGCGCTCTTGCGCTCCAGCGCAAGCGCTCGAGCGCAAGTCGCCCTCGTGCCGACACGTGGCGCTCTTGCGCTCAAGCGCAAGCGCTCGAGCGCAAGTCGCCTACGTGCCGACACGTGGCGCGTTGCGCTCCAGCACTCTGCGCTCGAGCGCAAAGCGCCCACGTGCCGACACGTGGCGCGCTCACGCTCAAGCGCCTAGGCGCTGGCCCCACGCATCCTTTGGATGTATTTTTCCCCTTTACTTATATATACATGTATATATATACATATGTGTACAAATGTACGCATACACATACTCCGCGACACTGTCCCTGTTAGAAAAAAATTTCTAACGGGGCGCTGCCCCGCACCCCGCAAGGGGGCTGCTAGCCCCCTTGACCCCCAGCCCGCTATCCGGATAGCGGGACCCCCGTAAAAACTCTGCGTGGCTCCCGATATATTTAAACCCCCCTCCAAAACACAACACACGTACACTGCACGTTGAGTTCGCATGACCAGTTTAACCCGTTAATCGGAGGTTCCCTCGCCCCAAAGGCGATGGGTAATTAACGGCAGCTTAGTCCGCGGCTGCCGGAGATTCGGATCCCCACAATCATTAAACCCCGGCCTACCCTAGGCCGGGGGAATCTGTAGTACGCCTGACAAGCGTGCGCGTATTCCCATCTCAATGTGGTGACGAAAAACACCCTACACCCCCAAAAGCGGTACAAGTCGTGTCGGAGTGCAGCCCAGAACACCCTGAGATACTACTGGAATACCTACCAGCAAATCTCCTGCCTTGGCCAAGGACTTTTCATGTTCTGGCTCTCCTAGACACAGCACGACCTCACCCCCAATACCGGGAGAGACGAACCCCTGCAGATCCGCTCACTGCCTCCATGTGGCTCGGGACTGTACCCAACTAAAACCTGTTTGCACGACTCCTTTGAGCCGTGGTAGGGTAGTAATCAAAGTACAGTGGGAACTCACACGAGACAAATGACGATCTCAGGTCGATGAACTAACCTGTACACATGTCACCAGGGAACTGCTATCTGACGTCTGGTATAATCCCAACTAGCAGGTTCCCGGCGAGTCCTGTCCGGTGTACTCATAACCCAATGAGCACCTGTATACATCTTAGGTGAACCAACTGACACCAGTGGCTTGTGAGACCGGCCACCGCCCCTCGTCGGGGTCTCGACTGTATACACTAGTCTACTCTGGAGAAACGATGCCCTGTCTCGAATCTCCCACGACTAGGGACCTTTTAAGGATGTGCTTGTAGACCCCAGCTCCCACTTATATGATCGCCCTCATACTGCTGGAAGTCAAGCAAGAATCCTAGGGGCTTTATCAACGTGTAATAGCGACTCGTAAGGTCACCTAAAGCAGTACACGATGATAAAGATAAACCAGATAGCATACTATCATCTCGAGTAAGACTGTCCTACCGGGATAGGTCCTCCCCTCAATCATTGCAATCACGTGCCTGTGATCCAATAATTGACTCTGAGGGCACTATCTCCAACAATCTCCCACTTGCACTCAAGGCTAATTATTGCGATATCGCATACTCACAGCCCGTGTGATACCGAACACCCAACTCCTCTACTAGTCAGTCTCACAAAGCTCGTTTGCGAAACTATTGCGTTCGAGGAATAGCCTCAGTGAGTGGATCCGTTTTGATGTTTCTTTCTATGTCTCTCTATATCTCATGTTCGCAGAGAAAACTATCTCCCGAAATGAGCAATACCTGTCCTAGAATGTCTGGATGTCTGATGGGACCTAGCTCATAAGTGAACTCCAAATCCAAACTTCTTAGACTGTATCGACAACTGAACTTAATCAGTGTCCTGCGCCATGCCTTCCCTCAGTTTCCACCTGGACCACCTGTCCAAAATACTGCCCCTCGTTAGAGGGAAAACTATAACTCTGACAGCCACTCTGCCATCCAGGTCACCTTGGAAGCCTGGAATGATAACCGTCTCCTAAAGGAGGCTGCCGTTATCAATTCCTTAGAACATCAACTTATGTTCTAAAACTGCTTCCGACTGTTTCTCCAAGATTGGATTAATATCAACTTTTTGCACCTACTGCAAGAACAATATCTGGTGTGGTACTTGACATCTCATGATTGACTCAGTTGCCTAAGCAAGTGATCTGTCAATCATGCGTGTCCCTCTCCCCTTTAGTCTGTAAGACACCTTTAGAGAGGGTGACTCCATTACCTGCAGGTACACTACCGTGCCAGGAGTCGTCCATTCTAAATACTCATAGAATGCGGTCAAAGTACCCAGATTGGGAAACCACCCAAATCTAGATCTAAAACCATAGATCTAGTAACCAGAATGTCTGATATAATATCCAAGTCCTATGTGGAGAAACCACCGTGTGACGACCAAAGTATAACCAATCGTAGTATAGGAATATCACTTCCTACTCTGTGTATGTCATCAAATACCAGGACATCACACCCTACTACCTTCTTAACAGATCCATCCCTTATTTTGATGAAGTCAAACCTCTGACTGTCACATCAGAAATAGATGATCTATCTCCGCTATATCTGCTTAAGTCTATAAATAGACATAAGCCTGATATCCACCAATGCTTCCGCTGCTCCCACTGACTACGACAACCCTCTGGCAGAGTCATATACACGTACGCTTCTAAAGCAAGTTTAGAACGACGCTATACTCATCCTTCCGCCGGGTCTCGCA
Organism: Agapanthus africanus; assembly: GCA_030015575.1. Classification (NCBI taxonomy): domain Eukaryota; kingdom Viridiplantae; phylum Streptophyta; class Magnoliopsida; order Asparagales; family Amaryllidaceae; genus Agapanthus; species Agapanthus africanus. The sequence goes on along the minus strand of CM057338.1, from coordinate 977,752,022 downwards.
GCCTGGAACAACAGCAATGGCAAGTCTGGGTAAACAAGAACCTCCCTGTCACCGTCCTTGAGCATACCGAAGTACCTCTCGGGTGCCTGAGGTTACCCACCGTATCTGCGGAGTGGCCAATGGAATGTCAAACCAGATTGAATCTTTAGGATCTTATGAAATCTTCAGTAATCGTTTGTGGTTCTGGAATCACTTCCAGTTCTACCATACTCCCACTCCTGTTTTTCTGAAAAAAAATTCCATTTTTAATAAAACTGTGGCGAGTCAAGAACAATATCACTATTGATCTTCCAGATGGTAGAAAGTCAACCCTCGTCATAGCCCGGGTCAACCCACAAACAGCCATTACAGAAACGTGCCTTGAGTTGTCCAGAGTCTGGTTTTAAGCATAAGCCGGACAACTCCCCGTATCTTAACAATGTCAAGATATGAACTGTTCTATATCTAAGAAACAGAGGCACTGATTTAATTGAACCAGATCCAAATCATGCAGCTGTCTCCAGTGCATGTCAAGTAAATGGAGAGAGGCCGATCAGCGTTACTCAACTTAGGAGCACTTCCAATTATGAGTAACCTGAAAGAGAAGTTAGTTCTCTTAACCATTACTATCAACTGAATACCATTCACAAGTATCTACATCTTCGATCACCTTGAAGAATCCCGATACTTGCGATACCTGGTTCTCTACTGTATTCTTATACCTATAACTCCTCTAAACTTAGACCCTGTGTTTCTACGAAACACATGTCTAAGAACTAGAGAAGTTAAAAGTAAACAGAATATAGTACGAGGACCAACCCCTCTGTCCTAATGGACACTGGACAATATACAATACTCTGTATAAGTCCGCTGAGTCTAACAACTCATTCACTGTGTGTCGTAGGTTGAAAACTGTACTTTTGGTTAAGAAGAATTACACCGCTGTTCAATGCTCCTTACCTAACCATCCACTGGTATAGGTAAATGTCATAGACATAATTTCAAAAAGGTATGTCTCACTCTATAAAAATAGACGTACAGATATATCAATTTGAAATTGGTGCATAACAACGGATATTCAAAACCAAATATTTGCCGACCGGCAAACAACCCAGGTGACTTCCTCAAATATCATCGATTACAACGAATCCCGATATAATGAGGATGGTCACCTAATTCCCAATAACTTACTCCCACTCATCATCTGTAAAACCATACAGATGTGAGAATCCAACCTGGTAAATACATACCCTGGAGTAAGTGTCTAATTGGGAAATCAGTTTTCTTTTAACTGTACACAGTGAAACTGAAACATTGAAATGATTCGATGGGGTATCCTGGTATTCTTAGTAATGCCTCTTCCATTATTTAGATTCACAACTATAACCGCATAACTCTTTGCCATCTCTCCAAATCCCTTTATATGTCTTTAGTCATTACCTTCTGTACACCACTTTAGGCCAAATGGTTTTCTTCCTTCCCTACCGTTCGGCACCAGCCTATGGTTTGGAAGAAGACTATCCAAAAAGCATAATGGGTGTACTGTCCTAATCCGAGGAGCACTCGCAATGCGAGAGAAGGTGAGGATAAAAGACAACCGAATGTACTTAATTCATAGGTGATTTAGGATTGACAAAGAAGTACATGGTTTGGTCGTGAATAGCAGTCGCAATTTACTTTGCCCTCTTACTAATCTCTTGCTTTGTCTGAACTTAATACCTTCTGTACACCGTTTAGGCTAATTGGCTTTCTTCATTCCCTACCGGTCGGCACCAGCCTAGGGTCTGGAAGAAGACTATCCAATTTGCGTAATAGGTGTACTACTCCTAAACCAAGGAGTACTCACAACCTGAGAGAGGGTAAAAGGTAAAGACAACTGAATAGTCCTATTCGTTTTCTCCAGAACCGGAAACCATCCTCGAAGTCCTTCGAGTTCGTATATAACCATACGATGGTTTTGTCCAATGGAAGTGGACGTTCGTAGTAATACGGGGTGTCCCGGAGAAAAGAGTAAAAGTAGGAGTGGCAAAGGGGTCTGCAACTCTGACAATCCAAAAGCCAGTGTTAAGAAGGTTCGGTCAACTTGGTCACTGAGTCATAGTCTAGGGTCGGGTCAATGGTCGCTGCCAAAGAGAGAGAGAAGAAACACTCAGCGTGCACTCTAACCTAGATCAGAATGGTTACCAATTTATCTAATCTGGAAACCTCCCACTGTAACGTCAAATTCTTCTCCAAACCTGAAAGAAGAATTAGCCGGGATCACCCGAGGAGTAAACCAACTCATCAGTGGGAATCGGGATCCAACTCTCATCGCATGATAACGTGACGGAATCCGCTCACGTTATCACACTCCAGAAGGTATGCGCATATCTGGCAAGTTTCAGTACTTTTGAAACTCCCGATGTGATTTCTGCCCCATGCTCTTATGACCTTGACTTTGGCCAACATATCATAAGTCACATGTCAAGTTCTACCCGTCATTTTCCTGGTTAATTTGAACCCACCCGTACATACCCTTGACTTTGGCCAAAATGGCAGTACGACTGTCCCAAACCAACGCATCTATCTATGCTGCATATGGATACCCAGCTACCAAACACTGTGCCTTGACTTTGGCCAACATACACAGCTTGAATACTATTGACCATCCATATGAAACGACGGAGGGCTACGAATGGTTTCTGGCGAAAACCTTTAACGTAATGAACTTGATATCGTTGAAGGAACTGATAGCTTTATAAAAATATAGTGACGACAACCTTTGCTAAAGAGGTCACTCCCGGTGAAGGGATCTCGGCTCTTTCCCCGTAGAATGAGGTGCAGGATATTCCAACTGAATACCACGGTGCAAAGCAAAAGCAATCGGCTATAGTGAAGTTAATGCTCTGACGCAAACTTTTGTCCAAGGGGTCACTCCCGGTGAAGGGATCTCGGCCCTTGCCTCGTCGACTGAGGAGCAGGATATTCCAAATGAATACCACTGTGCAAAACAAAAGAGAACGCCCTTGCAATAACAGCTTTTTGAAAAAGTGTTCCAACAACATCAGATTAGGTTTGTTTAACTTGCATTGATCCGAATCAATGCAGTCCCATCAATTGATCACACCATAAAGAACGAAAATATACTGACGTACGTATATGCTATCCGCATTCGCCATTGGGTCCCGTCATCACCCGTTAGGTTAGCTAACTAACGACAGAGCGGGGACTGGACTAGCGCGGATGCAAAACATATACAACGTCTACTAATATATATATAAAATATAATTTTCGCTCAAGGCGTGATAAAAATGCAGCAACACAGAAATGTATAGCAACACAGATCAATACAGATATCTGGGATCCCCGGGTTTCACAGAGCCGCTGAAACCCGACGTTCCCCTGGTCGTGTGGATAGCCTGTGCAATGAAATCCTAGACCCCTACGGGCGCGGCAAGTCACCCGCCAAAACCTGAAGCGAGGCAGCCCCCTTCAGCAACGTGAATGGACCACCCAGCACTTCACGGAATCCGGTAACTTGGGCACCCCTCCTGGGTCAATCCTATACCCCCTACGAGTGCGGCGAATAGCCCGCCAATTCTAGAGTGAAGCCCCTTCCGCCTCAATGCCATGAGATGCGGGCTTGTTGCCCTCTAGAATCCGGCTATCCGTGCACCCCTCCTTGGGGTAATCCTAGTACAGAAAGTAAAATATACATACAACGGGTACATCGACTGCAACCAGGTCGTGCCCCAAAATAATAATACAAACTGGCAGTGACGGCAGTCCACATGTCGGACGCTCGCCCCGCAATATCAAAAGTACATATAAAACAAAACTGTACTACCACTGCAACCAGGCTATCCCCCACGACCGATCCGCAACAACACAGTACAATCACAGAACATCAACGTGAAAATCACGTTCGCAAATCCGTCTAACCGGGCTATAGCAGTTAGGCGGGATTTACCGATCAAGTGACATTCACGGTCGCAGATATAATGTAAAAACTGTGAACTAGCATGTTTAAAATATCCGATCGAACAAATTTATCAAAGTGGGCCCCACACACTACTGTAGCACTTACAGAAAATCTGGGCCCAAAGAAAATGTCCCAAAAGCCCTATTTCCAACTCATAAGCTTACTGGAAAAATATGGTGCCACGATTCCTCTTATCCGCCGCGCAAGCGCGGCCAAACTAGGGGTTTGGCCGCGCTTCCGCGGTCTAAGTGAGGAATCAGTGGATCGTATTTTCCCAGAATTCTTATAATTTGTGGTACATGTCTCTTCAATCACCAGAAAAATTTTAGGAGCTCAAAAAATTTTAACAGAGAACACATGTACACAAAAATACGGTTTTTGGGGATTTTGTTCGATCGGGTTCTAAACGCGCTAGAGCAAGCTAGGGTAAGTTAATGGCGTGGCTCTGATACCATTGTAAGCCCGCGGGGGCGCCCCGGCCGTCGATCCGACGCCGGAAACGCGGAAAACAAAAACTTTGCGAACTTTGCAAAACGGCACCACCGCGGACTTTTTACCCGGATCGGGCCATTAACCTAGCTAGCTAGCAAAAAGAAAAGAGTAGAGATGTTATACCAAGCGATCCGTGTCCTTCGGTCTTCGTCTCCACTCCGATCTCCCGCGGAATCTCCGTCACCTCCTCGCTCGTCGGAAAGGGCACCACGTAGCCGGAATCTTTTACGGGCTCCCGCCTCTTGACCGAGGCAACTCGGGCGCGAAGTTGGCTAGCCGACGCGTCCAAGGCTTGCTATAGAATAGTGTAGTGAGTTGTCTCTTTAGGGTTTATGGAAGTTGCCTTGAAATGGTGGAGGTAAAGAAAGCAACTCAAAAAGTGCTTATGAACTTGGTAGCATAAAAATGATATGAAACATTTTTCCTCACTCAAAGTGAAATCCCCTCTCCTTCCCTCTCTAGTGGCCGGCCCCTCCATCTCAAGAATGAGATTGGAGAGAGAAAAAATGCAAGAAAAGAATATATCAACAATATAGAAAAAAGGTCACTCTCATTTCACTAATCAAACCATCAAGTGAAAAGCCATCAAAAGGATAAGAAAGGAATATCATCATGAAGCAAGTCTCATCATAATCCACAAGTGCAAGAAAACCCTCCACAAAAGAGTTATTTGCAAATTGCAAATAACCCCCTCCACCAAAAGTCCGGCCGAGAAGGAATGAAGGAAAACCGGCCGGAACGGAATGCAAACTGGCAACTTCAGAAAACCGATCCCGTAATAAATTACAGAAAAACCCCACTACTGCAAATACATGCCCGCATTTGTATTCGCACTGAACACAAATGCAAAGAGACAAAACTACACTATCTAAAACTAGAATCCGGCTTAAGCCAAAGCCGGCTAGTAAAATCTGTCCGATCACGATCCGTGCAATACCGCACGTATCTGATCGAACCCTGCCATATCTCCATACGGCCTCTACAGCGTTTCGCCCGAAACTTGAGTAACTGTCTGTGTGGTGGACTCTAAAGACTCGTCAATACTGTGGCTGTGGATTTAACCACTAGCACGTCAGAGGTATAAGCCAATACATGACGGGCCACCAGGTATTGACCAAAAGGGACGTCGATGAGCGAACTCATCCTGACACCCTACTGAGCCTGTCAGTGACAATATCCGTACAGTCCGGTCCGTTCGTCTATGAGTATCGCATGGCGGGCCTAGGGGGTTGGTAAAAGTCAGACCCCCAAAAGCGGTACAAGTCATGTCGGAGTGCAGCCCAGAACACCCTGAGATACTACTGGAATACCTACCAGCAAATCTCCTGCCTTGGCCAAGGACTTTTCATGTTCTGGCTCTCCTAGACACAGCACGACCTCACCCCCAATACCGGGAGAGACGAACCCCTGCAGATCCGCTCACTGCCTCCATGTGGCTCGGGACTGTACCCAACTAAAACCTGTTTGCACGACTCCTTTGAGCCATGGTAGGGTAGTAATCAAAGTACAGTGGGAACTCACACGAGACAAATGACGATCTCAGGTCGATGAACTAACCTGTACACATGTCACCAGGGAACTGCTATCTGACGTCTGGTATAATCCCAACTAGCAGGTTCCCGGCGAGTCCTGTCCGGTGTACTCATAACCCAATGAGCACCTGTATACATCTTAGGTGAACCAACTGACACCAGTGGCTTATGAGACCGGCCACCGCCCCTCGTCGGGGTCTCGACTGTATACACTAGTCTACTCTGGAGAAACGATGCCCTGTCTCGAATCTCCCACGACTAGGGACCTTTTAAGGATGTGCTTGTAGACCCCAGCTCCCACTTATATGATCGCCCTCATACTGCTGGAAGTCAAGCAAGAATCCTAGGGGCTTTATCAACGTGTAATAGCGACTCGTAAGGTCACCTAAAGCAGTACACGATGATAAAGATAAACCAGATAGCATACTATCATCTCGAGTAAGACTGTCCTACCGGGATAGGTCCTCCCCTCAATCATTGCAATCACGTGCCTGTGATCCAATAATTGACTCTGAGGGCACTATCTCCAACAGCACCCACCTACCCTCTTCCTCCCGTTCTCCCGCTCCTCCCCGCGCCTGCAACCCATTCCCGACCTCGCCTCCACCCGCGCAAACCTCGCCGTCGACGCCACCCATCGTCGTCGACGACCCCGCGACCCCCTCTCACCCTACTCGACCCGACCTCGTCGTCGTTTCCTTCCTCCCCTCGCCGGAACAGTAAACCCGAGCCCTAACCCATCGCCTACCCCGCTGTTCGCCGGAGGAACGTGCCGGCGACCTCGTCGACGCCACCTCCGACCACCTCCCTCTCTCCCACGACCACCAGAGCCGACCACACTCCTCTCCAACTCGCCGCAGCACACTACCCTGCACACCCGAGGCATTTCCCCTTGCTGCAGCCGCCGCCGTCGCTTCGCCGGCGATCCAGTGCCGTCGAGCCATCGTGTTTGCACCCTATTTCTTCGCGGTGAGTTTCCTTGTGTTTCCTCTTAGTACAATTCCTTCGCTGGTCGTATTTGGCGTATATCGTATCTTTGTTGCTAACTTTGCTACTTTGTTGTTGCCGGAACCCGACCGTGCCGTCTGACGAACCCGACGCTCCAGCGAAGCCCCCTGGTCCGTGTGATCCCGTTGACCTCTGTTGGGACTCGATCCGTGGCCTGTGCTTTCATATCGCGTTTCTGCCGACATCGCATCCGTGTTTCGGTTCGCGGAACCGCCGAGGCAAGTATCCGAATACTTGCTTTAACATGCTACAACTTAATCATCATATTATAACCACACAACTAATATAACATCGATACCTTTTATAACTTAGAATCGCTAGCCACGATTATCCGTAACCTTAAATCAAGGAAATCATTGCTCGCTTTAACCGGTCTGCTATTAATTCATACTTAACTAATCAAACCAAGTAGATCATCCCCACTTCCTTTGTTAAAATCACTCATGAGACAATTATTATGCTTAGTTCAGATTCATGTAACTCCATTACGTATATTATCGATATTGTTCGTCTTGTGGCTTTTGCACCTCAAAGGTGCGTGAACCGGATTAATAAGAGAATACGAAATATCACTGTGTTTACCTAGATTAATATTGTTATTTACTGTTTCCTGCTACTGTTCATTATTGATTGTGTACCTGTTGTGAGCACTTACCGATTGCACGACATATTGGCCTGATCCTGCTACACCTGACATATACATACTTACCGACTCATCCCGTTGTACCATGACATTACTTGTTCCTGATCTCGTGCCTAATGCCGACAAACCTAACCATTCCTGCTGTCGATCCAGACAGACCTACTTTTACTTGACATTGCGTTGGCATTAGTCCTTGACTACTGAATACCTGACTTGACATACATAGTTTGGGGGTATGGGGAAATCAAAGGTGAAACCGACTTGTAACTCAACAGTTCGATACATTGTTCTGATCAGTCTTACGGGCTTGGCCAGCTCCGGAGTGTTGATGCTGACATCACTCATCTATCCTACTACCTTTTACTGCTTAGCGGCACGTCTCGGATTCAGCCCCGAGGATTATGACCGTGGTCCCGGGCACGCACGGGATACTATTGAGTTACATCGACGATTCATCAATTGGTTTCAAAGACTATAGAGTAGAAAACCTGATAGGACAGTTTAGTCACTACTGCACATTACCCTGTTTATTACTTCTTATTACTGCTTTATTCATGTTCATGCTTGCATTGTTTATTACCATGTTTATGCTACATACTTGATATCATGACGCGCTGACGTCTGGGTTTTGCATGGCCCAGATTCCGTACCTTTGTCGTCGACCGAGCAGGAGTACTTCAGCCAGTAGGCTGAACTGTGAGTTCTTTAGAGTTTAGTTCATTTATGTCATTTCATTTCCAGATGTGAGCCCGCATTATGGGACATACTGTTTATTCATTGTATTGGATCATTAGCTTCCGCACTTATTGTTTATTGATTCCTGTTATTATGGATTTGGACATGTATTAGTTTAGTTTTATCTTGTTCTTGATATCCTTACAACCGTAATGTGACTGTGGATGGATACTTCCTACCCACAGGTAGCATGGTTGGCTATGTCACGTGCCCAAATCTTGCGTACTCTGGGAAGCGGGGCGTGACATGGTTTTATGGTATCAGAGCCATAGGTTAATTGGGTCGATTCCTTGTAGTTGGGTATTGCACCCGATACGCGAATCATGATACCCGTGATTAGGAAACATGTCCTGCCACCTTGACCGTTTTACCGTCCTTGAATCATTCTTCCAGATCATGTCGACATGCAAACTTACTTTGCATTGTCAATTCGAAAACCCAATTTCTTGTTATCTCTAGGACTTAGGCGACTTGGGTGGAGTTAAGTAATTGCGGCTATGATACCGCGGCATAGCTACAATGCAGTACTCTATTTAAGTATCTTGGAGTTCTAGCCTTGATCTATACTCAGAATCTATCATCATGCTAATGTTGGGTACTTTGATTTCCAGGATTCATGGCAGGTACGAATTTGAAGATGGACCAAAGAAGTGCGGTCTTAGCCGCCAGGCGTAGAGTGATAAGGGGATTGCTGGAGAGTCTAAAGGAACAGATCGAGCTGGAACCGGCTTTTGTACTGAACCAAACGTCGGTACGTAGAAGTATTCCAGTGAACAGGCGCAGCGTAGCACCGATGAAGAAAATGATTGTGGGTGATCGAAAGGGGAGCGTGATCTGTAGCCACTGCCATAAACCCGGACATGTGCGAAGGGAGTGTCGTATGAGGCTGGGACTCTGTTTTAGATGTGGAGCGGCAGATCACACCGTTGATGCTTGTCCGTCGAAGCCTCGCACAAAGGATGATACACAGGAGCCTCCGCAGGGACCGTTCCAAGGACAGGGACCGCTTACTCAAGGACCACAGCAGGCCCGAGCGTTCGTGTTGACAACGGAAGAAGCTAAGGCATCGGGAGAAGTGGTTTCAGGTAATTTACTTGTTCATGGTTTTCCCGCTTTGGCATTACTTAATTTCGGAGCATCCCATTGATTATGTCATCCAATTTATAACTACGCACTCGATCACCTGCACGACCCTGTCTAGTTTCTGGGACATACACACTGGGAATGGGAAAATCATAGCTAGTAAGGAAGGTAGAGATTGTACAGTTGTTGTTTGCAGACGGGAGCTTTTGCAGGTTTCTTGGTGATAGATACGGGCAGTTATGAGGTTGTCTTGAGGATGGATTTTCTTGGCACTTTCCACGCCCACATTGACTGTAGGGCAAGGAAGGTAATTCCAGATTCCCGGACATCCTAAGTTTACTTTCGTTGGAGGAAGAAATTCTGTCGGGCCAGTCGAGTTTAGGGCTAGGCCGACGAACAGTATTCTTGCGGCTATGGTAGTGGAGAGTGATGAAGAGCCGGCAGTTGTCCGCGACATTATGGATGTGTTTGAAGACATTTCGGGCTACCACCGAAGCGAGATGTGGAGTTTGCGTTTGACCTTACTCCTGGTGCAACGCCAGTATCAAAAGCTGACTATGCAGTGGCACCAGTAGAAGTGGAGGGAGTTAAGAAACAAGTGAGTGAATTACTCGAGAAGGGATGATTCGAAGCGGCAACTCACCTTGGGGAGCTCCAGTTCTTTTAGTGAAGAAGAAGGATCGCACTGCCGACGCTGAGACAAGAGAAGTTATTTGCGAAAGTGAGTAAGTGCGAATTCTGGTTGGAAGAAGTGAGGTTTCTGGGGCATGTCGTGTCGGGCGATGGAGTCGCCGTTGACCCCGAGAAGATAGCAGCAGTTCGAGATTGGCCTGTTCCAAGGAATGTAGCTGAGATAAGAAGTTTTCTTGGACTCGCCGGATACTACAGAAGATTTGTGGAGAACTTCGCTCGTTTAGCTGAGCCGTTAACCAAGCTTACGCGTAAGGAGGTACCGTTTGTGTGGATAGATGGATGTGCATTGGCCTTCGAGGCGTTGAAGCAGAAGTTGATAACCGCCCCTATCCTAACCGTACCGGATGATTCAGGAGGACTGGTGTTTCACAGCGACGCATCGGGAAAAAGATTGGGATGTGTTTTGATGCAGAATGGGAAAGTCGTCGCTTACGCATCGAGACAGCTGAAGACTCATGAGAAGAACTATCCGACTCACGACTTGGAGCTTGCAGCCGTGATCTTCGCCCTGAAGATTTGGAGACACTACCTTTTGGGCGAGAGAGTTGAAGTCTTTACGGATCATAAGAGTTTGAAGTATGTGTTCACTCAGAAGGAGTTGAACATGAGGCAACGCAGATGGTTGGAGCTGATGGCCGACTACGACCTTGATCTTAAGTACCATCCGGGAAAAGGTAACGTCGTGCCAGATGCGCTAAGTCGGCTACCAGCAATTCATTTATTGACTGCACAGAGAGAGATCATTGAGGAGTTTCGGAGATTTGACTTGGAGGTTGTGCTACCGCGTACTACAGGACAGTTGATGCAGTTGCAAGTACAATCGTCCTTAGTTGAGAAGATTAAGCGGCGCAATCGCAGGATCCTAGACTGCAAAAGTTTCGAGAGCAGGTTGGAGCTGGACTACGAACCGATTTACTGATCCATGAAGACGGTTCGTTGAGATATGGTAGCCGTGTGTGTGTGCCAAAAGGAGATGTGCGTGAAGAGCTTATGAAGGAGGCACACAGTTCAGCTTACTCTGTACATCCAGGAGGGACAAAGATGTACCGAGATATTCGACAGCATTTCTGGTAGGAAGGCATGAAACGGGAAATTGCTCGCTTCGTGGCTAAGTGCTTGGTGTGTCAGCAAGTCAAGGCTGAATACCAAAGGGTTGCTGGTTTGTTGCAACCACTTCCGATTCCTCAATGGAAGTGGGGACTTATAACCATGGATTTCGTGACGGCTTCACCGCGGAGTCCAAAGGGGCAACAATGCTGTATGGGTGATTGTCGATCGGTTGACCAAAGCAGCTCACTTTATTCCTTTTCGGGTTGGTCAATCGACAGAGACTTTGGCAGAGCGGTACATGCAGGAGATTGTCAGGTTGCATGGAGTGCCGGTAAGCATCGTGTCCGATCGGGACACTCGGTTCTTGTCACACTTTTGGAGGAGTTTACAAGAAAGTTTGGGGACTCGATTGAAGTTCAGCACAGCTTATCATCCCCAGACTGATGGACAATCAGAGAGAACGATCCAGACCCTTGAAGATATGTTGAGGGCTTGCATGTTAGACTTCAAAGGTTCTTGGGAGGATCATCTACACCTGGTGGAGTTTTCGTACAACAATAGCTTCCAAGCGACAATTCAGATGGCTCCGTTTGAGGCGCTGTATGGTCGTAAGTGCCGTTCACCTGTTTGTTGGGATGATGTTGGTGAACAAAGGTTATTAGGACCAGATTTGGTGGTACAGACAGTCGAGAAGGTGAATACAATCAGGAAGCATATGAAGGCAGCTCAAGACAGACAGAAGAGTTGGGCCGACACGTCAAGAAGACCTCTAGAGTTCGCCGTGGGCGATTTGGTATTCCTGAAGATATCACCGACTAGAGGGGTGATTCGCTTTGGAAGTCGGGGAAAGCTTAGTCCCCGATTCGTTGGACCCTTCGAGATATTGGAGCGTGTTGGAGAGGTATCGTACCGGTTGGCATTACCATCGTCATTAGCAGGAGTTCACGATGTGTTTCATGTGTCTCAACTACGGAGGTATGTTCGTGATGAGACTCATGTCTTGGATCATTCGGAGTTGACCGTTCGGGAGGACCTGACTTTTGAGGAGCGACCAGTCGAGATCAAGGATCGAAGAGAAAAGGTTCTTAAGAACAAGGTTATCCCTCTTGTGCTAGTTTCTTGGGGTAACCGATCGCATGGAGAATCTACTTGGGAGCGAGAAGACGAGATCCGGCAGAAATTCCCTCATCTTTTCCAGTAGTTAGTTATCTTGTATTCTTGGAATTTCGAGGACGAAATTCTTTTGTAGTTGGGTATGATGTAACACCCGAGCCCAATAATACTATGTATATTACCAGTTGAGGGTTATTTATTGCTCTTTCCAATTGTCCTGATTTTCTGGCGTTTATTGCTAAATTTTACCCGGTTAAGTCATTTTGGCACATAACAAATTTTAACTCCGAAAATGAAATTTAAGATGTCCATCTTGGCCTACTGGTCGCCACTAGTCGCGTGGTAGCGTCCGCGTGTCGAGATTCCATTCCGTTTGGCTAAACAGGCAAGGTTGGACGACTACGCGCGCGTGCAAGTGTCCGACTTGGGGGCATGCATTTTAATCATTAAACACCTATTTTCAAAATTTGGAACCCGCTTAAAATCTTATAATTTGAATTTGGATCATTTGGGCGCAACCCGGGCGCGATTTGGAGATGTTTCATTTCGCGCCAAAAAGGGCCCATTTGAATTTAATATCGAATATATATATACCTTCTAATCTATCTTTTCCTAACTGCATATCCCCTAAAATCCTTCAGAAATTCCTTTTGATTTTCACTCAGCCAATCACGAGCTCCTATTGAGCTCGTGGGCCCCGTCTCTCTTTCCCCCCAGTCTCTCTCTCTCTTCCCTCAATCTCTCTCTCCACTTAATATCTCTCTCTCTCTCTCTTCCTCTATATATAATTCTCATGCAGCAGCCGCCCCCGACCCATCTTCGTCGTGAGAAACCCCCTCAAACCCTAACCCTAGCCCTCGCGATCCCGTCGCCGACTTCCTCGCGACCTCGCCGTCGCCGCCCTCACCACCACGACCTCCACCGCACCCACCTACCCTCTTCCTCCCGTTCTCCCGCTCCTCCCCGCGCCTGCAACCCATTCCCGACCTCGCCTCCACCCGCGCAAACCTCGCCGTCGACGCCACCCATCGTCGTCGACGACCCCGCGACCCCCTCTCACCCTACTCGACCCGACCTCGTCGTCGTTTCCTTCCTCCCCTCGCCGGAACAGTAAACCCGAGCCCTAACCCATCGCCTACCCCGCTGTTCGCCGGAGGAACGTGCCGGCGACCTCGTCGACGCCACCTCCGACCACCTCCCTCTCTCCCACGACCACCAGAGCCGACCACACTCCTCTCCAACTCGCCGCAGCACACTACCCTGCACACCCGAGGCATTTCCCCTTGCTGCAGCCGCCGCCGTCGCTTCGCCGGCGATCCAGTGCCGTCGAGCCATCGTGTTTGCACCCTATTTCTTCGCGGTGAGTTTCCTTGTGTTTCCTCTTAGTACAATTCCTTCGCTGGTCGTATTTGGCGTATATCGTATCTTTGTTGCTAACTTTGCTACTTTGTTGTTGCCGGAACCCGACCGTGCCGTCTGACGAACCCGACGCTCCAGCGAAGCCCCCTGGTCCGTGTGATCCCGTTGACCTCTGTTGGGACTCGATCCGTGGCCTGTGCTTTCATATCGCGTTTCTGCCGACATCGCATCCGTGTTTCGGTTCGCGGAACCGCCGAGGCAAGTATCCGAATACTTGCTTTAACATGCTACAACTTAATCATCATATTATAACCACACAACTAATATAACATCGATACCTTTTATAACTTAGAATCGCTAGCCACGATTATCCGTAACCTTAAATCAATGAAATCATTGCTCGCTTTAACCGGTCTGCTATTAATTCATACTTAACTAATCAAACCAAGTAGATCATCCCCACTTCCTTTGTTAAAATCACTCATGAGACAATTATTATGCTTAGTTCAGATTCATGTAACTCCATTACGTATATTATCGATATTGTTCGTCTTGTGGCTTTTGCACCTCAAAGGTGCGTGAACTGGATTAATAAGAGAATACGAAACATCACTGTGTTTACCTAGATTAATATTGTTATTTACTGTTTCCTGCTACTGTTCATTATTGATTGTGTACCTGTTGTGAGCACTTACCGATTGCACGACATATTGGCCTGATCCTGCTACACCTGACATATACATACTTACCGACTCATCCCGTTGTACCATGACATTACTTGTTCCTGATCTCGTGCCTAATGCCGACAAACCTAACCATTCCTGCTGTCGATCCAGACAGACCTACTTTTACTTGACATTGCGTTGGCATTAGTCCTTGACTACTGAATACCTGACTTGACATACATAGTTTGGGGGTATGGGGAAATCAAAGGTGAAACCGACTTGTAACTCAACAGTTCGATACATTGTTCTGATCAGTCTTACGGGCTTGGCCAGCTCCGGAGTGTTGATGCTGACATCACTCATCTATCCTACTACCTTTTACTGCTTAGCGGCACGTCTCGGATTCAGCCCCGAGGATTATGACCGTGGTCCCGGGCACGCACGGGATACTATTGAGTTACATCGACGATTCATCAATTGGTTTCAAAGACTATAGAGTAGAAAACCTGATAGGACAGTTTAGTCACCACTGCACATTACCCTGTTTATTACTTCTTATTACTGCTTTATTCATGTTCATGCTTGCATTGTTTATTACCATGTTTATGCTACATACTTGATATCATGACGCGCTGACGTCTGGGTTTTGCATGGCCCAGATTCCGTACTTTTGTCGTCGACCGAGCAGGAGTACTTCAGCCAGCAGGCTGAACTGTGAGTTCTTTAGAGTTTAGTTCATTTATGTCATTTCATTTCCAGATGTGAGCCCGCATTATGGGACTTACTGTTTATTCATTGTATTGGATCATTAGCTTCCGCACTTATTGTTTATTGATTCCTGTTATTATGGATTTGGACATGTATTAGTTTAGTTTTATCTTGTTCTTGATATCCTTACAACCGTAATGTGACTGTGGATGGATACTTTCTACCCACAGGTAGCATGGTTGGCTATGTCACGTGCCCAAATCTTGCGTACTCTGGGAAGCGGGGCGTGACAGTACCCATACGATCTCCTGGTCTGGCTACAACATTGCTCACGTACTGCTGAATGGTTCGCAAACCTTCCTGTCAGCTTGCTGCTGGATCAACTCGGTCTGCCGCTTTTGATTCTCCAACATTCCCCGTATTACTCCAAGCATAGCGGCTTCGTCAACATGCCTTTGGTACGTCTTTAGATTCTTGTCTGCCATATTCCTGAAATCAAAACACCCAAGGACTAGCATGATAACGGATTCAAAATGTAGGTCAAGGCTAGAACTCCGAGTTACTTAAATAGAGTACCGCATTGTAACTATGCCGCGGTATCATAGTTACAATCACATAACTCCACCCAAGCCGCCTAAGTTCTAGAGATGAACAAGGAATCAGGTTTCGAGTCGATATGCAAAGGAGGTCTACATATCGTAAAATATAATTATGAGGAGGTTAAGATTCAAGAACGGTAAAACAGCAAGGTGGCAGGACATGTTTCCTAATCACGAGTATTCTGATTCGTGTATTGGGTACAATACCCAACTACAAAAGAATCAACCCGATTAACCTATGGCTCTGATACCAAAAGAACCATGTCACGCCCCGCTTTCCAGATTACGCCAGGGTAGGCACGTGACATAGTCAACCATGCTACCTGTGAATAGGAATTTTCCTTCCACAGCCACATTACGGCTGTAGAGATATCAAGAACAATAATACAACTATCTAGCACATGTCCATAAGCCAAAATAAAAAGAGTCAAGAATAAATAATGTGGAAGCAAGAGATCCAATACAAGAATAACTGGAATGTATGTCCCATAATGCGGGCTCACATCAGGAATAAAAATGCTGAAAAGTAAAAGAACTAACTACAACTGAGTCCTCACTGCTCAGCCTGCTGGCTGAAGTACTCCTGCTCGGACTGCAGCAAATGTACGGAATCTGGGCCATGCAAAACCCAGACGTCAGCGCGTCATAATATCAAGCAATAATATTAACAGGGGTAGTATGACATGCAGGTATGAGTATGAGCAAGAATATAATGAGAATATATAACGGTGAATGTGTCAGTATAAGTGAAGTGCAGAGATATCTAAACTGTGCTAAGGGGTCACCCATTCTACAGTCTTCGAAACCAAGTAATGTAATCCTCATCGTAACCCATCGGTGATTATTCCGTAACGCCCGGAAAAACGACAAACAGTAGGTATTCCGTAACACCCGAAAAAACGGCAAACAATGGGTATTCCGTAACGCCCGGAAAAACGGCAAACAATGGGATGGCCCTTTGAGTTACGTTCGGTTACAATACTGTTTTCCCCATACCCCTAAGTTATATATGTTTGAGTCAAGTATTAAATAATCTAGCACTAATGCCAACACATGATCGGGCAAGTACAGGTTTGTCTGGATAGACAACAGGAACGGTCCGTGAGGACTACAGGACAGGTTTGTTGGCATTAGACGCAAGATCAGGTAACAGGTAAGCCATGGTACGTCAGGTCAGGCCGGGTAGTGTATATAAGTGTCATGTCATGTCAAGAGTCGTACGGTACCATGTCGGGTCAAGTAATAGGCGTAATAGGTCATATCAAGGTGCACAAGATGTCATGTGGGTGCTCATAATCAAACTAGCATACGCACGTGTATATATTACAAACATGGGTACTAATAGAGTAATAAACTAAAACATGTAATATGATAAGCAGATAGGTGCAGATTAAACTACTTAGTTGTACGGTTAACAGTTTGAGTTTACGGGATGGTTTCCCCATTACATGAATGCAGTATAGCAAATATGGATATTCAAATCGTGTTAATATGTACTAAAATAACCAAAGACGCAATTGAATGTAAACCAAGTTAGGAGTATGCAAACGGTCGTTCGACAGGATATACAATATAAAAGGAGTACTGTGGCTATGCAAATAATGGTTATATGATTTAAGTATGAATGCGGGTACTATGTATAGTAACACTAAATGCAACATGGTATGTCCCGGGCTATAAATCAAAATGATACGACGGGTTATCGGGATGTTAAGAAAATGGAGACTATGGTATTGGATTTAAACTACAGGTTGATTGTGCATTTAAATAAGTATAAAATAGATTAAATAGCATGTAGCAAGTTTCACTTGCCTCGACGGATCGCGAAGCGGTAAACGGAACATCACGCGTCGGCGGGAAAAGTCGCGACGCGCGCACGGTACAGGAATAAATCCAAACAACACACGATGGGATCACACGGGTCGGGTATCCTCGCTGGGTCGTCAGTAGATCGCTGATCTACAGTGGTGAAATATTAACCAGAGAAGAAAAGATATGCACCAAAGGAGAAAAAGACATAGAGGAGAAGAGAGGGGGTGCAAGAGGGAGAAGAGGCTTACTGGGTTGGACGGTGACGCACGAGGAAACGAGATAGTGGCAGTGAGATCGACGGAGCTCCGGCCAGGAAACGTGCAGGGGTGCAGGTTCTTGGCGCTAGGGTTTGGAGTCGATCGGGGTTGTGTTGCAGGGTCTTGGGTGCTGGAGGGAGAGCGGGGGGGGGGGGAGGAGATGGCGATGGCGAAGGGGTGGTCGACGGTAAAGGAACGGTGGGTTATTGGGTTCTTGTAGGGTGTGCAGGGTTTCCCAGGACGCTCGGGAGCGAAGCAAGAAAAGGAAGAAGAGAAGGTGGAAGCGAAGGAGGTGAAGGCGCGGAGATGACGAGGTTGGGAGCTTCGTCGTCGGCAGTGTGCGACGAGGAGGAGAGGCGGCTAGGGTTCTCGTGATGGGTTCGTAGAAGAAGGGAAGAAGAAAAATATATTATGAGGGGAGAGAGAGATTTGTGAGAGGAGAGAGAGAGAGAGAGAGAGAGAGAATCCAGAGAGAAGAGAGAGAGAAACGATCGCGAGAGGAGAGAGAAGAAGATCGAGAGGAGAGAGAGAGAAATGCACAGTGAAGAGAGATGAAATTGGACGTTAGCGCAGGAGAGAGAGAGAAAGAGAAAAGGGGAGAGAGAGAGAAAAAGAGCTGTACTCGTAAGCCCAGGCACATAGAAGGGGAGGCCGCGATTGGCTATTAGGAAAAAATATGAAAAGATATTTGATATTTAAAGAAGATTACTCTGGCTAAAAAAAAGATTTCCAACCCAACAAATTATCTTCGTATGCTGATAAAATAGGTTAAGTAAAAATTAAAATATTAAATAATTATAATTTGGCGGGATACAAAATAATTCAGAATTGCGCCCGGGTCGGGTCCAAAATTTTGGATTTGAAATATGAAAATTATTAGCAAGTTCCAAAGATTGAAATGAAGGATTATGTAACAGAAAAGCATACCCCCAAGAACGGACGCACGTACGTGCGCGTAGCCGTCCAAACTCGTCCGTTTCATTGAACGGAACGAGAACACGATGTAAGGACGCTACCACAGGACTAGGGGTATCAAGCAGGCCATGAAATGCAATTTTAATTTATTTTACAAGATTTAAATTGTTATATGCAACAGATGCGATACTAAATAAAATACCAGTATATACTAAATTATAAGATGCACTAGTCCATGCAACAAGTTAAGGTAATCTAAAAATAAGAGATAACCAGGTTCAAGCGAGTGGGTCGGGTCGAATGCAAACTAATATGTAAAATACCATTCGCATCCAAACACGCTAAATCAAGAAAGACCATCGATAGTTAAAATGGAAACTGGAATTGGTATAAATGAACTCGGGTGTTACATAACTAGAACCAAGAAATGCATGCTCGCCTCTAAAATCAACTGGAAACATCATTTTTTTCAATATAATTAGAACTAAGAAATTTCAAGCTTATTTTTCTCATTCTCATTTTCTCCACAAAAATTCAAAACCAAGAAGAAATTTTCTCCACCCTCAAATGATCCACATCATCAAGGGTCAGATGCAAAAGCACAAAGCTCGCCTCCAAAATCAACTGGAAATATCAAAACAAATGGCATGTTTTTTTTTATAACGAACTAGTCTATTCTGCATATCTACCTAAATGACAAACATATGAGTTAAGATAAGCACAGTTCACTTTCTTTCATGAAATCTCCACTAGCATAGGAGATGAAAACGCATGCACCCCTACAACTAATGCCTACAAAATATCTCACAGAATTGACAATATCTATCATTGTTATTTTCTATCGTTTGATAATTGAGAGCCCAAGTAAAGCATTGAATAAGGATATTTAAATTTAATCCGAACAACTTACATACTCCAAGAAAGATCTTACACACATACATACTCAGGAACAAGCTATTACAATTTCGGATGTGTGGTTGGTGGTGGGGATTATCACCATTACACAATGGAACAGAAATAAATGGAGCGGAAAAAAATAATAAGAACTAAAGAAGAAAAAGAAAAAAAAAGAGCACAACAGATACACATGTTGACGTCATTACACGGTTGAGGCCTCAGCAGGATGGCAAGCAGATGGAGTCGGTATCAACGCCAACATCTGGTTTTTGATGATGCCCATACATGTTTCAATCTCTCTATACACCGATAAGTTTTGTGGACAGCACGGTTGTAGGCTTGCAACTGCGGAATCAAGAATCTGAGCAACTTCAGCTGGTGGATATTGCCTCTCGGCGCAGTTCTACAAGGAGAGAGAGAAAAAAAATGGATTCCATATCGATGACGAGCTAAATAACAGATATAGATAGCAGTATTTCACTAAAATACCATGGATTTGCAAGATTTTCAGGAGCAAGTTGAAAGAGCTACATGCTTGAGAAGATAGAGATTTTAAGAGTCGTCCAAGAGCCAGGCCTTGTCACCACAATCTTACAACCAGAGGTTATAGTTAGTTTGCATTGGTCATGACTGAACTTAATGGCACATCAGTTTTTGCCAATTATATTGTACTACTTTATAGGTTTTTTTATATTGTGGACCCCCCAAACTTCCATATTTCCAAAAAAGACACTCGATTCTTTAAATTTAACTAATATAGTCCTCTTAGTTAACTAACATCCAATTAACATCCAAAATCCATTAATTAGATATTAATCAGTCATTATAGTTGTTTTACTTGTGGGTTAATATGTGCAATTAATAAAAAACTTATGGGGGGGGGGGGGGGTGGACAGGCGGAGGGCGGAGGAGAGGAGGTAGAAGTGGAGGAGAGGAAGGAAAAGTGGAGGGGAGGAGGGTTAGGGCTGGGAGGGAGAGGAGGGGGTTTCGGTGGAGGCAGCAATTCCAGCGACGGCAATGAGGGAGGCGGCGGAGCAGGTGGTGATTGGAGGAGGCAGTGGGGATGGGATTGGGGGTTAGGGTGAAGGGAGAAGAGGAGGAAGAAGCGGGGAATGGAGAAGTGAGAGAAAGAGAGGAGAGAGTTTTAATGGGGATGAGAGGAAGAAGAGGGTGATGGCGAGGAGAGAGAGTTTTAATGGGGACAGAGGAGAGGAGGCTGCGGCCAAGTTGGTTTTAGTGGGGAGAATGAGAGAAATGATTAAGAGGAGGAGATGCGAGGAAAAATGGGTTAAATGAAATTAAATATTTAATTTAACCCTAGTTAACTTAACTAACCCCCTAAACTAACATTATACTAACGAAAATGACTTTTTGGTTAACGGAGAAGAATTAGGTGTCTTTTAGGAAATACCAAGTTTGAGGTGTCTTTTGTGAAAATATGAATGTTTGGAGGGTCGAAAATAAATTTAAAACCCCTTTTTAAATTAGACAGAGAATAATTTCCAAACCAAGACAAATGTAATCTAAGAACTGCATAGTCTAAAACCAATTAGTTTACGCACAATGCACGTGAAGGAAATACGTATTTTTTTTTGGGCCCATAAGCCCGAAATAAGTAATTTTTAATACGATACTTTGTGTGTTTGAGAGAAGGGGGAGAGGGAATAGCATGGTTGAAATTATAAAAAAAAACAATTTTAAATTTTAAATAAGTGATGATGATGTGGATAACCTTGGAACCGAGTAAGAGAAAGTGGGAGGGAGATTTCAATTTTTGAAAAGTTGATGAGGATGTCTTGAAATAACGTAATTAATTTGAGGATTCTTCTTATTTTTTAAATTTTCCTTTTACAAAAAGGTAGGTTATTGATTGATGACATGATCTGCACCATTTACATTATAAGAGTAGAGATAAACAATAGCCTCTTGGGCCGGGGGGGGGGGAGGGGAGGGGCAATCTAAGTGCCAGGACACATACACCACATAATTATGTCAGTGCATGGCACAGAAATATATGGTTTAAAGTCAAATGCTTGGGCATTTCTAAACCAGTGTCTCGTTATTAGTGATTACCTGTACCATAAACAGTGTAGCTACACAATGTGATATCAGCTCCGAGGGAAATTGCACCTCGCTTCCATCATTTGAGATGATGGGTTTTGGACCAAGGATATGGCCTTCCACTGCCTCAACCTTGCATGGAGTTGTTAGTTCCTGATGACCTTTGTTTTCATGTGCTGGATCAGCAGGAATATATCTCGAGTTCGGATTTTTATTATTAAGATTTAATGCTTCCCCAATCCTTGCAAATGCATCTTCGCTTTCTCGCAGACCACGTGTTGCCTGCCATGTGTAACATACAATAAAGACCAACAAACATGAAAACAGTAAAATAAAACATGGAGATTTTTTCATGTACCAACGTAGAGTGACACTGAAAACTATTGCTGAATGCAAGAATATAGAAAATATGAGAAATAGAGAGATAGTAGACCGGATGTAAGGACCCTAGCTGAATTAGCATAAATTAAGAAGGAGATCTAAGGAAGTTAACATTGAATTTCAATGAAGTGACTGGATCCTAAAAGAGCAAAATGAAAGTTAACCTCAAATTTCAATGAAGTTACTGGATCTTAAAAGAGCGTAATGGATAAAATGTCTCAAGTAGCTAATACCAATAGCAAGGATAAAGGCTTGTTATTGTCGCTTATTTTTTGGCACAAGTTATAAAGTTGGACCCATAAAGGACACACCCTCCTCGAAATACACAGGTTTTAACTACTCTCTTATGTTGGAAGTTTTGACCTACCAACTCTCTCCCCTCTTGGATATTTGCACTGTGATTGTTTATGTACTTATCTTTGTATTATGCTGTGAAACGAACAAATTTAAACAGTGATACATACTTGCACAGCTACATCAACCATAGTCCTAGCTTTCTGCCTTGAACTTTGAACGATTTCCAATATGTTAGATCCTGAATCTTGATTGAGAAGAGCAGGATTGAAAGAGCCTTGGTGAGTCACATCTCCAGCAGTACTCTCAATGGACTTATGCCATGGGGGTGTTGAATTTCCCGGGTAAGTGTTGCGCTCCCTCATGTAGAGCAGAGCAGAAGCAACCTGAGTGAAATAGAAATAAAAAATGACAACTGAAAGATAAAGTTATTAGCATGATGAAAATTTTCGGATGAATCATACCTGATCATTGGCATCTCTTAGCTGTAGAAGCACCATAGCATACTGCTTTCTGAAATTCTCCAAATCTGTGAGCAGGCCACCATCTTTCTGGTTTCCAGATACCTCCTCATTCATGTGCCTCAGTTCAATTAATAGTGCTTCCTACATAAATCGAAGAGAGACAGACAAAAAAATTCAGTTACTCACTTAGTCCGATAATAAGAAGATTGCATACTTGCATTGTACATCCACTGCAAATGAAAGGCAATCAATTTGCTTTAGCCTTTAACTATGTGATCAACATAATGCATGCTGCTAAAGGTCCTTGATGAACATTTTCCACAGATAAAACTTACTAGAGTTATTACTCTTAAAAATAATTGCATCCCAACTGGACAAGGGATGAATGAACGGGCATGTCATATATACAGTTGATACATGGTGGTGGGGCCCAAAAAATATTGTACTTACATTGCACTAGCTGAAGATATAGAAATTACCTCCTGAGGTAAAGTTCACCTCAGAAGACTAAAGAATTAATACCGCTTTTTTATACAGGTCCTACAAAGGAAAAGATAAAATAGCAAGCACTACTATAGATGGGTATTACTAGTTACTTTTTTATCCAGAGCACGCGCCAACTCAGCAAGGGCTCTTATATCAGCTTCCCTAGCTTGAATTTGTGCCAGCGTATACGGTTGATTATACATTGCCTGTTGTGCAGCAGCAACAACTTCATTTACAGCAGCCTTAGCCTGAACAATATCATCAATTGTGTCTCCCTGACAAAAAGATTTAGATCAAAAACTACTATTCTTAAGAAGATATAAGAGGAAAAGAAATATACCTTAGCCTGCTTCATCAATGTATTCATCGGATAATTTGGAGAAGAAATAAATTCAGTAATATCCGAATTCTCGCCTAGAGAAGGTTTCACAGAGAGTCCAATTTTCCACTCCTTTGGTTGACCTTCTAGCTTGACATCCATAAAATTGTTGCAGAATTTATAGATTCCAGCATTCTGTCTTCTCAAGGTCTCAGGCATATTTTCCAATGGGTTTAGAGGCATGCAGTCAATGTCCTAATAAGAATAAGAATTTCACACAGGCATGAGTCCAACATATACCATGAGGATAAGCAATAATTCTCTTTGAATAGTTTCTGAGTTAATAGCAGTTGACAAATTACAATTGTTTAGCTAATCTTTAGCACTCAACTGATTCTAAAGCACATAACCACCTCTTAAGGTTTATGTGACCAGATATAAAGAAATTGGAAGTTTAGAAGCAAGGAAAAAGCAATCCCAAAATTTGAATGCTGCGAGCTTTATTATGAAACTTTGTAACAAATAAAATAAGCGATTAGAAT